>JAWDJE010000001.1:411678218-412931718 GCA_035047345.1 Bradypodion ventrale
AAGCCAGTTAATATGGTATTTATATAGCATTTTAAAACTGTTGATTGTTGCTATGAGCCACTTTGGGTTCCCTATGGGGAGAAAGCTAGCCTTTATGATATTTAAATCTAAATAAATAACAGAATAAACACACAAAATGTCCAAGTGTAGTTAATAAACTTCATATACTGCCAACCTAGAAGTTCAAAAGCAAGAAATTGCAAGTAGATAAATAGGGACCACTTCAGTCGGAAGGTACACAGTGCACTTCAGTGTCTAGACATGTCTGCCACATGTCATGGAAATGTCTGTAAATGCAGACAGCACTGGCTCTTCAGCTATGAAACAGAGATGAGCACTGAACCCTAGAGTCAGGTATGACTGTCTTTTGAGCAAGGGTGACCTTTTATTCAGAAAATATACAGCTACAGTAGACCCTCGCATAATGACATTAGTTGGTTCCCCAAATAGCATTGTTATGCAGAAAACATCGTTATTCGAATAATGACAAAAAATGACATTATTCGAATAACGATGGTAAAAATAACATCATTATTTGAATAACAATGTTTTTTGTCATTCTTTGAATGATCATGTGGGGTGCATCAGTAGCATCAATAATCGAAAAGGACGCTATTTGAACGCATCCTTAGGTGGGGGTTTACTGTACTAAATTAAGAATTTACAATTCCCCTGGTTTTTCTTCACCTCTTGCTATAGCTGGGTTGGATGCCAAATTTGGATGAATTTCGCCCTGCCCCTTGCCCAGCAGCCCGATGGGAGCATTTTCTTCTTCCCCTGTTGCTGTGTTGGCACTCTGCGATAAATTAGGGGGTTTGGGTTTCAGTTAGGGCACTCGGTCTCTAAAAGGTTCACCATCACTGATATATGACATATCTATAAGCAGCCGGAAGTTTGAGTGTGGGCAAATTGCTAAATCAGGGTGGGCAAAGCCCACCCTGGTCAGCCTCTTGTGGAATACATTGCTATATTTTATTAACTTCAACAGTTGGTAAGGTTCGAAGGATGGAATTAAACAATTAAATAGAAGGCAGAGAGTCAAATAAGGTCCTTCTTTCTGTCCACTGAAGTATTTGAGCTCTTGAATAAGTATCAATGCTGGCAATCAGATCTTCAGGTACTGAGAACAGGTGATGGAGTATATTCTTGCAATTGTATGGCATGTTATTTCTACAAAAAAAATTACAGGGGCAGGTATCCTGGGGTATTGAGTAAATGGCAGTGATTATGTGGCATATGACTAGACTTTACAAGTTGCTGTGCCTGTTCTTCAGTTTTCCTTGGATGTACAGTTCTTCAACAGGATACTGATGAGAATATTATTCTGCATTTAAGCAGGCAAATAAAAAGGGCAGTGGATAGATCCAGATATAGTCATATTTAGAGCATGTCCATTAATAATGCATGTCCCATTGAATTAAGTGGGTCAGGCCTCTTGTATCCAGTGACTATATTTGGATGTGTACACACATGCATAGACATATCAGAAGTGGACTTGATCCACGAAAGCTCACATTAAACATATACCAGTTAGTCTTTAAAATATTGTAGAGTTTTTGTTTTTGCTTTCTGATATGCCTGAAACACAGACTAACATGGCTACTATTCCAAAACATACATAGTCAAAACCCACACTTTAAAAGCCCTCATATAATGGATTTATTTCTTTAATGTAATTTATGTCCATATTTCTACCCTTTCAGGGATGTGACTTGGCTTACCAAAAATATTTTAAAATCAGAAATAATTAAAAGCATCCTAACTATATGATACAGATGTTTTAAAATATTACTTAAAAACTATAAAACAGAGTTTTAGAAGTTCACTGATAACCTACTGACTCCCAAAAACCTCTCTAAAAGGTACATCTTCGATTGCCAGAGGAAGGAATGGAGGAACAAGGCCACCAAATTCTGATAATTTTGCAAAAACAAAAAAACTTTTAAAAAAACCCAAATGATGTTAATAGTCACAATGGCTTATCTATTATAACACTTGGATTGGAACTGGCTGGGTCTTAAAGTGCCTTTCAGGGAAACTTTCTAGGGAAGGATGTTAAAAACATCTTGCTATCATGTAGATTCTAATCAGGAGGTGATAGGAGTTCAAAAATTCCCCAATTCCCCAAACCAGATTTTAGTGTAAGTGTGATGGCAAGATCTTTTTCTGCTGAATCAATTTATTTTCCAGAAACTAAAAGTGTACACACAGGCACACATAAACACACAAACCTGACAATATAGGCTGCTTGCTCACCAAGGCACAAATAACCTGTCCAAACACAACTTCTTTTACTAATTAATGCAACAAGGAAACAGTTGTAGTTTAAAAATTATTTATTTATTACATTTATATCCCACCCATCTGGGATATTTCCCATCCTGGATTGCTTACAAGATATTTAAAAATATTGACAATAGAAAATGAGACACAAATAATAAATGAACAAAATGAATGTAACTAGCAACAAAAAACAAAAAATTTGCACATGCGGCAGAAATGTACAAAAAATACGGGTGAAAATGAACAGGAGTTCTCAGAGACCAACCACAAAAATATTCTGTCTTGTGTTAGCTCATACTAAGGAGATAAAAATTTAAGGTTTTCTCACTGATTTGATTACATTTATATACCACCTTATTGATTGAACCAACTCAGGGCTGTGTACATACTTAACATTTGAGGATTAATCAATTAAGGATTAATATCTTACTTCCAGCCAACCAATTTCCTGATTATAAAACTGAATTTTGGGCAGGAGATAGATTAATACAACTACTGATCAATGATGAGCTGCAAATTTTTTTACTACCCACACCCTGGACATGGCTAACTCTGTGGGCGTGGCTAACTCTGTGGGCCACACCCACTTGGCCAGCCACACCATGGCCGGGGCTATGGAGGTGGGTGTGGCCAACCAAGTGGGCATGGCCTGGGGAAATTTCCGCTGTCGGTTCCCGGGATCAGGTGGGGACCTGGAGCAGCACATCGCTGCTACTGCTACTTCAGTTGCTAGAAATTCCTCACATTGTCTCAGAGCCGTTTTTGCATGTGAAGGAAAGTCTTCATAATCATTAGTATCTTAAGGGAGGAGACAATAATTTAGAAATCACAGATGGTATCCATTCATCATCCTAGCCATATTTCTGCTATATTTCAGGTATAGAAATTTGTCAGCCGTCTTCTCTTCTAGGATTTGGAAAAATATTTTAAAAATTAACATTTAGAGAGGCCTTTATTAAACTCAAGTTATTATCTGATTTTTAAAAAAATATTTTATTTTGTGTTTATCATTTCAGTCTGTGCTGCCAGTTGATGTTGGGGTGTTATGATCCTGCCTGAGTTGTACTGTTTTAAAATTTATTTATGATTTTCATCACTGTCACTGTACGGTAATACCTCATACAAAGTCCGCTTCATACAACATCGAAGTCATACAACATGGCCCAATTCCTTGAAAAAAGTTGCCTCATAAAAAGTCGCTGCAACTTTGTATGAGGCATTGGGATTTTTCCCAGGTTGTTTTGTGCCTGGGCAGTATAAAAGGCATGACGCATGCATGCATTGCTCTTGTGGGCTTTGCATGAGGCGAAGAGTGTTTAGGAGTGGTTTTGAGCACGATTTTGGATGTTTTTGTCAGAATTTTTGGAAGCATCCCTGGGATTTTTGCAGCATTCTTCAGGTTCTTGGACCATTCTTTGGCACAGTGGAAAGGAAGGAAAATGAGGTTTTCTGCTTCCAATTGGCTTTGGGTAGGGAGGTGGATGGGGGAGGGCAATTTTTTTGGTGGGGTGGGCAATTGTTTGGTGTTTGCTGCTGTGGTTTTTAAAAACAGATTCCATGCTCCATAATTTTTCTTATGTTGGTCTTTTTTGGGGGGGCTCTGTTTGGTGGAGTGGGAAATTGTTTGGTGTTTGCTGCTGTTTGGATGATTAACACTGTCCTGCATGATGGGACATGTTGGTATCCATTTTGTCCTTGCTTCCATCCAGTAATTTTTTACAGTAGCTTGTACAAAATGGATGATCGGCCGCATGGCTGCAGATTAACACTGTGTTACATGTTAATTTTTAAACCTGCACTTCATAAAGTTTTCCAAAGGTAAAAACTTGTTGTATGGTTTGTCCCCTAAAATCAGGGTTGTTTGACATGTTTTTGTAATGTATTTAGCCTTTAGACAATGATTTCTTAAAGTTTTGTAAGTTTCATGTCTGTTTCCTTGACTTTGCCCTGAAGTCTGTGCTGTTACAGTACAATGTATCTCTATGGAAATGGCGTTGTATGAGGTGTAATGGCAATGATTTGGACATTGTACAGCTAGGATTTTGCATGCCTCATACAAAGTACAAATCCATATAAAGTCCAAACTTGTGTAACCAAGTTTAGACATTGTATGAGGTATCACTGCACTGGTTTAATTTATATGTATGTATTAATTAAATTAAACCTGAACAATATTGTAACAGTGATGAGGGACTGAGGTGGCTTCGTTTAGACACTGAATTTGATGACTGGAAAGTCAGCAGGTCAGCAGTTCAAGACTTGAGTGCTGCACAGTGGAGTGAGTGCCTGTCTCTGTCCCAGCTTGTGTCAACCTAGTATAGTACAGTGCTACCTTGCTTAAAGAGCAGAATGCTTTCCACAGGATTGCTCTTTAAGCGAATTTGCTCCTTAAGCAAAACACCATTGTAAGTTACCAATTGTGACTTCTGGAGGGGGTGATTGTGAACCCCGATTTAGTTGTTAAGCGACTAAATAACTAAGTTTTTGGTTGGTTGGTTTTAGTTGTTAAGCGAAACGACTATTCAGTGAAAATTCTGCTCTTTAAGCGAGTTAGTGTCTAAGCGAAGCACTCTTTATGTAAGGTTTTACCGTAGTTTTAAAGCAAGAAAATGCAAGTAGATAAATAGGTACCACTTTGGCAGGAAGGTAAACAGTGTTCTGTTAACTCCGGTGTCTACTCATCCCTACCACATGGCCATGGAAATGTCTGCAGATGCAGACTGCACTGGTTCTTTAGCTATAAATGAAGATGAGCACTGAACCCGAGTGTCAGATATGTCTGGCTTTCCAATAAGGGTGACCTTTAACTTTAAGTAGTACATGCAGTACATATGCTAAAGTAGGTGGTACCAAAATTTAATAAATAAAATAAATAATGTTTACCTCAAAGTAATACATGTGCACACACATGTGCGCACACACACACACACACAGACAGACGGAGAGAGAGTTTTGGTGCAGGGTCTGCATAAAAGCCACAAGATGTAATTCAGACTAAAACATATGTTGTCTTAGGGTCAGAGATTTTAACCAATTTTAACAGATATGATTCATGCCTGAGCCTGGTTCATGCGGATGGGGGCAGGCAAAGGAGAAAATGTGAAAATACAACAAACTATGTCTCATTCCAATGCCCACCCCACCCCTAATTATATAGATATTTTGTGCATTTACAGTTATTTTTCATAGTGTTTTGAAAAATGTGTAATAGAAAATGTGACATTACCTTCTGATAAAGAATGACAAATGCAATAGCATTAAATTGAGTTTTGTGTGGAGCGGGGCAGTGATGCACTGCAGCAGGTTCTGTCAGGCCACTTGGTTGGCCACACCCACCTCCATAGCCCATAATGCAGGATGTTTGGCCACACCCACAGATCTGGCCCCACCCACAGATTTGGCCAGCCCAAAGAGTAGGTAGTTAAAAAAATTAAGGTGCATCACTGGAGTGGGGACTTAAGTTGTCAGCCTCCTCTTTTGTGTCAACTGTTTGTATCTACTTAGCTTCAAAACGTGAAGCTAAAGATTCACAAAACATTTTGTGCAAATTGTGCAAATCATAAACAATAGTCACAAATTCTGCTATCTCATTCCCATATTGGGGTGATATTGTGTCTTCTCTGTCTTTCATAATACAAGTAGTAGCAAGGCTTCACACAGCTGTTCCTTTTGCCCAATGACAATGAGGCAAGCTTGATGGTTTCATTCCTGCAACTGCTGTTTCTGCCTTATTAAAGTAAATTTATTGCTTGTTAGTTAGCAATTTATAGTCATAATATGAATCTAGCAATAGCTCACAGTGTTAAGCGTGAAAGTGATTTTTTTAATGGGAGGAATTGATATTTTTGGTTCCTTGGATAGGTCCCACATTTATATTGTTAGTTTGTTCTCTGGAGCAAAGAAGCTCACAAGAAAGAATAGAACTGGCCAGCTGTCGCCTGGAATTAAATGATTATAATCTTGCAGAGAATCCAACCATGCTTTCTCTATGTAAAGCCCATTGCCCTGATGACATTTCCCCCACTCATCTCTGCTTTATACAGATTAAGAGCATCATCCATCCTCGAAGTGCAACCGTTTTAAACAGAAGACGTTTAACCTCCTATTTCAGTCTTCCTCTGTAGTTGAAGCAGTGAGGTAGAAAACATTTTTTCAATTTAAACATTGAGTAGTTATTTATGGAATCACAGGATTAGCATTCATGTTGACATTTGGTCAGAATACAATGGCTATTACATAAAGAACACACCAACTAATGAGGTTTGTAACTACCCCATTAGTCTACATTCACATCAGATGCAAAATACAGTACTGCACAACGCACTTCTTAAGCATCTTTTTAAAAGGACAGGTTACACTTTACCTTAAAACTGAAGAATGATCTGATAGCCAACTAGCTATGTTCACTGTTCCCAATCCAACAACAAACATGGGTTATTTTCTTAAGACATTTTGGAAACCTTTACAAATGTACTGATGTGAAGTCCCTATTATTGTAGTCAATTTATTACAGTCAAAAACCAGAACAGAATATAGACAAAACATTCACAACATGATTGAACATACTGTGGTGGGACTACAAAAGAAATTACAGAATGCTCTAGTTCATGTTATTGTAGTAGAATGGCAGGAAGGACCATAAGTGATAGTCTTAATCATTGTAATGCATCAGCCACAATTATGATGAATGCGGTATTGGTCAAGATGGAGAATGTGAGGAATATTCTCTGTGTTTCTCACCCTAGATTATTTTGGCCATTTCTACTCAACAAGACTCCTTGATGATGCATTTGAAATTCCCTCCTTTCATCCCTCTAGAATGAAAATGAGACAAGGAGCTGCTCTTCTTCAAAAATTATCTCTTTGCAAATTCAGAGTCCTTTCTTCTAAAGAAGCAGTGCATGTACGCACAGCCAGTGCTGAAGGATTGGCTACTATTAATAAAGAGGCAAATATTCTTCAAAGCTGGAAATGGTTAAATGTTCATGGAAGTAATGAACAGCAAACCCAATTCCCCTCAATCTAGTCTGGTAAATTATTCCCAGTTGTCTCCACCATCAATTGCTCTCTGTTGTGCTAGATGCAAAGAGGAAAACTACTTTTTTATATATTAAGTAGTGCATAGACCAGATGTGAAGGAGAAGCCTGGATTTTCTCTGCAGGTGCCAGATGCTTTTCTGTAGAAGAAGCTGACCAGAATGATTTTATATTTAAAGCCTGAGATGTGTGCATCTAGGTTGGTGTCCATGAAATGGATGTGTTTGTTACTGTATTACATTAGTTGATTTGTTATTTGCTAGAACCTCTCAACGTACTTCCAGAGGGACAATGCCAGCCCAATAATAATAAAAAATTTTTTAGTAGGGGTGGGCTTCAAGAAGCCAGTAATAATATTTCACCATTCATTAAGAGCTACAACTACTTGTTTGGTGTGTGCTGATTTATACCAAACAGATTCTGCTGTAGAGTAGCACAGGGAGAAAGCTGTTCTTATTGTTTGTGGGTGTGCACATAGTCTGAACCAGCCAGTTTCCTAAGTATTATCAAATCAAATCAAATTCTTTCTTACAGCCCAAGGCCAGTGATCCTAAGTATTATAATTTTGGCTACAGTTTTGCTGTTTGGTGTTTATGCAATGTTTCTTGTAGGTCAGGGTTTGATCAAAAGTAACAGCTAATACTTTTCCTGAATCCTGCCTTCCCATCTAACTCAGCTCTTCCTCTCTGCTTCTTTGTTCTTTAAGTGGAAGAAACAGGCCTGTGTTTAAAGGGTTTTGATTCAGCTGAATGCTTTTATAATATAAGGAAAGGCCTTCTAATCCAGCAATTAGGTCATGGTAGATGGACTTAATTGTTTCCCCATGAACTATCTAGCTATAATTACCAGCACAGGTGAAACTCCTGGAGGGAACATTGTTTGATCATTATGGTAAATGCTAAGAAGCAATGGTGCCTGGACTTTAGCCTATGGGTGACCGTTCTTTTCATTTGTCAAGCAATGGTGCCTCCCTTGAAATTCTACAAGGAACATTTACTTTTGAAGTAGATCAGTGACCATTTATGTTCATCTGTGATCTTTAGCAAGAAGGTGAAGCTTTGTGAGCAGCAATTGATGGTGGACAGTTGTGGGTTGCCCAGGCCACTGATTGAACAGCTACCTTTCCCAATGGGTTTGTCGGGCTTTGCAAACAATCCCGAGACCATCCTGGCTCGACCGGAAAGGCGTTTGGGTACGGACAAATTAGTAATAGGGAGCAATAGTGACTCCATGTTTCCTTGGCTGAAAGAGGTAGGACAAGTGTCAGGAGGAAAGAGACCCAAGGTCTCGTAAACAGCATACTGTATCTAGCTCATGTCCATGTAAAGGGCTGAGCAGACACCAACCACAGTTAGACCAAACAGCTATGCATAGGTACACAGAGTCTTCTAGGACTTAGATAACATGAGAACAATGAGTCTCACCGCAATCTGCTGACTAAGTCTGCCTATGGGCAACCTGGGCACGCAGGCTGGTAAGTGTAACCCAACCAGCCGAGTGCCACGTAGCAAGCTTTCTGACACAGGGGTCTCACACGGGCTGTGTGTGTTGACTCCCAATTGTAGTCAATAAATATAGACCACCCAAGGACTCGGGGCTGGCTTTTACCATCATACATCAGTCTTGCGTGCCTTCCTTGAGTTCAGCACCTCGACTCCCATGGACCATTACAACAGAAAGTCATATACCATATGACAAATATTGCTCCAATTGTTTTATGTGTTTCAAAACCACCTTCTATAAGTTGAGTTAGATTTAAGATTTGATCTATACAGCTCTTTCCAGGTTTAAAGCATGCCTATCCTTGCTCAGTCATTCAATTCAGCATTGATAACATCTATGCTGATTTCTTAACTAGGGACAATTTGTCTCCAAACATTACACCATCTGTGCTACATCACTGTAACTAGATAGAAGGATTTCAGACATTAGATTTATATTTATATCAATACATTTGTCAGTGTTAAAGCATTAGTTAATTACAGCCAACAACAACAAACATTAAAATGATAACAACAATAATAACAATAATGTGACCTTGTTTTGACTGAAAACAGGATTACTTTTATATAGATGCTGGGCAAAATCATCTTGAGGAGAGACAATTCTTTTTCCTTTTTGAATGGAGATTCTTGAGCATTTTGGCATGCATTTATTTTAATGCATGCACATTTTAATGCCTTTTTCTAACATGCACATTTATCTAACATACACAAACACATGTACATTTCTTTTTTGTTGTTGAATTTTCCCATTACATTTGTGTTTGTGTGCATTATTCAAAAGTATGTCCTTTATTTGTGAGCATTTATTTGGGTTATAGGTAAAACACAGATTGCAGAGGGTGAGAGGCACCTGGAGGTACCAGCTCTCTCCCAGCAGTGAGAAATTGAGGGGCAGGAGCTCATTGGCAAAAAAAAGAAAAGAAGAAATTTGCAACCAGAAGGTAATTTGTTTATTCATTGGCATTTCTAGGCTGAAACCCAGGAGAACTGCTACAAATAAATAGTATCAGACAAGATGGATCAATGGTGTAACTTGATATTCAGGAGTTTTGTGTGTTACAGTGTATATACATTTTCATGAATCACGCGAAAGCTACGGCTTGTACAAATCTGTCAATGTTAATTTCTTCTTCATCCTTAATTTCTAGACATTTTTGTTCTTTTAATTCCATAGAAAGTAAAATAAGTTGCAGTAGCCAATTCATACAGTTTAGGAGGCAATGATAGAAGATGCTGCTGCATGGAGATGAAGGGCAGCTTGATCACAGCAACTACGGAATAAAGCAGAAAGCTGTCTGCGTTTCAACTCCTTTGAATAAGCAAGAACATAAGGATGTCCACCACTCCCACCCATTTCTATTTAAAATGTGTTTTAAATAGAGCCATTGAGCTCTGTGGTTGAGTAGAATGTCAAGCACTCCATCAAACAAATAAATGTATTTCCATTCAAGTAGAATAGAAACCACATGCAACCAACCTAAATAGGAGAAAATGTAAACCCTGACAATGGTTGGATCATGACTGACTAAAATAACTAGTCATTAATAATTCCATGATTAGGAGTTATTAGTCATTCTTGGTCACACATGCATAAATCATTTAAATTTACCCTCCCAGTTTCATGATGTAGGTTGTTCAACATGAAAAATATTGCCAAATTCACAGACTGAATCTTACCAGGCATTATTTATTCAGATATTCTTACTGGAATCACCCTACTACCAAGCTGTTAATTACAAAATTATGAAAAATACTGGGGAAATGGTTTAAACAAATAGAGAGGCATTCCATATAATAAAATATAATCAATACAGAAGATATTTAGAATATCACATGTTGTAATTGGGGAGGGGAAAGATACTCTTCTTTGTAAATTCTTTTGATCTTTATGTGTCTGAAGAAGTGGATTGTAATCCACAAACCTCACACTGAAATAAATTCTTCTTCTGAAAGCCTCTTGTGGCTATCTGAATAGATAGCATTTATGTACCATTTTAAATACCCACTAAGTTTTTGAAATAACTGGGCTTTCAGACAATCAAAATGTTTTGAAAGATAAATTATTTATTTATTTATTTATTTAAATTTCTATACCGCAGGAAAATGTGTGCAAATAAGATGGTCTTAAACTGACATTATAAACTACTAGTATATTTTGCCTGGCCTTGCCAGGCAGGTATAAATTGTGTGTTGGTGGTTAGGCGTAGTTTTGGTGGTGGTGACTAAATTTGGAAGAATGGTGTGGGGTTTTTTAGTTTTTCTGTTGTTTTTTGTTTGTGGGGAGATTTTTTATGGAATAAATTAGCCTTTCTGATTGTGGATTTTGTGTTTTTTGTATTTATTTGATTTTTATCAGTTTTGTTATATTTTATTTGGATTTTTTGTAATATTTATTTGCCTGTAGGATACTCTTCCGGCCTCTTGGTGGGGCTGTGATTAAGAGTTTGATTTTATTTGTTTCTTCAGTTCTGCTATGGAGGCATGGTGAGAGGACATGTTTTGTAAGTTGTCTTGTTTTTTTTCATTTTGTTGGGATTTTGGGGTGCTGGGCTGTGGGGTTTAAGTAGAGTGTTTGTGTATTTAATTAAGTGTTTTTGCTTGTTGTTTAGTATTGCTTTAGGATTCTCTATGCATTTTTTGGGTTGAATAGTGATGGTTGTTATTTCTTATTTTGAACTTTCCGTATTTATTTTTATACATTATGTTGTTTTTGGATTTTGAGTAAGGTATTTTCGTGTTGTTGTTATGTTGTAGATAGGTGTTTTTAGTGAGTTTTCATGTTTTTTCCTTAGCTTTGTATATTTTGGATGTGTTTTGTTGTTTACTGGGTTTATTTGCATTTTTTGTTTATTTATTTGTGTTTGTATTTTTGATGGTTGGTGTTGTTTTTAAACTGATTTGTTTTGTTGTGGTTGTGTTTTCTGGAGCGAAGTATGGCCTGTCTGTTGTTGCCTCTTTTCCCATTGCTATTTCAAGAATTAGCTTTTGATACAGCGATGGGGAAAAGGAAGAGCCAGCAGTCAGCTCACACTTCATCTGGTAATGTTTGTTAGGTTGGTCGGGGGAGAAGGAGGCAGAGAAGAGCTATCTGCTTCATGATGGTTCTCTTCTCTCAGCCTCCTTTTTCCCTGCCTTACCTAATGGGTGATCTGTGTTTGTAGCTGTGAAGCTGTTTATTTTGTAAAATTGTAGTGCGGCAGGCAATGATCCGTAAGTGGTGGTGCTCTTCCTTGCAGATTGCTGGCTGCTGCTTTTCTATTAGCTCCACGGCTGTTTTGTGCTAGTTCTTGAAACAGTGGCATGGGTAGTACAAAGGTAGCAGCCAGTCATTCACCAGGGAGTGTGCCTTCCCTGATGAAGTGCTGCCTGCTGCTGGTTTCCCCACCACCACCTCAACCTTCCTTGAGGCCGGCGGTGGTCTCGCCATGCCTTCGGCAGGATAGCGGGGAGGAGAGTGAGTCCCTCTTCTCCCCGTTGCTCTGGGGAAGAAGGCCGGCAGTGGCCTCGCTGTGGCTTTGGCGGGTTTGGGGTAGCAAGGGCATGATGTGCTATGTCCACCTTCAGTGGCCTTGCACTCCCATTGTGTCCACTTTGGCGGCCTTGCACTCCCATTGCATGAGGCGTTATTTTATTTTATTTTTCGCGTGACAGCTTTTCCAACGTTCTACGTGCTCGCGACCTTCAGCCTCATTGGCTGAGTGGTCACGGCACGGAGGATGCTGGAACTTGTAGTTGATTTTTTTCTGTCCACATTCATGGGGCGACTGCCCCACTCGTGGCTGCCGGATCCTTGCGGTGATGCTCAGACAGTGGAAAGGCAAGTGTAGGGGGCTCAGTACGGAATAGTAGGGATGGGTGCAGGCATGCATGCTGGACACCAGTGGTTAATGCACTATTTTATAGGTAAAGATGTTTAGTGAACTACTGAGAAATCTAGTGGAGTGTTTTCAGTGAAGAAGAATTAAAGATGGTGGAGCTTTGAGATGAAACTGAAACTTCCACAGGGAAAAGAAGATGTTTCCCATGCTCATACTTAGGATATTTCCTTTAAATAGCTATTTTTAAATGCAGATGTAGATGTAAGGGACTGCAGTGGCTCAAGTGGCTAAGATGCTGACTGGAAGGTGGGAGATCAGCAGTTCGATTCCCGAGCACTGCAGGACGGAATGAGTTCCTTTCTCTGTCCCAGCTCCTGCCAACCTAGCAGTTTGAAAGGAAGAAATTGCAAGTACATAGATAAATAGGGATCACTTTAGTGGGAAGGAAAATAGTGTTCCGTGTGCTCTGGTGTTTAGTAATGCCTGCCACATGACCTCAGAAACGTCTGCAGAAGCAGACAGCGCTGGGTCTTCGGCTATGAAACAGAGATGAGCACTGAACCCTAGATTCGGATACAACTGGCTTTTGAGTAAGGGAAACCTTTGCCTTTACCTAAATGCAGATTTGCCTTTTGGTATAAATGGAGTGTCTAAAGTTTTCTCTGCTGCATCTTTCTTCCCCCTTCCCCAAGATTATCAGACAATATTATCTCTCTCCACTCCAGGTGTCTCCATATTGGATTTTAGAACTGGACAATCAAGCATCCTGTGATTTCCAGGAAAGATTTTTCTACCTGAGCCTAAGTATGGAGGATAAATTTATGAGTCTTTGTGTATCATTTTATTTGTTAAATGATCATTGAACGTTATAAAGGTTGACTCAGCTTTTCATCCTTCTGAGGTTGGTAAAATGGGTACCCAGCATGTTGGGGGCAAAGTGATAATTGCCTGTAAACCACCCATAGACTGCATTTAGTACTATGGGGTGGTATATAAGTGTGATTGTTTTGCTCTAACTTACTAAGTTTGGTCTCCCTTATGAATTTCTGAAATGTATTTGGATCCTTTATTCATTTATAAAATATTTGATTTGTGTTTGGAACCACTTGCATATGTCATTGAAGAAAATCCTAGTATTTATGGTTTTGTTCATAATTCTCATGAATTTAAAATTACTCTTCATGCAGATGATCTTTTATTATTTATTTCTGAATCTGCCTTCCATTTCAGAATTAATGAAAGTAGTTAGTGACTAACCAATTGGTATGCTTGGAGATTTGTCCAGTTATCCAATTAAGTGCCCAGAATCTGAGCTTTTGCCAATGGGAGACAATCTATCATATAATGATTTTTCTGATTGGCATAATTAACATCTTGGTAGCAGGGTGCTTCCAGAAAGAAAATCTGAATATATAATGCTTGCTAAGATGCACATTTAGTCTGTGAGTTTGGCAATATTTCTCATGCTAAAAAAACATACATCATGAAACTGGGGGAGAAAATTAAAAAGATTTATGTATGTGCCAGAACCTTTGGCAAGGGCATAAGAGGGAGGGGGGCTTCTCAGAGGATGCTCCCAGGTTTTGGAATGTGCTTGCCCTGAGAAGCCAGTTAATATGGTATTTATATAGCATTTTAAAACTGTTGATTGTTGCTATGAGCAACTTGGGGTCACCTATGGGGAGAAAGCTAGCCTATATGATATTTATATCTAAATAAATAACAGAATAAACACAAAATGTCCAAGTGCAGTTTATAAACTTCATATACTGCCAACCTAGCAGTTCGAAAACAAGAAATTGCAAGTAGGGACCACTTCGGTGGAAAGGTGAACAGCATTATGTGCACTTCGGTGTCTAGACATGCCTGCCACATGTCTACGGAAATGTCTGTAAACACAGACAGTGCTGGCTCTTCGGCTATAAACAGATGAGCACTGAACCCTAGAGTCTGATATGACTGGTATTTGAACAAGGGTGACTTTTACCTTTTATAGTTCCCCAGGCCCCCAATTTCCCTAAATCCTACAATCACTCTCAAAATAAAAATTATCACCATTAATCTTCAGGGTGCATTTAAATATAGTTTTTAAGCCTTACCAAGGATATTGATAACATTTTTTAAAATGCCACTTATTGTCTTAATGTCTTTTAAAGTTTTAAAGACTTAAAACAGGTCACTTACACAGTCAACTCTGCAAGACAAGTTTTGGATTTTAGGAAACAAAAAACATAGAAGTAGTGGGGTGTTTTGAGAGTACCCTGGATAGCGAGGATAAAAAATAGTTCGATTTTAGAAAGCTGACTGCTCCTTAGAAGGTCAAATAGTAAAGATGAAACTAAAGTACTTTGGACATCAAATGAGAAGAGAGGATTCACTTGAGAAAGCCTTGATGCTGGGAAAGATGGAGGGCAAAATAAGAAGTGGGTGGCAGAGAATGGGATGGCTAGATGGTGTTGTAGATGCCATGGGCACAGAGCTGGGTGGGATGAGGAGGATGGTGGAGGACAGAGGTGCCTGGAGGGCAATGGTCCATTAGGTCACAAAGGGATGGAATTGACTATGCGACTGAACAACAACAAAAATGTGAAGTGTGGGATGTCAAGATCTTAGGAGAGTAAAAATGGCTCCTAGCCCATTGCAAGTTTCCTATACCATTTCACATCAATGCTACCCACCCATTTGAAATACATATATTTGGAAAAGTTGTTTTAAAAATACTTTCTGATACAGAAAAGGAATGGGATGACTTTAAAGTTGGGGAAATGGTGTGTGTGTGTGTGTGGGGGGGGGGGGGGGCTTAGTAAAACTTAGTTTGTCCAATCCAAATATTTGAGGATAACTTAAGAGGGATCCCAATGGATCCCATTGACATGTATGGGAAAATTCCTTCCTCTTTACCTTTTATGCAACATGACATCCAGACAGTGGTGGGCTCAAATTTTTTTTTTTTTACTGCCACACTGTGGATGTGGTATGGTGGGCATGGCCAGGGGAAAAGCCCTGCGTTGCACCCAAATTAGGACTACTTTATTTCAAAACATGGATGGGCGGGCCCAGCCAGATTCATACCTGTCAAGTATCCCATTTTCCCAGGAAATCCCCTTATTTTTACCCCTCTTCCCGCCCCCTCCCATTTTATTAATTTCCCCTTAATATCCCTTATTTTTTTAAAAAAAAATCCTGACCGGAGCCCTCACAGGCAAAGCTGCAGTATGTTTTTTCTGCCACCAGAGGTTGCTGTGTGGCTTTTCGCTTGTGGAAGGAGAGAGAGAAGGTGGTGGGGGCCTTCTGTAGTTTCTCTTTCATTTCCCTGCGACATGGTCATGGAGGCTTCATTTTTGCTGCTGCTGCTGGTCAGAGCCATCATGAGACGGGAGTCAGTCTACTCTAGGTGAGCGATATTTCATATATGGAGATTAACTCCTCAGCTGCTGGGAGGCTTGGAAACTACAGAGGTTGCTTTTTTTACTTTACTAATTCCCTTCCTTAAGCTGGATCTGACATTCTCAGGTGTTGGTGCTTCAATTGGTTGCAGTGAGGAACAAATAGATTGGTTAATTTGGGGAAATTAATCCCTTGCTCCTCCGCCCTAATGGGGGGTGTCTAGCCATGTGCAGGGCTAGTTCATTAAAGCCAAGCTGCTTACAAGCAGTTGGTAACCCTAGGGGCTGGTTTACTATTCTGCTCTTTGCTTTCCAGAATTTTTTTAAAATTAAAATGTGTAAACAAGAAAGAAAACAAAACAAAACAAAAGTCCCCCAAGAAGATGGGAAAAGGGTTATTTGGCCCACACAGCTTTGTGCCCATTGCATCTACAATACCATCTAGCCATCTTATTTTTGGCCACCCCCTTCTTTTGCCCTCCACCTTTCCCAGCATCAAGGCCTTCTCAAGTGAATCCTCTCTTCTCATTTGACATCCAAAGTACTTTAGCATCATCTTTACTATTTGACCTTTAATGAGCAGTCAGGGTTGATTTCTTCTAGGATTGACCTATTTCTAACAGCACATTTCAAAGGCATCTATTATTTTGCGCTCAGCTTTCCTAATGGTCCAGCTCTCACACCCATACATTACCACCGGGAATACAATTGCTTTGACTATACATTTTTTTGTTTGCAATGTGATGCCTCTACTTTTAACTATGTTCCCCAGGTGTCTCATAGCTTGTTTCCCAAGCATCAGTCACCTTTTTATTTCATGGCTGCAATCACCATCTGCAGAGATCTTTGATCCTAAGAAAGTAAAATCGTATCCAACTCTAGGGTGCAGTGCTCATCTCCATTTACAGCCAAAGAGCCAGTGCTGTCTGTGTTTGTAGACATTTTCATGGCCATGTGGCAGGCATGACTAGACCCAGCAAGTCACATGGCTATAATTGGCCATACCCACAGATTTGGCCATGCCCACTGAGGGGTGTGGCCAAAATTTCCCTTATTTTCAAATCCAAAACTTGACAGGTATGGCCAGAATTTCTGCTACCAGTTCTGGCAAACTGGTGCAAACCTGCTGATGCCCGCCACTGCCTCCAGGTCATGATCAAATGAAACTATTCCTGCTGTCACAGGGAAAGCAGCTTCTTCCAAATATCTCCATACATCTTTTGTCTTTCTCAGGCCACAAGAAGAGTGTTAGAAAACAAAGAGGAGAAGAGGAAGATTTTATTTTGAAATAAGCAAACAAACATTTGCAAAGCATATATATTGTGATAGCCACAGTTTCATGTGTACATTTATTATATCAAATGCAAAATTTTAATATTCTTATTTCAAGGGTTTGGTCGTGGTTTGAGGCTTAATACATAAAACACAGTAATACATTTTTGAGCCTAGGTTATTTTTCTTGTTCCATGAGGTCACTCTGAACTCATCTAACCTCTGTTTCCTCCTCTATTCTCAGCTGTTTTATATCTTCAGGCTGAGCCTGAAAATTGAGGGGGAAAAGTGGAAAACCACAACAGGAGGAGAGTTGTGCTCAATCAGCACTACTAACACAAATGACTTCTTCAGGTGCTCCTCACGACAATCCTCCATTATGACAGCAATTATCCACCAATAAATATAATTTCTTTCTTTGTATATAAATAAATTAAACAACAAACAAATGCAAAAGATGTTAAAGACCAAAGTGACCATTCTGAATGAAACAATACAAGCAATGTGCAGCTTCATATACATCTATTGCAATGGCATTATAGATCTAGATTTGGGAAGGAAATAATGGATATCAAACGCCTACATGTTACTCTTTATGTGAGTGTGTCTCTCTGTCTCTCTATGTGTATCTGTGTGCTTATATCAGGTGGAATATCACCAGGCTTTATTTTATTTTGTAAACAGAAGTGGTACAATTTAAGTATAAGACCATGAGTTTATAGAATAAAATGAAATAATAAAAAATAGAGAGACTGATTTTACCCCAAAATATAATACACTAGAACCTCGGTTAACAAACGGCTCAATTAACATAAAAATCGCATAATAAAAGGAAATCCATAGAAAATAGTGGCTCGGTTTACAGATTTTCCCCCGGAATGGATTGATTGCTTTTCAATGCATTCGTATGGGTAACCACATTTCAGTTAATGTATTTTGGTTTTCAGTGCATTATTATGGGAAATTGTATTCAATGCACTCCTATGGGAAATTTGGTTAAAGTAATTTTTGCTGCATTAATTACATTAACCAAGGTTCCACTATATGCATGGGTCTCATAATAGAATTTGGCCAGAAGGGAGGTATATAAATCCAATTAACAAACAAACAAACAAACAAAACTTAGCACGAAAGAGAAAATGTTGGATGGGTCTGTGATATTTGTTTTAGTTACAACTCTGACAGATATTCAACAGTTCCGATTGCAGTCTAAAACCCAGTGCAATTTAAGTCAACAATATTAAACACTTCAGAAGAAAAGCAACAAGTCACTTAATTACACATGAACTATATCCTAGCAACAATATATCAAAGAGGCACTTTAATTTTGGAAATTTTAGAGTTTTTCTGTCGTCTCTCAGTTTTAATTTTCTTTCAGTATCTAGTTATAAACTTAGGGATGCCATATGTCCCAATTTTCCAGGATTTTCCCAGATTCTAGCTGTCCTGGCTGGTTCAAGAAAAAACATGTAAAAGTCCTGGATTTTTAAATTTGAACAAAGGAAGCAAGATCACCCCCCACCAAAGGATTTTTGCAAAGAGTTAATTCACTGCCTCCCTGAATTTCTTTCAATTATCCTGCTTGAAAGTGGCAAAGACAAAACAGCACCCTGAGAAGCCTACCGGGGAGGGGAGACACTTTCAAGTGAGATAATTGAAAGAAAGGCAGTGAAATAACTCTTTGCAAAAATCCCTTGGCTTACCTTGAAGTTTGGGGGGCAAGGAGTCGTCCTCAGCTCTTTTCCTCAAAAGCCAGGAGGGAGCAAGAAATACCCATATTTAAGAAGCCAAATCTCCACCATACACTGGGATGGTGGATTCCTTCTTCATGTGACCACAAAGGGTTAATTGCATAGGGTCAGTATTCCTAGAGAGGAAGGGAACAGGGTGGACAAAAAGTGAAGAGTCCTCCATTACAAAGGTCCTCATCCAAAATATGTCCCTTCCTGTATCCTGCTTTCCTCCTTCCGGAGGGAAATGGAGGCACCATGGACTGCATTGCCATTCTGGGACCCTCCAAGGGATCCTCATGTGGGGTTTGAGGGTGACTCTATTTCATTGGGGGTGGAAGAGGATGGTGGGGTGACCTCAGGGGGAGGAAGGGTAGTTTCAAGAGTGGCCCAAGAAATTTTATTCAAAAAAAATAAAAATAAAAATAGAACCATCAAGAATAGTATTTTGCAAGAAGAATCACACGGGGAAAAACCTCTTGACTACAGTTTATTTTAAACTGACAAAGGCTGTCCATCCTGGATGCGGATTCTGCAGGGTCTTAGAGCTGTGGTCTCCCTGACAGCCCCCTCTGACGCATGAGCAGTTTGCAGAATACAATGATGTCGCATGGCTGTCCCGGTTTGGCAGGAGAAAATTATGGCAACCCTTTTTTAATGTTCAAGAATTGAAGAGAAGCAGCCAGCATGAAAGGGCCAAACACAGCTTTATTGTAAGCAAACCGAACATGAGCAGCAATGATGCAACAGCTCCTTATATACACTGTACAATGGATACATTTGGGTGGGAAACAATATGATTGGTTAGGAGAGGAGTGGGGTGATTGTGGGGTTACCAGACCTGAGTGAAGACTTTGTGTGTCTTGTTAGAAAGGGTGGGAATGCATGTCCCATGATAGTTCAGTACCAAGAAGAAGACAAAATGGAAGATCACCCCAATCCCATAATAACAATTAAACAAAGTTACAGCACTAATTAAAGTTACATATACAACATCCCTCCCCCCTAGGATGGGACGAAGTCCCTTAAACATTGTGGGGGCCCACAGACTATTTTGTGCTGGACTGACACTTGACTGGGTTCTGTAGACCTAGGGAGACTTGTTTCCATTGAAACCCCGGCACTGGGGTTTCTGTTAAAGCTATTAGCATTTTGGGAGCACTGTCCCGACTCTGAACTGGAACCAGGGAGGGGAAAAACCAAATCATAACCCCATTTAGATGAAACAGGAGCAGGGGATTGCTCAAAATTAAAGCTAGACTCAGGAGGAGAAAAAAATCAATGAAAAGTCCCTCCTACGGGAAGTTTGAGTAGGGGGCAACTCAAAAAAACCTGCCTCTTCTGGGTGGGAGTAGAGGTAGACTCGAACCTAGGAGGATAGGGGGGTCTCTGGAGAGAAATCAAAGCCCCGCTTTTCACTCGGACTAGTGGAGTCATACTCTGCAAACTCCCCCCCCCCCCCGGATCCTGTAACTCAAAAGGCACACTTCCATGGTCTAGGCTTGCTCACGGCCTCTAAAGAAATTGTGGCTGGCTTGAATTAGAAAGCTGGGGGCTACAGCTGATTGCTGAGCTGCCTTCCTTGTCTCCCCCTTGGGATAAGTGGGTGGGAAAGGACCCTAACATGGGATTGCCCTGAGTAGTCTCACCTTGTACCTCTTGAAACTCCGTAACCCTATGTCTGAGCTAGTCGGCGTAGCGCCGCCATAGCAAACCAGTGCCTGTTTTGACCTGATACGACACTGGTCCATTTTGTTTCACCACAACCCCTGGAACCCATGCTGGTCCTGCGGCCACATAGTTCTGACAGTGCACCGGATCGCCAGCTGAGAATACCTTTTTGTGTGGAATTTCAACATTAACACCCCTATCCTCCACCCTGGAAGGATCCCACTGGTCGAACAGAGAGACCGGTCTCCTATGCATTAAAAGCTCGGCTGGAGACAGCCCTGAGGCCAGGGAGGTTGTCCGATAGCAAAGGAGGAATTGGCAAAACTGCAAGTCAATGTCCCCCTGACCCATGCAGCGAAGAGCCTCTTTTGTAGTGCGGACTTGACGTTCCACCTGACCATTGGGTTCTGTAGACCAAGATAGTTCAGTACCAAGAAGACAAAATGGAGGATCACCCCGATCCCATAATAACAATTACACAACATTACAGCACTAATTAAAGTTACATACACAACACCTATATAAACTTGGCTTCTAGAATAATAATGAACCACTATTATATTTTACTATAATTGTTAGGTATTGGGGTCTGGGTGTGAATCCTGCAGAGCTAAGCAGTTAGCTTGTGCCAGCAGTGGGTATGCCCGTGTAGTGGTTTCACTCTCACCCAGACAGTAACACGCAGAGTTATATTAAGAAAATAGCTTTTACTTTAGCAAGATAGTTCATAAGGTAAACACAAAACATTAGATTCCTCTCTATGAAAGTAAAGTAAGGTAAACAGTTTGTAAGTCTTTGTAAGCAGTACTTTCAAGGTCAGAGTCCCAGGCTTGTGCAAGGCTAGGCTCTGTGCTTTCTCAGAGTCAAAGTACTCACAGCAGTCTTAGGTTATAGTTGCAAACTCCAACCTTCTCCTGGGCTGGCTGAAGGCTATGCAAAGCCTTGTAGTCCTGGCTTGAGGAAATATCAGATCCTCCAGGCTCAGTGTCTCTGCTAGGCATAGCTTCTGGAAACTGGACTCACTTTGTCCATGGACCATGCAGTTGGATTACAATCCTCTGGAGAGTTTCAGACTCTCTCTCTCTCTCCTACAGAGATTTCAGCAAAGGCAGTAGCAGAACCCCAGGAGCTGAAGCATCCCGGCAGAAGCAGTTTGTCATACCAGCAGTTTGGCATACAAGCAGTTTGGCTAACAAGCAGTGTGGCATAAAAGCCAATGTTGCTAACAAGAGCATTTGGCTAGAAAGCAAAGTGGCTTCTGAGAAGCCTAGATTTATACTTGACAATTTGCTCAGTCACCCACTCAGTGGTTACAGCTGGGTGCTGTGCTGAAGGATCTCTTAATGACACAGTTACATGCATCTTACACAATACATATGTACATGCAGGTCATCACAACCCTATCTATAATATTTGTGTATCTTTTTAAAAATGAAATCTAGAATGTTCATCAGACACATGCACAAAAACACCTATCGGGGGGGGGGGGGGGGCGGTAGTATGGCATCAATGCACAACAATACATCAAATTATCAAGAATCACTTCCTTTCTTTTATTTTTTTCCACCCTATATTTCCATCCAAATGTGCTTAAGTGATCTCTCCCAGTTCTGCTTGTGTAGGAATTAAATCTGACAGAATAAACTGATATATACATTTTGATTGGTCTTCTCCCTGTTCCCCTTGAGGGACCCCCATAGATCAAGTGAAAAGTCTTTTTCCTATCCCAATAACAGCTGAAAATATGGAGAGCCTTTATTTATTTCATTTATTTTTATTTTAAATATTTATATCCCGCCCTCCTGGTGGGTACAACCACTCAGGGCAGCTAACAACAAAAGGGGAAAGGGGAAAGAGAGAAAATACAATAGATAAAAAAATTACAATATAAAAACAATTAAAACAACTGCAGCTAAAAACAAGAACCCAAAACCCCCAGCTAAAATCAGCATTCCAAGGAAGTTATCCCAAGTTAACACAATATTTTAGATGCAACATCAAAGAAGGAGTTGCTAGCAGTTTGAGCCATTTTCTGTGATCTCCACACACCAGCATCTAATTTCATCTCTTTGTTGTTGGTGTTGTTTTTAAAAACTACCCTATACCAGCTAACCAAGTGTTTGTTCGAAAAGAACTAAAGGGAACTAAGCAATAACCTGGCAAAATATAAAATAGCTGTTTGGGTTATTTGTTTATTTATTTATTAGATTTCTACAACCACCCTTTTCACCTAAGCGACCCAGGGTGGCTCACAATATCAGTTAAAACCTATACCCAATACTAATTAAAACTAAAGACTGTAAAACTATCTAACAACATTTATAAAACCTCCCCAGTCCCCTTAAAAAGAAGGACACCTGGGCGGGACTATATAAGGACAACTGGGCTGGTTAAATAAGCCAGCAGGGCTGGGCTGTGATGCCAGTTGTCCCCCATACCTGCTGGCATAGCCACATTTTTAAGGCCTTCCTGAAGGTAAGCAACTCTGCCTGGAGGCGCAGTTCAAGTGGCAGGAGGTTTCATAGGACCGGAGCAGATACTGAGAAGGCTCTTCTCCTGGTCCCAGTAAGATGTGCCTCCCTGGCTGATGGGACCACTAGGGAGCCCCTACGGTCTGCTCTCGTAGGATGGGTCGAAAATCTTGGAGTGACACGGTCTCTTAAGTATCCTGGCCAACTACCATGAAAGGCTTTAAAGGTCAAAACCAGCACCTTGAATTGCACCCGGAGGCACATTGGCAACCAATGCAGCTCCCGTAGCAGTGGCGAGTCACAGGCATAACGCACCCCATCACCACCCGGGCAGCCGGGGAACTGATGAGCAATAGCTGACAATGTGAGGAATAGCTCGTTGTGGCATAATAGCTAACCAGAGCTAGGCTTTGAATGAAGAACTGATGACAATAGCTCAGATGATACAAAAGCACTAGCTGAATCTGTCTCTGCTATAATTGGGGAGCTGGTGAGGAATAATCTCAGCAAGAAGCTAAATAGCCCGTCAGTGCTTTGAATTGAGAACAATGAACAAAAGAAATTGCCAGAAGTCTCTAAAAGTTATCTGAAGATATAATGAAATGTGGGAGACAGTAGATGAGAGAAGAAAAAGTAGAGACGAAGCTTTCATAACTTCCTACAGTATATTTATAATCCAAGCACTTGTATGTGCCAGGAAGAGAAAAATAGATTAGATGAAATAAGTTTGGGAAGTGATCATATATGGAAGAAGAGTGTTCCTTCCCTTGTTCCATGTATCCAGCCTAAAAGAAAGGATCATTTATTACCATGAACTGCATTGTATTTATAATTTCTAGGGATGTATGAATAACATCAGACCTGATCTGTATCTAGTTTTTAGCAATGGAGATCAGGACTAGCCCACCAAAATGGACATTTAAGTTACCAGGAGCCTGCTTAGCACTCAGCCCATGCTTCCCAATGTGGGGCATAAGACAGGAGTGCAATTTGATTTTTAAGAGATGAGTTATTAGCAGTGAATGAGCCTTTAGGCTTACTCCATATGAATAGGAGTTCACTTTTTTGAATAATAAGACTTGTACATCACACAGGGGGTATCTGTGTCAGGATTATAAAAGGTTGGGAACTACTGCACTAGGCCAGCAAAGGTGATGAAATAATGTTAGTGACACAGGAAATGCTGTTCGGTGTCCTGGCATAAAATCTCAAGCAGGCATTATTTCTGTAATCTGTGGCACCCTTGCATTCCATCAAGCCAGAAAAACACTGAGGAAAAAGAGAAGAGAAAATGTCCCATGGAGTGGTGTTGGCTTGCCCTGGCATGTCCAATGCCTATGTCAGGGATTCTTAACCTGCAGCCTTGGGCCGGAAGCAACCTGCAGCACCATTATTTGTGGCCCTCACTGCCTCCACCACACCAGGAAGTGTCATGTGGTGGAGGAAGGGCAAAATGGCCATCCAGCCCCCAAAGCTGTCTGAGGGAACATGACCCAGTCCCCAGCTTTAAAAGGTTGAGAACTCCTGGCCTATGTCATTCCTCACCCATAAGAAGATGACATGACATTACATAATCTACAAAATGTAAAATGTGAAACTTTGCTTATAGTTTGTATAGCTGCAATTGTGACATGAAGTCTAAAATGTTGTTTAACTATACAGTTAAAAAAATTGAAAAGGGGGAAAAAGAAAAAAAACCTGCTGGTGGGCAATTGCTTCACCAGTTTAGAAATCACTCTGCTTAAACAAGCAGGGTACCAAATGGCCAAACTAACAAGGGGGAACATGAATAATGCCATCCCTTCAAGATATTTTACTTTACTTTAATTTTCCCACTTGTATGCCACCCAATCAGGAAACCTGACTCAGGGCGGCTCACACAATAACTATACAATATACATAGTAATACAATATACACAATAATTATACAATGTTCATCCTACAAAAACAACATATCATGATAGACAACAATACAATACTGCAACAGCCTCTCCGCCCCAGCCGCAGATGAAGTCCAGGGGTGGTGGCGGCAGCATCCTGCTGCTGGCCACCATAGTGGTCTTTTCTGTCCTAGCCGGGGTGGGGCCCAGGGTGCTGGTGGTGGAGGGAATCCTGGCACCTGGCACCTCAGCAGCCTCTCCACCCCAGCCGCAGATGAAGTCCAGGGGTGGTAGAGGTGGTGTCCTGCTGCCCAACGCCATAGCAGCCTTTTCTGTCCCGGCCAGGGCACCGGTGGTGGAGAGAGTCCTGGCAACAGTCACTGCAGCTGTCTCTCCACCCCAGCTGCAGATGGAGTTCAGGGGGCAGCAGGGGTGGCATCCTGCCACTCACCGCCATAGCAGCGGCCTTTTCTATCTCAGCCAGGGGCAGGGCCTAGGGCGCCGGTGGTGGAGGGAATCCTGGTGCCCATCGCCACAGCTGCCTCTCTGCCCCGGCTACAGATAATTGCAACCCTTTCACATGGGTCAGCAATGGTGTGCTCCCTATCAGCCATGCTCAAAGATCAACAAAAGCAGGGCATGTGGTCATGTTTGAAGATCAGCAACAAGGGTGGTATGTATGTGACATGCTTGCACTGCATTGTTTATATTTCTCTCTGTACTCCAAGTAGATAAGGATATTTTACTGAAAATAGAGAACAGTTGAACAAAAGGTACAATTTTACAATGTTTTTACAGTACAGTATATATTGACCTTACATTCATCCTGCTACTCAGATTTTCCTTGTTTTCTCATCAGCTTGCTTCTGGCATAGAAGGTAGAGATAGCTTAGTCAAAACAAGGTGAAAGTCAAAGGCTTAGCTATTCTTATGCAGATTCATATAAGGAAATTAGCTAGAAATAGAAAATTCTAATACTGAATACAATTATTTTTTCTACAACTTGTCCCTCTTTATACCCTAAATCAGTGGGGGTGAACCTTGGCACTCCAAGTGTTCTTGAACTTCAGTTCCTGATCAGCAGTATTGTTGACTTGGATTTCTGGTAATTAAAATCTAAGAACACCTGGAGTGCCAAGGTTCACCATCACTGCCCTAAATAATAGTGTTTTATTTTATTTTCCCCTTATTTTTGCTCATGAATACATGCTTAGCTCAACCAAGGAATACATCATAGCCAAATCCAAAGTACTGTAAATTATAAAAACATTATAACACTATTTAACACTAGGTATAGCTTCCAATGTAAACAAAAAGCAGAAGTGGGCACATTTACGACTGTTGTAAATGTGCCCACTTCCATGTTTACAACAGCCACAGGTATATTTACGCAAGTGTCAATGCATTTTATGGCAGATGTAAACACGGCCGCTTCCACTTCTGGGTGTGGCGGTGGCATGCCACATGTAATGGTGTCATGGGCCAAGTCTGGTCTGTCGGTTATAGGTTGGGAACTCCTGCTTTATAGGGACAGATGAGTGTTAGTGCTGCTTGTGTGTGTGTGTGTGTGTGTGTGTGCGCATGCGTGCGCGCGCATGTGCATGTGTGTGTGAGAGAGAGAGTCTGTATGTGAGATAGAGTGCATCTCTCTCCTCATCCTTTCTTATGAACAAGAGGAAGGGGGAAAGTGTCTTGCCAAAGCACCACTTTGTATGTGTACTAGCATTTATTTTGCCCGGCCCTGCCAGGCAGGTATAAATTTCATTGGTGGTTGGGGTGGTTTTGGGGTGTGCGTGCACACACACACACACAGCCAGGCAGGAGAGAGGGGGGAGAAAGAGAGAGGGGAGAGAGAGGGTGGAAAGAGAGAGATGGGGAAGAAAGAGAGAGGGGGAGAGGGGGAAAAGAAAGAGAGAGAGAGAGAGAGAGAGAGAGAGAGATGGGGGGAAGGTGATTCCTTCCTTCCAGGAGGTAAAGGTGCACCCTTCGACTCCCAGAGGGAGGGGATTCACTTCTCTCTTGGTTGGCTGGGGACGAAAGCTTTCATCCCCAGCCAACCAAGAGTGGTGAATCCCCTCCATGGAAGGTGATTCCTTCCCTCTGGGAGGCGAAGGCATGGCCATCGTCTCCCGGAGGGAAGTGGCTTGCTTTCCTCGTTGGGGGTGCCGCAATCTTTGCCCCCCAACTGATGGTAGCAATAACTTCCCTCTGTGAGGCAAAGAAGGTGAAACGCCGTTCCGCATTCTTCACCTCATGGAGGGAAGTGGCTTGCTTTTCTTGGTTGGGGGGGGAATCTTTCACGCCCCAAAACCATTGGAAGCGATAGCTTCCCTCCATGAGGCAAAGAAGGTGGAACAGCGCTCTGCCTTCTTCGCCTCACGGAGGAAAGGGAACAGTGCATACACCAGCTTTTTTTAATGCATGCACCAGCTTCCCAGGATTCTCCGTGCTCACACCCTTCAGCCTGATTGGCATAAAGTACATGGCTGGGCCATGTAGTTTTTTTAATTCTAGTTTGTGGGGCGGTTGCCCCACTCTCGGCTAGCAGACCCTTGTGACGATGCTCGCAGGGCCTTAAAGTGTGGCTGGCTCGGTACAAGATTGTTGGGCTGGGTGTGGATGTGCATGCTGGACATGAACGGCCCAAGGCCCTTCTTATAGGTAAAGATAGATACATGTGTGCTTAGCAATTATTTCATTTCTGCAACAGTTCAACACAATTGCACACTTTGAACCAAAACAAAAGTAAAAGTGTCTCTGGTTGGAAGGAAAAATCTATTGATTTGGGGCCGTGGGACTCTGGGTTGATATGCATTTACCTTTGTATCTTGCGATCAGTATGAAAACAAAAATGCACCAGCCCTAAACCTACAATATTTCCAACACTTTTTCCCCTGTGTAGACCAGCTAACTTGTCTGAAGGCCAATGCATATTCCATAGCCAGTAACATAAAACAGTACTACTTAGAATTTAATCTGACTGTTAAATAATGCATTTATTCAGGATTTCCAGCCAGCAGAGACTTCTTGGTCAAGGGCAATGTAATGCCAGGCACAAAAGGAAGCGACAGCAGCAGATGCCACCACACTGTGACTGTGATACACACCAGAACAGTCACTCTCCAGCAAGCAGCAAGAGGTTGTATTAAAGCAAGCAGTAACAGCTGTGTCACTGAGTGGCATTCCTTCTTGCTGATTTGAAAGAATCTGCTCAGTAGCTGCTTAGCTTTCTGTTAATTACTTGAAGTATCATTGTGAGCAGAACAAGAGAGTGCCCCCGCCCTGTAATTTGTTTTGTTTTGTTATAGTTGATAAGTGTCCCCCCCCCCCCCCAATCTCATTGTTCTGTGCAGGACAATGACAATAAAGATTTCTCTCTCTCTCTCTCTCTCTCTATCTATTGTTGCTGTTTTTCCCCATGGAATGCTAGTAAGTTAGTGTAACCCTAGACCTAACTGTAGTACATCTTTTCCACCCCAATATAAGGATTTCTGTTTTCTGCAATGCCACTGCAAGTACTGTGACTAGCTGCCAGTCCCCACCCCCACCCCAATGCTTTCTACCTAGTCACATTTCATGAATTTTGACATTAGTAGTAGAAAGACAGCCACCATGAAATGGTGCATGAATTTTGGAAAGTATTCTACAAGCTGGCCTTCTGTTCTTAAAGGAGTAATTAGACATCTCAGACAATTTATCAGAAGAATGTCTGCTAAGAAATGCTACTTCTACTGAATTGTTCTTCTTTAGGGTTCATCACTTTTCTCAAGTTCCTTCAAACTAGAGTTTTAAGAGGGTCATTGGAAACTCGTTTTGCTTCTACTGAAAAAGTGCCTTCACTGTAAGCCTTTTAGTCATTCACAAGGAGGGCACTTATGTCCAGATAATGTTGTGTTACAATTTGCCCTCCTATTCACCAATTTGTTCTTCATCATGAAAGAGCTGCTCACTTACTGACTCATTCCCAAGACACCATAGATTTTTTTGTTTAGTTGTAATTTTGAACTCATCATAAAAACATAGCGGACTATATTAGTTTCCCCCTATCTATTGCACATTTCTTTATCCCTTCACAGTTTTTTTTGGCTTTCAATTGTAAAAAAAAAAATTGCACTGTTGAAGGAGCTACTGTATTACACTTTCCCTAGGACTTTAATTTAACATTGGGGAATTTGATACAATAGGGTGCTGACTACCATACAGATGGTTGTAGTACATTGAAAAACTAGACATGCAGGCACAAATAATCCTTAGACACCTTATAAGATAAGCATGATAATTTCAAACCTTACCCATTAGAATTAATCTAAAATATCTCTTCCTTTGACATTCAGGGATAATTTATTTTCTATCAACTTTAATTGCCAAAATTCTCATGTGAGAAATTGTTGCAGCAGCTTTAGGAAATCCTAATCTCAGTTAATCTGACATGAGATTTCAGTTGATCAGTATTTAATAGAAATGGTTGTAGCCAGTATGAGAAGATGTTGTACCAGCCTATCATACATATGTTCAAGATGGTGAGTCAGTTTCTATCTATCTATCATAAATTAACATGACAACCTTAATTCAGCACTAACAAGACATACTCTTAAACATTAAGAACAAAAAGGTCCTTCTCCTGGTGCAAGAGAGATGAGCCTCTCTTGTCGATGGTACTTTGAGGGAGCCTCTCCGGTCCACTCTGGTGGGATGGACAGATGTCCTTGGGGTGATGCGGTCTCTTAAGTTTCCTGGCCTACTATCATTTTAGGACTTTAAAGGTAATTACTAGCATCTTGAATTGCACCCAGAGGCACACCAGTAACCAATGCAACTCCCATAGTAGGGGCAAGGCATGGTCATAATGCCCGCATCCCACCATGACCCGGGCAGCTGCATTTTGGACTAGCTGAAGCCTCCGAATGGTCATCAAAAGCAGCCCCATGTAGAGTGTGTTATAATAATCCAGACTAGAGGTGACCAACACATTTGTGACCATGAGCAAGGAATCCCAGGCCAGAAGCTTGCGCAACAGGCAAATAACAAGAAGTTGTGCAAAAGCCCTCCTAGCCATGATTGCCACCTGCTCATCGAGCAGGAGTCATGAGTCTAGGAGGACCCCAGATTGTGCACTGGGTCTGTCTGAGGCAAAAGAGCCCCATCCAGAACCAAAGGTGGTAGCTCCTGGGATAACACAGGGCCCCTGACTCACAGCCACTCAGTCTTGCCGGGATTCAGTTGTAGTCCATTTTCTACAGACCATCAACAGTCATCCAGACCCCAACAGCCTCCAGACACCTAGATAGGACTTTGCCTGCATCACTTGGATCACCAAGGGCTGATATGTATACAGTAGTTGAGTATCATCAGCACATTGATGATATCTCATACCGTGGGAACAGATGATCTCACCCAGAGGTTTCATGTAAATATTAAATAGGAGGGATGAGAGCCCCGAGTCCTGAGGCACCCCATAATGAAGATGTCTCGGGTTGGACCTTTCTCCCTCCAGCAAAACGGCCCTGGATCCCCAATCCTCAGAACCGATCCAGAAGGATACCATTGTCAATGGTATCAAAAGCTGCTGAGAGATCAAGAAGAGCCAGGACAGATGGACTACCACTGTCCCTCTCATGCCAGAGATTAGCCATAGGCATGACCAATGAAGTCTCGGTACCATATCTGGGCCTGAATCCTGACTGGAAAGGGGCCAGATTATCTGATTCATCCAGGACAACCTGCAACTGCTGGACCACCACCTTCTCCATGGTTGGAGATGGGGCAAAAGTTAGACAAGATCATTGGGTTGAGTGATGGCTTTTTCAGGAGGGGGTGCACCAGTGCATGTTTCAATGATGTGGGGGAACACCCACTCCCAGAGCGATGCATTCACCATCGCTCTGACCCAACCGCCCATCACTGCCTTGGTCACTTTAATCGACCAAGCTGGACAAGGATCTAATAAACAGGCAGATCCAAGGAGCCTGTCCACTTCCTCAGGGCCAACTGGATCAAACTAATTCCAGATAACATGGCAAGATTGTAGTCTGGTTGCCTTCTTGTCCCCAGTCACCATGTCAGGATCAAACTTAGAGGGAATCCGAGTTATTTTCTCCATCAGATAATCAGCAAAATCCTCAGCAGACCCCTGCCAACTGGGGCCAGGCCCCCCTCTACAGAGGAGGGACCTGGTCACCTGGAACAGGCATGCTGGGCAATTATCCACAGAGGCAATAAAGGTCAGTGAAGTATTGATGCTTCAACATCCCTATCGCCACAAGGTGGGCCTTAATAGTGGCTCTAGCAAGTGTTCGGTCGATGTCACTCCGCATCTTCACCCAACGGCACTCCAGAATTTTGGGCAAATTCTTATAAAAAAAGGAGGAGAAAAAATGTTATCTATTTCTTTTGGAACATAGTCTTGTAGGCCATCTACAGTAGTTCAACCCACTGAAATGCAAGAAATCACACTCCCAAAGTATCCCTGACAGATGGCCCGCCCACCTATTTTTGAAAACCTACAGGGAAAGATAGGCCAACTTCATCTGAGTAATTTGTTCCACTATCAAACTGATTCTACCATCAGGAAGTCTTTTTATCAGTAAGTTGATATTTCCTTTTTATATTTTAACCTATGGGTTTGGGTCCTGTCTCCTGAAGCCATGAAAATAAAGTATTTTCCATCTGCTTTGTGAGAGCCTACATAGATTTGAGGCTTGGCATGATATCGCCACTCAATCTTCTCTTTGTTGGGGTTAATATAAACCTCCCTAGTTCTCTGAGGGCTTGGTTCTATCCTGGTAATTACCCTTTGGATAGTTCCCACATTGACAATATTTTTCTTTAAGTCTGATACCCAGAACTGGACAGGATATTCTAGGGAAGGTTTGACCAAAGTAGAATATAGTGGAACTATTCTTTTATCTGGATACTACTCCTCTGTAATCAACCTTACAAAGTTAAATGAAGGGCAGATAAGAAAATCATTGCATTAATGATCCAGACTCAATATTGCCTATCTATACATATTATTGCTTTAATCCCATTGCATACAATTCTGGTTTTCATTGGACAAAAGAAAGAAGTCTTGAACCTTAAAATAAATAATGAATTTATAGAATAGAAATCTATACAATTCTATTAGTGTCCTTAACTTCTGTATGTTATTCAAGGTGCTGTTTTTGATAAAATTATGGGCAAAAGAAGAATGAGACGGCAGAGAGTAAGATGGCTAGATGACATTGTTGATGCAATGGGCACAAAGCTGGGCGGGTTGAGGAGGATGGTGGAGGATAGGGGTGCCTGGCGTGCGGTGATCCATGGGGGTGCGAAGGGTTGGAATCATCTGTGTGACTGAACAACAAAATGGATTTTCTTGCCTCATCTCATCTACAACTTGACATTTTCATGATCAGTCAGAGGAGTCCTAAGAAGACTGCCTCTAGCTTTCACTCGACACCTTTCACCATTTCAGTTCCCTGGTTGCTGCCATATGGATGCTGTGGGTATCGTTCTTCTATGCTGCTGTTTATGTGAAAGCACTGTAACCAACACTTCACTACTGCTGCTGTCAACTCTTTGCCATGGGCAGCAATGTAATTGACTGCCTTCTATTTTACAGATTTAACAGCTTCAGTCTAGGAAATCATTCAGGAAGACAGTTTGGGGAAATACAGTAGAACTGCAGTGGAAGATAGATAGTTTATTTTGAAATATTTATCTTTTGCACCACGTGTGCTTACTAACAAACATATAGTACAATGCAACCTACTTATAGGAACAGAACATTCAGCTAATATGGAGTATCCAAATAAATTAGTTGGGATAGGAGTATCTACATGACCTGACATACTTAAGCTTTATCACCAATTGTAACAATAGGAAGCCATGCTTTCTGGCAGGCCCCCATTGTCCTTCTCGGCTGCAGTTCCCTAGCTGGACACCCAGGCCTCAAATAAGGGAACGTAGGGCCAAGAAACCACTCCACATCTGTTCCAGGCATTTTAGAAATATATTATAAGCATATCAAATCAGGATACAGTTCAGCAAAAACAAAGCAAAGCAAAGAAATAAAGCAAGTTGGTTCAGGAAGCCAATAGATAAAGCAGGCTGCTTGGGTGGGGGAAAGCCAGCCGCCCCCACCTCCTCTCAAGCCCCTACATCTTGGCTGTTAACAAAAGCAAAGCCTTCCAAAGAATGTCTGCCTGTTGGGATTTGAACCAATCTCCTCCCCTCAGGGTCCGCTTCTGGCCTAACCCTCAGGGTCTCCAACCAATGATGTTACAGCAAGACATATCAATCACACATTAGGCTCCACCCCATCTTCCTCATGAGGCAACCATGCGGTTCCCATTGTTCTACCTCACACATGTTTGAAATCGCCATTTTAAAAGGCTAAAGAACCAAGGCAAAACAACCAAAAATGGAAAGGCACAGGGTATACTCCATCCTATCACACCATTTCAGAAGCAATTCCATTACAGTTTGGTGATTTGAAAGGTCTGAAGTATTTGTAAATAGAGGAAGAGAAGAAAAGACTCTTTTTACTAGTGCATGTCTGGATTATTTCCAGGATTACCTTCTCACCTAAACTGGAATTCATTCTATAATAGAGCCCGTGTTCTCGGTTTTTGTACACACTGGCTCAAGTGCATAAGATGCTGACTGGGATGCAGAAGGTCAGCAGTTCGATTCCCGAATACTGCATGACGGAATGAGCTCCTGTCTTTGTCCTAGCTCCTGCCAACCTAGCAGTTTGAAAGCAAGAAATTGCAAGTAGATAAATATGGACCATTTCGGTGGAAAGGTAACAGTGTTCTGTGTGCTCTGGTGTCTAGTCATGCCTGCCACATGACCATGGAAACGTCTGCAGAAGCAGATAGTGCTGGCTCTTCAGCTTTGAAACAGAAATGAGCACTGAACCCTAGAGTTGGATATGACTAGCTTTTCTTTAGCAAGGGAAAACTTTACTTTAAACTATGTCAGCATTTAAAATGTTTTGTTTTGAATAAAAATATAAATTAAACATTTTGCACCCAAAATAAAAAAAAGTCTCCATAAGCATGGCAGAAAGATATTAAAATATGGAAAAAATATAAAATTAACAGATTAATTTATCCAGACAGAGAACTATGAGTATTTAACTTACTCTGTGTATTCAACTGCCTCTTTATTTACAGTGATCTTTGCTAACTACATAGCAGATATATAAAAGAATCTATACAGAAGAACAGTTGTATCAATGGATTTTGGCCAGCACAGACTGAAATTTTCAACTTCTTCAATTCTTATATGAATGCAAACAAAATTTTCATATACATGGCTTTGAAAGAGCTTGATATTTGTTTTTAAAAATTAAAAGTGGGAGAAAGAGAAAATGAAATTTAACTACTACTAAACCTTGAAAAGAAACACAGGGTTTCTGAAATTATTTCCATATAAGCTCTGAATGCATAGCCTGCATACATCAAGAGTGAGGAATTGCCTTTCAGCATTCTTCATTCCTTAACACAATCACATAATATAATGGTGTTAAAAAGTAACATAGTCAATTTGCAGCATTTTCATGCCCTGGCAAGAGAAGATTATATTTGTGTTCATATTTTTTTTAATGTGCAAGTTTTAATCATGCTTTTCATTTATGTACTCTAATATGAGATGTGAAATTGGCTGTTATTGTGAAGACTTGCAGTAAATGCCATATTGTTTTCACGTGATTGCAGACTTCATTTTCGTAGCAAGGAACAGACATTCTCAAAGTGAGAAACAGAGGGACCAAAAAACCAAATCACTGGGAAAGTTTTGGTTATAATATGTTGAAGGAGAACATGTGATTATAATGTACTGAAATACAACTACAGTGTTTGCAATAGGTATATTTAGCTCAATGTTTTAAAAAAAAAACCTGTTCTAGAATCCTTCAAGAATGTGCCCTTGAAAATCAGGTCCTTTATTTGCCCAAGTATGCAAAAAGGATAGCCAGAGATGAACTGAGGCAATTAAAGAGTGCAATTGATTTGAAGATTTATATAAATCACAACAGATGAACAGGGCATAAGATCCATGAAGTGAAGGCACAATACAAATTAAATTAAGGAAGAATCAATGAATTTCTACATAGTAAAATGCAATGATGAAATGAAAAATGTAGTGCAGAACAATCTGGATTAAAGTATCAGTTGAAATTACAATTATGCAAATTTAGCCACAACCCTTTACAAAACACTGTATTTGTCCCACCACCCCTCTAGCTAAAGATCACTATGTTCCAGATATTCAGCAACCCTTGACCTAGAGACTATTCCAAGTAACAGATTTCTGAAGACTCACAGGAATATACATCAGTTGATCCAGAAGAATCAAGATAGACAAATATCAGGGGGGGGGAGATAATGTAGCCATGTCATGGAGTGTGGTGGGGTTAGGAAGAAATAAATAATCTAACCAATTGTGAAACCTGAAGCTTCTCTCATAATCAAGGCAAACTAAGGCTCAAAGAACACAGGGAGTCAAAATTTTCAAAAGTAAAAATTACCTGAGGAAAACTAAACTGAGAAGCTTAAGGAACAATTACTGTTTGTTCACCTGACCACTTTCTTTCAACTGGCTTAATTAATTAATTCATTCATTCATTCACATTTGTATTGCCGCCCACTCAGCAAGCGACTCTGGGCGGCTCACAGAAATCAGACAATACCCACATAAAATTACTGACCTTAAAAACTTAAAAAAGCATTAAGAACTATTAAAATATCCTCCCAACCATGCTAATTAAAATTATAAATAAAAGTGTGAACGACCTTCAATGCATGAGCCAGTGAGGGGTGGTGGTGGTGGCTATCACATCATTAATGCCCCACAACTGCTTTGCCAGCCAGGTTTTCAATTCTTTCTGGAATGGCAGTAGCTCTCTCTGGAGATGCAGCTCAGTGGGCAAGAGTTTGCACAGGGCCAGAGCAGATACTGAAAAGGCCCTTTATCTGGTGCAAGAGAGATGTGTCTCTCTAGCTGATGGCACCTTTAAGGAGCCCCTTCAGTCTGCTCTGGTGGGATGGACAGATGTTATTGGGGAGATGCGGTCTCTTAGGTATCCTGACCCACTACCATGTAGGGCTTTAAAGGTCATCACCAGCACCTTGAATTGCACCTGGAGGCACACTTTATAAACTCATAAACTTAATTTATGTATTATTAGATAGCAAATTGGGAGAAAAAGTGCATTGCACCACCTTTCTTTATTTCCAGAAAGTAAATCGTCTCCTTGTACTGAGACACATTACATGATTAGAGGCCCCATGTTGCTGTGGTTAAGCTGCAGACCTGCAGTTAAAACTCTTCTGACAATTTGAGTTCAAACCTGATGGAGCACATGATTGACTCAGCTTTCTATCCTTCTGAGGTCAATAAAATGAGGGCCCAACATATTGGGGGCGGAATGCTAATTCCCTGCCCAGAGAATGCTGTAAGCATTATAGGGCAATATATAAGTGTGATTGTTATTGGTATCATAGCATCTTATCAAGGTACACTCCTGGCCTGGGATCCATTTAAAGTTTCCAATTTTGAAGCCTGTCCATGCTGCCACAACAATAACAGATCAAGACACTGTATTGCCAGATTCAAAGAGGCCCACACTAACATCTCATATGAGACTACAAACAAAACAAGAATACAAAATAAAGACAAAAATGCTGTGACACTTTAAAGACTAACTGCTATGTTTCAATGTGAGCTTTCAGGGATCAAATCCGATTCCTCAGTGGACTTGATCCACAAAAACTCACATAACAACATGGCAGTTCATCTTTAAGATGCTACAATGTTTTTGTCTTTATATTTTGTGTTTGTTATTGTTTGTTTTGTTTCTTGTCTGATATGCCTGCAGAGACTAACATGGCTGCCACTGCAGAAACTAACCACTCAATTTATTTATTTTTATGTATTAAATTTATATATTGTACTGTCAAGCACTCTGGGATGATTGAAAATAGATCCTGCTCCTCCTCTTTATGACCATCTTCCATGTTCTAGTTGAAAAAGTGCTGCCATCCCCTCCCAGGCTCTTTTTCTCAAGGCTAAAAAAACAACAACACATTTGTAGTCTTTCTTCATATGGCTGGGGGGTATTTGAGGTCAAACCGGGTAGAAATGGAAGACTTGTACACCTTAAACTTTTTTTCTGTCAAACCGTCTATTTTGATGCCTGGAAAACAAGCAGCAACATTTGTGTATGGTTGTGTCCCATCCTTCTCTCTTCTCCTCAAATGTTGTAGCAGTTGGGGAGTGGGAGGCCAAGAAAGAACATGTATAGAACTGGTATATATTCCTAACCACCTGGTTCTGTCCTGAGAATCAAGTTCTTTTTGACAACTATAAGTACCCAGGGTTTTTTTGGGAGCTTGTTTTTTCTTCTTCAAAATTTGGTGAATGCAGATTAAAGATCAGCAAAATGAGCTTAGATACTGAAGTCTATAATTTATCTTGACAGGTTTGGGACAGGTTTCTTGACTACTATGAACACTACTGTTCATACATGTGCAAGTAGCATCAAATAAAGGATTGATTCCTTTGCCTTTAACTTGAGTCTCTAATGTTTACTACTCTGTTATCCTCCTGCAAACTAACACAAACTCTTGAGGAGCAGTGAGGTACGTTAGGGAGAAATCTCAGAAGAATGTTGAGGCAGGAACTTCGTGCAATTAGAAAAAAATACTTCAATCAGCCCCCATGGTACCCCAATATCTGTTTTTACCACTGAAGTTATTCAGTCTTCTTTAGAGCCTTCTGCCTACACTATCACATTCCTCTTTCCTAAAATAGGCCTTTCCTTTGTCAGATTGTGTCATGTGGGCTGGCTGCAACTCCTGTCTAATATTGAATTATCCTTCAAAAGCAACAATTATATCTTACATTTTGATAATTTATAAGCTCAGTGACAAACTACAGAAAACAGTCTTTTTCCATTCCAATAGAATAATACCAATTTGTTCAAGCAAATAATGGCATTACATTAATATGGTAGCCTAAACATTGACACAGATGTATCTAATTGGAAGGCCTCCTAGCACTGCTACTGCCTATAGCAGTCACTGGGTGCATTGTTCAATGTCCATCAACAAGGAGTTTTTAAATAATAATAATAAAGACACCCTTCCACACAGTCAGCCTGCCATTATTGGCCACCCGGGAAAAGGTTGCTTTGTTATGACCTTCTTTAAAACAATCTTTCCCTCTGATGGATATTGATCCCTTCCCGTCCCCCCAAAATAGTAGCCTCCTGTTGGACCAAAAAGGGCAAAATTGGGCATGGTTCAAAGTTGGGCTGGAACACTATGGGCATATGTTCTGTGCTTGCTCAGAAAGAGCTCACACTGGACCATGCCAGAAGTTCCCCAAAATGAAATCTATTTCTCCATGTAATCATCTCCTGAATCTAAGGACCCGTTTTCCTCAGCAGCTGAAAGAGGGGAATTGCCAAGCCAGATCAAGCAATCTATTTCCACTTTTAAAGAGAACTGGTCTAATAAAGAGGAGCATCAGATCACCATGACAACTGACTTTTCTTGGCAGACAATGAAACAAGACTCCAATTGGAAACCCACTCTCATTAACACTGTTCTAGTTGAGCAGAGTTTTTCCTTCATCTGTTTGTGATTTATCATGTGTGAGAGGTTGCAGGAAGGAAAGAGAACATAGACTTTTAGGAGATAGTAAATATCCAAGCCATATTTAAGTGCAGATTTACTTGTACCTGGTATTCCACCTCTTTTTACATAGGAATAATGTTTATCTGGTTCCTGTTCATTAAGCTCTTTCACATGCATGTATTCACTGTACACTGCTAACAACAAAGTGGTGGGACTAAGAAGGAAAAATATAACTTCTTGTGAAGGAAAAGTAGAAGGGTCATTGTGTTGCCATGGTAATAAAGTTAGCTTAGCTTATTTTCTCCTTTCTTTCATTGTAGACTGCTACAGAATGCTGATAATCTATTGCAGAAAAGAACATGCTCTGGTGTGCCCACTTCTAAAAAAGCCATCCCTCAACCCAGCAGTCCTATCCAACTATAGACCGGTCTCCAACCTTCCCTTTCTGGGGAAGTTGTTGGAGAGGGCAGTGGTGGGTCAGCTGTGGGGGGGTCCTGGATGAAGCAGATTATCTGGACCCCTGCCAGTCAGGATTCAGACCTAGATATGGTACGGAGACAGCATTGGTCGTGCTGATGGATTATCTCTGGCGGGAGCGGGACAGTGGTTATCTGTCTGTCCTTGCTCTCCTTGAGCTCTCAGCGGCCTTCAATACTATCAACCACAGTATCCTTCTAGGACGGCTCAAAGGATTGGGGATCCAGGGCACTGTGTGGTCCTGGTTCTCCTCATTCCTGAAGGGTCAGACCCAGTCGGTGCAGACAGAGAGTGAGAGGTCCAGCCCTAGGCCCCTACAATACAGGGTGCCTCAGGGCTCGGTGCTCTCTCCTCTCCTATTTAACATCTACATGAAGCTGTTGGGTGAGATCATCCGTTCCAACAGGGTGTGGTACCATCAGTATGTGGATGACACTCAGTTGTACATCTTGGCCCATGGTGATACCAGTGACGCTGTCAATGTCCTATCCAGATGTCAGGAGGATGGGGGGGGGTCTGGATGGGGGGTCAACGGGCTACAGCTGAATCCTGACAAGGCTGAGTGGCTGTGGGTTAGGGGCCTTGCATTATCCGGGGTGCTTCCACTTCTGGTCTTGGATGGGGCTATTTGGCCCCAGCCAGACGAAGTGCACAACTTGGGGGGTCCTTCTGGATTCTAGACTGTGGCTAGAAGAGCAGGTGGCAGTCGTGGCCAGGAGGGCTTTTGCACAACTACGTGTAGTGCACCAGTTGTGCCCACTCCTGGACAGGGACTCCTTACTCATGGTCACACATGCTCTGGTCACCTCCAGACTAGATTATTGTAATGTGCTCTACATGGGGCTGCCCTTGACAACCATTCAGAAGCTGCAGCTGGTCCAGAACGTGGCAGCCCAGGTAGTGATGGGGTGTGGGCATTATGCCCGTGCCTCGCCTCTACTTCGGGAGCTGCACTGGTTACCAGTTTGCCTTTGGGTGCAATTTAAGGTGCTGGTTATGACCTTTAAAGCCCTACATGGTAGTGGGCCAGGATACCTAAGAGACCGTGTCACCCCGAGAGTGTCTGCCCGCCCAACAAGAGCAGACCGGAGGGGCTCCCTCAATGTTCCATCAGCTAAAGGGGCTCACCTCTCTAGCACGAGGAGGAGGGCCTTCTCTGTGTCCACTCTGACTTTGTGGAACCTCCTACCAGTAGAACTTCAGCTGCAGATGGAATTGCAGCCCTTCAGGAAGGGGCTTAAGACCTGGCTGGTGGGGCAGGTGTGGGGGCCCGACAGGGATGTGGCCTCTGCCTGCTGGCTCATCTAAGAAAGTATCCCTCTTGCACCGGTGGGTGGGTGGGTATTTTATAGTTTTAATTGGGTTTTTTAGGACTATGTACTGGGTTGTTTTTAAGGATTTCTAGGATGTTTTTAGGATAGTTTTTGTGTTGTTGTTTTTTTGTATTATGTTTGCTGTGAGCCGTCCGGAGTCACCCTAGGGTGAGGGAGCACCATACAAATTTAAATAAATAAATAAAAATAAAACATCAGTGATAAAATAAAAATCCACAACAATATCCTAAAATTAAAGTCATTTTCTTTATGAAATTAAATAAGAATTGAAAAAAATCATGGGTATTAATTTGAAATTAAATGCAAAAATTGTGATATTAACGGAATTGGATGAAGTGAAATTAGAGAAAAACAGGGAAGAATTGTTATCTATCTTGTTATCAATAGCAAGGCAAATGATTAGCAAGGCAAATGATTACCAAGAACTGGAAAAGTAAACTGCTCTTAGGGATAGATAATTGGTATAAAGAGTTGTGGGGAAAGGCACCGAAAGATAAACTCACTTGTGAAATGAATCAAAAAAAGGTATGACCACACACAATAAGTTCTGGGATATATGGAAGCCATTCATGGACTATGCTTTAGGGAAAGACAGAGGTACTAAACCTGCACCTGATATAATTGGCTTTTGGGGGAAATGATTTAAATGTAAATGTGGAAATAGTAAATTCTAACTATTGTATATAGGGTGAAACAACTAAAATTTGAAAATAAAAATAAATGGGGAAATGTAAAGATGTTAAAGAGAACTATAAAAAGAAAGAAATGATATTATAACTCAGCGATTATAGTAACTTTATTTTTAATGTATTTGTTTATGTTATTATATACGTTCTTTGTTATAATTGTTAAAATTTATTTTTATATTAAAAAATAAAATAAAATGTCCTTTAAAAGATGCCTTTGGAAGTAATTTATTATTTCTTTAATCAATCAAATATTAGGGCCATGCTTTGCACACAATAGGTCTCAACTATATCCCCCAGTATTTAAGAAAGGATCAATAAAAAACAATGTGAGATACGACACAGAGAGACCCCAACAGCCAAACTAGATTGTATTTGTCTAACTTGTCAAATATTCTGACTTCATATGTGGCAGGCAGGTTCCGTTGTTCCTACATGGACTATGTTCACAGTAGAATTCCTAAATAAACTCATATAGTAACCAAACAGTTCTTCACTCAGAAAATACAGTAATTTTCTACAACAGAAGACATATTTTGCTGTGTCTCCTCCTTCTTGTCTTTCCATTAATTAAATTCCATCAGTCCAGCCGTGTGGAGGCAAGCTGCCAAGTCTGTTCTTTTTTCCAATAAGTCTCAACCCCTTCACAAAAAGCAAGAGGTCCCAGTAGAAATTAATATTGAATCAAAGGAAGTGAAATGGATTGAGGAAATTATAAATAAATGACTTTACCATTACATTTTCAAAAATAATTTGCAATGGTCCCTTTGGCTGTGCATCATCATGTTTAATAGGTAATCTGATTTCCTATGCAATTCAAACTCCAGTCATTCTCTGGGGGAGCCAGTCCAGAAGTATGGAAGTATGTGGCGCCTTTTCTGGCACTGACAAGCAGAGCATGAAAGTAATATATTGTTCCTTAGTAAGTTACCTATCACATGAATGAGTTTTTTGTTGTGGTGGTGTAACAAAGGTGGTGTAACAAAGGCATTGGCCAGAAGGGCTTTCGCACAGCTTCGCGTCATCCGTTAGTTGTGTTCGCTCCTGGACCGGGACTCCCTGCTCATGGTCACACATGCTCTGGTGACCTCCAGGCTAGATAATTGCAATGCGCTCTACATGGGGCTGCCCTTGACAACCATTCGGAGGCTACAGCTGGCGCAGAATGCAGCAGCCTGGGTGGTGATTGGGTGCGGGCGCTATGCTCGCGCCTCACCATTGCTTTGGGAGCTGCACTGGTTACCAGTTTGTCTCCGGGTACAATTCAAGGTGCTGTTTTTCACCTTTAAAGCCCTACATGGTAGTGGGCCAGGATACCTAAGAGACCGCATCATCCCAAGAGTGTCTGTCCATCCAACCAGAGTGGACCGGAGGGGCTCTCTAATTGTTCCATCTGCCAGAGGGGCTTGTCTCTCTGGCACACGAAGGAGGGCCTTTTCTGTGTCCACACCGGTCTTCTGGAACCTCCTGCCAGTAGAGTTGTGGGAGCAGACGGAGCTGCTGCCTTTCAGAAAAGAATTAAAAACCTGGTTGGCGGGGCAGGTGTGGGGCCTGGATGGAAGAGGAGCCCCTGCCTGTTGGCTTATAAAATGAAGCCTCCCCATCTTTTTAATGCAGGCAGTTTTAATGTGGTTAGTTTTTAATAGGTGGGTGGGTATGTTGGGGTTTTAATTGTTTTTAATATGTATGTTTTAATCCTGTTGTGAGCCGCCCTGAGTCGGGTTTGCCTGATTGGGCAGCATAGAAATTTGAGTTATAAAATAAAATAAATAAATAAATAATGATTTATATATGTTTTGCAAATATTATAATGACTGGCAAAGTTGTTGTAGCACTAAATGGACACTTCTCCAAGTGGAGGGAAGTAAAGAGTGGGGTCCCCCAAGGTTCAGTACTGGGACCCTTGCTTTTCAACCTCTTCATAAATGATCTAGAGGTAGGAGTAAAAAGCAAGGTAGCCAAATTTGCTGACGACACTAAATTATACAGGGTAGTGAAAACTGTGAGAGATTGTGAAGAGCTCCAGAGGGATCTCTTGACACTGGGGGAGTGGGCAAAACAGTGGCAAATGAGCTTCAACATCAGTAAGTGCAGAGTGATGCATGTTGGGGCAAAAAACCCCAATTACATTTATAAACTGATGGGGTCTGAACTCTCTGCGACAAACCAGGAAAGGGACCTTGGTGTCCTGGTGGACAGCTCAATGAAGATGTCAACCCAGTGTGCCTCAGCAGTGAAAAAAGCAAACTCAATGTTAGGGATCATTAGGAAGGGTATAGAAAATAAGTCAGCAAGTGTCATTTTGCCTCTTTATAAATCTATGGTGAGGCCCCATCTGGAATATTGTGTACAGTTCTGGTCGCCATACCTCCAGAAGGATATTATGGAGTTGGAGAAAGTACAGAGGAGGGCAACCAGAATGATTAGGGGACTGGAACACCTTCCTTACCATCTGAGGCTGCAACGGTTGGGCCTTTTCACTCTTGAACGACGGCGTCTAAGAGGTGACCTGATTGAAGTTTATAAAATCATGCACGGTGTGGACAAAGTAGATAAGGAAAAACTGTTTTCCCTATCGCACAACACTAGAACTAGGGGACACTCCATGAAACTTTTGGGTACTAGTTCTCAAACAAATAAGAGAAAGTACTTTTTCACCCAGAGGATTACTGGTCTATGGAACTCCCTGCCAGAAGAAGTGGTGACAGCTGTCAGACTTGACAGCTTTAAGAAAGGATTAGACAAGTTCATGGAGGACAAGGGTATCAATGGCTATAATTATGGCTACCTAAGGACAACCTCCGGGTTGGAGAGATAGGCAGGATATCTCTCAATGCCATTTCCAGGGAATCCTAAGCAGGTGAAGGCATCTCCTTGGGAATACCCTGAAGGAAATGGTGAGCCACTGTGTGAGACAGAATGCTGGACTGGATGGGCTGTGGCCTGTTCCAGCAAGGCTGTTCTTATGTTCTTATGTTGGTGAAATTTATTAATCATTAGCCTTATTTGTTGTTTTGAGGAAAGGGCAAAGTGCATTATTTTATGAAAGGTGGCATGAGCTTTCTTTGTTGTTTATTTTAAAACAAGGAACATACTTACAGGAGACACAGCCTGGACTCTTCCTTTTCTGCTAGAATACAAAAATAAACGAATAAAATGATGGAGCAACACCATGCCATTCCATCTCTGGGTCCCTGTTGGAGATGGAGGAAGAAGGTTAGGGTCCATTTAAGCCAGCTGCTGGAGGTCCACCCAGGACTAGTGCAACCTTTATTTTGTGCACACCAATCTTTTATTTTAGGCAAAGAAAAACCATGCCCCCCAAAAAATAAGATATTTGCACAAAATAGCTTTTTTAAAATGCACCTGAACGCCCTTCTACAAATTTCACAATGAGACTGTGAAACACAAACAACGAACAATAACTCTCATAATCTCACCTAGTAAATGTAAAGGTCACCCTTGCTCGAAAGTCAGTCATATCCAACTCTAGTGCTCATCTCTGTTTCAAAGCTGAAGACCCAGCACCATCTGCTTCTGTAGACGTTTCTGTGGTCATGTGGCAGGCATGACTAGACACCGGAGTGCACAGAACACTGTTTACCTTCCCAACAAAATGGTCCCTATTTATCTACTTGCAGTTTCTTGCTTTCAAACTGCTAGGTTGGCAGGAGCTGGGACAAGTACGGGAGCTCACTCCATCCTGCAGTATTTGGGTATCAAACTGCAGACCTCCCTCCTTCCAGTCAGCATCTTAGCCACTTGAGCCACTGCAGGAATCTCACCGAGCAACCTCAGCTAGCAGGAAGAAAACTTTATTTCTGCATTCTCAGCTGTGAGAAGAGAGCTGAAGTTTTAGTTCTCTACCCCTTTTATTCCCCAGCAACTAAAATTGCTATCAAAGGACCCTATTGTTCATTCCATGCATAAAATTACAAGAAAAAAGTAAAAATAACAGGAAGAATGTGCCATCATACGGCTTTTGTACAAACCAAGCCATGCAACTAGCATGTACATGCTCATATCATTAGGTAAGCAGGGTTGGTGTACCTGAACACACAAAAAAGTGTTCCATAACATTAAATGATCATGCATATTCTATATAATATATCCAAAATGGGAATACATAAGAAGAACACTCTGACATGTTAGGAGTAGACATCAAATATCTCCCATTTCATACTACAGTAAAACCCCTACTTATGAAAAAGTCAGTTCCGTAGGCTTAAATCGAATTTTTTTATAACTCGAAACAAACCCATAGGAAATATTATTTTTATGTAACTCGAAGCAAACCCATAGGAAAAATGAAATTTTTATGTAAATCAAAACAAACCCATAGGGAAATTAATTTTTACATAACTCGAAACAAACCCATAGGAAAAAGAATCTTTATGTAACTTGAAGCAAACCCATAGGAAATTGTGTAAATCGGGACATGTTTTAAGCACAAAATCATTATGTAAGTTGAATTTTATGTAACACAAGGCATTTGTAAGTCGGGGTTTTACTGTATGTGAGAAGAATATAAAGGGCACCTTCCATTTAACAAAAAGTGACACATTCATCTTGTGTGAATCTCTAAGATTCCTCGGCATTCATTGCAAGTTTTTGCAGCATCAGGTATGAAACACTCAGCCCATAATGAACCAAACATAGCTCTTGATAAGCTCCTTGCAGCTTAAAAGTCACATGGGTACATATTTATTTTTTTGGGAAAAAGGGTTGCTGGTAGGAAAGGACACAGGTTGGTTCACCTGGCAAGCCAAACCAACAAGGTGGCTGTAGTGCAGATCTTATTGCAGGCGCACCCCCCAAAGAAAGACTCAGACACCGGTATATGGATAAAGGCATTGGGCCACATTTATTGAATCATGCCCTAGTCCGAATTATAAATTTCAATTGGTACTCAGCCAATTATAATTCTTAAGGCAAGCAGGCCGCAGTAACACTGGTAAGGTTCCTCCCAAAATTGCCAACGGCAATTGGCTACAATGTATCCATTTGTATCAATTTGTTTGTTACGACAAACAAATTGTTGACCGTAGTCAATAAACTATCTACTGACCCCACCCTCTGACGTGTATCCGTCAAATCACGGGGTGATGCATGCTGAAGAGCTCCTGCCATCACCCCCTTGCCTGGTTCGTCGTTGACCGGTCAACGTTATTAAACTTGTACCTGTCTAAGTGTTGGCCAGTCAATTGCGAACCTGCCGGATACCTATGGGTCATAAATATTTACCTTACCAGTGCTACCCGCCACATGGGGAGGCTTCAATAAAGACTCACCCCCCCCCCCCCAAGACTGTCAGCTTGGTCAACAGGCCTGCTTGCAAATCTTCCAAAAAGAGGTTCATACCTCTAGCCGACAGATGGACCCCATCCCCTGTATAAAGATCATAATTTTGTAAACTAATGGTGGGGCGTCGGATGACCCGCCCCAAATCCTTGTTTGCTAAGAACCGGGCTACTACCCTGTTCACCAAGCGGCGAGCATGGTCAAGGGCATGAAGGTTAATACCCCCTCTGTAAGCGTGACGCGGTATGATGTCCGACCATAGCAGCGTTGTGAAAGGCCACACATAATGCAAATAAGCTAGGTCGCTGCAAATCGCATATTTTAAAGAAAGGCCAGTGACCTGGCCTAGGTCATTGCCCCCGAGGTGCAGCACCAGGACATCAGGCGGTTCAGCATCCCTGATGGAGAAAAGGAATGGCAACAGTTCCTGCCATAACATTCCACGCTTACCATACCACCTGATACATGCGGAGGCACGCAGTCCAAGCTGGGGTCCCCACTCTGTCGCCGCAGCATACTGCGCTGCCCAGTGCACATAGCTATGGCCCACCAGCCATACTGCCACCGGTGTGCGGGGACACACAGGGTCTGTAAGATAAAAAAGAGAGAACGGTGACTTATCTGGTACTCATACCTGAACAGGGCGAACATATAATGTCAAACACTTAGACCCCCATCTCCCCATACGGCGTATATCAGCCTCAGAGTACCCAAAAGCAGCCGCAGTAGAAGCAGCCCCTATTCTAAAAGAATGGGTGCCGTAACGAGCCCCAGGGAGGCCAACACTGGACAGTGCCTTACCGGTCACCTTCCAAAATTGAAATTTAGTCAGGGGAGACCCATCTTGGTTGCAGATAAATGGGCCAGGGTGCGTGCCACGCACTGCAAGGAACTCCTGTAGGGCACCAACCGGACAGATGTCTGCAATGGAACATCGTAGCAGTCTAACAACACTGCCTACACCGTGCTGATCAACTTTTGAGGACCGTATCCTCAACTGAGCCCACTCATTAGAGACATAGACATCTTCGAGTTCCAGTGCCCTACGAGCCGCATCCGCCTTAGACAGTAGTACCAACTCACTGATGCGGAGCACTCCAAAGAAGGCCACCGTGGTAGCCGCATGAAAAAGAGCTGCCTCATACCTGTCAAAACATAGGTTGGGCCAGCTTCGTGCAAGTTGTGTGAGCACCCCTGGGGAAATTGGGTGGCGAGTGTCCAGGCGGCGTCCACGTTCCCGTGTCCACCCCTCCAAAACATGTCGTATACGAAAATCAGTCATGTTGTCAGCAAAACCCCTCACCTTGGCCATGAATGCCAGTGCTGACAGCCTGGATGCTATGGTGCGGGGAGCTAGGCCCAGACTGTGTAGGTAAACCATAAATTGAAGAACGTGTTCAACTGGAATGGGCCAGGATTCGGGCAACCGGAGTTGCACACAAAATTGTTTAAATTGATTAAATGCGTGTTGATACGCCTTACGCGTGCGGGGCGTGAGTGACATGCCGATCGCCCGGTTCACCTCTCCTTGCCAAATGTCCAAATCTCGTCCGGGAGTTGCGAGGGGAATTCCTCCGCGTCCGGAGCCAAGGCACGGAACCGGGGGATCTGCAGGCGGGATAAAGCATCAGCAATATCGTTATTAATGCCTGGTACATGTCTGGCCCTAAAGAGCACATTGAGGCGCAAGCTGCGTAACACAAACTGGTGAACTAACCCCATGACCCTGGGTGATTTAGATGTCTGATAATTGACAATGTGGACCACCGCAGCATTGTCACACCAAAAATGGACTACTGAATTGGCCCACTCCTCACCCCATAGCATCAAAGCTCCCTGTATCGGGAAGAACTCGAGGAATGTGAGATCGCATAGACGATCCGTGCCCCACCATGCTGGAGGCCATTGGCCGTAGGCCCAACTCCCCTCAAAATAAATCCCGTATCCGAGGGACCCAGAGGCATCCGACTGAACCTGAAACCTAGGGGAGACCAAGAGGTCAGACCTCCAAAATGATACCCATTGAATTCCCGCAGGAACTTAACCCATACCAACAGGTCAGCCCTCATGCCCCTGGTCAGTCGGACCCTGTGGTGGCGCCTCGATAGCCCAATCATGGCGTCACATAGGCATCGAGCAAAAGCTCTGCCAGGCGTGACCACCCTGCAGGCAAAATTAAGATGACCATGTAGAACTTGGAGCTCACGAAGTGACACCTTACGTTTGGCCAGCAAGGCCAACACCATCGCAGAGATCCGTGTGATCTTGTCCATAGGTAACCTGGATGTCTGCGCGACCGTGTCAATTTCAATACCCAGAAATGTGAGCGTAGTTGATGGGCCCTCGGTCTTTTCGGGCGCTAAAGGTACACCAAGTTCCTGCATTAGCGTCTGAAATGTAGTGAGGAGACGCGTGCACGTGTCCAAGCCCCGTTCATCCCTGAACAAAAAATCATCGAGGTAATGGGCTACAGACCGGGACCCAGACCTGCGAACAAAGGCCCACTGGAGAAAAGTGCTAAAGCATTCAAATGCTGAACAGGAAATAGAGCAGCCAAAAGGCATGGATTTATCTACATAAAATTTCCCCTGAAATTTAAAACCCAATAACTCAAAGTCACCCGGGTGCACTGGCAACAACCGGAATGCCGATTTAATGTCACATTTTGCCAGAAGTGCACCCGGGCCACAAGCGCGCACCATGCGCAGGGCCTGGTCAAATGACGTATACCTGACTGAACAAAGGTCATCAGGAATGGCGTCATTGACCGAATGACCCGCCGGGTATGATAAATGGTGAATTAGACGAAATTCACCAGGGGCCTTCTTGGGAACCAAACCTAAAGGGGAAACCTTAAGATTGGGAAAGGGAGGCCTAGAAAAGGGGGCAGCTACCCTCCCTGCATTTACCTCCTTGGCAATACTTAGGGCGGCCACCTCCTCCCTACCCTTCAGGGAAAGCAAATTAGGAGCATCCTGGGGTCCCCGCACCCCCTTGAATGGGATACGAAAACCGCACTGGAAACCTTCGAGTAGGTACCTCGCCTCGTCCCTCCTCGGGTAAGTCGAGAGCCACCTCTCTAACATAAATATGTTAACCGGGGAGGGGGCCTTTTGACTGACCAGCTCCTTCAGCGGCAGTTCTGCTCACTCCCTGTCCACCTCTACCTCTGCCCCGTGACCCACCGGCTCGCGGACACGCAGCGAGGGGCCAGCGCAAGAGGGACACTCGTGTTTGTATCGGCACTGTTTTCTATTGCATACGCCATTGGCCGAGAAACTCCAACACAGCAAGCGGGCTGGAACCCCCTGCCCCGCCACTTGGCGGGGAACCTGCGTTGGAGTAGCTCGCTGGACGGCATGGCCGCAATGGTACCTCTCCCCAGGCGCCGGGCGCATGGGGGTCATGTATAAAAGCCACAACTTCTGGCATGGCTCATCCCATCTCATCTCCGGGTGTAAGGGTACCCCCATCCTGAATTCCTCATCGTAAGCCAACCACGATGGGCCAGGAAAATCCACCATTGCCCTGTAAATATTGTCCAAATATTGGACCATAGGGATGGCCAAATCGGGCCGGGCCCTGAGGTACACCGCCATATAAATGAGATATGCGGGTAACCAGTTGGCCCAAGTGCGCGGTGGCTTGCGACGACGAGACAGCTCTTTGTCTCTGTCATCCTGGCCTTCCTTCTCTTCCTTGGTGGGCTCATGGTTCAATAGGGAGAAAATATCAACGTACTCCTCCCGCCAAATCTTTTCCCTCGTGGCCTGGGACAAATGATCCCCGAGGGGCAAGGAATACCCTGCTATCGGCAATGCCAACACCGGCACTGTATTCACACGGGGCATCGGCAGCAGTGCCTGTACAGTCCCTGCGATGCCCGGTACCGTCCTGGGGGCGGAAACCCCCCCGCCCAATGTTGTGCCAGTAAGGGACCCATTGGAACCAGGGTAAGCTGGGAACTGATACCCACCCGCCTCAACATGACGAGGCCATGGCCACTGAAAACTAACCCCTGAAGTGGACTGTGATGTGGGGACATTAGCTTGAACCTGATACTCACTGGGTGCACCCCCGTGAGCCACCCCCACTGTGGGTTCCGGCCCATGGCGGGCGTCAGAGCTCGCGACCGCAATCGAGCTCTGGGGCCACATCTGGCCACTCCCCGGCTGTAGTTCAGGATGAACGGGGAGCTGCGAGATCGCAGCGGGCGCAGGCCGGAGCGTCTCCAGCAGCTCAACCCTACTGGCCGCCTGCTGCAGAGTGGCGGCTGTCGAGGTGGCAGGCGGGCAAAAGGGGGCCCCAGTCGGCAGTGAAGTCCCCCCCGAGGGGTTGTTAATGACCCCCAAGGATGCTTCCAGCACGGCTAAACGTGCCAGCAATGCATCAACAGTCGCAGAACCCCCGGTATAAGGGGGCAAGGTGGGCCACACGGCCCACTGGGTGGTACAGTGGGGGCCCCCATTTGGGAGCCAGGTCCTGAATAGGGCCATGCCCAAAACTCCAGCCCATGAGGGGCCGGAGGCAAGCCCTGCTGGGTGACCGCACCAGGCCCTCCCCCATTGTCTGGACCCACGGCCGGCAATTGCGGGCCGGGGGCCGAAGACCCTGCAGAGCCATCCTGAGGCTGGAGAGCCGAGGGCCATGCTCTAATCTGCCCCATCCCACCGGTAACGGTGGGTGCCATCGATGTGGGGCCCTGTTGCGTGGGCGCAGTCACGGTCCTCCGACCCGATTGCTGCCCCCTAGCAAGTGCAGGGCCAGGCAAGTGCCTCCCTCTTGGTCGCGGCTTGGTCGCCGGGGCCTTCCTTTTGGGAGGCATAGGTGAAGAAGACAATCCCTTTCCGGGGATCAGAAGCGCCGAAATGGCTCGACAGCCGAAGACTGGGCTGGAGAGCCGAGAAGAAACAAGGTGCGACGGAGAAAACTTCTCCTCTCCGTCGCTTCTTCTAAAATGGCAGCTCGTCTGCCTCGTGGCCACCCCTTTTATAGAGGGGTGGCCACGCCCCCTAACTCACCCGGATGTCTGCGTCCGGGGGGGCGCAAAGAGCGCGGCGGCCATTTTGGCGCTGCGCTTTCATTCTGCCAGAAAGTGTTGTCAAGAAAACTACTGAAGAAATACAAAACTGTGGTATCATTCCATAGAAGACTACAGATCAATAAACACAGGAAACATGTCCCTCTTGCCCTGCTAAGATTTCTTTGCTCCACATCAGGATAACACATCAATAAACCTGTCTGGGCATCTGGGTTTCTCTACAAAGTATAAATCCCACAGTGTTATCAGTCACTCTAATTTGGCTTTACTGAAGACTCGGTTTTGATTAAGAGACCTGTGTTTCAACAGTTGTATCTCTGGTGACCAGACGGGCTATAAGTAAGAATGCTCAAACAGATTAAGGGCATTTCTTGAGTTTTCCCACAAACAGTTGTTTAACACTAGGAGATTTGTCGGTCTTAAGTATATAAACCCCATTCAGTATAATACACAAACATAGCCCTGAATCTTAAATGGGATTGTTTCTTGTGTTTCCTGGGAAAGTGAGGTCTGTGTAGTGGGAAATTTTAAGGGAAGCTATGAACATTTACAATAGGTATAGTATTTATGGTAATACATTTTGAAGCCGCATAACACCCAGTGTATTGCTGTCTCTGGTAATAAAATGAAATCTCTGCCAAGCAAGATTTGGGTTGTGCGTGAGGAGGGAAAATATCTGATCTATTCTGAAGGGGGAGAAACAGGAGACTGGCTCTGAGAAGCCTTTTATGGTTAGAACTATAACCAAAGAATCAGCAAAATTTATGGCAGAATAGAAGTACAGTAGTTCTGAATATATCTGCCCATGTAAAATCTTAAATCCAGCTTTCCAAGGTATATGTCCTTTTTATGATCATATTCAAAGAATCAGAAATGCATTTCTCTCATTTTTAAAAGATAACATAACTGTTCAATGTTTTATATTCATGCTCTATCTGAGCTAACACTTTATTCCTCCCTCAAATTTCTTAATCCTTAGTCCCCAGACATTAAATATTACAAATACAGTAAAAACCCTGATAATGACATGATCGGATAACAACAAAACTGCATAATGATGCTATATTTTTTGAATAGTCATGCACCGGATAACATCATTGCGTTGTCATCCAGTGCATCGTGTTTGATCTTCTACCTGGTCACGCAAGTGGGGACAAAAAAATCGCCATTTTCTTGTCCCTGTTTCCATCTCTCCACCTCCCCAGCAGTGTTTGGGAGGGTGGGAGGACCTATTCCGCGCTGTTCCCTCTTTCCTAGGACTTCTCTGTGGCATGCAGCAGCTGAAAATAGTTGCAGCCACCATTTTGATTTTTTGATTATTATTTTTTGGACTTCAATTCCCAGAAGTGCAAGCAGCCTTTAAACAAAATGGTCACCACGTGCATTTTTACAGGCTGCTTGGGCTTCTGGGAATTGAAGTCCCAAAAAATCAAAATGGTGGCCACAACTATTTTCAGCTGTTGCACGCCACAGGGAGATCCTAGGAAGGCAGGAACAGCATGGAATAGGTCCTCCCAGCCTCGCAGACGCTGCTGGGGAGGTAGAGAGATGGAAACATGGACCCGAAAATGGCAATTTTTTCATCCCCAACTTGCGTGACCAGGTAGGAGATCACATCCTCCTTTTGTGAGGGTGGGCAGAGGCAGCCTGGGTTCCTCTGTGAGGCTCTGGGGAGCTGGTCCATGCTGTTTCTGACCACCCCCCTGCCCTGCCCAGGCGCTGGTGCAAGGCAAAACCTGCAGCTGATGAAGGAGTTTTCCCTGGCATTTTGCCTTGCACCAGCTCCAGGGCAGGTGGGGGGGGGGTCAGAAATAGTGCGGACCTGCTCTACAGAGCCTAGCAGGGGCACCTGAGCTTTTTTTTAGTGTTATCCATGCATGCACCAGACAACGACAAAAACTGGACAACGACACGACTTGTGGAACCATGTTTTGTCGTTGTCCGGGGTATTACCGTAGTAGTAAAGAAGAGATTATCTGGTCATGTGTAGAGTATTTTTTCCTACCACTAAGTAGGATTGCATATAACTCTAGGGGCCATATAAGTCTAGAGGCCAATACAGTTCAGAGGCCACTTCACTGCTTTGGAATGAATCCTAGTTCAGGCTGGATTGACTAATTCAATTCAATTTGTTCCCTGTATGACAAGCAATATGTACTTGCCCTGGAAAATCAAAATGACTTTTTAATTATTTTGTAATAAGGTACTTGAAATATGGGCATGATTAGCCCTTTAATATTTCAGATGGGTTTTGTGGTTTGTGTTCTAGGCACAGTTAAAATTTGCTTTTTTAAAAAATATCCATCCTCATAATTTATGCCCTTTCTGACTCAAATTTTTGCTTTGGATTTGAAGCAGTATGAAAATTCACTCTGCTTTGCCCCACAAGTGAATTTTGCTATTGCACTTTGTTCCAGAAATCATGCAAGTTGATCCAGTTTGATGAGTAATATGGATTTGGCCAAATATGGTGATTACTTCTAGTACTGAGTAGCTACAGCAGTCCAACAAATCTATCCAAAAGATATGACAAACATTTATCCTTGTCTTCCTATGCTCTGGTGGAGAAATACAAGAACAAAAAAACACAGTATTAATTCTGAACACATATATTTTTTAAAAAAAATTTCTTTAGGTTTACGCAAGAGCAGTGATTGCCAACATTGTGGAAAGCTGGTAGCTTTAATAAATATGTAACTATGAGCACAGTCCTAACTAGCTAGGCTGACTTTAGGCTAGATGAGCAGATTTGCCTGTGTTGTATCCAAATCTCTCCCAGATTGGGAACGGTGGAAGGGAAGGGACATCAGATGACTTAAATGAAAAATAGCAGAAGAAGCTACCATAATCCCAACACTGTCACCGTGAAAACTGAGTTGACAGTTATCACTCAGCAGACAGTGCAAGGAGTTAGGATGGTCTAAGGGCAGTTGTACTGGCACAAGGTTCTTATGTCCTATTCAAACTCACTTCAGTCGTTCTTGACTTGGAGTTAGGATTGTACTCTATCTGCCATTAGGACAATTTTGATGTAGGGTGATCCTCTAAAGTTCTTCTGGGTATAAAGCTATTTGAAATGGCTTACTAGACATTCCTTCTAGAAGCACCTTGTTCAAAGCCTCCTAAATTGGCAGGGCCTGTAAACCCATCAACTACATATACTCTCCAGGCAATCTTCCCCAGCAGGGATTTGAAATCCTGGTTCCACAGCCAGGCATTCAAACCCAGTGAACTACATTGGCTCAACTGCAGTTTACCTAAAATTTCCCAGGCCATATTTTCAAACTTCTCTGATGCTTTAATCGAGGGGCTCCCAACCTTTTCAAGCTGGGGGCCGGGGATCATGCTCACTCAGTCAGCTTCGAGTGACAGATGACCATTTTGTCCTGCCTGCATGATGGGGGTGGCCCTTTTGTCCCAACAGCTTTAAAGGGGGTGGTCATTTTGTTTCTCAAATGGCCTTGGACAGGACCGTCATCAGGGCAGTACTACCAGTACTGCCATATGGGGCCCTGCCGCCACCGCCCATAACTATGTGTGTGTGTGTGTGTGTGTGTGTGTGTTAATAGGATTACTCAGTATGGGGCCCAGAAATTTCTGATGGTGGCCCTGCCCTTGGAGGAGTATGGGGCCACATGCAATGGCACCATGGGCCAGATCTGGCCCACAGGCCTTAGGTTGGAAACCCCTTCTTTAGCCCTTCCCTGGAATGTATGTATTGTATGGTATATGCATACTTAAACTTCTGTTTTAAAAAGTATGTTTTAAGTACAGTGATACCTCATACAATGTCTAAACTTGGTTCCACAAGTTTGGACTTTATACGGATTTGGAATTTGTATGAGGCATGCAAAATCCTTGCCACGATGCCTCATACAATGTCATTTCCATAGAGATACATTGTACTGTAACAGCACAGACCTCCGGGCAAAGTCAAGGAAACAGACAGAAAACTGACAGAACTTTAAGAAATCATTGTTTAAAGGCTAAATACATTACAAAAACATGTCAACAACCCTGATTTTAGGGGACAAACCATACAACAAGTTTTTAACTTTTGAAAACTTTACGAAGTGCAGGTTTAAAAATTAACATGTCCCATCATGCAGCACAATGTTAATCTGCAGCCATGCGGCCATTCATCCATTTTGTACAAGCTACTGTAAAGAATAACTGGATAGAAGAATGGACAAAATGGATGCCAAAATGTCCCATCATGCAGCACAGTGTTAATCATCGAAACAGCAGCAAACACCAAACAATTGCCCAGCCCACCAAACAGTGCCTCCCAAAAAAGACCAACATAAGAAAAATTATGGAGCATGCAATCTGTTTTTTAAAACCACCAAACAATCCAAAATCGCACTCAAAAACCACTCCTAAACACTCTTTGCCTTATGCAAAACCCACAAGAGCAATGTACGCATGCGTCCTGCCTTTTATACTGCCCAGGCACAATGCAACCTGGGAAAACCCCTAATGCCTCATACAAAGTAGCAGTGACTTTGTATGAGGCAACTTTTTTCAAGAAATTAGGCGATGTTGTATGAATCCGATGTTGTATGAAGCGGACTTTGGATGAGGTATTACTGTATGTATGTACTGGAATGTATGTACTGTATAGTGTATGCATTCTGTTTTAAAAAGCCAGGAAATAAAATTATCAAAAAGAATAGAGGTCAGGTCTTTTTGTCATATTTTTACATTTGAATGCAAAGATTGAAGTTTTCTGAGAAGACAAGTTAAGTAGATCATATGTTTGCAGATGTATGTGAAGATGTTTAGCTTATGTCTCACAAAGTGATTAAGTCTGAAGCATGCTGCTGAACCTACAGCTATGAGGAACGTGCACATTTATCCAATTTTTATTATTTTTCTTTTCATATCTTCTTCTTTGAGGCAACACAGTTTCCACTACCAAAAAAAAAGTTAATTCCCAAGTGGGGGAATCACTCATATCTAACTGTCTGATAAACTGAAACTGTTCTTGTAAATGAAGTTACTTTCCCATTTTTTTCTGTGTATGCATAATTTGTGATGTTTTTGCAACAAAATACAAACAAAATGTTTCCAAAATGTTACTGATTTTAGTGTTCTTTTGTGAAAGAATGAGGAGAGAGGGAACCTTGCTATCTTCCTTGAGCCTTAAGGATGGCACAAGGGCCATAAATCAAACTAATAATAGTTGCAATAACAACAATACCATGAACAACAAGCCCATTAATATGCTTATGTGTCTCAGATTACACTTTTTCTAAATTGTTGCCTTCTTATTTTATTCACCTGTAGCAGGGTTTGCATTATCTTTCATTATTTATACCACATGGAGAGAGGGAGACAAAGAATATTTCTGGTGCTCAGTACACATTACCATCAAATGAACTTTTTACCCTAACAGAATATAAGAACACCATCTGTCTAGAAACAGCAGCACAAAAACAGAGGAAAAACAGGTCAAAGCAACAATTTCCATCTTTACCTATAAATCCGAGTGTTAACCGTTGGTACTTGACAAAGGATCCCACACCCGGCCATACTAGCCCATACCGAGCATTCGTGCACTTGCCCGAAATGGGTACGGAGGTCAACAAATATTTTAGAATTGCACCAGTGGGGCAGGAGACCCACAAACTCGAACAAAGGAAAATAACCTCAATTCCCAACATTCCTTGCGCCGCGCCATGCCACAAGCCAATCAGGCTGAGCGGCGTGAGCAAAAAGAATATTGGGAAACGCGCTGCGGCCAATCAAAATGGAGCCACAGGGGAAAAACGCTGCAGAAACACAAACCACAAACACAAAACTACATGTCCCAGCGTCCTGCATGCCATGAGCATGCACAACGCTGAGAAAGCCACCACACGAAAAATAAAAATACAAAACGCAGTGCCTCACAGCCATGCAAAACAAACAAGCCACAAAAAAAACCAAAACCAAGGGGGGAGCAAGGGGGGGAAGGTGCCTTCACCCCCCTTGAAAGCGAACCAATTGCCCAGGAAGCAAAGGCAGCGAATGGCCCTCCAGTTGCTGCCTTTACTTACTGAGGAAGTAACTACCCCTAACCAACAACAAAACAGCCAACAAAAGTAACCAACAAAAACACCAAAAATATTAAAAAATAATAAAACAAAAATAAATCAATAATTAACAAAACAATGAATAAAGAAAAAGAAATAAACCACAAAATGCACACCTAAAACTAAACAAACCTAAACCACAAAGTACACACCTAAAACTAAACAAACCGAAAAATAAACCAAAACAAAAAATAACAAACAGAAACACCTCCCAGCCCACCACCACAAAAGCAAAACAAAGAAAAACCCCAAAATAAAGAAAACAAGACAACTCACCAACAGCACAACCTCCCTCCACGACGACCGGAACAGAAATGAAGAAACAAAGAGACTACGTACTGGAAGAGGCTCCACCCAGAGACCAAGAGAGAAAAAACTGTCAAAGTAAAAGAGAACCACTAGCAGCCCCACCTACAGGGCAGAATAGTAAAAACAACTCAAAAATACACAACAGCTCCAAACAAAAGGCCACAAGAGTAAAAACAAGTCAAAAACATAACAATACATCACACTTTTACACAAATCACAAATATATGTCACAAAAATAAAATAAAAAGATTTCTAAAATCCTGTGTTGAGTTTCAACTCACATAAAAACCAAAAACATCTAAACACAGTTTTAAAACATTGAATGTAAAAAACACGTACTTTGACATTGTTAAAATTATTACCTATGGTACAACTATTAAAAAACAGTCACATACTAAAACATTATTTGATTAAATAATTTTTTTTTGAAAAACATTATATCATCCTTTGTTGTTTTTTTAATCCACAAAACAACTGCCACAAAAAAAATCACAATTTATAACAGCCTGGCATTGTCACAAAAAATAACATATATGTTAAAACAAATATTCAAAAATACATTAGAAAAATTACAAAGATAAATGTTATTACTTTACAGTATCAATACAATACAATCTATTTAACAACTGACCACAAAAAGTGTGTATACATAAACATTTTTAAAATGACAATTAAGAAAAAAACCTTTCAACACAATTTGAAACAGCCCCGCACCGCCGGGCAAACTCTGCTAGTTGTTAAATATATTTCCTCATTTTACAGTAGCTATATACAAAAATATACATTTATACTAATCTACTTAGTTTTGACTTCTAGCCCAACACAAATGCAATTCACTGTCTGCTTTAATTCATGAGGATTACATTTTAAAAAAGTTTTCCTATAGGTGACCTAGAACTAAGTTCTTCTAAAAATTTGACAGATCTGGTAAAACACAGGCCACCTTACTATGAAGTGGAAGAAGCTAATCATAGCAATGTTTGTTGCCAGTCTATTGCATGTCACTACCCCAGTCAGTTTACAACAGAACAACAAAATAACTAAATAGAACAAATTGGTTGTCTGGCCAAACATCCCACTATGGTAATGGAGTAGACCGTACAGCCAGTGACTCAATGCCGAGTATTGGGCGGCACTAAATAACCTGACCCCTTAAAGAGGCCAAAGGTTATGGGCGGAGGAGCCCCTTCAGGTGGCGTGATGGTCCACTCAGTGGAGGAAATGCTACTTGTTGTTCAGTCGCACAGTTGATTCTGACCCTTTGTGACTCCATGGACCTTTGCCCTTCAGGCACTTCTGTCCTCCACCATCCTCCTCAACCCACCCAGCTCTGTGCCCATTGCATCTACAATACCACCTACCCATCTCATTTTTGGCCACCCACTTCTTCTTTTGCACTCCACCTTTCCCAGCATCAAGGCTTCCTCAAGTGAATCCTCTCTTCTCATTCGATGCCCAAAATACTTCATCTTCATCTTTATTTGACCTTCTAAGGAGCAGTCAGGGTTGATTTCTTCTATGATCGGCCTATTTGTTCTCCTCGCTGTCCAGGGTACTCTCAAAACACCACATCTCAAAGACCTCTATTCTTCTGTGCTCAGCTTTCCTAATGGTCCAGTTCTCGCAACCATACATTACCACCAGGAATACCATTGCCTTGACTATGCGAATTTTGGTTTGCAAGTTGATGCCTCTACTTTTAACTATGTTCCCCAGGTTTCCCATAGCTTGTTGCGCAAGAATTAGTCGCCTTTTTATTTCATAGCTGCAATCACCATCTGCAGTGATCTTTGATTCTAAGAAAGTAAAATCTGTCACTGCTTCTACTTCTTCCCCATCTATTATCCTGAGACTGATAGGGCCTGTTGCCATTATCTTGGTTTCCTTGATGCTGAGTCTCAAGCCAGCTTTTGCACTCTCTACTTTCAACCTAATCAGGAGCTTCTTTAGGTCTTCCTCACTTTCTGCCATTAGGGTGGTATCATCTGCATATCTCAAATTGTTGATGTTTCTCCCAGCAATTTTAATCCCAAATTGTGCCACTGGAAACCATCATATTGTGCCCAATGGCAAAATCCTGCATGTGTTATTTCATATGTGCAACAGTAGATGGCTCTGTGATCATAGTGTGTGGGTCACTTCATGGCAAGTGTGTGTGGGTCACTTCATGGCAAGCTGGGATCTACCTTAAACAAATTCATGCCAATTCTTGGATACAAGTTGCATCTGGCGAGGAGAACAACTTTTAATTTTGTTCCAGAACTAAAGCATGGTTTCACACGAACACATGTCTATAGGATTAACACCCTATCAGGTAGTCAGACAATTTCCTATATTTCAAAACAAAAGGGGGACTAAAAGCAACTTGGTTAAGTTAAATAGATGGGAAGCCCTAAGAGTCCAGCAGACATTGAGGAAGGAAGATAATAAAAGTACAGTGGTACCTCACTGAGCATAATGCGTTCCACGGGATTGGTCTTTAAGTGAGTTTGCTCTTTGAGCAAAACGCCATTGTAAGTGACCAATTGTGACTTCTGGCGGAGGGGGTTGCAAACCCCAATTTAGTTGTGAAGCAAGTTTTTGGTTGGTTTTAGTTGTTAAGTGAGGTGACCATTCAGTGAAAATTCTGCTCTTTAAGCGAGTTAGTCTCTAAGCGAGGCGCTCTTTATGCAAAGTTTTGCTGTACTCTTAAACCTGCCTCCCATACACAACTACTCATCAACCTAAATGATTGACTAATCTGGTGAAATTGGGATTTCTCTTTTTAAAAATCCAAAACTGATCTTCCTCATCATTCCCTACCATAGGGCTGAACTTGTACAAATTATTCTGCCTTCTCTAATAAGACACAGAACATCCTAACTCTTCTTCCATTTTCGTTTGGCCAACATATTTTTTTTATGCTATGTTTATTCCTATGTTTATTTTTTGATAAATAAATTGCCAATATGTCGACATTTTGCTTTGTGAATTTGTCTTTAGTTACATATTCAGTGGCACAGATTTTCTCTCTTCTTTTAAGGCACCACAGGTAATCAATTATTAAGCAAACCTTTTGAAACATTACTAAACTGAGTTTAAAATGTAATTCTCTCGGTGTTTTCTAGCTTGTTGTGTCAATTATGCATGCTTTTTCTATGTCCACTATAAATTATTGGCACATCCAGATATATTTTTTCCCTGCTCACTTAAACACTTGCAGCCCTTTAAAAAGTACTTGTCATAAATCCTAAAAAAGGAGGTGGGCCTGGATAAGATTTTTTTTTTTGCCATAGAGCAACAACATCTTAAATTGCCACTATAACTTTTTCTTGAATATTGCTGTTTGCACTGCTATGTGCTGTATAAACCCTTAACCTGCTGTTAATCAGGTCCTTTTTCAAATACAGAAGAATACTGAGCAGAAGGGCAGTGGATATATGGACTGACCTGTCTTGCTATGGATTGACTTACAGACCTTGGCAATGGACTGCCTATGTCAAGGTGGCCAACCTACGACCCATGGGCTAGCACCGGCCTGCAGCATCATTTCATGTGGCCCATGATGGTGATGACAGTGCACTGGAAGCGGAAGCATTTATGACAGCCATAAAACATGCCCGTACATGCACAAGTGGCAGCGTTTACAGCGCCTGTGCAAATGGCAGTGGTTACAGTGGAGGGAACCATGTGACCGGCCTACTCAGTTGTCCAGGAGGCATGGTCCGGCCCACGGCATGAAAAGTTTGGGAACCCCTAGCCTATGACATCAAGAAGTCCTTGGTTTGTTTCATCAACAGCTTGATGGACTGTTTCCTATTGGCAAAAAGGACTGAACATTCTGTTTCAACTTCCGGCATTATGGAATAAGCAAGGCACTGGATGAGCTTGAAAGACAAAGGAACATTATGGACAGGCTATGAAGCTGGATATTTTCAGTAGCTCCAAGCCCAGAGTGTACCCTAATAAGATGCTATCATCAGACCATGTGCTGCAGAAGAAAAGGACAATTTAGACTTTGGGGAAAAGAAAGTAGATTTAACTACATTATTTTATATTTTTCTTTCTGATTTTTCCTATCTAGATTCTCCTGGATCAATTATCCTGAATTCTTCCTGAGTCTTCAGGAAACTGTTCCTTCAAATATGTAGCTATATGTTTTTCCTTCTCAATCTTTAGGCCAAAAACTGAAGAAGTATGCTTCAAGTAGAGGCTGGTGTAATATTAGGGTCAAATATATCTTAACCTATAAATCCAAGGGTTAACCGTTGGAACTGGCTATAGGTTGCTATGCCTCGCCCTACTTGCCTGCACTTACCCTTCATGCACACGGCCGATCTGGGTACGCAGGTCAACGAAGGATTGAGAAAACCGGCAGTGGGGCAACAGCCCCACAAACGCGAAGAAAGGGAAACAACTTCACTTCCCAACATTCCTTGCGCCGCGCCGCACCAGAGCCAATCAGGCTGAGAGGCTCACGCACAGCGCAGCATTCGTAAACGTGCCGCAGCCAATCAAAAGAAAAGCATTTTAAAAAAACGCAGCACAAACACAAAGCACCAACCCATAACTACAAGCCCCAGCGTCCTGCGCGCCATGCGCCCGAAAAATTAAAAAGAAAAACAACTCACTGCCTAACAGCCAAGCAAACACCAGCCGGCTTTCTTTCCCTCACCAACAGCGCCTGAAGGTCCCGACTGGAGTTTCCCCTTTAATATCAGTGGGTGGGGGTTGCGATCCCCCTCTCCGCTGGCTACCCTAGGGTTGGGAGGTTTGTGGGAACAAAAGGGGTATGTTTCCCAAACCCTTCTGGACTCAGGACAGCAGGGAGAGGGGATCGATCCCCCCTTAAAACAACTCCGTCTTTTCTTCTCTTTAAAAATGGAGTTGTTTTAAGGAGGGGGGGAGGGAATCGATCCACTCTGCCTGGTCTACTGGGTCCAGAAGAGTTGGGGGGACATACCTCTTTTGTCCCCACAAACCTCCCAACCCCAGGGGAGCCAGCGGAGAGGGGGGTCGCAACCTCCCACCCACTGATATTAAAGGGGAAACCCCCATCTACTTTCACGACTCCACACAAACAAAGCACCATAACACAATAAAGCCCCCCTCCCCACCACCCTTCCTAACCCCCAGTGACCATGCCCCCCTCCCCACCACCTAACCCACCTTTCCTAACCCCCAACGACCATGCCCCTCTCCCCACCACCTAGCCCACCCTTCCTAACCCCCAATGACCACGTACCTTCCCCACCACCAAATAAATAATTTTTAAAAAATTACTAAAAACACTCAAACACATCCAAAAATACACAAAAACAAAAACACCAAAAACAATACGAAGTAAACAAAGACACAATCAAAAACAAAACAAACAGACAAAAAAAAACAAATTCCAACCCCCCCTCCCCCCCCGACCAAACACACACACAAAAGAAAGAAAACAAGCAAACTTACCAAAAGATGTGCTACCTCCACCAGGACTGGAAAAGAAATGAATAAAGAAAGACACTACTTACCAGAAGAAGCTCCACCCAGAGGCCAGGAGAGAAAAAAAGTCAAAATACAATAACTCCTACCAGCACCACCTGCTGGCCACAATAGTAAAAACAATTCAAAAACACACAACAGGCCCAAACAATTTTTTAAAAAAATTAACACAATTTAACCTTCCAACACAATGTAAAACTATTGCAAAAATAAAATTGGTTCATTTATTATTAAAACACACGGGGGGAAAAGCCCGGCAACGCCGGGCAACCCTTGCTAGTCATTTTATAAAAAGGTAATGATTAATTTTGCTTAATTGTAATTTCCTCTGCTACATAAATACAGATTGGTGTGTTTTATACTTATTCATTTCATGATTACATTGTATTGTTAAATATTATTTATTTTCTTTTGATTTCTTCTATATTGTGTTTTATGGAACCTATTCTCTGTTTATCTGTTGTGATTTAAATAAACTTTAAAATTAATTGCAGCTGTGAATAGTTTCAGAGCATCTCTAGTTACACCATTCACCCACTCAGGGCAAGAAATCGCAAGTAGATAGGGACCACTTCGGTGGGAAGGTAACAGCATTCTGTGCGCTCCAGTGTCTAGTCATGCTTGCCACATGACCACGGAAACGTCTGCAGAAGCAGACAGTGCTGGCTCTTTGGCTTGGAAACAGAGATGAGCACTGCACCATAGAGTCGGATACGACTGGCTTTCGAGCAAGGGAAACCTTTACCTTACTTATATCAGTGAACTCCTTCAAGCAAGTGTGTCACAGAGTACCTGAAATACTCGCTGTTGTGCTTGTCCTTCAGCTAAAAAGAAAAAAAAGGCCTACTCTGAGATTTTGATTAAGTGATTGAACACAACAAATTCAAAGTTTCAAAGACAAATCAGTTCCATGATCAGTTCCCCCACTTCCTGGGTTGGCCAGGTAGTTTCTGATCAGGTGGCCAGAAGAGCATGATTGTGGATGTCCCTACAAGATATTTGCATAATTCAGAAACGTCTCTCCAATTGCTGACCCCAGACAAATGTGTCATCCTGCTTGTTTTTCTCAACCTTTGCTTCACAGTCAGAAACTGAGGCCATAATAAGTATGACAGTTCCTTCTCTGCAGGTTTTTTTGGTATCAATTGCTGGCTACTGATCTACCATGAATCCTGCTTTTTAATTCTTCTGTGATGCAATGCAAATACAATATCCCCAGTCTGTTAAAAGTATTTATTTATGTATTTATGTATGTATTTCTTTTTGCCACCAGCACTTCAAGGCTCATTCTTGAAGGAAGATGCATAGCTTGCCAATGGGCAGTTTATAGTAATTCTGATGATAGATCTGGACTCCTAATTCTCTATTCCCTCATTTTATTGTTTGAACGTCATACATGAGGAAAATCACATGAAATCTTTCACTAGATTGGGATCTTTCACATTTCACATTTCTTTCACATTTACCTTGTGTAAAAAGAAACCACATATACATGCTAAATACATCATCTGCTTTGACTTTCACTCACCATTTCTGCACTACATTCTGTTAAGGCAAATGATCAGCCATTCATCCACACCCAGAGAACCCAATTGCTTCTTTTAGTCAGAAGACATATGATCTGCTACTTTGTTTTGATTATTGATTAATTTTTTGGTATGTGTAATCAAGGTGCCTCCGACTTATGGTGATTTTAGGAATTGATTACCTCCAAAAGATACTACACAGAATTCATTTATTAACCATGAAACTGAACAGCTTTGACTTTAGGGGGAGGGTAGTTTTTAAGCTGTTTTAATCATGTTTTTATTATGATTGTAAACCACCCTGAGTTGGCCTTGGCCAAGTGGGCAATATAGAAATCGAAATGATAAAATAAATAAAATATGGATAGACAGTCTTGAGATACTCAAAAGTTTTTCTAATGAAAAAAGGTGTAGCTGAATAAGATATGGTAAATCCATTGTTACTTCCAACTAGAGTACATTTGTTGAAATAAAAAATGTGATTTGCTAGTCAGCACTTATGTAGAGTCCCTTTTTTCCACAAACTATGCACAATGGGAAGTCTTAAGTTCATTGCTAAGAGCAAGCTCTAGTGAAATTCTTTACAGTTGAACAATAAATTTACTATGTAGCCTGTTCCATGTTTTATTTGATATCATCTGCAGCTCCTTTGTAATAATTCAGTTCTTTAATTTCATGATTATCTGCTAGTTCAACACATCACAGCATATAACATGGTGGTCTCTGAAAGTCTGTGAGTGATTTGAAGCAACGGTTAAGCTTTTAAAACACTGATGGGGCCAAATGATTGAGCAGCACTTTAAAGTGTGTTAGATTAAAGTACATTTAATAACAAGTTTATAATCAATAGTGATAGAGCAAGCTTGATTTGATAATTCATGCTGTCCAATCCATGCTGGGTAGCTACTGTTAAGCAAAAACAAAGGCAAGAAAACAGAGGGTTAGTAATTTATGGCTCAGAGCCATAAAGAAAGAAAAGGGAGCTTAATAGATCAGTCCAATACATGTTATAACTCTACTGAATGCAGTATGGTATCCTTCCTTTGGATGCATTTAGCATTCTGAACTAAAAATTAGTTATCAAGAATATAGGACTGTAGGTCTCTGGATTATATATTGGGCAAGATAATTATTAAGAGTGTCTGAGAATAAATAGGAGAGTATTGCTTGGTTGGTTGATTTTGATTTTGCACATGAGAAATCCCACATCCAGAGAAATAGTAATAGGAAATAATCCCCAGTATCTATAAGGATATGTACTACTTATAGTGCTGCCTGCACAGTGAGAATGATGTCCACAGCAGTGGCCAATTGCTGCTGATTAAAAACTTCATTTTTCAATTTCAGGGTGCACTTGACTTAATCTCATTGCAAACAGGCTGCATGAATCCTAAAATTAAAATAATAATAATAATGAATTATTTGGTCAGTCACAATCTGCCTCTGATTATGGCATTCATATAATAACCAAGATCCTTCCTCTCTTTTAATGGATAGGGTGGGTTTTGATTTTTTTTAAAAAATATTGGTTTTAAATGATTTTATTGTGGTATTTCTTGTTTTTGCTTTTATACCTTATCTGTTAGCCGCCCAGAGTTGGTCCGGCGAGGGGGTGGCAATATAAATATGAAAAATAAATAAATAAATGGCATTCCCACTGCTTAAGTAGAGCTACTCAAGAGGGTACTGGCCATAGTTTTTAGCCCCTAATTCAGAAACAGCATAATTTACTACATCATAATTTGGGGAGCAGATAATTACTTGCAGGCATGTAAGTACCCCATATAACGATCACCCCATACAGCGATGAAACCGCATAGTGATGAGGCTTTGAAGGGGGAAAGCCATTCCGCATAATGATAATTCCTATGGGAAAATCCATACAGTGATTTTCCAATGGGAAAAACCGCTTAGCGCCAAATATCATTGTATGGTTTACAATGACAAAAACCACATAACAATCAGCTCCATGGAATGGATTAAAATCGCTATATGGGGTTCTACTGTACTTTAAAAGGAAACTTTATCTTACGTTCAGTAGATAAGTTTTCCCATCTTCTGATTCAGCCAAATTAGAATGTAGGAGTTGCTGCATTTTTCAGAACTTGTGTAGGAATTTTCAGGAATAAAAGAAGGTGAAAGGTTTACATTTACTCCTTTCTATCATGGTTAAATGTTTCCATAGTGTGCCATATAGCACTTAAAGGATTTTGTCTTGGTTTAATCTGAAAGTCCTGAATTTGAGTGTTTTATGGTTTTATAAAGGGACAGTGTGAAAGGGAGACATTTCTCCTGAACTCTTTCACCAAAGTGAAGGGATTTCATGGCATTCAGTCCCATCTCTTAGACCAGGAGTTCTCAACCTTTTAAAGTCAGGGGCCAGGTCACGCTCCCTCAGACAGCTTTGGGGGCCAGATGGCCATTTTGCCCTTCCTCCACCACATGGCACTTCCTGGTGTGGTGGTGGAAGTAGTTGACCACATAAAATGGTGCTGTGGGCCGCATCTGGCCTTTGGGCTGCAGGTTAAGAATCCCTGTCTTAGACAATGTAAGGTGGCTCTTGGGCACAATTTATGTATTCCTGATAGCATGTCTTATGATCATACATAATTAACACAATGTTTTCCAACATCTCTGTATGCTTCATGTCTGATCAATCATACTTTTAAAACAAAGGCGGTGTTCCCACCTGATGATGAAGCACAAGCAAAGCAAGATAATCTGCAAAAAGTAAGGGATGTGAAAAGCTTGCCCAATAAACTTGCCCAATAACAACTAAATGTCTTTTCTGCCTAAGGGATTCAAGCAGGATTGTACTATCTGTAAGGTATAGTTTAACACTTAAGTACTTCAGAATTCATATTATCTTGTTTTTCTTTTATACAGCAGGTGGCTACTAACATGTTGCATCAATACAGTACTGGCAACACTTCTGTTGCAGCTGAATTAAGCAAGCTAGTTTAGAAAAGGTGCACAGAATGTTAGATAATATACATAGCTCTTTCTCAGGCTCCTCACTGCTGCTCACTAACAGTTTACCACCTGACTCAGCTGCTGCACTCTGCATGTTCTTGAGACCACCTAAAATATCATTTTTCAAGTTTAATTGAGTTATTATTTTAAGAGCTCTTTCAGAATCCCTTTTTGTTTCCAGTTGTTTGTGCAAGAGACTACATTGCTTGCTTGCTTACTGGTGAGGTCTTACTGCAGTTAACTGTTGCCATAGGCAACAGGATCCTGCACTCTGATGCAGACACATTCAGTGATGCCAAACAGAATAATAGATTTCTAAATTGTACTTTTGCCTTGAAGGAATTTATAACCATGTATACTTTTGGAAGTCTGACTTCTAGCTTTTATAGGTACTAGCATTTGTTGCCCGGCACTGCTGGGCAGGTTTTTTTTTGGGGGGGGGTGTTGGTGGTAGGGGTAGTTTTGGTGTGTGTGTGTGTGCGCGCGCACACACACACACATTCTGAAAATGCATGGGGAGAGGAGGGGCTCCCCCTCCTCCCCCCAGTAGCCTCTGCAAGGACACAGAGAAAGAGGGGGGAGCTCGGGGTTTTTTCCCCTCTGGGAGATGGAGGCTGAAAACGGTGCTCAGTTCTTGGCCTCCAACACCTGGTGGGCAGCTGTTCATTTTCCTCAGTGGGTGGTGGCCCTCTCCCTTCGTGGAAGGCGTTGTTGTCCCTCTGGGAGATGGAGGCCAAGAATGGAGCGCCGTTCTCAGGTTCTGTCTCCCAGAGGGAAGCTTTTCACCAGGGCCATGGAGAGAAGAGGTCTGCGGGTCTGGCGCCAGGGCTGTGGAGAGAAAAGTGACTCACTCTTCTCTCTGCAACCCCGCCAAAGTCATGGTGGGTCCAGCATCGGGGCCGTGGAGAGAAGAGGGACTCCCTCTTCTCTCCTCAACCCCACCAAAGCCACAGCAGGGCCGGCGCTGGCCTTCATCGCCAGGGCCTGGATGCATTGGTGGGTTTCTTTCACGTGCGGCGCTTTCCCAGCCTCCTCTGCACTCGTGTCCCTCAGCCTGATTGGCTGAGGGATGGTGTGGCGCAGAGGATGCTGGGCCTTGTATTTTTTTTGTTCATCTTTGTGGGGCAGTTGCCCCTCTCTCAATGACCGGACCCTTGTGCTGATGCTTGCAGGGTGTTAAGGTAAGTGTAGGCAGCTCGGTACAGGATGGTTGGGCTGGGTGTGGCCGTGTATGCCAGACATGCACCAGTGCGATCGGGGATGGGGAGCTGCCCAGCACTGAGCATATGGTATGAAATGTCATGCAGAATATGGGAACCGTAGCTTAAGTACCCTATAAAAACCCCAACAACCAAGAGTCAAATGTTCAAAGTAGCTTTCTGGTACTAAATCATCAGCATCTCAAAAGTCATCACCTGCATGCCACATCACTTCCATTTTCACTTTCACTTGAGTGTTATGCCATATTTGCAACTCAAGAGTCCATATGCTATAACATGTCCTTTTCAAAGCTGGAAGCCAAATTAATTTTAACCACTTTCATCTGGAGAGCTACTCAAGATAAATGCTAGTCAGAGTTGTGAGGAGGAATAAGGGCTCAAAATGATTTTTTAAGAAAAGGGAAAGGAAAAGTATTGGAGGAGGGATGAGATGATTATTCAGATCCAGGCCTGTGCTGGCCATTTGGGACCTGTCCCAAATGGTGTGCCCAATTGGCTTAGTTCCTCTTATGAAAAATCTTTATTTGGACATTTTGGTTCTGTTCAGTGGTTTGGGAAATCCTCTGGTTGGGCTGTGATTCAGATTTTGAATGAGAAGAGCAGATCTTCTATTTAGGGTTTTAGAGACTCTGTATTTGGAGCTTCAGGCATATCAGAAAAACACACAAAAATAAATAAAACAAAAACACTGCAGCACTTTAAAGACTCACTGCTATATTTTTACTGTTAGCTTTCGTGGATCAAATCCACTTCTTCAGACTAATAATTTGGGTCAAACCACTGGTCTGTGTTTGGAGCTGTTTCCTTTATGTTGAAGATGTCCTACTGTGGTCAATAAATATATCTGGGATTTTGTTCTCATGTGTTTCCAATGCTGGAATGGATGGATGGAGTGACACATCTAAAAGACAGAGAAATGGAGCAATGAATCTAGCTTTCGTGAGGCATGGGAGCAGAAAAAGAAAAGGACAGAACCAAATGAAGAAGAGTTGCCATCCCCAAAAATACACTGCCTGGATGCCCACATATGTGATGTTTTAAAAGAAATTACTGTAGACTGCACAATCTTTATTCTGTTGTGCTATAATGTTGTTTATAAATAATGTGGCCTACCATTACAAAAGCTGTTGAGGATCCAATAGTAAGCCATAATTACAGTAGCCTCATTATTTCAGTGGAATTTACAAAGAAGTTGACCTGGTAAATCCCCACTGATTCAATGGGCCTATCATAATTGTAACCTACTACTGGATTTCAACCTATGGGAGTGACGCCTTGTGTGTGCGTGTGCATGTGTACATGCTTTAAGAAGACTGTTGCCTTTCTAGTTTTGTTTGTGTTTAGTGTTTTCTTTCTCATCTTTCTTGCTGCATGTGGGATCAAGCACATATTGGAAATATGTCCCCAAAGCTAAAATGAATAATGATATGTGTAACAATGACAACTAAACTTGATTTCAAGTCTACAATGAATAATTGAAGGATTTTTTTTTTCATTTTTGAAATGGATTACACTTTGTTTTGAAAAGAAGAGAGTTCATCTGTTCTCAGTCTTAAAAATAAACAAATATATTCATCTCAGTTATAGCATCATTTCAGAGAATATAATGCAATGTACTTCTTTCTGTTTGAGATTATGTTCTTTCTCTTTAAACACAGTTTTTCTAGAATAGGATTGCTTAACATTAAAACAGCACAACTCTATTACATTACTTTTAAGAAACTACAAATATATAAGAAACGTAATTTCCCAAATCAGAATCAATAATATATTCAAATATACCATACTCTGACTTATCAACATACAAAGATTTGTAATTGAAAGGATATGATTTTTTTTCTTGAGTCCACAAACATATTGTAGTATTTTGAAACTTATCAGGTGAAAACACAGAACCTCTTATTTATTTTATTTACAGTACCTATGTATTTACAACCATATGTCTGGCCAGACGTCCCACTACGGTAATGGAGTTTGACAGTATAGCCAATGACTCAATGCCAAGTGTCAGGTGGTGGTTAACTAACTTGACTCCCTAAAGGGGCCAATGGCTATGGGCATGTGAGCCCCTTTAGGTGGGGTGATGGTCCCCTCAGTGAAGGAAATGCCACTGGAAACCATCGTATTGGGCCCAACAGCAAAATGAGCAGAGGAGGAACTTTGATTTCCAATGGTCATGGAGGTGGAAGAGGCATTGCCAGATGGACAGGCTGTGAAGGTGCATCTTGTCAATATCCTCAAGGCTGTGGCAGTCCCATTGCAGTCCTGGTGTTAAATCTTGCATTTCTCATTTCATATGTGCTGCAGGAGATGGCTCCAAGATCATAGTGTGTGGGTTACTTCATGGCAAACTGGGACCCACCTTAAACAAATTCACACCAGTTGCATTTTTCCTGATTGCCTCGGAGGGTGAAGGCACTTTAGAACCAGCTGGCTTCCAAGACCAGGCCTCCCAGCACCCTGAGGCAGGAAAAAAAGTATGCTCTGATCGAGTTGCAGTAAACAATGATGATTTACACCCATCCTTCCCACTAAATTGATGGCACACAAGTTGGCTAACAAGCATCAATAAAATAAATTAAATCAGATTGCAATAAAACACTAAAATCATGATAATTAAAACTGCTAAAGTCATCGTATAAGACAATAAACAAGGTAAGAGGCTAGTTTAAAGAGATGAGTCTTCACACCCCTCCAGGAAGCAGTAATAATGGAACTGGTCAAGTGTGTTTCACAGCTGTCCCTTTCAAACATATCTTTGGAGGATATGAATGGAAACAATACTCATTAAATGTTCTCATTCTATTCAGTTTAGCCTCCTCAACATAATAAACTTTGATAAGCCATTTTAATGCTATGTGAGAATTCTAGCTTACCACGAGGAATGAAATAAAGAAGTTTATACAAGGCTCTGTAATGTACCATATTTGCCAGCGTATAAGACACAGTAGAGTATAAGACACACCCCATTATTACCAACATAGCCCAATATAGGCCACTATATACAGTACAAGATGGACTCCATTTTTCCTGTTCATTTTAAGCAGGGGAAGTAGGTCTTATATGCCAGTAAATACAGTACATAAAATGCATCCTTTTCCTTTGAGAAGCATAACACAATTCCCCCATTACATAAATACAGAGCACAAAATAACTGGATGTTTGTTAGAAAAGACACAAAAACCCATCTAAAGAATCAAATTCTTAAATACAACTGCCATCCTGCTTTGGAGTCATTTGTATAATTCACACAGTCAGTTGAATTTCACAGGTGGTACAAGTTTGCTCAAAATGTAGGCAATTCTGCACAAAATCCTGACATTTCCGTACATCTAAATGTGATGCCTCTGGGAGAAAGGCCTAAATCAAAAGGCTTTGAAGCTTAGCTAAGCCAAACTCTGCCCAAACTTCCTTCTCAAGAAAAAAGCTCTCAGCTACAACTTTGGCACAAACAGAATGTTAGGGCTGAACTTAGTTTAGCTAAGCTTCACAACCTTCTAATTTAGGCCTTTCTCCAAGATGCATCACATTCAGCTGTTTGTAAGATGCGTGCAAGTTAGACAAAAACCTAAAATAGAGAATTATGGTATTTGTAATTCAGAAACTCACATTGCTATATATCATTATTAGGTATGCTGATCCTGCTAATATGTTTAGCTTGTGGACATGAGGTGTATGGTATTACCATACAGTAATACCTCGGATAACGAATGCATTGGATAACGCTAAAATCAGATAACGATGTTTTAGCATTATCCAATGCATTGCCTTGTGCAGAGACATCCTCCGGCCCACCAGGAAGGGAACCACTCAAGTGCCTGGTCACTTCCCTTTCCAGAGGGTTGGTGGATGAGTGCAGAGACACCCTCCAGCCCTCCAGGAAGGGAACTGGCCAAGCACGTGGCCATTTCTCTTCCTGGAGGGCTGTGGGTGAGTGCAGAGTGCCAGTGTATGGGTGCTCCATTCGGCGTCTGACTTCCGGAGAAGGCAAAGTGGCCAGCCCACCTTGCCTTCTCTGGAAAGCAGCCGCCGAACGGGCACCCATATGCCAGCTGCCTTTCAGGGATGGGAAGGCACACGGCCCTCCTTGCCTTCTCCGAAAGGTAGCCACCAAACGGAGCACCTTTGCAGGCAGATCCATCCCTGGTTCCCTTTCCTCTTCAGAAAGGGAACTGGGCTTTTTTAACATTATCCAATGCATGCATTGGATAATGCTAAAAATTGGATAACACTAAGACTTGTGGAATCAAGTTTTAGGGTTATCCGAGGTATTACTGTATATTGTAGCAATTACAGAAAGCTGACATTTTGGGGTGGCTTAAATTTGCACAGCAAAGATGGATACTTCTAGCCCATCCTGCATCCAAATATCACAAAATGTCATGACATTATTTTCTCATCATAAATTATATTTTTACTACAGAACATACACAAAAAAGCCTAGAAATGTATTTAAAAACCAATGTTGGTATTAAAATAGTTAACTTTAATAATCTGTAAGTTACAGCTGGGGAAGTAATTGACAATATCTGTCTCCACAGAACCCTCTTAACAATCAAAATTTTTGTTAATTAAGAATAAATTGAAAATATGTAGCAGATGTTGCATAAACATATAAAAAGAAAGCATGTACAAGAATTAGCAATTCAGTATCATCAGCTATACCATCACCCATCCATACTATCCCGTAATGAGCTGCCAACACTTACCTTACCTCCCAAAGACCAACCCCGCAAGGGTCCAAAAGCCAACAGTGGGACCAATGCCCCATGATCAGGAACAACAAAAAACGGTCTCCAGCATCCTCTGCGGCACGCCTCAGCCAATCAAGCATGAGGACACAAACACAGAGGAGGCGGGACAGCCAGCAACAGAAAAAAACACACCTCACATGCCTTTTCTCCCTCAACAGCAGCAACAGTGGAGATCACCTGGCAGTTCGGCCGGGGAAGAAGAAGATGGGGAGGAGAGACAACAAAACATGAACTCCAAGGCCACAGCTGATCCTGGGCTGCTTCTCCCAGCCTGAGGGAAGGTAAAAGCGACCAGCCCCTGGCCTGCCGAGAACAAGGCCATAGCTGATCCTGGGCTGCTTCTCCCAGCCTGAGGGAAGGGAAAAGTGACCAGCCCCTGGCCTGCCAAGAACACCAAGGCCACAGCTGATCCTGGGCTGCTTCTCCCAGCCTGAGGGAAGGTAAAAGCCACCAGCCCCTGGCCTGCTGAGAACACTAACGCCACAGCTGATCCTGGGCTGCTTCTCCCAGCCTGAGGGAAGGTAAAAGCCACCAGCCCCTGGCCTGCCGAGAACACCAAGGCCACAGCTGATCCTGGGCTGCTTCTCCCAGCCTGAGGGAAGGCAAAAGCCACCAGCCCCTGGCCTGCCGAGAACACCAAGGCCACAGCTGATCCTGGGCTGCTTCTCCCAGCCTGAGGGAAGGTAAAAGCCACCAGCCCCTGGCCTGCCGAGAACACCAAGGCCACAGCTGATCCTGGGCTGCTTCTCCCAGCCTGAGGGAAGGTAAAAGCCACCAGCCCCATGCCTGCCGAGAACACTAAGGCCACAGCTGATCCTGGGCTGCTTTTCCCAGCCTGAGGGAAGGTAAAAGCCACCAGACCCTGCCTGCCGAGAACACTGCCTTCAGGAGGGAGACCGACGAGAACACCTGAGGCAGGGCAGCTTCTGGACTCCTGGTTGGGCTCCAAGGCCACCTCCACCGCCTCTACCGCCGCTTAGCTGGTTTCATCTTCGGGAGTGGAGGCCATTGAGAACATTGGACATTTGTTTTCCGTCCCATGACTGGTTTCGGAGAGGGGATATTTTTCGTGGCTGTGCGGATCCGACACAGCAGCGACAAGGAGGACCTTGTGCCGTCAGGACCGGGGGCAGGGAGGAGAACATCGGCTGCACCTGGGGTCACTTGTGGCCCCAAAGATGGCACCCCCGCCATCTATGCTGCCACGAGCCTTGCGCTGCCAGGACTGGGGTGGGGAGGAGAGCGTTGATTGTACCTGGGGTCGCTTGTGGCCACAAAAGCGGCGCCCTCCACCATCCCGGCAGCCACGAGCCTTGCGCTGCCAGAACTGGGGTGGGGAGGAGAACATTGGCCGTACCTGGCGTTGCTTGCGGCCTCAAAAGTGGCACCCCTCACCATCCCTGCTGCATTGCGCCTCATGCCGTGTGGACTGGGGTGGGGAGGAGAACTATGGCCACACCTGGGGTTGCTTGGTGGCCTTAGGGTGGTGCCCCCCCTCCCCGTCACCCCCATGGCCTTACAGCGCTTGGACCAGGGCTGGGAGGAGGAGACTCCCCTCATTGGAGTTCTGTTAGGGGGTGGAGGGAGTGAGAGGGTATGTTTTAAGTGGGTTAGGGAGGGAGGGAGGGGGAGATGGCCTTGCCAGCCAGGAAGAGAGGGCAGCACTCCATCTGGGTTAATGGTGGAGGTTCCAGGGGCTCATTTAGAGGTTGTGACGGGCATGGGGCGTTATAGCGGGAACTGTGGGGCGGGCCACACTCGGGGAACAGGGGACCGATGCTTAGTATCTGTCCTACATTGTGCCCCCCCCCTGTTTTACCTCTAGGTCTTGAGCAGCTGATCCAGGGTGACCCCGCCCTTAGGCAGCTGCTGATGAATGCCAGGTTGGTCTGTAATAAGACTCCTCTAATACAAGACTCTATTTTGGGGGAGTGGGCCGACCTGGCATGCACCACTGATACCTGGCTGAGACCTGAGGATGGGGTGCTTCTATCAGAGATGTGTCCGGCTGGGTTCGGTGTTTGGCACCAGCCTAGGGATGTGGGTAAGGGCGGTGGTGTTGCCATTATAGCCAGGGAGTCATTGGGAGTCGCCAGGGCCACTGCTCCACAAATTTCGGGTTGTGAGGCCCTGCTCCTGCGGTTGGGCCCTAACGGTCAGTCGGGGGTCCTACTCCTGTACCTGCCTCCTTGCAGGGTAAGGGACTCCCTGCCTCCTTGAAGCCATCTCGGCATTGGCTTTAGAGTTCCCTAGACTGATGGTTTTGGGGGACTTCAATTTGCCTTCGCTGGGGTCTGGTTCTGAGGTGGCACAGGAGTTCATGGCTTCCATGGCAGCTATGGACCTGGCTCAGGTAATTCAGGGCCCGACCAGGGGCAGTGGCCACACACCAGATTTAGTCTTTTTGTCGGGGCGGTGGCAGAGTGATCTGAGTTTACATAAGCTAGACATAACACCTGTGCCATGGTCAGATCACTATCTGGTGGCTCTAGACTTTCTGGGGGCGACACTTCATCGTAAGGAGGCAGGGTCGATTAAAGTGGCCCGCCCCTGGCAACTGATGGATCCGGATGGATTCCAGAGGGAACTGGGGGAATTTCCTCTGGATCGGCGACACGATTCACCTGAGGCACTTGTTGACCTGTGGTACGGGTCGACAACATCTGCCTTGGATGTAGTCGCTCCACTACGGCCTCTCAGAGCCCGTGGAGCTAGGTCATCCCCGTGATTCACTGAAGAACTACGGGAGCTCAAACGGGCAAAGAGACGCCTTGAGCACCGCTGGGTGAAGACCCAGAGCGATTCTGATTGGACACTAGCTAGAGCTGTTATTAGGGCCTACCTAGTGGCGATGGGGGTGGTGAGGAGGCAGTACTTCACCTCCCTTATTGCCTCTGCTGATAATCGCCCAGCCACCCTGTTTCGGGTGACCAGGTCCCTCCTGGGTAGGGCGGGGCCTGTGCCTGGTTGGAAGGGATCGGTTGAGGACTTTGCTGACCATCTGGTGGAGAAAATCGATCGGATTCGCTCGGGGTTCAAACTTGGCATGGGTGGGGAGGGTCCGTGGGGAGCCAGTGCACAGTCTTGCAGTGTTACCTGGGATCAGTTTGATCCAGTTGCCCCGGATGAAGTGGACAGGCTCCTTGCGGCAGTCTGTGCCACTAATTGTCCATTGGATCCCTGTCCCGCCTGGCTGGTAAAAGCCTCTAAGACGGTGACAGGTGGCAGGGTCGGGGCTATAATTAACACATCTTTTTGAGAGGGGATGTTTCCTGCACTGCTGAAACATGCTCTTGTGCACACCCTCCTGAAGAAGCCATCCCTCGATCCAGCAATCCTAACCAACTACAGACCTGTCTCCAACCTTCCTTTTTTGGGAAAGGTTCTTGAGAAGGCAGTGGCATGTCAGCTGCAGGGGGTACTGGATGAAGCGGAATATCTGGACCCATTCCAGTCAGGATTCAGACCTGGATATGGTACTGAGACTGCATTAGTCACGCTGATGGATGATCTGTGGCGAGAGCGGGATGGCGGTCATCCATCCGTCCTTGCTCTTCTTGACCTCTCAGCAGCCTTCGATACCGTTGACCATGGTAAACTTCTGGAACGGCTCCGAGGATTGGGGATCAAGGGCATGGTGTGGTCCTAGTTTTCCTCATTTCTGAGGAGCCGGACCCAGTCGTTGTGGTTGGAGAGTGAGAGGTCGAGTCCTAGGCCCCTAAAATTTTGGGTGCCTCAGGGCTCGGTACTCTCTCCTCTCCTATTTAACATCTACATGAAGCCGCTGGGTGAGATCATCCGTTCCCATGGGGTGCGGTACCACCAGTACATGGATGACACACAGTTGTACATCTCGGCCCGTGGGGACCCCAGTGATGCAGTCAAAGCCCTTTCCAGCTGTCTTGAGGCTGTTGAGGTCTGGATGGGGGCAAATGGGCTACAGCTGAATCCTAGCAAGACTGAGTGGCTATGGATAGGGGGTCCTGCATTATCCCGGGAGCTACCATCTTTGGTTTTGGATGGGGCTGTTTTGCCCCAGACCAACCCGGTGCGCAACTTGGGGGTCCTCATGGATTTGCGGCTGCTGCTAGAAGAACAGGTGGCGGCTGTGGCAAGGAGGGCCTTCGCCCAACTTCAGGTGATTCGCCAGTTGCACCCACTCCTGGACCGGGACTCTTTGCTCATGGTCACTCACGCTCTGGTGACCTCCAGACTAGACTACTGAAATGCGCTCTACATGGGGCTGCCCTTGATGACCATTCAGAGGCTGCAGCTGGTCCATAATGCCACGGCCCGGGTGGTGATGGGGTGTGGACGTTATGCCCATGCCTCACCACTGCTTTGGGGGCTGCACTGGTTACCAGTTTGTCTCCGGGTGCAATTCAAGGTGCTGGTTTTGACCTTTAAAGCCCTACATGGTAGTGGGCCAGGGTATCTTAGAGACCGCATCGCCCTAAGGACGTCTGTCCATCCAACCAGAGCAGACCGGAGGGGCTCTCTAATTGTGCCATCAGCCAGGGGGGCTCACCTCTCTGGCACAAGGAGGAGGGCCTTCTGCACCAGCCCTTTGGAACCTCCTGCCTGTGGAACTGCGTCTCCAGATGGAGTTGTTGCCCTTTAGGAAGGAACTAAAGACCTGGCTGGCGGGCCAAGTTTGGGGTGCGGGTGGGGATGGGGGTACTGTTGGGTGGTTGGTATAGAGAAGTGTGCCTTCCCCCAAGGTCCCTTCGGTTCGTGCGCACCTTTTAGGGGTGGGTTTTTTAACTTTTAACTTTGTTTTATCATGTGTCTTTTATGTATTTACTGTCTGCTATGTAAACCACCCTGAGTTGGGTTGTACCTGAGTGGGCGGTATATAAGCGTGAAAAATAAATAAATAAATGAATGAAGGGTCTCTCCGGTGGCACTAAAAAGCCACCTCACCACCAACACCGCTGCCATTCCCACCACTGCCACCCCAGCAGAGTTCGCCTGGTAGGTTAGCCAGGGGAGAAGGATGAATAGTCGCAGCGAGGTGACTTTTTAAACCCGCCAGAGAGACCCTTCAAGTTGTGGGACTCTCCACCCCACCTCCTTCACCCCTAGCCAAACTGCTGGGCGAACTCTGCTGGGGCGGTGGCGGTGGGAATGCAGCGGTGGTTGCAGAAGCAGAGAGGCAGTTTTTCTGGGCCACCAGAGAGACCCTTTGTGTTGCAGGTCTCTCCTCCCCGCCTTCTTCTCCCCTGGCTGAAATTCCGGGCGAAATCCGCTGGAGCAAAGTCGGCAGGAGCGGCGGGGAGGCTGCTTTGCGTGAGTGTGTCATGTTGGGTGTGCAGTATCAGGCGTGGTGTGTGTGTGTATCTATCTATCTATATCTATATCTATATCTATATCTATATCTATATCTATATCTATATCTATATCTATATCTATCTCTATCTCTATCTCTATCTCTATCTCTATCTCTATCTCTATCTCTATCTCTATCTATCTATCTATCTATCTATATATATATATAGTGTGTGTGTCCTGTGTGGGTGTTTGCTGTGTGGGTGGGTGTTGTGTGGGTTTGCTGTGTGGGTTTGCTGTGTCATGTGCAATGTGTGTGGCTGTGGTGGGTGTAGGTTGTGTGTCAAGCATATTATTTGTGTGTGAGTGTGTGTATAGTGTGTGGGTATCATGTGTGTTGTGCCATGTGTGATGTGTGTGGCTGTGATGGGTGTGGGTTGTGAGTCATGTGGGTGTGGGTTGTGAGTTGTGTATGTGTGTCGTGTATGCATGTTGTGTTTGTGTGTATTGTGTGTGGGGGAGAGCGCCTTCCGAGACAGATCGCTACCACCAACACAAACTCCATACTTGCCCGGCAAGACTGGGCACACTAGCATATTATAAGATAGACGTGAGCGGCCTACTGTTAACTTGCAGCTGGAGCTGATGCAATTTATGAAAGTATTTTATTTATTTATTTATTCAAATTCATATGGCACCTTTTTCGTCTTAGCAACTCAAGGCGGATCACAACATTGGATAAAATCTGTTCCCCATACTCATTAAAGCCAAATACAAAACTGTCTAAAACATCACAAAAACATCCCTGATCCCATTAAAAGAGGGGCATCGAGGCAGCAGGAAACCTCAGGAAGGGCTAAATAAGCCAGCAGGGCTGGGTCATGGAACTAGATGCTTCCCAGGCCTGCTGGCAAAGCCATGTTTTTAAAGCCTTCCTGAAGTAATGATCTCTGAGTTTGATATATCATAGCATAGTTCAGATATCAGTACGGACCAGCAAACATTAATAAGCCTACATTTTGAAAACCAATTCATGCATCATCATTTTTGCTTTTGTGACAAACATATTACTTCTTGTTTCTCAACATTGCTGGTACAGGAGGCAGACCAAGGTTCAAGCCTAAACCATAGGCATCAAGTTCTAAAATGTTAAGGGCAAGATGACATGCTTGCAAATCATTAATTTCTTATTTCATGAAGCAAATTAGCAGTTATTGGGAATCATCGTAAATAGGTACCCAAAGATTTTGAAACAAATCTGCTGCTGAAATTAGTATGAAGAGGATGGCCTATCCTGCTTCCATATTATTTTACTTTATTTCTTTAATACTTGGTACTTTGTCATTTTTGTGCTTTCTGCACATGTGATGATGCTTATTAGTAGAACTCCAACTTCTTTTTCTACAGCATCAATTATTCTATATGAAGCTTTCTATCTAAACTTTGGAGATGAGTAGATATGAATGACATTAAATTAAGCATTTTATTTCTATATTAGCATAGCAATTAAAACTTTCAAATGACCATTCCCTGACAGCGATATAAGTGAACACATAGCAAAAGGCAAATCAGTTGTAAAAAATAGATCATATAAACAATTGCTCTGCAATTTCAACCTTCCACTCAACATTCACTGCTTTTTTATCTGCTGCTGATAAAAATAAACAGATAAAATTGGTATCCTGTAGTTTGTTAGCATTCAAAGTCAACTATGAGGAGGTCTAACCCTGCTGAGCCTTTCCCAGCATAGGAAAGAAACATGTTTTGTGCCTAAGCAATAATTAAATTTCCTCTGCCAGCATTCCACTCTTTTTCTGCCACTTGCTCTGTGACAATGAAGGTTTCTTCTTCTTCAATGTGTTTATTGAACTCCAGCTGTTTCTCTTATTATTTCAAATGTAGACCAAACCTCCACAACCCCCCCCCCCACCAGTGTAACTTTCAAATAAAAACAGCAAGCACCTTCTCTAAGTCTGTTTAGCATCTTTCATCAAAATCTCATTCCACAGGTATAAATAGCTCTACCAGATATTAACCCATCTTCAATTAATCTTATAAACAAGATTTTTCAAACTGGTATTCAAAAATATATGTGAGTTTTCCTTAGCACTCAGAAAATGTGGAACGCTGTCAGAGGTTCTCGGGAACCAGTCCCGAGTTGATTTTCCTTGTATGCTTCTATTTGCAAAGATCTTTTGACTAAAACAGCTGGGTGACTGGATAAACTGAATTTTTACAACTCACGTTTTTACAGCACTACTTGGTTTTAAGTCTAAAACTCTCAGACATTGTACCAGAATCGGGATGGTTTTCAGGCTTCAACAGCCACTCCTGCTATCAATGTGTTTAATTTCATATTTTCCCTAGTGGTAAATCAAAGAGTTCAGAGGAGCCTGGGGGCCTTGACAGTTCTGGTGACAGCACCATGGCAAAAATATAGTTGAAAACTTGTGCAAATCTGGCTGGAGTCTCAAGGCTGGGAATATATGATTTCTAACCATATAGTGCTTCGAACATGCAAGGGAAAAGAGGAAATAAAGTGGAGAAAAATTTTCACAGTTTCCTTTGAGAATGTGTGTCAGCCTCTGAGAATGTCTTTTGCAAAATATAGTTGAGAATCATCCAAAGAAATGATCTTAGCCAAGAGCCAGTGCAGTCCAGTGGAGACTCAGAAGGTACTCCATTTAAGTAAATGAAATCTGGATTTAAATCACTAGAATGGGTTATCTGAGACACACTGTCTTCCTCTGACAATACCTATTTCACAGAGTTTTTGCAACGAATATAGCAAAGCAAACATGATTTAAAAATTAATGCCAGACTATTAGTGATTATTTTGAGTGGAAGGATTGGTTATAAACTGTCAAATGTGGAGCAACTATGGAGTACTTTTTATCAATTAAGTGTGTAAAAGCTTCAATGATGTTTTAGCAAAAATATAAAAAACCACAGGATAACTTTTCTATTGTTTCTCTAATGTTCCTCACTACAGTGGAACCTCATATAGCAAATGTCCCCATAGAGAAAAAACACACACAACAAAAAGTTTCTTTAAAAAAAAATGGCACCTCACATAATGAAATTTTTCATTATGCAAAAATAGTGCACTCTATGGGGAAAATCGTATAATGATTTTTTTTTGCTATGCAATAGTGTCCCTATGGAGATAAATCTTATAATAAAGATTTCATTGGCAAAATAATTAAAGAGATGGGAATACCAGAGCACATCATATGCCTCATGAGAAATCTGTACACGAACCAAGAGGCAACAGGTAGGACAGAACACGGAATGACAGAGTGGTTTGGAATAGGAAAAGGAGTGAGACAAGGTTGCATTTTATCACCCTGCTTATTCAATCTATACACAGAGCACATAATGCGCAATGCAGGGATGGAGGAATCACAGTATGGGATCAAAATTGCTGGGAGAAACATCACCAATTTGAGATATGCAAACGATACCACCCTAATGGCAGAAAGTGAGGAAGACCTAAAGAACCTCTTGATTGGATTGAAGGAGGAAAGTGCAAAAGCTGGCTTAAGACTTAATATTAAGAAAACCAAGATAATGGCAACAGGTCCGATCAGTTCCTGGAAAATAGATGGGGAAGAAGTAGAAGCAGTGACAGATTTTACTTTCCTGGGATCTAAGATCACTGCAGATGGTGACTGTAGCCATGAAATAAAAAGACGACTGATTATGGGGAGACAAGCTATGAGAAACCTGGGAAATCTAGTGAAAAGCAGAGACATCACCTTGAAAACAAAAATTCACATAGTCAAAGCAATGGTATTCCCAGTGGTAATGTATGGGTGTGAGAGCTGGACCATTAGGAAGGCTGAGCGCAGAAGAATAGGTGCCTTTGAGATGTGGTGTTGGAGGAGAGTCCTGAGAGTCCCTTGGACAGCAAAGAGAACAAATAAGTCAATACTGGAAGAAATCAACCCTGACTGTTCATTGGAGGGACAAATAGTGAAGATGAAGATGAAGTACTTTGGACATCAATTGAGAAGAGAGGACTCACTTGAGAAGGCTCTGATGCTGGGAAAGGTAGAGGGCAAGAAACGAAGAGGACGTCCAAAGATGAGATGGATAGATGGTATTGTAGACACAGTGGGCACAGAGCTGGGCGGGCTGAGGAGGATGGTGGAGGACAGGGGTGACTGGAGGAAAATGGTCCATGGGGTCGCAAAGGGTCGGAATCGACTGTGCGACTGAACAACAACAATTTTTTCCATAGAGATTTCCATTATACAATTTTTCATGGGGATTTTCATTACATGGGTGAGGGGGGGAATCATATAATGAATTTTTTTTTCATAGCAAACAGCCTTGTGGAATAAATTATTTTCATTAGTAATACCTTATGCAAAGTCCGCTTCATACAACATCGGATTCATACAACATCGCCTAATTCCTTGAAAAAAATTGCCTCATACAAAGTCATGTGATGTTGTATGATGCATTGGGGTTTTCCCAGGTGCATTGTGCCTGGCAGTATAAAAGGCAGGGCACATGTGTGCATTGCTCTTGTGGGTTTTTGCATGAGGCAAAGAGTGTTTAGGAGTGGTTTTGAGCGCAATTTTGGATTTTTTTGATTTTTTTCGTCAGAATTTTTAGAAACATTCCTGGGATTTTTGCAGCATTCTTCAGGTTCTTGGACAATCAGGGTTGTTTGACAAGTTTTTGTAATTTTTTTTAGCCTTTAGACAATGATTTCTTAAAGTTCTGTCAGTTTCCTGTCTGTTTCCTTGACTTTGCCCTGAAATCTGTGCTGTTACAGTACAGTGTATCTCTATGGAAACGACGTTGTATGAGGCATTGCGGCAAGGATTTGGACGTTATGAGGCATTGCGGCTAGGATTTTGCATGCCTCATACAAAGTCCAAATCCGTATAAAGTCCAAACTTGTGGAACCAAGCTTGGACGTTGTATGAGGTATCACTGTACAAGGGTTTACTGTATTTAGGAGAAGAGGAGAGTTCCCAAACTCAGTTGGCTCAGTCATTGTATCCACTTACTAGGATTTTAGGTTTACTTTTGTGCCTTATTCCTCATACCTTTGAATCTATCAGGTTCTGACCACACATGGCCTTGAAATTAATCTGTAGCTTCTTATGTATCTGAGTTAGGTGTCTTCAGCCCAGAAAGCTCATTTGTTCTATACAATTTTGCCTCAAGTGGCAAATAATCAGAGACTGGAAAGCAGAAGAGAACAAACATTATTGTTTCACTAAATTTGTTGCCATTTGTCTCCCTGATATGGCCTTGAATGAAGTCAGATCTGTGTCCTTTGCCTGGGCAAGAACAAATGTTGGACTTTCTAATCTGGTCCTTTCTCTCCTTTTCACTGACTACTCATCAGTTGACTTTTTCTATATCCTACAATGGGTGCTGATAATGTTCTCAGTGAACATTCACAGATCTGCTTTTGCTTTATGGAACAACACTTGCAGAGATCTGCCCCAAAGACATAATCTTGGCCTTGTGTAATGCAAAGGGATCTGTAAAGATTCAGATCTCCCAGAGATCAGATGGATCAGCCTGCCTCTGTCCTGAACTGTCACCTTCTGTTACAGAGCCATTGCATTAAGAGATGCCCAAACTAACCACTCAGCCCCTTTATCCTTCTAATCCTGTTTGAGCCCAGGAGAGTTACACATGCTGATTACTGGTAGAATCTACCTGTCTGGCAATCTCTCAATGTCTTAGCCTAGCCTGATTAAGCAGTGCTTCCAGGGAGTTAAAAATATCCACAACACCAATTGTTTTAACTCTCACACCAACTCAGTAAGGTAGAACTGCTACCACAAAAATATACAGGCTCACAGCAAATAGTCAAGCCAAGGCCTAGTTTTAAGTACCACAAACCTCCTAAATCCAAGCAACTAAATTTCTTAAAATTATTTAATTTATTTATAATATTTATATACTGCCAGATTTAGTGCCAAGGTACTTCACACAGCACTTAACAATACTGTACACAACAATAAGCCAAATAAACCCACCACACTCACATAACAATAATACACACAATTAAATCCAGATGGTGACAAAATTGTATTATGTGGACAGCAATCTAATCATAAATCTTATAAAGTCAGGGGAGAATCAGACAAAAAAGCCTAGTAAAGGTATTATTAAGGATAGTAAAAAGTCATCAAATGTATTCAAGGGCAAATATTTAAAATATGAGGCTTGTCATGAACACACAAGCAAAAAGAAAAGCTAGCTAAACTACTTAGTATTTACTCTATCATATACAAATGACATCTTTTACAGCATGTCATTACATAAGCATAGTATCTCCTGAAAGACAACTAATCACAATAAAGTAACTTAACCTTATAACTGTTATACCTTAACATCCAGCTTTTGGACCCTGTCAGAATGTATTCCAATCAGGCATTGAGTTCCTTTGAACCTTCAGGAATTTGAGTGCAGTTTCGGCCACTTTCTCTCTTACAACTGAAATCACATTTCCAATTAATTCAGTACCAGGGAACAAGCCAACCTGGCCTTGAAATTGTTTAACAGTCAAGATAAACCACAGATGTTACCCATTTCCATTTACTGGTGGCCTTCTTCCAATCTCTCAGCCAGCATTGACTACATAGCCAGAAGAGCACCAAACCCCATTTCTCTATAACTTTCCAATTTCTTTATATCTTCAACAAGCAATATTGTAATCTGTCCTGCTTTCTTTGCTGATAGAATGGTTACAAAGCAGGTATTTTCTTCAGAAATACAGTGCTCTTAAGACCCTACCAGTCACATTCCACATTCCTCTCTGACCTTTTTTTCAACTTTACAGTACAAGAGAAAAAGCCCAAAGGTGCACAGCTGCCATAAGCAATGACATGAGAAGTTATAGTTCAAGCCACAGCAGTGAGTTGAAAGCCTAATTTGCAAAGAGTGCATGCTGGATCAAGCCATCGCCTGCTCTTGTTCTTTTCCTCTCGTTCTCAGAAAGTCATAGTCAAAAGCAATAGTTGAGGTAGAGTGACATGGTATGAACTGCCTTTCAATTTCTTTTCAATCTGGAATGAAAATCTTTCACTACAAACATCCCTTTTTACTTCCTCTTGACATTCTGGCCAGAGTATAGGATCCTGTACAAGGACTGTGTTTATTTTCTCATAATAACACTCTCTAGATCAGTGTTTCCCAATCTTTGGTTTTTTGGACTTCAATTCCCAGAAGCCTAAGAAAATTCCCCAAAGCAGTGATCAGTCAGTTCTGGGGAATGAAGTTCCCTTGTGGGGCATGGGAACCACTGCCATAAATATCACCTTCCTGTGCAGAGATAAGAGCCCCAGATTTTACACAAGTACTAAAAAAAAGTCATTTGATGAGAAATGGTGTGAGTGTGAGAAGAGAAACTAGGGGAAATGTGCAATGAGAAGAAAGCACACTCAATAGGTAACAAGGTGTTTATAGCCATGGACCAGAGATTGGAGGGGGGGGAGGAATCAGCAGGCAAACTCAGAGGGAAGTCCCCATTCTAGATTTTTAAAAATGTATTCTGTCAGATGACCCTAACACTGGGCACAGCAACCACAGCAACTCCTCTGACTTCCCACCGACCAGGAGATAAGGAGCCCCCATGGCCATGGGAGACTAAAGGGCCTCTTTCGCTCCATGTCTGCGGGGGGTGGGAGGTCTTTGCCACTCTTCCCTGATGACGTAGATGTCAGCCATCATTGGAAGGTCATGATTGGCTAGTTCAGTTAGAGGGGTGGGGTTTGGGGTATTTTGTACTGTTGGAACATTGTGGGGTTTTGGTTGTCGATGAAGAAGGACGTGTTTTTGTGAGCAGATTAGTTTAGGCTTCATCGACAACATGTCTAGAAAGAGAGGTCAGAGTGGGGTGGGTGGAGAGGAGCACCTTCCTGTTAAGAAAACTCAAGGTAAGGAGGTGCTGTCTGAATCATTGGAAGACGAAGGGGAGGCAGAATGTGTAGCCTTAGGAGAGAGAATTAAGGCCTTAGAAAGGGAGGAGGGAACCCACCCCACACAGTTTTCTAATGTGGGAGGCAAAAGAGGGGGATAGGTGACTAGGACTGCAGCTCTTAAGAATTTAGTAGAGGAGCTCCAGTCGAGGATTGAGGCTCTGGAGGCTTCCAGAGTAGTTATTCCTCCATCTCAGCCAGCCCCAGATACGGGGGTGGTTATTCAGGTGAGACAAGAGGTGGCAGCGGAGGAGATGGATTGTGGATTGTGGAGAAGGAGCTGTGGGTGGAAAGGCGACAGAGTTGGAGTGGTTGGAGCAGGAGTTGGCACCGGTCAATCAGCCTTTGGCTGAGGCGACAGCGGCAGGACCAGCAGTGATGACCCCAATGGGACTTGACAAGCTGGGGTGAGTTCTTGGCAAATTTGGCAGGGGTTTGGGGGGGCAGTCATCCTCTTCGTCACTGCCTACTTGGCTGTGGCCTTTAGGGGCCTTAAGTGATAATTTGCAGCAGGCATCACAGGGCAGGGAAAAAGGGGTTTGTGCAGCTGGATGCTCTGGGCCCATGCAAATTACAAGGGGAGGTGGAATTTTGGTGCAATGTCAAACTGGGGAGGAAGGGGGGTCCTCTTCTGAGGCAACTATGGTGCAGAAAGATGTTGGAAAGGCAAAGGATGTTGGGGCTCAAATGGAGGAGATCATTGGGCAGAGCAAACCAGGCCTTGGGGACAAAATGGCGGAGGTCCCGGGGAAAGAGCGGGAAAGGGAGCTGCCTGTTGGAGGCAAAGGTGAAGAGTCCCGGGCAGTTTGCAAATCTGTATCCTCTTTTGGAGAGCATTTGTCCAAGGCAACAAGGGGGGAATATGTGGATCTGTTTTCACTGTTGAATAGGGAGGTGGAAGTTAAGGATACTGAAAAGATGGATGAGAGGGAGAAGGAGATCTTGAGGCGTAAGAAGCCTAGCCGGTGCTGGGGGAGTAGGTTGCCTGGATATATCATCTACATGGGTGTCATAATATCTGAGAAGCCTGAGAGGGCAGTGGAGCTTTTGAAATATTTGGATCTCATGCACACGGATTTTTTTTTTTGGGGGGGGTTTGCATAGATGCATTATGGTGAGCAATTTCATGTGAAATTAGAGAATCACCCCGAAGTTCCATGGGGGGAACCGAACAATCTCCTCTGGTTGCAGTGCATGACACTGGTCAGGCCTTTGGTGAGTGACAGGCATGACAGTGGGCACTTGGTGATTAGGAGTGGTAATATTTTTCCCCTTGTCCAGGCGGGGGGCAGTTGGTTCAATCCCGGCTGGTGTGCTGGGAATTCAATTCCCATGGATATTGCTCACGAAAGCCATGTAGGTATAGGCACGGGTGCTCGCAGTGTGGGGGTCCACTTCCCATTGTGTCATGCCCTAGGAACGGGTGACAAGGTGGCAGAGGGGGCGTTAATCAGGACAGACAAGGGGGTGGACAATCAGTTAACAACCAAGTACCCCAGCCCCATTAATGTGCTAGCGCTCAAGAAATGGTTACTCCGGTATCCGCACGTTGTGGATGCCAAGTTGTTGTTAGATGGTTTTACTTTTGGTTTTAGGATTCCCATTTCGGGAGTTTTGGGGGGCCCTGCAGTGAGAAACTTGAAATCGGTGAAGAGGAATGAGGATAAGGTGTTGGAAAAGATTAGAAAAGAGAAGGTTTTGGGTAGGATATTAGGACCATTCAAGGAGAGGCCTTTTCCCAACTTGCACCTTTCGCCATTAGGACTTGTTCCGAAGAAGGTTGAAGGGGAATATAGGCTTATTCATCATTTATCATACCTGTATGGGTGCTCAGTGAATGATGCCATTCCTGATGCCTTTTGTTCAGTGAGATATGCATCATTAGACTCAGCAGTAGAAATCATCAGGAAGTGTGGAAAAGGGGCATTTATGGCCAAGTGGGACGTGAAGGCAGCTTTTAGGCTTTTGCCTATTCATCCAGAGGATTTTCACTTGTTAGGTTTTGAATTTGAAGGGGGTTTCTATGTGATCGGGCACTCCCTATGGGGTGTTCTATTTCGTGTGTGCTTTTTGAATGTTTTAGTAGATTCATTCAATGGGTGTTTTGCCAGAAGTCAGGGGAAGTGAGCATTGTTCATTACCTGGACGATTTCTTGATAGGATCCGGTGGAAGAAGACAGGAGTGTGAGAAGTTGCTAGCAGTTTTTCAGGACACATGTGGGGAATTGGGGGTTTCGTTGGCCCCTGAGAAAACGGAAGGGCCTAGTACAAAGTTGACTTTTTTAGGCATAGAATTGGACACTTTGGCGCAGGTTTCCAGGTTGCCGGAGGGCAAGCTCACTGATCTAAGGCATAGAGTGGGGGACTTGGTAAGTCGCAGGAAGGTGATGCTCAAGAAGTTGCAAGTCATAGTGGGGCATCTGAATTTTGCATGTAAGGTAGATTGTGTGATGCTATGAAGGGTATCAGGCATTAATTTCACAGGAAGAGGGTTACAGCTGAAATGAGGGCGTATCTGAAGGTATGGGAGGTTTTCCTCCAAAGTTACAATGGGGTGTCTTTTTGGAGGCAGAGGCTTTTGCTGAAAGATAGATTCTAGGTTCACACAGATGCTTCGGGGGCGTTGGGGTTTGGGATTTTCTTCAGAGGAAGATGGTGCTGTGGAAGCTGGCCATATGCATGGGAGGTGAAGGGAATTACGAGAGACCTTACGTTCCTGGAGTTTTTTCCCATTGTGGGGGCATTGAGTCTCTGGGCGTGTGAATGGGCTAATCAGACAGTATATTTTTGGTGTGACAATGAGGCGGTCGTGCATATTGTGAACAAGTTGACATCACACTTGGCCAGGGTAATGAGATTGGTAAGGGTATTTACATTGAAGTGTTTGGAATTTTAACATTGGCAGTTGGAGAGGTTCAGAAGTTTGGCACTGTGGGCGGACAAGGAGCCCACCCCGTTACCACAGGAAGTATGGGCACTTGGAGAAGACAAGTAGAGGAGGCCATTCGGATCTCCATAGCTCCCAGTACTAGGAAGAGTTATGTGGCAGCCTGTGAGCAGTTTGTACCCTTTAGATGGACAGGCAATTTAGAAGAGGTTTGGACAGTACCGGTCAATCATCTGTTGCAGTTCTGTGTTCACTTACATAATAAAGGTTTGGCGGCTAAGACCATCAAAGGAAAGCACTCAGCTCTGGCCTTTTTCTCCAAGTTTAGGGGATGGGCCGAGCAGTTGGGAGATTTCCGGATTAAGAAAATGTTAGAAGGTTGGGACAGCGCAAGGGGTAGAGACAAGGATTCCAGAACGCCTTTTAGCCCATCCATTATTATTAGTGTCATGCGTGCTTGGGACAGTATTTGCAGTAGTCATTATGAGGTTGTGCTGTTCAAGGTGGCTGCCTTGATGGCATTCTTTGCGGCTTTATGAATCAGTGAGTTAGTGTCAGCCGCAGGTGACAGGGCTCTTAGGCGAGAGGATGTATGGGTTACTTTGGAACACCTTTTTGTTTTTCTAAGATGGTCCAAGATGGACCAGAGGGGAGAAGGGAAATGCATTTGATTGGGACGCTGTTCCATCAGGGAATTGTGTCTGATTAGAGCGGTTGGTGAGTATTTTTGGGTGCGGGGTGATAGCCCGTGGCAGTTTCTAGTGCACAATGATGGGAGTGTACTGACCAAGTTTCAATTTTGGGCCGTGTTATCTAAAGCTTTAAAGGTGGCTGGGATAAACGGGTGGCATTTTGGACCCCACTTGTTCAGAATTGGGGCTGCATCTATGGTAGCAGCCCTGGGTTATGCTGATGAGGACATTAAATTAGTAGGCCAATGGTCCTCTGACAAGTTTAAGGTTTATGTGGGGTCCTTGCCATAAGATGGAGGGGAGTCTGTGCTGTTGTTTAACGTTTTTTCTGTTTTTCAGATTTTGATTCATGGGGGAGATCAGATGTGTGGCTTCTGGGGGACGAACACATCGAGGGGGCGACACTGAGAGCAGTGAAGTCCTTCATTGGCCTACATTTGGGGTTCCTGCGGTTTAATGTTGTTTGGGGAGGAGAAGACCAGAGGTTTCTGGAGCCTTTCCAGGGAAATACAAAAGCACGTTGCAAGAGGTTTACCGCCCCCAGCGGTAGTCATCTTCCACTGCGAGAGGCATAAGTTATGTTATTGGAAGGAGGAGGAACTGGTGGAGAGGGCGGGTCAAGTCATTGCCCAGGGAAGGGCTGCTTGGCCCAAGGCTGTTTTTGGTTTTTCAGATATTCTGCCACAGCCGTAATGGGCATACAGGGGAGAAAACAGGATATCCAGCTTCGGGTGCCTGGAGAGGTCACGGCTCTTCATCAATGTGAGGATTGGGGAGGCCTTGCTGCCGGACGGGGGAATTGTCATCAATCACCCTAGCATTCAGCACTCCAATTGGATTTTGTTCACCAAAGATGGGAAAGGACTGAGTTGGCTGGGGCTTGAGAAGTTTATATATTGTCTGCGCAGGAGCATAGGGAGATGTTTGAGGTGGGGTACGTCGGGCAGTAGGACTGCCTCAGTAGTGGTGGAAAACAAGAAGAAGCTCTTCCCTGGTTGTGATAGGGGTCCTGTCTGTTTTGGTAGGGGGGTGAGTGGGGGTGGGTGGCCACACCCCCTTTCTAGTGTCATCTGAGGACCCTTCAGGGTCATGGTCTTCCCCCTCCAATTTTCCCCTGGGATTCCCCATTGCTGCTTCTCCTTGTTTCATGCCCTGCTTGTTTTTCTGTACCCTAATAAAGTGGCCTTTTGTTTTTCCAACGATGGTATCCTGTGGTTTTTTTGGGAAGGGATGAGGTGGCAAGGCGCCAATGTGCCCTCCTCGGCCCTTCCACCAGTGGTTTTGGATGGGGTGCCATGACGTATTTGTTTGGTGACTTTTGTGTTGTTGCTGTGGGCCTTCTCAAATGAGTGTTTTTCTCTTTTATATTGCTTTTTTATACTGTGATTTGTGATGATGATATGATATTGTTAGATTTTACTATATTCTGTTGTACTGTAAAATTGTAATTATGAGATGTATTGTAACTAGATTGTATTGTGATTGTTGTTAGCTACCCTGAGTCATAGCCGATTGGGCAGCATACAAGTCCAATCAATCAATCAATCAATCAATCAACTGATGACTTTTTATTATTGCCATGATATTTTGCATTTTTTGAAGCATCTGTGAATTAAAGGTCTCATTCTTAATACCTGTTTCTATGGCTGTAGACAGTGTGTTTCTTTCAGTGAAATGTAAAGATGCACACACTATATATTTTATATTTAATTTATTTGGCAGTGTATCATCATTTCTGATTTACTTTGCTTTAATAAGATATGTTGAGCCTCCTCAAAGATTGTGGTATTTTTGAACCACAATTGGGAGCGCTTTGTGCCAGCACTTTGAGACGGCTAATCTTTCTCACACTAGGTCAGGTGAAAGGAATGAATTCACCAAAAGGTGGCTTCATTTTGAAAGTTTTACATCTAGCCTAGACACGGAAGAAAAATAATAGAATGTGTTTATTATTGTATATTATTGAAAATTTCATAGGTGGGCTGGAGAAAATGCTGAAAGCCAAAGCCTATTTATTTGCCTATTTTCTTATTAGAATACAAGGAATACAAACAGCAACTCTTTCATTAGCAGCAATTTGACTTTGTGTTTCACACCATTCCATGTAAGCCACTGTATGTAAGCAATTAGATTCTGGACAATGAACTTTGGAAGTGGGAAAAGGAGACTGGCTACTGATCAAATGGAACAGTCTACGTAGATTAAAAGATGCTGGTTGGCTGGCTAGAAGTCTGAACAGAAGCATTCTACATTGCAATATTTATTGTGAATCTCTTATTTTGCTGCTGGCCATTTTTAGATATATCAACAATAAAAGGATTAGCTGCTAAAAATATTAGAAGCATAGATGTCACCTGCATTCACTTGCATTTGAACCCACCAAAAATGTGTATAACCATCTCAGTCTGCAATGCTACAATTCTATGATTCTAAAAGAAGCATTGCTTTACTTCCATAGCCTTTGTGGGAAGAAATATCACTTTCCTTTTCCTTTTCTGTAGATGTCATGTCAGGCTGTTACAAGTCACCAGAGAAAGTGTAAAGAATCCCCTACTTTCTAGCACTCTTGGGGAAAGATCATTGTTGATTTGCTTTTGATTTGTAGCACTGAAGAGATTAGCAATTGCTCCATTTTTTCTATACTGTCTTCAGTGACCTTGATGAGCAATTAAAATGCTAATTAAAAGACAGCTCAAAAAACCCTGTACTGAGAAGGTTACAAAATAACAAGCTTTTCTATGGTTGCTACAACTGGAATGGATAATGGGGTCAGAATGCAGATGGAACACAAAAGTGCTATGGTGGAGGTATGACCTGAAAAGGTCTCCCTTTTTGCCACAATATTTTTTTTTTGGAAGTAACACTTTTATTTTGCTATGGTTTCATTTTCAGTAATTGCTTACATTGCTCTCTTTCCAAACTTCTATGTCAGGGGTTCCCAAACTTTTCATGCTGCAGGCCAGTCATGTGGTTGAGCATGCCAGTCACATAGTTCCTCCCACTATAAAGCGTGTTCGCGGCTGTGGTAAATGCTTTTATGACAGCCGTGGGTGCATTTATGACAGTGTTTACACATGCACAGGCACATTTTACTTCCACTTCCAGGTAGCAGTGAGAGCAGCATGGGCCGGATGATTTGGCGATGTGTGCCAGGTCGGGGCTGCGGGATGTAGATTGTCCACCCCTGCTCTAAGTCATCATCTACTGCGTTTTCGGACAGTTCACCCAAACCAAACGAATGTAGAAATAGTTATTTTTCTCCATAAATAAAAGGTGTTTATAAGACTATGTGTGCATAATCTGAAAATAGCAAAAACATATCCCTCCCAAACTACTGCAGATTAAAATGATCAAATAGTACTCTCCCTTGTAGGACAAGATATTTTGAAAGAAAACATAACAATGACCCAATAAAAAGCAAATTAATATTGCAGGGAGAGACTGCAATCAATTGTATCTGAATTTAACTTGAATAACAAAAGGATAGGTTGGACCTATATTAAAGATTAACCACACTATCTGCTGAAACATTCTCTTTCCAAAAAGCCATTCAAATGAAGAGAACTGGTGCAGAAGAATTTCCTAGAGGGTTAGTGTCTATATTTTCACCGGGGAAGGGAAGTTTGACAGAATAAATACATAAATAATTTTTAAAAAGAAAAATACTGTTATAATTAGTGTTTTAGATTCCTTTTCTGACATGTCAGCTTCTTTACTTTTATTTTCACACAAAACCCCTTAAGACTGCAAATCTAGTTTCCTTCATCTCATTTCATTTACATTTTGCATGCAATTTTCCCTATAGATTCTGCCTTTTCAGGAAAATATTCCCTATGTACTATGTACACTCCTACTTCATTTCTTCTTTTTAAATCCATATAATTCCAGGGAGAAATTACTGTTCCTACTGTTCTTGTCTATAAGACAAGGTGAAAGTGGATTTAGTTTAAATAAAACAGAATCTCAATCTGGCCAGGTTATCCTGCTATGGTAATAGAGTAGATCATACTGTCAGTGACTCAATGCTGAGCATCGGGTGGCAGTTAAGTAACCTGGCAACCGTGAGATATGGGGCCTTGGTGAAGTCCACAGGGAAGGGTGATTTAATTTAATTTAATTTAATTGTTCAACTTGTATGCCACCCCACTTGCACAGCAACTCTGGGTGGCTGACAAAAAAATCACAGAATATCACATCACCTTAAAATAATACAATAATGCAACAGTAAAAAATATATCAGAAACAATGTATATAATATTACAAAAAATTCAAAAACTCAACCCCCCACAACTGAGTCTACTTCCCTCCTGGCCAGACAGGCCAAGGGAAAAAGTCCGGAGTGTCGGCGTTGTCGGCATTTTTGTGATGGTCTCCAAGTGGATTGATTAAATCCAACTTGAATCCATCTTGATGGAGGATAGGAGCTTCATCCATACTGATCTGGGGCTGATGAGGACTTTGTGTGCCAAAAGGGCTCGGGACCAGAAAGTGACTTGTGAAACTAGATCAGTGGTAAGGGTGTCATGCTGTGATGTGGAAGGCAGGTGAAAGGCCACTGCATTATATTCTTAGGACAGTCTTCATGGCTGATAGCCAGGAACTCAAATACTCGGATATGGAAGAAGCAGAAACAGAAGAACGAGAATGAGAGCAAGAACAGAATCATGTGTGATTCAATAATAACAAAAACTAAAATCATTTGAACTGGATTGTAGAAGGAAAAGGAGAAAAGAGAAAGACAACCAAAGGCAAAATTAAAAATCAGAAAATAAATTATGTAATTATGACTGCATTACTATGATCATTTCCAGGGATAAGTCCAATTGAACTTAAGGTTAAGTTGCTTCTGAATAGTCATGACTAAGATTGTTCAGACCATGCCAGCAAGATAGGCAATCTTCCAGGACAGTCGATTTCCAACTAATTCTGAAGATCCCTCCAAAATCAGCAAAAAAACTGGCTTGAGGACCAGTTAGAAGTTGGATGGTTGTAAAATGTTTTGGTCTACAGATCAACAAGTATGGCAGAAATTCTTCACTATAGAATTGGACAGGTTGCAATTTATATTGTTCCAGAACATGAAAGAAACACCTCACTTTATCTGATGAGAGAACCAAAAGGGTGTGAGTTTGATCCTGACCAGGACTCAAGGTTGACTCAGCCTTACCTCCTTCTGAGGTCAGTAAAATGAGTACCCAGCATGTTGGGAGCAAAATGGTAATTAATTTGTGAACTGCCCAGAGAGTGCACTAAACACTATGGGGCAGTATATAAGTGTAATTGCTTTAAAAGTCACCCTTGCTCAAAAGCCAGTCATATCCATCTCTAGGGTTCAGTGCTCATATCTGTTTCATAGCCAAAGACATTTCTGTGGACCTGTGACAGGAATGACTAGATGCTGGAGTGCTCAGAACACTGTTTACCTTCCCACTGAAGTGGTCCCTATTTATCTACTTGCAATTTCTTGCTTTCGAACTGCTAGGTTGGCAGGTGATGGAACAGAGACGGGAACTAATTTTGTCATGTAGTATGCTGTACTTTAGAACCAGCCTTGTTAGGCTACTGATAAAATTTTCTTCCTGCCTGATTTCCAATTACTGTAAAGTTTGTATGCAGTAGAACGACAGTGAGCTTTCTTTTAACTGACTGTTTTCGCCAGCAGATACAAAAACCATCCCTGGTAAAACAATCTATCCAAAGTCATGCCCCCACCCCACCCCACCCCACCTGTTATAGTTTATTATGCAACTTCAAACCTCTCAATGGCTCAATCACTATGAAGAAAGACAAGCAAGAACTGATAAAAAGAGCCACATGGCAGCACCATAAGGAGTGTAGGTGGGAAAATTAAAACTGTAGCATCATTTATTGTCTGACATGTATCTCCTCATTGCACTTCACAGGCACTCCCTTCCATCATTTCACTCTAATATTTCTGTTCAAACCAACCACATAATATGTACTGGTGCTTTCTTGAAGAGGTGTAGTGTATAAATGAAGCCTTCCAGTTGCTAATGGACAACATAATAATACCAGGAATTGCATGCTGAACTAAAGGGGAATGTGTAAAATCTCTTTTTCTTATACTTTTTTCCCTTTTATAAATACGTGAAGCACATGTGCATAAAAAGCAAGAGAAATGTACAGAAGAACATAAGTGCCAAAGGTCTATCTAGCCCAGCATTATGTTGATTATAATGGCCATCCAGATGCCACAAGAAGCACATTGAAAGGACATGAGTGCAAAAGACCTCTCTTGCTAGTGTTCCCAAATTGAGCCACACACATACCGTATACACAGGGGTTCCCAACTTATGGCCCACAGGCCTCACCTGGCCTGTGGGCTAATTAATCCAGCCCACAGTGGGAACCCATGCACTGCTGGAAGCTCCCACCACTACCAGAAGTGCTAAAACACCATGTTTTTGCTGCTAAAACATAGCAAAAATGCGGCAACAAAATATGAAAATGGAGCAAAAATGTTCTGCATACCCTCCTGCTGCCATGGGAAGCTGCAGAGCTGCAAAAGCAGCTGAAAAACACTGTCATTGCAGCTACCACACAAACCAGTTTCTGCTGTGGCGGCATCAGCAGCGTGGCATTTTTCAGCTGCTTTTGCAGCCTCTGCCACTTCCCATGGCAGTGGGAGGGAATGTGGAGCCTTTTTGCTCCATTTTTGTAATTTTCACTGCATTTTGGCAGCAAAAACGTAGCATTTTGTCACTTCCAGTAGCGGGGGGGGGGGGGGGAGCTTCTGGCGGTGCCTGGGTTCCAACTGCATAACCCAGAAGCACAAAAACATGACAAAAAATTCAAACATGAAGCAAAAATGCTCTACATACCCTCCCACCACCATAGGAAGCAGCAGGGGATGCCGAAGCAGCAGAAAAATGGCATAATTGCACCCATCGCCACCCCTCCTGAAAACAGAAGCAGTGGGAGCAACCACGCCTCCAGCCTGCACAGTTGAGTGTTAGTGGTGGGTCTGGCCTCTGGTGAGAAAACATTGGGAATCCCTGGCATACACCATGAATCCCTGGGGCACTAAATGAAGGAATGCAATGGAACTTCAGTTAACATAATTAATGTGTTCTCTAGGACATTTCTTACAGTGAAAAGTTACTTTAACCGAATTTCTCATAAGAATGCATTGAATGCAATTTCCCATAGGAATGCATTGAAAACCAAAATACATTACAGTAACCGAAATGTGGTTTCCCCTTAGGAATGCATTGAAAACTTATTAATCCATTCCAAAAAAATTCTGTAAACCGAGGCACTATTATCTATAGATTCCTTTTGTTATGCAATTTTTATGTTAACCATGCCATTTGTAAACTGAGGTTCCACTGTATTTATCTTAGCTCTTCTTCAGGCTAACTCCAAATCTGGGTCTGAAACACATGTTAGAGACAGATCATGACTGGAAAAGGGGAATACTTAAGTAAAACATCTGAGTGTCACAGCATGAATATCTCTAAACTCTTGGATTACATAAATCAACTTTTTCTGATTGATAATTGGTCTTGAGGACTTAAATACAGGATGCTTTTAAAAGTCTGATTTCATAAACAGAGAAAAACTGCCTCAGTCACCTCTGCAACACTAACGTTTCTCCACATTTACAAATGGACAAATTTTTGAAATGGTAGCCATGTTAGCCTGTGTTTCAAGCATACCAGAGAGTGAATGCGGATTCCCCATGCCCAGTTGGCATGGAACGGCCCTCGCAGAGGCCACTTCAGTCGAGAACGCTCCTGGCCCGTGGGCTCTGCGGGCACAGAAATTAAGGGGGGTGGATTAATAATAAGGGTTGATTCACCCACATCTGACCTGACCGGCAATCCTGCTGAGAGAAGCAGATCACTAACCTCCGTTACCTATTAGGCAATTACTGACTCACAGAAGAGCCTAATCCTTGGTGCAAATAGAAGCCATATTTACTCTGGCATAAGCCTCAGACAATGGTTTTCCTCTGTCAGTGTTTGCCTTAGTTAATTAACTTCCCCAAGAGAGGTTCTCAATTAACCCGGGTAAATGGGTGATGTGATTTTCTGTCAGATGACCATTCTACCATGCGCAGCCTTGAACATAATATATACTGATGATTTTCCCTCAATAAATCACTGGTCTTCGCTCCATCTTGCCTCGTGTCGTTCCTTTGACCAGTCTCCTCCGGGACCCCAAGGGCCGCTTCACGGCCCCAATCCTACAAGTGAACAAAATAAAAAAGGACAAAAAACATTGTGGCATTTTAAAGGCTAAATGCTGTATTTTAATGTTAGCTTTTGTGGATCAAGTCCACTTTGTTAGACTGTCCATGAAAGCTAACATTAAAACAAAGCAGTTAGTCTTTAAAGTGCCACAATGTTTTGGTTTTTTTGTTTACTCTCTGATATGCTGGAAACACAGATGAACACAGCTACTATTTCAAAAATTTCTCCATCTGTAAATGTGGGCTAACTTTAATACAGTATCTTTTTCCTGGTGTTTTTTTGGGGGGTGGGGGGGTGGGGAGAGAGACTGATTAGCCTTCAGTTTGGGGCACTGCAGGGATTGTCTTGGGTGTTCAGACAATGCCTTTGCAACAGTGCACCAGTCTGTCTCCAGGACATTCCTTCCTGCACCTCTGGCCACTCTCAAGGCACGTCTATTTTTCTGGTGTGGCTATTGCTCCAGTTTGGTTCAGTTCCAAAATGGATCCAAAGCAAGTCTTCCAGCTTGAATTTGCCAACATCATGAAATAGTTTAATAAGCAAACCAGTTCCAGATACTGGCAAATAAATTACCTCTCCTGCTCAGCTGTTCAGCAGGGGAACTGCTGCATCAGTTATAAAAAAGATTTTAAAAATCATGTATTTGTCTCATCTTAAAGGGACAGTTGAGAAACCACCTACACAGTCAAATCTATTGTGCTGGCTTTAGCTGAAGACAGTTTCTCAACCAGCATTTTAGAGAAGGTAAATATTTTTTATTACTAATGCAGAACACCAGCATACAAACACGCACAGCTCAACACAAATTCATTTTCCCTAACCCTCTTTAGGGCAAGTGAATAATAATTTATCAATGACCTGAAGTTGCTCACTTATTAAGCCACTTCACAATAATGGCAGGAGTCATTTTCCAAGTGAACATCAGGCTTCATTAACCACATCCAGAGACAGCTTTAGCTATCCTTGCATCTTAGTAGATTCTGCTACTTCCTACAGTGGCTTTTAATAGCACTAATCACTATATTTTGCAAGATAACCTTGAAGTAACAGTTTCAAAGACATAATATTATTCTAGTTTTTGTATCCTATAGGTACCTGGCTGTGGAGCCAGAGGTTGGGAGTTCAATTCTCCACTGTACCATTCAGGAGAAGAGCTGGATTGTAAATTAATGGGCAAGTTGCACACTCTCAGGGTGCCCTCCAGAAAAAGGGAATAGTAAACAATTTCTGTATATTATCTACCTCGAAAACTCTGGAAAGGGTCATCATAAATGAAGATTGGCTTGAGTCAGATGAAGATGATGTGTGATAATATTAAAAAATTCAAGATTATCTGCACTGTTTTCCAATATCATCCCATGCACAATAAAATGTTGGTTGCTACTTTTAACTACTAAACAATTTAGATTCATACCTTTAAAGTTTTAAACAGCTTAGATTCAGCTTCTTCCATATCATATGCCTATGATGGCAAACCTTGGTACTTTAGCTGTTCTTAGAAGTCAATTCCCAGAAACAGCAGATGAATGAGTTTACTATGCCTCCACAGTAAGGTTCGCCATCATGGGCATATGCCCATTCTCTAAAGCTGTGGAAGAGGTCTTAACTCTTGACCACCATCTTATTTGTTTCAGAGCAGTGTTTAACCCAAAACCATGCACCATATCAAAAATACAGTATAGATAAAACTTAAATAAATCCAAATGTCAAAATGATTAGACTGTTTTTGACTAGAGGCAGAGTACTTTAATAGTGTTGTCTTGGTTATTTACTTGATCTTCATTTGTACACTTTTTAGCACATAAATTGCATGTACATAAATACTACATTTTTAAAATTTCTCCACATTCACTGAAATTTTGTCCAGGATCCAAGTTTTACTTGCTAATTCTTTGATCATTTTACTTCTGCAAATGGTTCCAAATGGTCTAGCCAGAATCTTGTCCTAGTGGGAGAAACTCTTTGGCATTCATTCTATCAGCATAGGTTTAGCCTAGTCTCTTCTTGTTTAATATTTAGAGTTTGAGAGGCATGCAGAAAGCGCTATGATCACTAGAAATGTCAGGTTTGAGAACCACTGATCTAACAAAATCACTTAGCCACTGTCAGTATACTTCTTTAGCAGAGCAGGATTGAAGACTTGCCTGAAATTATTATAATATTCATTAAAACAGGCCCATGGCACCTAATAATCCAGTCCGCGCCACCCTCGCAACTCCTGGAAGCAGAAGTTAAATTTGCCCATGTTTGCGTAAAACACTGTCATAAATGCACCCATGCATTTTATTTCTGCTTCTGATAGGGATCAGGGCAAGAACAATTCCTACTAATGAAAAAAAAAGTCTTTTGTTGTTAATAGGAGCCCTGGTGGCACAGGGGTAAAACTGCTGTACTGCAACCAAAAGGTTGAGTGTTCAATCCTGACCTGGGATCACGGTTGATTCATCCTTCCATCCTCCCAAGGTTGGTAAAATGAGTACCCAGCATTTTGGGGACAAAACGCTAATTAACTTGTGAACCACCCAGAGAGTGCACTAAGCACTATGGGGTGGTATATATTTGTGGTTGCTTTGTTTTGATTAATATGTAACATTTGGAAAAATATGTTATTAGAGCAAAACCACTTGCGAGGAACTTCTGTGCAAGATGAAGCTGGGAGGATTTGCAAGGGACCTCTCATAAAGATCCGTTCCACAGGGCTCATCGTTGTATGAAACAATTGCTATATGATACATGCATCGTATAGTGATTTTCCCTATGGGATGCATTGTACAACATTTGTTTTTTGCTAAGTGTTTTTCCAATTGAAAAATTGTTGCACAGAGAACATTTCTATAGAGAAAATTGTTATGTGGGATGACATTTCCCCCCAAAACCTAATTGCTATGCAATTTCGTTTCTATGCGGGCCGATAGTTGTATGAGGTTCCACTGTAATTAGCATTTTGCCCCCAACATGCTGTGTACTCATTTTACTGACCTCTGAAGGATGGAAGGCAAAGTCAACCTTGATCCCCCTCAGGATCAAATGTACAATACAGCAGTTTTGGCTGGGGGAGGAGCATTCTCGGATACAAGTTGCAACTGAGGACGAAGACGACAGCAGTTTAACCACTGAGCCACTAGGGCTCACCAGAAATTATATGCTTATTATTTTAAAGTTCCTGGGTTCACAGTTACTTTGTTCTGTCAGGAAAAAGCTGGATTTACTTGGTGCAGAACTAGAACATCAAAGTTATCAGCAAGACCCTACAGAGGCCACAGCAGGTATCTAAGTCTGTCTGTTTGTATGCAAGATCTGTTTATCTAATTAATAAACAAAGATAACAAAAATAACAAAACCTCTATCAGTAAAAGGAGTGGTTCCTTTTTACTTGCAGCCAGTCATGGGCTGGCCAGAAGAATAGGATTCAAAATTCAGCGGACTGGCTATATGTGCTTGCCAATTCAATTATAAAGCTTTGTAGTAAAGAGCAGGAAGAGGAGTAGTAGCACAATTTTGCACAGCTGCTGAATTGCAGCTGTTTCTCTAGCTGTCAGGTAGATGTAAAGCATCCCACAGTGATTTAAAATTCTTTGTTAATGTGTCTCATCCTGTTGAGACAGCACAAACCAGCGAGAATGAAAAATTATTCAGTGTTCTTTCCATCTGTATATTTTACTTACTACATCCTAACTGTAGTTTCTCTGAAATAAATAGAACAAGTTAGTCATGTCAATAGTATGCAACTCGAGTCAAGTCTAAACTCTGTCATGAAGTCAAGATATACCACATGTTCAGCCTTTCTGCTGAAGGACACTATCATTTTTCTGAATAAAAACAATAAAGAAAGAGGCAATGACTCTATAAAACATATAAAAGATGGGATTAAGAGAACTGAGAGAGTGGAATCAAAATTTAACAATAGCAACCAGGGCAATAGCAATTACACTTATATACTCCCCCATAACACTTAGTGCACTGTCTGAGCATTTCACAAGTTAATTAAGATTTTGTCCCTAACATGTTGGGTACTCTTTTACTGTCCTCAGAAGGCTGGGAGGCCGAGTCAATACTGATAGCTTGTTTTCTGCAGTCCCAGATGGTAGTACAGAAATGGTCCGTTCTGTAGCTTTTTCCTTAACTCAATTTTTCCCTGTAAAACAAGGCGTTCCCATAAGAACACATTGGGGGAAAAAAATTCCTGACACTCCCACCCCCCAATAATAATTTTAAAAAACACTCTAATTCCTCTCCAGACCACTTTACTGCCACCCACAGGGCCCAGAATGGCTGCAGGTGGTCTTTTATTGTCCACCAGGTGCAAAGCACTCCAGGAAATTGTGTTCTGTAAAACAGGGTTTTTCTGTAAAATGGTACACGTTTTCAGCAACAACAAAAAAACCTGTAAAATATGATTTTACTGTATTTCGATTAATATGGCAATATAGATTTTGGATAAACCATATAAAGACAAATTTATCAGGGAATAAGTGAGTGAGCCCACTTAAACATCCCAAAACTGGCTTCCCATGTGCTTCTGGATCCAGCACACACTCTGGATCTCTAATTTCAAAGCTTTTCTTGTTTCCTCCTCATGTGCTTATTCCTTCAGCTGAGGTCGCCACAAGGAATTAAATGGCAGAAAATAGTTGTTCTGGTTGAAAATAGTTGTTTATTAGAAAAATGGATAATAATTTGTGATATAATAAAAGTTAGCCAATCAACATGAAGCATGAACCTGTTATGTAATAGTCTGTGTTACTTCATCCCGAGGACATTAATAATTTGATTGGTGCTTATCTTCTGTAACCAATGAGAATGTATCTTCTGTAACCAATGAGAATGTACATTTCTGAGCCTACAAGAGGTTAGAAAAGTGTGTTTCACAGTATGATAGGGGCTCAATCTTTTGGAAGCTATTTCACTGAAGCTTCTGCTAGCAGAAAATCAAAGTCTTTTGCTGTTTTCACCTATGACATGGTCCGATCTCGTCTGTGTCCAGCTACTGACCACTACACAGCTAGCAAAAATTAGCCATGTTTTCTGGTACCAATTTCACCTGTCTGTCAGTCTCCTCCTTCTTCAACCTCACTTTATACTTCCTTACTTACTGTATTTTGCCTATTCAAGCACCTACACAGTGATGCCTCTTATACATACTGTAAATTTTTTTAATGATTAATGTGTTCTGCAAGTAAAAATGCTCTCTTTAATTGCTCAGAGGAAATTTGAAAGACAAAGCAAAGTAAAATGTCTCACTCAGATATCATCAAGCAAGGGATAATTGTCTGCCCCCTGTAAACTAGAAAGGTATTTGTAAAACAATGGAGAACTAACTAGACATTACCTGCATAGCAATTCAGGAATTTGGATATTATTTCATCCTATGCTTTCCTGCAACAGGGAAATTAAGAGAATCATAAGGAAGATTGGAAGCCATTGAGGTGACTTACCAATAGTCCAGAAAATTGAGAAGAAATGTTTTATCCATGTCTCTTGAGCGAGAGGATGAAGGTCCAGAGTCTGTTTTATCAAAGCCATAAGACAGGGAAGCATTTCTGTCTTCAAAGAATCAAAGGGGCTTATATGAGTGTAAGTGTAGGAGTTGCAAGACAGATTTTGTTATATTGTTATATTGTGCTATTTTTTTTCATCTGTGTATTATTCTGGATGTTTTACAATCTTTTTTCCTATGTTTTATCTACATTTCAGTTTTTGCCTCCTTGCTTTTTAACAAAACTTCCAAAATCCATTCTGTAGTAATGGTCAATGGAGCCGAGGTGCTGAACTCAAGGAAGGCATGCGAGACTGATGTATGATGAAGAAAGTCAGCCCCGATATCTCGGGTAGACTGTATTTATTGACTATAATTGGGAGTCAGAACACACAGCCCGCGTGAGACCCCCGTGTCATAAAGCATACTACGTGGCATCTGGCTGATTGAGTTACACTTACCAGCCAGGGTGCCCAGGTTGCCCATAGGCAGGTTATATCAGCAGATTGCGGTGGGACTCATTGTTCCCATGTTATCTAACTCCTAGAAGGCTCTGCATACAAATGCATAGCTGTTTGGTCTAACTGTGGTTAGTGTCAGCTCAGCCCTTTTTACATGGACGTGAGCGAGACCTTGAGTCTCTCTCCTCAGGACACTTGCTCTACTGCTCTCAGTGCCCTCTGCCAAGTAAAGATGGAGTCACTAAGGCTCCCTATAACTGATTCTCCCGTACCCAATTGCCTTTCCTGATGAGCCAGGATGGTCTCAGGATCGTTTGCAGACCCGGACAAACCCTTTGGGAAAGGTGCTGTCTAATTATCGATCTGGGCAACCCACACCATTCTGCTAGTTGGAATTGGATTTTGTAAAGGGAAACCTTTTAGCAATTAGCAATCACACGTATACTAAATCTAGTTCTTAACCATTTTGGCTATAATCTACCAGGATAAATATTGGTTATTAAACATTTTGGTTTTGATAAGGTAAATGAGGTGGTGGCAGCAAGATTTTATATAAAGTAAACAAATCTCAGTTGGTAAATGGCCTTAGTCTGGCTGTGTATCTTCTGAGGATTCCTCTAACCTCAGGATGAAGTAACACAGACAGTTGGGACAGGCATTGTAAAGCCAGTCTGAGTGCTAGGCCTCATGACTCGTACTTCTGAGAAAGGGGACGAATGAAAAATATTAGTTACATCTGTGGCCATAAGGTTGTAGCTAAATTACATTTCAAAAGTCGTAACAAAGTTATATTTTGGTTGTAAAGAATAATATTCTCTACTTAATGTCAAACATTTTACTTAAAGGCCGTTTAATAGGGTTTTTTTAAATTAAGAAAAGCTGTAAGTATTGGGATCTCTGATTAGAAGGAGAGAGTACTGTATTTTAAAGTTAGCTCTTGTGGATCAAGTCCACTTCATCAGACGTAAGAGTGAGACTTCACGGCATCAATTTATACACTTCAGATACAGAGGTACAGAATGATTGGTTAGCATAACAGATAAGTATACAAATCAATGTGGTTTTTTACAACTAGTTAATAACAGAAGATCCCTGGTTGGTATTCCGATTTGCTGTGGGGTTTGGCCCTGTTGAGTTGCAAATGGTTCGTAGATAGATGCAAAACAAACATTGTGGCATTACACATTTGCTAATGAGTTTACTAACCATTGATGGTTTCTTAAATTTCTGAAGATCAAATAATCATATATCTAAGCACAGTAGCTGACTCAGTGAGTACTTGATAATTGTCCTATTTGTCAATCACCCTTGATTTATCTGGTTATTAAATGTGGGTTGCCCACATTCATAGTTGGCCAAAACCCTTCCCAATAGGTTCACTCGCCAGCACACGGCTGAGAAGCCACGGGCTTGGATGGAAAGGAAATTGGGGTACCGGCTATTGATAGTTATGGGGTGATTCATATTTCCTTGGTGGGCAGCTCGGAGAGAAGTAGGGCAAATGTCACAAGGTGATGAACCCAAGTTAATGCACAGATACCTAACCCAGGTAATGCACAATATCTAACTCACGTCCACGGACTTAGTTGGGCAAACAAGCCACATTGGACAAGTTAATTAAGTCTAGTTGCCTGGAGTCAATACAGCCAAGACCACGAGATTAGGGCGAGAACAATGGGTTTCGCCAACCCGGTTAATCAGTTTCTCAGCGGAGGTCCAGGTAACTCCCGAGTAACTTCCAAGAGCTGACAAATGTAACTTGGTCAGCGAAATGCGACGTATGCAAGCCTTCTGTGACAGGGTCATGCACAAGCTATGCACAAAAGATTCTGAGGCAGGGTAATAAATACAGACCACCCAAGCCAATCGGGACTGGACTTTCCCCTCACATTTGTCTCATGTGCCTTCCCTTGTGACCAGTCACTCTGACCTCCGTGGGCCATTGCAACAATTAACAACATGCAGAACTATTTGGTTAGTTTTCAGATGATGGCATATTCCTCCTTGCTCCCCTAGCAACTACCACCAGCTGTTGTCCCTTTCTGGAGAAGTAAACCCACAAAGTTTGTGCCACCTTATCAGGTAATGCTCAGTTGCTTTTAATCCAGTTGTTTGAAGAAGTCATTATAAGAATTTTGCAGTTTAGTTTGGGTCAAAATTTACCAAGTATTTAAAATTCTAAAGTGGCAGAAAGAATATTTTGCAAATAATTGTGCTAAATACATAATGATGAATACAAACATATGCTTTGAATAAATCTCTACTTGTTAAATGTTGAAGCAATCATTTAAATCAGGGGTTCTCTTCTGGCCCATGGCACTATTTCATCTGGCCCACACCCTTGTTCCAGTTGCTACTTCCGCTGCCTCTGCCTCAATCCTTCTCCCCTCCCCTCCCCTTGGCTTGGTATGTCCCTAATGGCTCTCCATAGCAGAACAGATGTTGTAAGCCTTACAACATCTACCCTGCTATGGAGTGCCACTAGGGACACACGAAGCCAAGTGGAGGGGAGGAGGACTGGGGAGGAGGAGGCAACACCAGTCTGGTCCCCCAACTGTCTGACCTGGCCCCCAACTTTAAAAAGGTTGAGGACCCCTGATTTAAATCACGTCGTCATCATTTCTGAAACAACTATGGGCATGTAAATTACTTAATATTGTGAGCATGGGTGATTTCCATTACAAAAAGGATGCAACTTCTCCTATTTAAAGTCATATAACTAGTCCAGGCTCACACTGTTGGGACATTTAAATGTTATTTTCAATAGACAGAAGGAAGCAACTTATGGGGCAAACAACAACAACAATGACCCTAACATGAACATTTTGAAAAGTCTCCACTGTCTCAGAAACTCTGGTGTCTTTTTAAAATTGTATATTTCTAAAATAAATTTTGTGTTTCACCTTAGTTTGCACTGAGGCTGTGGCTACATGAGTCACATCCAATTTGAGGGAGCCTATTGAATTTTAACCGACCCTTATGGCAAACTGCTTTAATCTGTGGGAATCAGCAATTTTGTTGTTTCTTTCGTATAGATGGTGTCATTTTATGATTACAGTTTGAGTTCAACTGCTTCCAGTTTCACAACATATGTCAAGCTTGCCCTTAAAGCATGTCCTTAATTAGATATTCTGGAGGGCTAGATATACCCTGTCACACACAATTTGTAAAGGAAGTTTTTGGGTTTGGAGTTGTTTTTAGTACAAAGTTTTTGCATGTTTTGTAAATGAGAATTCAGTCAGCAAGCTGACACTGTAATCTTAACAAAGTTAAGAACAAGCATGCAGTAGTCACATGTTTCTTTACTCCCATGATGAGAAGAAAGCCTGGTTATCAATTTTCTTTCTCATCATTCTTGTACTCTACCGTCATAGATTGGTATTGTTTTCCTGAATCATGGCAAGCTGTACTCACTCCTGTAGCCCCCTAACACACACACACACACACACACACACACACACACACACACACACACACTTACTTTCTATGGTATTTTGTGGTGTCAAACTGTTCCAAAACTTACAGCAAAACTGGGAGACTTGAGTAGACTTACATACAATATAATCAGGTGCTGTCAAGTCAATTTTGAATAATGACAACCCTTTTATGGTTTTTCAGTTACAAGTGGTTTACCATTCCCTGATTCTGGGAGTGCCCTGGGATGGTGCATCTGGCTGTTCTGGTAACACAGTGGAAATCAAACTCCCAACCTCTGGCTCTGAGCCAGATACCTAACTCCCTGAGCTATTGATATACTCATCTCTCTTAATGGCATCTATAGATGCAGAGGCAGGGCTTCTGGAAGGCACATTTGGACCTCATCTGAACTCTAAATCCAATCATCTATATCCATTTTCAAAATGTGGAACATAAGGGCTATAGGCTTGCCCTGCTCTGCTCTTACCTTAGCCACCTCCAGCTTGCAGGTACACAAGCCAGGAATCACCCCAATTAAAGTAACAAATCTATGATTCTATCCATGGTTTTCCTCAGACAACATACTGAATAATGTAATATATTTTTCAGCAGACATTAGATCTTAGTGATTTTACTTTTTGGATTACTGACCATGGTTTAGCCATAGGAGATTTTGGGTGTTGTGGGTAAAGAGGTTAAAACAGTAATGGGGCCAAATAAGCAATTTAGTCAAATTTCTGTTACTTACTTGTGAATATTGCTCATGTGACCCTTAACATATTTCTCAGCGGCTGATTCCCTTCTAAGGTGTGTTCTAAAATGTACAGCGTCCACATGTGACCATGGGAATACCCTAGATTGGCCCTGCTCTATTGCCACTTCAGTTACAAAAGCACAACAATCCAAAAGGCTACTCTGTTGTGATAGCCTTTCCTCATTGCCAGAATCTGAAATAAATAGAATTTAGCTAATGTGGAAATAGAGGATCCTCGACACTTCAGACTGCTGCATTTCCATCATTCAACAAAAAGTTGGAAGAAACATGGGAAATATGCTTTCATCACTGCTTGTGTGCTCCATGTTTTAAGCATGCCTGAATAGGGTTTATATGAACATATCACCTCGAAAAGCATTACCTGATAAGGTGGCACAAACTTTGTGGGTTTACTTCTCCAGAAAGGGACAACAGCTGGTGGTAGTTGCTAGGGGAGCAAGGAGGAATATGCCATCATCTGAAAACTAACCAAATAGTTCTGCATGTTGTTAATTGTTGCAATGGCCCACGGAGGTCGGAGTGACTGGTCACAAGGGAAGGCACATGAGACAAATGTGAGGGGAAAGTCCAGTCCCGATTGGCTCGGGTGGTCTGTATTTATTACCCTGCCTCAGAATCTTTTGTGCATAGCTTGTGCATGACCCTGTCACAGAAGGCTTGCATACGTGGCATTTCGCTGACCAAGTTACATTTGTCAGCTCTTGGAAGTTACGAAAAGCAATTAAGTGCAGAATATAAAAGGGATTTCCGAAGAAAACATCTGACCTAGAACTGAGCTCTCCATGACAGGAAAATTCATCCTTTCTAGTAGAATCCCTACCTACTCATTACTGAAACAAGTACACTTCTCATAGCACAAATAGAATTGAGCATATTTTCCAAACCTCTTTATTACCGCACATGAAAAGGGACATGCCTGAGGCAGAGAGCCCCTGTTGTCTGTGGGACTCTCCACTGATTTAAGACCCCAAATAATTAGCATCCCAACTCAAAAAGAGACCTGTCCCCCATGACCGTCATGAGTTCTCTCTTCAGACTCAGCATTTTCCATGCATAGAGGAGTGACAAAACCATAAACTCAGAGACATTTTTGTGAACTCCCTACACATAATAAATGTGGCTGTTTTGACTCTTCTTCTCTCCTCTTTCATTTCCTCTTTTACCACTAAAGGTGTCTAGGGAGATGCAAGGTTCTTGTTCTGGCTGTTTTAACAATGACTTAATAAGAAAAAAAATGCATAGACATCTAGCCATATACCACAAAGTCTAGGAATTGCATGAACATACTAGCACAGTATAGTCTTCCACAACTTACTGACTTATTTTTCTTTCTTTTTTACTTACTATCTTAGATTTGCCCCCTTGTAGCAAACCAAGGGCAGCTTAGAAAAAGAAGAAAGGAGAGAAAATAAAAGAAATTTACAAAAGATTAAAATGATTAAAAACATACCTGTTAATATGTCAAAACCACAAAGTACAAATATTTAAATATATTGCATAAAAACTGTAAAACACACTAAACCTTTATATACAAGTTACTTGCTGGTCCCCAAAAGCTTCTCTTAAAAGGTACATCAGATGTAGGAACTTGACAACATGTCAATGGATTGGACTGTGCCTCCACACTGTCGGCTGCCTAATGCATTTGGAAAACACCATCTTGAAGATGACTTTGAACATAAGTATTACTAGCAGAGGTTGCCCGGCGTTGCCAGGCTGTGCCCAGACAATGAGCTCCCATGATTACCAATTGAGCATTTACAGAATTTGTTGCTGTTAGGTATTTGAAATTATACTTCATTTTATCTGGCTGAATTGAAAATTATTTAACTGTAAGAGTGGTTTTCATCTTCTTTTATATTGGAAACCATCTTAGGGAGACCAAAATATTTGCTACGGGAAAAAATACCATGTGGTGTTCACCATGAGAAACTTTGAACCTATTATGTCAGAAGCAAATGGCATTCTAAATGGTTCTGTCAACTTGACAGTCTAAAGAGACTGAAGATAAAAAAGAAGGGAACCAACATGATTAGTATTCTGAACATATAAAGGGTTGTTTACTTTGCAATCTATGCATCTTACTTACCATCTAATGCAGAGGAGTAAGCCAACACAAATGATTGTTACTAATTAGTTTTTTTTAAAAGAGCCCACTGGGAATTTTAACTAAAAATTACTATGCCAGACTCAGAAGATTTGGCCATATTTTAACTGCCTGAATATGTGGCTGAGGAAGGCAAAAGGGGAGGAGGAACATGGGATAGGAAATGTAAGGGAGGAGGGATCAGCCTTAATATGTAGCATCATTATTCACAATACTTGATAGCTATTATGCAGCACCATGCATTAAAAATGAATAAGATTATTTATGGAAATTTCAAACCATATTTATTTATGCATATTCTATATTAAGGCATCTTGACAGATGTCTATTTTTACAGATATTTACCACCCTTTCTCAATGAGTTTGAGGATTTGGGGTTGTTTTAAATGGATGCTACTCTGTGATGTAGATAAGATCAGCTACATAATAGTGTAGAACAGGGAGAGTGAAAGAGCAGCCCAAATCGTTTTGTTATCTGAAGCAAACGTATGTGTAGTCATCAATTAGCATTGGTGATGGGGATATATTTCCATCATCAACCAAAATCCTAATATTTACAACCTCTGGTATAACATCTCAATTTAAATCTCAGTGAAAGCTTCCCATGAGTTAAGCCGTCAATGTAATGACTGCTGTTGTGCATCAAGTTGTGTGACTTAGGGGGGAAAAACAAATGCCTATACTGACTTCTTTGCCTTTGATGTTCAGTTGCAGCCATGTTTGACCCTTTGCGACATCATGTCAAGATCTTCTATCATTCACCATCCTCTGGAGTCTGCCCAGATCAATGCCCAATGTGTCAACGATGCTGTCTAACCATATCATCCTTTAATGCCCCCCTCTCCTTCTGTCTTTAATCTTTCCTAGCATCAGGGCTTTCTCCAGTGAGTTCTCTCTTCTCCTTGTCTCCCAATACTTTTATTTTATTTTATTTCATGGCTACAGTTACCACCTGCAGTGACCGTGGAACCCAAGAAAGTAAAATCTGTCACTCTTCCATTTCTTCCCCTTCTATTTGCCAGGGAGTAATGGGACTGGTTTTTTTTTGTTTTGTTTTTTGGTATTGAATTTCAAGTCGACTTTTGAACTCTCTTTCACCCTCATCAAGAGACTCTTTAGGATACCATTAGGATGATGTCATCTGCATATCTGTATCTGCTGATATTTTTCCAGGCAGTCTTAATTCCAGCTTGTGATTCATCAAGTCCTACATTACGCATGATGTACTCTGCATATAAATTAAATAAGCAGGGTGATAATATGCAGCCTTGTCATACTCCTTTTCATATTCCATACTGATCAGTTGTTCCCTAACTGGTCCTAATTGTAGCTTCTTGTACAGCATACAGGTTTCTCGGAAGACAGGTGAGATGGCTTGGTACTCCCACCTCTTTAAGGACTCGCCACGGTTTGTTGTGATCCACACAATCAAAGGCTTTAGCATAGTCAATGAAACATATTTTTTACACTTCTTTTCTTTTTCCATCATCCTGTTAATGTTGGCAATTTGGTCTCTAGTTCCCCTGCCTCTTGTACTTCTTGAAGTTTTTGATCCACGTACTGCTGAAGCTTAGCTTGTAGGATCTTGAGCATGACCTTGCTAGCATGTGAGATGAGTGCAACTCTATGACATTTTTTTTTTTTACTTTGCCCTTCTTTGGAATTGGAACGTAAACTGACCTTTTCCAAAACTTTTGGCTACTGTTGAATTTTTAAATTTTTCTGGCATATTGAGTGCAACACTATAACAGCATCATGTTTTTGGGATTTAAATAGTTCAATTGGATTAGTGTCATCTCCACTAGCTCTGTTGTTAGTAATACTTTCTAGGACCCATTTAACTTTAAACTCCAGGATATCTGGCTGTGGTCATCAGAGTCATTAAGGTCCTTCTTGTATAGTTCTTCTATGGGTTCTTGCAACCTTTTCCTAATATCTTCTGTTTCTACCTTTTTGTCCTTTATCGTAGCCATTTTTGCTTAAAATTTCTTAAAGAGATCTCTAGTCCTTCTCTTCCTGTTGTTTTATTACTTTGTATTGTTCATTTAACAAAGCCTCCTTATCTCTCCTTCCTCTTCTTTATAACTCTGCATTCAGTTGGGTGAATCTTTTTCTTTCATCTTTGCCTTTCACTTTTCCTTCTTTTCTCAGCTATTTGTAAAGCCTCATCAGACAGCCACTTCACTTTCTTGAATTTATTTTTCTATAGGATGGTTCTAATTGCTCCCTCCTGTACAATGTCACCAACCTCTGTCCACAGTTCTTCAGGAACTCTATCAAGTCTAGTTCCTTAAATCTATTCCTCACCTCCACTGCATATTCATAAGGGATATGACATAGGTGATACCTGAATGGCCTAATGGTTTTTCCTTTTTTCTAAACTAAACACAATCCACTGGAGATACAACTGGCAATGCAAGAAAACCCCATTAACAGCTTACTTTTTAACTTGTGACAATTCATTCATTGCATTTTTATACCGCCCCTTTGGGAAAGTTCCCACTCTGGGTGGTGTACATATAACTATCAAAATAACATTAAAACACACAGCAAATTAATAATTAACCAACCTAATAAATGCATCCTAAAATAAAATAACACAGAAAATCCTAACAATCTTCATTGTTGAGATTTTTCACTTATGGAAAGATGATAAGATTTTGGCTTACACATCTTGCATAATGTACTGTATCTTACAGCTTCTCTAAGCAGATAGGCTTATGTTCAGATCTGTCTTTGAACTAAGCTTCATGAGACCATTTCAATGCATCATCCAAATGTTATGTCTCACAGTAAAGAAAGTGAAGTTAGTGGGGAGAGCAAACATGGATTAGCATGGATTTCAACTTCTGGTGTTTAAATTCATGTTAATGTTTCCATTTAGATTGTATAGTTTGTGCCACTTGCGGGGAAAAAAACTTGTGGAAAACAGTCAGACTCCACTGCTGAATTATAAAAGTTGAAAAAGGTATACTTCAGTTGAACTGAACATAGGGGAAAAGGCTAATTATGCAATCATATCCATCTGTCAGGTATTGAACATTGACTACCACATGCAATCAATCTCGGGAATTTGCAACATCTGTGATTATGTTGGCAAGGCAGAGTTTAGGAGATTCTAACTACCAAAATATCCATTTTATGCACTTGCATGTTTGCTCTTCATATTTGGGCTGACACTTCAGATGTAGCTTGTCCTTACAAAGCTTTGCAATTGGGGTCATCTTGCTTCTGTTTGCAGGCAGTTTCTTTTTTCAAAGGAATGGATGGAAACCTGAATATTTCACTACTATCCCCTTCATTCAAAATTTCCCAAATCATTCTGACCATGCTCTGATGTTAAAATTACAGAAGGAAAGAGCAAAAGAGCTATAAACATAGGAAGCAGATAACTAATGACATTTAGTCCAGAATATAGACTCATTTGCAAGGCATTCAGATACTTTTCATTGCAAACTTCTAATGAAATCTTGCCATCTAGGCTAAGATTCCGTGAGCTGAATGCCAGCAGCTATAGACACAAATATGGGAGAATGTGTTTGCCAGCTTAGTCAGCTTAATCCTGTGTCTTGAGTACCAATGTAATAATATGAGATGATCTCACATCAGTGGCCCTGTCATAAATGCGGCACACGCCAGATTGTACTATAAAGATTGTTATGAAGATTTTTGCAATTATTGTGCGAGATAAAGTATACAAGTTAAAACTACTTCATGGTTATGAAAGTGCACATACATTGTCTTGTGCACATCATGGAAGAAGAATTGATATATACCCATTTCACCTTCTGTCCTTGTCATTTCAGATCTACAATTCTATAACTCTCATGAGATATGCATACATGTGCATGTGTGTGACATATCCCACAAAAGTCTTAGAATTACAAAGTCAGCCAGTCAGTCAGACAGACAGACAAATAGATACCACTGGTCAAATAGGTTGGTTCCAGCTTTACCCAGGGCTTGTGTTGTTAGTGATGGGCAGCCCAGCCCAATGCCAACAACAGAGTCAGCCTCCTGGGCATGACAATGCTCTGTGACTGGCAGTGATGCTGGAAGTGCTGGAATGCTGATGGTGTCTGATTATTTCAGCAGGCTGTTGGCTAGTGTGATTGGAAGTACCAGGCAGGCTGAAGGTAAGTGTCTGTATTAGGGGCAGTTGTTGTGGTAAACTGCTAAGTGGTTTAAAAGCAGGTGTATGACACTGCTCCCCCCTTTGAATCTTATCTAGCTTTCCCCTCCCTCCTACCTTCTATTTTTATCAGGATACTTATGGTAACATATCTGTAGTTAAGCTTCATATACCTGCATATAGAGAGAGATACGATGTTGGTGGTAGGAACAGTTAAACAACCTAACATGAGAAGCTGTTAGAAGCTGAGGAAGTTTGCTTTGTACTATTGTCACAAATTTGTTGGTGGTTGGGAGCTTTTGGGTGGATCCAGGTTGTTAAAAGGCAGCAGGTGGATCCATCCCCTAATACTAAGTCAATGAATCTGCTGTTGAATTTCTGCCCTTGGTTATCCCATCAGTTGTGTCATGTGTAGATTTTTGCTGGCTGGGCCTGTTCAGTTATATATAACAAATATACACTTGTTTCTAAAGCATATTTCAAAGCATACTCCATGAATTCAAGAAAAAAATGGCTGAAATACTTTTACAGAGTTGTGCAAATATTACAACTGTTGGAGGAAGAGTGATGTACCGATAAGTCCAGAAATCTTCACTGTCATTATATGTTGCATGACTCAGAGTGAAACAGACAATGTCTATGGATATTTCTTAATTTACTTGCAAAAGTTACATCATTTTTGTAATAATGCAACAGAATTTCAGCCAACATTTTTATTATGTTCTATTTATTCAAGAATAGTTGTGGAAGTATTGCTGCCAAGCCACATTGAAATTCTTTGATGCTGCCATTCTTCCCCTGGGTTCTTGCAGCATGGTGACAAATTCTCCTTCATCACTTTCTTTCCATCTTGTGCCAAGACAGTAGAAGCTTCTGAATAAATAGTGACTTGAACAAATTGAGATACTAATATGAGGTGGAAAGAGCTAGCTGAACTCAGTTGTTATTCACGTTGTCATAACATTCTGAGGCAATGCCAGTGAGCTTCTTTGAAACCCTGGAAGCTAGATGTATTAGAAATGCTTTCTGAGGACATTTTTTCAAGCAGTGCCAAATGTGCTGCCAAACTCATGCCACCAAAGAAGTTTGTCCAAATTATACATATAATTGATCATCCTTCTTCCATATGCTCTGTTATCATACTGTTCTGACACTTAGTTCTACAGGAATCTAACATTTTCTCCTTAGTTCATTGGCATCTTTTGGAAGAAACTATATATTTGCAATAATCTAGATAATGTGTGGTTGCTCTGGCTTAGCGTTGCTCCATTTGTATCAAACTCCCAAGTTGTAATGCTTTGTTTTGTGTTTAAATCTGATGAAGGTACTCAGAGCATGAACAGCTGTAGGCACCTGGTACCTATTATGTCCAGTTTATCCCTTTCCAATGCTGTCTCCAGATTTTTTTCTCTTATATATAGTCCCAACCTCCCTAAACATTCCATGTTACCATTTTTAGTTTTTAACCTTAACTAATTTCCCCATTTCTCTTCCTTGATTTGTCCCTTTTTGTGCCCTACAATCTTCTACACACACATTTAACATAATCCACATTATCCCTCCCCTCCCTTGAGCCCCCTCCCTTCCTATTACCCTCCCCCTCCCCCCCTGTCCCCTTCTCCATTCTCAACATCCATCATATTACCCCCCCTCCAGTCTCCAAAATTCCTTTGATGCCTACATTCCTGTTCAGAAATGATGGGGAGCCTCGGGGAAGAGAGAGAGAACAGGCAACCCCAAATTACAAGAGAAGGAAAATACAATTTAAAAAACATCTATCTGCTACACACACTGTGTTGGTTTTGGTCTTTATATTTTATTATCCATGATTCTAATTTAAATTCAGTACTGTACCCAACATCCCACACATATTTTAATTTCTTCTTTTTCTCTTGGATCACAGCTCCTCAGCAAGTCACTCTCGAAACTCCTTTAATGGCCTCCTGTAATGTTCTTCTCCCTCTTCCTGATTTGGTTGGCGATGTTCTTGTTGTTTATGACATTGACTCTCATCTGTTGACAGATCTGCTTTTCCAGCCTCTTCTTGCTCTTTTCTTACTTGACTTCTCTGGGAGAAAAATAACTTTTTCACCAATTCATCCCATTCTCCATCACTAGAACTAATTAGGCCCATTTCTTCCAAGCAGTATAAAGCTTCCATCATATTGACAATAATCCACAACTTGTTATTATACATAATTTTCAAATACATATGGAAACACCATCAGTATGTAAGACCTCTTTTCTGAAGGAATTCTGTCACTGGTTTTATTTCCTTCCTCTATTCCAAAGTTTGCTGGGGAAATGTCCTGGTATACTGTACCTTGATTATCAAATCCTGTATCTTCAAGGCCTCTGTTCCATGCATTCTAATATGATTAATCAGTTTGTCTTTCATGAACAGAGACACAAATTTGATGATCAGGTCCCTTGGTCTGGTTCTACCTCTTTTAGATCTCACATGGAATATCTCATTAATATCTTCTGGAGCAAATTTGACATCTAGTTTTACAGAATTCAGCCAGATCACTATTCTTTCCCATGGGTTGTCCTCCTTCAGCTCCTTAAGGCCTTTCATGCATATAATAGCCCATCTAGTTTGGTCATCTATTTTCATATCCATCACCTTCCCTACATCAGCTAAACAGAGTCAAAAGTCTTCCAGAAGCTATCTCAGTAGATTGACTACAACTCAGCAGATTTGCCAAAGCTAAGAAAACAAATGAGTCTTTTCTTATCTTGCAACTGGCAACCACCCAACTTTGTTTTGGATTCAATACATTCCAATGTTTAATCCCAGCTGTAAATCTCTGATTTAGTAACAGCTCATCATCTAATCCAAACCACCACCACCACACAAAAAAGGCTCTGGTATGTCTATTTTAATTAATGGTTTAAAGTTCCTTTTTTGCTGTCTCCAATTGTTTGGTTACAAGCTTTAATACAAAAAACTCTCAGTTCAAGAAAATTGCTGCCTTTGTTTTTAGTTAATTTCCACTTACGTAATTTCTATATCTTGAGCCCTGGTGTTTATCTGCTCACAGTTCAAAACAAGCATGTTTTCTATCTGATCAAACTCTATTTCAGCTTCCAAAACATCTCATCTTCACTTTCCATGAGAGATTGGCTTCAATATAGTTTCAAAAGCATATTATTTTTCCTCGGGGCTGCAGACATTAAATATCTTCCTCTTGTTAGGTAGCCATCTTGACCCTGCCTCAACCCTGCCACTTTAATGATAAAACTCTTAACCAAAAACAGTGGAGCAAATGGAATGCATCTCACTAGGATAAATTTGAAGATTATCATTCCAGGACAAGCTGCTGAGCTGGTTCTTTAGTCCAACCCTCTGAGTAACTGGAGCAATCATTGTAGAGGTCAAGCATGGCTGCAGATTTAGATTTTTCTTATTTCACTTTCAGCCCGTTGGATCTTGTGAAATGTGTTACAGGTTGACTCAGCATTTCATCCTGCTGAGGTTGATAAAATGACTACCCAGCATGTTGGGGGCAAAATGCTAATTACCTTGTGAACCACCAAGAAAGTGCAATAAACACTAGCGGGTGGTGTAGAAATATAATTGCTTATTGATATATTTAATCATGCTACAAAAGTGACCGACAAGGCTTGCAACTGTTTGTCTTAAGAGAATGGACGACACCTGGGGGTGCATGTCTACTGGTGTCCCTTTGCCCCACCTCTAACCAGGAGGTGGAGGACTTGGCTTGCATTGCAAGCTGGTAGGGAAGGAGGAGTCGGGATTCAGCCCTTATTAAGGATGGCCCCTCATCCCCAGGCCTTTTCTGACTTGCAGCAGGAAGAACAATGCCAAACCAGTCTTGAGCTTGGTATCCTTTATTTAGAGGATGTTTTAAAACAAAGTTATTTCCTTTGGCAACTGTTCAAACACTGCATAGAAAATTAAGACGAGGGAGCTTACCTTCTATTGAGCAGCATTGTAAACTTGGACAATTTTTCTACCTGGGTGTGTTCAGGTTTGAGTAAAAGCAGGATTCCTTCTTAGGCTTACTTGGAGAAGCTGGCATCTCCTCTAGGCCTCCTAAAGACTAATGGATTGGGAAGATAGCTCTGTTGTTTAGGTATCTGGCTACAGTGCTAGCGACTGGACGTTTGATTCCCCACTGTGCTTTCTGGAAGAGCCATCCTGTGTAACCTTGGATCACTGGGCCCTGGAGTTGGATGCTGCTGCCTCTTGAGCAAGGATGCCTTTTCCTTTTACTTCAAGGATTGTGTCTCCCCACCCCCCACCCCGGCCCCCAGCCTCTTTCATGAACTTTAAGGGTGGGAGGGTCGGGGAGATGGGGCTTCTCTTTATGGAGCATGTTGGAAGGTTGCTGTCTGATAAGCTGTACTGAAAGAAAATGAAATAAGGAGAAGTGGACATCTTGGGCCTCTAAAAAGCTTGCTCCATTTTGAAATGTGGGCTTTCCTGGCTGGATTGTCCTTCCCCTCATATGTAACAGTGTGGCCTCATGGCATCAATTAGACACACAGTTGCACTGGCACACAATGATTGGCCAGCCTACAGACATTAACAGTACTGTACTGTTTATAGTTTAATTTTGAATTTTGAGGAGCTTTCTCCCTTAGGTAATTTTCCTTTAATTACAGGGACTCCTTTTACTTGAATTTGCATTCAGTTTTACTTGCATGGTTTGTTGCCTTCTTCTGTACTTGCCTGTATGGTTGCTAGCTGAAGCCATGACTGTTATTTTTCAAATTGGAATGACTACAAAATTAGTTAAGGAACATGATGGGGCAAGACTGTCGAATTACCCATCTTCAGGGGCATTAATGTTATTTACTTGGAGAATTTGGTTTTACTAGCATCCTCTCTAAATTTCAAGGAGCCCTGGTGGTGCAGTGGTTAAACTGCAGTACTGCAACCTAGACTGTGAGTTCGAGCCTGACCAGGGTCAAGGTTGACACAGCCTTATATCCTTCCAAGGTAGGAAAATGAGTACCCTGCATCTTGGGGGTAAAATGCTAATCACATTAAACCAGGGACAGTTTGGCCTTTCTACTGGTGTTTCCATCTATAGGAATCCTAAGGCTAAACTAGGGCCCCTTCACAATTTTGCGTGGGCCCCATGCTGGCTTGTTCTGGCACCGCCCCAGGATCATACCCAGATGGTTTTTGCAGGCTCCTCTCTTTCATGCCCTTATGGTCTGGGGTGTGTGTGTGTGTGTGTGTGTGTGTGTGTGTGTGTGTGTGTGTGTGTGTGTGTGTGTGTGTGTGTGTGTGAGAAACTGCAGTACTGCAACCTAGACTGAGTTCGATATGGATCATGGTGGACCCAGCCTTACGTCCTCCACAGTTGGTCAACTAGGTGCCTAGTATGTTGCAGGCAACACATTGATTGGATTGTGACCCTCCTATGTGGGGCAACAGATGCTATCGGGCATTCTAGAAGTGACAGCTGCTGTTCGCATGTGCCTGCAGTCCTTTTTTTCTCCCTTTTTATTGTCCCCTGACCCCTGCTGGCCCTTTGTTTGCCTTTGTTCTGCACAAGTTACTGTTGTCCTTCTTCTCTCTTCTTGCAGGAGACTCTGCTGGGGCACTGTGAGCTCTGTGGAGCATGGAGTGTGGATGGCATACCCCTACTCCTGGCGAGTACTGGCGCAGGCAGCCACCTGCTGTGGGGGACATTCCTGAAGCCATGGTTTGGCAATATGCCATTTCATATTTCGCCCTTGTCTGCACATGGAGGCTTTTGGCCACTGCAGCTGTGGTGTGTTTTTTTTACAAACTTTTGATAGTGTCTCTGAACCAGTGGTGGGTATCAGCAGGTTCACCCCAGTTTGCCAAAAGCAGTAGCAGAAATTCTGGCTGGTTCCGTCCATCCAAGTTTTGAAATAAAGTATTCCTAATTCAGGTGCATCGCAGTGCTTCCCCCTGGCCACACCCACCATACCATGCCCACAGTGTGGTAGTAATTTTTTTTGGAGCCCACCACTGATCTGAGCTGAACTGTGTTGTGGCCTGGTGGGGGCAGGGGGTGCATCGAGGTGCACCCCCACTGTGGAAGGTTGTGTAAGAAAAGGTAAAAGATGAAGACCCAATTATGTTTGGGTAAGGGCCATGGGGGTGCCTGGCAGTGGTAAGGATCTGAAATGTTCAGATTAAGGTAGTCAGGCTAACCACGGTCCTTGGCGCTTGCTGGATCCAACAGCTCGGCAGCTGTCAGGCAGTGCTCTTTTATACCCTAAGTAGTGATGGGGAGATTAGCGCTGTTAGAAGGCAACTCCCAGCCTAGGGCATCATCACGGGGAGAGGATGTGGTGAGGCGCATCCTGCTCACGGCCTTTGTTCTGCACTACACAGCCACATTGCAGCTCATTGTGGTTGGTCACTAATTGTTGCTTTGAATAAAGTGGCCAGGATGATTAAACTCATGTTCATGTGTCCAACTCTTCACTCGGGGGATGGTGGGTGATGATGTTTTGATGCTTATACTGAATTCAGATGATACAATGAAGAGGGAATATGCAAAATCTAACTCTTTTTTATTTATTTGAATATATATACACACTAGCATTGCTATGTTTGGGACAGATATCTTCCAATTTGCCTTCAGTTTTTATCTTTAGATAAAACTGAAAAGTAAGATTTTCAAAGCTCGCTTAGAAATGTGGTTAATCTTTTTTTCCTTGAAGAAATTGGATAGCAAGTATTGTTATATTTGGAAAGTGATATTTTCGATACTTCAGAATGAACACACTGCAAGCTACAATTGAAAAATTTAATGAAAATAATATGTAGACACTCCTCTGCTAATTAATCTATTGTGCTGCCTCAGTTTCCTTTATGAAAGCATAAGATAAAGAAATGCAATAACATTTATATAAACGTAGACTACATTGGCTTTCCCTCAATATTAGTGGAGTTGTAAGATGTATTTTATTTTATTTATTAAAGTAGTTAGCTAAACATTTTGAAAATCTGTACGGCCACCAGAATGCCTGATAAAATTACTTTGAAAGTTGTCTCTGCAGGTTCTTGTTTGGCCATTCCTGCCCCAGTAGCTCTCTTTCTCCCAGACATAAAATATTGAAAAGAATTATTCAAAAGTGTTTAATATGTAGCCCTCTTTTTTGCTGGAGATAGGGATGCCTTATGTAATGGAAAACCAGGAATTGCACGGGTTGAACCTGTCCTGGCCCAGTTCCAAAAGAATCATTTAAATTTCCTGTTTTACAGACCAAGGGGGTTTGAAGAAAAAATATGCACTTTTTTCTTGCAATAGAGCTACGCTTCTATTGAACACCAGCAGGTGGCACAGCAATAGCAAAGGAAGATAGCAAAAAAGAAAAAAAGAAAAGAAAACCACACCACTTTATTGCTGCCTCTATTGAAGTTGCAGCAGCAACAGCTTGCGGAATAAGCTCCCGTCTTTGTCCCAGCTCCTGCAAACCTAGCAGTTTGAAGGCAAGAAATTGCAAGTAGATAAATAGGGACCACTTTGGGGAGAAGGTAAGCAGCGTTCCTTGCACTCTGGTGTTTAGTCATACCTGCCACATGACCACGGAATACATCTACAGAAGCAGACAACACTGGCTCTTCGGCTTTGAAACAGAGATGAGCACTGAACCCTAGAGTCAGATACAATGGGCTTCCAAGCAAGGGAAACCTTTACTTTTACACATGGCAGTCCCGTGGAGGATAGGATTATGGTAACCCTAGCTGAAGGGGGAAAAAGGCAATTGCCTAGTGAAAAAAAATCTTTCCTTTCTTGTTATGCTCCCATTTAACAGAAATATAACCACCATTGTAAATTTTTCCTAAGCTCCCAGTCATTTGAACAATAATGTAAAACATGGAACATGACTTTCACAAATGGGGCTATTAAGCCTGGCCCATGAATGAGAATCTAAAACCTTGCAATTCTGAGTTTCTGCTATTTGCCTCTGTGCTAAATTGAATCTCAAGGCATTTAGATTAGCAAAGCTGCCATGATTCAATTGCCAATAAAAGTCTGCTCTAGACTGCCCCTTCTGAAGAAAAAGCCCAAGAACCATGTGTAATGACTGCATGAAATGCATAAAGCCCATGAAACCAACTCAGAAACTAATCATCAGTCAAGTCATTAATCATCACCAAAATCCAGGTCAGAGAATAAAGAAGATCTTAGGGGTAATAGCTCTAAATGAAAGTGTCCGCAGAGAGCATTTGTTTCATTACAGGGCAACTGAACCATTCTTCAAACTTGTTTATCTTTAGCTTTATTGTTAGTCCAGAGAGAGAAAGAGAGAGAGAATGAGAATGTCTTGCTTGCTATAATAAAAAGGGAAACAGGTTACCCAAGGAAACATGGAAGAGATGAATTGCCTACTAGGTATTGCATGAAATTGGCACAAAGCTTCTTCCTCCACAAAAACTGCAAACTTCACATATTAGACTTTGTAGACCATGTGCACTTCATAGAAGCAATTCTAAGACTGACTTAATGAGTAGATTTTTATAATTTAAACAGCTTTTCTGTTATGAAATTTCCAGAGAATTGGTTTAAAATGTTACTGTTGTGTTTTATTTTGCCAAACCCCTATTGCATTGTTCCCAGCACACGGGAAACAGTAGAACACACACAACTGCAAATTGCTGCTAATTAATGAGTCCCCACATGGGTTCTTCACTGCATGCTAGTCACGTGGCTTGGTGCACCACTGCTAAATTATGCATTTCCCCTCTGCTACTGTGACTATGGAACAAGATTTTGGCCTATATGTTTAATTCTAATTATTAATTAATCACATCTCTCTGTGTGTGTGTGTGTGTGTTTGAAAGGGATTGGCTAATGGTGAAAGAAGTTGGATCTGGAATCAAAATAGGATGTGATGCAAAAAGGTTTGGAAGTTTAAAAGAATGATATGGCCATAATTGTTAAATAGAAACAGGATGTCTGAGATCTATATGGGTATGCTATTTGAATTCCATGAAGAGCGTTATCACTGGTGGACTGCTTTAATGAAAACTATTATTTTTCCGCTCCAGGCAAAGTTTCCTTGGGAGCAAATGGTTAGAGGGGCTTCTCAAAGGTGGGTTGGCAAAATTTTCATATGCATTATCTAGCCATATGCAGGTGTTCAGATGTTCAGCCTCAAAGCATGCAGGATTCCAGGTAATCTTCACTTTCATGTCCTCCATCTCCCCTTCCAAAAGCCTTGCAATCCTTTGTATGTTGCACATAAAGTTCTGCTTAGGCACCACAAGTGTGTTTACTTGAACATGCTTACGGTGCCTGTGATGATCTGTGAACAGAACTTGTAATTGCTATTGCTATTTCCCCATTTCATCTCCTCACACAAGCATTACAAAGACTCAAAACTAGAAAACTATGCAAAATGTTCAGCTCTGTCGCTTATGCTGCTCAATGCCACAAAGTTGTTTTCTCTTAATGTTAATGGTATCCATGAACACCTCTTTAACCAGATGGATAATCCCATCTATGCTTAATCTTTACTGACCTGGGACATAAACTAATATTTTCCATTTGCTGCAATAGTAAGACAACTGAGAAAGAGCCAAAGGCTGGTAAAAGACAGGGATGATATGGAAGGTGTCCTCCCCATCCCATAAAAGACAAGCCAGGATCTACTGTAGTAGCCCCAGTACTGCAAATGAAACTACTCTTCATGCAGATTGATCTGGTCACTGTGTCAGATCTAATTTTGCACAAGCTTCCAATCTTCACTCTGGATGGGTTTTGCCATAATGCCTGAGGAGTAATCTCTATCCCTGCAGTTAATAGCAAGCATTGGCCGCAACTGTATTTGTGAATTTCCCTTAACTTTAATGCCTTCTGAAAGCACTGATGTGCTATATTCTTGAAGCAGGAGGTCTGTTGAACTGATCAGTTACCAAAGTACTCCTGGATCAGAGTGGTGCTAAGAGGGAAGGTTATGAAATACAGTATGCAAGTTGAAGTTCCTCCAGTGAATATTAATCAGCTGGAGTTAGACGCACAGTAAATAAAAAAAGAAGATTAATCTTCTGCTATGTTGATTCCTAAGTGACTTTTAGAAGCAGTTTTGCCTGTGGCACAGTGCAGTCAAACCCATTATCCTTCAAACAGTGCAATAATGACAGAACACATGCATTGTAATGTAAACTTACAACCCAGTTCTAGGCGGACACAATTAATGTGTCATCTTTTCCAGCAGCTGCAGAAACAACAGCAGCAGTTATGGCCTTAGTGGAGGAAAGAGGAGTTTAGAAAATTATCTCATTCATATTTATCAGACGACTTTGCATTGTTCAGTGCTTCCACATGCAATTGACTTTTTTTCATTGCTTTCCCTAGCTCACTAAGTAGAGGTCCATTTCAATCTAAACAATATGTAATCTAAAGAATAAGGTGACCTTCATAAAGGGGGGGCATAGCTCCTTGGGTACTCCTGTAAAATCTTGTATATAGATATTAGGTGTTAACACACAGAGATGAACAGCCATGAAAACATATGTTTATATGAGCTGCTAATGTTCCAAGAAGAGGCCATTTGTGGACCAGGCAGAAAGGCAACAAATCTGAATATTTTAGAGGGGTATCCACTCCATTCATGACTGCCTAGGAATACAGAGGAAATGAATTTCCATCATGTTATATCTGTTTTCTGAGTCCTCTTTAGCAACTTTGAAAATGCTTTTATTTTTTGGGGAAAAGTAGTTTCATGATAATAAGTGGGCCCAAATTCTGTACTAGTTGGTTTGTGAATGTTTCACTTATGATAAACACATAAGTGCCGTTTATTCATGTATATAAAAAAAATCAGATCAATCCACCAAACTGGAAAAATATTTGACACTTTTTCTTTTATAAAAAGAACGTCATAATAAGGCCTTAGGAAACAAGTCTCAGCATGTGTCACTTAATTGATAAGAACTCACTTTGCTCAATTTTCTTCAGGGTGAAGGGTATTGCTTGCTGTTGAGAGAAATAGTTAACAACAAATGTGAAGAAAGTCTCTGCAAGGCAATGTTTTGCATTTCCATCTCTTTAACATGAAATTATCAAGGAGCATTGATGAAATATGTGTCAAATAGATTTATTACTAATAGCTATTGTATAATTTTAGGAGAAGGAAAAATTGTATTGGATAGGTTGGCCTAGAAGTCATTCAGTATGAGCAACCAAAGCTACATGGTCAGGAAGGACTAAGTAGTGCAGCAAGTATAATTCCAGGAGAGGTACTCCAAAATCTGTTCAGGGTTTTGTATGTTGTGACTAATACCTTAAACTTTGCACTGAAATGCATGTGCACAGAAAGAGCCTCTTAGAATATTGTGGTATTTTTGGACCAAATCAGGCATACCCCAGGCAAGCATTGTTTACACAGTTGAGAATATATTGATTTTTGCATGTAATGGTAGAATGAAAAGAAGATAGTCACCTAATGTTCTGTATTGAAGTAATTAAATGTCTGTATATAGATGTGTTGCAAATATGTAATATTGATATTTCATTTTTATCAAACTTATAGAAGACCCTGAGGAAGCGACTTGAAAGGCTATTACAACCAGATTGACTTCGGTTTTCTTGATTTTTTAATGAGAACTTTATACACCTGATGTAAGGAATTTGAGTTATATATTTTGAAGAATAAATGATTTATTATAGAGAACACGACTGCATTCTTGAGATAGATTTTTTATGCTTGTTGCTATCTACCATCTGGCCACTGTTATTTGCAATTTACAGAGTACCCCAGGCAATGGCAATCTTGTTGTACTAGCTAATTTTTCTCACACTAGGTCAGGAGAAAGGAACTATTGAATGAATTCATCAAAAGGTGACTTCATTTTGGCAGTTTAAAGTCTGATGTAGACACGAAAGAGGAGGATCTAGCTCCAGTTCCCTGAGTCTCCTGGAATGACCAAGGATTTATGAGCAAGTCATGTAGAATGGAACCGACTCAGAACTAAGCAGACAACGCCATGACTGATTCAAGCCAATTGTTCACATGATTACTTATCCTTCACAGCTTATGTAGTACAATGGTTAGAACACTAGACTAGATTTAGGCAGGATAAAGTGAAAAGAACTGTGTGCCCAGTGTGATGTTGTGGATAGGGTGACAGACTGGGATTCAGGAGACCTGGATTTAAATCCCCACTTGGCAAGAAAAAAGTCATGAGATAGGGTTAAATAGAAGGCCTGGTGGTGCAGTGTTTAAACTGCTGTACTGCAACCAAAAGTTGTGAGTGTAATCCTTACCAGGAGTCAAGGTTGACTCAGCCTTCCATCCTACTGGGGTCAGTATAAAATGTGTACCCAGCATGTTGGGGGCAAAATTCTAATTAACTAGTGAACCGCTCAGAGAGTGCACTAAACATTATTTGCCCGCATATAAAGTGTGATTGCTTTACTTAAACACTGGTAAAACTATTCCTTAAATGTGTCACTTCCCTTGGAAAACTTATTAGCATCACACTATGTCAGATGCAAATTGATATCATGTGACATACACAATAAATTTAATAGTGCACCCCACGGTCTATCCCACAGTCTGTAGGTTGGGAACACCTGTCTTATAGGTTTCTGCCTGTCCTTTACCAAAACTGGGTTTGCTGACAACATTCTGACTGTTTCCCCCACATCATTTCAGCTAATGCTTCTTAAATTACAATCAATTTTAAAAGCTGTAAACAGCCTAAATTTGTGAATGGTTCCACATGTACAAATGATGTTGTGTGACAAATCATTTTAGATGAAAATATCCTATTGGATGCAAAGCAAATTTTCAGTTACAACAGTGTGGTGGCTCATTGGTTAAGAAATTCGCCTTGTTAACTGGAAGGTCGGCAAGTTGGCAGTTCAAGACCCAAGTACAAGTTCAAGACCCGAGTACTGCATTACAGAATGAGCGCCACCTCTGTCCCAGCTCCTGCCAACCTAGCAGTTCAAAAACAATAAATTGCAAGTAGATAAATAAGGACCACTTCAGTAGAAAAAGATCTTGGATACATGAAAGGAGCTTCATTCGGATGTGCCATGAGCCGAGTTCCTCCAGCAAAAAAATCCTTTCAACCTAGAATAATTTCTGACATGAAGTTATTATTATAGTTACATCATAAAGATAAGGGTCTCTTTTATTGAAAGCCAGTCATGTCTGACTCTAGTGGCAGTGCTCATCTGTGTTTACAGGCAAGAAGCCAGTGCTGTGTGCACCTGCAGACATTTCCAAGGTCAGGCATGACTAGATGCCAGAGTGCATGGAATGCTGTTACCTTCCCACCAGAGTGGTACCTATTTATCTACTTGCAATTTCTTGCTTTCAAACTGCCATATAGGCAGGAGTTGAGATAGAGATAGGAGCTCACTCCATCATAAAGCACTCTCATCTCCAACCACTGACCTGACAACCTTTCAGTTGTCAAGTTCCATGTCTTAATCACTAAGTCACTGCAGTCACCCAGTTACAACATACTTTGCTTCATATTTTCATTAGCTTTTATGGATTACTGCCTCTCTTCTTTTCATGATTCACATTTAGCCTGTGTTTCCACTAGGTTCTAGATGCCCATAAAGAAACAGGCACATCTCTCATATGTCACAGTGTTCAGATATAGACAGGTAGTGGAAACATATTCTACATAGTTAACAACAATATCCTGAAGTTGCTTTCTTCTTAAGCCATGATATGGCAAATTGGAAGGAGAAGGAACTTAATCAAATAGTGTTGCTTGAGGTGTGTATGATAGACTGGACCTTGACCCAAGGCCTAGTCATCCAATATTACCTATTCCAATCTATACCTATAAAATGGTGCGTTAACCGTTGGAATGTGACAAAGGATGTTGCACCAGGCCCCACTAGCCCCGTCCGAGCCTCCATTCACTCGCCCGAACGGGGTTCGCAGGTAACTGTCGGGTTGAAATTTTCGACCTGGGTCAGGAGCCCCCCAGGCGCAAACAAAAAAAGGGAACTTCAATTCCCAAAGTTCCTTTCACCGCGCCGCACCAGAGCCAATCAGGCTGAGCGGCGCGGCAAAAGGAACGTACGAAAATGCGCCGCAGCCAATCAAAAAAAAAAGCCGCAAAAGATAAACCGCCGCAGACAGCAAACACGCACAGCAAAAACTACAAGCCCCAGCGTCCTGCGCACCATTGCCAGCATGGCCCGTGGGGGAAAAAATAAACCCTCCACCGCCACCGGTGCCCTTCCGTTCGAAGGGCCAGCGGCGCGCGAAAAACAAAAGTAAAAAAAAAAACACCCCACAACTGCCCTTCTTCACCACGGGCCAGCAAGTATGGCCCGTGGGGAAAAAAAACCTGGCCACGGCTGGCCTTCCGTTTGAAGGGCCAGCTGGCGTGCCAAAAATAAAAGCAACCCCCCCGCAACCGCCCTTCTTCCCAACGGGCCACCAAACATGGCCCGTGGGAACAAAAGGCACCCTTCCCACAACAACGCTCCCTTCCCAAGGGCCATCCAGCATGGCCCATGGGAAGAAAAGGCACCCCCGCCGCCAGTGCCCTTCCTACCCACGGGCCACCCAGCATGGCCCATGGGAAGAAAAGGCACCCCCGCCGCAAGTGCCCTTCCTTCCCAAAAAAAAGAACGCAACAAAAACAATCTAAAAACTCTCAAAGAAACCCCCAACCAAAACCCAAAAACATTCAAAAAAACACACACACAAACCCCCACCCAAAACCATAAACAAAAACAGAACGCCCCCCAACCCCAAACCCCCTTAAAAAAAAACACACACACAAACCCCCACCCAAAACCATAAACAAAAACAGAACGCCCCCCAACCCAAAAAAAAAACCCTTAAAAAAACCCGGAGAGAACTTACCAAAAGACGACTTACCCAGATGAAACCCGGAAATGAAATGAGGAGAAGAAGAGACTCACCCAATTCAAAAAAATTGCTCAACACCACCACCCGGTGGCCAAAGGAGAAAAAACACCCAAAATATTCCAAAATATTCAATAAATCCCCAAAAATAGGGTAATCAATTCAAAAAACATTCAAAAATATCCAAAAAAAATCAAAAATAATTCACAGATAAAATAAAAAAAATAAATTTTCCATAAAAATAAAAAAACACTGTAAAATACATTCAATTAAAAAAACATAAATTTACACATTTTTAAAATTATTATCCAAAATAAAACAATTTACAAAAATTCACAAAGTAACACATTCTTTTCTAAAATACAATAATAAAAAAACAACAGCAACCTAACCTCTTTTTAAAATCCAAAAAACAACAACATAACAACACAGTTTAAAACAGTTTAAAAAATAAACATTTTCACAAACACAAATAACACACTAACCTCATTTCCAAAAACAAAAACCTTAAAAACCACTTCAAACAGCCCGGCACTGAGGAAGCCAGCACACAAAAAAAACCCAAAAGAAGCCCCCACTGGGAGCGCAAGTCCGCCGCAGGCGGACGCAGCGCCTCAAAGCCAAAAAAACAAAAAACCTTACACCACCATTTAAAAAAGCACAGCACCATTGGTTCAAGAAAAAAAAGGAACCCTTTACTATCCAACAATTTTAAAAAGCCCGGCACCGCCGGGCAAAATATGCTAGTTGCTATATATAGATAAGCACTAAGAGCAACTATAACTACCTGTTCTCGGTTGTGTGCATACACATCTGTGTGTTTGTGAGAGAGAAGGAGATTAATTTGAAATTCCTTGCATCTGCCCTCCTCATCACTGCTGATATGAGGTATGGAGGAAGCATTTTTTTCCTCTCCCTTAGAGTGGATGAAGAAGCAAGATCAAGCAGGACACTCTAGCATTACTTGTTTGCTGGCTTGAGGACAGGGCTATATGCCTTTTTAAGCCAGTCCCATCCTTTGTACAGCCTCTTTACAATTGTTTCAGATGGCCCACTCACCCTGCAGGTTTGAGTGCTTAGGGTAGGGGTTTCCAATCTGTGTGCTGCCTCCTGACTTGGAGTTTGGGCACAGACAGACACAGACACAGACACACACACACATTCTCCTTGGGAGAAATATATTTGTGCAGCTTCTGAAATTCTCTGACCTTAATGTATGGCATAAAGTGAAATGGGTCTGTATAAGTTTAAATGAGTACTTTTCACGTGAGCACAGCAGTATAAAGTTGGAAACAATGCCCTTGCAATTTTAATTAGATTTTCATTCTTTGTTGCCAAAGTTATGTCCTGACCTCAGGTCTAGAGATGAAAATTGATATAGAAAGAAGTAAAATAAAAACAAGAGCGAGAGCGAGAGAAAAAGGTGATGTGGATTGTCATGGTAAGCGTATATGAATATCAACTCACCCCATTCCTTTCTAAAGTTATTCCCAAATGTAAGAATTAATTTTTATTGGGTTTGCTTTCCTTTTAAATCAAACTATGGGGGGAAAGTTGCCTCTGCATCTTAAACAGCTTTTCATAATGTATAATGTATGAAAGTAAATAGATTATTTTTCAATACATTCTTAAGCAGTTAAGCCACATATTATACTTTTAACATTGATACTTTAGGATATTGAAAAACACTTAGTGCATGTTTTTAATCTTTTACAAAGATGGATTCAGGGCATATCAAACCTTGAAGTTAAATCCAATTGTTAGTTCCAAGTAGACTAGACCGTTATGTTAATGGGATTTACGTATACATTGACTTAATAAGTTCAATTTATTTAGTGGGTCCACTCTAATGAGACTGAACTCTCTTTTCTATACTGGAAAGCACTGTGATTAATTATTAGATGCAACACAGCAATGAGCAATGTAGCTGACCATGTGCACTACAGATAATAAAGAACTTTTTCAGACTTCTAAAGCTCTAAGAATACTATCTCACCTCAAATAGCATAGAAAAGCATAGACAACAGTAGAAAAAATGAAATATTACCAACCAAAATTGTCCACAATTTTAGTCACAAACAGACTGACTTGAAACCCATTCTGCAATATAAGATATATAGCTTTTTTAAATTTGCAGATATCCTTATCACTTAAATAATCATTTAAATTTAAGTTGGCTTCCCCTCCCTTATTTGACCTTGTGTGAATTCATTTAACTGCTCATAAAGCTGGAATAAAACAGACTAAATCCCTACATATTTATTCTCCAGATTATGGGAAATGACATTTTCATTTCAACCAATATAGCACTATAACCGTATACTCCTGGAAATAGGTCCTATTGAATGCATAGAAATAGGTCCTATTGCAGTTGGGCATACATGTCTGGAAATAGGCATAAGACTGTGATTTCAGTGACTCAGCAAGTGAAAAAACAAAACAAAGAGAGTTTTACGAGTACAAGTGACCAATTTAATACTAACACCGTGCTTCTAAAATGTCTACATAATTTTATTTCCAAATGAGAATTCAACTTGACTAGTTTAACTCACAGTCCAACCCAGAATTTCCACTGGACTTCTTTGCTTTTGTTGCATAATTAGAATTTGGATAGGTGTTTATTTACTATTACTCATTTATTATTGAAATTTATTTCCCAGGCTGTACTATGCCTGGTTTAATAAACAGCAGAGCCATAATTAAGTAAACTCTAACTTAATTCCAAAGCAGTGGTGATGCAAAAATATAAACTTCAGCAATTCTATGTTGTTTCAAATATATATATAATTTAGTTGCTCCTTTCTGTTAACGGATTCCTGACTTAACTGAAAAGCTAATTGAAGGAAGTACTGTATGTTAATTCCAATTCCTATAATGGAAAACACAAGAGGGAAACAGTACACCGATCATACCTGTCAAGTTCCACGTATTGGCCAGGATTACCCTGTAATTCTGCGCCGATTTTCTCCATTTCCCACCCGGAGCTGCTGCTACCCCGTAATTTGGCAGCGCGGGGGGGGGGGGGAGGAGTTACTGCACATCCCTTTCTGTGCAGGTCCTTTCTACGCATGCGTAGAAGGCTTTTTTACGCATGGCTAGAACAGACCTGCGCAGAAACATTCTGCGCAGGCCCCGTAATCTCCGGAGCTGCGCTTGATAGGTATGACACCGATTCACTTGGGGACACAGACAAAATTGATACAGTATATTCTGGGGGGTGGGGGCAACAAATATTGGTTTAAAATAAATGACCCCATCCAGGCAGTTTCAGATAAAATGCATTTCAGGACATGTAACGTGAGATTATCTGTGTGTCATGTAATCTTCATTATTTCAATTGATTTCACCAGTGTCAATTCCAATGCATATGTGTTACTTTTTAAGCAACTAACTGTATCCTTGGTATAACAAGGACCTTTCTATGCTGGGTCTAGCTGTAACTTTTAAGTTTGACAACTGGCAATAAAGAATTTCCTGTTTAAAAGAATTAAAGATAACTTAGTTAATATGGGAAACACAAATCAATATGATTTATTTGAGGATCACCCTAAATCAGTGGTGGCAAACCAATGGCACGTGTGCCAGAGGTGGCACTCAGAGCCCTCTCTGTGGGCACCCGTGCAGTCACTCCAGCACAGAGTTTGCCCTGCCCCTCTGCCCAGCAGCCCAATGGGAGCACTTCCTCCCTCCCCCAGCACAGAGTTCACCCCACCCCTATGCCCAGCAGCCCAATGGGAGCACTCCCTCCCTCCCCCCAGCACACAGTTCACCTTACCCCTATGCCCAGCAGCCCTATGGAAGTGTTTCCTTCCTCCTTGTTGCTGTGTTGGCACTTTGTGATAAATAAGTGGGTTTGGGGTTGTAGTTTGGGCACTCAGTCTCTAAAAGGTTTGCCATCAGTGCCCTAAATTGTTCTGCATTGCTGGAATACTAGCTCAATTTTTAAAACTAATAACTTAATTTTGAAAAATTGATATTCCTAGGCTGCTGAGCCTGATGGCCAGAAGGTCAGCAGGTCAGCAGTTCAAGACCCAAGTGGTGCACGATGGAGTGAGTATCTGTCTTCTGTCCTAATTCCTGCCATTGTAGCAGTTTGAAAGCAAGAAACGGCAAGCAGATAAATAAGTAGCACTTTGGCAGGAAAGGTAATAGCATTCTGTGTGCTTCGGCATCTATTCATGCCTGCCACATGCCATGGAAACATATGTAGACACAAACAGCACTGGCTCTTGGGTTGTAAACAGTGGTGGGCTCAAAAAAAAAATTCTACCACACTGTGGCCATGGTATGGTGGGCGTGGCCAGGGGGAAAGCCCTACTTTGCACCCAAATTAGGACTACTTTATTTCAAAACTTGGGTAGGCAGGGCCAGCAAGAATTTCTGCTACTGGTTCTGGCAAACTGGCGTGAACCTGCTGATGCCCACCACTAATTGTAAATGGAGACGAGCACCTTCCCCTAGAGTCAAACTTGACTGGTTTTCGAGCAAGGAAGACCATTTTTTACTATTGCTAGAGGAATAATTTCCAATGTTGTGCCTTTCTCTGTGTCTCTGAGCAAGTAAGTTGGCCAGGCATTATAATAATTTTCTTCCTGGTACTCCACCTCAAGCAAAAGGCATGATGAAAAGCAAGTTTTGAAGTGTGTGATATTGACTATTGCCCCCAAGCCAATTGGAAATAAAGTCCTCAAGCAAAGAACTTTCTGTCACCAAGAAAAAAGGGTATAATGTTTCATTCTCCTCCATATTATTACACAGAGCCTGGTACGGATGACAATGCCTTCATCATTTGACATGTCACTGCATTGCATGTAAGCTGCACAAGGCACATTTAGTGGCAGAAAAGCACTAATCTTTCTTGATGAAATTGATTAAAAGAAAAACAAACAACAAAACAATAAGTGTAGCACAAAAGATGGAGGAGTGCAATTATAACCCTGTGATCCTAGTGGTGAGGATGAGTCAGATTAGCATGCTGATGAATGCCAAAGAGTTGAGAGCTTCAAACACATTTGTGTCTTCACTTGGCTTATTGAATTCCTACCAGTCTAGGGGCTGTTCAGCTGAAATCAATTTGTGACAAAATGAAGTTTAATTATTTGTTCCAAATCAATGCAACTTTTAAACTGATCTAATAACTTTCCAGTGGACATAGGTCTGGACAGTGGGTGGTTGTTAGTGATGAGTGACAACAGAAAACCATTTCCAGAAGCTAATAAATCTGCCAAGGTTTAGAACCCAACATGAAAACAGAAAGACGAGGAAATGCAGTTAAATGTCACTGGCCATTTTAGCTATGTATGAGACTCTGTGGATAAAATGAGATTACATGAACAGCTGTGGATGAAATGTATGCCTAGCAGAAACAAATACCTAAGATTCATAGAGCCAAGAATCATGCTGTGGTGATCAATAAACTTTCACTTTAAATAATGCTGAAAGATAATAAATCATGACTTTCTGGGGGGGGGGGGATTTCTAAAAATACCTGCTTAAAAACAAGAAGTCAGATTCAGTTTGTAGGAATCATGGGATATAACCTTTGTCCATAGGTAGGCCAAGAGTTTATATTTATCTACTCTACTGTCCTTTAATCTTTTAAAAACAGCAACAAATCATGCAATTTCCCCATTCCAGAACTTAGATGGTCAGATCACTAAATCAACAGAAGGACTGTGAATATGCTTCATTTTATCTTAACACACAAGGAGATCAATTATCACCTGCTTTTCACCAGGTTAAAATAAAATTGAAGGCTCCTGTTTCTGAATGGGTATATGGATCAGCAGCTGGTTGGATAGCTCAGTGGTTTAGGTATCTGGCTGCAGGGCTGGAGGTTGGGAGTTTGATTCCCCCACCACCACCACCACCACCCAGCAGAAGGGAATCAGATACCATTTCTGTGTATCTATATCTAGAAAATGTTGGACAGGTTGCCATAAGTCAGAATTGATATTACAACAAAAATAAGATAATAAAGGCCAAACGGTGTACAATATGCAAGGTGGGGACCGTTTGAGGAAAAACAATTTATCTTTCTCTTCGTGAAAACAAAACTGTCAGTCTTTCAATTTTCTCAGAATAATAATTTGTAATCTTCCTTCATCAAAATGAAATGCATATATGTAAACTCCTTCCCTAGATAAAGATCACAAAAATGATTTCAAAATATGTATTGTCACAACTAATATTATTTTATGTTTTCCACCAAATTCTCAAAATCCTCAAAGTCTTTCAGGTATATCGGCTTTTCAAATCCTTTTTCAGGAGATTTTATACAATTTCTGTGAAGTAACAAAAAGTCAGATTTAATTAAAAACAACAATTTACCTCAATATTTTGTTAAAGCTTAATAATACATGAAAAAATGGATACGGAGTCAAATCATGAACATTTTGTTGATATCCAAAGCTAATTTTTGTTACCTTTCTGTAATCGTGTCCCAAAAGCATCTCTCAAGTATATTTATTCTAGTAGTAAATATACTTGAATGAACTCTGAGGCAGACTGGAATATAGAAGCAGCTTCCCCTTTTAGTGGAATGACAGTGAACCTTAAGTGATTAAATATGGGATGCATCTGTGCTCCATATGATTCTCTATATATGATTATGGGGAACAGTTGTTCCTTAATGTCTTTAAGCACAAAAGAAATGACCCTAGAGAGGCTTTTGGGATGCTTTTGCTAGAGAGACGAGCCCCTCTAGCCGATGGTACAATTAGAGCCCCTCCAGTCTGGACAGACATTTTTGGGGTGACATGGTCTCTTAGGTATCCTGGCCCACTACCATGCAGGGCTTTAAAGGTCAAAAACAGCACCTTGAATTGCACCTGGAGGCAAACTGGTAACCAGTGCAGCTCCTGAAGGAGTGGCGAGGCATGGACATAATGCCCGCACCCCATCACCACCCAGGCAGCCGTGTTCTGGACCAGTGCAGCCTCCAAATGGTCATCAAGGGCAGCCCCATGTAGAGCGTGTTACAATAATCCAGTCTGGAGGTGACCAGAGCATGTTTTTATTGTATGTGAGCTGCCTTGAGTCGGGCTTGCCTGAGTGGGCGGCACATAAATCTAAAAATTAAACTAAAAAATAAATTAAATGTGTGACCACGAGTAAGGAGTCCTGGTCCAGGAGTGGGCACAACTGATGAATTTAAACACCACATGAGATAAGAATTCACACTGTAAAATGTAATTGACCATGAACTAAAATGACTAAATATTGAATCAAGAGATATTATTGGAAAAGAATGAGTGGTGTTCAAAATGATGCAACAAAAGCTTTTACATTATACTGTATGTAGTAAGAAATGTCTAATTTTCTAGTAGGGTTCCAAAAAGGAAGAGGCACTCAAAACCAAATTTTAAATATCCACCAAAAATGTCAGAAAAAGAGCAGATTGTAAATTTTAGACTACAGTAAACTTTTGACTGGGTTGATCATGAGAATTTATAGATAATTCTGAAAGAAATGAGTTAGCCCCAGCACTTGATTGTCCTGATGTTTAACCTGTATTGCGGGGGGGGGGGGGGGGGGGATGCCTTTAGGGCAGAACATGGAGAGACATAATAGCTTCCTATTGGCAAAGATGTCAAACAAGAATGCATTTTATCCCCTTATCTCTTCAACCTGTATTGAGAACATATTTGAGAAAGCAAAACTAGATTCATATAAAGAGTAAAAATTGGTGAAAGAAACATCAGTAATTTAAGATATGCAAATGACAGGCAAAAAGCAGCAATGACTTGAAATAACTTTTAGTCAAACTGAAAGAAGAAAGTGGCAAATCATGACTGCTGTTGAATATTAAGAAGATAGAAATCATTACTATGGAGGAAATATCCAGCCTTAATGTTGAGAATGAAAAAATTGAAATACTGTAGTGAATTTTTTCTTCTTCTTGGCTCAGTCATCAAACCTAGTAGAGACTGTAGGAAATCTGAAGAAGATTGAGACTCAGAAGCACAGCAATGAAGGCATTAGAAAAGATCATCAGGTGTAAAGATGTCTCATGAGTCCAAGACCAGGATAATCTACACACTTGTGTTTCAAAACACGATGTACGAATGTAAAACCCGGGCAGTAAAGAAAGCTGACAGGAAAAGAAATGATTTATTTGAAATATGCAACTGGAGAAGAGCTTTGTGGATACATTCAACTTCCAGAATAATGAACAGGTGGATCCTCAAGCAAATCAAGTTGAACTTTCTCTGGAGGAAAATATGATGAATTTGAGGCTGACCTACTTTGAGTGCATTATGAGAAGGCAAGATTCTCTGGAAAAGACAATACAGTAATACTGAGAAAGATTGAAGGCAGCAAGAAAGGAGAAAGACCAGCCATGAGATAGATTGACTGTCTAAGCCAGGTGTGCCCAAACTTTTCTGGCCACAGGCCAGTCACGCAGTTCAGCAGGCCAGTCACATAGTTCCTCCCACTGGAAGTGGAAGTAAAATGTGTCTGTGCACGCACAAAATGCTGTCGTAAATACACCCATGGCTGTCGTAAACACAAGCACATTTTATTTCTGCTTCCATGAGCACAGCAGGGCTGGATGATTTGGCACCATGGGCCAGATCTGCCCTGGTGGGCCATAGTTTGGGCACCCCTGATCTAAGGGAAGCCATAGGCTTAAATTCATAAGACCTGACCAAGACTATTGAGGATAGGATATTTTGGAGACTGCTCATTCATTGGATCACCAGAAGTCAGAGACGACAATGCAAGCGCGGCGCCAAAATGGCCGCCGCGCTCTTTGCGGGCCCCCCCACCGGACGAAGAGCATCCGGGTAGTTAGGGGGCGTGGCCAGCACCCTTATAAAAGGGGCGGCCACAAGGCAGCCGAGCTGCCATTTTGCGAAGCGACGGAGAGGAGAAGTTTTTCCCCATTGTTCCGTCGCTCTTACCTTAGCCGGGAAGCTACTTCAGGCAGCGGTCCTTTTCGTTCCTTTTCTTCGGCTTCCCAGCACTTTCAAGAATGCCTTCCAAAAAGAAGGCGTTGGCGAATGCGGTTCGCACTTCCAGGAGGCGCCAGCCGGGTCGGAGGACCGCGACTGCGCCCCCCAACAGCCCCCTTTGCCGGCGCCCACCGGGACCGGTGGGATGGGGTCGGTTGCCCCATGGCCCGGGACTGGGCGTCCTCAGACCGGCCCTGCGGGAGCCGCGGCCTCCGGCTCTCAATCGGTGGCTCCCGGCTCTGGCCCGGTTTATCCCTTGGGGCCTTCTGCCCTTGCCCCGCAGCTACCTGCGGTGGGCTTTAACCATGGGGGGTGGTTGGGTTCCCTTCCCCGGCAGGGTATACCTCCGGCCCCTCAAGGGCCGGTACTGGGTTCATGGCCATATTCGGGACCCGGGGTCCAGAGACCTGACCCGGCGCCTCTTATCAGTGGGCCGGCCAGCCCTATGCCCCCCATCAGTGTTGGGGGCTATGTTAATGTTGACGCCCTTCTGGCCTGCGTAGCGGCCCTTGAGGCTTCTTTGGGGGTGGTTAACCCACCCAGGGCGCCTTTGGGACCACAGGTCGACGCATCGGCTGCCGGTCATCGGCAGGCGGCCGGACGGGTCGAGCTGCTTGAGGCCCGTGGGTCGGTGTCGGCCGCGGCCTCGCAGCTCCCCGTGCAAAAGTTGCTGCTGTCAGGTACTGACCAGGCCTCGTCCACGAGCTCGGTTGCGGTCGCGAGCTCCGACGCCCACAGTGGGCCGGAACCCCTGGTACGGGCGGCCCATGGGGGTGCAGCGTGTGAGTATGCGGTTCAAACTAGTGCACCCATACCACTACCTATACTGGGGGGGGGTGTCCAGTGGCCGTGGCCCCGTATGGCTGGTGCAGCAGTTCAGCCGCCGCCGGGTCATACGGGTGCGGCACCATCAATCCAGGGCCCCACTGGGGGTGGCGCCCTCTGTCCCGTTGGGAACTTACTCGGGGTGGCGGGCTTGGTCCAGGCTCCTTTCACCGTGCCCAATGCGGCCTCTTGCCGTTGTCGGCATTGCCTACGGCGGGGTATTCTCTGCCCCTTGGGGATCGTCTTGCCCAGGCCACCAAAGAGAAAATCTGGCGGGGGGAGTATGTGGACATTTTCTCCCTTCTGAATAGAGAACCCACCAAGGAGGAGAGGGAGGGGCAGGATGAGAAAGATAAGGAACAGGCACGTCTTCGTAAGCCGCCACGCACGTGGGCCAACTGGCTGCCAGCGTACCTCATATACATGGCTGTGTACCTCAGGGCCCGGCCGGATCTGGCCATTCCGATGGTCCAGTACTTGGACAACATATACCGGGCGATGGTTGACTTCCCTGGCCCGTCGTGGTTGGCTTACGACGAAGAATTTTGCATGAGAGTGCCCCTTCACCCGGAGATGAGGTGGGATGAGCCCTGCCAGAAGCTGTGGCTTCTGTATATGACCCCCATGCGCCCGGCGCCTGGGGAGAGGTACCATTGTGGACATGCGGTCCAGTGAGCTGCTCCGGCACAGACACCCCGCCAGGTAGCGGGGCAGGGGGTTCCAGCCCGCCTGCTGTGTTGGACCTTCTCGGCCAATGGTACCTGCAGCAGGAGAAATTGCCGATATAGGCATGAGTGTCCCTCTTGTGCTGGCCCCCACGCTGCCTCCACCTGTCCTAGGCCGGGAGGAGCGCGGGGCAGGGGTAGAGGTGGACAGGGGGCGGGCAAGACTGCCGCAGAGGGAGCTGGTCAGGCAAAAGGCCCCCTCACCAATTGATGTGGACATGTTAGAGCGTTGGCTCACGATGTACCCGAGGAGGGCAGACGCAGCTTACCTGCTTGAGGGTTTCCAGCATGGGTTTCGCATTCCTTTCACGGGGGTCAGGGCTCCCCAAGATGCACCCAACCTTTTGTCACTTAGGGGAAGGGAGGAGGTGGCTGCCTTGAGCATTCTTAAGGAGGTGGATGCTGGCAGGGTTGCCGGCCCTTTCCCTGCCCCCCCCCCCGGTTTCCTAATTTAAAAGTTTCCCCCTTGGGGCTAGTGCCCAAAAAGTCACCAGGCGAGTTCCGCTTAATACATCACTTGTCCTATCCAGCCGGCCGATCGGTCAATGATGCTATCCCGGATGACCTTTGTTCGGTCCGGTATACATCTTTTGACCAGGCTCTGCGCATGGTGCGCTCATGTGGCCAGGGTGCACTGTTGGCTAAGTGCGACATCAAGTCGGCCTTCCGTCTTCTGCCGGTGCACCCGGGCGACTTTGAGTTGCTGGGTTTCAAGTTCCGGGGTGAATATTATTTCGATAAGGCCATGCCTTTTGGTTGTTCCATCTCCTGCTCGGCTTTCGAGCGTTTCAGCACCTTCCTGCAGTGGGCGTTCGTCCGCAGGTCGGGGTCTCGGTCTGTAGCCCATTACCTGGATGATTTCTTATTCGGGGGTGAACGGGGCTGGGACACGTGTGCGCGTCTCCTCACTACATTTCAGACGCTAATGAAGGAACTTGGTGTCCCTTTGGTGCCCGAAAAGACCAAGGGCCCATCTACCAAGCTCACATTCCTGGGGGTGGAGATTGACACGGTAGTGCAGGCATCCAAGTTACCGGCTGATAAGGTGACACGGATCGTTGCACTCATATCCGGCTTGGTGGCTAAACACAAGGCGTCACTTCGTGAGCTACAGGTGCTGCATGGTCACCTCAATTTTGATTGCAGGGTGATCGCACCTGGCAGAGCCTTTGCTCGACGCTTGTGCGACGCCATGATAGGCTTAACCAAGCCCCACCACAGGGTACGTCTTAGCAGGGGCCTTAAGGCGGATATGCTCATCTGGCTCCAGTTCCTGAGGGAGTTCAACGGGTTGTCCTTCTGGAGGTCCGACCTTCTGGCTTCCCCTCGTTTCCAGGTCCAGTCCGATGCATCGGGGTCCCTGGGTTATGGGATGTACTTCAATGGGAAGTGGGCCTACGGCAGATGGCCGGCAGCCTGGTCGGGCACGGGTCGCTTGCGCGACCTCACGTATCTGGAATTTTTTCCCATTCTGGGAGCCTTGATGCTATGGGGTGAGGAGTGGGCCAATTCGGTAGTACATTTCTGGTGTGACAATGCGGCAGTTGTCCACATTGTCAACTCACAGACGTCCAAATCTCCCAGGGTTATGGAGCTGGTGCGCCAGTTTGTGTTGCGTAGCCTGCGCCTCAATGTGCTCTTCAGGGCTAGGCATGTCCCTGGTGTTAATAACGATATTGCTGACGCTTTGTCCCGCCTGCAGATCTCCCGGTTCCGTGCCTTGGCCCCGGACGCAGAGGAATTTCCCTCGCCGCTCCCGGACGAGATATGGACACTTGGCAAGGAGAGGTGAACCGGGCGATCGGCATGTCGCTGGCGCCCCGCACGCGTAAGGCGTATCACCACGCGTTCATCACTTTTCAGGCCTTTTGTGCCCAGTTTCGACTACCTGAGGCTTGGCCTATCCCAGTCGCCCACATTCTACAATTCATGGTTTACCTACATGCACAGGGCCTAGCACCCCGCACCATAGCATCCAGGCTGTCAGCGTTGGCATTCATGGCCAAAGTGGGGGGTTACGCTGACAGTACCACTGATTTCCGCATACAACATGTTTTGGAGGGGTGGGTGCGGGAGCGTGGGCGTAGCCCGGATGACCGCCACCCAATTTCCCCGGGGGTACTTACCCACTTAGCACGGGGCTGGCATGACCTCTGTTTTGACAGGTATGAGGCCGCCCTGTTTCATGCGGCTACTACGGTGGCCTTTTTTGGAGCGCTCCGCATCAGCGAGCTTGTGATGCTGTCTAAGGCGGATGCAAGTCGTAGGGCACTGGAACTCGACGATGTCTATGTTTGCAATGATTGGGCTCAGTTGAGGATACGCTCCTCTAAAGTTGATCAGCACGGCGTAGGCAGTGGAGTACGACTGCTACGATGTTCATTGGCAGACATCTGTCCGGTTGGTGCCCTACAGGAGTTTCTTGCACTGCGTGGCACACACCATGGCCCGTTTTTCTGTCACCAAGATGGGTCTCCCCTTACTAAATTTCAATTTTGGAAGGTGACCGGTAAGGCACTAGCCAGTGTTGGCCTCCCTGGGGCTCGTTACAGCACCCATTCATTTAGGATAGGGGCGGCTTCTACTGCAGCTGCTTTTGGGTACTCCGGGGCGGAAATACGCCGCATGGGAAGGTGGGGATCACAATGTTTTCAGTTTTATGTTCGCCCTCTTCAACCGTGAGTACCAGTTTAGTCACTGTATTGTTCTCCCCCCTCTTTTTCCTTGACAGACCCTGGGTGTCGTATTACACCGGTGGCAGTATGGCTGGTGGGCCACAGCTACGTGCATAGGGCAGCGTCGTACGCTGCGGCGACAGAGTGGGGACCCCGACTGGGACTGGGTGCATCCGCAAGTCTCAGATGGTATGGTAAGCGTGGCATGTTATGGCGGGAACTGTTGCCATTCCTTTTATCCAGCAGGAATGCTGACCCGCCAGATATTCTGATCATACACCTTGGGGGCAATGATTTGGGACAGGTCACTGGCCTATCGCTGAAGCATGCGATTTGCGGTGACCTGGCTTATTTACATTATGTGTGGCCTGCCACAACCCTCATTTGGTCAGACATGGTACCGCGGCATGCTTACAGAGGGGGGTTCGACCTCCTGGCCCTTGATCGAGCTCGTCACTCGTTGAACAGGGCTATTGCCCGGTTCCTTCTTGACAAGGGTTGGGGGCGTGTCATTAGGCACCCCGCAATCAGCCTACAAAATTATGAGCTTTATTCAGGGGATGGGGTCCATCTGTCGCAGGGAGGTGTGGACCTCCTGTTAGGAGATTGGCGAGCAGGCCTGTTGACCGAGCTGACGGTCTGGGGGGGGCCTCGAGCCTTTATTGAGCCTCTCCGTGTGGCGGGTAGCACTGGTAAGGTAAACATTTATGACCCACAGGTATCCGGCAGGTTCGCAATTGACTGGACAACACTAGACAGGCACAAGTTGATTAAACGTTGTCCGGTCAACGACGAAACAGGCGATGGGGTGATGGCAAGAGCTATGCAGCATGCATCTCCCCGTTATTTTACGGATACACGTCAGAGGGTGGGGTCAATAGTTAGGTATTGACTACGGTCAACAATTTGTTTGTTGTCAACAAACAAATTGATACAAATGGATACATTGTAACCAATTGCCGTTTGCAATTTTGGGTGGTACCTTACCAGTGTTACTTCGGCCTGCTTGCCTTAAGAATTATAATTGGTTGAATACCAATAGAAATTTATAATTCGGACTAGGGCATGAATCAATAAATGTGGCCCAATGCCGTTATCCACTTTCATCAGTGTCTGAGTCCTTTATTGGGGGGTGCGCCTGCAATGCAAGCGCGGCGCCAAAATGGCCCCTGCGCTCTTTGCGCCCCCCCCACCGGACGAAGAGCATCCAGGTAGTTAGGGGGCGTGGCCAGCACCCTTATAAAAGGGGCGGCCGCGAGGCAGCCGAGCTGCCATTTTGCGAAGCGACGGAGAGGAGAAGTTTTTCCCCTCCACCCCCTCCCTAGTTAACAGTGTGATATTTTGGTCGCTTTGGGGCCGGGTGGGAATTTTTGGCTGGGACCTACAATTGGCTCTTGGGTCCTGGCTTTTTTGCCCATCCCACACTGTTGCTATGGTTTGATATAGGGGTTTCTTTCTGCTGCTGTTGACTTTGGTCACATGGGCGGGTAGCACTGGTAAGGTAAACATTTATGACCCACAGGTATCCGGCAGGTTCGCAATTGACTGGACAACACTAGACAGGCACAAGTTGATTAAACGTTGTCCGGTCAACGACGAACCAGGCGATGGGGTGATGGCAAGAGCTATGCAGCATGCATCACCCCGTTATTTTACGGATATGCGTCAGAGGGTGGGGTCAATAGTTAGGTATTGACTACGGTCAACAATTTGTTTGATGTCAACAAACAAATTGATACAAATGGATACATTGTAACCAATTGCCGTTTGCAATTTTGGGTGGTACCTTACCAGTGTTACTTCGGCCTGCTTGCCTTAAGAATTATAATTGGTTGAATACCAATAGAAATTTATAATTCGGACTAGGGCATGAATCAATAAATGTGGCCCAATGCCGTTATCCACTTTCATCAGTGTCTGAGTCCTTTATTGGGGGGTGCGCCTGCAATTACATTCCATAGTGCTTTGTGTATTCTCTGGATGGTTCATGAGGTAATTAGCATTTTGCCCCAAACATGTTGGGTACTCATTTTACTGACCTCAGATGGATGGAAGGCTGAGTCAAACTTCTTTTTCAGCTGCCGTATCCATTCCGGATATTGGCTATCATCATGGTGATAGTCTTCCTAGTTCTTAACTTCTCGGAACAGTTCTTCTGAGGACGTGCCACACCAGTCTCTCAGGTTCTTCAGACATGAAGTTCGTCTGCATCCAGGGCCTCTCTTACCAGGGATCTTTCCTTGCAGAGCAAGTTGGAGGATTCTATATTTTATGTTGTTCCTCAAGATATGGCCAAGGTCTTGGAATTTTTTTGCTTAATGATCCTAAAGAGTTCTTTTCTTTATCCATTGATGGGCATAGCTATAACACTTCTAAACTCCTGTGTAATTCACATTATGAATTCATGTTATGAATTCCAGAATCAATTGGGATCATATCTTATGCTTTTGCCACAGAAGGCAATATTCCTACTTATCGCTCTGGGTTGCATTCGTACCGTAACATAGCATCCAACTTACTTTTTTTCCCAATAGCATCAGGAACATGGATATTTAGAAAAGCTATAATCTTTTGTCACTGAAGAGTGAGAGACTCTGAAAAGGTGAGGGTGTCATAGATCAGAATAAAAATCGTGAAATACATGTTTGAAGTAGTTTTGTGTATTCTTATATCCTGTTTCTTACTGAAGTATTTCTGCTTAAAGTCATGGCAATGAGAGGCAAAATGTGAGGGAAGGATTAACAGAGCTCTAGACATGGGTCTTTGGAGGATTCACTAGGCACAGAAAGGTAAGTGTTGGGTTGTCTAAGAAGAAAAATACAGAAAAGGGAACGATCACGTAGCTTGGAGGCAGCCTGAAACACAACCTTGGCAATGACCACTGATCAATGCAAAAACAAATAATGGAAATAAACTGCTCTCTGATATTATAAATACATTACTCTTCTTCATATACTAGAAGAAGGATAGTTTTTGCCTGAAAACAGCAGTTCTGTATATAAGCAGTATCTTTTGATAAACTTCTAAAATGGTAAAGTTTTCAAGCTTCAAGTCATATCAATACAAATTTATACCAAGGAAAACAGAAGGAGAAAGGATAGTGCATCTATCTACCCCTTATCTACATATATCTGTGTATGTCCTGGCTTGCAAGTCACACCTTGTATGTGAATCTATATAAGCTTAGGTTCAGGTCTATGTTTACAGGATACCACCCAACAGCTAAACACTGTTTGTAGTCCCCACTAGCAAAAGCACTTCAGTAATATATTAAACTATATGAGTTTAATACTGTAATCCTAAATACATTTACTTAGGATTTGCTTAAATCTGAAGAAATTTGCACAGAATTATACACAAACAACTTTTGGAAATGGTAAAATGAAATGAACTACATAGTGACAAAATCAATTGAGTAGTTATGCAACAGGTGTTAACGTAAGAGATGAACTGCCTCAAGTTAAGAAATTTCTGTAAACTTTATCTGTTGTTGGTTGAGTGTCTTGACTTTCACTCAAGTTTAGCCAATTCTACTTAGTTGGTTTAACAGAAAAATATTTTAAATTCTTCCACTTAAGGAAAAGGTTATAGTCAAAGAGGCTACATCTGAGAAAAATGTGGTATGTTGTTGTCCCTATTCATACCAGAAGAAATGGATCAAATATTCCATCAAGCCACAGATTTTTGACTGACAAAATGGTCACTGACATCAGTCTCAGCCTTACAAAATGGCTGTCAGACTGTAAAAATTGACTAAGTTTAGTCAGTCACTCCATTGTCATTCAGTTTTGCAATTTCTTTTTGTATTTGATTTCCATCAGGTAGAAAATAATGAGGATCTCTGAATGCCTTCTAGAGATTAATGAAATTCTGTGTGGTGTAAATTTATTTCTTGCACTCTGCAGTAGAATTAAATGGACCTTAACTCCTTGTAAAGCAGGGATAGAACAAACATGGAACATCAGCCAAAGCAAAACATTTCTAAGCCATATTGATTGCAGTAGGGAACTCATCCATATGCTTAATGTTTTAGAACAACAAAAGTGGGACTGCTTAACTTTGGGTGGCTTATAATCATAATTAACCTCTGCTAAATTCTAAGTCTGCCCTTCTAAATTATACACACATTTGTACCAAGATTAACCATAGCAGCTTTTTAAACATTTCCTTTTACCATTAATCATTGTGATCAAGCCTATTGCCGAGATGTCCTGTTAGAGAAAATGGATTTTGTTTCCTTGTTCTAATGAACTGCATCCTTGATCTGAAATGACAGCACTTCTCTAACACTGGGGGTTTAGGATTGCTTGCCATCTGTTCATCCATGTACAGCTTCAAAGCAAACACTACTAGCTCAGCCTAATTAACAGTTTTACGATCTCAACTCTTCTAGTCTTTTATCCATGAAGGTTTCAGATGGTATGATAAACTAGTGAGTTTGTCTCTCTTTGTGTAATAGTTTGTCTGTGTGAGAGGCAGAGAGAGAATTACAGAAAGTAAATGGATGATGGTATTTTCAGAGCTATTTCTATGATTCTTTCCATTTTTAAAATTATAGATTATCTTCCATTTTAGCTTGCCTCATGCACACTTCTAAGACTTACTGCAGTTCATAAACAGAAGATAGCCGAACAGATTACCAAAGTGTGCAGTGCTCTGTCAGACCCTATAAATCCAAGGGTTAACCGTTGGAACTGGCTATAGGTTGCTATGCCTCGCCCTACTTGCCTGCACTCACCCTTCGTGCACACGGCCTATCTGGGTACGCAGGTCAACGAAAGATTGAAAAAACCAGCAGTGGGGCAACAGCCCCACAAACGCGAAGAAAGGGAAACAACTTCACTTCCCAACATTCCTTGCGCCGCACCGCGCCAGAGCCAATCAGGCTGAGAGGCTCTCGCACGGCGCAGCGTTTGGAAACGCGCCGCAGCCAATCGAAAGAAAAGCATTTTAAAAAAACACAGCACAAACACAAAACAGCAACCCATAACTACAAGCCCCAGCGTCCTGCGTGCCATGAGCGTGCAGAGCGCTGAGGAAACCGGCGCCCGAAAAATGAAAAAGAAAAACAAATCACAGCCAAGCACACACCAGCCGGCTTTCTTTCCAGCACCCGCGGCGCCTGAAGCTCCCGAATGGAGTTTCCCCTTTAATATCAGTGGGTGGAGGTTGCGATCCCCCTCTCCGCTGGCTACCCTAGGGTTGGGAGGTTTGTGGGGAGAAAAGGAGTATATTGCCCCAACCCTTCTGGAAACAAAAGATCAGACAGAGAGGATCGATCCCCCACCCCCCTCCTTAAAACAACTCCATGTTTTCTTCTCTTTAAAAACGGAGTTGTTTTAAGGAGGGGGGGTGGGGATTCGATCCAGTCTGCCTGATCTTTTGGTTCCAGAAGTGTGGGGGTAAGATACCCCTTTTCTCCCCACAAACCTCCCAACCCTAGGGTAGCCAGCGGAGAGGGGGGTCACAACCCCCACCCACTGATATTAAAGGGGAAACCCGATCTACTTTCACGACTCCACACAAACAAAGCACCATAACACACTAAAGCTCCCCTCCCCACCACCTAGCCCACCCTTCCTAACCCCCAATGACCATGCCCCCCTCCCCACCACCGAGCCCACCCTTCCTAACCCCAACAACCATGCCCCCCTCCCCACCACCTAGCCCACCCTTCCTAACCCCCAACGAAAAACAACTCACCGCTTCACAGCAAAGCAAACACCAGCTGGCTTTCTTTCCCTCACCAACAGCGCCTGAAGGTCCCGACTGGAGTTTCCCCTTTAACATCAGTGGGTGGGGGGTTGCAATCCCCCTCTCCGCTGCCTACCCTAGGGTTGGGAGGTTTGTGGGGAGAAAAGGAGTATATTGCCCCAACCCGTCTGGAAACAAAAGATCAGGCAGAGAGGATCGATCCCCCACCCCCTCCTTAAAACAACTCCGTCTTTTCTTCTCTTTAAAAACGGAATTGTTTTAAGGAGGGGGGGTGGAGATTCGATCCTCTCTGCCTGATCTTTTGTTTCCAGAAGGGTTGGGGCAATATACTCCTTTTCTCCCCACAAACCTCCCAACCCTAGGGTAGCCAGCAGGGAGGGGGATCGCAACCCCCACCCACTGATATTAAAGGGGAAACACGATCTACTTTCACGACTTCACACAATCAAAGCACCATAACACACTAAAGCCCCCCTCCCCACCACCGAGCCCACCATTCCTAACCCCAACGACCACGCCCCCCAGCCCCCTTCCTAACCCCCAACGACCATGCCCCCCTCCCCACCACCTAGCCAACTCTTCCTAACCCCCAATGACCACGTCCCTTCCCCACCACCAAATAAATAACTAATTTTTATAAAAATTACTAAAAACAGTCAAACACATCCAAAAATACACAAAAACAGAACCACCAAAAACAATAGGAAGTAAACAAAGACACAATCAAAAACAAAACAAACAGACAAAAAATACAAATTTCAAACACCCCCCCCCCCGCCCACACACACACACAAAACAAAGAAAACAAGCAAACTTACCAAAAGATGTGCTACCTACACCAGGACTGAAAAAGAAATGAATAAAGAAAGAGACTACTTACCAGAAGAAGCTCCACCCAGAGGCCAGGAGAGAAAAAAAGTCAAAATACAATAACCCCTACCAGCACCACCTGCTGGCCACAATAGTAAAAACAATTCAAAAACACACAAACATTGAATGTAAAAAACATTTACTTTTACATTATTAAAATTATGACCTATGGTACAACTAATTAAAAAAATTCAAAAAAAGAAAACATTATTCACTTACATAAAACAATTTGAAAAAATTATATCATACTTTCTTCTTTTATTAATCCTCAAAAAAAACCAAAAAAACAGATCCCAGTAAATAACAGCCAAGCCAAAAAAATTTTTACATAAATAAACATTTAAAAAATTAAAATTACAGACAAAGCAATTTTTAAAACATTAACACAATTTAACCTTCCAACACAATTTAAAACTATTGCAAAAATAAAATTGGTTCATTTTTTATTAAAACACACGGAGAAAAAAGCCCGGCAACACCGGGCAAGCCTTGCTAGTAGTTTAATAAATTAGGGTATCCGGCAGTGGAGCCAGGAGTTTAATACACAGGCTGGGAGAAGAATCCTCATGTCATAGAATGAATCTTAGTAAAGACTGCAGTAACGTGGATATCACATTCAAGAAGCAGTTCCTTATGCATGTTGCAGAACTAGTCATGCAATGAATCATGCAATCAAACTATGCCATGTGGCCTGCCTGGGCATAGTTCCCTGCAAAATTCCATTGCTGTAACTTTACCTTACACAAGCTGCAACATGATTTCAACCATTAGATCATGGCTTATGTTATATGACACACTGTATTATTTTAAGTCCATCTGTTTAGTGATAAGAAAGATGCCACCAAATGCTGGGTGCAGACATGGGGCATATGATATATGCAGACATGTGATATAATGTCTTATAGTGTGACCTCAGAATATGAGTTTTCCATCAAATAATTTTCAATTAGCTGAATTTTAGGGGATAGCAACCTGAACCAAAATCTGGTTATTTTCAACATAACAGCACAGCTACTACTTTTAAAATCCATATAAAAGACAAAAAATGAGTTTATCTGTCACTTGTGAAAACAATCCCACCCATAGTAACTCATTCATAATCACTCACATGTGCAATCTCATTCTCTCTCTCTCTCAGACTGACAGACAGACAGACAGGCAGACAGACACTAATATAATTATAAAATTATCTCTTTAAAAATTATTTTTTGCAATCAGTTGATGCTGCTTACATATCCAAAGCATGGTTTTAAGAAGACCAGGGTATTTCTAAGAATCAGCATGTAAAATATAGCTGAGAAATTAAACATACATTCCTCGACCAAGATCTCCCTCACCCATTCTCCTTTGCTGTGTGACATTGAATAGTTTTCTGCCTTGATGTTAGAATATAGCAGTAGGGTACATCTAATCAGATGACCAGATCATGTCATTTGATTTAGCAGGCTTAAATATACATAATAACCTATTGTCCTGAAAACAAATGTTGTCTACACCTGGTGCTCCCACTCCTTGTCATGCTTTGGAGATAATTGGTTATCATGGCAACAAGCACAGGGTAAAAAGCCAGCAGCATGCTTGAAAGGCCATCCTTCTGGTGAGTGAAGCTTTTCCAGAGAGAAGGTTAAGTGGGTTGTAACATCTCAGTTGTGCAGCTTCCATTCTCTGCCCCTTAAACTAATCTAGGACAGACATTTCTTTGTTTTGATAGACATATCTGGAGAACTTGAACAAGCAGTAAACAAATAAGCAAAAAACTCTGAAAGTTTGTTGTTCTTACTGAAAACTGAGCAGTGATGAGATAAGATAAAAGGGTGTATTGAAAAGTCTCTGTGTCTATTTTTTTATTCTCCAAAAAAAAGTATATCAAAGTAGTAGATGAGATATGCCTCATAGCTGTCATGCAGATAATGCAAGCGCGGCGCCAAAATGGCCGCCGCGCCCTTTGCGGCCCCCCCCACAGGAGAGAGAATCCGGGTAGTTAGGGGCGTGGCCAGCTCCCTTATAAAAGGGGTGGCCACGAGGCAGCCGAGCTGCCATTTTACCTCAGCGACGGAGCGGAGAAGTTTTTTCCCCTGTGTCTCCGTCGCTCGTTAGCTTACCGGGAAGCCTTTTGGTAGCGATTCTGCCTTGCCGGCTTCCCTTTTTGCTTCGGTGGAGATGCCTTCGAAGAAGAAGGCAGCTCCGAGTTCAGCTCGCGCTGTTAGGAGGCGCAACCCAGGTCGGAGGACCGCGGTGCCGCCTCCTCAGCAGCCACCTTTGCCAGCCCCGGCCGGGGCCGGCGGAATGGGGTCTATTGCCCCTTGGCCCGGAGTGGGCGATCAGAGTGCGGGCGCGGAAGGGGTTCCGGCCCGCGGCCCACGAGCGGTGGACACCGCTCCTGCTCCTGCCCACTCTGTCGGGCCTACTCCTCTTGGGCCGCAGCCTCTCCCTGGGCCCTCTAGCCTTGGGGGGTGGTGCGGCCCCCTGCCTTGGCAGGTTTCTCCACCAACCCTGCCGGGCTTCGGTGCTGGCCAATGGCCATATGTGGGTCCCGGGGTACAGGGACCTGTACCCATGCCTGGACCAGGCGGGCCGGCCGGCCCTTTGCCCATGGTCAACGTGGACACCTTGCTGGCCCGCATTGCGGCCCTGGAGGCGTCGTTGGCTCGGGCCAGTCAGGCGGGCGCCCCCTTCGGGGTTCCTTTTGAGGCGCTGTCGGCAGGAGGACAACAGCCGGCGGGGAGGGTCGAGCTGCTGCAGGCGCGTGGCGCGGTTTCGGCCACTGCCTCGCAGCTCCCCAGCCAGCAACCAGGTGCGGGTCAAGCCCCGGTGATGAGCTCTACGTCGGTCATGAGCTCCGACGCCCCCAGTGGGCCGGAACCCCCGGTGGGGGCGGCCCGCGGGGGTGCAGCATGTGAGTATACGGTGCAGGCGAGTACATCCACACACATTCCCAATCTAGGGGGGGCCTTTCAATGGCCTTGGCCTCGCGCGGGTGGTGCGGGGGCCACGCTGTCGGCGACCCACCCGGCGACGACGACTGCCACCTTGGGCACTGGGGTGGGCATTGGCCCTTACACTGCAGGGAATGTTCTGGGGGTGGCTGGGTTAGCTCAGGCCCCTTTTACCAGGCCGGCTGTCCCCTTTTCGGCTTTGCCGACGGCAGGGTATTCCTTGCCATTGGGTGATCACCTGGCACAGGCTACTAGGGAAAAGATATGGCGAGGGGAGTACGTAGATATCTTCTCACTCCTGAACAGAGAGCCCACCAAGGAGGAAAGGGAGGGTCAGGATGAGAAGGACAAGGAGCAGGCACGCCGCCGTAAGCCGCCGCGTACCTGGGCCAACTGGCTCCCCGCTTATTTAATATACATGGCGGTATATTTGAGGGCGCGGCCGGATTTAGCTATTCCCATGGTCCAATATTTGGACAACATATATAGGGCGATGGTCGATTTCCCGGGCCCCTCATGGCTAGCATATGATGAGGAATTCCGTATGAGGATTCCCCTCCACCCCGAGATGAGATGGGATGAGCCGTGCCAGAGGCTGTGGCTTTTGTATATGACACCCACACGCCCTGCCCCGGGGGATAGATACCATTGCGGACATGCGGTCCAGCGAGCGGCTCCAGCGCAGGTTACCCGCCAGGCGGCGGGGCAGGGGGTTCCAGCCCGCCTGCTGTGCTGGACTTTCTCGTCAAATGGTTCCTGCAATCGAAAGAACTGCAGGTATAAGCATGAGTGTCCCACATGTTCTGGCCCCCACGCAGCCTCTGCTTGTCCCAGGCCTGGGGGGCGCGAGGCAGAGGGAGGGGTGGACAGTGGGCTGGCAAGGCTGCCACGGATGGAGCTAGTTCTCCAAAAGGCCCCCTCCCCAATTAAGGTGGACATGCTGGAGCGCTGGCTCGCATCGTACCCGAAGGGGGAGGACGGGGAGTATCTCCTTCAAGGTTTTAAGCAGGGATTTCGTATCCCTTTTATGGGTGATAGGTCCCCTCAGGATGCTCCCAACCTTTTATCCCTCAGAGGAAGGGAGGAGGTGGCTGCGGCCAGCATTAAAAAGGAGTTAGACGCGGGCAGGGTCGCTGGACCTTTCCCCGCACCCCCGTTTCCCAATCTTAAGGTCTCGCCACTGGGTTTGGTCCCCAAAAAGTCCCTAGGTGAGTTTCGCCTTATTCATCATTTGTCCTACCCAGCCGGCCGATCGGTCAATGATGCTATCCCTGCTGACCTTTGTTCAGTCAGGTATACATCGTTTGACCATGCGCTGCGCATGGTGCGCTCGTGTGGCCCGGGTGCCCTGCTGGCCAAGTGTGACATTAAGTCAGCTTTTCGCCTCTTGCCAGTGCACCCGGGCGACTTTGAGTTGCTGGGTTTTAAATTTAAGGGGGAATATTATTTTGATAAGGCCATGCCTTTTGGCTGCTCCATATCATGCTCGGCTTTCGAGCGTTTTAGTACCTTCCTAGAGTGGGCTTTCGTCCGCAGGTCAGGGTCCCGGTCTGTAGCCCATTACCTGGATGACTTTTTATTCGGGGGTGAACGGGGCTGGGACACGTGCGCACGTCTCCTCAACACATTTCAGATGCTAATGGAGGAACTTGGTGTCCCTTTAGCGCCCGAAAAGACCGAGGGCCCATCGACCAAGCTAGTATTCCTGGGGGTTGAGATTGACACAGTAATGCAGGCTTCTAGGTTGCCGGGTGATAAGGTGTCCAGGATAGTGGCCCTTATCTCGGAATTGCTGGCCAAGCGTAAGGCATCCCTGAGGGAACTGCAGGTGCTACATGGGCACCTTAATTTTGCTTGCAGGGTGGTCGCACCGGGCAGGGCTTTTGCCCGGCGCTTATGCGACGCCATGGCAGGGTTATCCAGGCCCCACCACAGAGTCAGGCTCACCCGGGGTATCAGGGCAGACATGTTCGTCTGGTTGCAATTCCTGAGGGAGTTTAATGGGGTCTCATTTTGGAGGTCTGACCTCCTGACATCCCCCAATTTCCAGATCCAGTCTGATGCCTCACGATCCCTGGGTTATGGGATGTACTTCAATGGGAAGTGGGCCTATGGTGGGTGGCCACCAGCATGGGCAGGCACAGGTCGCCTGCGGGATCTCACATACCTGGAATTTTTTCCCATTCTGGGGGCTTTGATGCTATGGGGCGAACAGTGGGCTAATTTGGTGGTGCATTTCTGGTGTGACAATGCGGCTGTTGTACACATTGTCAATGCACAGACTTCCAAATCGCCCAGGGTCATGGATCTAGTGCGCCATTTTGTGCTGCGCTGCCTGCGCCTCAATGTCTTGTTCAGGGCCAGGCGTCCCAGGGATTAATAATGATATTGCTGACGCTTTGTCCCGCCTGCAGATCTCCCGGTTCCGCGCCTTGGCCCCGGATGCGGAGGAATTTCCCTCGCCACTCCCGGACGAGATGTGGACTATTGGCAAGGAGAGGTGAACCGGGCGATTGGCCTGTCACTAGCGCCACGCACGCGTAAGGCGTATCAACAAGCATTCAATTCGTACAGGGCATTTGCTACTCAATTTCTCTTGCCAGAGACCTGGCCTATCCCGGTGGACCATGTTCTGCGGTTCATGGTTCACTTGCATGCACAGGGCCTCGCACCTCGCACCATAGCATCCAAGCTCTCGGCGTTGGCTTTTATGGCCAAAGTGGGGGGTCATGTGGATACCACCTCTGACTTCCGGGTGAGACATGTTTTGGAGGGGTGGGTGCGCGAGCGCGGGCATTGCCTGGACGACCGGCACCCTATTTCCCCAGGGGTTCTTACCCAGTTGGCCCGGGGCTGGCCAGGCCTCTGTTTTGATCATTATGAGGCAGCCCTTTTTCATGCAGCCACAACGGTGGCATTTTTTGGAGCGCTCCGCGTCAGCGAACTCGTGATGCTGTCTAAGGCGGATGCAAGTGGTAGGGCACTGGAACTCGAGGATGTCTATGTTGCCAAAGACTGGGCCCAGTTGAGGATACGCTCCTCTAAAACAGATCAGCATGGCGTAGGCAGTGGTGTAAGACTGCTACGGTGTTCTTTGGCAGACATCTGTCCGGTTGGTGCCCTACATGAATTCCTGGCACTGCGTGGCATGCACCACGGCCCGTTTTTCTGTCACCAAGATGGGTCTCCCCTTACTAAATTTCAGTTTTGGAAGGTGACAGCCGGAGCCCTCACCAGGGTGGGCCTACCAGGTGCCCGTTATGGCACACATTCGTTCCGTATTGGTGCAGCCTCTACAGCAGCTGCTTTTGGGTACTCTGGGGCTGACATACGCAGCATGGGGAGGTGGGGCTCGCAATGTTTTCAGTTTTATGTGCGCCCACTCCCGCCATGAGTACCAATCCAGTCACCTTACCGCCTTTTTTCTCAATTTTTCTTACAGACCCTGGGTGTCGTATTACACCGGTGACAGTATGGCTGGTGGGCCACAGATATGTGCACAGGGCAGCGCGTTACGCTGCGGCGACAGAGTGGGGACCCCGACTGGGACTGGGTGACCACGCCAGTCTCGCATGGCATGGTAAGCCTGGGATGTTATGGCGGGAGCTGCGGCCTTCCCTTTTTTCTGGCCTGGGTGCTGACCCGCCTGACATTCTAATCATCCACCTGGGGGGCAATGATTTGGGCCAGGTCACCGGCTTATCGCTCAAGCATGCGATTTGCGAGGAAGTCGCCTACTTGCATTATGTCTGGCCTGCCACAACCCTGGTTTGGTCGGACATTGTTCCGCGCCATTCTTACAGAGGGGGCGTTAACCTCCTGGCCCTTGACCGCGCTAGGCGCGCGGTCAATAAGGCAGTGGCGCGGTTTCTTGCCACCAGGGCTTGGGGACGGGTTAGTCATCACCCCGATATTAGTCTACAAAATTATGACTTGTACGCAGGGGATGGGGTCCATCTGTCGCGAGGAGGTATGGACCTCCTGTTGGGTGATTGGCGAGCAGGCCTGTTGACCGAGCTGACGGTCTGGGGGGGGCGTCAGGTCTTCTTTGAAGCCCCTCCGTGTGGCGGGTAGCACTGGTAAGGTAAACAGTATGACCCACAAGTATCCGGCAGGTTCGCAATTGACTGGACAACACTAGACAGGAATAAATTAGTTAAACGTTGTCCGGTCAACAACGAACCAGGCGATGGGGTGATGACGATTGCTAACCAGCATGCATCACCCCTGTGATTTCACGGATACGCGTCAGAGGGTGGGGTCATGAGTTAGTTATTGACTACGGTCAACAATTTGTTTGTTGTCAACAAACAAATTGATACAAATTGATACATTGTAACCAATTGCCGTTGGCAATTTTGGGGTGGTACCTTACCAGTGTTACTTCGGCCTGCTTGCCTTAGGAAATATGATTGGTCGTTTTACCAATACAAATTTATAATTTGGACTAGGGCATTGAATCAATAAATGTGGCCCTATGCTGTTATCCACTTTCAATGTTGTCTGTGTCCGTTATTGGGGGGGTGCGCCTGCAATGCAAGCGCGGCGCCAAAATGGCCGCCGCGCCCTTTGCGGGCCCCCCCCCACAGGACAGAGAATCCGGGTAGTTAGGGGCGTGGCCAGCTCCCTTATAAAAGGGGTGGCCACGAGGCAGCCGAGCTGCCATTTTACCTCAGCGACGGAGCGGAGAAGTTTTTTCCCCTCCACCCCCTCCCTAGTTAACAGTGTGATATTATGGTCGCTTCGGGGCCGGGTGGGAATTTTTGGTTGGGACCCATATTGGCTCCGGGTCCTGGCTTTTTTGCCCATCCCACACTGTTGCTATGGTTTGATATAGGGGTCTTTCTGTGTTCCTACTGTTGACTTTGGTCACATTGGCGGGTAGCACTGGTAAGGTAAACAGTATGACCCACAAGTATCCGGCAGGTTCGCAATTGACTGGACAACACTAGACAGGAATAAATTAGTTAAACGTTGTCCGGTCAACGACGAACCAGGCGATGGGGTGATGATGATTGCTAACCAGCATGCATCACCCCTGTGATTTCACGGATACGCGTCAGAGGGTGGGGTCATAAGTTAGTTATTGACTACGGTCAACAATTTGTTTGTTGTCAACAAACAAATTGATACAAATTGATACATTGTAACCAATTGCCGTTGGCAATTTTGGGGTGGTACCTTACCAGTGTTACTTCGGCCTGCTTGCCTTAGGAATTATGATTGGTCGTTTTACCAATACAAATTTATAATTCGGACTAGGGCATTGAATCAATAAATGTGGCCCTATGCTGTTATCCACTTTCAATGTTGTCTGTGTCCGTTATTGGGGGGGTGCGCCTGCAAAGACAGGCATAAACACATATCAGAATGCTTCTGATGAAAGCCAGCTAGTGGCAATCTACCCCCACCCCACCCCCAGCAACATATCATTTAAAAAGGTACACTATATTTCTTCTTCTCCCCTTCAAATGTCTGAAGTCAAAGGAAAAATGGGACTTCCAGTTGCACTTCAACAGCTTGACACAGAGACCCCCTTCCTCTTGCAGCTTTCTCTATCAACAACCATATATGAGTGCTGCAATGATAACAAAGTCCATTGTCGGACCCACTCCCCAATAAAGAGACAGACTCGGTGCTGGGATTGAAACTGGGCCACTTTATTAATAATAATTCACTAGCGGGCCGACATAGCACTGGTAAGGAGCGATGGTTATAGCCAACTATCTCTACCCCAACAGAAGCGCAAATGACCAAACCTCTGCTTCTGACGTATGTCCAGTGAACTAGAAGGCTTTGCACGCTGTGTCAAGCATGGCATCACCTTGTTCCTGAGCTCACCCGATTGGCCACGCGATTATCCCTCTATCTAGACCTGCCTGTGGCCAACCGAGTGTGCTCCTGCCGGACCCGTAGGGGTCACCCAGTGCCTCCTTACCAGTGCTAGCCGCCAAACATCCAAAAGGCACAAAAACTACCCCATAGCGCGCCCGACAGTGACAGTGTGGGATGGGTGAAAACAACAAGAACCAACAGGCCAATCAAGGTTCAAGCAAAAATTCCCATCCAGCCCCAAAGAGACCAAAACAATCACACTGCGACCTAGGGCGGGGGTGGAGGGCAAATGCTGCCTGGCCCAGTCGGTGAAAGAGACGAAGGGTGATCCGAGCCTCTCCCTTAAGGGAAGGCCCAGCCCCCGCCCCCTCCGGCCTCGCCCGTCTCTCATGGGGTGGGGCCGGCAAAGAGCACGGCAGCAAATCAGTGCTGCCGCACGTCCCTTGCTGGACCCACTCCCCAATAAAGAGATGGACTTGGTGCTGGGATTGAAACTGGGCCACTTTATTAATAACAATTCACTAGTGCAAGCGGGCCGACATAGCACTGGTAAGGAGCGATGGTTATAGCCAACTATCTCAACCCCAACAGAAGCGCAAATGACCAAACCTCTGCTTTTGACGTATGTCCGGTGAACTAGAAGGCTTTGCATGCTGTGTCAAGCATGGCATCATCTTGTTCCTGAGCACACCCAATTGGCCACGCAATTATCCCTCTATCTAGACCTGCCTGTGGCCAACCAAGTGTGCTCCTGCCAGACCCGTAGGGGTCACCCAGTGCCTCCTTACCAGTGCTAGCTGCCACGCGGGGAGGCGCCTACCACGACTCCCCACCCCCCCAGGCCCGCCTGCCAAACAGCCAAAGAAGGACCAAGCCCTGTGCAGGGCGGAGCACTCCAGGACTTCCATACAACTGACATCCTCCGCACGGATCGGGCGATCCCACCAATTCGGTCCTGGGGCCAGCATTGGCTAACAAGACGCCGGTGACCTGGCCCCCTCCAGAGTCCAGGCCCGGTGGCCAGATCCAAGCCAGTGACCAGGCTAAGGTCAGTGGCACCAAGAAGGAGCAGCAAAAAACCAGGTGCACCGGAATGCCAGTAGAAGGGCAGGCCATCCCACCACCTCCAGGATCAGCACCACACCAGGTACACAGGGCCAAAGCCCCAGGCGCACGCCCCTGAATGATGAAACAGCCTGCCGGGTGTCCTCAACTCGCAGCTGTGGCTGATGCTGCACGCCCGGGCCATCGCATCCAGGGGCTCAGGAGCTGAAACAGAGAACAGAGAGAACAAGTGCCAGCAAGGTGCCTGGTGCAACATGGAGTGAGCAGAGAAACAAAAGCGAGCGGACCCCCACCGGCCCATCCTGTGGATGTCGTCAACCAAAAAACACCCCAAATACGGTAGTCACTAATGCAGCACCCACACAACAAAAGGGCACCCCACCGAGGCCAGAGGAGGCAGGATTGGGAATGGGAAGAGAAAACGGCTGGGGTGTAAATACAAGGAAGGTAAGGAAACACACTCAAGAGGAAACAAATCATTTTATCCAGCAGGAACACACTCTGAGAGATATGAAAATTGTAGTATTGGAAATGTTTCATCCTAATAAGTACCAAATGATTGATGTAGAACGCTTCCTCTTACAGAGAGAAGTGTTCTACATACAAAGGTTCGGAACTCTAACTCCGCAGGGTTTGAATACAGATCTCGATCTCTCTGCATTTCTGTGAACACATTTGTATGCATACAAGTCGTTTGGTTTCTTGACCTCATGGATTGAGTCTATATCTTTAAATGCTTCAGGTTTGGCATGAGTTACAGAATTGGGCCAATTAAGGATAATAGAATGCACATGCTGTAATTATAAGAATTTAGGTATTTATACTCCTACTTCCTTTGACTGCAGTAACGCTATAACCCAATATGAATAACACCATGGAGGTTTTATGCATGCTATGAAAACATTCTAGGTATGTTGTTGTGATTATAATAATTGTTTTTATCATGGTCATTACTGTATGTCACCCTTTGTCGTGATGTTACTAGTAGGTTGCCATTGTATAGCGGTATTGTTGTTTCTTACAGACTCTTGAAAAAGGCTTGCCACCTACCGGATGGATATCGAGACCTAGCGTTCCACACCTGCATATATTTAATGCCTGGTTATTCTCCCTGCCGGTGTGGTTTATGAAGATTATTTCCAACTCTAGTTCTGTCCCGAAGCCTACAGCTTCCAGGAACATGACGGACTGAACTTTGCCATAGATCATTCTCACGAACTTTATTGTGCTCATCGATGGGGAGTTTTTGGATATTTAGCTAAGATTATTGCAGGCACGGGGCGGGGTTGTTGGTGTACAGTGCTGATGTAACTTTTTGTCTGGACATCTCAGCAATCTGCCGTATTAGTTTTTATTATTAGATGTTGAGCACTTAGGTAGTTTTCATACACATGAGTTGATTAAAATTAAATTTGTATGTAGATTTGCTTTGATTTGTTTCCTATTGGGTGTGTTTCCTTACCTTCCTTGGGAAAGGGGAGCGAACATGCTGGAGAGGTAACAACAAATCCATTGGCCCAACACAAGGCATGGGCAACACGCAGGAGGAGAGAGGGAAGCAGCAGGTGTGGCGGACAAAACACACCGAAGCAGCAAAGATCAGAGTCACCCGCCCCTCGGGAAAACGACTGAGGTACACCAGTGTGCCAGCAAGGCAGGCCCAAGCACAAACCACGCCAGGCCACCACACAGGCCAAGGCCTCATGCAGGCAGGGCAGGTGCCGTTGGCGACAAACAAAACACGCCAACAGCCCACCAAACCCATACGCAAACAGAAGCGTACAGAAAGAGAGGGTCACGGTCACGGTGTAAAGGCAACCCCACCCGGTCTTAAGACAACAGGATAGTCCAACGGCATGGAAGCAAGACAAAATGTGGCGCCCACGGGAGGGAAAATTGCGCCGGAGCGGGTTGCTGAGGATAGTAAGCAGCAGGCCCAGCAGGAGGAATGCCAGGAGGCACCATCGGGCAAGGCGCCCGCCACGCACGGACAACCTGAAGTACAAATGGTGGGCCGGGGGGTGGAAAACCCCAAGAGATCCGAAGCAGTCATGGCCATTAGGCCATAAGGGCCGAATGCCAAGCCACCCAAAGAGGGTGCCAACAGGACCAGCATGCCCAGCAAGCGTGTCGGCAGTGACCACCCCACCAAGATTTCCAGCTGCCGTGGGCGGCGGGCCCAGGACCAAAGCAATACCTGCACCAACACCGCGCCCGCACATGACGGTAGGCCAAAAAAGAGAGGAGGGCAGAGACACATGAAAGAAGTTAGAGATACCTACAGGGAAAGGGCAAAGCTGCGTGTCCAAGGCAAGGAACCCCAAAGGGCCCTCTAAACTGCAGATCAAGGACCGCATGATGTTAAGAAATACAAACACAAGAGGAACGTGGGATATGCCAGGCAGCGCATGGCAAGAACAGCAGACAGCGATGGCTATCCGCAGAGCTACATCAAAACCCGAAGAAGAGAGAGGGGAAACACTCCAGAAAGGAAAGGGGAGAGGTACAAAAACCCAAAGGGCAAGACTCACCCGCTCGAAAGCCATGGAACAACCATCCGCCCGCACACGCAGTCCAAACAGCACAATCAAATTGAACCAGGGTTCAAGAATCCAAGGAAGCAAGCTACAGGAGCTGGAGATGCCACCAAGCTGCCCCAGACAGAGCGGGCCAGAGTCGATGTGAGCAAGCGGCACAAACCCAGTGGCTCCCAAAGGGCGGTGAACCACCGCAGAGCAACCGCCACCGAGAGAACCCCAGGAAAACAGTCCAGAAGCTGGCATGGCAGACGGCAGCAGAAGCGCTATGAAGGCCCGAAAGGCCAGCTAGATCCGGCTCAAGGGCGCAGCGCTCAACCCCACCCTGAAGCCAAAGAGCCAGCGCCGCCCACCTCTGCAGACACCTCCGCGGTCACAAGGCAGGCACGACCAAACCGGCCAGAAGTGGGCCCTCCTTGGCAGGGGCCACACGCTACGGCCAAGAAGCCCAGACAGTGCACGGCTGCAAACCCTGCAAGGCCCACCAGAGGTCCAATGGGCCGCCCGCCGCCGGGCACCCCCTTGGAGCCGGGGGCTGGCCAGAGGCGGGGCCAGCAAAGTCAAGGCCCACATCACAGGACAGGCCGCAAGCGGCCACCAGCCGGAAGAGCAGCCTATGCTTGAGCCCCCCCGGCCTGGCAGTGGATCCAGTGAGGGAGGGGAGGCCCCAGGAGCAAGCAAGCCTGACCCAACACCGGAGGGGGCAACAGGCCCAGTAGAGGGCCTGGCGATGAAGCCGAGGCCCCAGGCCCACAGTGGGCCGCACTCCCCCCGAAAATGCCAAGGGCCCAGGCAGGGCCCCATGGCCCAGTGCCGTGACACAGAGGGGGGGCTCAGTGGCTGGCCCCCCAACCAGGGGCCACAAGGCCAGGGCTGAGGAGGCAAGTGCCAACCCGCGCCATGGTGGGCCAAAAGACAAGGGCCCGAGGCCGGGCGGAGAGCCCCCGACGAGCCCAAAGGCCTCAGGAGAGGTGCGGGGAAACTGCCGCGTGGACTGCTGTGGGCGCTGCTGCGCCCAGCAGCCTCGCCCCGTAGAGGGCCCGGAGGCCCCTTGCCCGAGAAGGGGGTCTCAAGCCAGGCGCGAGATTTCAAACTAGGAACAAAGGAAGAATATAGTCTTACTAGGTAGAAAGGTAGTAAACGTGTACATTTTTGAGACCCAGAATACTGCACTTGTTAAAATGGATTCTGAGGGAACAGCTGTAGTTACCTGCAATACTTGTGCCATGTTTGTGTTCTTGCCAAAGCATATGGAGAACTACACTTGCAACAAGTGCAAGCTGGTTGCACTACTAGAAAAGAAGGTCCAGCAGCTAGAGGCCCGCATATCTAACCATCAACAAATTAAGGAGCTTGAGCTATTCTTGGACAGAGCGGAGCAGACTATGCGGGACAAAGAAGAGACAGGGCACAGTTCTGTGGGAGAAGGCCCTTCACTAACTCAGGAGGGAGATGTTTGGAGGAATGTGACTCAAAGGAGGAGAAGAGTAGGGGATCACTCTGAGAGTCTGAAATTACAGAATAAATTTGAGGCTCTTTCCCTCGTCACACCTGATGAGGAACACACAGAGGAACAACTGGTTCTCCCTGATGATCTCTCCTTCATCACACTTGATGAGATCCAGGAAGATAAAGAACAGGAACAAACTGAGGTTCTCTCCCTTAATATGGTTGATGAGGTGCATGTAGATGAACAGATTGCAAGAGAGAAGCTCCTTGTATTTCCCTCAAATCAGGCTTTGTGCCTGATGACTGGAAGGTAGCGAACGTAACACCAATTTTCAAAAAAGGATCCAGGGGTGATCCAGGAAATTACCAACCTGTCAGTTTGACATGTGTCCCAGGTAAAGTGATGGAAACCATCCTAAAAGATAGAATTAATAGGCACATAGAAGAGAAGGCGCTGCTAAAGGAGAGACAACATGGATTTTACAAGGGCAAATCATGCCTCACTAATCTGTTGGAATTTTTTGAGAGTGTCAACAAGCATGTGGTTAAGGGGGATCCAGTTGACATTGTTTATATGGACTTTCAGACGGCTTTTGACAAGGTCCCACACCAAAGGCTCTTGGAATAAAGGGACAGGTCTTGTCCTGGATCAGCAACTGGCTAAGGGACAGGAAACAGAGGGTAACACTAAATGGACATTTCTCCAAGTGGAGGGAAGTAAAGAGTGGGGTCCCCCAATGTTCAGTACTGGGACCCCTGCTTTTCAACCTCTTCATAAATGATCTAGAGGTAGGAGTAAAAAGCAAGGTAGCCAAATTTGCTGACAACACTAAATTATACAGGGTAGTGAAAACTGTGAGAGATTGTGAGGAGCTCCAGAGGGATCTCTTGGCACTGGGGGAGTGGGCAAAACAGTGGCAAATGAGCTTCAACATTAGTAAGTGCAGAGTGATGCATGTTGGGGCAAAAAAAAACCCAATTTCATTTATAAAAAGATGGGTTCTGAACTCTGCGACAAACCAGGAAAGGGATCTTGGTGTCCTGGTGGACAGCTCAATGAAGGTGTCAACCCAGTGTGCCTCAGCAGTGAAAAAAGCAAACTCAATGCTAGGGATCATTAGGAAGGGTATAGAAAATAAGTCAGCAAGTGTCATTTTGCCTCTTTATAAATCTATGGTGAGGCCCCATCTGGAATACTATGTACAGTTCTGGTCACCATACCTCCAGAAGGATATTATGGAGTTGGAAAAAGTGCAGAGGAGGGCAACCAAAATGATTAGGGGACTGGAACACCTTCCTCACCATCTGAGGCTGCAACGGTTGGGCCTTTTCACTCTTGAACGACGGCGTCTAAGAGGTGGCCTGATTGAAGTTTATAAAATCATGCACGGTGTGGACAAAGTGGATAAGGAAAAACTGTTTTCCCTATCGCATAACATTAGAACTAGGGGACACTCCATGAAACTTTTGGGTACTAGTTCTCAAACAAATAAAAGAAAGTACTTTTTCACCCAGAGGATCACTGGTCTATGGAACTCCCTGCAAGAAGAAGTGGTGACAGCTGTCAGTCTTGACAGCTTTAAGAAAGGATTAGACAAGTTCATGGAGGACAAGAGTATCAGTGGCTATAATTATGGATACTTAAGGACAACCTCTGAGTTGGAGAGATAGGCAGGATATCTCTCAATGTCATTTCCAGGGAATCCTAAGCAGGTGAAGGCACCTCCTTAGGAATAACCTGAAGGAAATGGTGAACCACTGTGTGAGACAGAATGCTGGACTGGATGGGCTGTGGCTTGTTACAGCAAGGCTGTTCTTATGTTCTTAAGAAGCCATGCGGCGAGGCAAAAGCCAAGGCCTTGTGGAGGTTCGCCGACAGGAGGACAGCAAATGCTGCCTGCCTGTCCTAGTCGGCGAAAGGGAGGAAGGGCAGTCCAAGCCTCTCCCTTAAGGGAAGGCCTGGCCCCGCCCCCTCTGGCCTCACCCATCTCTCATGGGGTGGGGTGGCAAAGCGCGCGGCAGTGAATCAGCCCCACCGTGCATCCCTTCTCCCACAACCATATGACTCATTCCACCTGACAGAGTCCTGCACCCATCCAGGAAACCAGCATAAAATATTTTGCTGCGTGGTTCTGCTCCAGGCTAGAGAAATCTACGATAGGTTACAATCACTGGCTGTTTATGCTTACAAACCAGCCAGATCAGTTTAAAAAATAGCAATATAAATTAGGTAGCAATATGTAGTACTGCCTTGGTTCATAGATCTTTCATTCCATGTTCCTATACAGTATTGTTCCTTGCAACACTGTATTTCCCCTCCCCCTTTTTTTGTCCCTCCCCTTCTTCAGATCTGCTGTGCTAAACATCCTGTTTCATCTAGATTGCCCCTTTGTTTTGCCTTTTGTTTTGGTCAATAGGGTTCTCTTGGCAAACTTTGTGGCGTGCTTTGCTGTTTTCTACACCAGTATCCTCCCATCATACATGTTATCACAGTTTAAAGCACAGTTTGAAACAGTTTAAAAACAAAGAATTATCATGCATATCACAGTTTAAAACACTGTATCAGAGTAAGACTTGAGCTAATTAGTGAAAAGGAAAGTCGACTATATCAAGACTCTACTGTAAGTTATATCAAGTCTCTACTGTATGATCCCTATATCTAGTCACTATGTAAGTCAATTTCTTGTAAAGTCGCTATGTCAGTTGCTATATTAAGTCAGCTACAGTAATTACTTATCCTGTGCATGCAGCAGCTCCTTTTCCGCGGTGACTTCCCTTCACCCCTATTCGTCCATATGGTCTTCCTCCTCCTTCTTCCCCCTCGTCACCTCTGGTGCAGAGGGGTGGTTGCACGGGGTGATGGCGGGCCAAGGTCTTCCTCCCACTTCTCCCACTTCCTCACCTCCAGCGCAGAGGGGTGGTTGCGCAGGGTGATGGCGGGCCGAGGTCTTCCTCCTCCTTCTTCCCCCTCCTCATCTCCAGCGCAGAGGGGTGGTCGCACGGGGTGATGGCAGGCTGAGGTCTCCCTCCCACTTCTCGCCCTTTCTCACCTCCAGCGCAGAGGGGTGGTTGCACAGGGTGATGGGCAGAATAAAGGAACTGGAATTCTTCCATCAGCTTATGCTCTATATCAGCGATTCTCAACCTATGGCCCACAGGCTAGATCTGGCCCCCAAAGACTCTTCATCTGTACCCCAATGCCATCCTCTCTTCACTAGACCCCCTTGTTAACCAGCAAAACCACACATTTTCTGAGAGATCTTGCTAGATCACACAAGAACCCACACGAGAACACAGTGTCTGGCCCGCACAGCCATTCTGAGGGGAGTGATCTGGCCCTCACCCTGAAAAGGTTGAGAAAGCCTGCTCTATATAAAATGCAATGTCTTCGGTAATAAGTCAGCTTTTATTTGAAGGAAAAATAGGTCAAAGTTCAGGGTCACAAAAAAGGAAAAAGATACCAAACTAAAAGGGAACATTTTTACTTTCCCCCTTTCTCTGAATAAAACAAGAAAGGCATATCTATCTATATTTCCTGGTCTAACCAGCTAACAAAATCAAGGTTACATGTTCTACTGTTCTACTAACAAGCAAGCATAGGCAAACATGCATAATAATAAAGGTGGTTCTTCTTCTACATCTTAGGACCAAAGACAAACCCATATGTCATCCTTTATCCCTCCTTTTCATCTGTCACCCAATAAGTCTTCAAATTCAATGTTCATAATTCCTACTTCCATTCTCACAGTCCCAAATTGTTATAACTATCTTGAAGGGAAAGGAATCCGCACCTGGGCCTTTGGCCAACCCCCAACCCCTGGCAACTCCATCTTAACAAAAAATGTGTGGCTATCTTTTGAGATGTAAAGGGGGTAATGCTTGTTATGAGGCATCATTACAAACCATTATCAGTCACTTAGTTCGATTTGGAATTGTTGTACCAATAAACAAAATAACATTTTGCCTCATAGTAGATGCAAATCAACATCAGATATCAGGCACAGCTATATTAATTAGGCAGGTGGAGGTGAAAAAGCAGTTTCTTGACCATTCCCAATGTTCCACTGCTTCATGCCAGCCACCAAGGTGGGTATAAAGAGTGGTCATACCTTTTTCTTTCCCTTTTTAAAATTTCTTCCCTGTTGGTTTCAACAGGAGGAAAAAATACCTGCACCACCTTCATGGAACATCTTAGGGAATGGGAGAAGAACTTTGAATTACAGCTTCAAAGTACACTCTATCCCTTTAGTGTCCTATAGTGTCCTGTTTTAGTAAAATAATTGCTAACAGTAACTTAGTTTTCTGTGAGTAGTGAAAGTGTACCTTGGCACGTTGGTCTCCACCAGTGAAGTGATATTGCTAGTGCAACAAATGAACAGATAAAATGTTCTTTTACTTTTTAAATCAGATTTTACCAAAATTTCCAACATGGGTTAAAATTAAGATGACATAATTATCCATTGCTCCTCCATAACTTCCTCCGGTCAGCAGTTAAGATTGTTTTTATTAACCCCCCAATCTATTCTCTGTGAGAGATTCACAGATAAAGACTCTGAACGATTAATAAATGACCCTTTTTTGCAGGGCAAGCTACCTGAATTGATTATATAGCTAGCTTGATTATTATGGTTTTATGTCTATCGCTGCCATTAAGAAACATTTATTGCTATAAATTGGAAAATGTGGCAAAATGAAGCAATGATCTGTTTCCATCTCAATAACCAGATTATCTGGAAGAAATAATGATAGCCAGTCCTCTGTTCAAATATCCATGAGTCTGTAATGATCAAAGAAGTGCTATTCTTCTTCACTGAGCTATCCAACTGCCTTATTTGGGGAGATCAGAAGGAACAACTTAGCCATTTCACACTCAGTTATGAAATGCAAAGTAGCCAAACAATGAAGCTATTTCTTCAAACAATTGTTCAAATCACTGATCCTCAGCCTGCATTTTTGTGAAGGGATGCATAAAACAGGACATGATTATTCCACTCTCTCTTCTTTGGTAATATTGCTGCTCATTTAGTTTAAATAATAAATGAGAAACCAAATCAAGCACATTCACTGCTGTAATAATACTTTTCTCATTCAAAAGATTTAGGACTGGATGTGGGTGGATGAGAATTAGCTTCCATATATTACATGTCATCACTTTATCAAAGAGATACAGACACACAACTCCTGGAATTGTGGCTTTCAGGCTCTCAGAGATTCAAGGCCAGCCTCCTTTGAAGAATGTCTTTCAGACTGGATGGTCTACACAAGTGATGGCCAACTTTGGTGCTCCAGGTGTTCTTGGACTTCAGTTCCCAGAAACCTATGTCAGTACATCTACTGATCAGGGCTTCTGGGAATTGAAGTCCAAGAACATCTGGAGTGCCATGGTTGGCCATCACTGGCCTATACATTCTCTCAATCCCAAGCAGCATGGTCATTGGGCATGCTGGCGGTTGTTATTCAGTACAATACATTTTGGAATACATTGCTGTGCCCACACCCCAATAACGACATGGACACAGAAACTTTTGGATTATAATTGGGCCACATTTATTTAAATTCAAACAAGGCCTACCTTAACAATGGTTAAGGATGAGACGGGCCACAATAGCACTGGTAAGGAGCAAATCCAATTAGAGTCCTAATTAACTTACTCTCACACCTTGCTACTGTGGTAACAACGTGAGAGCCTATGCCAACAACCGGCTTCAGCGGAAGCGTGTTGTTGACCTACTCTATGTGTTGCCTATCTAATTAAGCCGGCTGGCCATACCAGTTTGGCTAACCTTGTCCTCCCTATGGCCAACCAATTGTATTTAACCTGTTAAATGTTAATGCAGTTGCCCCTAACCAGTGCTATCCACCACACGGGGAGGAGTTCACTGACTCACCACCCCACCATGGCCACAAACGGCCAACAGGCCCGTCTGTATGGAGGACAGAAAGAGGTCCATGCCTCTGTCCGACAAATGTACACCATCAGCTCGATACAGACAGTGGTCTTGTATGCGTATGAGTGGGTGTGGAACCACCGCCCCCAAAGCATTGGCATATACGTAGCGGGCCAGTGTCCTGTTAACCGACCTGTGGGCCCGGTCAACTCCCCGTGGATCAATTCCACCTTGGTAAAACATGCGTGGTATCATTTGAGACCAAACGATCTGTGCCTGTGGCCAGGACTGACCCAACAGGGCAAGATCTCTCCGGATGGCGCATGCCAACTCCAAACCCGTAACCTGAGCCAAGTCATTGCCGCCCAGGTGTATGACCAAAACATCCGGGGGGCTCTGGTCTCCCATGGACCTGATAAAGGGAAGCAATGAATGCCAACACATGCCGCAGAAACCAAACCAATGTAGCAGCGCCAATGCACCGATGCCCAAGTGCAGCCCCCAAGAAGTGGACACAGCATAGCGGACGGCCCAATACACATAGCTGTGTCCAATGATCCAGACCCGTGCAGGACTTCCAAGGCATGCCGCACCTGTAAGAAAAGAAAAGAAAATACACGAGCAAAAGTGCTACTGAACCAAAGGCCGTACATATGAACAAAAACGATTGGAACCTCACCGTCCCATGGAGCAGATATCCCCCTCCATGTAACCACAGGCCACCGCAGTGGATGCAGTGCCAATGCGAAAACAGTGGGTCCCAAAACTCATACCCCGAAAGCCCAGTAATTCCAGTGCTGCCCCCATAATCCTCCAAAATTGGTATTTGGTGAGTGGTAGACCATCCGCATGACAGAAAAGGGGGCCCGGGGAATGACCATGCAATGCCAAGAAGGCGCGCAGGGTCCTGACCGGGCAAATCGCAGGGCTACTGCAAGCGTACAGCATGAGCGTACTGCCCTTGCCAAGCTGATCAGTCTTTGAAAAACAAATGGATAACCGCAGCCATTCGTGGGTTACACACAGATCAGCCAGGTCTAACGCCCTGCGAGAGGTATCCCCGTGGGACGAGACCACGAGCTTGCTGACCCAAAGTGTGCTGAAGAACGCCAATGAGGTAGCCACATGGAAAAGACACGCTTCATATTGGTCTCTGCAGACTGTCGGCCAAACACCGGCAAGTCGCAAGAGCATATCCGGGGAAATAGGTCACCTGGTATTGGGGTGCTGACCGCGCTCATGAGACCACCCCTCCAGAACACAGCGGACCCTGAAATCTGAAGTGACATCTGCAAAGCCGTTGACCTTCGCATAGAAGGCAAGCGCAGAAAGACGGCCCGCAATAGTCCTAGGCCCAACCCCTTAGCATGAAGGTGTACCATGAATTGCAAAAGGTGATCCACAGGGGGAGGCCAAAGTCCAGGGAGGGACAGCCCATGGCGGAACTCCTCAAAGTCCCTGAACATAAGCGCGTACGCCTTACGGGTGCTGCTAGCCAGCGAAAGAGTGATGGCCCGGTTCACCTCTCCATGCCAAAACTTCACATTATGGACAGGAGTGCCAATGGCAATTCGTCGTCCTCTGGCGCCAGAGCCCGGAACCGATCAAACTGTAGACGAGACAAAGCATCAGCAATATCATTCTTGATACCCGGCACATGTCTGGCCTTGAACAGTATGTTGCGGCGCAAAGCACACAATACGAAATGGCAGACCATGACCATAACCATAGGGGAGCAAGATGTCTGGGAATTAATGATCTGGACGACAGCCACGTTGTTGCACCAAAAATGAACCACCGAGTTCGCCCATGCCTCATCCCACAGCAATAGAGCTCCCAAAATAGGGAAGAACTCTAAGAAGGTGAGGTCATGAAGCACGGCAGTGCCCCGCCATGCCTCCGGCCACCCACCATAGGACCAGTGTCCATCGAAGTATGTAACATAGCCGAATGCCCCAGATGCATCCGACTGGACCTGAAATACTGGCGTGGCCAGGCACTCATCACGCCAAAAGGAAACCACGTTAAAATCTGACAGGAACCCCAACCATACCTGCAAGTCAGCTATGACAGCCCTAGTCAAACGAACCCTGTGGTGCTTCCTGGATAACCCAACCATGGCGTCGCACAGATGCCTGGCAAAAGAATGGCCGGGTGCAATAACTCGGCAAGCAAAGTTGAGGTACCTATGAAGCACCTGAAGGTCATGCAGTGAAGCCTTGCGTTTGGCCAGTAGGGAACGGATAGTATCCGAGATGCGGGCAACCTTGTCCGTGGGCAACCTGGAGGACTGGGCTATGGTGTCCAACTCAATCCCTAAAAAGACTAAACAAGTAGCAGGTCCCTCCATCTTCTCCAGAGCCAACGGCACGCCGAATTCGGCCATAAGACCCTGAAACGCGGCCAACAGGTGCGCACACTCATCCAAGTCCGAAGGGGCCCCAAACAAAAAATCATCAAGGTAGTGGGACACCGAGCGAACCCCTAAGAGATGGACGAAGGCCCAATGCAGGAATGAACTGAAATGCTTGAAAGCCGAGCAAGAGACAGAGCACCCGAAAGGCATCGCCTTGTCGACAAAATACTGCCCCTGGAAACGAAAGCCCAGGAACTCAAAATCATCCGGGTGAACAGACAGGAGACGGAAGGCCGACTTGATGTCACACTTGGCCATTATAGCCCTCCGGCCGCACGCCCGGACCATGTTGAGAGCCTGATCAAATGAAGTGTACCGGACTGAGTATAGCTCGTCTGGTATAGCATCATTCGCAGATTTACCTGCTGAGTAAGATAGACGGTGAATCAGACGAAATTCACCAGGTACCTTCTTAGGGACCAAACCCAGGGGCGACGCTTTGAGGTTGGGATAAGGTGGGTCATCGAAGGGGCCAGCTACCCGGCCCTCCTTGAATATTTTTACCCGGGCAACCTGCTCCATCCCTCTCAAGGAAACCAGGTTAGGCGCATCCTGTGGCAAGTGCACCACTACAAACGGGATATGAAAACCTTTAGAAAAACCATCCCAAATATATTCTGCGTCCGCCCGGTTGGGGTAGAGACGGAGCCAACGTTCCAAAACCTCCAATTTAATTGGGGAGGGGGCATTTAGCAGCTGATGGGTCAGCATTGCACCCTGCCCCAACCCCGGGATCCCCCACATCTGGTGCAAGCTGTGGCTGGGTGGGGGCCAAAACAGGTAGGGCATGCGTGCCTGAACCTGCACTGGCGCCAAGAACATCCGACTGCTGACGAGTAGCTTCAGCACAACAAGGGGTGTGGAACCCCCTGCCCCGCCTGCTGGCGTGGAGATTGAGCAGAACCAGAACGTTGTACAGCGTGTCCAGAATGGAACCGGTCACCAGTGGCTGGGCGGGATGGTGTCATATAATATAGCCACAAAAGCTGATTGGGCTCGTACCAGTGCATCTCCAGGTGAAGCACAGCCCGCATAGGAAATTCCTCATCGTACGCCAGCCACGATTGACACGGGTAGTCCACATACGCTCGATAGATGACATCAAGGTACTGGACGAGAGGAATAGCCAGGTCTGGGCAAGCCTTGAGGGATACCACAGTGTAAATGAGATAGGCGGGTAACCAGTTGGCCCAGGTGCGTGATGGTTTACGCCGCCGGACCAACTCCATATCATGGTCATCCTGCTTCTCTTTCTCATTACGGGTTGGTTCCCTGTTCAGGAGGCTAAACAGGTCAACATATTCCCTGCGCCAAATTTTATCCCTAGTGGCGGGGAGCAAGTGGTCACCCAGGGGAAGCATGACCCCTGCGGTGGGCAACACAGAAACAGTATGATACCCCATGTTCACTGGTGGGCCATAGGGCCAAACTGGATAAGGCAACCATGGTGTGGCCTGTGGGACAGCCGAGGGAGGCGGGGGGTAAGGTGCCCTCCATTTCCCCGCCCGCAACTGTGCCACCATGATAGGCAGAAAGTGAGACACCAAAGGAGCCACACCGGATCCAGCCGGCCAAGGCCAAGTGGGCAGTGCTGGCAGAGGTACAGAATGAGTTTGCATGGATATAACTTCACCGCTATACTCACCGGATGCACCCCCTCCTGCCGCCCCCACTGGGGGTTCCATGCGGGCAGGGGCATCAGTGCTCAGGAACGAACTAGAGCTTGAGCCATCCAAGGAACCACGCTCTGCACACCCCGCGGACGCCGCAGCAGCTGGGGCATGCGACCCACAGGCACACCCAACAGGGCCCTCTCAAGCCGCACTAGCCGTGAGTCAAGGGAGGCTGGCAGCGAGGGGTCAACAGGGGAGCCAGTACTGGGAGGAAGTATGGTAGGTCCAGCCCAGGGTAGTAAGCCCGCGGCCCTCTCCAGGGCTGTGAATCGGGCCTCAACCGTCTCATGGGCCAGGGGGCCGGGCACAGGCTGGGATACAGCGGCAGCAAGTGGGCCATCAGCCGGGGCCCATGGGATGGAGACCCCTGATGAGGGCCTGCTTCCCCGTGAGTTAGGGCTCTCCCCGTGAGGTGTGGATGAAGCCGTGTATCGGGCCCTCCTCCTCGGATGGGGGGATGGCTGAGGCACCGGAGTTAGGGCCGCCGCAGGCCAAGGTGCAGAGGTGCGCGAGCAGCGCACCGCAGGCAGGCAGGCTGCTGGGCCCTGTCTTCCTCTAAGGTGCCATGTGCACCTAAGAGCGGGGGAGACCGGTGCAAATGGCGTGGCCGCCAAACAGAGCCCTAAGCGGGCAGAGTGTGGCCCCGAGAAGGAGCGGGAGCGCCGGCCCGGTCCCGGGCCGACAAAGAAGTCTGGCTCCTGCCCATTTCTGGATGGGGGCCGACAGAGCGAGGCATGCCAAGCACACCTGAAGAGGAGGCGAGCTGTGGAGGACTGGCACCAGCTCGCTCCCGGGCTGATGGCAGTCCAAAATTTGGCTGAGCACGGAGCAGTAAACACACCGTGTTTTGGCCCGGCCAAAATTCGAAAGAGGGGGCTGTTGGCCTGGCCACCCCTTATAAAGGGGAAGCTGGCCATGCCCCCTCTCCCCGGCTGTGCCCGTGCCTCAGGGGCGGGGCCAGCAAAGCACGCAGTGGTCATTTTGCCACCACGCATACCTAATGGCTAGGTTGCTCTAATCAGTCAAATGATAACAGGTTTTGAAATTATAAGGCAGCAAATTGTAACTTGAAGCATTCTACTGTTCTTTACCTAAATAATAGTTGTAGTGCATTAACTCTTCAAAGGTGGATGAATTCTTACCACAAGATAAACACCAGAATAAAAATATACAGCTTATAACAACTGGAAATTCTAGCAAGAGGTCTTAACAGTTGTTTCAAAGTCAAATCTTAATTTCAGCCACTATATTTTTAAAAATTGCTTCTCAATGTGTATTGGAGTATGGAATCACTTTTCCCCATGAAGAATCATATATATAGCTATATTTATATTTATAGCTATATACATTCTCTCTCTTACACACACACACACAGAGTATTTTCAGACCATAAGACACACCTGACTATAAGACACACCCAGTTTTTATAGCAGGAAAGCAAGAAAAAATATTCTGAGCCAAATAGTACTGTATTTGCACCACCAACCAGTGGTGGCTCTGCAGGTGAAATGGGTGGGAAGCCAATTGCACTGAGACAGGAAGTGATGCTCTAGCCTAGGCTCTTGTTTTCCCTGCAACCAGGAAGCATGGCTTCCCCCTCCATTTTGACCACATGGAGCAGGGACAAAGGCAAGAAAGGGAACTGAAACCCTTTCTTTTTATGCACAGGTTTGGTTTTCCACTGAAATGCATTGGGAACATACAAACAGAAAAGCTTTAGAATACTGTACAAGAAATTGATTTCCAATGCATTTAAATGGGAAATTGTGATTTGTTCCCTCTTGTGGCTACCTGTTGTAATGGCCCACAGCCCAGCCCTCCCCCCCCCCCCCCCAGCCCCAGAACTACTGTGGTGGTGGCAGTGGAGGTCTTTGGCCAGCCATGGCTGTTGTAAAATTTATTCATTCACCCAAACGTTTCCCTGATTGGTAACTTAGCCAGCTATTCCTCGGGGTTAATAATAAACTATTGTTAATAATAAGCCAGTCCTAGGAAATCAACCCCCTCCACTTCTTAGAAGGACAGATATTGATACTGAAGCTGAAGCTCAAGCACTTTGGTCACCAAATGAGAAGAAAGGACTCACTGGAGCAGGCCCTGATGGTAGGAAAGATAGAAGGCAAAAGGAGAAGGGTGTGGCAGAGGATGAGGTGGTTAGACAGTATCATTAATATGGTAGACATGATCTGGGCAGACTCCTGAGGATGGTGAATGACAGAGAGGTCTGGCATGTGGTGGTCCATGGGATAACAAAGAGTTGGACTTCACTGTGCAACTGTGCAACAACAAATTGATAATGATAATAATAAACTATTTTATTGATTTATTATTTTATCACTATTTCCCATTTTTATCACTTGATTTAACTGTTGTTGATGATGATGTCGGTTTTACTTTTTAACATTTTAATACTAAGCAGCATAGACATGTCTTAGTTTTTTTAATTAAAAAAATGTGGGTTGCCAGAAACATAGTTTTCTTAAAGGCCAAACTCAGAAGTATACCAGAAGATATGTTGGAATCTCAGAAGAAAATATATAGAGATTGGCACAATAGTAGTTGCTATTTAACCAGAAACCAAAGTAGCATGCAGATGTTTGAATCACATGTGTAGCTGTAGCAGACAGAATGAAACCTAATTAACTACAGAACAAATTTAAAGTGTCAACATTCCAAGTGGAAAACAGCATAGTCAAAACAAATATTGCATGCATAATTTTCCCTATTGCTACATTAGAAACTATGTGAAATTTATGTTTACTCGTTACAAAGAAGATACCCTTTTAAAGCCAATAGCAATAATTTTAAAATAAATGTAACCCGATCTGAGAATTGGAGTTATATTTGTATTTGTCTTGCACTTTAAAAAAACCTATAAAGTAATATGTGTTTTAAGAGCCCAAATTTATAATTTTTTTTAGACAAAAGACTCACATGGAGTAGTGGCAACTACAACTTGTAAGTTTTTAGAGGAAAGAGGAAAATAGTCAATACTGACTATTGAACTGGTTTGTTTTTTTGTAAAGAAAGGACAAAAGGCAAAATAGGAAGAACTCAAATAAAGATATTTTCATCATTCCTCTAAAAGAGGTATTTCAGCAGTAATAAAACCAAATACAAAACAGAAAGAGAAATAGAGTAAAACCTCTACTTATGAAAAAAGTCCATTCCATAGGCTTTTGCTTAAATTGAATTTTTTTGTAACTTGAAACAAACTCATAGGAAAAATTATTTTTTACGTAACTCGAAGCAAACCCATAGGAAAAATGAAATTTTTATGTAAATTGGAGCAAACCCAAAGGGAAATGAATTTTACGTAACTCGAAGCAAACCTATAGGAAAAAAGAATCTTTATGTAACTTGATGCAAACCCATAGGAAATTGTGTAAATCGGGACATGGTTTTAGCACAAAATCATTACGTAAGTCGAATTTTATGTAACTTGGGGCATTTGTAAGTCAGGGTTTTACTGTATTATGGCACCTTTAAGACAAACCAATATATTTCAGTATGTGTTTTGCTTGTATGTAGAATGTCACTCCTTCAAATGCAATATCATTTACTGCTTTTTAAACAAAAGTCTAATGTTTCTTGTAGATTTACCTAACTTTCAGTTCTGATTTCTAAAAGTGAGCTATGCACTCTTCAAATTCAATGATTTCAAAAAATGATATACCGAACCCAGGAAAGCAAACCCAGAGATTGCCATGTAATAGGGAGTGTTTCACATGAGAGAAAAAGAAGCCCAACTGCATCTTCATTTACGTTTTCTCATCATTTAAGTCCTATTAGTTGTTATGTAGTTGTGTATAGTTACCACTTATAGAATAGCTGTAGCAATATCAACCTTGTTTTGCTATTTTCTTACACCTAGAGGGAAATAAAGTTGTAAACCAAAAGCTATCCCATTAGTTGGAGTTTTTCATATAAGATGACATCCTGGAGAATCTGCATCCTTGGTACATACGGGGTTTAAGCCTGATGTGGAAATTGATCTCCTGGAGATCAATGGGGGGTTAGTTGTATTGTTTTATTGTTGTTTTATTTATGTTGTTAAGCCGCTTTGGGTCACTCCTGAGTGAGGGATGTGGGATAGAAATATTTTAAATAAATAAATAAACTACATTGAGAATAGAGCACTTTCTGTCTCTCTCTTTTCAAACTCTCTGCCCCCCACATTTAGGAGGAGGATGAAATTGGAAGCAAAGGGTACTACAGCAGTCTCATCTACTCATGAGAAATATAGACAACTAGCAGAGGTTGCCCGGCGTTGCCGGGCTGTTTAAAATTGTGTTGGAAGGTTAAATTGTGTTAATGTTTTTTAAAAATTGCTTAGTCTGTAATTTTAAATTTTAAAATGTTTATTTATGTAAAAATTTTTTGGCTTAGCTGTTATTGTGATCTGCTTTTTTTTTTTGAGGATTAATAAAAGAACGAAGTATGATATAATTTTTTCAAATTGTTTTATGTAAGCAAATAATGTTTTAGTTTTCTGAATTTTTTAAATTAGTTGTACCGTAGGTAATAATTTTAATAATGTAAAAGTAAATGTTTTTTACATTCAATGTTTCTAAAATGTGTTTAGATGTTTTGGGTTTTGAGTTAAAACTCAGCACAGGATTTTTAAAAGTTTCTATTGTATTTAATTGACATATGTTTGTGATTTGTGTTAAAGTGTGTTTTAGTGTAATTTTTTTACTTGTTTTTATTGGTGTGACCTTTTGTGTAAAATTGTGAATTTGTGTTATGTTTTTGATTTGTTTTTACTCTTGTGGCCTTTTGTTTGGGGCTGTTTTGTGTTTTTTAATTGTTTTTACTATTGTGGCCAGCAGGTGGTGCTAGTAGGGGTTATTGTATTTTGACTATTTTTTCTCTCCTGGCCTCTGGGTGGAGCTTCTTCTGGTAAGTAGTCTCTTTCTTTATTCATTTCTTTTCCGGACCTCGTGGAGGTAGAACATCTTTTGGTAAGTTTGCTTGTTTTCTTTCTTTTGTATGTGTGTGTGTGTGTGTGTGCGGGGGGGGGTTTGGAATTTGTATTTTTGTCTGTTTTATTTTTGATTGTGTTTTTGTTTACTTCGTATTGTTTTTTGGTGTTTTTGTTTGTTTTTGTGTATTTTTGGATGTTTATGACTGTTTTTAGTAATTTTTTTAAAAAATATTTATTTATTTGGTAGTGGGGAGGGGGCATGGTCTTTGGGGGTTAGGAAGGGTGGGCTAGGTGGTGGGGAGGGGGGCATGGTCATTGGGGTTTAGGAAGGGTGGGCTAGGTGGTGGGGAGGGGGCATGGTCATTGGGGGTTAGGAAGGGTGGGCTAGGTGGTGGGGAGGGGGCATGGTCGGTGGGGGTTAGGAAGGGTGGGCTAGGTGGTGGGGTGGGGGCGTGGTTGGTGGGGGTTAGGAAGGGTGGGCTAGGTGGTGGGGAGGGGGTGTGGTCAGTGGGGGTTAGGAAGGGTGGGCTAGGTGGTGGGAGGGGGCGTGGTTGGTGGGGGTTAGGAAGGGTGGGCTAGGTGGTGGGGAGGGGATGTGGTCGGTGGGGGATAGGAAGGGTGGGCTAGGTGGTGGGGAGGGGGGCTTTATTGTGTTATGGTGCTTTGATTGTGTGGAGTCGTGAAAGTAGATTGGGGTTTCCCCTTTAATATCAGTGGGTGGGGGGTTGTGACCCCCCTCTCCGCTGGCTCCCCTGGAGTTGGGAGGTTTGGGGGGACAAAAGGGGTATGTCCCCCCAACCCTTTTGGACCCAGGAGACCAGGGAGAGTGGATTGATTTTCCCCCCTCCTTAAAACAACTCTGTTTTTAAAGAGAAGAAACCGCTTGGTTTCTTCTCTTTAAAGACATAGTGTTTTTTTAGGAGGGGGGGAATCGATCCACTCTCCTTGGTCTCCTGGGTCCAGAAGGGTTGGGGGGACATACCCCTTTTGTCCCCCCAAACCTCCCAACCCCAGGGGAGCCAGCGGAGAGGGGGATCACAACCCCCTACCTACTGATATTAAAGGGGAAACTCCAGTCGGGACCTTCAGGCGCCGTTGGTGAGGGAAAGAAGGGTGGTTGGTGTTTGCTTGGCTGTGAGGCGGTGAGTTGTTTTTCTTTTTAATTTCTCAGCCACTGGTTTCCTCAGCGTCCTGCGCGCTCATGGCGCACAGGACTCTGGGGCTTGTAGTTATGGGTTTGTGATTTGTGGTTGTGGTGCGTTTTTTTCTGCGGCTCGATTTTGATTGGCTGCGGCGTATTTCTCAATGTTCTTTGTGGTCGCGCCTCTCAGCCTGATTGGCTGTGGTGTGGCACAGCGCAAAGAACATTGGGAAATGAAGTGGTTTCCCTTTTTCGTGTTTGTGGGGCTCTTCCCCCACTGGCGCATTTCTCAATCTTGCGTTTATCTGCGTACCCAGTTCGGGCATGTGCACGAATGGTGAGTGCGGGCTAGGAGGGCCTGGCTAAGGAGCCTATGCAAAGTTCCAATGGTTGACCCTCGATTTTATAGGTTAAGATTTGATAACAACTCAACTATACTATTGTCTTCTTAGGTGACATATTCCGTTATAACCTGCAAATCAAAAAATCCAATCTGATGATGAATTTCTACAGACTCTTCTGAACCTGATAATACTATAGAGAAATATCATATTGTGATATCATATTGTGATATCAAATGTGCAGCACATTTGCTGATGTCTAGTCTAACATTATACACTTGCATTTATTATGTAAAAAAAGCATTCTTGGATTAAAGATTTAATTCTGGATATCTTACAATAGCAGGAACTCACATTAAAATGGAAGGGAATAGAGGTTGCACTTCGGTCAAGCGTGTGGAAGTAAAATTTTAAAGAGAGCCAATGAACTAGTGCTCGATTTGGCTGCCTCAACATTTTTTCCCTTTGCTCTTTTTGAGTTCAGAATCTGTGTGAGAAGAAAACAACAAATGGAATAATGGATTTTATGTAAAAAATTAAAGTAATTCCGTACATATGACCTTTGTTAGCTGATCTGTGAACTGTCCCAGTTTTTTCATTTTTCAGCTGAGTGATAATGTAAGGCTTCTAGCAATTTCCCCATTTACAGTTGAAAAATCAAACAAACTTCTAATACTGAAAGCATTTTTGTATTATTAGATATCTGGGTAAGACTACCAAACAAAGGTAGTGATTGAATATAGCCCATAAAGTCCATACAGCTTGGATATAGAGAAACAGATGTACAGTTCAGTTGTACATGTATGTTCAATGTTTATTTAACTCATTTGTGTTTGAAGTGGAGGTTTTTTTTTTAAAAAAACACACACACAAGAAGTAAGCATGTAGGGAGGGAGAACAAAGCCTCCTCAGGCATCAATCCAAGGATGTAGTGGAGAATGAGCATGGCCATACACCAGAAGAGGCAGGAATTGCATCATGAGGCTTGGTCCTTACATGGCCAATGTTGGAGACTAGGATAGGAAGGTATATAAACCTGCTGTGCCTCAACACTGGACCCTTCCTTTGCTGGCTCCCCCCACCACCACCACCATGCCTATAGGTAGAATCAAGGAGATAGACAGACAGACACACAGATCTTTATTGTCATTGTCCTGCACAGAACAACGAGATTGGGGAGGAAAAAAACACTTATCAACCCAACAAAACCTAAACAAAATACAACTATACAAAATTATCAGCATACTACCACCCCACATATACACATTTAACCCCTAAAAAGCTCTAAAACTCTAAGACTCTAAAAGCTCTAAAACTCTAAAAACTATATATAGAGGCTCCCTCATAGACTGCATTGCACTGCATTCAACGCCAGAACCACTTTTGGGTAGAAACTATTTCTCAAGTGTCTGGTCCTGGGCAACCAGAATGATCAGGGGAATGGAACACCTTCCTTACCATCTGAGGCTGCAACGTTGGGCCTTTTCACTCTTGAACGACGACATCTAAGAGGTGACCCGATTGAAGTTTATAAAATCATGCACGGTGTGGACAAAGTAGATAAGGAAAAACTGTTTTCCCTATCGCATAACACTAGAACTAGGGGACACTCCATGAAACTTTTGGGTACTAGTTCTCAAACAAATAAGAGAAAGTACTGTTTCACCCAGAGGATTACTGGTCTATGGAACTCCCTGCCAGAAGAAGTGGTGACAGCTGTCAGTCTTGACAGCTTTAAGAAAGGATTAGACAAGTTCATGGAGGACAAGAGTATCAATGGCTATAATTATGGATACTTAAGGACAACCTCCGGGTTGGAGAGATAGGCAGGATATCTCTCAATATCATTTCCAGGGAATCCTAAGCAGGTGAAGGCATCTGCTTGGGAATACCCTGAAGGAAATGGTGAGCCACTGTGTGAGACAGAATGCTGGACTGGATGGGCTGTGGCCTGTTCCAGCAAGGCTGTTCTTATGTTCTTATATCTTTATGACCCTATACCTTCTTCTAGAAGGCAGAAGCTGAAAGAGATCATTTCTGGGGTGCGTACTATCTTGCACAATCTCTACAGCTTTCTTATAACACCTGGTGGCATAGATTTGATGTAGAGTGGGAAGAGTATGCCCAATTATCCCCTCCGCATTCTTTACGCTCCTGGGCAGCATTGTTCTTTCCCTAGCTGTACAACTCCCAAACCATACACACAGACCATAAATAAATAAAATAGGTTAACACACTCTCTATGGTACAGTGGTAGAATGCCAACAACAGGTCCTTTGAAAGATTGTTCTTCCTGGGGATTCTCAAGAAGTATAACCTCTGCTGTGCTCTCTTCATCAGATCTTTGGTGTTTGCTCCTCATGTTAGATCATCCCTCAGCTCCATTCCCAGAAATTGAAACACCGAGACCTGTTCCACACAATTCCCTTCAATAATAAGTGGCTGGATGTTAAATTTGCATTTTCTAAAGTCCACAATGATCTCTTTTGTCTTTTTTATATTGAGGAATAAATTGTTTTCCCTACACCACTCAGTCAGCATCTCAACCTCCTTCCTGTAAGCCGACTCCCCCTCCATAGCTGTCAAGTATCCCTTATTGGCTGGGAAAACCCCTTATTTTACCCTCTTTCCCGCCGTCATCCCTTATTAATTAGACTGCAATGCCCTATTGCCACCATTGGAGGGCAGCACAGAATAAGCATAGCTGTCAAGTATCCTGTATTTGCCGGGAAATTTCCCTTATTTCCAAATCCAAAACTTTACAGGTATGTCCCCCTCCCCAGCAGTAATCAGACCAAACACCGTTGTGTCATCTGCAAACTTGATGATCTTATTGCTGGGGTAACTGGGAACCTAATGTGTAAAGCATGTACAGAAGCGGGCTCAGCACACACCCCTGCGGTGTCCCTGTACTTATACTGAGATCTGCAGAGACATGAGCCCATCCTGACCCGTTGGGAACGATCTGATAGAAAATCTTGTATCCACCTGCATAAGCATGGCGGAAGCCCCAGATCTAATAACTTGGGCACCAGCCTATGTGGAAGAATAGTATTAAATGCAGAACTAAAATCTACAAATAACAGTCTCGCATAATTCCCTTGTTTCTCCAAATGGGTCAGAACAGCATGTAGGGCCATAGCCACAGCATCCTCTGTGGATCTCTTTCTCTTATATGCAAATTACCAAGGGTCACGTCCAACTAGTAAACAAGCCATAATACAGTTGCGCACCAACTTTTCAAAGCATTTCATTATGACAGTGTTAGTATTAGTCAAGTGTGGTGTGGATAGGAGTTTTGGGTCTGGGTTCCCCGATTGGAATATTGAACAAAAGTGGAGGATAAATATTTTGCCCATCCTATCCAGATTTCTCACAGGGCACATGGGTGAATTTAGGGTGGTTTCTGAGTTTAACTACCTGGTTATGGCTAGAGCAAGTAGAGCAGATGGGAATTCAGGTAACGGTGAGTCCCATAGTTTGTCTATTGATGATTGGAGTGTGCCAGGATCATGATTTTTAAGTACCTGGTTGGAGAACAAACTTCGAGGCTGACTTGGGCAATAACTACCTTATACTTCCCAAATTTGTGTCAGCCAGATCTCAAATGTAATTTACAGAAGGCCCCAGGGTCATCCTTATGATTGGAGGAGGGGTCTTGGCATGACTCCTGGTTCCAGACCTAGAATCCTCACTACCGGGTGGCGCCTCTGCAGGATAGAGAATTGATTGATTAATAAAGTTATGCCAATTTCACCACAGCTTCTGTAACTTGCTTCTTTATTTTTTTCCCAGGTAGGGGAACAACACCATATCTTTTCCCATTAGGGCTTTGATGCGAACTTCTCTAAGAATTTCAACCTAACCTTTGATCTATCACAAAAAAAATCTATTAGAAAAGAATCTGACAGGAGTAGATATTTCAAGCTAATTTATTGTCAAAGTAACTGTCAGCCTCTATGCTGGACATGTATAGTGAAGGGGAAAATCTCTCTCTCTCTTGTCAAAACATAGATAAAAATGAAAAATTCACTATTCTCAAAGAAATTGTTCAAGGTAAAAATGCTATAAGAATGTAAGATTCTCAAGGGCTGAAAGTGTTCTCTCCATTTCTCTCACTCTGACCCAGCAGCTGGAGTTAGACAGGCACAGTTATGAGGAGTTGGAGTGAACACAGTTGTAATTCCAGACTTAGAGTAAGCAGATATAAAACTACTGACACAAGAAACAGTCCATTTCTTGTGTAGCTGTGCGGGAAATGGTTTCAAATGTAGCTGTGGGGGGAATGGTTTCAAGCAAAACAAAAAGCTAGATGAGACAGCTGTGGGATTTTTAATATGAAGTATGAATCTCCTCATCAAGTATCCCCCAAGAGCTAAGAGTAATACTGAAGCTCATTTAATGAAAAAAGAAATGAATTTTCTATAATATTGTGGTTCCAAACCACAATATCAGCACCTGACCTCTGTGAGATGTCAAGGGATGAGTCCATAATATGTACTAATAATTCACATTATTGTTTCATATATTTCTTTATTCCACAGGATATATATCTTTCTGCAATTGTGTAGGTTACCTTTCACCAGTATTTTTAAGGAAAATGCCAAATTGCATTTATAGAGCAATGTTATATGTATTTACTCAGATGTGTCACTTATTCAGTGGGGCTTACCACAGAGCAAGAGAGCAAGAATTGTTGATTAAATCCATATCTTCTCTAGTCTTCATTTAGTATAGAAATTGTATGCCCTTCATCTATTGAACCTTGTTATTCCTTTCCTACCCTGTGCTCATGCTCAGTTTCTTTATCTATGCATTCCCAGGTTTCCTGATCCAAATGTCTCAGCAAACACTATTAACCTAGCTTTCTAGTTAATTATCAGCTGCATTTCCTACAGACCAGAAAATGTGCTGTAATTCCCAATCAAAGATTTGCATTTTAAATAAAATAATCTGCTTTGACTCTCTCTCAAATTTCTTCTTGTCACACCCACACCTGGATTCAGATAGGCAGTTTCTGGCCATTTTAAATCTAAGAAAAAGGACTGACTTTTTAAAAAACATGAACATAATGTCAGCATCAATATCAGGAAGGACAAGGTAGCTCTGTGGCATGCATTGGCACATGCAGAACATGAAAAGGACAGTAGAGTAAAACCTCACATAGAGAGCACCTCATTTAGAGACTAACTCGCTTAAAAATCAGAATTTTCTCTGAATTTTTCACCTCATTGAACAACTAAAACCAACAAAAACCCCGCTTAACAACTACCATATTTTCCGGCGTATAAGATGACTTTTTAACCCCAAAAAATCTGTGCCAAAGTCGGGGGTCATCTTATACACTGGGTACTCCGGAGCCAGGGACCGCCCGGCGGGGAAAGCCATCTGCCGCTGCGAGGCATCCGGAGCAAGGGGCCACCTGGATATCACCACCCTCAGCCTCATGGCGGTGGCGGGGCAGGTGGCTTTCCCTGCCGGTCAGCTGCTGCTACTGCTCCTCCTCACCCCCCGGGGGAGGTGGTGAGGAGGAGGACCAGCTGATCGGCGGGGAAAGCCACCTGCTGCAGCCGTGAGGCTGAGGGTGGTGATATCCGGGTGGCCCCTTGCTCCGGAGACCTTGTGGCGGTGGTGGGTAGCTTTCCCTGCCAGTCAGCTGCTGCGAGGTCTCCAGAGCAAGGGGCCGCCTGGATATCATCACCCTCAGCCTCGTGGCAGTGGGGGGTGGCTTTCTCCACCGGTCAGCTGCTGCTGCTCCTCCTCACCCCCCGGGAGGTAGTCGAAAGAGCCAGCGCTGTGTCTGCTTCTGCAGACATTTCCGTGGTCATGTGCACAGGACGCTGTTACCTTCCCACCGAAGTGGCCCCTATTTAGTAAAGGTTTTCCCTTGCTCGAAAGCTAGTCATAGCTGACTCTAGCATGCAGGGAGGGAGGGAAGCGGCACCCTCGCCCAAGCTTTGCTGCTGCTTTCTCATCCACTTAAAGCGGCTACTAATTGCCGCTCTGCTCTGAGTCTGCCCTGACGTCTCCGAGTTTCCCCGCTGAGGGGACAAGAGGAGGAGGAGGACAGGGAAAAAAGGTGGGTCTCATTGTGCTCAGGGGGCAGGAGGGAGTCCAGACTCTCCCCCACCCCTCCACTGACCCATCTCTTCCACGGGTCCCTATTTAGTATAGGTAAAGGTTTTCCCTTGCTCGAAAGCCAGTCGTATCCGACTCTAGGGTGCAGGGAGGGAGAAAAGTGGCACCCTCGCCCAAGCTTTGCTGCTGCTTTCTCATCCACTTAAAGTGGCTACTAACCGCTGCTCTGCTCTGAGTCTGCCCTGACGTCTCCGAGTTTCCCCGCTGAGGGGACAAGAGGAGGAGGAGGACGGGGGGGAAAGGCGGGTCTCGTTGTTCTGAGAGGGCAGGAGGGAGTCCAGACTCCCCCCCCCCCACCCCTCCACTGACCCGAGTTGAGAGACATCTATCTGGTTTACTTACAGGTGAAACTCAGAAAATTAGAATATCGTGCAAATGTTCATTCATTTCACTTAAAAGGTGAAACAAATATATGAGATTGACTCATTGCATGCATAGTGAGATGGTTCAAGCCTTACTTTAATATTGATGCTCATGGCTTAAAGGTAAAGGTAAAGGGTTTCCCTTGCTTGAAAGCCAGTTGTATCCGACTCTAGGGTGCAGTGCTCATCTCTGTTTCAAAGCCGAAAGAGCCAGCACTGTGTCTGCTTCTGCAGACATTTTCGTGGTCATGTGGCAGGCATGACTAAACACCGGAGTGCATGGAACGCTGTTATCTTCCCATCGAAGTGGTCCCTATTTAGTAAAGATAAAGGTTTCCCTTGCTCGAAAGCCAGTCGTATCTGATTCTAGGGTGCAGTGCTCATCTCTGTCTCAAAGCCAAAGAGCCAGCTCTGTCTGCTTCTGCAGATGTTTTCCATGGACATGTGGCAGGCATGAAATTTTGTGAGAGCTGATGTAAAAGAACACAGGAGTGCACGGAATGCTGTTACCTTCCCACCAAAGTGGTCCCTGTTTATCTACTTGCAATTTCTTGCTTTCATGATAATAATAATAGGTAAAGGTTTCTCTTGCTCGAAAGCCAGTCGTATCCAACTCTAGGGTGCAGTGGTCATCTCTGTTTCAAAGCTGAAGAGCCAGCACTGTCTGCTGCTGCAGACCTTTCCGTGGTCATGTGGCAGGCACGACTAGTCACCAAAGCGAACGGAATGCTGTTACCTTCCCTATTTATCTACTTGCAATTTCTTGCTTTCGAACTGCTAGGTTGGCAGGAGCTGGGACAAAGGAGCTGGGAGCTCATTCCGTCCTGCAGTCCTTGGGAATCGAACTGCTGACCTTCCGCCTCCCAGTCAGCATCTTAGCCACTTGATAATTAGTTATTTCTAAGCTTTAGAATAAAAGCTTGGCCCCGGCGGCCCACGGCCCTTTATCCCTCCTGGTAGGAGCAGGGAGGGAGAGGCGGGACCCCTTGCAGCTGTGGCGGCGCTCCTACCGGGAGGGAAAAAGGGCCGTGGGCTGCCTTAAAGGGGCAGTGTGGCCAGGCACTGACTGCCAGCGTTGGAAGAGGGGTAATTTTATAGGGTGAGTATATTCCAAACTCTATATTTTAACTTGAAAAGTTGGGGGTCGTCTTATACGCCCAGTCGTCTTATACGCCGGAAAGTACGGTAAATCAGGGTTTGCAATCCCCACCACCACCATCACCAGAAGTCACAATTGGTCACTTACAATGGTGTTTCACTTAAAGAGCAAACTCGCTTAAAGAGCAATCTCATTATGCTCTTTAAGTGAGGTACCACTGTATGAAGTTCCTACAATGTATCTTTCCTTCTCATCATAACATAAAATTACATTTAAAAATATAGTCAACTACCACAATAATAGAGTTGTGTTTTGTTTCACCAACTCAGTCTGTATGCAATGTGGATGGTGCCTCCGTTTTTTAATCTAAATAAGGTCCTAGGGGCCAGATGTAGACTACATTGGAACCTCATACAACAATTGCCCCGTATAGCAATGAAATCATATAACACTTAGGTTTTGGGGGGAAATGGCATCCCACATAACAATTTTCCCTAGGGAAAAAAATTGTACAACAAATTTTCAATGGGAAAAACCACTTAGCGAAAAAAAACATTGTACGATGCATTCCATAGGGAAAATTGCTATACGATGCATGCATCGTATAGCAATTGTTTCGTACAACAACGAGCCCCATGGAATGGGTTAAAATTGTTGCATGAGGTACCACTGTATTAACTAATTCTCCCAATGGTACCTATGGAGGAAAGTTTAACTTTCCCAAATTAAGTGATCCTAAAGGTTTCCATTGCTCAAAAGCCAGTTGCATCTGACTCTAGGGTTCAGTGCTCATTTCTGTTTCAAAGCCAAAGATCCAGTGCTGTCTTCTTCTGCAGACATTTCCGTGGTCATGTGGCAGGCATGATTAGACACCCGGAGCACACGAAATGCTGTTTACCTTCCCAACAAAGTGGTCCCTACTTGCAATGTCTTACTTTCGAACTGCTGGGTTGGCAGGAGTTGGGACGAAGACGAGAGCTCATTCCAGTCAGTGTCTTAGCCACTTGTGCCACTGCAATGATCCTAAAGCCACCCTCTATATCCCATAAAATGTAATGGCCTGTTCAACTCTTCCCTCACCTAAAGGTGCCCATGGGTGCCCATCAACAGAACCCTGTACTCCACACTAACCATTGTTGCAAACACTCATTTAATGACAAATCTGCCCCCAAGTGCCACACATGCAATCAGAGACTACCTTTAGTTCTATATGTCCAGGCTAAAAAAAATCATATCTACCCTCAAAAATGATCAATTCACATTCACACTAGATCCACAGAGCAGGCGAAGCACCAAAGAAACCAGTGTTTCAATTAAGAGGCCTTATAAGCTCTAAGTCCACTTCTAACATCAGCATGCATGACAAAACACTCAGCATCACCATGCCAAAATATTTTGGTGCCCTGCAGGAGCTCAGAGGTGTGATATCAAGAAGGATACAGGAATTATGCATACATAAATGTATCTAAATACACATTTTAAAATGCAGGCTTTTAAAAAATTACATATTTTGATTAAAAACATAGAATGAAAAGGACGTAAGAGTGAACATAAGTGAACGTGAAAAGTATTACAGAATGTTTATCATGCATAATCTTGATCTTTCAAGTACACAAAAAATAAAGATAACTTTAAAAGTTTCAGACTTCTTCCAAATGAAATAAAAGAAGTGTTGTTGTAGGTAGTGATATGAATATATCTTCTATGATCCTGGATTTCCTTTCAGAGTATTCACAACAACCTAAAGGATAATTTCTTCATTTATACACCATGGTTGTGATGAGAGGTAAAGGTCACCCTTGTTCGAAAGCCAGCCGTATCCAACTCTAGTGTTCAGTGCTCATCTACATTTATAGCCGAAGAGAACAGTGCTATCTGGGTTTGCAGATGTTTCTGTGGACACATGGCAGGCATGACTAGACACTGGAGTGTCAGTGGGACTAAGGCATTTCAGGCTCGGCAGCCAAGTGTCAAAATGTCAATGCCACCATTAGAGGCTATAGCAATTACAATAAGTGCATTCTCTGGGAGGTTCACAAGTTAATTAGCATTTTTGCCCCTAACATGCTGGGTACTCATTTTCAGAAGTATTGAATGCTGAGTCAACCTTAAGTCTCATGTCAAGATCAAACTCAACATTTTGGTTGCAGTACAGCAGTTTAACCACTGCATTACTAGGCTATGGATATCAGGTGGTAGTCAGTGGCTATTTAGGTAGTTCCAGAGGTATCAGGTTTAGGTGAAGGAGAGCAAGAATCTGATTGGACCTTTAGACCTTGTGAGCCTGCATATGCACCAAACACCAGTGGTGGGATAGCTGCATGGCCTTGGAGAACCAGGGTCAGGATCCAGGGTGGGGGCAGCTGGCAAATTAACATGGACACAAGAAATTAGGACAGCCAGGTAACAGGCTGAACAGTAACTGTATCTCAGTCCAGAGTCCAAGCCAAGCCAGAGATACAAGATTAGTCCAGATGATGAAATCATACTCCAAAGAAGCCAGAAGTCAAGTGACTGAGGAACAGACATGGAAGAAGGCACTCAAGGCCTGGAGCAAAACAAGTGTGGAAATCTAGTCAAGGCAAAACAACAATCCACAGGAACAGAGAGTCTTCAGGAACAAGGCAGAAGATCTTCTGGAGCAGGAATCAGAAGCAAAGCAGAAATCTTCAACAGCAAAAAGCAGGAATGAAACACAAGATCCAGGAGTCAAGAAACTCCCAGTCCACAGGAACAAGGAACTAGACAGAGGTCCCCAGAAGTGTGATTCAGGAACAAGACAGAAGATCTTCCAGAAACCAGAAATAAGGTATCTTCAGAACCAGGAAGAAGACAAGAGTTCCAGGAGCCAAGCAGCTGCAAGTCTGCTGACCTTTATTGCTGATGACAGAGTATCTTCCAAGGCTGAAGCAAGGTGGGGATATTGTTCAAGAAACAAGGATCCAGGCAAGGCAATACAACAGTCCACAGGCACTGAGGAGAGAGTCTTCAAGAGCAGGAACAAGGTAGGAGATCTTCTGGAGTAGGAATCAGGAGCAAGGCAGAGATTTTTGACAGCAGAAACCAGGAAGAAAGCAAGAGATCCAGGACTCAAGCAACTGAAAGTCTGCTAACCTCCATTGCTAAGGCAACTTCAAAGAGGAAGGGTTGGTTATTATATAGCTAAGCAACCTAGGATTTTCAGCCAGAGCTTATGAATGTTCAGAAACTTCCTCAGGACTCTCTGGTGTGGCTTAGCAGCTGCAGGAGGGTGAAGCCCCAGTCCTGCATGACTTAAAGTAGCAGCTGCAAATCTTGACAACCAGGAGGCAGGCACCATTGGTCTCCTGGCCTGGCAGTGACCACTTATGGAACAGAGCAGGACACAGCAATACCTTCCAGGCTTCCTGACAGCCCACCACCTCAGTCAGCACCTTACCTTCAGTGGATAATCCCTAGTCAAATTTCAGGAACAATGCCAGTTGTTCCTGTCTGGTCATACCCATCTGGGCCAGGGTAATTCTGTGCTCAGCAGTCCATACAAAGCAATCAGAGCAATCACACTTATATACCGCCCCATAGTGCTTAGTGCACTCTCTGAACGATTTACAAGTCAATTAGCAATTTGCCTCCAACATGATGGGTAATTATTTTACTGACCTTGGAAAGATGGAAGGCTGAACTAACCTTGATCCCTAGTCAAGAGCAAACTCACAATCTTTTGGTTGCAGGGCTGCAGTTTAACTACTGTGCCACTTCCGTGTTCAGGGAATGAAGAAGCAGACGAGTGAAGTAGTGAAATTCAGCTCTTTAATAGTGGGGTTTGAACACAGTTTGGATGGTGCAAAACTCAGACTTATATACACTATAAACAGTAACAGTAAAAATAATACAAGCCCATTGGCTAACAGAGTGTGCACATTTTCAATCCACTTATTTACATAAGAATAGATACATGAGAAAAGATACATTCTGCTCCTGTCAGAAAACACAGTTAACATACATAACATTCTTCCCCCCTAGGTAAAAACAAAATCCTTTAACCAGGATGGCAGTCTAGTTTCCCTTCTGTGTTGGATGCTTTGCTGAGCTGGCTCAGGGGCTCGTAGGATGGGCAACCCTACTGGAGTGAGGGATTGACTAGAGGGGGAGGATTGTAAACCCGAATTAAAGCCCCGTTTGTCAGATAGAGGAGCAGGGGATCACTCAAAACCAAAATCTAATTCTGGGGATGAATAAGACAACTCAGGGTCCCTCCTGTGTGTACTAAGAGTGGAGGGCAACTCTGAACAAAATTGGTCATCATCAATAAAGGAATCCAGAGTACTAGGCTGGAACAGTGTAGGGGTACACATGGCCAGAAAAGGGGAGTATTCCACAAATTCCCCTTGAAATCGGTTCCTAGAAGACACTTCTGGGTCAATGTTGGCTGGCTGCTGATTATTATCTCTGCTCCCTGGGTTTAAACGGATGGGGGCCAACCTTATCATTGAGTGTCTGGATTCATCTTGTGGGTCCAGTACTCTGGGTCTCAATTGATCCACATGCCTCCTCCAGATCAGACCTGTAGCTGTTTCGATTCTGTAAGAAACAGGACCAGTCTGATCGATCACAAACCCGGGCACCCACATAGGACCACCAGCTACATAATTGTGGCAATGTACAGGGTCTCTGGACAAGAAACCCTTCTGGTGTAGGATTGCTATATTTGTGCCTTTGTCCTCTACCCTAGAGGGATCCAATCTGTCCAGCAAGGATGACAGTTTCCTTTACTGGAGCAATTCAGCAGGGGACAACCCTGAGGCAAGGGGGGGTGAGCCTATATGTGAAAAGAAACTGGCATAACTGGAGCTCCAAATCCCCTTCATCCATGCCCCAAAGCGCATCTTTAGTTGTGCACACCTGCTGCTCTATCTGGCCATTGGTGGCTGGGTGGAATAGGGTGGCAGTGATGTGCCTAATTGCATTCCTTTCCATGAAGGATTGGAATTCTGCAGCTGTTAACGTAGACGCGTTGTCAGACACCAGCACATCCAAATGCTGCAAACAGCCTTCTTAGGTGCATTATCGTGGTGGCTGAAGTGGTATTAGGCACTCTAATCACTTCCAGCCATTTAGAGAATGAATCCACAACCAACAAAAATAGGGCACCCCTAAATGTACCTGTAAAATCTATGTGCAACCTGGACCATGGGCCCTGAGCAGAATCCCATTCCCAAGAGGAAAGGTGGTATTGCTCTGGGTGAGAGGATTGACAACTGGCACAAGTGCTGACCATTTTTTCTATGTCTTGGTCCAGTTGAGGCCACCAAAAGTAGCTACGGGCAAGGGCTTTGGAACGGACAATTCCCGGGTGACTTGTGTGAAGTAGATGTAAAACATTTTTCCTGAGAGTGACAGGAATGACCACCCACTGACCCCATTGAAGGCAATTAAATGGGGGTGGATGTCGGATTTTTCTTTTATTGGGTGGGTTTTTTATTGGGTGGGTTTTATAAGGTTTTATAATGTTTTTATGTATTTTTTGGAGTTGTTGTAATGCCGCCCTGAGTCGGGTTCTGCCTGAGTGGGCGGCATTTACAAATGTGAATGATAAATAAATAAAAATAAACCTCATTCCACTGACAGTTCCAAACGCTTGCGGTGGAATGTTCAGAAATCATCGGCCTGTAGCCTTGGCTATATCTGAGGGGACAACTGGAGGCGAGTCATAAGGACCTGGTGGTCGCTTTCAATCTCGCAATCGGCTTCCCCGCCCCCTGGCAGTGGAGAACATGACAGGGCATCAGCGTGGCAGATGTTCTTTCCGGGCCTGTGCACCAAAGTAAAATCGTATGCATTTAGGAAAATTGCCCAACGCAATTCTGGGGACAGAATTTGAGGCGTGGGCTTCCCGTTCACAAAGATTCCAAGGAGGGGCTTGTGGTCAGTTATGATGGTAAAAGGTCTTCCGTAAAGGTAATAATGGAATTTCTTAGTGCCAGCCACGATTGCCAACACCTCCCTGTCTGTTTGAGCGTTATTTTTCTCAGGCTTTGAGAATGAACAGGAATAGAATGCTAAGGGGGCTTCCCGCCCGTCATTTAGTACATGGCATAACACAGCTCCCACCCCCATCACACACAAGTACAGCTTCCTTGTTAGGATCAAAATGAGTTAATACAACATCCAAAGATAGCAGCCTTTTATGTTCTAGGAACGCTTTCTCCTGGCAATGGCCCCAGTGCCAAACAGTATCTTTCTTAAGAAGCCAATGTAATGGTTTGGCAACTGAGGCTTTGCAATGGAGAAAAGCATTATAGAAGTTTAACAATCCTAGAAATGATTGCAATTCAGCTTTACATTTTGGCCTGGGTGCATTTCGCACGGCCGCCACCTTCAAGTCAGAGGGCATTGATACCTTGGGGTGTAATTCGGTACCCCAGGAACTCCACTTCCTGTGCCAAAAACACACATTTGTCTCTTCTGAGACATAGACCGGCTCTCTCAAAATGTGAGAGGACTCAATCGAGCCTGGCTGCTAGTTCGACGGTGTCCTTAGCGGTGATCAGAACATCGTCAAAATATGGCAGGACACCAGGCAAACCTTTTAAAATACGTTCTACAAGAGATTGAAATATGTTGGGGGCTGCATTCACCCCGAATTGTAGTTGAGTTACCTTAAATGCCCCCCTATGTGTTACTATGGTCTGGGCTATGGCAGCAGCAGGAGACACAGTCAATTGTTGGTAAGCCTGGGGAAGGTCAAGTTTTGCAGAGCAATTTCCTCCATGCAAGGAGGCAAGAAGGTGGCTTACCACGAGCACAGGATATGTGTTTGGGCAAATAGCTTTCTTGATGGTACACTTGTGGTCAGTGCATATCCTGACCTCCCCATTACTTTTCAAAGCAGTCACTATTGGTGTCTTCCACTCTGCAGAGTCCACTGGCACTAGGATGCCCTACCCCACCAGTTTGTCCAGCTCGACTTCTATCTTCTCCTTTAAAGCAAAGGGTACCCGGCATGGCTTCATCCGGATGGGCCGGATGGTTGGGTCAAGCTCAAAGTCCACAGGGGGTCCTTTGAATAACCCTAAACCCTTTTTGAACACCTCAGGATGTGCAGCTCAAATGTCCCGGATTGGGTCAGCATCTATTGCATGAATGCCAGAAAGCCAGATTCCCAGGGGCCTAAACCATTGGGTCCAAATAAGACAATTAGTACCCTGCTTAACTACAACCAATGGCAAGGAGGTGCGAATATTTTTGAATTTGACCAAGAAATTTCCCACCCCCAAGACAACCTTGCACATCTGGCAACCTTGCACATCCTGGAGGGAAGTTTTAAAAGATTTGAGCTTGGGCCGAGAGGCAGCGGGAATTCTCAAAAACTCCTGCTGTGGGATTATGGAAAAGGTAGTACCTGAATCCACCTCCATCTTGAAGGGGACGTCCTGCAGGCTCAGGTCTGCAAAGAAATGCTCACTGACAATGCCCACTTGGCATGGCTCAGGCTCTGGTGACACTTTGGCGGTGGACATTTTGTGGTGATGACTCTTCTTGGATTCAGGTGCTGGAGGTCTTTGCTTTCGCTGTTGGCATACTTTAGCAATGTGCCCTCGTTGCCCGCAGTTGTGGCATTCCATGGTGCAGAAGGGGCACTTCCTGCAGTCATGCCGGGCTCCACAGCCATCACACTTGTGAAGGACTTTCTTCTCCCGATTGGCACGGTGCTCTCGGTACTTTCGTTGGACCGCTCAGACTTCTCCCTCTGCATCGCTGGACTCCGATGAAAAGGTGGAATCAGGCGATGCTGAGGAGGATGAAGATAATTTTTTCTGAGCTTGCACAGCTGAGTTGGTGGCACTGGTGGTGGAGTGGCGATGCCGGAAAAGCTTGATGCCAGACCGTGCGGCCTCAGATGCTACTGCCTTTTCTAGGACAGCCTTGAAAGTTAGCGTCTTCCTGATCATGAGGTGACATTGAGCATCTTCATCCCTCATGCCGGCCAGCAGAAGATCCTGGAGTGCTTCTTCAATGTTGTCCCTCTTGCACGGAGCGGCAGCAATGTGCAGAGCGGCGGTGTAGTCTGCAATGGACTCCCCAGGTCTCTGCTCCCTTCTGTGGAAGGCCACCATGGCTGGGAAGATCGAGACCTCTGGCTGCAGGTGTTTCCTCAGTGTGGACATGATTTCTGCGAGTAGCACCACATCCACATCCCTTGGGAGAATGAGGTGGGTTGCCAGCTCAAGCATCTCAGAACTGCACTGAGCGAGGAAAAAGGAGCGCATCTGGTCTTCGTCGGTGATCTTCTGTGAGGCCATTGTGTGGCGAATTCAGCGTTCCTATGTTGCCCATTTCTCTGGACATGCTGGGTCAAATGGGCTGATGTTGCTGCCATGTGTGGACGCCATCCCACCTTTGTCGCCAGTTTGGTGTTCAGGGAATGAAGAAGCAGAAGAGTGAATTAGTGAAATTCAGCTCTTTAATAGTGGGGTTTGAACACCGTTTGGATGGGGCAAAACTCGGACTTATATACACTATAAACAGTAACAGTAACAATAATACAACAAGCCCATTGGCTAACAGAGTGTGCACATTTTCGATCCACTTATTTGCATAAGAATAGATACATGAGAAAAGATACATTCCGTTCCTACAACAAGCCCATTGGCTAACAGAGTGTGCACATTTTCAATCCACTTATTTGCATAAGAATAGATACATGAGAAAAGATACATTCCGTTCCTGTCAGAAAACACAGTTAACATACATAACAGCCACCCACCAGGGCTCTTACCTGTTGGAGAGTAGGCCATGCCTCTAGGAAATCATTTGTTACTAACCACAAATGAAAATACTGTATATGATTAGAATACTGTGTAGATGTTTTTAATCCCCTTGAATAGGGAGTCAGACAATGATGAAGTCTGGGCATCAGCATGTGATCATCATCACTATCATCATCATGTACCATCAAGTCGATCTTGATTTAATGGTGACGTATTCCAGATTTCCTAGGTATAGAGTACTTCTAAGAGGTTCATTGTTCCCTTCTTCTGGAGGTGTTGAGGGAACATGTAGCTTGCCCAAGACCATGCAGGTGGTAAAACTCATATAATCTCATAAACCCATCAGACAGGTGCACCATCTCACTGAGCTCTACAGCAAGCCAGCAATATGTAATAGAAATGAAAATGACGCAGGGTGAAGGGAAAATATAAGAGTAGGGGGATGACATTTTGTTTCCTGAGGCAGAGTAGAATGTGGCAGGCCCTCAATGGCTAAAATCAAAGGGCATGGTAGCAAAGTATTTTTCAGCACTTGATGCAGAAAATCCTACAGGTGTCTGGCAGTGAAAAAATACAGTAATAAAATGGTAAATAAACAGTTCTTTGCTGCCCTTTCATACATATAAGACCCTAGGCAGCAGCCTCATCTAATCTTAATGGTAAGGCTGATCATGGGGAAGTAGAAACTGCAGTCCCTTTGACCTAAAAATCTATGCGATTTAAGTGCAGTCAACTAGATTTAGGTTATTCTTCTCATTCAAATGGTAAATCTTTACTTACATTTTTTGAAACAAAATTTGTAAAAACTGAAACTAAATTTTAGTTTTGAAAGTGTAATGAAAGACATGAATGAAAAAACAGACCCGATGAGGAAAACATTGCAATGATCACCTCCTAAAGTGATAACACAGAAAACTGTAATGGATTTGTGTAACTTATTTAAATGCTTCCTATGACAAGTTCCACAGCATAATGTAATCTTTAAATTGTCAGATGCATACTACTTAGATATCATGAGGAAAACCTTCATGCTTTTTTGTCTCCCTTTACAGTATATCCGGAGCACAGGCTTGCCTTAGGGAGTGTCCATGTTCTCTTTTGTAAACCTGTCTGTCTCTAAATGCAACATAATGCAATTCGTAGACAACAACTACTGAGCCCTGTAATATGAACTATCTTCTGAACCTGAAAAGTAGCTGTGAAGGATTGAAGCTAACTGACCACAAAAGCAAACAAACAAAATCTCTGACCCACTGCACACATGTTCCACTGTGCTGAAAGACTTCAAAATTAGACTGTTTGGATGAATTTCCAAAAATAAAAAGCTAGAAAAACAGTGAGAAATGAACCTTTCAAAACAGCTTACATTCCCCCACTCTGTGCTTCAAAATGTCAAGGCTTCATATTCAGTAAATGATACCAGTCTGACATCTAGTGGTAGCAATCAAATCAACCCTTAATAAACAGGGCCACTTCTTTCCATATTTCCATATTTCGACATGAATTGTTGCTCTCTGACAAAATTATTGTTAGGTTTTGAATCAGATAAGGGCACCTTATGCAAAGGCCACTTGCACTGATATGTTCCAACTTCAGAGTGCAAGATATAAACATTATTGTAAAGACAGTCTACATCAGGAGTGCCCAAACTACAGCCCATGGGCTGGAACCAGTCCATGGCGCCAAATCATCTGGCCCACCCTCCTTCCAGAAGCTGAAGTAAAATGTCCATGCTCATGCGCATAACACACCCACACATGTGCATAACGCTGCCATAAATGACCTACGGCTGTCGTAACTGCATTTACGATAGTTGTGGGTCGTTTATAGCAGTGTTATGCACATGTGCAGGTGTGGTATGTACACACGCATGTGTGTTTTACTTTTGCTTCCAGTGAGAGGAACCATGTGACTGGCACGCTGAACCACGTGACTAGCCCACGGCCTGAAAAGTAGCTCTACATTTTAGGTAAAAGTAAAGGTTGCCTTTGCTCAAAAGCCACATATCTGACTCTAGGGTACAGTGCTCTTTTCTGTTTACAGCAGAAGATCCAGCACTCTCTGCATCTGCAGATGTTTCCATGGTAATGTGGCAGGCATAACTAGATACACAAAACACTGTTACCTTTCGACCAAAATGGAATTTCCTGCTTACTAACTGTTAGGTTGGCAGGACGTGGGCAAGAGACAGGAGCTCACTCCGTTGTGCAGGAAACTGCTGACCTGTCAATTTTCAAGTCATCAAACTCAGCATTTTAACCACTAAGCCACCCCAGTTCCTTGGTCTAAATCTAAGTGTACTCTTAATTTATGCATTTGCTTTTTGAGTTACTTTGTTCTGCATTTTGGTTCTAACTCAGACAAGGGCATGGCCTGCTGCTTTTCTTTTCAGAGTTTATACTTTTAATCCTCTCAAACAGATTGGGATTAGGTGACATTTTTTCTGTTCAGATTGAATATTACATCCCTATGGAACAAGTTGAAATTAGAGCCTCTTCGTCATTGATGGCATTTAGAAATTCACTGCAAACTTACTTCTTCCAACAGACTTTCCCCAGTATGTTATTGATTGCCACTATGGATGGTGTTATTAAGTACTGTATTAAGTATTATCCTGATGCATGAAATAATTGGATGTGGGGTACTTTGGGTTTCTTGTTGTATTAGTTCTATTTTTTAAAATTTAATTTTGATGTAATATCATGTTTTAATGGTTTATAAGCCACTTAGAGTGGTATTGTGAATAAATGGGTGGGATATACATATGATTAAATAAATAAATATCCTGCCAACCTAGCAGTTCAAAAGCAAGAAATTGCAAGTAGATAAATAGGGACCACTTTGGTGGGAGGTTAATAGCGTTCCGTACGCTCCATTGTCTAGTCATGCCTGCCACATGACCATGGAAATGTCTGCAGAAGCAGACAGTGCTGGTTCTTCAGCTTTGAAACAGAGATGAGCACTGAACCCTAGAGTCGAATACGACTGGCTTTCAAGCAAGGGAAGCCTAAATCAATCAATAAATGAATACATAAATAAGTAAGTAAATTTGATCATTAATTTTTCCTCTCTTACAAAAGTAAGACATCAAATTATTTCTTAAGCCTGAGCAGGAAGCTCATGGTACCATCTCATGCCCAATATTTTGCATTATATAAAATCTGCCAGTAACTCATCTTCAATGTGTGTGTTTAGGGGCAGTTATGATTTGGTCCTATGGATTTTAGTAGCTTAGTGGGTAAGATGCTGAACTTGACAACTGGAAAGTTGGCAGGTCAGCAATTTGAGACCCGAGTGCTGCATAACCAAGTGAACTCCTGTCTCTGTCTGAACGCAGTTTGAAAGCAGTAAATTGCAAGTAGATAAATAGGGGCCACTTTGGTGGGAAGGTAACAGTGTTCTGTGCACTCCAGCATCTAGTCATGCCTGCCACATGACCATGGAAATGTCTGCAGACACAAATAGCATTGGCTCTTTGGCTGTAAACAGAGATGAGCAATGGTCCCTAGAGTCAGATGCGACTGGCTTTTGAGCAAGGACCACCGTTACTTTGATTTGGTCCTAAGTCCTACAAACTGGTCAACTAAGAGTGTGCCATCAGCTGCATTCACTGAAAGCAGCCCAGAAGGTCCTCTGTTGTTAAAGGCCTCGGATGCTTGTTGTCACAAATAAAAAGGCCCTTTTAGCACAATTTAGAAATTGTATCATTATTATGTACCTGAACTGCTGTTTATCCCTCTGTACAAGCCTGTGCAGGAAACAAAAGTGAATTGTGAAAAGAAGATCTCTGTTGAGAGGAAGATAGTAAAGAATGTCTTACCTGAGGGGAGAAAACATATGAGGTAAATTCAAAGAGCTTTTCTCACCTCTATGTGAAGTGCACAGAGAGATAGAAAGAGCACTTTTGCCAATGGGTGCCTTATAGTTCAGGTTATTGAGGACAACACTGAAGGGCCCTTTATCACTGCCTCATCTGTAAGACATTGCTGAAGTCTCCTTAGCCTGGCTCAAATAAAAACTTCAAAGCTCATTACAATCTACCTCAAATAGTAAATTACCTTTGTAAAACTCAGAATCCCTGTTCTCTTCAGATTAGAATCCAGAAAGAAAACAATTCTAGGGAGTTAGCCTTTTGTCACATTATCTCAATTCTGGCAAATTGAAAAAAACATTGCCAGATAAAATTTGGGGGTGAAACTCAGACCTCACCGTAGAACCACAGGAAGTGAGCTCCCCTACATTACCCTTGATATTTTTTTGATGTTGTTTCTTTTCATTCCCATTTTATCATGAAAGAGCTTTTTCTCCACAAAAGGAGCCTTTACGAGAGAGTGAGAGTCACCTTGCCCACTTGAAATAATTTCTCTTTAAAGAGGCTTTTAAAGAGATTCAGCCAATTGCCAAACAATAGGTTTAATTAACATGATATTTTACTGTCACCAATGTGCGTTATTTTTGGGGTATTTTTAATTTTTTATTGCTTTTTGTCTATAATTTATTCTGTTTGGTATATTGTTTATTGTTTGTTGACTTTGTGATCTATACTACGTTTAATTTTATAGTGCTATTTGTAAAAATCTTTTAATCTGTTGCACACTGCCCAGAGTGGGAGAGTATCCCAGATAGATGGGATATAAGCAGTAGTGGGTTCCAAATTTTTTTACTACCACACTGTGGGCATAGTATGGTGGGCATGGCCAGGGGGAAAGCCCTGTGTTGTACCCAAATTAAGACACCAGTAAAACCTTGCATAAAGCATGCCTTTCTTGGAGACAAACTCGCTTAAAGAGCAGAATTTTCTCTGAATGGTCAGCCTCGCTTAACAAATAAAAACAACTAAAAACTCACTTAACAACTAAATCAGGGTTCACAATCCCCCACACCAGAAGTCACAATTGGTCACTTACAATGGCAGTGGCAGCACTTTTCCCAAGTGTTTTGCTTAAAGAGCAACTCGCATAAAGAGCGACCCCATGGAATGCATTATGCTCTTTAAGCGAGGTACCACTGTAGTTTATTTCAGAACTTGGATGGCGGGGCCAGCCAGAATTTCTGCTTCCGGTCCTGGCGAACTGGTGCAAACCTCCTGATGCCCACCACTGGATATAAGGTAAATATATGAGTGAGTGCATGAATATTATTACAAGCATTGATGGCCTGGTTTAGAATTGTATGTCTATGACCTTTGAAACATTCCAAGGAATAAAAATACTGCCAGAGGACTTTAATGTCTGTATAGGCAATGACCACTTGTTACTGTTATGCTCAATATTTGGGTAATCTCTATAATTGGGAAATCCAGGGGGAAATAATGGCCTTTTATCAATAACTTGAATAATATTAAAAGGAATGCACAGGGAATTCACATATAGTAAAACCCCATATAACGACTTTAATTCATTCCGTGGGGGCTAGTCATTGTAAGGTTTAATCACTATGTGATGCATGCATCATATAACGATTATCCCTATGGGATGCAATGTATAACAAATATCTCTATTGAAAAAATCATACAATAACAAAAATTCATTGTACGATTTTTCCCATAGAGATGCATTGCATCGTAAAACGATTTCAGTTGTTATACAAGGCACAATATTTTTTTAAAATCCTTGTCATTGTATAATTTAATTGTTGTAAGAGGCATTTGTTATATAGTGGAACCTCATACAACAATTGCCCGATATAGCAACGAAATCAAATTAGGTGGGGGGGGGGGGATGGTGTCCCGCATAAAAATTTTCCCTATGAAAAAAAATGTACACCAACTTTTCAATGAAAAAAAAACACTTAGCAAAAAATATCGTTGTATGATGCATCCCATAGGGAAAATCGCTATACGATGCATGCATCGTATAACAATTGTTTCGTACAACAACGAACCCCATGGAATGGATTAAAATCATTGTATGAGGTACTACTGTACATGGGTCTACTGTATTTAATTCAAATGCCTGATTGATGCTGTGTTTACTAACACTGATTTATTAAATGACATTTTACAGTGGGATCATAATCAGAAATCAATCCCTGATATTTTATGTTTGCATTTCTGGGGTTTCACTGCATAGTACAGCAGAGAGTTCTTTAGCAGTAGATCAAGTGGCAGTTACATGGCACATTAGATGGAGATGGTACTGTACATTTCAATTTAAAATACAGAAAAACTCCCCTCATCTTTCAGTATTAATAGCCATGTGAAAGACAACCTATCCAGTCGTTTAAATGAGAAACAGTAATGTGTGTGGGAAATGTCATCTTTTTAGCTCTATTTCAGTAAGAGGTCTACAACTTCCATTCCTGGAGATAGCATGAGAGCTGAGGTATAAGGGGTCCAACTTTGTAAGCTGGGCCATCAGAAGCATCTGAACAAAATTTTACTTTTCTATCTTGAACTGTTTTAGACATCTTGAGAGAAAAAACAAACTTTTAGTTATACTTACAAGCCCTCCTCAGAAAAAATTAGCAATTGCACTTGTATACCAGCTCTAAGCACTCTCCTCACAATTTACAATGTAATTAGTATTTTTGCCCCCAATATGGTGGGTACCATTGTTGTTGTTGTTATTTACTCAGCAGCAAACTTGGTATTTCATCGTTCATTCTTTGTGCAGCTTCCTTAGCAATAGCCATAGCAATTGCACATACCACCCCATAGCTCTCAGAGCATCTGGGCAGTTAGTTTACAAAGGAATTAGCATTTTTGCCCCACATATGCTGGGTCTTTGAGCCCATCAGGATTGAACTCACATCATCAACAGTTTTGACTACATTACTGCAGCTCAACCACTGTGCCATGAGGGCACATTAACTGAAAATGGCAAAAAAGATGGCAATTGTTTAAAAGAATTTTTTTAAACACAGAATCAGTTCCATGCAGCAATAAAATATAATTTAATAATGAAAAGTACTTGTAACTATGAGCTGCCCTCATTATTCTTGTAATACCTCCATGTTTCTGTCTTTCTTAAACAAATGTAAACATCAGTTAAATTGGCAAGCGGTAGACAAATTACCTAGCTAACTCATATTTCCCCTTCCTATATCTGGTCTGGGTTTTATCGTATTTCAACTTGATTCCAGCATTTGAAAAGAGTATTTTAAAAATGGCCTTGCCATTCTAATTTCAGTCCTTTCAAAATTAGACTCAGTCTATTTTTCAGGTCTCTCAGAAAAATCTGTTTCTATGGGAACAAAATTAACATAGTGAAAATATCAGTTTGCAGAGTTGGCAGTGATCTCATCAGAAGCTTTTCACGAGATTTTGTGCAGCAATGTTTTGTCCAGGCAGGTGTAAAGACTAGGAGGACACTATGAAATATATTTTGTTCACACACAAAAATACATCCATTTAACACTTGAAAATGGTCTACTCATCCCAACACTTGTAGCATGGTGGTGTTCCCTTTTCCACATAAGAATGCTTTCCCATCTTAGGATTGTCCAATTTCAAAAAGAAGATTCTACCCTGAAGAAGATGAGATCATTGCACTTGTCAAGCAGTCTTTGATTCCATTGGTTTAACTGTTTGTGTCAATTCATGGCACAACATTTCTCTGAGATTTAGTTTGTGCTTTGTCTTAGCACCAGCATACAAACCTCTTATCTGTGGCTTATTCACATATTTTCATTGTAACAGCCCTATTCAGTCACTATCAAATCAGGCAAAGAGAAATGTACCAGCTCCTTTTCTTTTGCTTCTAATTTCATCTCTCTCTAACATGTGGAGTACAATGAGTCTTGAAAGGAGAGACTATGGTATCTATGAGATCTCTCCACAAGATTCAGGACAATGATTTTCCGTGGTCCCAAATAGCATGGGGGCCTTTACTGGCAATGGGGGCTCTCCTTTCAGATGAACATGTAGGATGGTGAGCTCTTATGCACAACCAAGTGGGATAAGGCAGTGCATTCCTCTCTTCCTGCTTTAATAATGGTTGATTAGGATTATAGTTAGCTACCTCATAATTGTATGTACAGTGCAGATATCATGGCTGCTTACTCCTCAAGTGGGAAGAAGGGTACTGTTTAGATGAGAATGCTATCATGCATAAGGCAGACAGTTCACTCCATGCTGATTTACAACAACAAAATGTAAGAATATACCATATTTGCTGGTATATAAGACACATCAGAGTATACGATGCACCCCATTATTAGCAAATTAGCCCACTATAGGCCACTATATACAGTACATGACACAGTCCATTTTCCAGTGTATTTTAAGGAGGGGGGAGTGGGTCTCATAAGCCAGCAAATAGGGTATTGTACATCAGAGTCAATTCTCTGTAGTTGCCTTAAACTTGCAATAGAATAGGAAAAGGCAAAGGTAAAGGTTTCAGTTGCTCAAAAGCCAGTTGTATCAGACTCTAGGGTTCAGTACTCATCTCTGTTTCAAAGCCAAAGAGCCAGCGCTGTCTGCTTCTGCAGACATTTCCATGGTCATGTGGTAGGCATGACTAGACACCAGAGCACACAGAACGCTGTTACCTTTCCACCAAAGCAGTCCCTATTTATCTATTTGCAATTTCTTGCTTTCGAACTGCTAGGTTGGCAGGAGCTGGGACAAAGACGGGAGCTCATTCCATCTTATAGCACGGGAATGAAAATAACATATAGAGGCTACAGACGCATGTAAAATAGAAATCCTGATGAAAGTACGAAAAGCCTAAAATTACCAGAAAGGCTTCAATTTATGAACGATGATTTATTTTGATTATTTACAACCGAAAAGATTAGAATAACTCTTTTTGGTTTCAACAATAAATGAATTTAACTATGTTCAAGAAGTTTCTGAAACAGTGTTATCCGCTTTTTTGGATTGTGCTGCAATTTTTTTTTCTTTGGCTGGTTGATTCACTCCACCGTTTGGCCCCTCTGTTTTGTGCTTCTCGGTGTTAGCCTGATTAGACTACAGAGACTTAAGAAAAAGAACTACAGTGTAACTGAAGTTGAAACAAAGTAACTTAAGTAAAAATAACTTCCCTTTAAGGATTTTTACGACACATAGGAGATGATTTTATCTGAAAAGCATTTATTAAGTGTAAACACAAAATAATGTGTATTAATTTATTCATTAATATGAAGGACCAGAGCCATTTAAGTTTATCTGAAAAAATAAACAAAAGAGTTTAGTTCTGAAGCTTTGGAAGTGGAAAGTGGCATTTTAAAATGTAAAGGAGCAATCAATCTGGGGACAAATTATAACCTATTTATTCCTATTTTTCTTTTCCCTAGTAAAATATATTTTAAAGAGTGCAGGGGATTTAATAGTGGCAAATTTTATTGTCCAAATGCAAGGAAGGGACATAAAAAGTCCAATTACAAATTGTATCATTTCATTGCATTCAGCACTTGAAAATGTAAGAGGTTCTAGTTCTTAAATGGCTTAATTATCTTAATTGCCTCAGAAACACAAGTGAAAGTTTGGGCCTTTTTTGTTTTTGTTTAAAGGGAAATCATAAAGTCTGTTCTTTTCAAATCAGGGTTGTCACTAGATTTCATTTCAGTTATGTGCCAAGGTAAATCAAAGGAGTGGAACCAGTTGAACCCATGCCACATGCTGTGTGCCACAGTCTTTCAGTCTAAGAAGGTGAATACCTGCATGATAGAAATGGGCAGCAGAGAGTGGTCTGAGTTAATGAAGCATTCATTCCCTGTTAGCTCTTGGGGTTGGCTACAGTGCAAGGTGTCAAAAGATACAAGTCTCTTTACTGGCAAAAGCTATTCTATGGCTCACTCCATGGCTCTGTAGCAGGTTAATGTATCAGAGAGAGAGAGAGTATGCTCCAGTCCTAGAGAGGACAGTGGGAGGTAGGATTCCAGCTGTGTTAGCTCACGTAAGAACTCCCTGTTCACTAGACTGGGAACAACTGTCACATCGCATTCAGAAGAAGCCAGAATTCTGCCAAATTGGCAAGGACTGAGAAGGGAGTAAAAGCAAGTGCCTAGCATTAGTATTAAAGAAGGAAAAACCATTACAGCTTTTTAAAAACTCTTTTAGCAAGTAATAATTACAGAGATAAAGTTGTAATTCTGAAAAATATAAATGCTCTGTATGAAAATATGAACATGGTCCAGAAAGAATGACTTTGCAGGGGGGATAAAAAACATAATTTCATGCTCTTTCATTTATTATATAGGCCGGAAAGGCAATCCTGCTATCTCCTGACTATGCGCAACACTAATATGTGTGTACCTTTCATACCTGTCAAGTATCCCGGATGGTCTGGGATTTCCCGTATTTCCGCACTGCTAACTCTACTTTCCCGCCACCATCCCGTAATTTGGCCAGCAGAGAAAGTAGTTACTGTACATGCGTGTATGCACAGAACCCTTCTGCGCATGCGCAGAACCTTCTGTGCATGCACAGAAGGGTTCTGTGCAGAAGGTTCCTGCACAGGTCCCATATTTTCCAGAGCCACGCTTGACAGGTATGGTACCGTTAATGCTGAAATGAGTGTTAAACTACACAATACATTGTCCACACACAACATGCAAAAAGGAATACAGAGAAAGGGTGGGCTTTAAGCTACTCCCCCGCCTTCCCAACTGCATGGCATCAATCTGGTTCATACTCACATACCTCTGGCAACTGCAATGTATTGCAGGTGAAAAAGGTATCAGCTGAGTGTTATGGCCCCAAAGTTGGATTCTGATTATGAGAGCTGGGAGTCAGTGTCTGAGCCCACTCCAAGTGTGGATTTTCCTCTTCCTGATGATCAAGAAGTGTCAAACACAGAACTGGCGATCACTGAGTCATTGTCTCACAGCGATGAGGCCGAACCTTTGACCTCAGAATGTTGTCGACAATACCTGTGTAATGAGCTCCAGCTTCTCTGGATAATGGCCAGAGCTTGTTTACAGAGAGTGATGCCAGCTGAGGAGGTTGATCAGAAGCGCTCTTAAGGAGGCTCGCTCGCTCCTGTTAGCAACCTATCGAACAACATTGTTGCTGCCCAACTCTGTGACCTCTGAACTGCTTGATTACCTTGTTGGACCTTTGGACTCTGCTTGGACTTTGACAGCTCTGGATCTCCCTTCGGACTTTGAATACTACTGGCCAGAAAACGAACCATGCTTCCTTCTATCATGCTTTTGGCTTAATAAAGACTGCTGTGAGACCTACTCTCTCTCCCTTCCATTCAGTGCTGCTAGTCAGCTCTCCCCTACCTTGCAGGGAGGGGCGCACACACTGAACCTTTTTCCTAGGCCAACTGTGGAAATGATCCATATCAGGATCACTGTGGAGACCAAAAGGTTAATATCCTTCTATCCTTCACAGAACAGTTTTAATACAGATTAGGTCATCCTTGCATGTTGCCAAAAAGAAGAAAGAGAAAGTGAAAGGTAGCAAACTGCATATTAAACTTACCTAATTATTCAACACTTCCATACAGTTCTATAAAAACTGTTGTTGTTTTTTTGGGAACCAATAATACTGACAGATAAATGTGTTATTATAATACTATTCCATACATACATGGTATGAGTTATGGAAATACAATTTCCAATTAATTCTAATATATATTATATCCTTTTGAAAAGACACAATTGGCCACTCGAGCTACGAAGAATACAAACTAAAATTCTCATTGATTAATTAATTAATTATTCTCTATACTTCCCATCTAATCAATTGGTTACCCTGGGCAATTAATACAATGAAAGAACATAATTCTCAGCCACCTAGGCCAGTGATGTCAAACTTTGGCACTCCAGGTGTTCTTGAACTTCCATTCCCAGAAGCACTGATAAGCAGGAGTGCTGACATGGACTTGTGGTAATTGAAGTCCAAGAACAGCTGGAGTGCCAAGGTTCACCATCACTGACCTAAACCATCTTGATCAGATAAAATAGTTTGTCAGGGAATTTTCTAAGTCTAGCAAAATTTGCTTGTTCTAGCATGAGAGTGAGATTAATTCCCTCCTACAAAGTTTCCAAAATGTGTGCAACAAGTTTCTGCATGAAACTAGCTTTCTTTTCATTTGAAGAGCAAATCAAATCTACAAAGCAAGAACAGAAGGAATGGATGATCATTCATAATGAGTCGATAAATCCAGTCAATATTACAATTCTTTAAAGTCAAAGAAACAATTGGCTTCTATTGCAGTTTGATACAATTTGGGTTACTGCTACCTGCTTCAATTACACTACAGGTTACCTCCCATACCAGTTTGGAGGGTTACCTGTATTTATAATGCAAAAACTCTCATTGGAAAAGCCAAAAATCTAATTGAGATCGACATGAAATCTTGCAGTTTCTTTTACTCAAGCTTGAGAAGAAACCAAACAACAATGTATACCATGATGGACAACACATGGAATGTTACTTCCCATCTAACTTCTACTTCAGTTTCTCTTCTTTTTTAATATAACCCACAGGAGCCTTTCAAGTCTTGCCATCTATTTTATAAGTATTATCTTAGTGTGCCTTATGTTATTACCCTATTCATAGTTTTTAAAAATGGACTAATGCAGCAAACATTCTATAAATAGACCAGTTTATTTTAAAGTCATTTAAAAGAAACTATGGATTATCTCACAAACTCAATTTCCTTTGCAAATTTGCACTCAAGCGTCAAAGGCCAATATGCTATTGCTAGCACAAACTAGAGTAGATTCATTGACTGTGGAAGATTGACTGCCTTACTATTGATTCAGTGGATCTAGTCTCTACTTTTGACTAGTTTCAGGATATTGACCAAAATAATTAGACTTAGCCATTTTTGTTCCATAGAAAGATTCCTGCAGGGTATTTTTTTTCTTCCAACATTAGATAAGTTAAATGTCATCATCATTTTCCATACAGCAGTATACAGTTCATTGAAGATTGACTGCTACTCTTTATTTGTAAACCTCATTTAATAAAGTTAAATGTGATTATTTCATATTCTAGAAATGTATGTGCATATATTATTGGCCAGTATCTTTTACAGAAGCAACTCACAGTTGAAAATGCTACTTTTTCAGCTCTAACAAGGTTTCTGCTTGGTTCCTGCAAATCTCTCAATAGCTACATATAATAGAGGCTTGCATTCCAGGAAATACTTCTTGATAAATAGTCTAAAGAATAGTATTTTTGTCATATCTCTGTAGGCAGTCTTCTTCTCTCAGTCTTTCACAACAGTCAATGGGTGAGTATGAAGGGCAGCTAATCAGTTGGCAATTAATAGTGTCCATTGTTTACCATGCCAAACTTATGCAGTGTTTGTGCATATCAGTTTGCCATATGCTAGTTTGCTCAAAAAGGTCTTCCACAGCTATTCCTTAAAAAAGAAACACCTCAAGTTAATATAGCTGCTAAATTAAACCTGACATTGTTTGAAACATGAACCAATCTGTTTTGCAATTTGGCAATCACTCAGGGCTTGGGTTTTATTAAGTCTCAAGACAGAACAAGCTTAATATATATTAACTTTGTTTGACAAAGTCTGATATTATGACTGAAAAGCAACTCCTCACAGTCCAGCAGATTCTTTTAAATGTTATATGGCTTGCCTGTGTAACTCCAGTAGACAGTGACTGATGTTTTCCTTTGATTATTTTTTAATTAGGAAATCTCATTTTTCTACTATACAGTGTCATATGTCTTCACCTCCTACTTTTCAGATTAGAAAGTGTTACCAAAGATAAAGTTTGTTTGTTTTGGAATTCTCTCACAGTGGAAGTCTAGCAAACTGTCACATTAGCTTAAGGAAAACATTCTACATCATGGCCGTTAGCAAACAAATCTCATTTCTGAAAATGTCACAGATGCCATTTAATAGAGACTTTAAATGATTCATGCCCATATCTTACAAGCATCTGATTGGTCTTCTTGACATTCTGAGCAAAAGATTATTTATTTGCAAAGTATGCAGATAATATTTGAAAAATGTGTTGCTAAAACTCAACATTATTTATTTATTACATTCATGTCCCATCCATCTGGGATATTTTCCCACTTTTGGTGGCTTACAGCATATTAGAAAAATTACAATAAAAATTAAACAAATTATAAATTATAAATATAAACAAGAACAAAAATGATAACCCCCAAGCAAAAAATAACAACAACCCAGAAACAAAAAGAACATTGAAAGAATTGTGGTTAGTATATCACTGTTCACAGAATGTTGCATGGGAAGTGTAAGCAAGACATCACAAAAGAAATAACAAAGCTACATAGGGAGATAGTGCAGTACAAATATTTATTTATTTGGAGTTTATGTTACATACAGTCTAAAATAAGTACTTACATCAGTTCATTACTTTCAAGTCAATGGTTTATGCTTCAGATGTGAAGTATTACAATCCTCTGAATATATGGGGCAATGACTAACTTTTAGTTCTCAACCACCCACCACTACTTCATCTGTGGTACCTTTGCAGGTGCACCCCCCAAAAAAGACTCAGACACCGGTATATGGATAACGGCATTGGGCCACATTTATTGATTCATGCCCTAGTCCGAATTATAAATTTCAATTGGTACTCAGCTAATTATAATTCTTAAGGCAAGCAGGCTACAGTAACATTGGTAAGGTTCCTCCCAAAATTGCCAATGGCAATTGGCTACAATGTATCCATTTGTATCCATTTGTTTGTTTACAACAAACAAATTGTTGACCGTAGTCAATAAACTATCTACTGACCCCACCCTCTGACGTGTATCCGTCAAATCATGGGGTGATGCATGCTGAAGAGCTCCTGCCATCACCCCATTGCCTGGTTCGTCGTTGACCGGTCAACGTTTTTTTTAATTTTTATTTATTTATTTATTTATAGTCATATTTGTATATGCCGCCCACTCAGGCAGAACCCGACTCAGGGCGGCATTACAGCAATTCTAAAAATACATAAAAACATTATAAAAACCCACATCCCACCCCCTTTAAAAAACCCATATCCCACCCACCCATCCCACCTACTATACAAAAGGAAAGAAGAGAGAGTTCTTATAAAAGCCAGCAGGCGGGCACCATAGTCCCATTCGGGCCCCACACCTGCCCTGCCAGCCAGGTCTTCACTCCTTTCCTGAAGGGCAGCAATTCACTTTGGAGTCTTAAATCTATTGGCAGGAGGTTCCAGAGAGTTGGTGCGGACACGGAGAAGGCCCTCCTTCGGGTGCTAGACAGATGAGCACCCCTAGTTGATGGCACTATTAGAGAGCCCCTCCGGTCCGCTCTGGTTGGACGGGCAGACACTCTTGGGACGATGCGGTCTCTAAGGTATCCTGGCCCCCTGCCATATAGGGCTTTAAAGGTCAAAACCAGCACCTTAAATTGCACCCGGAGACAAACTGGTAACCAGTGCAGCTCCCGAAGTAGCGGTGAGGCATGGGCATATCGCCCACACCCCATCACCACCCGGGCCGCCGCATTCTGGACCAGCTGCAGCCTCCGAATGGTCGTCAAGGGCAGCCCCATGTAGAGCGCATTACAATAATCTAGTCGGGAAGTAATCAGAGCATGGGTGACCATAAGCAAGGAGCCCCGGTCCAGGAGCGTGCGCAATTGGCGAATCACCCGAAGTTGGGCAAAAGCCCTCCTGGCCACAGCCGCTACTTGTTCTTCTAGCAGCAGCCGTGAGTCCAGAAGGACCCCCAAATTGCGCACTGGGTCTGTCTGGGGCAAAACAGCCCCATCCAGTACCAAAGGTGGTAACTCCCTGGATAACACGGGGGCCCCTATCCACAGCCACTCTGTCTTGCTGGGATTCAGCCGAAGCCCATTGACCCCCATCCAGACCCCAATGGCCTCCAGGCATCCGGATAGGATTTCAACAGCATCACTGGGGTCCCCACGGGCCGAGATGTACAGCTGAGTATCATCCGCGTACTGATGGTACCGCACCCCGTGGGAACGAATGATCTCACCCAGTGGCTTCATGTAGATGTTAAATAAGAGAGGAGAGAGCACAGAGCCCTGAGGCACCCCATACTTGAGGGGCCTAGGGCTGGACCTCTCACTCTCTAACCACACTGACTGGGTACGGCCCTCCAGAAAAGAGGAAAACCAGGACAACACAGTGCCCTGGATCCCCAGTCCTTCGAGCCGTTCCAGAAGGATACCGTGGTCGACGGTATCGAAGGCCGCTGAGAGGTCAAGAAGAGCAATGACGGATGGACAACCCCGGTCCCGCTCCCGCCAGAGATCATCCATCAGTGCGACCAATGCCGTCTCCGTTCCATACCCGGGCCTGAACCCTGATTGAAAGGGGTCTAGATAATCCGCTTCCTCCAGGACACTCTGCAGCTGGCGCGCCACCGCCTTCTCTAGAACCTTACCCAGAAAGGGCAGGTTGGAAACCGGCCTGTAGTTGTTAAGGACCGCTGGGTCGAGGGACATTTTCTTCAGGAGGGGGCGCACCAAAGCATGTTTTAGCTGTGCAGGAAATACCCCCTCCCGTAATGAAGCATTTATTATCCCCCCAACCCAGCCACCTGTTACCTCCTTGGAAGCTTTCACCAGCCAAGTGGGACAAGGGTCCATGTAGTGGCACGAACAGCTGCAAGGAGCCTGTCCACTTCATCAGGGACAACAGGATCAAACTGATCCCAGATCGTACAGCAAGACTGTGCACCGGCACCCCCCCGACCCTCCCCATCCACGCCAGGTTTCAATCCTGAACGAATCCGATCAATTTTCTCCACCAGATGGTCAGCAAAGTCCTCAGCCGAACCCTGCCAACCGGGCACCGATCTCCCCCTACCGAGGAGGGACCTGGTTACCCGGAACAGGGCGGCTGGGCGATTATCAGCGGAGGCAATAAGGGCGGTGAAGTATTGCCGCCTCACCACCCCCATCGCCACTAGGTAGGCCCTAATAGCAGCTCTAGCTAGTGTCCAATCGGAGTCATCCTGGGTCTTCGCCCAGCGGTGCTCTAGGCGTCTCTTTGCCCGTTTGAGTTCGCGCAGTTCATCTGTGAACCACGGAGATGACCTAATCCCCCGGGCGCGGAGAGGCCGCAGTGGCGCGATTTCATCCAAGGCTACTGTTGTCGTCCTATTCCACAAGACGACGAGTGCCTCGGGTGAATCGTGTAGCCGATCCAGAGGAACATCCCCCAGTTCCCTCTGGAATCCGTCTGGATCCATTAGTCGCCGAGGGCGGACCATTTTAATAGGCCCTGCCTCCCTACGATGAAGTGTCGCCCCCAGAAAGTCAAGAGTCACCAGATAGTGATCTGACCATGGCACAGGTGAGATGACTAAATCCTGTAATCTCAGATCACTCTGCCACTGCTCCGACAAGAAAACTAAGTCTGGCATGTGACCACTGCCCCTGGTCGGACCCCGAAGTACCTGAGTCAGGCCCATGGCTGCCATGGAAGCCATGAACTCCCTTGCCACCTCAGAAGCCATCCCCAACGATGGCAAGTTGAAGTCCCCCAGAACCATAAGCCTCGGGAACTCCAACGCCAGCATCGAGGCAGCCTCGAGGAGCTCAGGCAGGGCATCCCTTACCCTGCAAGGGGGCAGGTACAGGAGTAAGATCCCCAACTGACCCTTGGTTAACAAACGTTAACAAACTTGTACCTATCTAGTGTTGGCCAGTCAATTGCGAACCTGCCGGATACCTGTGGGTCATAAATATTTACCTTACCAGTGCTACCCGCCACACGGGGAGGCTTAATAAAGACTCACCGCCCCCCCCCCCCCCCCGACCGTCAGCTCGGTCAACAGGCCTGCATGCAAATCTTCCAAAAAGAGGTTCATACCTCTGGGCGACAGATGGACCCCATCCCCTGTGTAAAGGTCATAATTTTGGAGACTAATGGTGGGGTGTCGGATGACCCGCCCCAAACCCTTGTCAGCAAAGAACCGGGCCACTGCCCTGTTCACCGAGTGACGAGCGCGGTCAAGGGCATGGAGGTTAATACCCCCCCTGTAAGCATGACGCGGTATGATGTCCGACCATAGCAGCGTTATGGCAGGCCACACATAATGCAAATAAGCTAGGTCGCTGCAGATCGTATGTTTTAAGGAAAGGCCAGTGACCTGGCCTAGGTCATTGCCCCCGAGGTGCAGCACCAGGACATCAGGCGGTTCAGCATCCCTGTGGAGAAAAGGAATGGCAACAGTTCCCGCCATAACATTCCGCGCTTACCATACCACCTGATACATGCGGAGGCACGTAGTCCAAGCTGGGGTCCCCACTCTGTCGCCTTAGCGTACTGCGCTGCCCAGTGCACATAGCTATGGCCCACCAGCCATACTGCCACCGGTGTGCGTGGACACACAGGATCTGTAAGATAAAAAAGACAGGACAGTGACTTATCTGGTACTCATACTTGAAGAGGGCGAACATATAATTCAAAACACTTCGATCCCCACCTCCCCATACGGCGTATATCAGCCTCAGAGTACCCAAATGCAGCTGCAGTAGAAGCAGCTCCTACTCTAAAAGAATGGGTGCCGTAACGAGCCCCGGGGAGGCCAACACTGGACAGTGCCTTACCGGTCACCTTCCAAAATTGAAATTTAGTAAGGGGAGACCCATCTTGGTGGCAGAAAAACGGGCCAGGGTGCGTACCACGCACTGCAAGGAACTCTCGTAGGGCACCAACCGGACAGATGTCTGCAATGGAACATCGTAGCAGTCTAACACCACTGCCTACACCGTGCTGATCAACTTTTGAGGACCGTATCCTCAACTGAGCCCACTCATTGGAGACATAGACATCTTCGAGTTCCAGTGCCCTACGAGCCGCAACCGCCTTAGACAGTAGCACCAACTCACTGATGCGGAGCGCTCCAAAAAAGGCCACCGTGGTAGCCGCATGAAACAGAGCTGCCTCATACCTGTCGAAACACAGGTATGTGCAAGGTGGGTAAGAACCCCTGGAGAAATAGGGTGGCGATTGTCCGGGCGGCATCCACATTCCCGTGTCCACCCCTCCAAAACATGTCGTATACGGAAATCGTTCGTGTTGTCAGCAGAGCCCCTCACTTTGGCCATGAATGCCAGTGCTGACAGCCTGGATGCTATGGTGCGGGGAGCTAGGCCCTGACTGTGTAGGTGGACCATAAATTGGAGAACGTGTGCAACTGGAATGGGCCACACCTCGGGCAACTGGAGTTGCGCACAAATTTTTTTAAATTGACTGAATGCATGGTGATACACCTTGCGCGTGCAGGGCGCCAGCGACATGCCGATCACCCGGTTCACCTCTCCTTGCCAAACGTCCAAATCTCGTCCGGGAGTGGCGAGGGGAATTCCTCTGTGTTTCGAGCCAAGGCGCGGAACCGGGGGATCAGCAGGCGGGATAAAGCATCAGCAATATCGTTATTAATACCTGGTACATGTCTGGCACTGAAAAGCACATTGAGGCGTAGGCTGCGCAACACGAACTGGCGAACTAACTCCATGACCTTGGGTGATTTAGATGTCTGGGAATTGACGATGTGCACCACCGCAGCATTGTCACATCAGAAATGAACCACTGAATTGGCCCACTCCTCACCCCATAGCATCAAAGCTCCCAGTATCGGGAAGAACTCAAGGAATGTAAGATCGCGTAGACGATCCGTGCCCCGCCATGCTGGAGGCCATCGGCCATAGGCCCACCTCCCCTCAAAGTAAATCCCATATCCCAGGGACCCCGAGGCATCCGACTGAACCTGGAACCTAGGGGAAACCAAAAGATCAGATCTCCAAAATGACACCCCGTTGAAGTCCCTCAGGAACTTAAGCCAAACCAACATGTCAGCCCTCATGCCCTTGTTCAGTCGGACCCTATGATAGCGCCTGGATAGGCCAGTCATGGCGTCGCATAAGCATCGAGCAAAAGCTCTGCCAGGCGTGAACACCCTGCAGGCGAAGTTAAGGTGACCATGGAGAACCTGGAGCTCACGAAGCAACACCTTGCGTTTGGCCAGTAAGGCCAAAATCAACGCAGTGATCCGGGTAACCTTATCCATGGGTAACCTGGATGCCTGTGAGACCGTGTCAATTTCAATACCCAGAAATGTGAGCTTAGTTGATGGGCCCTCGGTCTTTTCGGGCGCTAAAGGGACACCGAGTTCCTGCATTAGCGACTGAAATGTATTGAGGAGACGCGTACACGTGTCCCAGCCCCGTTCACCCCCGAACAAGAAATCATCGAGGTAATGGGCTACAGACCGGGACCCAGACCTGCGAACAAAGGCCCACTGAAGGAAAGTGCTAAAACGTTCAAATGCTGAACAGGAAATAGAGCAGCCAAAAGGCATGGCTTTATCAACATAAAATTTCCCTTGGAATTTAAAACCCAATAACTCAAAGTCACCCGGGTGCACTGGCAACAAACGGAATGCCGACTTAATGTCACATTTGGCCAGAAGTGCACCCGGGCCACCAGAGCGCACCATGCGCAGGGCCTGGTCAAATGACGTATACCTGACAGAACAAAGGTCATCAGGAATGGCATCATTGACCGAATGGCCCGCCGGGTATGACAGATGGTGAATTAAACGAAACTCCCCAGGAGTCTTTTTGGAAACCAACCCTAAAGGGGAAACCTTCAGATTGTGAAAGGGGGGCATAGGAAAGGGGCCAGCAACCCTACCTGCATTAACCTCCTTAGCGATACTTAGGGCAGCCACCTCCTCCCTACCCTTCAGGGAAAGTAAATTAGGAGCATCTTGGGTGCACCGCTCCCCTTTGAATGGGATGCGAAAGCCCCGCTGGAAACCCTCGAGGAGATACCTAGCATCCTCCCTCCTCGGGTAAGTTGAGAGCCACCGCTCCAACATAGCTATGTTAACCGGGGAGGGGGCCTTTTGAGTGACCAGCTCCATCAGCGGCAGGTCTGCCCGCTCCTTGTCCACCTCTACTTCTGCCCCGTGACCCACCGGCTCGTGGACACGCAGCGGCGGCGTGGGGGCCAACGCAAGAGGGACACTCATGTTTGTATCGGCACTGTTTTCTATTGCATACACCATTGGCCGAGAAACTCCAACACAGCAAGCTGGCTGGAACCCCCTGCCCTGCCAGCTGGCGGGGAGCCTGTGTTGGAGCAGCTCGCTGGACCGCATGGCCACAATGGTACCTCTCCCCAGGCGCCGGGCGCACGGGGGTCATGTATAAAAGCCACAATTTCTGACATGGCTCATCCCACCTCATCTCCGGGTGTAAGGGCACTCTCATTCTAAATTTCTCATCATAAGCCAACCACGATGGGCCAGGAAAATCCACCATTGCCCTGTAAATATTGTCCAAATATTGGACCATAGGAATGGCCAGGTCAGGCCGAGCCCTAAGGTACACCGCCATATAAATGAGATATGCGGGTAACCAGTTGGCCCAGGTCCGTGGTGGCTTGCGACGGCGAGACAGCTCTTTGTCCTTCTCATCCTGCCTCTCTTTTTCCTCCTTGGTGGGTTCCCAGTTCAATAGGGAGAAAATATCGCCACACTCCCCCGCCAAATCTTTTCCCTTGTGGCCTGGGCCAAATGATCCCCGAGGGGCAAGGAATACCCGGCCATCGGCAATGCCGACACCGGCACAGTATTAACACGGGGTATCAGGAGAGGAGCCTGGACCGTCCCTGCGACACCCGATGTAGCCCCGGGGGCAGAACCCCCCCCCCCCGCCCAATGTTATGCCAGTATGGGACCAAGCTGCACCCGGGTAAGCTGGGAACTGATGCCCACCCGCCCCGACATTACGAGGCCATGACCACTGAAACCCACCCCCGGAAGTGGAGTGTGATGTGGGGACATTAGCTTGAACCTGATACTCACTGGGTGCACCCCCGTGAGCCGCCCCCACTGGGGGTTCCGGCCCACGGCGGGCGTCGGAGCTCGCGACCGCAATCGAGCTCTGAGGACACATCCGACCACTACCCGTCTGCAGTTCATGATGGACGGGAAGCTGCGAGACCGCGGCGGGCACGGGCCTGCGCGCCTCAAGCAACTCAACCCGACTGGCCGCCTGCTGCAGAGTGGCGGCTGTCGTGGTAGCAGGCAGGCAAAAGGGGCCCCCAGATGGCAGTGAAGCCCCCCATGGGGTTATTGGTGATCCCTAGGGATGCCTCTAGCGCAGCTACGCGGGCCAGTAATGCATCCCCTGTCGCAGATCCCCCTGCATAAAGGGGGCCAGGCGGGCCGGATGGCCCGCTGGGCAATGGTCCAGGGCCCCCGACTTGAGAGCCAGGTCCCGAATAGGGCCATGCCCAAAACTCCAGCCCATGAGGGGCTGGGGGTAAGCCCTGCTGTGCAACCGCACAAGGCCCTCCCCCGTTATCAAGGCCCATGGCCGGCAATTGCGGGCCGGGGACCGAAGCCCCTGTAGGGCCAGTCTGAGGCTGGAGAGCCGCAGGCCATGGCCTAAGCTGTCCCATCCCACCGGTCCCGGTGGGTGCATCCGATAAGGGGTCCTGTTGCGGGGGCGCAGTCGCGGTCCTCCGACCCGACTGCTGTCTCCCTTTCGGGCGAGCCTGAGTCGCCATAGCCTTCTTCTTGGGAGGCATAATGAAAAGCACGATCCCTTTCCAGGGATCAGCACCAGATGGCTGAAAAGCCGAAGATTGAGAAGCAAAATACCCGCTAAGGCTCTACAGCCAACTGCGGCTCTCAAAGAGACGAAGAGCAACGGAGAAAACTTCTCCTCTCCATCGCTTTTCCAAAATGGCAGCTCGGCTGCCTCGTGGCCACCCCTTTTATAGAGGGGTGGCCACACCCCCTAACTCACCCGGATGTCTGAGTCCGGGTGGGGGGGGCCGCAAAGAGCGCGGCGGCCATTTTGGCGCCGCACTTTCATTCTTTTGTTTCAAAGGATGACAGTGATAACCTTAGTCAAACATTCAATAAAATTCTGATCTATGAATAGGGAAGTTAGACTAGTTTCTTTGATATTGTAAAATTGGACAGAGTTACTTTCAGACCTGTCACAACCATTCTATGATACACTACTTTTTCAGTGTAAGAAGAATCCTCTCTCTCTCTCTCTCTCTCTCTCTCTCTCTCTCTCTCTCTGTTACTTATTGCTTCTCAGAGCAATAGGGTGGAGGAGAAAAGATCATATGGCTGGTTTGTCTGCTACATCCCACTACACATCTTTCTGGTGGAAGAAGAAATGATATTGTAAAGGGAACAAGAAGAAAAAGAGAGCAGAAAAACCCAGACTTGCACTGAACAAAGAAACATTCAAACATCCAAGAAAACAGAGGTAGGATAAACATGAGTTGAAAGGACTACAGGTGGTTGCAGAAAGCCCCTTTTAGCAATTGTGATTTACTTTGGTGTTTAGAAGGAAGAAAGAAAAAGCTCTGCACAATAAAGGCTGCAGCATGGAGTGCAGAAATAATTAAAGAGTTTAATGTTTCACCTTGGTCAGTCATCTTTAGAGAAGGGTGAAGAGGAGGAACTTAGTGGTCCAGCTCACAGCAACCTCAAAAGACCTTTGGGACAGCAGGGAGAAGAGTTGAGATGAGTTCAGCCAGTGAGAAATCAGGCTATTTTATTTTATTTCATCTATATACAGTCACTCAACTTTCATGTTCAATGGGCATGAAGAAGAAAAACATACACATAACATAACATCAAGTCTCCTCCCCACAAGTAATACTCAACAACCCCCATTCCCAAACCATAAGGTTCATTTGCCCAAGGGAAAGATGATACTTTAGAAAATGCAAGCAAAAACATTGCCAGCATCTCAGGAACTCTTGATAACTAATTGGAAACAGCTGGACTTCTGGAGGAAAAGGCACACTGAGCATTTGTTGAGCATGCCCAATTAGCTTGTAGGAGACAATTCATCACTTTTCTTTCACTTGTGCCCATCTTTGCATTGTGTGGACACCTCACAACAATTCATGATCTAGACTCCCTTACAACCTGCTTCTGTCTGCCTCTGTGATTTAAGATGGAAAATCACTTGCACTTGAGCCTTTGGAGACTTGCCACTGCTCTTTTAGGAACTAGATTAACTTTGAGGATGAGGTCCAGCATTTGCAGACCACAGGCATAACAATGGGAGGTACCAGGCAGCCCAAGTGGGAAACACAAACAACAGATGTGCACTCTCTTGTCTCACTTTCTTGATAATCCTGAGCTGAGGCCACACACTCTTTTAGATCTGCAAAAGCATTGCCATTCTCTACTTTTACCTCCTCACTTTCCTCAAACTGGCTACAATTCTATTATAGTTATGTGGCAGTTTGTGCTAAATTCATGCTTGTAAGAAAGCTTGTCTACAGAATTTCAGCACCCGATACAGTGAACTACAAATTCCATCTCCTTTCCACCTACTGCTCCTTCTCAGCCTTTGTGTGTACCAAAGACTGGTGAGGTAAATGGAAGGTGGCAGGTGACTTTTTGGGTAATATTTGACTTCAAATCCTGTCCTCCACCTCTGGCTACATCTTGCATTGAGAGAAGTCTTAGTGAGTTTCAATGTCATTGTCTATGGTACCCTTTTGGAATGCCACCCGGAAAGCCACAGATTGCCTGTTCTTGTCTTGAAAAAATAAAATTCCTCATAGGTTTTTTTTTGTTTGGTCTAGAAGGGAATTACATTAAAGAACATTGGCAACACATTGAAGTCTTGATCTCAGAACAAATGTGCAGAAATTGTGCATTAATTACACTATAAAATGATGTTCCAGAAAGCCCTTGATGGGGGAAAAAGTTTTGGCTATCATTCCAGTGAACAGAGCCTGCTGCAGATGGCGTTTTGTCTCCTGCTAACCAGATTAACTTTGCCTGAACATTTCCCTTTAACCTTCAAAAGCTTCCTGTACTTATTACCCATATTACTCAAGCACTCCACAGAGCGTAACTCATTTTTAAATAGTTATAGTCATTTGATAGAATAAGCCCACTGTGGTTAAGACTTAGACCAAAGAAGCTTGAAAGTCATCAGGAACAGAGAACAGGACCATAATGAGACGGGTGGCTGATTTTGACCTTTTCATGAAAGGCAATAAATCAAGGGTTTAGAAAAAAATGAGGCATATTGAGATTAGGCTAATCCATTGGCCTCTGAACTCTTGAATTTTGGCATGTATTCATTTTCATGTACTGAGCAAAGGCATGCTCAAAACATTGAAGTACTGGGTCATTGTGGAGTGAGAATAATTAGCCAGACAACTGGAACCACTTGCTTTATTTCCATCAGCTTTCTCCAAATTTAGCCTATGAACACACACAGAATGGATTTTAAACTGCATTTTTATATGACACAGAGGGCAATGCCAGCTGCAGGATATATCCTTTTTCAAAACTAGGTTCTCAGATTCAAACCACAGCATGACCTTTACAAAAACTGGAAAAAATGAAATGGGAGGCAAATAATCACAAAAAAACCATATAAAATGTGGACAGACTGCTTTTTATGCAAATCTTCTTTATCTCAATTAACTTGCAATCGCTTGTTCTGAGTCACTACTTCCTTCAATTATCTATTAGAACAGTTACACAGCATGTTACATTATATTGTGGTGGTGAGGGGTTTGTTTATGGATAATTGTGTTGTGTCTGTTGCAATTTCTCAAAGCAGATTATTTAACTACCTTACATCATGGACATGAAGACAAGTCTCAAGCTTTTGACTCTGGGAAGCAAAGCATCTATACATTACACTAACGGCATCATGCCGAAGATACTGCTCTAACCTTCGATAGTCAGGCATGGAAATAAGACTAATTTTAGTTAGCCTCCATTTTTTTAGCTCCTGTGCTCAATCTTTTCTCCTCTACAATAATGTTATAAATGTTATTTTTATATGAGAGTGAAATTGTCTTCTTAAAAGTGGTAGAAACAATCTGAGGGGTGTTTTTGTTTGTTTGCTTGCTTGCTATTCTAAGAGCAGATAATATAAATGGTATCTGTATAGCCCATAATTATGAATACAGCTACATGTTTAGGTTGCAGTTCCACACACGGCTACCTAGGAATAATAGGTCACACTAAACTCAGTATGTATACCATGCATAAGATTATTCTAACCTGTTTTTTAAACCTTTCTGTCTATCTTTCTATCTATCCTCTTTTTAAGGGGATTGGGGAGGTTTTATGGATGTTTTTAAAGAGAATTTTATAGTATTTGGTTTTGATTAGTATTGGTATTTGTTTTAACTGATGTTGTGAGCCGCTTTGGGTCACTTAGGTGAAAAAGGCAATTATATAAATCCAATCAATCAATAAATAAATCTTTCTATCTATACAGTAAGACAGACGAGCATGGCCCTTATTTATCATTTTATTTATTCCTTATCTCCATCTTTGTGTCATCTAAGGAACCTTAAAACTATGTTAAAACCAGTGCAGCTCCTGAAGCAGTGGCGAGGCATCGGCATAATGCCCGCACCCCGTCACCACCCGAGCAGCTGCATTCTGGACCAGTTGCAGCTTCCAAATGGTCATCAAGGGCAACCAAATACAGAGCGCATTACAATTGTCAAGTCTGGAGGTGACCAGAGTGTATGTGACCATGAGCAAGGAGTCCCGATCTAGAAGCAGGCATAACTGGCATATGACATGAAGTTGTGCAAAAGCCCTCCTGGCCACGGCTGCCACTTGCTCTTCGAACAGGAATCATGAGTCCAGGAGAACCCACAGATTATGCACCAGGTCTGTTTGGATAAAATAGCCCCATCCAGAACCAAAGATGGTAGCTCCCAAGATAACACAGGGCCCCTGACCCACAGCTACTCAGTCTTGCCAGGATTCAGTTGTAGCCCGTTGTCCCCCATCCAGACCCTTACAGCCTCCAGACACCTCCAGACAACTGCATCGCTTGGATCACCATGTGCCGAGATGTATAGCTGAGTATCATCTGCATTTTGATGATACCTCACCCCGTGGGAATGGATGATCTCACCCAGAGGCTTCATGTAGATATTAAATAGGAGAGGTGAGAGCACCGAACCCTGAGGCACCCCATAATGAAGATGTCTTGGGCTGGACCTCTCACTCTCCAACCACACCAACCAGCATTATTGTCTTTTACAGAGAGTCTTCTGTCAGAAGTAGAAAAGTCTCATTTACATCATTTTTCAAGATTGGACTTGTTCTAAGTCCAGCCTGTCTAAGGGATGGTTTCTATTCTCACTATAATTGGCTCTAGTCAGAAGCCTGAACACTCTTTGCGAACCTACTGGAGATTCCAATCACTTTCCAAAGGCAACCCTATGTACCATGCACTAAACTAGTCCAAATAGGTTGTAAATGAGGTATGCATCAGACTTCTAGATAAGACTTCTCCAGGAATAGGTCATGACTGGTGTATTTTAATCTACAATGTAATATTGAGAAGGAATGGATTGTGTTTCCAGAAAATTGATCACACCAGCGGATCTGAAAGATCAATAGAGGCATTTTCAGTAAACTACCCTCCCCCCATTTGTATAACTGTGCTGTAATATAGTGTTTGCTGCTTTCCATGGTTTCAGGTATTCATGAATGATCTTGGAATGTATCCCAGTGGATATGAGGGGGCACCCTGTGCAGCCACTGTTGTGTAGTGAATAGAGAGACCTCTGCTTGAATCCCCATGTGACCATGGTAATTCACTTGTAAAACTACTCCTTACAAGTAAAACTAATCTCATTTACCTTGAAAGCTCTATTTCAGTCCCTATAATCAGTTCCAACTTAATGGCACATAACTCACTGGTGATTTTGCAGTATTATGGGTGGTGTAGTAGTGGTTCAAAGACTGCTCTTTCAGAATGTTCTTATTACTGCCTCATTAATGCATTTCTTGCTAAAATGAAACATTAACCTTTCTACTACTGTAACCTATTTGGTCAGCAACACACATATACCCAGCTGCTTTATGCTTCGCAAAGGACATGGATCTACCACAAATGTGGCTTTCATCTCTTCAAATGTCCTGTCCTATGGTAACCATATATTTTCTATATTTACTTTCCTGTTAATGGACTATGCATCCAGACAGGGGCGGGGGGGGGGGGGGGGGGGCTTCCAGTCTATGTGGTGGGACTTTCACCAACACAGAGATAAGGATTTGATTTGTTCTGACAACTTTCTAAGTGAGTGAACCTTTTGCTTCAGAAAACATTGACAGGACAGTTTAAAAGATTGCACTCTCTGTTCATTATTTGAACATCTACAACAGCAAAAGAAGAAGAGGGTGGCAGAGAATGAGATGGCTAGATTGTATTGTTGATGTAGTGGGCACAGTCCTGGGTGGGTTGAGGAGGATGGTGGAGGATAGGGGTGCCTGGCATGCGATAATCCATGGGGTCACAAGGGGTCGGACTCTACTATGTAACTGAACAACAGCAATGACAACAACACAGTAGATTCAGTGATTTTCACTGAACATTTTCTTGTATGGGGAGAAAAGCCAGCAATAGAAAAGTAGCCTTTGTTAAATCAGTCTCTCATGTGCATTTTAATAATGACACATATTTTGATGTTTTAGAGTTGTGCCCTTGCCACAGTGAACTTGCAGAGGTAGATTCTGTGGCACATCTACATAGGTTTATCTCCACAATTAAGCTTCAGTCCTAGGCACACTTTCCCAGCAGTAGCCACAAATTGTGTGTGTGTGTGTGTATTATAGTTTCTCTCTTTGTACAATTTAATTTAATTTAATTTAATTTAATAGTCATATTTATATATGCCACCCACTCAGGCAGAACCCGACTCAGGGCGGCATTACAACAAGTTTTAAAAACACATAAAAACACTTTAAAAGACCCACATTCCACCCACTTTAAAAGACCCATATCCCACCCACCCATCCCACCCACTATAAAAAGAAGAGAGAGTTCTTAATTCTTCACATAAGCCAGCAGGCGGGGACCGTGTTCCCATTCGGGCCCCACACCTGCCCTGCCAGCCAGGTCTTCAATCCTTTCCTGAAGGGCAGCAATTCTCTTTGAAGTCTTAGATCTGTTGGCAGGAGGTTCCAGAGAGTTGGTGCAGACACGGAGAAGGCCCTCCTTCGGGTGCTGGACAGATGTGCACCCCTAACTGATGGCACCATTAGAGAGCCCCTCCGGTCTGCTCTGGTTGGACGGGCAGACACTCTTGGGACGATGCGGTCTCTATTCTACTATTGTCATCCAGCTAGGCAAGACAACTTATTAGAAGGCTAATGTGGGGTATGACCTAAAAATATTTAGATTTTTCTACCCAAGCCATGGAATTAATGTTTCTACTAGAACAAATTGGTGCATTAGCAACCATAAGAGATAGGCAGGAGTGGGGTAGGATATACTTTTTCCTATGCCCTTCTTCTTTACAAAATCTAAATTTTTTAAAAAGTGGCAGTTCAATTAGTGGCTTAAATATGGTGGTGGGTTTTCAGCCAGCCTGAACTACCTTGTTTAAACTTGGTCTAGAAGTTCACTGGTTCCTGCAATACTGGCTTTTATCTGAATTTGTTTGGTTTGTTTACACTAATTGACTTGATTCCACAAGTCTTTACTTGGACCAGATACTTCCAAGGTTTCAAACTGCCAATTACCCTGGTCAGAAACCACACAGTGCTTGGTCCAGTCTTCTCCACACAGTTGAGTCGATTAAAATCAAATAAAATAATATATTTTAGACAAATATAAATGTTGCAAACCACACAGAACCACTGGACAAAATTAAATATGATTGTATAAACGTAAAATCACTGCAGGCGAAAAAGGGAAAGGGGTTAACAGGTGTTTTCAGTGGCAGATTATGTCACAGTTTCTTTGGCAATTTGACAAATCTAGATAGGCAGACAGAAAAATTGGCTTGGGTGACCATATAATACCTACCCATGTTCTAAAGAGACTGTTTTAAAGCCATCCATCACTCTCAAAGTGTTCTTGGTACAGGCAGCTGAAAACAGCACACATTTTCAAGTGAGTGTGTGTGCTTATAGCTGTACACAGTCATCCCTGAATTGCTTCTTTTCCATACCTTCAGCCACAATGAGCCTAGCAGGAGGACGAAAGGCTCTGCCAAACACACTTAGTGCACTGGAGAGAAAAAGCTGTTGAAGGCACTGAGCGTAGGCTTTAAAGGAGCTGAGAAGCTTACACAGTTTGCCCTGGGAGTCCCCAACAGCTTTTAAAATGAAGATATAAAGATATTTCAGCTACACCCACTTCATCCTTCTAGCTCAAAGCAGAGAGTAGAGTTACAGCAGATGCTTTGGTGAGTAAAATAGAGAGTATGCGGGGGTTTTTCTTTGTACCAATGCTACTAAACCATTAATAACTTCTCCTGCACCACTGAGGAGGTTTGGTTGACTGGAGACATCAAGAGTGTGCATTGCTACTAGAAATATCAAAAGTTACAATTCAGATTATCCCATTCCATTCTACGAATGTAGAAGTGTTGCACCAAATGGATAAAGAACAAGAACTGTTTAAAGCATTAAGCAAAGAAAGCTCCAATACCCTGGCAATATCATGAGGAACAACATAAATTATAGAATACTCCAACTTGCTCTGCAAGAAAAGATCCTTGGGAAGAGAGGTGCCAGACGTAGACAGACTTCATGGCTGAAGAACCTGAGAGATTAGTATAGCATGTCCTCGGAAGAACTGTTCTGAGAAGTTAAGAACTAGGAAGACTATCGCCATGATGATAGCCAATATCCGGAATGGATATGGCATCAGAAGAAGAAGAAGAATTGTCTCCCACAGTAAACCATAAGGAATACAGCTGTTCACAGGTAGTTTTTCCTCCCCAGATGTTAACTATTGCTGTTTACAGAAACATGCTTTATATCACCTATAGTATGCCACAATATCCACCTCAAGCAATTCATCCAGCTATAGAGAATAAAATTGTTTCAGCTTGAAACTCACATCATACTTTCTGGCTGTAATCTGGCACCAATCTCTGTTGAACTAATCTTGTGCTTGAGGCTAAACAAACACCAGCTTCTCTGGCAAGTAGTCAGTGTTAATGAAACAGAGCAGTATTCATCAGCCAATATTTTTTATGTTAGAGACAAGTCAGGAAAAAAACATGCACAATTTAAAAATATAATAAGATGAATAATTTAAATACTGGTTCAAAACAGCCATATAATATTTGCGTGGTTTTATGATAATGACATGTTAAAATATTTTTTACCCTAGCATGTTTGTTGTTGTTGCCAGCACTTTACTAGATGGCCATCTCTTTCTTTATCTGGACTATCTACATGAAAGATAGATAAAATATATCTGTAAATGACAATGAGGGTAAATACTGACCATAGGAAAATTAAAAATAAAGGTGTTTTATTTCTTCTTATATTATGGATATATTAGCAGACAAGTCAGATCAGTGGTTTAGGTATCTGGCTGCAGAACCAGAGGTTAGGAGATTAATTCCGCACTGTATTTGGGTGAAGAGCCAGCCTTTGTAGCCTTGAGCAAACTGTATAGCTTCAGGGCATCCCCCAGAAGAAGGGACTAGTAAATCGATTCTGAGTGCTCCCTAACTAGAAAAGTCTGGAAACAGTCACCATAAGTCACAATTGACTGATGGCACACAAAGATTATTATTTTTGACAAGAGTTTTTGGAATCCCACCAGTCATGACCAAAGAGTCAGCAACACATCATCTAATATTATAGCTGGTACCTAGTAAAGCCGCAACTGCGCTATCCTGATTTTATTTATTTATTTATTTATTTTTTCTGATTTATATTGCCGCCCAACTCCGAAAACTCTGGGCGGCTCACAGAAAATAAAACCAAACACATTTTAAATACCAATAAAAGCTCCATTAAAACTGCCACCAAAAATTACTCCGATCCCTGCAGATTAAAAGAGATTAAAAGAGGGAGAGAGTGTTCTTACTAAATCAGCCAGCAGGCAAGGGTCGCCACATCGCTGGTGCCCCACACCTGCTTTCCCAGCTAGGTTTATCAATGGCAATCACACTCAGATGTTTTGTTAATCCTTTTGGGATGATGATGATGATGATAAAGAGGAAGAAGATGACAACTAGCAACTGCAATAGCAATTACACTTACATACTGCCCCATAGCTCTTAGTGCACGCTCTGAGCGGTTCGCAAGGAAATTAGCATTCTCTTCCCCCCCGCCCCCCTTCACATGCTGGGCATTTATTTTAATGACCTCAGAAAAATGGAAGGCTGAGTCAATCTTGAGCACTAGTCAGGATTGAACTCACAATGTTTTGGCTGCAGTACAGCAATTTAACCACTGTGCCACCAGAGCTTTTGATGGTTGCAATAGATATTGTAGAATTCTTGATATTTCCCTTTCTGGGTTGATATGATGAATCACCACAACAAGGAATTTGTGTACCCCATCTTATCTACAGAGTACAAATAACATTTCTTCATAGTTATTCAGACTTTCATTGAGCCAAATTAGTGAGAATGTTGTTAAAATTTATTATGAAATGAAACCTAATTCTACCTCAGTTAACCAAACTAAACTCACTAGTTACAATTTTTTTGAGCATGCATAGGACAATGTTGTTTCTGCTTGTCATATAGATATTAAAGAAGTCCACAACAGAAGAGGGATAGAAATGTTAACTTAACATTAACATGGTTAAATACACAAAAATGCAAAGTATTAAATGCTCAAAGCCATCTTGATAAATCTGTTAATTGATGAATGAATCTGTCAATTTTTTTTAAAAAAAACCTTTTAAAGTTCCATTCATCACAAACAGGAATAAATTTGCGATTTGTCTTGTAAAATCTCTAAAAAATACATTAAAAATACCCACTCATATTACATCCAATCTCTTTGTCCTTAGAAGGTTTTCCATAAGATTTTAGTCATCTTCTGCAGAAAGCTTCGGTGTAATTTTATAGAACTTCTTTGCATATGAACATCCTGCATATTGCATGAGCAGCTTGCTAGTTTGATTGCTTTTTCAATACCAATTATTTTAACATACAGCTCCACTCCTTAATATCACCTTTTTAATATACCCACTAATGAATTTTACTAACATTCTTCACTAGAAGAACTGGAAATCTCTCATGTCAATCACTTTCCATTACTTGGAGTGTCCTAACTACGTATTTTGCCAGATTAGAAAATTGCTAATGATTGCATTTGAGTTTAAAAACATCTTTGGCAGAGATAGCATTGAAATAAGTTAGAAGCATTTTAATCTCAGGATTCCTGATCCCACAATTAGTATTGACTCTGTTCATAAGAACATAAGAACAGCCTTGCTGGAACAGGCCACAGCCCATCCGGTCCAGCATTCTGTCTCACACAGTGGCTCACCATTTCCTTCAGGGTATTATTCCCAAGCAGATGCCTTCACCTGCTTAGGATTCCCTGGAAATGGCATTAAGAGATATCCTGCCTATCTCTCCAACCCCGAGGTTGTCCTTAAGTATCCATAATTATAGCCATTGATACCCTTGTCCTCCATGAACTTGTCTAATCCTTTCTTAAAGCTGTCAAGACTGACAGCTGTCACCACTTCTTCTGGCAGGGAGTTCCATAGACCAGTAATCCTCTGGGTGAAAAAGTACTTTCTCTTATTTGTTTGAGAACTAGTACCCAAAAGTTTCATGGAGTGTCCCCTAGTTCTAGTGTTGTGCGATAGGGAAAACAGTTTTTCCTTATCTACTTTGTCCACACCGTGCATGATTTTATAAACTTCAATCAGGTCACCTCTTAGACGCCGTCGTTCAAGAGTGAAAAGGCCCAACCGTTGCAGCCTCAGATGGTAAGGAAGGTGTTCCAGTCCCCTAATCATTCTGGTTGCCCTCCTCTATACTTTCTCCAACTCCATAATATCCTTCTGGAGGTATGGCGACCAGAACTGTACACAGTATTCCAGATGGGGCCTCACCATAGTTTATAAAGAGGCAAAATGACACTTGCTGACTTATTTTCTATACCCTTCCTAATGATCCCTAACATTGAGTTTGCTTTTTTCACTGCTGAGGCACACTGGGTTGACATCTTCATTGAGCTGTCCACCAGGACACCAAGGTCCTTTTCCTGGTTTGTCGCAGAGAGTTCAGACCCCATCAGTTTATAAATGTAATTGGGTTTTTTTGCCCCAACATGCATCACTCTGCACTTACTAATGTTGAAGCTCATTTGCCACTGTTTTGCCCACTCCCCCAGTGTCAAGAGATCCCTCTGGAGCTCCTCACAATCTCTCACAGTTTTCACTACCCTGTATAATTTAGTGTCGTCAGCAAATTTGGCTACCTTGCTTTTTACTCCTACCTCTAGATCATTTATGAAGAGGTTGAAAAGCAGGGGTCCCGGTACTGAACCTTGGGGGACCCCACTCTTTACTTCCCTCCACTTGGAAAAAGTGTCCATTGAGTGCTACCCTCTGTTTCCTGTCCCTTAGCCAGTTGCTGATCCAGGACAAGACCTGTCCCTTTATTCCATGACTGGTAAGTTTATTCAAGAGCCTTTGGTGTGGGACCTTGTCAAAAGCCTTCTGAAAGTCCACATAAACAATGTCAACTGGATCCCCCTTATCCACTCTATGAAAAACAATTACAGAATGTGGTGCTGGGCACTCCTTTTCAACAATCTAGTTGTTGGTTATAGAATCTCTGAGGGTTCTGTTCTTCCATGATGCTATTTGATATATTCAGCTCTTCAAAGAAAAACCTCTGGTTCATGAATCTGGGATATTGTCTGTGATTTAGAACATATGGAAATGGCCTAATATTACTGCACAATGTTGTGTCGTTTCAATCTCGTTGTTCTATACAGGACAATGACAATAAAGATTTATCGTATGGTATATTGCCAGCAGGAAAAAGTATGCCAAGCTTTATGTAGCAAAGGCAAGCCTTAATGAGAACACCAATGGCAGTGGTCAAGATGGTCTTCAGCATACCACAACTGATCTGCATTTGGTTGGGGTTGTTAACTGATGAAAAAAGAGTCAGCTTTAGAAATTTTCCCTTGCTTAGCATATCTATGTGAATGTTACTATTCTCTATGTCAGGGATTCACAACCTATGGCACTCAGGCCTAATCCTGCCCATGGTGCTGATTTATCAGGCCCACAGTGAGGACCCCAGAGCTGCCGCCACTGCCATGGGAAGCACTGAAAATGTGCCAGAAGTGGTGAGAACATGGCAAGAACACAGCAGAATGGGACAAAAAAAGCTGAAAGCATGGTAAAAATGTGCCGCCCTTGCTCCTGCCATCACGGGAAGTGGCAGAAACAGCCAGGATCACACTGTGATTGCACCCACTGCCACAACTGGAAGTGGTGGAAGCAGTGGGAAGAACCACGCCTCTGCCCTCCTCACCTGTGTTGAGGGGACGTGACTGACCCATGGTGCAGAAAAGTTGTGAACCTCTGCTCTATGTGAATGTAGAGAACCAGAAGCAAATGGGAAAAGCAGAGAGAAGTTCAGTGGAACACAAAATCCACTTGTGAATACTGCATGGCACCAGAATAAGATAATAGATGAATAAATAAATACTACTCCGAGATCCAATGCTTGGTGAACCAACGTGTTCTTTATATGGTTATCAAGATAGAAAGCTGTTTCCGGATAATTATATAGCTTTTCTGGGATCAACCCTTTCCTCAGGGATCTTAGAGCGATATAGTGACTATTGAAGTGGTGATTTTTAGAAATAGTAATTTTTTTCAAAATAATATTTCTTCCAGCATCTAGCCTTGTGGTGAAATCTGCTTATTGTGCTGTAGACGAGTATTATTCATTTATTCATCTATTATCTTATTCTGGTGCCGTGCAGTATTCACAAGCGGACTATGTGAATGTAGACCATCTTGAATGCTGCTATTAATGTTGTACTGGCAACATTCAGGCTGGTCCTTGCTAAGTAAAGCTTAGTATTCTTTTTCCTGCTAGCAATGCAGACAAAATATTGTACAGAAATATTGGACCTCTTCCTGGTATTTAAATCTCAGATACAGAAGCACAATATTCTATATTCATAACCTAAAGTTTCTTTTTTAAAGAATTGAATTTACTGGCTTTTTAAAAAAGAAGTTTAAATATGTATATGCTACACACAGATTCCAACAGAAACTTCTCTCATGTAGAATTTCCCAGAAGATGAGCACGTGATCTCTATACTATGTTTGCTGAGAGAGGACAGAAGCAAGGGCAGCTGGAATGTGGCTGTAATCCCTCTGTGTTGTCTGTTTAGTCTTCCTCTAGTGTTCTAGAGAAAGATATGGCTATGTAAGTCACTGTTCAGAATGTTGCTTGTTTTGCTGCAACACTGCTTATAATTGGTTTCCAAAATATTCACAATACAGTATTTGTAAACTTGGTACATAGAAACAGGTAAACAAGCTTCCAGAAATGTCCTCAGATATGATTGACAGTTTAGCCTCAAGGGATTGTGTATAGAATCCGAGTAAGTGGGTTGCACTCTTGTTAAATTGAAGAGGTCTATTATGTTCTCCCTTCTATGATTGATGCTACACAATATTAAACACAAAAAACAAACATACAAACTTAAAATGATTCAGTCTCATTACTGTCATGGCTTGTTTAATGTATCAGTTGAAATAGCATTAGATGTTATTAGTGCTTTCAATATGTAAAGCCTATCAATTATGAGAGCTACACAACATCTGGACAATATCTGTATTTATTTAATTTGACTGGTGTAAATGAGAGAGTTTTGTTCAGCTTGATTTTTTTTATTTAAAAAAATACAAAATTCACTTTGGTACAAATATAAAATATGTGAGAAAATCGCACCTGCAGGTTTGCTTGTCTATGTTCTCAGGTTGTGGTCTATGTGTTATATGTTGTCAAGTCAGAACCAACTCACATTGACCCTATTTTTCAAGGTGAAATATTTAAGGAGTGGTTTTACCATTTCCACCCTTCTCCACCCCCCTGAGTTTCCATAGCCACTTGAGTATTTGACCTAAGGGACTGCAGTGGCTCAAATGGCTAAGATGCTGACTGGGAGGCAGAAGGTCAGCAGTTTGATTCCTGAGTACTGCAGGACGGAATTAGCTCCCATCTTTGTCCCAGCTCCTGTCAACCTAACAGTTCAAAAGCAAGAAACTGCAAGTAGATAAATAGGGACCACTTCTGTAGGAAGGTAACAGCATTCCATGTCTAGCCATGCCTGCCACATGACCATGGAAATGTCTGCAGAAGCAGACAACGCTGGCTCTTCGGCTTTGAAAAAGAGATGAGCACTGAACCCTAGAGTCAGATACGACTGGCTTTCAAGCAAGGGAAACCTTTACCTTTACCTTTTAACTCTGAGTCCTAGAATGTCACCCTATCTACTAGACCGCACTAATAACATATGAATAGAAGTCTACATAAAAAGTAACCTGGAATGCTTAAGGAAATCTCAGTTAACAGCAGTCATCTCTAAATGAAAAGGGTGTGAAATTGATACGCCTCTTGTCCATTGATGTACTTTGTTCTAAGAAAAGGGGTAGAAACAGGAACAGTCTTGGTAAGAAGAAGGGACATGACATAAAAATGAATGATTGGCTTTCATGTTTTTAATATTTTAAGAACACTAACAGGGTTTTAAAAGAGGGACTGTTTAAAATTTAGGAGTGATAATGAACATGAACCATTTTGATATTTATTAATGGCTATGGTGATGATCCTTAGAATAATATTGATCAATGGGAATCAGTGTAGACAGAATAAAAGGGAGCATTAAAAGCATGGTAAATATATATAATAGGCTGGAGATTGGGCAGTACATTTGTTTTGCTGTGCTTTAATTTCTATATCATTGAAGTAGTTTGGTATTCTGTTTATTGAAATTGATAAAAAATAAAGTCATAAGTAGATTAAAGCAACCAAAACAAACCCACAACTTTAATCATGTATTCTAACTGGATTAAAATTGAAATGACCTGACCCAAGCAAAAGTGGAGAGCTGTATTACAGGAGATTGGTTCAGTAATAATGTCAGGCAGCTCCACGCTTCTTATGTCTAATATGTTTCCAAGCAATGTTAATTTAGAGATAGTTTCTAATCAATAGACATGGGTGCATCACAGCTGAGGTGATGAACCCACTGTAATTTTATAATTTTAATAAATCCCAGTAAACAGGATTGCATACATTTATACTAGTTTTAAGAAAGACATTCATTTACTGGTATTTTATCATTTATGACCCAAGACAGCAAATAATAGCTCAGTTCCCTTTCCTGCACTTTCAGGGTGGTGACTGGTGCAAATGAGATGGGTATTTTTGTGCCTGATTTCCTAGCAACATCCTGCCACCACTACCATAGTGTATGACTTGGAAAAGGAATGATGGTGTTGATCTTTATTTAATTACAGATTCCAGCAGTCCCTAGCCACTATGGTTATGCAGTATCAATGGCCAAGATGACATACATTAAAAGTAGGTAATTTCCATTGGGAGTGAGCAGGTTAAAGATAGGTTAGGAAGGGGGTAAGAATGGTTGTGTGCCTTGTGGCACCTGCTTCTGATGAAGTGAGGTTTTTCAGACATACATGCCAAGGCCAATAAAGCTCAGTGAGTAGGCCAGAAGCTCTGTTTGAAATCTGTCCTCTCACCTAACGCCTAAGGGGTGAAAATACTGAAAGTGGCTAGAAAGGACTAGAAAGGGCTGGCTAGGAAAGAAAGTACTGTACTCCAGATCCTGATGTACGTGAAAATGATGCAGACAACTGAGGATGTAAAGAAAATGTTCCAGATCATTGGTTTCATGTGAAGTGGAACCTTTGGAATGGATTATGTGCATTTTAGCTGCTGTGTATCATTTATCATCACAACAAAGATGCTTATAGCCCATTTGGTAATGCTAAGCCTACATCTACAGTCCAGGTGCAACTACATGTGCTATAACTACGAGCAACTCAGAATCCTATTGTTGGTGATAAGGCTATAAAAATATGGGATAGAAATAAAGACCACATCAATGGAACAAAATGCCTTCTACCAACATTAGTTGGCACACCAGCTAGGATGTCTCATGGGCAGCGAGAGCCTGTTCACTTTTATCTATTACAGTACTGTATCTGGTAACCTCCCAATCAGACTGTTACTGTGACACCTTGTAACTGAGTCTCACCCTGAGGTCAACTTGAATACCTATTCAGCCCTGGATACTGCTGTGAGATTGACAAAGGAAAGCCAGAATACAGCATACACTGCTAGTACACATAGAATTCCACTGATGGCTGATTCATTATGCAATATAATTCAATTTGAAGTGCTGGTTTTCTCCAAAGCTAATGGGAAAATGTGTCCAGTTTGCATTCATCATAAACCCATACCCATAATAATTATAATAATGTTTTATTTTATTTTTAACATGGTGATGCCTGAGGGGTTAAAGGCCAGAGCTGTCTGGAAAGCTCATCACCCAGGACATTGTGCTACACCCAAAATTAAACAAAAGTTTGTCTTCAGAGCCAGGAGTTCCAAAAAGGCCTCTCTGAAACAAGGAGGAGGAATAAATAGAAGGGGAAAATAAGATAGTGAGAACATTGTACACCTGTTATCCAACGGAGGCAAAAGCTGCATGTAGCTTATACTCATGCACATCAAGGACACACTGTTAGAACAGAAAATTGCAGGCAATAAAGACATCATGTGGAAAAATGATGTCACATATAAGTAGAAAGAGCTGGATAAAAAGGGAAGTTGGAAAATATAAATTTCACCTAGAACATTTGACAGTCCTTTTTCTTCTTCAGGTGCTGTATCCATTCCAGATATTGGCTATCATAATGGCAATAGTCTTTCTCTTTTTATCTCCTTGCAACAGTTCTTCCAAGGACATGCCACACCAGTCTCTCAGGTTCTTCAGTCATGAAGTCCATCTACGTCCAGGGCCTCTCTTCCCAAGGATCTTTCCTTGTAGAGCAGGGTACTTAAGAGACCGCGTCACCCCTAGGTGTTCAGCCCATCCTACAAGGGCAGACAGGAGGGGCTCAGTGGTGGTCCAATCAGTGAAAGAAGTTCATCTTAGCAGGGCCAGGAAGAGAGCCTTCTCTGTGTCTGCCCCAGCCCTGTGGAACCTCTTACCACCAGAATTGTGTCTCCAGTCAGATCTTCTCCCCTTCAGAAAAATGTTGAAGACCTGGCTATGCTTGTTTTTTTATGCTGGGTGGGGGGAGGGGATGGTGTTTTTAATGATAAATTTAATAGTTTTATGCACTTTTAATGCTTTTTTAGTGGGTTGGGGGTTAGGTATTTTTAGCAGTTGTTGTTTTATCTGCTATTGTACAGTACTTCTTATGTATGTTGTTAGCCGCCCTGAGTAATGTTGTTCATCAGGAGGGTGGGATACAGATTCATAAATAAATAAATATAAATTGGGGTATTCTATACTTTATGTTGCTCCTCATGATATGGTCAAGATATTGGAGCTTTCTTTGCTTGATGGTCTTAAACAGTTCTTGTTCTCTATCCATCCAGCGAAACACTTCTACATTAGTCACTCAGTCAACCCATGATATCCTCAGCAGCTATCTGTAGATCCACATTTCAAAAGCTTAGATTTGCTTTTCAGATGCTTTAGTCAATGTCCAAGGTTCAACTCAATACACAACACTGGGAATATGTAACATCTCACTCTTCGGATCTTTGTAGCGAGAGTTATATCTCTACTGCATAACAAATATCACATTTTTAAGAAGGTGGATCTTGCTTTTTCTATTCATATTTTAATCTGTACCTCAGGATCACAATTTTCATTTAACATACTCCCCAAATAGACAATTTTATCCACTTTTTTGATTTCTCGTGTTCCTGTCATTAGCTTGCTGTGAGTTGGTGTACGGATTATAACAAGATATTTAGTCTTCTTGATGTTGAGATCCAAAGCATATTCTGCACTTGAAGCTCTAACTCAATCCAGCATCAACTGAAGATCTACAAGTTTGTGGCCAACAACACGGTGCAATCAGCCTATCGGATGTTATTCAGGTAATGCCAATGTTTAAATCTGATAGTACTTCTGAAAAAAATACTCTCTGAATATATATTAAACAATGTTGGCGACAACACACAGCCTTGTTGCACACCTCTGCGAATTTGAACCTTCTCAGTCAGCTGCTCTTCAACTCTGACTTGAGCTGTCTGATTCCAATAAAGGTTGGACATGATTCTGATATCTTTATCATCTACACCTATTTTCTTAAGTGTAATGATCCTCTTCTCATGCTGGCATCTGTCAAAGGCTTTTGCATAATCTATAAAATATGCATGCATATCACATTTCATGTCTCTACATCTTTGTATGAGGACCTGCATCATAAACAGTGCCTCTCTGGTACCCATACAATTCCGGAAGCCAAATTGTGTTTCACCTGTGCTTTCTTCACACTTCTTATAAATTCTACTAGGGATGATTTTCAAAAAGACCTTAAAAGCATGACTCAACCAGTGATGAGAAGGAAAAACAGGATGACCATGATAAGGAGTTGGCCTGCAGCATAAACCACCGTTCACCTGGGCTAACTGGTTACCTGCCAATCTCATTTATGCAGTGGTGTCCCTCAGGGCTTGCCCGGACTTAGCTATTCCCCTCTTCCAATACCTTGATATCATTTATCGAGTGTATGTGGACTACCCGGGTCAATCGCGGCTGGCGTACGATAAGGAATTTCGTATGCGGGCCGTGCTTCACCTTGAGATGCACTTGGACGAGGCCAACCAACTTTTGTGGTTATACTATATGACCCCATCACACCCAGCCGCCGGCGACCGGTTCTATTATGGACATGCTGTACAGTGTTCTGGTTCCGCACAATCCCCCCGCCAGCAGGCGGGGCAGGGGGTTCCACCCCGCTTGTTGTGCTGGAGCTATTCGTCGGTGGCCGGATGTTCTCGCTGGCAGTGCAGGTTCAGGCATGCATGCCCTACCTGTTTTGGTCCCTATCCGGCCACTGCTTGTACCAGGTCTGGGGGATCCCAGGGTCGAGGCAGAGGACAGCAGGGAGCCAACCAGCCTAACGCTGACCCATCAGCTGCTAAAGGCGCCCTCCCCAATTAAGTTGGACGTTTTGGAGCGTTGGCTCCGCGTCTACCCCAACCGGGCAGATGCTGCATATATTTGGGAGGGTTTCTCTGAAGGGTTTCATATCCCATTTGTAGGGGTGCGCTTGCCACAGGATGCACCTAATTTGGTTTCCCTAGGAGGGATGGAGCAGGTGGCCCAGGTGAAGATATTTAAGGAGGTCCAGGAGGGCCGGGTGGCTTGCCCCTTCGATGTCCCGCCTTTTCCCAACCTTAAAGTGTCGCCCCTGGGTTTGGTCCCAAAGAAGGTACTGGGTGAATTTCACCTGATTCACCATTTATCTTACCCAGCTGCTAAATCTGTGAATGATGCTATACCAGATGAGCTTTGCTCAGTCTGGTACACTTCGTTCGATCAAGCCCTCGACATGGTCCGGGCGTGCGGCCAGAGGGCTATAATGGCCAAGTGTGACATCAAGTAGGCCTTCCGCCTCCTGCCTGTTCACCCAGATAATTTTGAGTTGCTGGGTTTTCGTTTGCAGGGGCAGTATTTTGTCGACAAGGCCATGCCTTTCGGGTGCTCTGTCTCTTGCTCGGCTTTCGAGCGTTTCAGTTCTTTCCTGCATTGGGCCTTCGTCCACCGCTCAGGGGCTCGTTCAGTGGTCCACTACCTGGACGATTTTTTGTTTGGAGCCCCTGCAGACTCGGGTGAGTGCGCGCGCCTGCTGGCTGCGTTTCAGGATCTTATGGCTGAATTCGGCATACCATTGGCTCCAGAGAAGATGGAGGGCCCTGCTACTTGTTTAGTCTTTTTAGGGATTGAATTGGACACCATAGCCCAGACCTCCAGGTTGCCCCAAGACAAAGTCGCCCACATCTTGGATGCTATCCATTCTCTACTGGCCAAGCATAAGGCTTCCCTGCATGATCTCCAGGTGCTTCAGGGGTACGTCAACTTTGCTTGCTGGGTCATCGCCCCTGGCCATGCTTTCGCCAGGCATCTGTATGACGCCATGGTTGGGTTGTCCAGGAAGCAACACAGGGTTCGTTTGACCAGGGCCGTCAGGGCTGACTTGCAGGTATGGTTGGGGTTCCTGTCAGATTTTAATAGGATTTGCTTTTGGCGCGATGAGCGCTTGGCCGCGCCAGTATTCCAAGTCCAGTCGTATGCATCTGGGATGTTTGGCTATGGGATGTACTTCGATGGACACTGGTCTTACGGTAGGTGGCCGGAGACATGGCAGGGCACTGCCGTGCTCCGTGACCTTACCTTCTTAGAGTTCTTCCCCATTTTGGGAGCTCTCTTACTGTGGGGTGAGGCCTAGGCAAACTCAGTGGTCCATTTTTGGTGTGACAACGCAGCTGTTGTCCACATCATTAATACCCAGACATCTCTTTCCCCTAGGGTTATGGCCATGGTCTGCCATTTCGTGTTGTGTGCATTGCGCCTCAACGTACTGTTTAAGGCCAGACATGTACCGGGTATCAGGAATGATATTGCTGACGCTTTGTCTTGCCCACAGATCGATCGGTTTCGGACTCTGGTGCTGGAGGCCGACGACCTGCCATTGGCACTCCCATCCACGATGTGGAGGTTTGGCATGGAGAGGTGAACCGGGCCATCGCTCTTGCACTGGCTAGCAGCACCCGTAAGGCATACGCACTTACGCTCAGGGCATTTGAAGCGTTCCGCCACTGGGTATCCCTCCCTGGACTTTGGCCTACCCCTGTGGATCACCTGTTGCAATTCATGGTATACCTACATAATAAGGGGTTGGTGCCTAGGACTATTGCGGGCCGTCTTTCAGCGTTGGCCTTCAATGTGAAAGTTAACAGCTTTGCAGATGTCACTTCAGATTTCAGGATCCGCCGTGTTCTGGAGGGGTGGTCTTGCGAACATGGTCTGTGCCCCGATACAAGGCGGCCTATTTCCCCAGACGTGCTCCCGCTGCTTGCTGGTGTTTGGCCGACAGTATGCATACATCAATATGAAGCCTGTCTGTTCCATGTTGCTACCTCATTGGCATTCTTCGGCGCTCTTCGGGTCAGCAAGCTCGAGGTTTCGTCCTGAAGGGAAACCTCACGCAGGGCGTTGGAACTGGCTGATCTGTCTGTTACCCACGAATGGCTGCGGTTGTCAGTTCATTTTTCTAAGACTGATCAGCTTGGCAAGGGCAGCACGCTCATGCTGTACGCTTGCAGCAACCCTGTGATTTGTCCAATCAGGGCCATTCATGCCTTTTTGTTGTCACGTGGTCATTCCCAGGGCCCTCTTTTCTGTCATGCGGATGCGCTACCCCTCAACAAATACCAATTTTGGAAAGTCACGGGGGCAGCACTGGACAAACTGGGCTTACAGGTGTGTGTTTTGGGACCCACTCTTTCCGCATTGGTGTGGCATCCACCGTGGCGCCCTATGGTTACTCTGAGGGGGATATCCGCTCCATGGGGCAGTGAGGTTCCAATCATTTCCATTCATATATACGGCCGTTGGTTCAGTAGCACTTTTGCTTGTGTATTTTCTTTTCTTCCAGGTGTGGCGTGCCTTGGGAGGATCATTGGGCACAGCTATGTGTACTGGGCCATCCGCTATGCTGTGTCCACTTCTTGGGGGCCGCACCTGGGCATCGGCACATTGGCGCTGCTATGTTGGTTTGGCTTCCGCAGCATGCATTGGCATTCGTTGATTCCCTTTATCAGGTCCATGGGAGACCAGAGCTCCCCTGATGTTCTTGTCGTACACCTGGGCGGCAATGACCTGGCTCAGATTATGGGTTTGGAGTTGGCATGTGCCATCCGACGCGATCTCGCCCTTTTGAGTCAGTCCTGGCCACAGGCACAGATCGTTTGGTCTCAAATGATACCACGCATGTTTTACAGAGGTGGAATTGATCCATGGGGAGTTGACCGGCCCCACAGGTCGGTTAACAGGGCAGTGGCCCGTTACGTATATGCCAATGCTTTGGGGGCGGTGGTCCCACACCTGCTCATACTCATACAAGACCGCTGTCTGTATCGCGCTGATGGTGTACATTTGTCGGACAGGGGCATGGACCTCTTTTTGTCATCCATACAGACGGGCCTGTTGGCCATTTGCAGCCATGGTGGGGCGGTGAGTCAGTGAACTCCTCCCCGTGTGGCGGATAGCACTGGTTAGGGGCAACTGCATTAACATTTAACAGGTTAAAAACAGTTGGTTGGCCATAGGGAGGACAAGGTTAGCCAAACTGGTATGGCCAGCCAGCTTACCTAGATAGGCAACACACAGAGTAGGTCAACAACACGCTTCCGCTGAAGCCAGTTGTTGGCATAGGCTCTCACATTGTTACCGCAGTAGCAAGTTGTGAGAGTCAGTTAATGAGGACTCTAATTGGATTTGCCCCTTACCAGTGCTATTGTGGCCCGTCTGATCCTTAACCATTGTTAAGGTAGGCCTTGTTTGAATTTAAATAAATGTGGCCCAATTATAATCCAAAAATTCCGTGTCCGTGTCGTTATTGGGGTGTGGGTACAGCAAAGCTATTCAGTCAATTCATCCTGTCTGGCAACCAGCATTTCCACACTACTTAATTACACTATGGTTACGGAACACAAAGCTGATGTAAGAAAGAAAAACCTATGAGAATCCTGCATTACTAATAAGACTTGGATGAGATGTTAAAGATCTGCAAAGTCAAATAAGAAAAACTACTGCTTTTCTTGGCAGAGAAAAGAGAAGCCATCTTAGAAAGGACATAGCCTGTGTTAAACAAGGTTAACAGCAAGTTTGAAGCACTGCATTTAAATAAAACTCAAAATCTTAAACTTTCTGCCTATCTTGACTTGCTGAAGCAAAAGCCTAAGGTAGAAACAATTGAGCTACCACCGCCACCGCCGCCGCCGCCATCCATCAGTCATGGATAACCACATATGGTGTTTTGATGGGCCACCTTCTTTTTCCTTCCAGGTTCCTGAGGTGAGGTGTGGTTAGGGGCTATCTTTCAATTTTGAAAAATGAGTAAAAAAATAATAATCAGGTTTTCAAAATTTAGTTAAATGGTGCATGAGGCCTCTCTGACATATCTGATAGGTGAGTTCCTGGTCAATATAGTGGAACTGTGCTTTTCATTTTTGTGACAGAAAAGAAGAGAGCTGACTCCCCCCAAAAATCACGCTTCACCTACGCTTGCATAATGACCATCAGCGAACAGCAGCTGCTAATGAATGACAACAAAGCTAAGACTATCATCAACAAACTCACCAAATTATTGTACAGGTTGTTGTTGTTCAGTCGCACAGTCGACTCCGACCCTTTGCGACCCCATGGACCATTTTCCTCCAGGCGCCTCTGTCCTCCACCATCCCCCTCAGCCCTCCCAGCTCTGTGCCCATTGTGTCTACAATACCATCTAGCCATCTCATCCTTGGCCTCCCCCTTCTTCTTTTGCCCTCCACCTTTCCCAACATCAATGCCTTCTCAAGTGAATCCTCCCTTCTCATTTGATGTCCAAAGTATTTTAGCTTCATATTTACTATTTGACCTTCCAATGAACAGTCAGGGTTAATTTCTTCTAAGATTGACCTATTTGTTCTCCTCGCTGTCCAGGGGACTCTCAAAACCCTCCTCCAACACCACATTTCAAAGGCATCTATTCTTCTGCGTTCAGCCTTCCTAATGGTCCAGCTCTCACATCCATACATTACTACTGGGAAAACCATTGCCTTGACTATTCTAATGTTTGTTTGCAATGTGATGTCTCTGCTTTTCACTATGTTCCCCAGGTTTCTCATTGCTTGTCTCCCAAGAATCAGTCGCCTTTTTATTTCATGGCTACAATCCCCATCTGCAGTGATCTTTGATCCTAAGAAAGTAAAATCTGTCACTGCTTCTACCTCTTCCCCGTCTATTTTCCAGGAACTGATTGGGCCTGTTGCCATTATTTTGGTTTTCTTGATATTGAGTCTCAAACCAGCTTTTGCACTCTCCTCCTTCAGCCCAATCAAGAGATTCTTTAGGTCTTCCTCACTTTCTGCCATTAGGGTGGTATCGTCTGCATATCTCAGATTATTGATGTTTCTCCCAGCGATTTTAATCCCATATTGTGATTCCTCCATCCCTGCACTGCGCATTATGTGCTCTGTGTATAGGTTGAATAAGCATGGTGACAAAATGCAGCCTTGTCTTACTCCTTTTCCTATTCCAAACCACTCTGTTATTCCATGTTCTGTCCTAACTGTTGCTTCTTGGTTCATGTACAGATTTCTCAGGAGGCATATGAGGTGCTCTGGTATTCCCATCTCTTTAATTACTTGCCACATCTTGTTGTGGTCCACACAGTCAAATGCCTTAGTGTAGTCAATAAAACAAAAGTAAACTTGTTTCTGGTATTCCTTTGTTTTCTCCATGATCCAGCGTATGTTGGCGATGTGGTCTTTAGTCCCACTGACTCTTCTGAAACCAGCCTGCACCTCTGGTAATTCTCTCTCCACATGCTGCTGAAGTCTATCCTGTATTATCTTGAGCATCACCTTGCTGGCATGTGGGATGAGCGCGATTGTTCGATAATTTGAACATTCTTTGGCATTGCCCTTTTTTGGGATTGGGACGTATACTGATCTTTTCCAATCCTGTGGCCACTGTTTTGTTTTCCAAATCTGCTGACATATTGAATGCAGTAATGTTACGCCATCATCTTTTAGCGCTTTGAAAAATTCAACTGGGATACCATCATCTCCACTAGCTTTGTTGTTTGCAGTGCTCTTTAGGGCCTTTATGACTTCGCTCTCCAGGATGTCTGGCTCAAGTTCAATTTCTTCATCATTGTGATTATCAGGAGTGTTGAGGTCCTTTTTGTAAAGTTCCTCTGTGTACTCTTTCCATCTTTTCTTAATTTCTTCTGCATCAGCTAGCTCCTTTCCGTCTTTGTCCCTTATCATGGTCATTTTTGCTTTAAATGTTCCCTTGATTTCCCTGATTTTTTTGAAAAGATCTCTGGTTCTGCCTCTTTTGTTGTTTTCCTCCATTTCTCTGTACTGTTCTTTTAGGTAGTTTTCCTTATCTCTCCTTGCTTTTCTTTGAAATTCTGTGTTCAAATGATTGTAGTTTTTCCTTTCTCCTTTGACTTTTGCATTCCTTCTTTCCTCTGCTATTTTAAGAGCCTCATCAGACAACCACTTTGCTTTCTTACTCTTCTTTTCTTTTGGTATGGTTTTCTTTGCTGCTTCCTGCATGATGTCCCTCATCTCCGTCCATAATTCTTCTGGTACTCTATCTACCGAGTCTAAGCCATTAAATCTGTTCATCACCTCCACCGTGTATTCTTTAGGGATGCTGTCTAGGTGATATCTTTCTGGTCTCCGTGTTTTCCCTTTTTTCTGTAGTCTAAGCCTGAATTTTGCGATCAGTAGGTTGTGATCTGAGCCACAGTCTGCTCCAGGTCTTGTTTTTGCTGACTGTATGGAGGTTCTCCATCTTTGGCTGCAGAGTATGTAGTCAATCTGGTTCCGGTGTTGGCCAGATGGTGATGTCCATGTGTAAAGTCGCCTCTTGTGTTGCTGGAAGAGAGTGTTTGCTATGACCAGTGCGTTCTCTTGGCAGAACTCTATCAATCTTTGCCCTGCTTCATTCTGTGTTCCAAGACCAAATTTGCCTGTTATTCCCTCCACTGTTTGATTTCCTGCTTTGGCATTCCAGTCTCCTAATATAATTTGGACATCATTTCTTGGTGTCTGTTCTATGAGGTGTTGTAAGTCCTCATAGAACTGGTCCATTGTGGCTTCATCTGCACCAGTGGTTGGTGCGTATATTTGGATCACAGTGACATTGAAAGGTTTGCCTTGAAATCTGACTGACATCATTCTGTCATTTTTGAGATTGTATCCCATTACTGCTTTTCTCACTATTTTATTGACAATTATGGCTACTCCATTTCTTCTAAGGTTTTCTTGCCCACAGTAGTAGATATGATGGTTTCCAGAGCTGAATTCACCCATCCCTGTTCATTTTAGCTCACTGATGCCCAAGATGTCAATGCTTATTCTTTCCATCTCATTTTTTACCACTTCCAGTTTTCCTTCATAGACCTCACATTCCATGTCCCTATGCAGTATTGTTCCCTGCAACACTGTATTTCTCCTCTCCCTTTCGTATCCCTCCCCCTTTTCAGATCTGCTGTGCTGAGCATCCCCTTGTTTTGCCTTTTGTTTTGGTCCATAGGGTTCTCTTGGCAAACTTTGTGGCGTGCCTTGCCGGTCTCTACGCCAGTCTTTTCCCATCACACATGTTATCACAGTTTAAACAGTTTTAAAACAAAGTATTATCATGCACAATATCACAGTTTATCACATAGTATCAAAGTAAAAGTTGAACTAATTAGTGAAAGGGAAAGAAAGAAAGAAAGAAAGAAAAAGTCCACTATATCAGGTGTCTATGTAAGTCAGTTTCTTGTACAGTGACTATGTCAGTTGCCATAAGCCATCTATGTTTAGTCAACTATATTATTTCAGTTCAATTACTTATCCTTTGCATGCACGCAGCAGCTCTTGCCTCCCTTTGGCCGCATGGAGTCGGTCAAAGGTGCCGGCTCGGGCCTCGCTGTAATGGTGGTTGTGGATGGTATCTCCTGGGGGTGGTCGGGGGTATATCTTGAATTATATACAGGTATATCTTGAATTAACAAGAAAATGTCTTGCATGGTACCTGGAAGCTTTTCTTTTTTAAAAAAAGACCATTCATTGCTCTACATGAAAATGTTTTGAGACTGCAGTTAGTGCCTTCCTTAAGAACTGAAGAAAAGTCATCCCCACCCTCGAAAGCTCAGGAAGATAAAGGTTTAAATAGAAAAATTAAAACATAAGACCCCTGTACTAGAAGATTCACCTGCCATGTACTACTTACATAGAATAAGAACAGAAAAATAGTGACTTGTAATACCTGATGCCTGGTTGCTATGGAAATGTATATATTAAAAGGTCAAGGAGCTTTGCATGCTCTGTATGTGCCAGACAGTGAACGATTAAAACTACCATCATATATTGGTTGTTAAATGAGGATGGAGTATTACTCTTTTCTTACATGCTTCCATCATTGGTGCAAAGAGCTGGAGTAAAGCTGAATTGCTTTCAATTTGGTTGCCATTCCTGATAGAATATTAGCTCTAACTTTAAATGGTCTTTTGGGGAAACATATACAGTACTTGCTTCAAGTTACAGTTTTAAATCCTGTGCATTCTTCTTCAATGTTGCAACTCACACATTTAGACACATTTTATAGGGACATGAAAAAAATGATTACTCTTCTCCTTCAACTCCTTAACTCACAAAGGCATTGTAATGGAGTTAGTTGTTCTTGTGATCATCAGTATTCTGGCATCCTGATATGGTACAATCTACAGAATGACATGCAGGGAAGATTATTCTTAAAGTCAAGGCTTTTTTTAGATTGCATTGTACCTAATGCATGCTAGACATATATATATATATATATATATATATATATATATATATATATATATATATATATATATATATAAAGACACAGATTGTCACCTTCTCAATTCCATATGGATTCTTTATCTTTTTTTTCCCCTTGGGTGGTAACATTTTAATGGATAACATCTATTCAGAACTATTCTTTCTTGGACCTAGGATGGCTCAAGACTCCGCTAGGTGAGAGCCTTGTCAAGGCACGGGGACTTGAGTGTTCTAACTAGGCAGTGTTGCCCATCAATTATGTTAGGCCATGACCAAGACTCAGCAAAGTGTCCTACGTCAGATCACTTGGGCAAGGTGAAAAGCGGAGGGCACACATCATTGTTCACCTACACTGCAGTGATGTGATATACAAATAGCTAAAAAATGCACACAGATGGACTTGATTTCCCAGGTCCATTTGTATGTGCGGAATGTCATCACGGAGATGTCTACCATTGTCTACCATTGTGCAGACTCCTCACTGAATAACAACTCCAAGGTATCCAAGGTAAGGTGACATCTTAATGGATAACACCTACTCAGATTTATTATTTCTTGTACCTTGGATGGATTTGGCAGCTTGTTGTTCTTCAGTCACACAGTCAACTGCACACCAGGCATCCCTATCCTTCAACATCCTCTGCAGCCCACTCAGTTCTATGCCCATTGTGTCAACAATGCCATCTAGCCAGCTCATCCTCTGCCACCCCCTTCTCCTTTTGCCCTCGATCTTTCCCATCATCAAGGTCTTGTCAGCTATGGTAGGATTTTCTATAGAAGTAAGAAGCAAGGGGCTGATATTTGGATGTGGCATTTTTTCCACTTCCTGGAAGAATACTTTACATTTGCAAAATTGATGAGTAAGTCCATAGATTCTTCAAGGAGAAAAGTCCTGACTAATGTTTGCAGAGTTAATGGCTTTTTAGTGCAGTTTTTGCGTGCATTCCTTCTCCTGTAGCATTTTGTATTTCCTCAAAAACCTCTCTGAAGGTCAAAGGGACATAGAAAATATTGTGGACTGTGTCTAAATGAGATTTGAGAACCTTTCATGAGAACTACAAGATGTTTCCTGTTGTTGGGAAGATTCCCCATTACACAGCAGTCTCATTAGACAGTATACCTAATGTTCAGCAGATGAACCTAATTCCAAAGTGGTGTCGTGCTGGAAGGAATTTTTGCATTAGATGGGAAAGAGAGAAAATATTGTTTATGAGAATTACCTTCTGTTAATGCAATATTTCCCATATAATTAAAAACAAAACAAAACAATAAAGGATATGAGATCAGTAATGAGTCTAAAAAGCTTCAGTAGCTTTAGATGTCATCCTCAGTATAATGCAGAGCTTTAAAATCAAAATGAGTCAATGTAATGTGTTATAAAATGGTCACATTTTCTGAACATTAACAACACATTCATAAAGAGCTATACTGCAATATGCTCCTATGTGTTATGTGCTGCGAAGCCACATCAAGCTTATGGAGAACCTAATAGAGCTTTCAAGGTATGGGAGAAATTTAAGGAGTGGCTTTACCATTACTACCTTCAAGTGACTTCCCATGGCCAAGAGGGATTTTGAACCCAGGTCTCCTGAGTTTTAGTCCAACATTCTACCCACTACATCATATTGGGGGGGGGGGGGAACTTGTATACCTCTGCTGACCGTTTTGTATTCATATTGTTCAGTAGCATGTTGTGGTACTAAAATCAGCAGGTTTTGAGTTGTATATTCTGTAGATAAACTATTGCTCTCACTGCATCTTAGCTTAGAAAGCAAAAAATATCAAAACCTGTCAATATTTTAAAAGGTATAAACACAGAATAGATAGGTAGATATTAAAATAAGTTGTAGTTTATCCGCAGATATGAATTGGCAATAACCTTCCCTAAAAGGTAAGGGTTCGGCTGAACATGACCTTGAGCCTATATAGCTCGGCGGGGAAGGAAATTGGGGAGTGGATTCATATAGTCATAGTTATGATTCACGAGTGCCTAGCTGGCCATTAGCTCGTATATGGGCAAATACCAAAAGCCATAAGGTGGTGACCTAAGATAAACATGTAATGTATATATCACATCCACAGACTCTCGGAGTCAGAGAACAAACCATGATGTGGTTGATTAACTCACCCCAGATGGACTCCAAGATAGGCAAACAATGGCCTGTCATCCTGCAGTTAATTAACTGATAAGCATGCTTCCTGGAACATCCTAGTTACTCATTCTCCCGTTGTGCCACATCATCAATTGTCTGTATGCACGTAATGGTTTGAGGGAAGGAATAAAATGCCAAATGACCAACTGGTCTTTACTGGACTTTCACCTCATCTTTGCCTGCGTGCCTTCCTTGTGTCCAGTCACTCCGTGACCCAGTGGGCCATTTCTGGCCCACCATTCCAACAATAAGTAAATAGAGTTACAGTTGCAATAGAAAAACAGATTTACAGAGCTTAAACATGCACCTGCCTTCTTTTTAAAAGTAGACTCACTACAAAGATACATGCATACAGGGGTGCTTTTATAAAAACTGAAATAGTAATGTTATGTGCTGTAACTCTGTTCTAACCCATAATCAATTGCCAAAGCAGCACTGATGAATTTCAGCCATACATTTGATTACCATTATATATATGAATTCCAAATGCTACAGGAAAAAGTAAGGACTGTAACACTACACTTATTTTATTTTTAGATACATTTGATACACTGCCCTTCTAGAAACAAATCTTAAAATACAAATAATTTACCACCTAATAACAGTGTCATACAGAAAATAACAAATTAAAAGGGAAAAATAAATTCTCATAAATGAAAAGGAAGACAGGTTCAAAAACTAACGATATCAAAAATTAAATGACCATGGGAAGGATGACTTTAAAAAAATTGAAGATTTTCTAATATACATAAGGAAACAGGAAAAAAAGTAATGAAACATACATTAACAAAGTAAGTAAATAAAAAAGGAAAAAGAAAAGAAAGCAGAAAATACAAAACTCAAATTATAACCTTAATTGACCTTTATAAATCAAAATAGAGATATAACATCTAATAATAGTCGCATTTATCTAAAATAGTGAAATCTAAAATAATTATCACCATTAAATTGCTAGTCAAATCTTATATTTTATCAAAAAAATCTAGAGAAAAAAAGAAGAGAAAATACCACTTAAACATTATCTAGTAGTTTATATTGTAATGACTTGACCCCACTATTTTCTAAGTTCTCTTTCTCAACTTAAAATGCAAATTTCCAAACAATATGAATCAGCCAGTGGTATAATACATTGTGAAAGGGGAATGCGGCCTGTCTGACCAAAATTCAATATTTTCAACATTTCAATTGTTCCAGTACCGGTTTGTAATCTCTGTGGTTTTTTTAGAGAATATTCCACATATGGTTTCCAAATCTTCCAAAATCTATTTTCTTTGACTGTTCCTTTCTTTTCATTTAATTCCCATGTCAATTTATCGTTCAAGGCCAACTGCCATATTTCCTTAAACCAATCTTCTAATTTTAATTTCAGGGTGGGCTTGACACAGTTCAGAAGATATGTTATTCTATAATGCAGGTGCTACCATCAAGAAGGCTCTCCACCTAGTTACAACTCTTCTTGCCATCCTTAGTGTCTGCACCTGAATTGGGTGATTCAGGCAGCAGACAATGGGGAGAGATGTTTCACAAAATGACAAGGTCCCAAACCACTTATGGCTTTATAACTTAACATTAACACTTTCTGTCTAATATGATGCTCAACGGGAACCAGTGTAGCTGGGCCAGGGTCAGAGTAAAATGATCAAATTTCTTGAATCCAGATTTTAATGGAACATGGGATTTTGGCCCCACTAGAATTTCAGGGACAATCCCATGAAGAGAGTATGCAGTAGTCGATTTTTGAGACTACCACTGCATGTGAGAGATTGTCTGTGCAAGTAGGGATACAGCTAATCAATCTGCTGAAGATGAAAAATACAGATTTGGTTATGGTGGCAATTTGGTGTTCCAATTTGAGTGTCAAATCCAAAATGTCACCCAGACTGTGAAACTGGACCCTCAGAGGAAGGACAATGCTATCCAATATTGTGCCCAGGACCCTCAGACAGGAAGGTAGCCCCACCCCCAACAGCAGAGCCTCCATTTTGTCAAGATTCAGTTTCAACTTGTTTGTCCATTTCATTATCAAGGCCAAGCAATCCTCCAGACACTGGACTGTATGCAGTGCAGAAGATGTAAAAGAGAGATAGACCTGCTCTTCCCCACCACCACAGATACACACACATAAGCTTTAGATGGATGCTAAATAAGATCAGGGAGATGAGCCTGAGGAACTCTGCCACAGATTATCCAAGGAACAGGGTTCTCAACCTTTTTAAGCTGGGGGCTGGGTCAAGCTAACTCAGACAGCTTCAGGGGCCGGATGGACATTTTGCCCTTCCTCAACCACATGGCACTTCCTGGTGTGGTGGAGGCATTGGGGGTGGCACATGAAATGGTGCCGTGGACCGCATTTGGCCCACAAACTGCAGGTTGAGAATCCCTGGAATAAATCAACCTCCCCAATTGTTAGAGGAAGACCATTGAGGAAGGAATGAAGCCACCATAGAACAGTGACTCAACAGCCTCTCTAAAAGGATTCCATGGTCAACTATATCAAAAGCTGCTGAGAGATCCAGGAGCACCAAGAAGACTGAAGCCCCCTGGTCTGATTCTTGGACAAGGTCATTGCATACAGCAAGACCATTACAGTCTCAGTGCCATGGCAGGGCCTGAACCTCAATTGGAATGGATCAAATAGTAAACTCATATAGTGTGTGCAGAAAGGTCTTAGGTTCAACCCTACGTATTGCTGAAAAAGTGCCCAGTCTGAAACAATGGAAGATAAACAAACTGGATGAAGCTATAGAGCAGTGACGGTGAACCTTTGCACTCCAGGTGTTCTGGAACTTCAATTCCCAGAAGCCCTGATCAGCAGGAGTGCTGACTTGGGCTTCTGGTAATTGAAGTCGAAGAACACCTGCAGTAGCAAAATTTGTGATCACTGCTATAGAGCAACTCAATTTGCAACAATTTTGCATACGACTTTGAATAAGGAAAATTGCTACTTATGAGATGAAAAGTGGCAGCAGACAACTTGATTTGCAAGACAGGATGTTTTCCTCCCCACCAGATGAACAGTTTGCATACAATAATACTAACAATCAGGGAAGATGGGGGGAAATTTTTGTTCTCTTATTAATTCCATGTAGTGTTGTAAAACAATATGTTATCACAGGAACAAGGGCATAAAATAGAAGAGTTTCCATAGACATGCTTTGGTTTCTTATATGAACTACTATTTGTTGTTGTTCAGTTGCATAGTTGAGTCCAACCCCTTAAGACCTCATGGACCATCGTATGCCAGGCGCCCCATCTTCAACCATTTTCCTCAATCGGTTCAGCTCTGCGCCCATTGCATCAACAGTACCATCTACCCATCTCATTTTTGGCCGCCCCCTTCTTCTTTTGCCCTCAACCTTTCCCAGCATCAAGGCTTTCTCAAGTGAATCCTCTCTTCTCATTTGGTGTTTCTAGTATGCCTTTTTTTTCTCTCCATGGTCCAACATATGTTGGCAATTTGGTCACTAGTTCCCCTACCTCTTCGGACCTCAGCCTGCACTTCTAGTAATTCTCTATCGGCGTGCTGCTGAAGCATATCCTGTATTATCTTGAGCATGACCTTGCTAGTGTGTGGGATGAGTGTAATTGTTCAATAATTTGAGCATTCTTTGGCATTGCACTTTTTGGGGATTGGAACTACATTTTTGGGATTTGACCTACTATGCTGTATAATAATTGTATGCTGTCAAGCCAATTCTGACTTGTGGTGCCCCTTTTCATGGTTTTCTAGGTAGAAGTGGTTTACCTTTCCCTTCTTCTGTGGGCACTCTGGAACTATGTAGCTTTTCCAAGGCCACACAGTCTGGCTCTTATCCTGGGAAGTATAGTGGGGAATCAAACTCTCAGTGTCCGTCTCCACAGTCAATTAACTACACAACTGGGCTATCAAGCCAGCTGACTACTATGCTTCATATCTGTTTTGTCCAGTTTTCTGTTATTAACAGAAAATAAGAAATCTTGAAAACATTTGTGAATTATGAGATAACCTTTGCCAGAGCTATAATTCCAATGACTTTTCTGTACTAAAATAATGTCACAGAACTGACACATGAAAATGCATAATTGTTTTTGATATGTGCTGTCAAATTGCCTCTGATCTATGGTGACCCTATGACTGAGTGTCTTTCAGAATGTTCTGATATCAACAGCCCTGCTCAGCTCTTGCAAACTCAAACCAGTTGCTTCTTTTATGGAATCAGTCTTTGTCTTTTCCCTCTTAAAATTTTCCTAGCATTGTTGTCTTTCACAGTAAGTTCCATTTTTTGTGACATGGCCAAATAAAATGCATAAACCAGTTGCTTCAAGTATTCATTGCAAGTGGTTTTAATAGTTCAATCTGGATTGCCTCAAATTAAGGAATCATAATCTACCTGTCTCAGATATTCCCATGCTGTTACCACACAACAGACCAACAGATATTGCTTAAGGTGATTTCATGAGGTAATTCACTTCCAAAAAATCATGCAATTTATGTTATGCTTAACTAACAGGATTTTGGCCAATATAAGGGCTATAGACCACACCACCTTGTATACATAGTCTTTGAGCAATGGAGACTTTGCGGGGGGGGGGGGGATGAATTCAGCTCCTCATCTTTACCAAGTAAATAATATTTCACTGTAGTCAGTAGCCCATTCCCTAAATCCTAGGGTGCTGCCTGCTATATCTTTTCTCCAGTGACTGATCTCAGAATCCTTGGGAATCAGGAAATTAAAAGCTGCTGCAAAATCCAACAGGTACCCAAAAATTTCTTGCACCTTTGCCCTCTAACTAGCTAGAGCCTGTATAGAAAGTCATTTTCACTACTTTCCCCAAACTAGAAAGCTTTGGCTGTACTGAGACAACTAGCCCCATTTGCATAATTTCTAACTGTGCTTATGACCTCTAATTACAGAACTCTTCCTCTTGAAGGCTCCTGGCCTTGCCTCAACAATGTGCCAGCTATGAAACCCAAGGGCCAGCATTCCTGTGATTTCCATGGGCTGTCATCTTTTCTTAGTGGTGGATATAGTGATGAATCAGTCTCTTATCTGGTGGTGGGGTAAGAGATTGGCAAAGCAAGTATAACTGGCATTCTGAAATTTTGAAATCTTTCAGAAAATAAAGTTTATTTCATGGCTTTCAGCTAAATGATAAAATCTCCATGTTTGAATGCATTAATGAAATATATTGAAATAGATACAGAACACCTCCTTCCCCAAGTCATCAGGTTTTAAATAGCAAATAGATAGTAAACTTCTGCCAGCAGTACACTGTGCTTCTTTTCTGATTCAGTGCTCTCATTCATCTTGCCACTCTCTAATTTGTAAAGATGTAGGCAACATATAAATATTCATGGCAGGTCTGAAAATAGACCATACAGTGCTCTCTCTTTGTGCTAGGAATAACCAGAACATGAAATAGGATTGCAGCCAGGTCTGGAAAATGATTCACTTCACTTATCCAGGGCACAGGGAAAAAATATGGGACAATTGAGAGCTTGACCTGTAAATGAAACCTGAGACTAGATTAAATATGTCATAGAGTATCCTGCTGTGAAGGAAAAACAGTGCTTCTGCATACCCAAAATGAGAGTCCCAAGCCAGACAGAAACAGAAGACTTCAACATGCTTCCTCTTTCCATGAATAGAAAAGTTGGCATTCCATCATATTCTTTCTACAAAATTTTGCTTGAAGAGCAGTTGGATCTTACTTCAACACTGGCAAGTGGATATTTATTCCACCAAATTGGGGGTGACAGAGTAGTTAGTAAGGTTCAAAATAAAACACAGTTGTATGTGAACAGGGAGGATATCCATGCAGAGTTGCTGTATGGCTGCTCCTCCAGCATTTGAAAACAAAGGCAATGGCCTCAGGCTAACTCGTGGTAAATTGAGGGATGTGCATTGTTATGTATGCATGTACAATGTTACTTTAAATATATGAATGTAACAAGTCCACAATCACAATGTATCTCAGCTGTTAAGGAACGCGAGCAAGCCGCCCATAGAGGGCAGCTGCGAGCGTTCAGTCTCACATGGTCCACATTGCCCAAATCACAAACAGCCGCGGGAAATTCCCCACATGATCAGGAGCTACAGAAAACAACTGCAGAAGAGAAAACAACTGCAGAAGAGAAAACAACTGCAGATGAGAGGCGTGACCTGGGCGAGGCCACGCCGGTAGCAGCCAATGAGCTACCGTGCAACAAGATTCAAATGTATTGTGTTATGGTATATAATGAGATGTATCTGCCCCATTACCTCATGTTCGTGCTGAGCATCAATGAATAAACCTGTGTTAGTCCTTCCTGCGACTCCTTCTTTGTCTTCCGTGCAAGACACTAAATTGGCGACGAAGGTGGGATCGATGGCGAATCCCAAGGTCAAGCCATACCATTTCGATGTCAGCGAGCCCGAACAATGGGAGCTCTACGAGTGCCAGTTTCGGCACGCCATGGAGGCTGCAGGCGTCGACGACGACGCGAAGATGCGCTCCCACTTCCTGTCTCAGGTGGGGCCGGCCACGCTGCGGATCCTGATGACCCTGGTGGCCCCCCAGAAGGTGGACGAGGTGCCCATCGACCGTATCCTGGAGAGGCTGCGTGAGCACTTCCAGCCGCCCGTCTCGATCTTCCCAGCCCGGGTCGCGTTCCACAGGCGGGACCAGCGACCGGGCGAATCCGTGTCCGCCTACGCGGCGGCCCTCAGGCTTGCAGCGGTGCATTGCCAGTGGGACGACCTGGACCAGGCCCTCCGTGACCGCATGCTGTGTGGTTTGAGGGACGAGGAGCTTCAGAGGAGGCTCATGACCCGCGACCAACGCCTCACATTCAACGAGGTACTGCGGGAGGCCCAAGCAGCCGAGGAGGCCAGGAGCGGCGTCCGGCTATTCAAGTCTCGAGGGGCCACATCCGAGAGGGCCAAGTCACCAGTGCAGGCGGCCCGGCGGACACCAGCGAAGACGGCCTGGCGGGCCCCCAAGCCGCCCGCCGCCGCACCAACGTCGTCCGAGGAGTCCTCCACGACAGCGGATCCCTACTCCAGCGAGGACGACAACGTCCAGAGGATCAAGAAGCGAGGTGAGAGGCGGCAGACCCGAGAACGGCAGGACCGCCGCTGCGACGGTTGTGGGGCGGCCGACGACCGCACGAGGTGTCCGTTCCGGAAGGCCGAGTGCCACAACTGCGGCCGAAAGGGACACATCGCCCGAGTATGCAGGTGCGGATGAGTCGAGGACAAGGGCAGTTCCAGCCATTCCCAGACGCACCAACGAAAGGCGGCCGGCACCAGGAAGGTCTCAGCCGGCCACAGCAAGGACAGCGTGAACCGCGTGGGCCTGGAGCACCGGCGGTTCTTCATAGAGGTACTGTTGCAGGGGGTCCCAGTGAGGATGGAGATAGACTCGGGGTCTTCTTATTCCATCCTGTCCCAAAAAGAGTTTATGCGCATTCCCCCAGAGAAACGGCCCAAACTGCGGGCCATGAGATCCAACCTACGGGACGTGCAGGAAAATGGGATCCCAGTGTTGGGGGTGGGGAACTTCAAGGTGAAGTTCAAGAACTACTCCGAGAAACTGCCCCTAGTGGTCCTAAAAGGGGGGAGGTGCTGCCTTTTGGGAACGCAGTGGTTTGCTCCCCTGGGGATCGAACTGTCCGGCATTAACGCCATCGAGACTGACCCAATGCGGGATGTGTGCGACGCACACCCGGACGTTTTCAAGAAGGGGCTCGGGAAATACAAGGGCCCCCCGGTTTCCTTTGTGCTGGACCCAGAAATCCGGCCCATCCGCCTCAAGCCAAGGAGAGTGCCCTTCGCCCTCAAGGACAAGATTGAGGCGGAACTGGACAAATTGGTGGGGCAGGGGATTTTGGTTCCAGTTGACTCGGCGGAGTGGGAAACGCCGATTGTTACAGCCCTCAAGTCAAATGGGGAGGTCAGAATTTGTGCGGACTATAAATGTACGATAAATAAGGCCATTCAGCCAAATGCATACCTGGTGCCCGTGGTCAGCCATTTGCTGGCCACGCTACATGGGGGGAGGTTTTTCGCCAAGTTAGATTTGGCCCAGGCGTATCAGCAGCTCTCTGTAACCCCGGCTGCTGCCGCCGCGCAAACGATCGTAATGCACAAGGGGGCGTTTAAGGTAACGCGCCTTCAGTTTGGCGTGAATTCGGCCCCCGGAATTTTCCAGTCCCTCGTGGAACGCCTTTTAAAGGGGCTTCCAGGTGTCCTCCCATACTTCGACGACGTGTTGATAACAGCGGGGAGCGAATTAGAGTTAGCCAAGAGGCTAGATGGGGTTCTCTCAGTGTTCAAGAGGGCAGGACTTCGATTGAGGAGGGACAAGTGCGTATTCTTCGCGAGGGAGGTAGAGTTTCTAGGGTTTAAAGCAACCCCGGACGGAATCAAACCCTCCGAGTCCAAGGTAGTGGCCGTGAGAGACGCCCCTCGCCCCACCGCGAAACCAGAGCTGGACTCATTCCTAGGGCTCCTAAATTTCTATCACTCCTTCCTGCCTCGGAAGGCATCAGTCGCGGAGCCACTGCACGCGCTACTTAAGAAGGACGCGGTTTGGCGGTGGGGGGACAAGCAGGAGAGGGCATTCAAGGAGCTTAAGTCACTCCTGTCTTCGGATGCGGTCCTGACACATTTTGATCCGAAAAAACCAGTGGTGCTAGTCTGTGATGCGTCCCCGGTGGGGGTGGGGGCGGTCCTGTGCCATGTGTTGGAGAGCGGGAGGGAAGCCCCGGTGGCGTACTACTCAAGGTCCCTCTCGAAAGCTGAGCGAAATTATGCGCAAACAGATAGGGAGGCCCTAGCAATAATCGCGGGAACCAAGAAGTTCCACGATTTCCTATACGGCCGCGAGTTTACGGTAGTGATGGATCACAAGCCGCTGCTGGGGATCTTCACTACCGGCAAACCAACCCCACAAATTCTATCCCCCAGGATGCTGCGTTGGGCCATTTTTCTCAATGCCTACCAATATGAGCTGGTCTATCGCCCAGGGAAGGAGATCTCCCATGCGGACGCCCTGTCCCGATCCCCTCTCCCTAGTTTAGGGGACCCCACGTGTGAGGTAGAGCAGGAACACCAAGTCCTGCTGATTGAGTCTCTCGACTCACCCCCAATTGTGCCGGCCGACCTCGCCAAGGCCACGGCGGCCGACAAGATCCTGGCCCAAGTTAGTTCCTGGGTTAGAAAAGGGTGGCCTACCTCTCCCCCCGAGGAACATTTCAAGCCGTTTTTCAGGCGCAGAGTAGAGCTTTCTCTGGAAAGGGGCTGCTTACTCTGGGGCCAGCGGGTGGTTATCCCAGAGAAGCTGAGGGCCAAGGTGCTGAGGCTACTGCACACCAGCCACCCCGGGATCGTGCGCTCCAAGGCTCTGGCCAGGAGTTTCTTTTGGTGGCCCCAGATAGACGGGGACATAGAACGCCTAGTGGGCACGTGCGAGAGCTGCCAGAGCTCTCGGCCCGAGGAGTCCCGGTTACCCTATAGGGAATGGGATATGGCCCGCGGGCCATGGTCCTGGATCCATGTCGACTTCGCCGGCCCTTTCCGCGGGTCCATGTTTCTCCTGGTAGTCGACTCCTACTCCAAGTGGTTGGAGGTAATCCCCATGAACAGCACGTCCTCTGCCGCAACCATTAAACAGTTGCGAAAGCTGTTTGCCTGCTTCGGCCTGCCAGACGTCCTTGTGAGCGATAACGCGAGTACCTTCATGTCGGCAGAGTTCAAGACATTTATGGAGAGGAACGCCGTCAGGCACATAAGCGCTGCCCCGTTTCACCCCGCCACAAACGGTCAGGTAGAGCGCCAAGTGCGCACTACGAAAGACGCACTGCGGCGCATGGGTCCCGGTGAGTTGAATCTGCATCTGTGCCAGTTCCTCATCTGCTACAGGACAACCCCTTTAGCGTCAGGTTTCTCCCCAGCCGAACTCCTCATGAGGAGGCGTCCGGTAACACTGTTTGACCGGATGGATCCGTCCAGGGTGGAGGATGAAGGGAGAAACATAAGCATAGGGGGAGAGGGCTCCAAAAGTTTTGCGGTAGGGGACCCGGTTCACTGCAGAAACTACGCGGCCTCGGGGCCAGCGTGGGTGCCAGGGACAATTGTTGAGCAAACGGGGCCGGTATCCTACAGGGTCGAGACTAGTTCAGGTCTACTCTGGAGAAGGCACGCCGACCAACTCCGAAGGCGAGTCACCGGCAAGGGGGAATCAGCGTTAGGGTCCTCCCCCACCCGCATTACCCAAGGGGGAGACACAGAGGAGGATACTTTCAAAGAGAGGGATCAGTTTGATGATGATTATGAGTTGCAGTACCAGGGGGATGTAGCAGAGTGGTCCCCCACCCGTCCTAGCGAGAAGAGGGGTTTCAGTTCAGCCCCTGGTACTTCCAGTCCCCCTAGCCCTTTTGTTTTGGAGTATGCAATAGCTCCTGCCCCCCGGAGACCAACACCCCCAAGACAGGCAACAGGGGCGAGTCCGCCCACCACAGTCTCTAGAACGCCCGGACAGGCAGCGGGGGGTGGCGAGGCCACGAGGGCCTCTTCGTCGGTCCCGAGATTCGTACGGGGGGGTCCCCAAACTCCTCAAGCGGCAGGCAGGGATTCACTTCCCAACTATTCATTCCATTCCCGTCCCCCAATGCAAGGGTACCTCAGACGCCACACCGAGCCGCTAATGAGTCCCCCATTTCCATTGCAGGGCAGGGCTCCACGGAACCAGGAGCCTCCGGCTCCCCTGTGTTAAGTCAGGCGGCCGCACGCCCCAGGCGCACATGCGGCAAGCCACAATGGTTGAGGGACTTCGTCCCATCCTAGGGGGGAGGGGTGTTATGTATGCATGTACAATGTTACTTTAAATATATGAATGTAACAAGTCCACAATCACAATGTATCTCAGCTGTTAAGGAACGCGAGCAAGCCACCCATAGAGGGCAGCTGCGAGCGTTCAGTCTCACATGGTCCACATTGCCCAAATCACAAACAGCCGCGGGAAATTCCCCACATGATCAGGAGCTACAGAAAACAACTGCAGAAGAGAAAACAACTGCAGAAGAGAAAACAACTGCAGATGAGAGGCGTGACCTGGGCGAGGCCACGCCGGTAGCAGCCAATGAGCTACCGTGCAACAAGATTCAAATGTATTGTGTTATGGTATATAATGAGATGTATCTGCCCCATTACCTCATGTTCGTGCTGAGCATCAATGAATAAACCTGTGTTAGTCCTTCCTGCGACTCCTTCTTTGTCTTCCGTGCAAGACACTAAATGCATGGTGAAAATTGTCTTGTTTCTTTCATTCTAGCTTTTTCCCATCTGTGCCATGTTGTCCAGTATGACCTTATCTAGATAGCAGGTCCCTAACGACCTTTGGTTCCTGCACTAGTAGTTTCAAAGTTTGACTACTGCAATGCTCCCTACATAGGACTTCCCTTGAGACGACTGGGGAGACTTCAATAGATCCAGAACAAGATAGCCAGATTGATTAAGAGTATAAATGGATATTCTCACATCTCCCTGACTTTAGCCCCTTTTTACTAGTTACCTTTTAGCTATCACATCCAGTTCAAATTTCTGACCTTATACAAAAAGGCCTACACAGTTTAGAACCTTGCTAAATAATGGAGCACCATCTGCTCATCACACCAGACCGTCCAAGTCTTTGCAGCTGATGGTGCTTACACCAAGAGAGGCCTGTAAATCTTAACAAGAAATCAAGCCTTCTCAATCTCAGGACCCCCACCATGGAACAAGTTTCTTCATGAAGACCATGAGGGACCATTCCTCCTCTCTTTCAGAAAGCAAGTAAAAACCTTGCTATTCAGAGAAGATTCTAATTTTGATTAATTTTAGATAGTACTGATTGTTACATTAATGCTATTTGTGATAGAGTGGTGCTGTAAAAGCTTAATTAATTGATTTTGGGAGAGTTTGGTGTGTGTGTTTGTGTGTGTGTATGTGTGTGTGTGTGACTTGTTCCATTTCATCTTCATATTTTTTTCAACTGCCAGTCCTTGTCCTGTGGGCCATTTGTTTTCTGTTTTCCCAATCAAGTTATCTGTCACTTCAAAAGATCCAAAGAACAATGAAAACTATTTTAAAAAAGAGCAGATGCAAGGTAACAGAGAACTAATCTTTTCCAAAGGAGGGCAAGAGTGCATGAGAAAGGAAAATTATCATCAGACCTATGCAAGCATCGGTTTATATTTTAGGATGTCTTTATTTAGTCGGTTTATTTTTAATTTGTTGTGTGTTTTATTATGTTATTTTGATATTTGTATGTACACCGCCCAGAGTGGGAAATATCTCAAATGGGTGGTATAAAAATGTAATAAATAAAATAAAATAAAATAAAATAAATATATTACAGTCATTATTCTCAGCAAGAAAAATAATCCAAGAAAAAAAGGTACCCCCTTAAAATGGGAAAATAAAAACAAAGGATTGGGGGGGGGGGGTGCATGTAATAATATGATAGAGGAGCCTTGCACAGGCAGACTGCCTGGCAACAGCAAAAAAAAGTCCCTCTAAAAATACAGGGAAAGGGTAGAGCCAACTTGAAGGCATAGACTCAGCAGGCAGGCAAGGCAGAAATCCAAGCTAGAAGGCACCAAGAGTTCAGCACATAGTAAAGACTGAAGTAAAAATGGGGGGGGGGGGGGGGGGGGGAACCTGCCTTCACCTTTGTAAACTAACATTGAGGTAGGAATATGACAACCTCATGAGTTCACATTTTACAGTTTATTTTATATATCTAATCACCCCCTGCATAATAAAGAAAAGTTATCATTCTACTTTCAGTGCAAATTCTGCTGTTCTTATCAGTTATACAGGAAATGGATTGAGGCATAAAGCCTAGAATACCTCAAGATTTACAGTATGGGCACAGGAAAACTGCACAATAATCGCTGAGCTGATAAAGTTAAAATATGCTAAACAAACTATTTCTCAACCTCACAAGTTAAAAAGGATATATTTTCTCAATATCTGAATATGAACATGACTGCTAAGTAGTAAAAATATGGCTATATATTTTTTCTCAAGGCAAAATTCTTTTTTTTAATCTTACACTTTTGACCTTTCCTTAAATTTAACAATCATTAAGGAGAGGAAAAACTGGAGTGAGATTGGTCAATAGTAAGTGTCGTAGTAAGACCAATGAGGAATATAAGTGCTTTGTAGATAAAAGCAATAATACCTGAAATTCCAATCAGATGTTTTCACAGTTATGAATATTAGAAAGAATGATTAAATGATTTCTATGTACTCTCTCAGTAAGGATGCCATATGTAACAAGTGAAAGCCTCAACTACCCAGATGTTTCTTGGCAATCTTACCCTGCCATGTTTGTAAGGTCTACCAAGTTCTTGCTGACTATATCATCTTCCAAATGACAGAAGAAGTGACAAGATAATTTTAGGTGGAACTCTGCTCTTTTGAGATTCATTATACAGTGGTACCTTGCTAAAAGAGCATAATGTGTTCCACGGGATTGCTCTTTAAGCGAGTTTGCTCTTTAAGTGAAACACCATTGTAAGTGAACAATTGTGACTTCTGACAGGGGGATTGGGAACCCCTGCTTAGTTGTTAAGCGAGTTTTTGGTTGGTTTTAGTTGTTAAGTAAAGTGACCATTCAGAGAAAATTCTGCTCTTTAAGTGTGTTAGTTTCTAAGCATGGTGCTCTTTATGCAAAGTTTTTCTGTACAAATAAAAGGGAAAGTTGAAGGTCATAGGACAGTGGTGGCAAACCTATGGCACATGTGCCAGAGGTGGCACTCAGAGCCCTCTCTGTGGGCACCCATGCAGTCACCCCAGCACAGGGTTCACCCTGCCCCTCTGCCCAGCAGCCCAATGGGAGTGTTTCCTTCCTCCCCTGTTGCTGTGTTGGCACTTTGAGAAAAATAAGTGGGTTTTGGGTTGCAGTTTGGGCACTTGGTCTCTAAAAGGTTAACCATCGCTGTCATAGGATGTGCACTCTGGATTTTAAGATAGACAATATAAATAACCCTGAGGAAATATTTGGCAAGATTGTACAGCCAGAAATACTCAGAAAAAAGGGAATACACAATGGGTGATTTTTTTTTAAAAAAGTGAGATACTGAAGGCACAAACATAAACAATCCTTATGAAAGAGAAAAGTAGGAGAACATACAAAAGTTTTGGTTACTGTATCGATCCGTCCCATGAGAGCAAACTGAGAGAGCACCCTTCAGGTACCTTCTGTTGGGGAGGCTTGCCTCTCCAGCACAAGGAAAGGGCCTTCCCGGTCATAGCCCCCACACTAAGGAACCTCCTCCCAGTAGAATTATGCCTCCAGGCCCAGTTCCTACCATTTAGAAAAGAACTGAAGATGTGGTTGGAAAAATAGGTCTGGGGGCCGGGATTGTCAACAAGCTCCCCTTTCTGGCTCGTCTGAGGCTCCCCCCTCCTGTAATTAATTTTTTAATGTTAAGGTTTTGTAGATTTTATGTTTGTTTTTAGATAGTAAATGGCACAGTGAGGAGTAATATTTAATGGGTTTTTAAAAAAATTTAATACTGGTTTTAACTTGTGTACACCACACAGAGTCCATTGGATAGGGCGGTATATAAATCTATTAAATTAAATTAAATTAAATTAAATTAAATTAAATTAAATTAAATTAAATTAACCAATGTGCCACAAGGTGATCGATGGTGAAAGACTTGATGAATAGAACAAATGAATTAGGCCGCTAGTGAGATTAGGTAGCTGTTTCAGATCAGATTGTTATTTCTTTTGCATCTACACTGTGAAATGGTCTGGCTATTGCATTAAAGAGTAAGCAGCCATCCTCTGCTAGGTTTTCCATAATAGTAAAAGAAAGTGCAACATTTCATCTGCATTTGCTTTTATGTCCCAGGAGCAACCAAAATGTCACTGAAATGAGACAAGATCCATGGCTATTTATGGGAGGACATGTTTCATAATGTATCCTAATAAAATTACTGCTGCATAGAAGCAGCTTAACAAGGGTAAGGGTAATTGAGCTGTAATACACAAAGCAGATGAAGCCAAAAAAAGTGCTTTTAATCATTGGTAACATCATGGCTTTTTAAAAAGTTCTTGGTAGTTAATTTCTGCTCTTTATTGGAGAGAAGGGAGAAAAAACTACAGCTTGAGAAAATTGCATATTGACCTGAAGGCAGACCCTCAGCACAATGTCTTCTAATCTAGCTATGTAAATTCAACTATTCGTAGAAAAGTGACTGCATGCTAGTACTATGGAGACCCCTATTATACCTTTACATTTATTCCTGAAAGGAGGGGGGGATGAGATAGTCACAACCAGTGACACAATCAGGGGGGGGGACAAGTAGGACTCCCATCCCAGGCCTGGAGATGACAAGGGCCCGTCGGCACCGGGAAACAAATGATGTGTGCATGCAGACCACGCATGCGCAGAAAACCACGGGGGCGTGGCAGCACTGGGAAACCACCAATGTATGCATGCGCAAACAGACTACGCATACGCAGAAACCACAGGGTGTGTGGCCAAAATGGGGGAGGGGGCTCATACTTGGCCCAGAAATTTCTGATGTCAGCCCTGGTCACAACTCATACATGCATTTCAGCATCCATTTGTCTTCCAGTATTGTACTACACATCTGGAAAGAGCTTGGATGGTACCTTAGGAGAAGAAAGACATGCTGAATCGATTCATATCTGAACTGTAGAAGGGTAATGTTGTAGGAATCATACCCCACTGCTTGACTATGGAGGCTTTAACCTGTTTTTATACTCATGAATTTTAAAACTGACCTTCCAGGGGCCCCCTTTGAAGCACTCACTCAAATATGAGACAATGAAAATGGCATAACAGGGATATTGCACAGACATTAGTGATGTCCCAACTTATATTGCTAGTTATTTCATATCTTGTCTAGCCATATTACTGGCTGCAGCATTCTACGAATTGTAGTCCTATTACTGAAATAGCAAAAGTTAGAAACGTGAACTAACGCACCAATCCTACTGAGTTTCCAACTTAAATAATTATATTAGTTGAATGTTAAAATTGTTTCCCCCAGAGTTCCTTTTCTTGCTTCTCTTAAAAGCTCACCAAAGCAGATAGTACTAGAAATATGAAGGTGTGAATGGGTCTTACAGCTTCCTTACCCATTAACACTTCTCAGTCTTTTGGCTAAGATCAAATATAGTATTGCTTCCTTAACCATATCTCTTAACTATATCTCATAACAATTTCCTCCATAGACCCAGTTAGGATCACTGATAAACTGCTTTTTGGACTGCTTGATTATAGACATTTAAACTCTTCCATCAGGATGCTACAGGCTGAATGAGTATGAAGTGTGCCAGGAGGGAGGGGGGAGATAGAAGGAAACAAGAATAAAAGAAAGAATGAAAGTGACCAATAAAAGAGAAAAAATGGGGTTCAGGATAGGCATGAGAAAAAAAGAAGGTGATGGTGGGGTGGATTAATGGTCTTTTAATTTGGCAAGTCTGCTAGTACAACATATTAAGAATGTCAAGACTTTATTTTATTGCATTGTTATACTGCCCATTTGGGATATTTCCCACCAGACCCGTGGTGGGGAGAAAATTTGCTGGGATGGATGGGTGCACACCGCTGCTCAAAGCCTTAAAGGGAAACACCACATTGGCATTTTCCGCTTTGGTTCCTCTCACCAGTTTCCACTCTGCTCCATGGGAGAAAGTCCTAAGCACTTCAGGAAGCTTTGGCAGCTTCTCCTGAAGCTGCCCAGAGATCTTTGGACTTTCTCCCACAGAGCAGAGAGGAGACTGGCAAGAGGAAGCAAAGTGGAAAATGCTGAGGTGGTATTTCCCTTTAAGGTAAGGGCTTTGAGCAGCAGCGCATGCACACCCATCTCGGTAAATACTCTCCTCCATCATGGGGCTGCTTCCCACTTGCCTCCCTGAAACTCGAATACTTCTTTCCTAGCTTCAGATCACTATAAGGTACCCTACAATGTCTTTCCAAAAGCACTGAGGAGAAAAGTGAGGAACATATATATTGTTTGCAGAAGCTGACCGCCATCCTTCCAACATTTGCAAAGAGCTGACTTCTGCCTTGGCAGCTTGCAGATTATTATTATTATAGATTTATTTGTACCCCGCCTTACTCGCACCAGTGCGAGTCAAAGCAGCAAACCACAATAAATACATACATATTACAAATACAAGATAACAATGTCAGCATAATATAAATTCAAACAATAAACCGATTACAGATTAATACAGAAAAACAATACTAAGCAATGAAAAACCACACAATAACCCCCTCCCCAGGCCGGTGTTGCTGGCTCTGGGGAGAGGTGGAAAGTCCTCTGCGGCTGCAGTGGCAACGGCAGGGTCAGCATCCTTTTGAGCCCTCCAGTCTGGGTGGGCTTGGAGGGCGGGACGGCAAAACAACTGCCTCTCATCCCCGGGCTAGTGTTGCTGGCTCTGGGGAGAGGTGGAAGGTCTTCTGCGGCTGCAGCAGCAACAGCAGTCTCAGTGTTCTTTTGAGTCCTCCAGTCCAGGTGGGCTTGAAGGGGCGGGATGGCGACACACCTGCCTATCATCCCCAGGCTGGTGTTGCTGGCTCTGGGGAGAGGCGGAAGGTTCTCGGCAGTTGCAGCAGCAATGGCAGGGTCAGCGTCCTTTTGAGTCCTCCAGTCCACCATTTTTATGCTTCAGATGGTCTATATCAGTGTTTCTCAACCTTTGGTTTTTGGACTTCAATTCCCAGAAGCCTAAGTCAATTCTCCAAAGCACTGATCAGCCAACTGACTTAGGCTTCTAGGAATTGAAGCTCCCCTGTGGGGCCTGGGAAACACTGGTCTATATCCTTCAAATGCAACACATTGCAAATGAGTCCCATTTACGGAATTCAGAAGGCAGTCAGTGTGTTGTTTTGTTGTTGTTTTTTGCTATCCACATTGCAATTATTTTTACCAACAAGTGTCCAGCCTTTTCAAAATGATCATGTCTGTTTATGTCGGGGGAGGGGGTATCAGACCACCTCCAAGTCACAGTAGGAGACAAAGGATTTCCTTGATTTTCCTGCATACTATATATTGCAAACAGACTTTTTAAAAATAAATACTGCTAGTGTAGGGTTGCCATACATCCCGGAAAACTGGAATTGTCCTGGATTCAAGGTCAGAAAAACTGTCCCAGCCAGTTTAATAAAAATCATGTTAAAGTCCCAGATTTTTAAAACTTACTGATTGTGTATTGTAACACACCATTAAAATAAATTCGAACTCTCACCATCAAACAAGTGATTTCCTGCCACATTGGAGTTGGAGTAATCCTGGAGACAAATCTTCTTAATGTCCTCACCTCACACCACTGCCTGATAAGTGTGACCAATGTGTTTTCTGGAACTGAGACATGATGTGACTTCTCAGAAGTACAACCAATCATCTTATAGTAAAAATTAATTGTTGTAAATAAATTCATTTATGCATTGATATATAATATTTAATGTGAAAGGGTTTTATAGCTGTCATTATATTATACTTGTTTTAAAAAGGCTATTTTGTAGATAACCCATTTTTGTCAAGTATACATCTGTCCCGGTTTTGTGGGAGAGAATTCTGGCAACTCTATGCTAGTGTCACTTGGATACTCATACAGCCAATGTCAGAATATCCCCTGGTTTCTCAGCATAGCCAGAGAACAGACATGGCCCAGAGCAGGTTCTTTAAAAGAATATGAAATGAAATGAAATTTTAACAATCTAATGTTAATAAGATGACATGTTTAAAAAACAATCACACTTTTGTGAGTAAAGCAAGAGCTTGAAAACATTTTTTTAAAAAAAAATCAGAGCTCCCCGAATCCCCCCAGTTAGCACAGTAAGAGGCTCTTTTTAAATCTTAGGCCCCAGAGGAGCACATTATAAACAACTAGTGTTTATAAAGGAAAAGCAGAAAGCTAAACATCTATGCAAGATTTATGATATTTTATATAATGTATTCATAGGCTGGCATTAGTTTAGCTGTGGCTTTTTTTGCTTCATGATGGAGAATGGGAAGAGTTCCACAGTGAGGGCCAGGCACTGTTTTCATAACAAAGAGACACATAAATCTACATAATACAATCTTGAAAAGACACTCCTGAAGTTGACTTATTGGCTATAGGCAATTAAGTTCAAATATGCTGGTATTTTTGACTCCTCCCCCTCTCCCCCCACTCCTGCTTCTGGAGTAAGGTCCTCAGATTCATATTTGGAATTGATTTTGGTCCTCAGGGTGAACAAGTTCCTCATCTTGCTGGAAAGCTGTTTCAATCTTTTAAAAGAGTTGTATCCCATTTGTTCAGACTTGGTAACAGGGATGTGCAATGGTTGAGGGAGTGTTAATGCTAGTTTTCAGTTTCATTTATTTTGATTTTTAAAATTTTATCTGTTTGGTGTTTCTATTCATACCATTGGAGATCTAAAGTGTCTATGGCTGCCATTGGTTTTTTTTTAAAATTCATGTTTAATGAAATCTGAAGACATCCCAGTATTACTACAAAACCTGAAACTTTTCTTTTAAGAAGAATGAATATGGCAACCTACTGAAGTCATCCATAGCTGGTGGTGCAGTGGTTAAACTGCTGTACTGCAGCCATAATGTTGTGAGTTCAATCCTGACCAGGGATCGAGGTTGACTCAGCCTTCCATCCTTCTGAGATCAGTAAAATGAGAACCCAGCATGTTGGGGGCAAAAGGCTAATTAACTTGTGAATTGCCCAGAGAGTGCACTAAGTGCTAATTATAAGTATTTTGCTATTGCTATAGTTGATCATTTGTAGGTGATGTTCTGGGACCCAAAATCCTGGTATTACTCAGTTATTGATAGTTTCATTATTAAATTTATTATTTTCAATAAGAAACCATTCATTATAATCCTAATGGCATCAGACCTTCATAACCAATGGCAGCATGCCTGACTTTTCTCACTACTTTTTTTCACAACAAACCCTATGATATAGATCAGACCAAAGTCACCCTATGATTTCATGGCTCACTGTAGTTTTGACCCTGAGCCTCTGCCAGTCTCAATTTTTGACCCTGAAACTCAGACTTTGGAAACTTTTGATTGCAGGCTTAGGACCAAAAAATCTTAAGTACAGGAATGCTGTCAACCTGGCAATCCTGATTTGGGGTTCATTCTCATGTTTTCAGATAATGCTACATAGATATGTTCAGGAGACCCTTTTCCTTTTTATTACCTTGTTTGCTCTAGAACTGCTGCTGCAATAATTCTCATACTAACCTTTGAAGACATCAAAGAAAGGCTACCTTGTCTGTCTGTGACCCACACAACACTTTGTAGTTGTTGCAAAAGGGGCTGCTCTCTGTGGTGTCAAATGGATGGATGGACCTAGATCAGGGATTCCCAACCTAAGGCCCACGGGCCAGATCCAGCCCACAGCACCATTTTATGTGGCCCCCACCCCTTCAAGGGAATTTGAGAAACAAAATGGCCACCCCTTTGAAGCTATTGGGACAAAATGGCCACCCCCATTGTGCAGGCAGGGCAAAATGGCCGTCCGGGCCTTGAAGCTGACTGACAGAGCGTGACCCGGCCCCTGGCTTGAAAACCTTGGGAACTCCTGACCTAGATCTTAGACTTTGACCATAAAATCTCAGGGAATGGATGCTGTTAACCTGGCGACTGTACTTCCAAGACCAGTCAGAAAGTTCAACCCGTCCACCAGACTATGAAATGCTTCTGCAAAGCAAACAACAAAGTGTTTGGCTGTTGATACATTTCAGTGACAATTTGCAATAATCTTGCATTTGAAGACATGAGAAAGTATCCATTTATTATTTTTTAAAAATAAAGCTTGAACCTGGTTGAATCTGAGCTCAAGATAAGCTAAAAAAATAATTGGACAGTCAAGTTACCTCCATGAGTTCCTGTGGATTTCAAGGCAAGTGTTCTTCTTTGGTTTTTGGCATTACATTGACATGCTGTATTTCAAATACAGCCTGTAAGTGTTGCCATGGCAAACACATTCTGCTCATTAACCTGACAATCAATAAAACACTGCATTCTCAGATATCAAGTTGAATGCTAAAGGGGAACAATGGTTTTGAATCTGCAGTGGCAGCTTCTGTCCCAGGGAGTGTGGATGCTCTTGAATACTTTGAGTGAGCACAGTGTCAAAAGTCTCCTCATCTACTCCTTCACTATTACCTTCCTTTCATTTGCTACCTCAGGGATAGGTGTTTATTGTTTGATGGCAACTGCCATTAACACTCTCCATTGGCTATGCTGGTTAAGGGTGATAGGGATTACAGCCCAACTACATTTGGAGGGCTATAGATAATTGAAGATTTTGAGAATGTGCAAGGTTGATTTTTATGCATATTAAAATGAGGTTTCTAACTTTTTGTCTAAGATGTTTGTAGTATGAAGTATTCTTGTTCCCATTGCCTCCTCATTCTATGCACAGAGAAGAGTTTTTAACGTTAAATCTTAATGGCTTTTACGCTCTCTCCTCTCTCAAGACAGTAACTAAAACTAAGAACCCATGACTCTAAACCTAAACTTAAACTCAGATTGTAGAACATTTCTTTAAACAACTAAGCTTGTTTGTCCTTTGGATTTAACAAGGGTAACTACACATGTAATTCTTGGATAATTTGATATTTAAACTCCTTCAGAAAGTACCAATCACATAAGGCTTTTTAATCCTTATGGGGAAATTCTGGGTCAAGAAAGTGAATCAAGTAAAAAGCCTGGAAAACAGATGAATTTCTGAAGTCAGAAACACAGAAAGAGAAGGCTGGAGGCTTGGGGGCCACACAGTATCAAGACTCTATGAGCTGCTGTTTTATGTTTTTGAACCAGGGCTTTTCTTTAACAAACAGGACACGTCAGGGCTTTATGAAAACATTTTATTCTGTTTGTATCAGGGATAAGTCAAGTTATCATGGATTCCCCTCCAGTGAATGAACCAAGTCATTAAAGTGGTATTTGCATTGAAAAGTCTTTCACTGAGCTTTTTTGTCAGGCTTTTCAAGCAGGAATGGACAGAAATGAATGGGGCTAGCTTACAAGCGATGCATTGTTGAATATATGTGGGAGCAAACAGCCACCATTGTGGGTGCAGGTGGGAAAGAAAAATGAATGGACAATGAGGGTTGCTGAGAAGGACAAACTCATTATTGATAGACTCTGTGTATAGCTTTAATGAGGTTTAGGATGTCAGCAAAGACTCAGTAAAATATGGGCTTTCCTTCCATTTTCAGACACAAAAATCTGTAGCAATGGAACTGTCCAAGAACTAAAAATTCATTGTGGCATTTGAAGTATGATTCTCTGGACTTTCCTCTTCAACATACAAAGTGACGTTACAAAAGCTTAGCACATTTTGGAGCAGTTCCACTTAGATTAGCGGAAATGTTCCAGAAAGGAGTAAATGACGCCTGCTGAGAGAGTAAAGGTGACATCTGAGAACTGTAGACACAATCAGATAGATAGATAGATAAATCTTTATTGTCATTGTCCTGCATAGAACAACAAGATTGGGGGGGGGGACACTTATCAACCCAACAAAACCTAAACAAAATACAATTATACAAAATTATCAACATATTCTCACCCCACATATACACATTTAACCCCTAAAAAGCTCTAAAACTCTAAGGCTTAAAAACTCTAAGGCTCTAAAAACTCTAAAACCTATATACAGAAGCTCCCTCATAGACTGCATTGCACTGCATTCAAAGCCAGAACTGCTTTTGGGTAGAAACTATTTCTCAAGTGGCTGGTCCTGGTCTTTATGACCCTATACCTTCTTCTAGAAGGCAGAAGCTGAAAGAGATCATTTCTGGGGTGCGTACTATCTTGCACAATCTCTACATCTTTCTTATAACACCTGGTGGCATAGATTTAATCTAGAGTGGGAAGAGTACGCCCGATTATCCCCTCCACAGTCTCTACGACCCTGGACAGCATTGTTCTTTCCCTAGCTGTACAACTCCCGAACCATACACACAGACCATAGGTTAACACACTCTCTATGGTACAGTGTTAGAATGCCAACAGCAGGTCTTTTGAAAGATTGTTCTTCCTGAGGATTCTCAAGAAGTATAACCTCTGCTGTGCTCTCTTCATCAGATCTTTGGTGTTTGCTCCCCATGTTAGATCATCCCTCAGCTCCATTCCCAGAAATAGAAACACCGAGACCTGTTCCACACAATTCCCTTCAATAATAAGTGGCTGGATGTTCAATTTGCATTTTCTAAAGTCCACAATGATCTTTGCCGGCCCACTTCCCCAATAAAGACACTGACACCAGTGATGGATTTAAAATTTTGGGCCACTTTATTGATTATGCCTTAATCTTAAATTATGACTTCAACTTTAAACTTAACTTTAACTTTTCTTAATTTATTAAGGTAAGCAAGCCACAGTAGGGAAATATTTGGTTACTTTGGCTACTTTGTATCCATTTGTATAAATTTGTTTACCGATGAAAACAAATTGTTGACCCAAGTCAGGATGCTACCTGTTGACTCCAGCATCTGACGTATATCCGGTAAAATATCAAGGTGATGCAGGCTGTCTAGATCATAGCATCACCCTGTTCATGGTTCGCCCTTGATTGGCCAGCCCCAACTTCCTGTACCTTGTCCTTGGGTTGGCCAATCAACTGCGCACCTGCCGGATACCTATGGGTCATCGACTTTACCTTACCAGTGCTACCTGCCACACGGGGAGGCATCTTTGATGATTCACCGCCCCCCCCCCCGACCATCAATTTGGTCACCAGGCCAGCTTGCAAATCCTCCAAAAAGAGGTCCATGCCTCCCACTGAAAGGTGTACCCCATCTCCATGATACAGGCTGTAGTCCTGTAGGCCTATCCCCGGATATAGGACCGATGTCCCCAAACAATGTTCGGCAAGGAACCGGGCTACATCCCTGTTCACTGACCACCGGGCATGGTCTAAACCACGAGGATCAAGTTCTCCTCTATAATGGTATCTAGGTATGATCTGGGACCATAGCAACCACGTCCATGGCCACATGCAGTATAAAACCTCCAGGTCCCTGTTCACAGATACCGTCAACCCAAGGCCAGTGATCTGCGCAAGATCATTGCCTCCCAGGTGAATAATTAAGATATCCGAAGGTTCGCCGTCCCTAACGGACATAAGGAATGGCATCAGTTCCCTCCACCTCATTCCACGCAAACCATACCACCGAAGACACGCGACTGTGCGTAGACCGAGATGGGGACCCCAATCCGATGCTGCTGCATAACGTGCAGCCCAGTAAACATAGCTGTGTCCAACCAGCCAGACTTCCACCAGTGTGTGCCAACACACAAGGTCTGTAATAAAAGATAAGAAAGTGAGGGCGAGTAAGGTATTCATGCAAGGATAGGACAAACATACAAAGCAAAGCGTGCAGATCCCCATCTGCCCATCCTCTGTATGTCAGCTTCTGAGTACCCAAATGCAGCAGTTGTCGATGCAGCGCCTATCCGAAAGGAATGAGTACCATAACGTGCCCCAGGAATCCCCAAACTGCGAAGTGCAGTTCCCGTAATCCTCCAAAATTGGAACTTGGTGAGTGGGGACCCATCCCGGTGGCAAAACAGCAGGCCTGGGCACAAGCCCCTTACCACTACAAATGCATGCAAGGCACCAATGGGGCACATGTCAGAAAAAAGTACATCTCAGGAGCGTAACAGAACTACCCTTCCCTTGTTGGTCAGCTTTAGATGAGCGAATTTTCAGCTGACCCCACTCTTGCGTGAGGGAAACATTGGCTAGTTCTAATGCCCTGCATGACCCATCATGTTTTGAAAGAGCCACCAGCTCGCTGATCCTGAGAGCCCCGAAAAATGCCACTGTGGTGGCCACATGAAACAGAGATTCTTCGTACTGGTCATAGTAAAGGCTATGCCAAGCTCTAGCCAGGCTAGCAAGCAGAGAAGGGGAAATGGGTTGCCGCGTGTCAGGGCAGCGGCCACGTTCACGCGTCCAACCCTCTAAGACACGGCGTACTCGGAAGTCGCCCGTGTGATCAGGGTAACCCCGCGCCTTGGCAGCAAAGGCCAAAGCAGAAAGTCTAGTAGTAACAGTGTGTGGAGCTAACCCTTGTCTATGAAGGTGCACCATATACTGCAGGATATGGTCAACCGAGATTGGCCATATGTCAGGCAGGTGCACATCCCTACGAAATGCCATAAAAACCAAATACATGTGCTGATACGCCTTACGCATGCGCAGGGTCAAAGACATGCCGATCGCCCCTTTCACTTCTCCTCGCCAAAGGTCCACATCTCGCTTGGGAGTGGTGAGGGAAGTTCTTCGGCATCTGGTGCTAAGACCCGGAACCGGGAGATCTGCAGGCGGGATAAAGCATCAGCAATATAATTATTAATGCGTGGAACATGTGTGGCTTTAAAAAGCACATTAAGGCGCAGCGACCTCAGCACAAACTACCTAAGTAAGGCCATAAGGCTCTACATGGGGCTGCCCTTGACGACCATTCGGAGGCTGTAGCTGGTCCAGAATGCGGCAGCCCGGGTGGTGATGGGATGTGGGCGATATGCCCATGCCTCACCGCTACTTCGGGAGCTGCACTGGTTACCAGTTTCTCTCCGGGTGCAATTCAAGGTGCTGGTTTTGACCTTTAAAGCCCTATATGGCAGTGGGCCAGGATACCTTAGAGACCGCATCGTCCCAAGAGTGTCTGCCCGTCCAACCAGAGTGGACCGGAGGGGCTCTCTAATGGTGCCATCAGTTAGGGGTGCACATCTGTCTAGCACCCGAAGGAGGGCCTTCTCCGTGGCCGCACCAACTCTCTGGAACCTCCTGCCAACAGATCTAAGACTTCAAAGAGAATTGCTGCCCTTCAGGAAAGGATTGAAGACCTGGCTGGCAGGGCAGGTGTGGGGCCCGAATGGGATCACGGTCCCCGCCTGCTGGCTTACGTAAAGAATTAAGAACTCTCTCTTCCTTTTTTAGAGTGGGTGGGATGGATGGGTGGGATAAGGGTTTTTTTAAGTGGGTGGGATATGGGGTTTTTTAAAGTGTTTTTATATGTTTTTAGAATTTGTTGTAATGCCGCCCTGAGTCGGGTTCTGCCTGAGTGGGCGGCATATATAAATACGACTAAATAAATAAAAATAATAAATAAATAACTCTGGGCGACCGGGAGGTTTGGGCATTAACAATGTGCACCACGGCAGCATTGTCACACCAACAATGAACCACAGAATTGGCCCACATCTCACCCCACAGCATAAGTGCGCCCAGGATAGGAAAAAATTCAAGGAATGTGAGGTTCCATAGACGCTCGGTACCTTGCCATTCCTTGGGCCACCTATCATAAGCCCAGTGAACCTGACACGTCAGACTGGACCTGAAAGTGCAGTGTGGCAACTAACTCTGCGCACCAAAAGGAAACCCCATTGAACTCTTTGAGGAAAGCAAGCCAGACTGATAGGTCGGCCCTCAAGCCCCTGGTGAGTCAGACCCTGTGGTGGTTTTGGACAGACCCACCGTGATGTTGCACAGTCGCCTGCCGAATGCCCTGCCCAGGGTGACTACCCTGCAAGCAAAGTTGAGGTGCCCATGCAGCACCTGCAACTCACGTAGAGACACCTTACATTTGGCTAGCATGGACAAAATCGCGTCTGAGATCCGGGTCACCTTCTTCCATGGCAGCCTGGACATTTATGCCAGGGTGTCAATTTCTATACCTAAAAAAGTGAGAGTGGTGGCAGGGCCCTCCGTCTTTTCAGGAGCAAGGGGAATGCCAAGCTCCGCCATCAGCTCCTGAAAGGTAACCAACAACTGTCCACAGGTGCCCAAACCGTGTTCACTACCAAACAAAAAATCATCCAGGTAGTGTGCCACAGCACGAGACCCCGACCTTTGAATGAAACCCCAGTGAAGAAAGGTACTGAAACGCTCAAAGGCCGAGCATGAAATGGAACACCCAAATGGCATAGCCTTATCCATATAAAACTTTCCCCTAAAACAAAAACCTAACAGCTCAAAGTCATCAGCATGTACTAGCAATAATCGAAAAGCCGATTTAACATCACACTTAGCCAGTAGTGCCCCACGACCACATGAGCGAACCATTTGCAATGCTTGATCAAAAGACGTACACCGGACTGAACAAAGTTCGTCCGGTATAACGTCGTTGACCGACGAGCCTTCCGGGTAGGACAGGTGGTGAATCAAACGAAATTCACCTGAGGATTTTTTAGGCACTAAGCCGAGTGGGGATACCTTTAAGTTGGCATGGGGGGGGGGTGTCAAAGAGACCAGCAACCCTCCCCTCCCTGATTTCCTTTGCTATCTTTTCCCCAGCTATATCTTCCTTACCCTGGAGCGATTGCAGATTGGGAGCATCCTGGGGCATACATACACCCGTGAAAGGGATGCGGAAGCCAGATGTAAAACCCTCTGACAAATAAACTGCATCATCCATCTTCGGATAGACGTGCAACCACCTCTCAAGAATTCTAATTTGAATTGGGGAGGGGGCCTTTTGGAGGCGCGGTTGCATCAGGGGCACCTCTGGGCGGTCCTTGCTGTCCCTGACCCCTGCCGCATGACCCACCGGCCCACGGGCATGCAGAAGCAGCATGCGGTCCAGCACATGAAGGCCACTCGTGCCTGAATTTGCATTGCCGTCTATTGCAGACACTGGAGGATGAGTAGCTTCAGCACAACAGGTGGGCTGGAACCCCCTGCCCCACCAGATGGTGGGGAAACTGTGCTGCACTGGGCCACTGCACCGCATGACCGCAGTGATACCGGTCTCCGGCCGCTGGCTGGGATGGGGTCATATAAAGCAGCCATAAGAGCTGACTGGGCTCATCCCATCTCATCTCGGGGTGTAGGGCCGCCCACACTCTGAATTCCTCATCATAAGTAAGCCAAGACGGGCCAGGGAAATCAATGTAGGCCCGATAAATGCTGTCCAAGTATTATATCACAGGGATCGCCATATCGGGGCGAGCCCTAAGATACACTGCCACATATATTAGGTAAGCCGGCAGCCAGTTAGCCCAGGTACGAGGTGGCTTGCGACGACGAGACAATTCCTTGTCTCTATTGTCCTGCCACTCCTTCTCATCCTTGGTGGGTTCGCGGTTGAGCAAACTAAAAATGTCTACATACTCCCCACGCCATATCATATCCCTGGTGGCCGGCAAGAGATGGTCACCAAGGGGGAGGGAGTAGCCGGCCGTAGGCATGGCGGAGGTTGGTACAGAATTATATGCCGAGTTCACCGGCGGGCCATACGGCCAAATAGGGTATGGCACGTTGGGAGCCGCGGGTGGAATACCGGGCAGAACAGGTGGGTAAGGGGCCCACCAAGTGGCCTGGGGTGGCAAGGCTGGTGTAGGCAAGGCTGCCGTGACCTGTTGAGGCCAGGGCCACTGTACCCCCGTATTCATGTTGGGGTGAGTGAAGTGTGCTCTTGCTTGACCGCCATACTCACACACCGCCCCCCCCCAGCTGTCCCCACTGGGGGTTCGGGCTGGTGAGGGGTGTCGGAGCTCGTTAACAAAGTCGAGCTCTGCGCCACCGTGGATCCTATCCGACCTGGAGGGCCAGCCTGAGCCGAGCCTGGCTGGCGTGGCTGAGCGGGGAGCTGTAGATGGCCGAAAAGTGTGGGCTGTACAGCCTCGAGCAGCTCAACCTGACTCAGTGCTTGCCCACTCACTTGTGGCCATGTGGCCTTGGCAGGCCAGTGATAGCCCCACCCGAGCTGGTCTGTCCAGCAGTCTCGGGGCGGGGAAGCAATGCCCGTGGCACGCTCCAAGGCCGCAATGTGGGCCATAAGCAGCCGTGGGTCGGCCATATCCGGCCCTCCAGGGGACTGTGAAATGGGACCAGGGTTGGGGCCCAGTCCCCCATAGGGCCATGAGGGGCCATCCAGCCCCTGGTAAGGGGAGGCCCCTAAGTGAGCCGCCCGCGCTGTCCCCGCCCAGGTCCTCCGACTCAGGGGGGTCGGCGCCAGGGAGGATCACCTCCCCAGAATGCCTCAGAAGGGCAAGAGAAGAAGGGGGCAATGCCCTAGTGGCAGTCGCCCAGCCGCCCTTGCCTGAGCCCTCTGGCCCGAGACAGGACTGGTCCGAGGGGCGGTTGGGACGGGCAGGCCCATCTGCCAGCCTATCATGCCATAGCGGCCGCAGGCACAGCCTTCCTTTACGGGGCCATCGCTGCCCTGGAGAAGCTTGGAGGTGCAAAGCCGCCAAGCAAACTTTGAGGGGGAGATTGGCTGGAGCGAGCAAATGTACTCAAGCCCAGCCGATCTTTGCAAAATGGCAGCGGGAGGACGCGTAGCCACCCCTTTTATAGGGAGCATGGCCATGCCATGCCGCAGAGGCCCGGATGCCCATATCTTGGGGCCGGGGGCCGGCAAAGAGCGCGGCAGCCTTATTGTGCCGCTGCGCTTTCCCTTTTGTCTTTTTTTCAATGAGGAATAAATTGTTTTCCCTACACCACTCCATCAGCATCTCAAGCTCCTTCATGTAAGCCGACTCCCCCTCCCCAGCAGTAATTAGACCAACAACCATTGTGTTGTCTGCAGACTTGATGATCTTATTGCTGGGGTAACTGGGAACACAATCATATGTGTAAAGCATGTACAGAAGTGGGCTCAGCACACACCCCTGCGGCGTCCCCATACTTATACTGAGATCCACAGAGACATGAGAGCCCATCCTGACCCATTGGGAACGATCTGATAGAAAATCTAGTATCTACCTGCATAAGCATGGTGGAAGCCCCAGCTCTAATAATTTGGGCACCAGTCTATGCAGAAGAATAGTATTAAATGCAGAACTAAAATCTACAAATAACAGTCTCGCATAAGTCCCTCATTTCTCCAAATGGGTCAGAACAGCATGTAGGGCCGTAGCCACAGCATCCTCCGTGGATCTCTTTCTCTTATATGCAAATTAACAAGGGTCAAGTCCAACTGGTAAACAAGCCATAATACGGTTCCGCACCAACTTTTCAAAGCATTTCATTATGACGAGTGTAAGCGCCACAGGGTGGAAGTCATTCAGACTATCTATTTTAGGTATTTTAGGCAGAGGTATAATAGTAGAGGTATATTAGTAGAGGACCGATTAAAAATCTTCATAGAGGTTTCTACCAGCTGTTCTGAGCAGACTCTCAGTGCCCATCCAACCACTCCATCAGGACCCATAGTCTTCCTCACATTTATCCCTTTTAATATTTGCCTCACTTCTCCCTCTTCCACCCTGACAACATTCCCTACGGGGAGTAATGACAATGACTCTGGTAACACTGCTGGATCCACTGCTGGTGTCACCTCAAATCGGGCGAAGAAGGTATTCAGCTCCTCCACCAGAGAAGCACTGCTCTCTACAGACAATGAATTACTGGGTTTGTAGTCAGTAAGGTGCTGGATCCCCTGCCATACCTGCCTAGTGTTGTGACTACTCAGGTGATCTTCAATTTTCCCTCTATACACAGCTTTTGCCTTCCTTATACCCCTCTTCAGGTTCGCCCTTTCTAAACTATACAATACCCGGTCTCCAGTTCTAAAAGCATAGTTTCTGGCCTTCAACAGTTTCCGAACTTCACTCTTCATCCAGGGCTTCCTGTTCGGATACATCTTTACATGTTTTTCCCTGGTGACGTTGGCTGTGCAGAATCTAATATAATTCAGGACCGTTGATGTGTAGGCATGAGCAAAAACTCCATTATTATTTTTATTCAAAATTTAACAAAATTTGCCCATCTCAAGTTCACAGAACCAGATTCATCAATGCACAGACATTAGTGATGTCCCAATTTATATTGATTTCATATCTTGTCTAGCCATATTACTGGCTACAGTATTCTGGGAATTGTAGTCCTATTACTGAAATAGCAAAAGTTAGAAACATGAACTTGAGCACCAATAATACTGAGTTTCCAACTTAAACAATTGTATTAGTTGAAGGTTAACATTGTTTTCCCCAGAATTCCTTTTCTTGCTTCTCTTAAAACAGGGGCCAGCAACCTTTTCAGGTTGGAGGCCAGGTTATACTCCCTCAAACAGTTGATGGGGCTGGAAGGTGGTCACCCTGCCATAAACAATGCTGTAAACATGTCAGCAGCTGTCATAAACACATTTACAGCAGCCATAAAATGAGTCTGCAGTTGATTCCGGCAGTGGCAGCTGGTGCAGGGCTAAGGGCCGAATGATTTGGTGCCATGGGCCAGATCTGGCCCATGGGTTATAGATTGCAGACCCCAGTTTTAAAAGCTCATTAAAGCAGTTAGTACTAGGAATATGAAGGTCATACAGCTTCCTTAACAATTGAGTATTTCTCATAATCATTTCCTCGATGGACCCAGTTAGGATCACTGATAAACTGTTTTTGTACTGCTTGATTATAGACATTTAGACTTTTCCATTAGGATGCTACCAGCTGAATGAGTATTAAGTGCAAGGGGGAAGAGGGAGGGAGGAAACAAGCAAGAATAAAAGAAGGAATGAAAGTTGCCAATAAAAGGGGTAAATGGGGTTGGATATTGGCAGGAGGAAAGAGAGAAGATGATGGTGAGGGGATTAATAGATTTTTAATTTGGCAATGGTGGACATGTTTGCTAGTACAACATATTAAGAATGTCAAGACTTGCCTCCCTGAAACCCGAATGTTTCTTTCCTAGTGTCTGATCACCATACGGTGCCCTACAATGTCTTTCCAGAGGCACTGAGAAGAAAAGTGAGGAAAATATATATTGTTTGCAGAAGCTGACTGCCATCCTTCCTACATTTGCAAAGAGCTGACATCTGCCTTGGCAGCTTACAAATGTTGAGCAGCAGTAACAGGCTGTGAAAATGTACCAAGCAACCTGCACTTGAAAGTTCAATTTGGGTATTATATTTGCCACCACTGGTCTGCACCAGAGGCTGAGCTCCCCCCCGCCCATCTGCTTTGTGAACCATCATGGAACAGCTGTTTCCTGTCATGGGGAAACATGGGTCAGTGGTGAAAATGGTGCAGTTCCAGTGATAGAAGATTGTGAGGGAGGTGGAGGGCAAAGAAAGTGAACTTAACCATCCTGGAGCAACATAGACCTGGTGCTGGTAACTGAAGAGAAATAAATCATTCCTGTCATGGAGAACAATTGGGTCAGAAGGTCCAAAAAGCCCAGGTACTGAGCAGAGATGAACCTCATATTCTCAATGTCTTGGACTCACACAAAACATTCAGTTCATCATTTGTCTGAAGCTGGCACCAGCAATCCTGAAACAGCCAAAGAATGCTAATCTGTCACTTCCTTTGTTATGTTTTCCTATCCTCACCAATCTTGCAAGTATCAAAAAATGATTATTTATTTCTCTGTTTATCCTGAAAGCTCTCTGAAACTATACAACTCTGACATTTTCCTTGAATGCTACTGATTACCCAATTTAAAGGACTGGATGGGTTATAGTGCAAACATGTTCTCTTTTGTTGATTGCTTATTTGTTTGTCCTGAAAGATCTCCAAAATGGCACCTATTGAGCAGCTGTGGTAGATGAAAGTGACACTGGCAAAGGAGGCAATGGTGGTGAAACTCAAGCTAACTTTTGCTAGTACTGCATAGAAGTGACAATGGTAGCCAAATGCTGAACTTCTTTTACCATGAAACATCTTTAATGAGGCAGTCCAATGTGAAATAAGAGATAGTGCTAATAGATGAAACTACCAGATTGGAGAGCACACAATCAGCTACTGGAGGAAATCCAAGCAAGACTCAAGTGTGTGATTTCCACCTTCAAAACTGAGAGGCAAGGGTTCTGTTGGATGTTATATGCCAACAGAACTGATTACAGCATTGCCTTAGCACCAAAATACCTCAGCATGATGCTTGCCTAAACACTCTCTTCTAAGCAGCACTGACTGAATACCAAAGCCAAATATGTACAAAGAACAACATAATCAGGAAACTCACAAACGATAAGTGGGGAACTCAACCATCCATGCTGCATATAAAAGCTTTGGCCCTGAGTGTCTCCTCAGCAGAGGAAGCTGCTCCAGCATGGAGTGCATCCCCCCCAAAAAAAACAACAACAACAACACACCAAGTTGACATCACTGTTAATGAAGCCATGCGTATAGTGACATGATGCCTCAAACCTACACCAGTTAAGAAAAGATATCCTCTTGTTGGTATTGCTCCACCTAAGATAAGGAGAGAAGTAGCAGTGGATGCCAAGAGAACTAAGCAAGATAATGACCCTTGGCATCCTCTAAATAATGAATATGGGACTCATGTCTGCTAGTTCAGATCCAGGAAAAGCTTTATGGCAAGAACAAACACTCTTGAAGGTACACAAGAGCAAAACCAAATTATAAGATGAAGGAGGGAGCTCACTGGATTCTGAACAGACTGAGGTTTGTAGTACCTAAATGTAAGACCAACATGCTCAAGTGGGGGCTGCTGGCAGACAACAACATGTTCAAGTGTTCAACATGTTCAAGACAACAACAGAATGTGGAAAGATACAGATTCTGGCTCATTTACTGGTTTGCCAATTACTGCCAGAAGCATGCACCAATGAGGACTTAAGTTTGCCCAATAACAAAGCCAAGAAAGTGGCTTCATTTTGGCAGTCCATGAATGAATGAATAGCACAATTCAGGGTGCTGTATGGTGTGTGAAGTCCAAGAAATACAAAGTCCCATGCCTACTCCTTGCTGTCCATAATGCGGGAGCTTAGTCATTTTGAAGACCATGAAGCTCATCAACAGAACTTTCATAAAATGTCATTGCCAACAATTCTTCACATCCATGTGGTGGACAAGAGTCACTTATGGGGATGTATATTTTTGAAAGTACACTCATAAGGACTTCCTTCCTTTCTCAAGCCAATGTCCAGTCTACATACATATGTACATTGTCAATTCTAACAGTGAAGAACTATTCTGCAGACAGAAGCAAATAGAACATCTTAGCGTCTTATTTTTTCCAACTAGTATTCCTTCTAATAAGAAGATCAGTAGATATGAGACAATAATGGCCATTCTCTTTTCTTCTTTTTTACTTTTCTATAGAAGATCTGGTAATTCTAACCAGATGATATTCAGGGATGTGTGATTTTCTTATTGTTAATTAAGAGTGTATTTGGATTTGCAAATGTCTTTATAATTAGGATGGGAATAACAAAAACACATATGAATCAAATGCAGGATAAAACAAAACTAACATTTTTATGCATCCTAGCCAAGGGCTTAAAATATTAAATTCCTTTCATTTTTTGACTTTAAAATGTAACTGTTAAAAGTGGTGTCTTCAACTTTAGCTCTAATCAAGCATTGATCTTAGGAAATACAGTACTCACCATATGTGTGTGAGGATGTTATATATCTGCTCTCTTCTGTCTCCCTGAAAACATGGAGGAGGATAATTCTGAACCCTCTGCTATTCATGGGAGCTTTCCACATGAATTGGATTGCTGACTAACTCCAATTCAGACTTTTTGTTTCCCATGTATTTCAGGGTACTGGAGATGAAAACTTTGGAGAGTTAAGTCTTAGTCCCCAACCCGAACACATGGAAAGTGTTTGACTTTATCTTCTGTTGTTAATGAAGGTTTTACTTCCGCTTCTTTTATCTGAAGGTGGACTCTACAAATGGAGAGATCATTTCAGGTAATTTTGGAAAATTTTCCCCATATTCACAAAAGTCTTTCATTGTTGGAATTGAAATAGTGTGCATTTTAAAACATTGTTTCATTGGGAGGGGGAAAAAACATATTTTCACATCTCTGCTTTTTGTTCAAAAAGTAGGGTAGGGGTGGATACCCTTTGGCCCTCTGGATGTTGCTGAACTCCAGTTACACAAAGCCAGCAAGGCCAAAAGCTAGCAATCATCATGGAAAGGAAGCAATGTCCCTACAACACAGTAGCAAAAGTTACATGTTTGGATTCTGCTCCTGTTCTGATTTTATAATAACTTCACACCATCTCCCCGTGTCATGTCAGGCACAAGCAGACCCTTTCAGATAAGCCTTTTTTCTAAATTGCAACCCTTAAAAAAAAACAACAGCTACTAGATAATATTTTCAGAAATCTTTTTGTTGTCGAACAAAGACTTCACAGGCTGTCAAGAAGCAATCTAATAATAATAATCCTTTTAAAACCCTGCTGCTGGCATCTCTTTTAGAAGCTTCTGCTCAATAAACAATATTTTTTGTCCTCTTCATCCTTTATTTTTGAGGTGCGAGCGGGAGGCACATTGGCTCCTGACAATTTATCTATCTCAGATCTTCTCTGCAAATATTTTTCTTGCCTATCCTTGTTTTCTACATCCTGCTGCTTTTGCCCTTCTGACTGAATGCACTGATTAATTCACTAGGCAGTACCTTCAGCAGAAGGTTTTGTGGCCATTTGTAACACTTGATACCAGCTGTCTCGGCTGTTTTAATCTCACCACACATTTTTATGATGCACTGAACTGTCCCTTTATTTAAAGCTTTATAACAGGGATACTCAATCTTTGGCCCATGGGCCCAATGTGGCCCGCAGTATCATTTCATGTGGCCCACCGCCGCCTCCACCACACTAGGAAGTGCCATGTGGTGGAGGAAGGGCAAAATGGCCCTCCGGCCCCTGAAGCTGTCTAAAGGAGTGTGACCCGGCCCCCGGCACAAAAAGGTTGAGAACTCCTGCTTTATAGGATACATGTGCAACAGCTACTTGTTTGTGAAGGTGGAAAGTGCAAGCTGTCTCTAGATAACAGCACTGTATGACATGTAAGCACTTTAGAACAATGGAATTCACTCCCAGATCCTATGAATTAGCTGGGGTGAGTGGTAGCTAGGAGGTCAGTGACAGTCAGAAATAATCATAATATGTATAATGACATCTGCTACTGTGAATAAATAATGGCAGTTAAAATGTTTCACAGCATTTACATTATAAATGGAAGTAAATGTATTGAATTCTGTGCAAAAATATCTACAATAAAACCTTGCATAAAGAGCGCCTCGTTTAGAGACTAACTTGCTTAAAGAGCAGAATGGTCACCTCGCTTAACAACTAAAACCAATCGCTTAACATTGGTCACTTACAATGGTGTTTCACTTAAAGAGCAAACTTCCTTAAAGAGCAATCCCATGGAAACGTTATGTTCTATAAGTGAGGTAAGACTGTATTTTGCACCTCTTGAGACTGACAGGGGGGGAAATGAATAAATCTTCACTTTTCATACTTTTATATATATGCATGTTTATCATTTTGCAACGTGTGCTGAGAAAAAGTGTGTGTAAAACCACATAGTGTGTGTAAAGCCGGGTTCGGTGTTTGGCACCAGCCTAGGGATGTGGGTAAGGGCGGTGGTGTTGCCATTATAGCCAGGGAGTCATTGGGAGTTGCCAGGGCCACCGCTCCACAAATTTTGGGTTGTGAGGCTCTGCTCCTGCGGTTGGGCCCTAACGGTCAGTTGGGGGTCCTACTCCTGTACCTGCCTCCTTGCAGGGTAAGGGACTCCCTGCCTGGGCTCCTTGAAGCCATCTCGGCATTGGCTTTGGAGTTCCCTAGACTTATGGTTTTGGGGGACTTCAATTTGCCTTCGCTGGGGTCTGGTTCCGAGGTGGCACAGGAGTTCATAGCTTCCATGGCAGCTATGGACCTGGCTCAGGTAATTCAGGGCCCGACCAGGGGCAGTGGCCACACGCCAGATTTAGTCTTTTTGTCGGGGCGGTGGCAGAGTGATCTGAGTTTACAGAAGCTAGACATAACACCTGTGCCATGGTCAGATCACTATCTGGTGGCTCTAGACTTTCTGGGGGCGACACTTCATCGTAAGGAGGCAGGGTCGATTAAAGTGGCCCGCCCCTGGCAACTGATGGATCCGGATGGATTCCAGAGGGAACTGGGGGAATTTCCTCTGGATCGGCGACACGATTCACCTGAGGCAATTGTTGACCTGTGGTACGGGTCGACGACATCTGCCTTGGATGTAATCGCTCCACTACGGCCTCTCAGAGCCCGCGGAGCTAGGTCATCCCCGTGGTTCACTGAAGAACTACGGGAGCTCAAACGGGCAAAGAGACGCCTTGAGCGCCGCTGGGTGAAGACCCAGAGCGATTCCGATTGGACACTAGCTAGAGCCGCTATTAGGGCCTACCTAGTGGCGATGGGGGTGGTGAGGAGGCAGTACTTCACCTCCCTTATTGCCTCCACTGATAATCGCCCAGCCACCCTGTTTCGGGTGACCAGGTCCCTCCTGGGTAGGGCGGGACCTGTGCCTGGTTGTCAGGGATCGGCTGAGGACTTTGCTGACCATCTGGTGGAGAAAATCGATCGGATCCGCTCGGGGTTCAAACTTGGCGTGGACGGGGAGGGTCCGGGGGGAGCCAGTGCGCAGTCTTGCGGTGTTACCTGGGATCGGTTTGATCCTGTTGCCCCGGATGAAGTGGACAGGCTCCTTGCAGCGGTCCGTGCCACTAATTGTCCATTGGATCCCTGTCCCACCTGACTGGTAAAAGCCTCTAAGACGGTGACAGGTGGCTGGGTCGGGGATATAATTAACGCGTCTTTTCGAGAGGGGATATTTCCTGCACTGCTGAAACATGCTCTTGTGCGCCCCGTCCTGAAGAAGCCATCCCTCGATCCAGCAATCCTAACCAACTACAGACCTGTATCCAACCTTCCTTTTTTGGGGAAGGTTCTGGAGAAGGCAGTGGCACGTCAGCTGCAGGGGGTACTGGATGAAGCGGAATATCTGGACCCATTCCAGTCAGGATTCAGGCCTGGATATGGTACTGAGACTGCATTGGTCGTGCTGATGGATGATCTCTGGCGAGAGCGGGATGGCGGTCATCCGTCCGTCCTTGCTCTTCTTGCCCTCTCAGTGGCCTTCGATACCGTTGACCACGGTATCCTTCTGGAACGGCTCCGAGGATTGGGGATCCAGGGCACGGTGTGGTCCTGGTTTTCCTCATTTCTGAGGGGCCGGACCCAGTCGGTGTGGTTGTAGAGTGAGAGGTCAAGTCCTAGGCCCCTAAAATATGGGGTGCCTCAGGGCTCGGTACTCTCTCCTCTCCTATTTAACATCTACATGAAGCCGCTGGGTGAGATCATCCGTTCCCATGGGGTGCGGTACCACCAGTACGCGGATGACACACAGTTGTACATCTCGGCCCGTGGGAACCCCAGTGATGCAGTCAAAGTCCTTTCCAGCTGTCTGGAGGCTGTTGGGGTCTGGATGGGGGCAAATGGGCTACAGCTGAATCCTAGCAAGACTGAGTGGCTATGGATGGGGGGTCCTGTGTTATCCCGGGAGCTACCATCTTTGGTTTTGGATGGGGCTGTTTTGCCCCAGACCAACCTGGTGCGCAACTTGGGGGTGCTCCTGGATTCGCGGCTGCTGCTAGAAGAACAGGTGGCGGCTGTGGCCAGGAGGGCCTTCGCCCAACTTCGGGTGATTCGCCAGTTGCGCCCACTCCTGGACTGGGACTCTTTGCTCATGGTCACTCACGCTCTGGTGACCTCCAGACTAGACTACTGTAATGCGCTCTACATGGGGCTGCCCTTGATGACCATTTGGAGGCTGCAGCTGGTCCAGAATGCCGCGGCCCGGGTGGTGATGGGGTGTGGATGTTATGCCCATGCCTCACCACTGCTTTGGGGGCTGCACTGGTTACCAGTTTGTCTCCGGGTGCAATTCAAGGTGCTGGTTTTGACCTTTAAAGCCCTACATGGTAGTGGGCCAGGGTATCTTAGAGACCGCATCGCCCTAAGGATGTCTGTCCGTCCAACCAGAGCAGACCGGAGGGGCTCTCTAATTGTGCCATCAGCCAGGGGGGCTCGCCTCTCTGGCACAAGGAGGAGGGCCTTCTCCATGTCCGCACCAGCCCTTTGGAACCTCCTGCCTGTGGAACTGCGTCTCCAGACGGAGTTGTTGCCCTTTAGGAAGGAACTAAAGACCTGGCTGGCGGGCCAAGTTTGGGGTGCGGGTGGGGATGGGGGTACCGTTGGGTGGTTGGTATAGAGAAGTGTGCCTTCCCCCAAGGTCCCTTCGGTTCTTGCGCACCTTTTAGGAGTGGGTTTTTTAAAAACTTTTTAAACTTTAACTTTTTTATCATGTGTCTTTTATGTATTTACTGTCCGCTATGTAAACCGCCCTGAGTTGGGTTGTACCTGAGTGGGCGGTATATAAGCGTGAAAAATAAATAAATAAATAAATAAATAAATATAAATTTAAAAATGAGCAAATTAAAAATTCATATTAGAAAAAAGCAATGAAAACATGATTCACAGATTTTCATAATTCTAACTTGGATACATAAAAGCAACCACTATATATTTATTGAACCAAACCAAACACACATTAGTTTCTTCCACCAACTTTCACTCCTCCTTCATCTAAATATATGTTCTCTGTACAGACTGAACAGAAAAGCAGATAAAATGCACCCTTGTGTGTCAGTTTTGCCTATAGGAAACCATTATGTCTCTCGGTGTCTAGTCATGCCTGCTACATGACCACTGAAACATCTGCAGAAGCAGACAGCGCTGGCACTTCGGCTTTGAAACAGAGATGAGCACTGAACCCTAGAGTTGGATAAGACTGGCTTTCAAGCAAGGGAAACCTTGAGTAGTTTCTTGTCCACAATACAGCTTATGCATCAGGACAATCAAGTGCTCAGGCACCCTCATTTTCTTTAAAAATTACCCATAGTTTCTCATAATCCACATGGTCAAAGACTTTGCTGTAGCCTGTAAAAAACATAGATTGAACTGAAATTCTTTGGTTACCTCTAGTGGGAATTTGTAATATGATCTCAAGTGCCTTTTCCCTTTCAGAATCCATTTTGAACATCAGGCATTTAAAATGCTTTGTTGCAACACCTTGAACATCATTTGCTTGACCTGGAAATTAAAAAAATAGTCCTATAGTTACTCTAATCCTTGACATCTCCTTAGGGAGTGGAATTTATTTTGAATGTTTCCAGCCTGTAGATGATCAACCATTGTTTCCATAACTATTGGCATATACTTGTTAGGATTATTACAGAATCAGTATCTATGGCTTGAAATACAGTGGTGCCTCGCATAGTGAACACTTCGCATAATGAAAAATTCGCATAACAAAGCGTTCTTTTTGCAAGGGTGATACTCTGCATAACAAAAAAATTGTTCGTTATCCAGGGTTTTTGGTAGCCAGGGTATACCCGGTCTGTGGGAACTCTGGATAACGAACATTTTTTGTTCATTTTCCGGGGCATCTCCTATTAGCTTTGCATAATGAAAAAACCCGCATAGTGAAGCAACTCGCAGAACGGAGTTTTTTCGTTATGCAGGGTTCTACTGTAGTTCTATTGGTGGCCCATATACTCCAAGATTCAAGCTAAAGAACAGTGGATCCGAACTGGTTAGTTACACCTAATCCCATCAAAATCAGTGGAAACCTTTTCACATTGATTTCCATAGACTCTCTTTAGTTTGGGTTCAAACCCAAGACAAACTTTTTTTAATGTGTAATGTCTTGTGAACTGGGAACTGGTTCAACATCTGTATCTGATTTAAGAATTATGGATGTTACCTTTCAATTGTCTTCCTTTTTTATTAAATTAAAAATAAACTAGATAAAATAGACTATAAAATACTGCACTGGTATTTCTAATTTATGCAAAACAGTACTTCAACACATTTTAGTCAACAGGGCAAGTAATATAGTCTGAGCAAGCAATAGAATTAAAAACATGCAAAAAAAAGTTTATACATTTGAAAAGTAGTAGTAAAGAAAGATTCCTTATTATTGAAAAGAAAAAATTGAACCAGGCATAGACTGGACATAGGATTGAGAAAGGGAGGAAGTTTATGCAAGTGGACTTTTAAATATACATCCCCATAAGTGACTCTTGTCCACCACATGGACATGAAGAATTGCTGACAATGACTTTTTACAACAGAGAAAATTCTGTTGATGAACTTCATGGTTTGGAAAATGTCTAAGCTCCTGCATTATGGACAGCAAGGAGTAGGCATGGGACTTTGTATTTCTTGGACTTCACACACTACTCTACACCACAACCCAAATTGGCTGTTGTATTAATTAATTTAAACAATTAATCAATTAATTCTCCACCTGTGTTTAACTAAAATCTGGCTGGGGAACTACCTGGTGAAAATTGTGTCTTAAGTTTAAGAAATATAAACACCACATGCCTATCAATGATTTCCCCCCTTCTTTGCACAATTTGCACAAACTGTCACTTGCATCATGAAACTAAACACACAGACACAATAAGCAGAAATCTACAGTCAGATTGCTTCAGTTATGTTTGTGTTTACTTTGGTAAACACAAATATTATTCATGAGGGATTGAAATAAGAGCATTCCCATTACAGAAAGTAAGTGGGCACTGAATGTCAGATTATTCCACAATTGTTCTTTTCACTGAATACCTATTATGTCAGAATTTGTCCTTCATGTCAAACAAAGTAAGGTAATAACAATCATTTGTCTTGAAATAACATGCTTCCTTGGAGCTTGAAAATACAAGCATCCATCAGCGTCTTCACATCAATATATTTGCATTGCTAACTTCACAGGTTAGTATTTCTGGCAACCAAGATGCTGAAGTTTTCATTGACTCTATTTTCCCCATCAGTTAGTGAGAAAAGAAATCTGAATTTATCAACTCTTAAAACAGCAAGGCTTGCTTTCCATCTATCTGAAATTAGCTTATGTTGGAGAAAAAGGGAGGTTGCTTAATGTATACTCCCATCCTCTTGACTTGTATAGGAGATGTCTGTTGTTTTTTGAGGTATGTAACTAGCCTTAAGGATCTTTGAGGTAATGGAAGGAGAGTGGTGTTATCTCCACATTCCCCAGAATAAAAATAAAGAGTAAAAATGATCCTTCAATTCTTTATTCCAGACCACTCAATTGCCAAGTGAAAGTAAAAAGTCTTCCCTTTATATATAGGGGTTCCTACTTACAACTCCCCCATATGAGTTGACAGTAGAAACCCTATCATGTGCATGGCATCAAAGTCTTTGAAGAAGGTAGAAACCCTCTCGGGTTTGAGGAGGGCAGAAATCTCAACAAGAATATGTCAACAATATGGCAAACAAAACAATGGACCAGCACTGGGGCTAAAATATCCACCTGTGCTGGGTTTGCCTGCTTCCCCTGGGAAAAGATGGGCCTTGTGCTCTTGCAGCCCTGCCTGCGCCTGCCTGGTGTGATAAGGAGGAGCCTAGAAGCCTTTATAGATGGTGGCTACTTCTTCTTTAACTGCTCAGCATTGGAGAAATAAATCCCACCCTCCCTCCCTCAGTAGTAGTGTGATATTCAGTTGCTTCGGGGCTTGATGGAATTTTTGCATGACCCCTGTTTGTCTCTTGGAGTCATGTTTTTTCACCCATCCCATACTGTTGCTGAAGGTTGAGTTTTCACTGGAGGTTATTCTGGTCACTTTGATGAGTAGTGAGGGTGATTTTAATTGGAATGGCCTGTTTAGTTATTTGTTTGGGTCTCGGGTAATTTGGGACCTCAGACAGCACTATCACTTGGGGTGTCTCATGGCTGCCAAATAGCCACAGACCTGGGACAGCTGATCAGGAAGCTTTGCCAACTTCCTGGTCGCATAGCTTGGTCCCACTATTGGGCACAGTGCTGGCCTGCCTTCAGAGCTTTTCTGCTGTCCCTATTATTTGAGATCCAAATTCTCTGGTATTGACCTGAGTTATTATCATGGTGAAAAGTAGAGACATCACCTTGAAAACAAAAAATTGTATAGTCAAAGCAATGGTATTCTTGATGGTAATGTATGATTGTGAGAGCTGGACCATTGGGAAAGCTGAGCACAGAAGAATAGATGCCTTTGAGATGTGGTGTTGGAGGAGAGTTTTGAAAGTACCCTGGACAGCAAGGAGAACAAATAGGTCAATCTTAAAAGAAATCAACCCTGGCTGCTCATTGGAAGGTCAAATAGTAAAGCTGAAGAACTTTGGACATCAAATGAGAAGGGAGGATTCACTTGAGAAGTTCTTGATGCTGGGAAAGGTAGAGGGCAGCCAAAGATGAGATGGCTAGATGGTATTGTAGACACAATGGGCACAGAGCTGGGTGGGGTGAGGAGGATGGTGGAGGACAGGGGTGCCTGTAGGACTATGGTCCATAGGGTTGCAAAGGGTCAGAATCGACTGTGCAACTGAACAACAACAATTATCATGCACCCGCACTACTTAGTCCCCAGCACAATAGTTTGCAACAACTTATTTTGGCTTAATAAAGTGGCCCATGTGTGAACACATGACAAGTGTCTGTCTCTTCACTCGAGGGTGGCAGGCAATGGCCCACAGATTGGAAGCTGGAGATGCGCACTATTTATTTATTTTTTGACAAATGTTTAAAAGCAAACAAGTTTGTTCATGTCTGTGGCAATGAAAAGGTAGAACTAATGCCCAGAGGCATTAGGAAGGTGGGAAAGCCCTCTCACCAATCATTTGCAATAAATCCAGTGGCCATTTGAAGAATGAAAAAGAAACTCAGGAAGACAAATGAAAGTATCTTGCTTTGCTTAGAAAAGAACCTTCTTTGCCTGATACATAGTAATTTATTAAATCATCAAAACCTTACATTTAGGAGGAATAAAAAACAATGGTGTCATTTATCTTTTAAATTTCCATGGTCACCTTATGCTTCTGGAAGCTGATTTGATATTTTATTTGGTTGCCAGAGGAAAAATAAGGGGGGGGTATTAAAGTCAAATTAAAACTCAGAACCCAGCATTGCACTAGTCAGCTTGCTGTTTGAGTTTCCCTATTTGCACCAATTCAACAGGCACTGATATGAAGATGAATATCATGTACATGACTGCCAAGTACAAGCTAGTGATGAGAAACCTACCAGAAAAAACTCATTGATTCAAAAAACTTCAAATTGTGATTTTTATTTGGATTTATTTATTTAGTGTATCTAAAATGTTTTAAATTTTTTTAAAAATAACTAATACAACTCCCTCCCCCACCCACCCCAAAAAATCAGAATGTCAAAGCAACAAATGAATATTGCTTTAATTCCACCTCTAAACAAAATCTTTAAAAACAACCAGATATCTATCATATTTACCTTTATCACTTCTTATGTTAAGTAGATGTGAAATGTTTATCTTCTTGTTTTAAAGCAAAAAATATATTTCAGGGATTTTGACATTCAATTTCATTTTTATTTTATTATGGGTATAAGAATATTTTAGCCTGTTTCGCTTAAAATGTAAACTGCTTTCTGTGCATTCTTTTTATAACGAAAATGGGGTATACTGAAAGAACCTCCTTGAAGATTGTGGTATTTATGAACCACAATCGGGCGTACCCCAAGCAGTGGCAACTTTGTGCTGGCTATTCTTTCTCACACTAGGTCAGGTGAAAGGAACTGAGGAAATGAATTCACCAAAAGGTGGCTTCATTTTGACAGTTTCACATCAGGCCTAGACACGGAAGAAGAAGAAGAAGAAGACAGAAGAAGAATAAAGAAAAAAACATGGTATATATTTCCAAATAAATAAATCTGACAATTGGACCAAATGACTTAAATTCAGCATCAGTTCTTCCTTCCTTCTTAATTCACAGATGACTAGAAGATAATAAGTAAAGGTAAAGGTCACCCTCGCTCGAAAGCCAGTCGTATCCAACTCTAGGGTTCAGTGCTCATCTCGGTTTCAAAGACGAAGAGACAGTGCTGTCGCTTCTGCAGACGTTTACGTGGTCATCTGGCAGGCATGAATAGACATGGAATGCTGTTTACCTGCCCACCAAAGTGCTCCCTAATTATCTACTTGCAATTTCTTGCTTTCGAACTGCTAGATTAGCAGGAGCTGGGACAAAGACAAGAACTCATTCCGTCCTGCAGTATTCAGGTATTGAACTGCTGGCCCATGGCCTTCCAGGCAACATCTTAGCCACTTGAGCCACTGTATGGGCTAATATTTTGTCCTCATTTCTATAAAATGTTCTTATTTTTCTTTACACTCCCTTTCCCCCTGCTCATTTGAACTATGCTTGAGCTTGGAAAAGGTTAGACCAAATCATTTGACCCTAAAGCTGTGGGAGGAAATTACTGAAACAGCTTTACTTAGCTTTCTGTTCTTTAACATTTTTGCTGCCTCAAGGCAACTGAAATATTAAAAGAGGACAATCTATCTATATCTCCTTGCATGTTTACTAGCAATACACAGTTGTACAAAAGAAATTCCACAATGAATTAGATCAGTGGTGTCCAAACTACAGCCTGAGGGTCAGATCCGGCCCTTGACACAATTCATCTGTCCTACGCCACCCTTTCCACTCCAGGAAGCAGAAGTAAAATGCGTCCGTATGGGCGCATTTTACTTCTGCTTCCAGGAGCAGCACGGGTGATGTGGGCCAGATGTATTGATGTCAGGGGCCGGATCTGGCTCTTGAGCCATACTTTGGGCACCTCTGGTTTAAGCAGAGAAAATGGCAGCCAAAAATATATCTCATCCTGTTGCAAAACAGATTGCAAGGCACATTTTACTTCTTCTTCTAGTGGGAGGAACCATGTGACCAGCCCGCTGAACCACATGACCGGCCCTTGGCCAAAAAAGTTTGGGCACCCCTGAATTAGATCAACAGAGGAGCAGAGCAGAGTCCAGGTTCGTTACTTTCATTCATCTCCCATCCTCTAAATGTGGCCTTTGTGTGCCACTATGAAGAACTCTAAATACTTCCTTCTTTATTTCTGCTGAAACAAGTGGATAGTATATTCTTTTAGACTTCTTTTAGACTGTCTCTGCTATAGTCTTAAGGGAAACACAGCACTGATTAATAAATAACCAGCTTCACACAAAAGCATGGAGAGACCAAAGCTTTGAATGTTCCTCTGAAGAATAATTAATTGCAGTTAACATTGCAAGGCCTCAAAATTGTTACTGTCATAGTTACATTTTTAAAAGTAACTCTTTGCTTTCCTGTTTTTATTCAAAAGTCATAAAAGAGTTCCTCTGGAAGATCTGAAGGTTACATGTCTGCTACACAAAACAAGGCCTCATGTAGTGATCACATACAGTAAAACCTCAGTTTACAACCTTGGTCCGTCCTGACAGCCTTTGTCATAGACAAACAAAAAAATTAGTAAACTGAAGCACGATTGCCCATAGGAATGTATTGAAAATTTTTAAAAATGGTCCCAAACCTCTAAAGAAATTACAAAAAATAGAAAAAACAATTGAAAAAAATCAAAAAGAGAGAGAGAGCAGAAAGCACAGTAAAATGGAATGGAATATGAAGCTAAGCACTACCTTTTCCATCACTTGAGAAATCCAGCCCAAGCACCAGGGTTGCCTACGCTCTCTTTGGAGCTGATTTTTTTTTTAATTTTCAAGGCATATTCATCACATTTCCATCAGCACCATCTATTGGCCATCCCTGGTAATTGCAGGAAAAACCTCTGACCAACAGCTGATTGGGTCCGGGAGAATTTCTAGCACTTCCTGGTTGCGAGGAGTCAAAAGCAATGAAAATTGTCAAAGTGGGGTGGAAATGCTCCAAACACCCTCCCACCACAGTGGTAAGGGATGAATCATGACTTCTGGTGGTGAGGTGGTGGTGGGCTCCATTTTAGAATATAAAATGATGCTGGTGATCTAATTCCTGGTCATAAGGCAAATAATAGTCATACACTGGGATGTTATTTTAAAGTAATTTGCCATTGTAAAACATGGCAAAAGTATACCAGGACATTCATAAGCTGGGGTTATACTGTACTTCTTGAACATTCTAAATAGAAAAGCAAGTCCAGGATGTAAAGGAAAATTCTGGATACTAATGGAACATGTAGTGCTCTGTTTTTCAGATCTGCTGTTTCCCCATATATAAGAATGATGCCACTTTTGGTTTTCAAACACTATACCTTTTAGAGAAGAATGGAACAGAGCCCTGCTAGGGTTGGAGCTTCCAGAAATTTCTCACATTGAGCTAGAATTGAACATAAAAGCAAACTAGTGTTCTTAAATCAGCCAGCAGGCTGGGGCCACAGCACTGCTGGTGCCCCACACATGCTCTGCTAGCCAGGTTTTTTAACCTTTCCTGAAGGGCAGCAGATGCAACTCAGTTGGCAAATGTTCCATAGGGCCGGAGCGGACACTGAGAAGGCCCTTCTTCTAGTGCTAGAGAGACGCACCTCTCTAGATGGAACAATTAGAGAGCCTCTTTGGTCTGCTCTAGTGGGACAGACAGATATTCCTGGGGTGATGCAGTCTTTTAAGTATCCTGGCCCACTACCATGTAGGGCTTTAAATGTAATAACCAGCACCTTGAATTGCACCCGGAGGCAAATTGATAACCAGTGCAGCTCCTGGAGCAATGGCGAGGCACGGGCATAACATCCGCACCCCGTCACCACCTGGGCAGCTGCATTCTGGACCAACTGCAGCCTCTGGAAGGTCATCAAGGGCAGCCCCATGTAGAGCGCACTACAGTAATCTAGTCTGGAGGTCACCAGAGCATGTGTGACCATGAGCAAGGAGTCCCGTCCAGGAGCGGGTGCAACTGGTGAATTACACAAAGTTGTGCAAAAACCCTCCTAGGCCATGACTGCTACCTGCTCTCCAAGCAGTAGTCATGAGTCCAGGAGGACCCCCAAGTTGTGCACCTGGTCAGTCTGCGGCAAAATAACCTCATCCAGGACCAAAGATGGTAGCTCCCGGGATAATGCAGGGCCCCTAATCCATAGGCACTAATTCTTGCCGGGGTTCATTATTGAATTGAATTGAGTTGTTTATTTATATCCCGCTCTTCTAGTGCATGCACCACTCAGAGCGGCTTCCAACAATAAATAATACATAATATACAGTGCAAACATAATAAAAATACAGTGCAATACATAATATGTATAATCATATAATATCCAAATACAAAATACACAATACAGTACAATTTGTCACCCGTTGTCCCCCATCCAGACCCCCACCGCCTCCAGACACCTGAATAGGACTTTGACAGCATCGCTTGGATCACTATGGGCCGAGATGTCCAGCTGAGTATCATCAGCATACTGATGATACCTCACCCCGTGGGAATGGATGATCTCACCCAACAGCTTCATGTAGATATTGAATAGGAGAGGAGAGAGCACCAAGGCCTGAGGCACCCCATATTTGAGGGGCCTAGGACTGGACCTCTCATTCTCCCACCATACCGACTGGGTCTGGCCCTTCAGAAATGAGGAAAACCAGGACCACACAGTGCCCTGGATCCCCAATCCTTTGAGCCAACCCAGAAGGATACCATGGTCGACGGTATCAAAGGCCGCTGAGAGGTCAAGAAGAGCAAGGACAGACAGATGGCTGCCATCCCACTCCTGCCAGATATCATCCATCAGTGTGACCAATGCCATCTCAGTGACATATCTGGGCCTGAATCATGACTGGAAGGGGTCCAGAAAATCCGTTTCATCCAGAACCCCCTGGAGCTGCCATGCCACTGCTTTTTCCAGTACCTTCCCTAAAAAGGGAAGGTTGGATACAGGCCTGAAGTTGTCCAATATTGTTGGGTCGAGTTATGGTTTCTTCAGTAGGGGACGCACCAGCGCATGTTTGAATGATGCCGGAAACACCTCCTCCCATAAAGAAGCATTTATCATTGCTCCGACCCAACTGCCTGTCACCGCCTTGACAGATTTGATCAGCCAGATGGGCCATGAATCTAACAAGCAGGTGGTGTTATGAATAGCTCCCAGGAGCCTGTCCACTTCCTCAGGGACAACTGGATCAAACTGATCCCAGATAACACGACTAGACTGTAATCCAGTCTTCTCCAAACCCCTTGTCTCCACATTGGGGTTAAACCACAAGTGAATCTGAACAATTTTCTCTGTCAGATAATCAGCAAAATCATCACCTGAACCATGCCAACTAGCCTCCGCCCCCTTACCATTGAGGGACCTGATCACCTGGAACAGGGTCACTGAATGATTATCCACAGAGGCAATAAGAGTGGTGAAGTATTGACGCTTCACCACCCACATCGCCACGAGATAGGCTCTAACAGTAGCTCTAGCATGTGTTCGGTCGTGATCACTCTGGGTCTTCACCCAACGGTGCTCTAGGCATCTCTTTGCCTGCTTCACCTCCCTCAGCTCTTCCATAAACTATGAGGTTGAGCAGATCCAGTGGGTTCAGAGAGGCCGTGTTGAAGGGGGCAGGGGGCTGCAATATGACACAATGAGTGGGACATAAGTCTCATATTTCTGAGAAAAGGAGCACATCCTCTGTTTCTTTTTTCAGACATAAAGTACTGTGCAAAAGTTTTAGACCACCAGCAGATGGTTTAGAGAATATTCAAGAGTGATGGGAAGGGGCAACTCTGACGCCCTAACTCTAAACTATGCCAAACTTGGAGAGGGTTGAGAGGAGAGTCAACAAAATAATCTCTCTAATTCTAGCTTTTTTGTCTTTTTGTTTTGTTCTCTTTACTCTCTGATATCTCTAATTCTAGTGTGTCTAGGTGGCTCAGGAGCTGAGTTATGTCCCCTACCATCACTCATTTAATTTCCCCTAAGCCAGCTGGTGGTAGTCTAAGACTTTTACATTGTACTGTATGTCTGAGAAAAACAGCAGAGGATATGTTGTACATGTTTCTGCCAATTTCTATGGTCACATTCAATGGGCATATCCATATCCTGATCATATGGGAGTGGGAAATTTCCAAAGATCTAATCAAGTCTTGTGAATGTGTATATATTTGTTTGTTCATCAGAATAGCCCATCTCTCTTCCCAACAGTGTCCAAGGAAAGGCAGAACATAATCATGAAGTATCATAATTCAGTATGTTTTTGCCCTAGTTAAAGAGTGTGCAGTAGGTACCTTTCCCCTATATAAATGGCCATTATCTTATTAAATATTTATGCAATCCAGTTGCTGTAGCAGTTTGATAAGGCGCTGATTGTGTGTCTGGCCACATGTAACCAGCACCTTGTCAAAAAGTCACAGTAGGTGTGGTATGTGGAAATCTTTATGCACATAAATATTGAAGAAGATACCAGCCAAATTGTTTTAAATAAAATAAAATAAATAAATGGGGTTGGGGGGAAGAGAAGTGTTGTTTTCTATACCTATAAATCCAGATGTTAACCGTTGGACTCCAGCATATGTTTCCGCACCCATCCACACTATCCCGTACCGAGCCTCCTGCACTCACCCAAACCCGGCCCGCAGAGCACTGCATGGTTGCTGAAGCCGGCAGTGGGGCAATAGCCCCATGAATGCGAACAAAGGGAAACAACTTCAATTCCCAATGTCCTCTGTGCCACGCTGCACCTCAGCCAATCAGGCTGACAGGTGCGAGCCAAAAGAACGTTGGGAAACGTGGCGCACCCAATTGAAATAGAGCCACAGGAAAAAAAACGCCGCACGAACACAAACAAAACAATCAAAACTCCAAGTCCCAGCGTCCTACGTGCCATGAGCACTTCAGTCAATCAGGCTGAAGGGCACAAGCATGCAGAATATTGAAAAAGCCGGTGTGCAAAAAATAAAATGAAAAAACGGCGGCCATCCGCAACGGGAGCACAAGTCCGCCACAGGCGGATGCAGCTCCTCACGGCCTCACAAACAAACACCCACAAAAAACCATGGCCTTCTTTCACGGAGCAACAGGGAGAAGAGGGACTCCCTCTCATCCACGCTACCCCACCGAAGACACAGCAAGACCACCGCCGGCCTCAAGGTAACTTGAGCTGGGGTGAGGGGAAAAAACAGCAACAGCCAGCAGTTTGTCACACTCCCTGGCCTGGCGAATGACTGGCAGCTGCCTTTGAACTACTGACACCACTGTTATGAGAACTAGCATGAAACAGCGGTGGAGGTGATACAAAAGCAGCAGCCAGCAATCTGTAAGGTTAGGTAACCTGGGAGAAAAAGGAGACAGAGAGGAGAGAACCATCGTCAGACAGATAGCTCTTCTCCGCCTCCTTTTCACCCGACCTACCTAACGAATCTTACCGGATGAAGAGCGAGCTGACTGCTGGCTCCTCCTTTTCCCCATTGCTGCATCGAAACCAAATTTCAAAGCAGCACTGGGGAAAAGAGGAACTGACAGACAGGCCATTCTTCATGCTGAAAAACACAACAACAACAAAATCAAACATTTACCCAAAACGCCAACCACCAAAATTAATGAAACACAAATAAATAAATAATTAAAAACACATTAACCAACAAAACTATAAAGAACAAAATCCACAAAAAAACCCAAAATACCATAAAAGCACAGAGAAAACACCTAACTACAACACAAAAATACCTAACTCAAACAACAAAAATAAAACAAATTAAACAAATTAACACGAAAGAAATCAGAAAAATAAAAAGCAAACAGAAATAAACAAAACAATTAAACATATCTAAAACCCAAAAAACCACAAAATAACAAACAGAAACACCTCCCAGCCCAACACCACACACACAAAAAAAGCCAGAACAAAAAAATCCCCAGAGAACTCACCAGCACATCCTCCCTCCACGAGTCCAGAACAGAAATGAATAAACAAAGATTACTTACCGGAAGAAGCCCCACCTAGAGGCCGGGAGAGAAAAAACAAGTCAAACAAAAAAAGAATCCAACACTTTTACTAACAGTCACACCTGCAGGCTGGAAGATTATAAACAAGTCAAATAAAGGCAAAACACCCCTCTTGCTAACAGCCCCACCTAGAGGCCACAAGAGTAAAAAACAAGTCAAAAAATAAGAATAAATCAAAAGTTTACAGAATTAAAAAAACATATGTTAAATAAAAAATAAAAAAGATTTGTAGCATCCTCTGTTTATTTTTTACTCAACCCCCCCTCCCCCCAAAAATAGCAAAACACAATTTATAACAGCCCGGCAACACCGGGCAAACTATGCTTGTATCTTATAACTTAAAGCTTACAAAATACTCCTTTAATATCGTCTCTCTCGCTCTCTCTTCCTTACATAGAGAGAGATTCTGGATCTCTGAGCCAAGCAGTCAATCCAGCCTTATATGGAATATTATGTTTGGTTTCATCTCTGTGGAATCAACACGAAGAACTACTCAAAACTTTGCCACCTTGTTGACAGATAGTAAAAAACTGCCACTTTGTCTGCAGCTGATAAAAATGGGGGAAAATGTTGACAATTTATCACAAGGTTGACATATTTGATAAGGATAGGGGCTGGATTTACTGGTGGTGGCAATAGCAGCAGCTTTAATTTATCCCTTCATCATAATCAAGAGCAGGAATAAACAATTTTAGCACAAATATAAGGAAGCCAAACTGTTCAGCAGTGATGGAGCTCCTCTTAATAATCACCAGCTAGCTTGTGGAGAATGAAAAGGAGTAATGGAAGAAGCAACCACGGGAGGTCTTCATTGACAGTACCTTTAACCCTGTAAATCTTCAAAAAATGCTCCTAAAATCACTAATCCCCACATCCCAAATATGTTGTGCATAATTAAGGTTAGAAGAAAAGACATGTGAAGGCAAAGCTAGAACTCTGGTTAGGTAAAGTAAAGGTAAAGGTTTCACTTGTCCGAAAGCCAGTCGTATCCAACTCTAGGGTTCAGTGCTCATCTCTGTTTCAAAGCCGAAGAGCCAGCGCTGTCTGCTTCTGCAGACATTTCCATGCTCATGTGGCAAGCATGACTGGACACCGGAGTGCACAGAACACTGTTACCTTCCCACCGAAGTGGTCCCTGTTTATCTACTTGCAATGTCTTGTTTTCGAACTGCTTGGTTGGCAGGAGCTGGGACAAAGACGAGAGCTTCTGTCCTGCAGTACTCAGGAATTGAACTGAAGACCTTCTGCCTCCCAGTCAGCATCTTAGCCACTTGATTGTTCTTTGTATATCACAGCAGACATGGCACCATAACATTCCCTCAGATTTCACTTGTCAATCATCATACCTTACAAGGGCAAGAAACCTATTTCCTATTGTGGCCTTGTCAGTGTACAGATCTCATGGACTATTTATGAACTGCAGAGACCAAGAGCAGGAAAAGATAAAGTGCATACATAATCAGGTCAAAAGCAAGGGACCTCATTAAATCTTTCTTCCTCTGCTTTTAATTGAAAGATTGCATTCTGAAGCGAAACAAAAGATGCCTCCCTAATTTATAAATGTTCCAACTTTATTATAGCAATTAATAAAAATGAAAGTAATTATAGGTTTCTAATCCACAGAGTTGTCTTTGTTTTGAAGCCTTCTAAAGATTTCAGCTGAAGAGATTCCAGCATCTGTGGTAAGAAGTCAGAAACCACAACTTGTAATGGAAAATCCAGGTGGTTCATTTCAATGGTGAGGAAGTAAAAATGGGGCAACAGAATAATAGATGGACTGTATCAACATATCTTAAAGTAGGAAAGTTTGTAATAATAATTGCAAGTCATCAAATCAATTCTGAGTTATGGTGACCCTTTTGTAAGTTTTTGTAGGTAAAGAATACACAGAAATTATTTATCTTCCTCTGAGGGAATTCTAGGATTGTACAGCTTGCTCATAACTACACGGGATTGCTCTTCTCTTAGGAGACACAGAAGGGAATCAAACTCCCAGCCTATATCTCTGCAGCCAGATACCCAAAACAGTGATCTATCCTGTCTGATAATATAGCCATAATATAAGAAGAAATACCGTACTTGTTAGTTTATAAGATGCTCTTTCCCCCAATTAAAATATGCAGAAAAACCAGAGTGTGTCTTATACAGTAATACCTCATACAAAGTCTGCTTCATACAACATTGGATTCACACAACATCACCTAATTCCTTGAAAAAAGTTGCCTCATACAAAGTCGTGTGACTTTGTATGAGGCATCGGGGTTTTCCCTAGGTTGCATTGTGCCTGGGCAGTATAAAAGGCAGGATACATGCGTGCATTGCTCTTGTGGGTTTTGCATGAGGCGAAGATTGTTTAGGAGTGGTTTGGAGCGCGATTTTCGATGTTTTTGATTTTTTTTCCATCAGAATTTTTAGAAGCATTCCTGGGATATTTGCAGCATTCTTCAGGTTCTTAGACAATCAGGGTTGTTTGATATGTTTTTTGTAATGTTTTTAGCTTTTAGACAATGATTTCTTAAAGTTCTGTCAGTTTCCTGTCTATTTCCTTGACTTTGCCCTGAAGTCTGTGCTGTTACAGTACAATGTATCTCTATGGAAACGACGTTGTACGAGGCATCACGGCAAGGATTTGGACGTTGTATGAGGGATCACGGCTAGGATTTTGCATGCCTCATTTAATTTTAATTTAATTTAATAGTCATATTTATATATGCCGCCCACTCAGGCAGAACCCGATTCAGGGCGGCATTACAACAAGTTCTAAAAACACATAAAAACACTTTAAAAGACCCACATCCCACCCACTTTAAAAGACCCATATCCCACCCACCCATCCTACCCACTATAAAAAGAAGAAGAAGAGAGAGTTCTTAATTGTTTACATAAGCCAGCAGGCGGGGACCATGTTCCCATTCGGGCCCCACACCTGCCCTGCCAGCCAGGGCAAATCCAAAGTCCAAATCCGTATAAAGTCCAACTTGTGGAACCAAGTTTGGACATTGTATGAGGTATCACTGTATTCCAGTAACAGCCTTCCTACCCACGCTGGTGAGATTCAGTGCAAGCTCTGCCCTAGCCACGTGCATTGCCAACAGGCTGGGATTGGGGCCTCCCCTCTTGACCCCTGATGGCCATCAGGAGGTGGGGAGGGAAAGTGGGCGAGTTTGCTCCCAGATGAGATTGCCTTTGCAAGTGAACTTGCCCAGGTGAGGCCTCCCCCCTCACCTCCTGATGTGTATTTCCCCACCACCACCCTACCCCCGCTGGCTGCCATAAGCTGAAGGGGGTGGGATGGGGTGGGGGGAAAAGACCCTTTAAGGTCTGTTTACACCTGCCCCACCCCTGCTGGCTGCCATAAGCAGAAAGGGGTGGGATCAGATGAGCAAAATTGCTCCAAAAGGAGCAATTCAACACCCTCCCCCCAACCTCAGGGGGTGATGGGGGAAGGATTTCCCCACGGATCCTGCTAGGGAGGTTGGGATTTGCATGGCTGGATCCATGGGGAAGAGCAATCCTTTACCCATCACAAGGCTGGGTAAGGCAGCAACTCTGTCCATAGAAAGGGATGGAAGGGGCCCCATCCTGGATGTCTTCCTGCGTGCTGAAACCATTCATCTCAGTCTCCCACCAGCCCTGGAGAGGAAGGCAAGCAGTGAAGGGAGGCCTCACCTGAACAAGTTCACTGGCCAAGGAGCCAACCTGCACACTTTTTGTCCCTGCCTCCTGATTGCAAGCGGTGGTGGGATCAGCTGGGCAAGAGGCTTCCAAAGGCTTCCTCTCTTGTCTGATCAATCCCTCCCTCCCCACCTCCCGTAGTTAGAATGTAAAACATTATTTTTTCCCTTAAAAATGTGTATAAAACCAGGGTGTGTCTTATAACCTGATACATCCTATAAACCAGCAAATACAGTAAACCAGCAAATGGAGTTGGAGGAGGAGGAGAAGGGACCCTGCGCTGCTGCCGCCAGCCCCAAATGGAATACCTGCACTGGTGGCAGGCATAAAGGGGCCGGCATGCTTCGCCCACCAGCTCGGCGTCCTCCTCCGTTGAGTTGGATGAGGAGGAGAAGGGACCCCACGCTGCCACCACCAGCCCCGAATGGAACACCTGCGCTGGTGGCAGGCATAAAGGGGCCGGCGTGCTTCGCCCACCAGCCTCGGCGTCCTCCTCCGTGGAGTTGGAGGAGAAGGGACCCCGTGCTGCCACTGCCAGCCCTGAATGGAACACCTGCACTGGCAGCAGGCATAAAGGGGTCAACGTGCTTCGCCCGCCGGCCTTGGCGTCCTCCTCCGTGGAGTTGAAGGAGGAGAAGAAGGGACCCCGCGCTGCCGCCGCCAGCCTCAAACGGAACATCTGTGCTGGCGGTAGGCATTAAGGGACTGGCGTTCCTCACCCACCAGCCTCAGCGTCCTTCTCTGTGGGTTCGGACTGGTGGGGGTTGTGGGCGGGGGAAGATGCCTAGCCGCCTGAGGCATCTATCATCAGCTGGGTGGCCAGATGTGCCTTCAATGGCCCCATTGCCCTTGCTGCCAGACCTGGCCTCATCCTTCCATGTGGGGGCAAGAGGCGACTTGCTGTGGGGCGGCTTACCTTTCTTGCTGCCGGAATCAAGGGGGGGATTGTGGGTGGGGTAGGAAGAGAGGGAGTTGGTCCTGCCAGCCAGGAAGGAGGGGCAGCATTCCATCTAGGGGGGTTCCAGAGACCCATATAGGTGTTGTGACGGGCATGGGGTGGTATGGCGGATACCGAAGGGTGGGCCGCACTTGGGGAACGCGGGTCCAATGATTAAGTGTGGTCCCTCATTCCAGCTCTGCAGGTACATCTCTGGGCCCTGAGCAGCAGATCCAGAGTGACCCCGCCCTTAGGCTGCTGCTGGTGAATGCCAGATCGGTCTGTAATAAGGCCCCCGTGATCCAAGATTCTATCCAGGAGGGGTGGGCCGACCTGGCATGCATCACCGAAACCTGGCTGACACCTGAGGATGGAGTACCTCTTTCAGTCATGTGTCCAGCTGGGTTAGGAATTTGGCACTAAACTAGAGGTGAGAGCCGGGGCGGTGGTGTCGCCATTATTGCCAGGGAGTCATTGGGAGTTGCTAGGGCCACTGCTCCACAAGTGTCTGGTTGTGAGGCCCTGCTTCTACGGTTGGGCCCTAAGGGTCAGTTGGGGATCTTACTCCTGTACCTGCCCCCTTGCAGGGTACAGGATGCCCTGCCAGAGCTCCTCGAGGCCACCTCAATGTTAGTGTTGGAGTTCCCGAGGCTTATGGTTCTGTGGGACTTCAATTTGCCATCATTGGGGATGGCTTCTGAGGTGGGAAGGGAGTTCATGGCTTCCATGGCAGCCATGGGCCTGACTCAGGTACTTCGGGGTCCGACCAGGGGCAGTGGTCACATGCCAGACTTAGTTTTCTTGTCGGAGCAGTGGTAGAGTGATCTGAGATTACAGGATTTAGTCACCTCACCTGTGCCATGGTCAGATCACTATCTGGTGACTCTTAACTTTCTGGGGGCGACGCTTCATCGTTGGGAGACAGGGCCTATTAAAATGGTCCACCCTCGGTGACTAATGGATCCAGATGGATTCCAGAGGGAACTGGGTGATGTTCCTCTGGATCAGCTACACGATTCACTCGAGGCGCTTGTCGACCTGTGGAACAGGACGGCAACAGCAGCCTTGGATGAAATCGCACCACTGCGGCCTCTCCAAGCCCGTGGGGTTAGGTCATCCCCATGGTTCATGGATGAACTGCAGGAACTCAAATGGGCAAAGAGATGCCTAGAGCGCCGCTGGGTGAAGACCCGGGATAACTCCAATTGGACACTAGCTAGAGCTGCTAGTAGGGCCTACCTAGTGGCGATGGGAGTGGTGAGGTGGCAATACTTCACCACCCTTATTGCCTCCGCTGATAATCGCCCAGCCACCCTGTTCCGGGTAACCAGGTCCCTCCTTGGTAGGGGGGATTGGTGCCCGGTTGGCAGGGTTCGGCTGAGGACTTTGCTGACCATCTGGTGGAGAAAATCGATCGGATTCGTTCAGGGTCGGGGGGAATGGAGCACAGTCTTGGTGTATGATCTGGGATCGGTTTGATCCTGTTGTCCCTGATGAAGTGGATAGGCTCCTCGCAGCTGTGCATGCACTACACATCCTTTGGACCCCTGTCCCTCCTGGTTGGTGAAAGCCTCCAAGGTGGTGACAGGTGGCTGGGTCGGGGTGATAATAAATGCATCATTATGGGAGGTGGTGTTTCCTGCACCGCTAAAACATGCTTTGGTGCGCCCCCTCCTGAAGAAAATATCCCTTGACCAAGCTGTCCTTAACAACTACAGGCCGGTTTCCAACCTTCCCTTTCTGGGTAAGGTATTGGAGAAGGCGGTGGCGCGCCAGTTGCAGAGTGTCCTGGAGGAAGCGAATTATCTAGACCCCTTTCAATCAGGATTCAGGCCCGGAGATGGTATGGAGACAGCATTAGTCGCACTGATGGATGATCTCTGGTGGGAGCGGGACGGGGGTTATCCATCCTTCCTTGCTCTTCTTGACCTCTCAGTGGCTTTCGATACCGTCAACCATGGTATCCTTCTGGAACAACTCAAAGGACTGGGGATCCAGGGCACTGTGTTGTCCTGGTTTTCCTCTTTTCTGGAGGGCCATACCCAGTCGGTGTGGTTGGAGAGGGAGAGGTCCAGCCCTAGGCTTCTCAAGTATGGGGTGCCTCAGGGTTTGGTGCTCTCTCCTCTCCTATTTAACATCTACATGAAGTCACTGGGTGAGATCATTCGTTCCCACAGGGTGCGGTACTATCAGTATGCAGATGACACTCAGTTGTACATCTCGGCCCGTGGGGCCCCCAGTGATGTTGTTGAAATCCTATCCGGATGCCTGGAGGCCGTTGGGGTCTGGATGGGGGCCAATGGGCTTCGATTGAATCCCAGCAAGACAGAGTGGCTATGGATAAGGGGCCCCGTGTTATCCAGGGAGCTTCCATCTTTGGTACTGAATGGGGCTGTTTTGCCACAGTCAGACCCGGTGCGCAACCTGGGGGTCCTTCTGGACTCGCGGCTGCTGCTAGAAGAATGGGTAGCGGCTGTGGCCAGAATGGCTTTTGCCTAACTTCGGGTGATTCACCAGTTGCGCACGCTCCTGGACTGGGACTCCTTGCTTATGGTCACTCACGCTCTGGTCACTTCCTGACTAGATTACTGTAATGCGCTCTACATGGGGATACCCTTGACAACAACTCGGAGGCTGCAGCTGGTCCAGAATGCGGCAGCCCGGGTGGTGATGGGGTGCAGACAATATGCCCATGCCTCACCACGACTTTGGGAGCTGCACTGGTTACTGGTTTGTCTCCGGGTGCAATTCAAGGTGCTGGTTTTGACCTTTAAAGCCCTATATGGCAATGGGCCAGGATACCATAGAGACCGCATCATCTCAAGAGTGTCTGCCCATCCAACCAGAGCGGACCGGAGGGGCTCTCTAATAGTGCCATCAACTAGGGCTGCACATCTATCCAGCACCCGAAGGAGGGCCTTCTCCGTGTCTGCACCAACTCTCTGGAAACTCCTGCCAACAGATCTAAGACTTCAAAGAGAATTGCTGCCATTCAGGAAAGGATTAAAGACTTGGCTGGCAGGGCAGATGTGGGGCCCTAATGGGAACACATTCCCTGCCTGCTGGCTTATGTAAACAATTAAGAACTATCTCTTCTTTTTTACAGTGGGTGGGATGGGTGGGTAGGATATGGGTCTTTCAAAGTGGGTGGGATAGGGTTTTTAAAGTGTTTTTATGTGTTTTTAGAACTTGTTGTAATGCCGCCCTGAGTCGGGTTCTATATGAATATGACTGTTAAATTAAATTAAAATTAAATTAAATTAAAACCCATATATTTTAATTAGGTCATATGGTCAATACTAACCTCATTGCCATTGTATTAGCTGGGAAAGTTTGTAAAAGTATAAAAATTCTACAGATTGAGAAAATATCCTCCAATAGGGAGAGAAATATAAAAAACTACCTCCCTTTCCCCCATCCTAGTGGAGGCTGGTGACTCCATTTTGGCACAGGGGAAGCAGCAGTGAATTCACTCAAGGTTTTAAGCCTGAAATTTGCAAGAGTTATCAAAAGTCTGATTCCTGTCCTCAACATAGGCTCATCATCTCTGAAAGCTCCTTAACACTGAGCCAAAACCTGGTGCAGATCACTACCTATGAATTCAGAGACACCAACTTCCACTGCCTCTATTATTCCCTCCACCCGAAAAACATTCCGACTAACTACATCATCATCATCATCATCATCATCATCATCATCATCATCATCATCATCATCATCATCATCATCATTTCATGTCAGAAATTATTCTGGGGTGAAATGAATTGATTCAAACCTCCAAAAAATGTATTCAGTGTATCCAACAGTGTAAAAGTTAACCGGTAAATATAAACTTTTTGGGACATTTTCTATCAGACAATACAACTTGGCTTTTCTAACCAAATGATGACCTACCATTCTTAGTTTCTGCAGAATGCTGAGTTTCATGTCTCTAGCAAAGGAGTTGGAAATAGGAAGAAGGGAATTCTGTCCAAAAAAAGCTGAAAAACCTGGAAAGGAAAATTCCTCATTGTAAGATTTTTCATCTTTCTAAAAGCAACCCAATTTCATGGTTCAAGAAAAAACTAAGGAGCTGCCACCTGCATTGTAAACCATGAATGTTTTAATTACCATTTCTTTTCAGTTTCTGTAAGAATAAATAATAAATTCTAAATACTTCTATAAACGTCCAGGTTGATACAAGGTTATTTAACATCTACAATTCAATACCAATAAATTATTATTATTATATTAAACTTATATACCGCTTTCCTTTGTCAATGACAAACTCAAAGTGGTTAACAACATATTCAGTTACAATAAATTCCACAATAATACAATATATCAGTACAACAAGTCAAAATATCAACAATCAATATATAAAAATGACATATCAAAAAAACATATCAATACGCATATCAGCAAAAACAGTGTAGCCACAAGACATATCAAAGACAATCTAACCAGTCATAGAAAGGGGACTTGGAAAATCCAGCTGCAGATGAGGCTGCGTGGCTCCAGCGTCTTTTGAGCTCCCCGCCTGGCAGGGCCAAAGGGAGGGGGCACTGGGTGCAGCAGCCTCCCATTCCGGGACCGATGGAATAGGCCCTGGGAGAGGCTCAGAAGTCCGGTATCGGCTGGGGGCAGGGAGTTGCTTTTGGGGCCGTGAAAAGGTGAGCCCCAGGTGCAGCCAGTTCTCTCTTCCCCGCCCCCTCCTCCAGCCGGTCACCGGGCGAGCTCCTCGGGACCTCCGAGCCCCGGCGGTGGTGGTGTTGGCTGGGGGTGAGGAGCTGCTTTTGGGGCCATGGAAAGGTGAGCCTCAGGTGTGGCCAGTTCTCTCTTCCCCACGCCCCTCCAGCCGGTCGCCAGGCAAGCTCCTCGGGACCTCCAAGCCCCGGCATCTGTGGTGTTGGCTGGGGGTGGGGAGCCACTTTTGGGGCTGTGGAAAGGTGAGCCCCAGGTGTGGCCAGTTCTCTCTTCCCTGCCCCCTCCTCCAGCCGGTCACCGGGCAAGCTCCTTGGAATCTCCAAGCCCCTATGTCAGTGGTGTTGGCTGGGGGTGGGGAGCCGCTTTTGGAGACTGAACCCACCTAATTATAATGTGTTGCTTGACTCAATTCTTATTCACGTCTTAACCTCACTTCTGTAAATTCTTGTCAGGCTGTGGACGTTGGTACTGCTGTGTTAGCCGTATTTAAAGAGAATAGCGTTTAGGCTTACCAATGTCCGCAGCCTGACAAAAATGGCTGTCACATGTGCCTTTCCCCCCTCATCAACTGTGACCTCATAGGGCCACAGGGAAAAGATGGGCTCACCCTCCTCTGCACAACCCCACCAAAAGCCAGGGCAAAAGACAGTCAGGCCACACTTCGTCCAGGAACGCACGTTCCTGGATGAAGTGCAGCTTGGCTGTCAGCTCCCCTTTCCCCATCGCTGTTTCAAAAGCAGCTCTTGACACAGCGATGGGGATAAAGGGAGACAACAGTCAGGCCACACTTCGTCCGGGGATGTGTGTCCCCTGACGAAGTGCGGCCTGACTGTCAGCTTTCCTTTTTACCATCGCTGTTTCAAGAGTTTCTCTCGACACAGCGATGGTAGGAGGAGGTAATATAAAGGCGGCAGGCAGCAATCCAGCAGGGAGAGCGCCTCCCCTGACGGATCACTGGCTGCCACCTTTGTATTTCCCCCTCAACTGTTTCAAAGGTTGACACAAAACAACCTTCGAAACAGTGGAGGAGAAACAAAGGCCTCCCACCCCCCACAGCAGGGAAAGGGGGAAATGGAAAGCTTCTGCCTCCCACCCTTCCCTGTCTTCCCCCTCTCCTGGCAGGGAAAGGGGGAATAAAATGCTAACTCCTTCCCCTTCCCTCCCTACTCACCCGGGTGCCACCTCCTAACCTACAGCCTCCTCTCTCTCTCTCACTCACTCACTCACTCACTCACTCACACACACACACACACACACACACACACACACACACACACACACACACACACACACACACACACACACACACACACACACACACACACACACACACTCCCCCTCTCTCACACACACACATCTGCTGGGCTGCTTCTCTCTCTCTCTCTCTCACACACACACACACACACACACACACACACACTCCCCCCTCTCTCACACACACACATCTGCTGGGCTGCTTCTCTCTCTCTCTCTCTCATACACACACACACCTGCTGGGCTGCTTCTCTCTCTCTCTCCTTCCCTCTCTCCCTCCCTCCCTCTCTCCCTCTCTCTCACACACACACATACACACACACACCTAATGGGCTGCACATTCCAAACCTGCCCTGCAAGGCCGGGCACAATAGCTAGTTAGATATAAACATATCTAAGTTACACAGAAATATACTGCATCTAACACACACATATTGTATCTATCCTTATTGCATTTACCTTTAGAGATGCCTTACTATCATATATCCTTAGAGACAATAACCTACAGTATTCTTAGATATCCTATCCATATAACAATAACAATAGCCTTATATAATAGAAAGTTTATACACATGTTAGTTTACATATGTTAGCCTATACACTTAAGCACATAGAAGTTATATTATTCTTGTATGTAATCTCCTTAACATTAGTCTTTATTCTTATGCTTTGTTTAATATATTCACATGCACACCATGTCCTGGACCAGGGACAGATTAGATAAACACATAAAAGAATAGGCCTCTGGTAGGAATGTATTTGCTCATTAACTTTGTAACAACCTCACTGATTCATCACACCCTCATACAGCTTCATGGCTGGGATCTTAAGGGAGGCAATGGAAGATAGGGAAATGAATTTCTTTCAAGCCTGGCCTATCTCACTTTTCACCCAAGGTAACAAGATCGCATTAAATCATGAACCCTACTTTCAAGTTCCCATTGAATGACACCCGAAGAAGGGACCAATCAGGAAGGAGAATAGTTATCAGATCTTTTGTAACCTTTTTAGGTCAAAATGACCAAATTATTTGTTATTCTTACATCTTTTGGATTTGGGAGGAAAGCTTGGGAGGGGGGAAAGAGGAGGAAAAGGTGTATAAAACTGTATGCTTTCTTTGTATTGGGGGGGACTGCATTCTTGACAAGTACACCAGCTTGTAAAGATGTCTGCCAAGAGCTCCTTTAATATCGATCGATAATAAATGAATACGATTTGAAATAACTTTTCTCCTTGATTGCTTTATAGCTGAATTGGATCATGAGAGTTTGAAAAAGTGGAGAAGAAGCTCTCTGCAATTGGTTCATAAGCGGTGAGTAAGGTGAGTTAAACAAAACTCACCAACATCTAAAACTTTATCTAAGAGTATTGGAATAAACTTTTGGATATCTAAATAATTCATCTAGGCATAATTGGGTATAAGTGTCTAGAAAATAAATTTTCCATATCCAAATGTATTGGATATAAAGGTTTAGAAAAGGTGACCTTTTTAGGTACACAACAGTTCCACCACTTCATAGGGAACTGGAAGAAGAATGCAAATGGGATTCTGAGAAATATCCTCCCCACATACACAAAGAACAACAATTTCTCAAATTTCCACCAGTGTTCTCATGTTATCCCACTTATATGTAGAGTTATGAGGCTCCTGCACAGAGGTTTGTGCTTACTTAAATATTCACTCCCCTCCCATGCTTATGCATTTTCCTTAAATTAACATTTTAATGTATTTTATTTTTACATCTTGCTAAAGTACTTTTGACATCAAATGAGAAGAGAGGATTCACTTGAGAAAGCCTTGATGCTGGGAAAGGTTGAGGGCAAAAGAAGGAGGAGGAGGCCAAAAATGAAATGGCTAGATGGTATTGTAGATGTAATGGGCACAGAGCTGGGCTGGTTGAGAAGGATATTGGAGGACAGTGGTACCTGGTGGGCAGTGGACCATGGAGTCGCAAAGGGTCAGAATCAATTGTGCGACTGAACAACAACAAACTGATTAGACTGTAACTTATGTGCTTTTTTCAAATACAAAGTTTTTAGTCATATTGGTGTATAATTTTCAAGACAAAACAGAATCTGAAGTTTCAGGATTAATTTTGCTGACAGGAAATTGAAATATACTGGTTGATAGTATCACAGACCACAAATTGGACACAACTATTTAAAAAACCACCCAAACCTTTCTATTCCTTGGTCAGGAATAGTCTGACCATACATGACTTTGTATGTGTCTGAAGCATCTGAGGGCAACCACAGATCACTTAGAACCACAATCTCAATTTTTATTTTGTAATAAATTAAAATAGGGGTGTTTGCTTTTAATTAGTAAAGTAGTTTCTTTGAATGCTTAATTCCCTGGGAAATGCTAAAGAAACCCAGGAAATGACCTTCAAGGCAGGTGAAGGTTAGTTTACTTTTGGATGTAGTCAGAACAGGCTGAAAACTGTGAGAATGGAACTAAGAATGATGGACATTGTATGCTGTGCTTTAATTGATTAAAATCCAGGAAGAGAAAGGATGAATGAAAAAAATAGGGGTTTTGTTATATTGGAATGTAGGTGACAAACACCATGATTGTCATTGCGATGACTCTGATTGCCAAGATGCTAAACAAGAAATAGAGTGCTTGTGAGTAAACAATAGCAATGTGTAGTCAAATGTGGTTGCTGACTAGGCAAGGTCAGAGAAATATAGTTAGATATGCTTTTCTTGTTTTATTCTGGGAAAGGGGCAAGTTAAAATGTTCCTTTTTTCTATTTTGTACCTGATCCTGACATTTTCTATTTTTTATCTAAATAAACCTGATTGAAACCAGAAGATGTATTTATTCTTCCTCTTCAGGTGCCACATCCATTCCACATATTGACTATCATCATGGCAATAGTCTTCCTGTTCTTAATTCCTTGAAACAGTTCTTCCGAGGACATGCCTCACCAGTCTCTCAGTTTCTTCAGCCATGAAGTCCATCTACATCCAGGGTCTCTCTACCCAGGGATCTTTCCTTGCAGAGCAAGTTTGAGTATTCTATATTTAATGTTGCTCCTTATGATTTGGCCAAGGTATTGGAGCTTTTTTGCTTAATGGTCTTAAAGATTTCTTGCTTTTTATCCATTCTGCACAATACTTCTATGTTAGTCACATAGTCAACCCATGATATCCTTAGTAGTCATCTGTAGATCCACATTTCAAAATCTTTGATTCTCTTTTCAGATGCTTTAGTCAATTTCCAAGCTTTGACTACATATAGCAACACTGGGAATACATAACATCTCACTATTCGGATCTTTGTAGCAAGAGTTAGATCTCTGCTACATAACAAATGTTGCATTTTTATGAAGGTGGGTCTTACTTTTTCCATTCGTATTTTGATCTCTACCTTGGGATCCCAATTTTCATTTAACATACTCCCCAAATAAATGATTTTATCCACTCTTTCGGTTTCTTGTGTCCCTGCCAATAGTTTGCCTTGCCTTTAGTTAGTGTTTGGCTTATAACCAGATATTTCATCATCTTGATGTTGACATCCAAACCATATTCTGCACTTGAAGCTTTAAATTGAACAGCATCAACTGAAGATCTGCAAGGTTCATGGCCAACAACACTGTGTCATCAGCATATTGTATGTTATTCAGGTATTCCCCATTAATTTTAATGCTCGTGTTTAAATCTGATAGTGTTTCTGAAAAAATACTCTCCGAACATATATTAAATAGTGTTGGGGACAACACACAGGCTTGATGCACACCTCTGCAAATTTGAACCTTCTCTGTCAGCTGCTCTTCAACTCTGACTTGAGCTGTCTGATTCCAATAAAGGTTGGTGATGATTTATTGTATTTATTACATAGAGCTTAACTGGGTGGAGAAATCCAGTTTTTTATTTAATTATTGGTAATGTTACCATTAACTTAATTCACACCACATGTCCTACCTGATGTGACTGATCTGTAAGTATAAAGAGTGATTGAAACCTATTATAGATTTATCTAGCCTAGAGCAGGACCACAGGTACTCAGAAGCAGCACAAAGGTTGGTGTGGACTTCTGGGAGGGGTACAGGTCTCTGGAAGGTGGAATGAGTCCCTTTATGGTGGGATAAATGCAGGGCATTATCCTAATATATTTTGGCTGCCGTCAAGAACTTCATGTGACATTTTCTTCACTATGAAAATATATTTTGGGAGTTTAGGGCTGGGTGACTGTAAGTACCAATGTTGAGTATGATTAAAATTAACTATTACTCCATCTAGGATTCCCAATACATGTATCTGACTAATATCATATTTTTCCATGTATAGTATCATATCATTCCATGTGTGCACCTAAAGTAATACTCAAGAATTTATCCTTGCAACCCTCATCAGCTGCACTTATCTGGTTCCAATTTATTCACTGCCATTTCTCCAAACGTGGCTGGCAAACAATGGTTAAAAATCACAGCCATCCATACAGAGAAGCTTTAATTTAGATAATCGAAATATAAATCATTATATAATAACTTCAAGGAAAAGTGACTTGAACCATCCTCATTATCCCCATTGCCAGTCACTTGTCAGATTAACAGTCCCCCACCATCAGTCTTCTAAATTTTACAACATGAAAGCCAAGAATAATTGCTGATCACACATCAGATATGAGGGTAAAGAAGCTCTGTGCTTAAGAAGAAAGGTATGCCTATCTTCCCCTACTTATTTCACCCAAATCCTAACTGGTGACAGAAAAAAAAACTGTGGAAGAATTTTCTTGACTTTTAAATGTAGTTTAATCTTATTGTTTATGATGGGCCAGTAGAGGCTAGTGTTTTAGACATAAGATGGCTTTAATGTGTGAAGGATTTGCAGAACTTGGGAAGTTACTTTTAAAAGTAATTAGTTAGAGTTATGGATCCAAAGTTCAGGCAGGTAGTACCCTTATACATATTTAAGTGGCTTCTCTTCTAATCATCCTCCACCTCCACTACTTTCATCCTTTGTGCAGAATTTAAGGGAAGTGTGCTGCAGCTGAAAAATTTTCATGATGGTCCCAAAAAATGGCTTTACATACCACTATGTCATGAAACATAGCAACCAAAATATTCCTTGAGTGATTCAGAAATAAACTTGGGAACATTTGCCCCTCTGTATTGTTCAGGTGAGATAGCTTGTTCCTTTTTTTAACTTAATGGTTTCTGAGTCACATGCTGTTGTAACTAACAATTTACCAAAAGAGATGAGTAATCTTCTTTCTTTTGACATAGTAATTATATTCACATATCTAGGAGTTAGAATAGAAAATCAAGAAGCTGGAAAAAATCCTATGAAAGTGTAAATTTTTTCTTGGTAGAAGAAACAGCGGAGCTGGTTAGCAAATAAAACTGGAAAAAACTTTATGAATTTATATCTTAAAACCCTGTAACTGTTAACAGTTGATAAGAGTTTGATATAAAAAGTGTTTCATACAAAAAAAACTAATAAAATTCCCTTTAAAGAATAAGGCAGATATTTTCAACCTATGGCCCACGGGCCAGATGTGGCCTGCAATCCTATTTTATGTGACCCACCGCCACATCTGCCACTCATGGAAGTGCCATGTGGTAGAGGAAGGGAAAAATGGACATCCAGTCCCCAAAGCTGTCTGAAGGAGCGTGATCTGGCCCCTAGCTTAAAAAGGTGGAGAACTCCTGGAATAAGGCAATATACTGTGCTAGGTAGATGCATTATCTTTGGATAAATGTGCAAAAATGGATAAGCAATTTGTATTTGTACAGTTCTAGAGGATCTACAGCTGTTGTTAGATTATATCTCCCAGTGAACACAGCTAGTGCAAGGGATATTGCAAATTGAAGTCCAATCACATTTCCTCGGCCACACTTTGCCTATCTCTGCTCTAGGGTTTTTTTCTTCCATGTCTAGGCCAGATGTAAAACTGGCTGACCTAGTGTGAGAAAGATTAGCCAGCAACACAAGGTTGCTGTTACCAGCATACACCTGGTTGTGGTTCAAAAATACCACAATCTTTGAGGAGACTCTTTCTTTGTACCCCAATTATTTGAATTGAAGAAATGGAAATAGAAAAGACTGGATTGCTGATACTAAATGAGAAGTTGAGGGAAAGCTAAAATCCCCAATAAGGCTCAGGAACTCCCCTGGATTCTCAAACCACTGAGGCAATGTGGAAGTCTCAGACTGAGGTCATTGCATGTTTTATATCCCTTTGCAGTTGCTCTCTCAGTCATCATGCATGGACAAGCAGTGGAGTATTGTTACATTTGCATCATTGTTACTAGCCAGGAGTTGCATTCTGAACTCTTCTTTTTCTATCTAGCTTCTTTAATTTATTCTATAATTTAGTATTAGGAGTAAGTGTGGTAGATGGTAGATGATTGCCTACATTTCTCTGGCATGGGCTCTGATCAGCTAAATGAGAATTCTGTCTTTTCTTCCCCAATTCCTGCATTTTTTCCCTTTGTAGTGGTGCAAATTCCAATTATTACTAGTGTTTGCACACTTGTTCAAATGCTGACTATGGGATGAAGTAAAATATCTTGACTACTTCCATACCTGTCAAGTTTTGGGAAATTTCTGTCAAACCCCCGTATTTTACACTCTTTCCCGCCGTCATCCCATATTAGTTAGACTGCAATTAGACTGGAGTTAGACTGTCCACTTCCCCATTTTGGCCGGGAAATTTCCCTTATTTGACAGAAATTTCCCGAAACTTGACAGGTATGTACTTCATCTCTAAAACTGATGAATCTGTGTCAGCATCCCTATTTCAGATATAGCTGTTTGCATTTTCCCCACACAAAGAACACGGAAAACACAGTCGCTGTCACAGACCCTTACAAAATTTGTGTTGGAGAATTTGTTGTTGTTGTTCAGTCACATGGTCAAATGTAACCCTTTGCAATCCTATGGACCACAGCACGCCAGGCTCTATCATCCACCATCCTCCGGAGTCTGCCCAGATCTACTCTCACTGCATCAACAATGCTGCCTAACCATCTCATCATCTGCCACATTGCAGGCGCACCCCCCCAATAATGGACTCAGACACAAATGAAAGTGGATAACGGCATTGGGCCACATTTATTGATTCATGCCCTAGGCCGAATTATAAATTTCTATTGGTAAAATGACCAATCATAATTCTTAAGGCAAGCAGGCCGAAGTAACACTGGTAAGGTACCACCCAAAATTGCCAACGGCAATTGTTACAATGTATCTATTTGTATCAATTTGTTTGTTGACAACAAACAAATTGTTGACCGTAGTCAATATCTACCTAATGACCCCACCCTCTGACATGTATCCGTAAAATCAGGGGGTGATTCCAGCTGTCTAGTGGTAACCATCACCCCCTCGCCTGGTTCGTCGTTGACCGGACAACGTTTAAACAACTTATGCCTATCTAGTGTTGTCCAGTCAATTGCGAACCTGCTGGATACCTGTGGGTCATAAATGTTTACCTTACCAGTGCTACCCGCCCATGTGACCAAAGTCAACAGCAGCACAGAACAAACCCCTATATCAAACCATAGCAACAGTGTGGGATGGGCAAAAAAGCCAGGACTCAAGGGCCAATTGCGAGTCCCAGCCAAAAATTCCCACCCGGCCCCGAAGCGACCAAGAAATCACACTGTTAACTAGGGAGGGGGTGGAGGGGAAAAACTTCTCCGCTCCGTCGCTTCGCCAAAATGGCAGCACGGCTGCCTCGTTGCCAGCCCTTTTATTAGGGTGCTGGCCACGCCCCTAACTACCCGGATGGCTTCGTCCGGTGGGGGGGCCGCAAAGAGCGCGGCGGCCATTTTGGCGCCACGCTTCCATTGCAGGCGCACCCCCCCCAATAATGGACTCAGACACAAATGAAAGTGGATAACAGCATTGGGCCACATTTATTGATTCATGCCCTAGTCCGAATTATAAATTTCTATTGGTAAAATGACCAATCATAATTCTTAAGGCAAGCAGGCCGAAGTAACACTGGTAAGGTACCACCCAAAATTGCCAACGGCAATTGTTACAATGTATCTATTTGTATCAATTTGTTTGTTGACAACAAACAAATTGTTGACCGTAGTCAATATCTACCTAATGACCCCACCCTCTGACGTGTATCCGTAAAATCAGGGGGTGATTCCAGCTGTCTAGTGGTAACCATCACCCCCTCGCCTGGTTCGTCGTTGACCGGACAACGTTTAAACAACTTATGCCTATCTAGTGTTGTCCAGTCAATTGCGAACCTGCCGGACACCTGTGGGTCATAAATGTTTACCTTACCAGTGCTACCCGCCACCCGGAGAGGCTTCAATAAAGGCTCGACGCCCCCCCCCCCCCAAGACCGTCAGCTCGGTCGACAGGCCTGCTCGCCAATCACTCAGCAGGAGGTCCATACCTCCTCGCGACAGATGGACCCAATCCCCTGCATAAAGTCCATAATTTTGCAGACTAATGGCCGGATGAGGACTGACCCGCCCCCAGCCCTTGGTCGAAAGGAATCGGGCCACCGCCCTGTTCACCATGCGCCTAGCGCAGTCCAAGGCCAGGAGGTCAAGGCCTCCCCTATAAGTGTGCCGTGGGACCATATCTGACCAAACAAGGGTTGTGGCGGGCCATACGTAATGTAAGTAGGCGAGGTCACTGCAAATCGCATGCTTCAGCGATAAGCCAGTGACCTGTCCCAAATCATTACCCCCAAGATGTATGATCAGGATGTCGGGCGGGTCAGCGTTCCTTGCCGAAAAGAGGAATGGCAAGAGCTCCCGCCACAACATACCGGGCTTACCGTGCCATGTGAGACTTGCGTACGCACCGAGTCCCAGTCGGGGTCCCCAATCTGTCGCCGCAGCATAACGCGCTGCCCTGTGCACGTAGCTATGGCCCACCAGCCATACTGTCACCGGTGTGATACGACACCCAGGGTCTGTCAAGGGAAAAACAAGTAAGGAAGAGATATGTGGTGACTAAAAACGGTACTCACGGTGGGAGTGGGCGAACATAAAACTAGAAACACTGCGAGCCCCACCTCCCCATGCTGCGTATGTCAGCCCCGGAGTACCCATAAGCAGCCGCAGTAGAGGCCGCCCCAATTCTAAATGAATGGGTGACGTAACGGCCCCCAGGGAGGCCAACCCTAACCAGTGCCTTCCCAGTCACCTTCCAAAATTGAAATTTAGTGAGGGGAGACCCATCTTGGTGACAGAAAAACGGGCCATGGTGCATGCCACGCAGTGCAAGGAACTCCTGTAGGGCACCAACCGGACAGATGTCTGCCAAAGAACATCGTAGCAGTCTTACACCACTGCCTACGCCATGCTGATCTGTTTTAGAGGAGCGTATCCTCAACTGAGCCCAATCATTGCAAACATAGACATCTTCGAGTTCCAGTGCCCTACGACTTGCATCCGCCTTAGTCAGCATCACAAGCTCGCTGATGCGGAGCGCTCCAAAAAAGGCCACCGTTGTAGCCGCATGAAACAGGGCTGCCTCATACCTATTGAAACATAGGTCATGCCAGCCCCGTGCCAGTTGGGTAAGGACCCCCGGGGAAATTGGGTGGCGGTCATCCAGGCTACGCCCACGTTCCCGCACCCACCCCTCCAAAACGTGTCTCACACGGAAATCAGCGGTACTGTCCGCATGACCTCCTACCTTGGCCATAAAAGCCAGTGCTGATAGCCTAGATGCTATGGTGCGGGGTGCCAGGCCCTGGGCGTGCAGGTAAACCATGAAACGAAGGAGGTGGGCCACTGGGATCGGCCAGGTATCTGGCAGTCGAGATTGGGTACAAAAAGTCTGAAAGGAAACCAACGCGTGGTGATACGCCTTACGCGTGCATGGCGCCAGAGACATGCCGATCGCCTGGTTCACCTCTCCTTGCCAAAGTTCCATATCTCCTCCGGGAGTGGCGAGGGAAATTCCTCCGCATCCGGGGCCAAGGCACGGAACCGGGAGATCTGCAGGCGGGACAAAGCATCAGCAATATCATTATTCACCCCCGGGACATGCCTGGCCCTGAACAGTACATTGAGGCGCAGGCTGCGCAATACAAACTGGCGCACAAGGTCCATGACCCTGGGAGATTTAGAGGTCTGTGAGTTGACAATGTGGACAACGGCCGCATTGTCACACCAGAAATGCACCACAGAGTTGGCCCACTCCTCACCCCATAGCATCAAGGCCCCCAGTATGGGAAAAAATTCCAAATATGTGAGATCCCTCAGGCGACCCGTGCCTGACCAGGCTGGTGGCCATCCACCATAGGCCCACTTCCCGTTGAAGTACATCCCATAACCAAGGGATCCCGAGGCATCAGACTGGATCTGAAATTGGGGTGAAACCAGGAGGTCTGACCTCCAAAATGAGACCCCATTAAACTCCCTCAAGAACTGGAGCCATATGTGCATATCTGCCCTGATACCCCGTGTCAATGTGGTCCTATGATGGGGCCTGGATAAGCCTGACATGGCGTCGCACAAGTGCCGAGCAAATGCCCTGCCAGGTGCGACCACCCTGCAAGCGAAATTAAGGTGTCCATGTAGGCAAAATTAAGGTGCCCATGTAGCACCTGGAGTTCCCAAAGGGATGCCTTGCGCTTAGCCAGCAAGTCCAATATAAGGGCCACTATCCTTGACACCTTGTCTTCCGGCAACCTAGACGCCTGCGCTACCGTGTCAATCTCCACCCCCAGAAATACTAACTTATTAGACGGGCCTTCGGTCTTTTCGGGCGCTAAAGGGACACCGAGTTCCTGCATTAGCGTCTGAAATGTGTTGAGGAGACGTGTGCACGTGTCCCAGCCCCGTTCACCCCCGAACAAAAAATTATCCAGGTAATGGGCTACAGACCGAGACCCTGACCTACGGACAAATGCCCACTGCAGGAATGTACTGAAACGCTCGAAAGCCGAGCAGGATATGGAACAGCCGAATTGCATGGCTTTGTCAAAATAATATTCACCCCGGAATTTGAAACCCAGCAACTCAAAGTCACCCGGGTGCACCGGCAGGAGACGAAAAGCCGACTTAATGTCACACTTAGCCAGCAGTGCACCCGGGCCACATGAGCGCACCATGCGCAATGCCTGGTCAAATGATGTATACCTGACAGAACAAAGGTCCTCAGGGATAGCATCATTGACCGAATGACCGGCTGGGTAGGACAAGTGATGAACCAGGCGGAACTCGCCTGGGGACTTCTTGGGCACTAGTCCTAGAGGAGACACCTTAAGATTGGTGAAAGGGGGAGCGGGGAAAGGGCCAGCGACCCTGCCCGCAGCAACCTCCTTATTAATGCTGGCGGAAGCCACCTCCTCCCTTCCTCTAAGTGACAAAAGGTTGGGTGCGTCTTGCGGTGACCTATCCCCCGTGAAAGGAATACGGAAACCCAGTTGAAAACCCTGAAGGAGGTACACAGCGTCTGCTTTCTTCGGGTACAATGCGAGCCAACGCTCCAGCATGTCGACATTAATTGGGGAGGGGGCCTTTCGGTGAACCCGCTCCTTCCGTGGCAGTCCTACCTGCCTCTTGTCCGCCCCTACCCCTGCCCCTGTATCCTCCCAGCCTGGGACAGGCGGAGGCAGCATGGGGGCCAGAACAAGAGGGGCACTCATGCTTGTACTTGCAATTTTTTCTGTTGCAAGAACCATTGGACAAGAAGGTCCAGCACAGCAGGCGGGCTGGAACCCCCTGCCCCGCCACTTGGCGGGGAACCTGTACCGGGGCCGCTCGTTGGACCGCATGTCCACAATGGTATCTCTCCCCAGGCGCCGGGCGCGTGGGGGTCATATACAGAAGCCACAGCTTCTGGCAGGGCTCATCCCACCTCATCTCTGGGTGCAGTGGAATCCTCATGCGGAATTCTTTGTCGTAAGCCAGCCACGACGGACCCGGGAAGTCAACCATGGCCCGGTAGATGTTGTCCAGATACTGGACCATAGGGATGGCCAAATCCGGCCTAGCCCTGAGGTAAACGGCCATGTAAATCAGGTACGCTGGCAACCAATTTGCCCACGTGCGTGGCGGCTTACGACGACGTGCCTGCTCCTTATCCTTCTCGTCCAGCCCTTCCTTCTCCTCCTTGGTCGGCTCCCTATTAAGAAGGGAGAAGATATCTACATACTCTCCCCTCCAGATCTTTTCCCTGGTGGACTGGGCCAGATGGTCCCCCAGGGGCAAGGAATACCCTGCCGTTGGCAGTGCCGACTGCGGGCAAAGCAAAGGGGGCCTGTACCAGCCCCGGGATCCCCAACACATTCCCCACCACACAGGGGGCGCCAACCGGACCCGGGCCCTGTGTCAGGGGTGAAGTCGCCGGGTGGGCCGGGGGCAATTGGACCGCCGGGCCACCCGTGCGAGGCCATGGCCATTTGAAAGCCCCCCCCCAGGGAAGTCAGTTGTGTGGGTGCACTAGCTTGAACTGCATACTCATCCGATGCACCCCCACGGGCCGGCCCCACCGGGGGTTCCGGCCCGCTGGGGGCGTCGGAGCTCACGACCGAAGCTGAGCTCGTCGACGGGGCCAGACCCGCACCAGACACCTGCACCTGTTGAGTGGGGAGCTGCGAGGCAGTGGCCGCCACCGGCCTGCGCGCCTCAGGTGGCTCAACCCGACCCGTCGCCGGCCGCTGTTCAGCAGCCAAAAGGGCCACCTGGAATCCTAAAGGCACCCCTGTTTGATTGGCCCTCACCAAGGATGCTTCAAGGGCCGCAACGCGGGCCAGAAGGGCCTCCACGTTGACAAAGGCCCCAGCCCCAGCAGGGGGCAAATGGGCAACCAACCCATAGGTAACGGGTACCTGTCCAGGCCCCTGAGTCCCAGGGGCCAGATAAGGCCAAGAACCCATGCCCGACCCTTGTGGAGCCGTGGGCAAACCCTGCAAAGGCAGGGAACCTAACCACCCCCCGTGGCTCGCTCCCCCCATGGGGAACTGTGCACCCGGGCAAGAAGGCCCATCCGCACGGAGCCTGGCGGGGGCAGTGGTCATCGCTTGCGGGCCAAGGGCCGAGGCCCTGTCCGGGCACCACGGATCGGGCCAAGGGGCCACCGATCCCATCCCACCGGTCCCGGTGGGCTCCGGTAAAGGTGGCTGCTGGGCGGGCGCGGCGCGGTCCTCTGACCCGGCTGGCGCCTCCGCGCCGATCGAGCCATGTTAGCAGCTGCCTTCTTCTTAGAGGGCATAGCTGAGTTAGCTAGGAAGCCTAAGAAGAGAAAAAAGCTGCCCCAAAAGGCTTCCCCTGGAAGGATACGAGCGACGGAGGTAAGAGGGAAAAACTTCTCCGCTCCGTCGCTTCGCCAAAATGGCAGCACGGCTGCCTCGTGGCCAGCCCTTTTATTAGGGTGCTGGCCACGCCCCTAACTACCCGGATGGCTTCATCCGGTGGGGGGGCCCCGCAAAGAGTGCGGTGGCCATTTTGGCACCACGCTTCCACTCTTCTCTTTTTGCCTTCGAACTTTCCCATAATCAGGGCCTTCTCCAGTAAGTCCTCACTTCTCATTTGGTGGCCAAACTACTTGAGCCTCAGCTTTAGTATTTGTCCTTCCAGGTAGCAGTCAGGGTACATTCCCTTTAGAATTGACCAATTCAATCTCCTTGCAGTCCAGAGGACTCTTAAAAGTCTTCTCCAGCACTACAGTTCAAAAGCATCTATTCTTCTGCACTCAGTCTTCCTTATGGTCCAGTTCTCACAGTCATACATTACTACTGGGAAGGCAATTGCTTTAACTATGTGGACTTTTGTTGGCAGGGTGATGTCTCTACATTTTTTTATGCTGTCTAGGTTTGCCATAGCTTGCTTCCCAAAAAGTGTCTTTTTATTTCATGGCTGCAGTCACCATCTGCAGTGATCTCAGATCTTAAAAAGGTAAAGTCTGTCACTGCTTCTATTTCTTCCCCTTCTCTTTGCCAGGGAGTGATGGGGCCAGATGCCATGATCTTGTTTTTTTGATGTTGAGTTTCAAGCCAGCTTTTGCACTCTCCTCTTTCACCCTCTTCAAGAGACTCTTTAGAATGATCTTCTTTACTTTCTGCCATTAGGGTAGGAGAATTGCCCAAAGAACAAAAGGTAAGACATAACTGCATGCCTGTATTCAAGCATGGATTGGCTCAAAGAGGGCACTGTACATCCCCAGTACATCTATTTCCAGCTGTAAATCAGGAACTCCTTTCTGCAAAAGAAGGTGTTGATCTGCTGTTGACAACATACATCTAATTTTGCCAATTGTGTACAAATATAAGTTCATTATAAATAATTATACACACTAGAAATTTTTAAAAGCCTTCACACAGAACAAATTACTCAGGATTAGACAACTCCTTGCAGATTAATAAACTTTTTCATCATTTTAACTTTTCATTTTCACTATGCAGTAAAATAGCTGGAAAGGGCAGAAGATGATTAAGACCAAGATCCCATCCCCATGGCAGATCATATCCTAGCTTCCTAAAGATCAATCCAGACTAATAGAAACCAGTGTATACTACATATAGAGAACAAATAGTAAACAAGGGAAGTCACACATCATTCATTCCAGATCAAATATCAAAAAGGTGATTTGACTAAACTATGGCTAACTAAGAAATGGGGCATGAAGACAATTGAAAATTAATTAACTGGATATTTTTCTTCCTCCAATATATATTACAAGAACACTAAATAATACCTGTTGGGGCCACTAGAAGTGTCAGAACAAGAACCTTGTATCTCCCTCAACACCCAAAAGGGTAAAAGATGAAGTAAAATAATATATTACAATGACTTGATCTTCAATGCTGAAAGGAAGAAAAATCTGCTAATATAGCAAGTACGCTTTATTTTGCTTTCTCTTAAAATATTCATGGGATATAAAAGATGATCTCCAGTTTTGGTTTTCTCCTCCACATGCCAATTTTCTTCCATCCTCACAACAAACAAATATTCATAATTGTTCATTAGATGGTTCACGGTTTGTTGCCACTAAGAAATGAAGAGATGATAGGACCTGAGCCCCCCCCCACACACACACACACACACTTTTGCTCTAACAGCTTCAAAACACAATAAATCTTTAATTGCTAACTTTAGTCATTAGAAATTACTTTTTAAAAGAAATCTGCCTTTACAAGAGAGGGGGGAAAGAACAAAAAAAGGGAGAGGAATAAGCAGAGTCAAATGGGTGCCACTATTTAGTCCAAAATAAATGGCACATAACAAATCACAGAACTATTCTCAAGCATTTGACAAGCTGGTCATTAATTATCAGCTTTGAATCACAATAGAAAATATTTCAAAAATATTGTCAGCAAGGCTTCTCATTCCTGATCTAGTGTGTTGGTAAAGCAAGCACAACACTGATCTTTGTTCTCATCTAACTGACAAAATATTTTGTATTTATGTACATTTTAACATTCAAAAATCAAAAATATATTAATTATATTTCAAATGGGCTAACTCACAGCCTCTGATCTGGAGTTGACTCTAAAGCAATGATGACGACGACAATGACCATTATGAAGAGGTGCAGATAAGTTACCCATGTTCTCCTGACTTAACACCCCTTGATTTCTACCTGCAGGGGACCTGAAAGGATGTGGTTTAGCAAAGAAGACCATCTACACTGGTGGTACTTCGGGAAGGAATTGTGATATTGTAATTGTATTTATTGTAACTATGATATTTTGCTTTTCGTTAACCACCCAGAGTCGCATTGTGAGTGGGGCAACATACAAGTCGAATAATTGAATTGAATTGAATTGAATTTGCATATCTTTTTGATTTGGAAGAGACTGATGGAATTAATTCAATGTTATTAGAAATTCTAGTGTTAAATCTATTCTGAGAAACATTTATTTATTTATTTATTTATTTATTTATTTATTTATTTATTTATTTATTTATTTATTTATTTATTTATTTATTTATATTGCACCCATCTGGGATAATTTCCCACTCTGGGTGACATACAACAAATTTCAAAAGATTAGAATAACAATAAGAGATTAAGCAGAAAAAATAAACCAAGTCAAATAACATTATAAGTAAGAACAACAACCAAAGTGTATGCTATATATATCTTGCATTCAGATTGTTGTAAAGTGATTGCTGGAGTTTTAAATTCTGTTTTCTGTAATATATGGGAAACAGATCAATATTTGTTACATATTTTAATACACATATTGAGATGGAAGTGCCCCTAGAAATTAAAAAAAAACAACCTTTGAGAAGAACGGTGAGAGGGGGGGGAGATGGAGGGAGAGGGAGAGAGGGAGATTGGGGGAGAGATCTTGAAGTAATGAGTGCAGTTGTGTGTGCAGTGGCTGTGTGACTCCCTTATCAGTCTTTGTCTCCAACCTCAGATGTAAATATTTTACCTGAGGAAAGACTTAAGGAGAACACTTGTGGGGAGACTAGTTCCTGGATAGACGGAACTGCCTGTGATCGAGCCTCCCCTAAAATGATTGGTGAAGGAAACATTTTAGCCACCCAGAGTGGGAGAATATCCCAGGTGGGAGGGGTATAAATGTAACCAATAAATAAAATAAATATCTTGATACAGACTGACGGCTGTAACTGTCCCAGAGAAACATCCTGTGGCAGCTTAATTAGGTACAGTTAGGTTCATACTATTATACTGGTGAAGTTGCCTCACTCACCATTTTGAACTCCCCATCCTGTGTTGCACCCATACAACAGTGGCTCTTTTATTGCCACTTGTTCAGCAGCTACAAAGTTGGCCCACTCTTCTGCTCCTCCCAGGAAGGGCGGAGAATTCTTTACCACTTGGGGTTGTTCTGATTTTTCTTATAGACTTGCTAATGCAGCTCGTTTGTTTTTGTACCCCTGGAGTCCTTTTATGTGGATGAGAGATCCATTTATTTTGGTGTGTGTGACATGTCAAGCCTTGTTTTTCCATCCTGGTTTTTTTGTTTTGTTCAAATAAAGTTTCACATTGTAAGCCTAAAGCTGATTTCCAGAGGCGTTACTTGGGTCATTCTGGGGTGTTCTAAAATTCAGTGGCCTTACCAAGCCCTGTCAATGACAATGTTGATGTGCACTTGGAATAGCTACAAAGAAGCAGTAATACACAAGCTGTTTTTCCTTGTGTAGGTGTGGATAGAGTACTTTCTCTTTGGCCAGAGGCACCAGTTACCCAAATAAATTAACAGAAGGCTGGAAGTAGCACCATGTAGGGCCAGAAAGAGGGCGCAGGGCTGCTTTCATACACACATATTATATAATGTACTTAAAAATAAAAATGTATAACCTACACAAAAATACTACAATCAGAAGTACTGACCAGACTCTGCTGCAAAGTACATTTAATTCATTTTGTGTATATGTTAATATAATCATAATATTAAGCTGCTTCCCCTCCATTTAGTCTACATCAGTTCCATTTCCATTACCTTATTACATTTAGATTTGACAGCCAAAATTTACATTGCAGTGGAAGAAAGATTTAATTCTCAATATAAAATCTAAGCATAATAAAATGTCAACTAACACAAGCCATCCATTAAGGCCACTATTCTGTTAAATATTTTCATGTGCAGAACTTCTACTGCCTTGTGTCATGTCAACAACACCTTGGCAGATCACTATGGCAGCTCCCCATCTGAAACTCTGCACAGGATTAATTATTACTGGTTTGGGATTAATACATTTCTCAGTGTAATATGAGGGAAACCATCTTTTGGTGTGAAAGAATAGTTCTTGCCATAAATACATCAAAAACCAATTGGATAGATGAATTCCTAGTATTGCCTCAATTTATCAAATGATGTTTTCCCCTGTAAGATTCAAGTTGTCGTACAATATTAATGCTAACTTCTCTTCAGATGAGACATTTCAATGTTCAGAAACTGTGAATTCAGTATACCCATGTTTGTTAGCAGTTAGCAATGACGTAATTAATGAGAATGATAAAAGGTGTTTCCATGACATTTAAGAGTTTGGGTTGACCTTGCTCCTGACTTTTGCAGAAACGAAAGGCTGCAATTTATATTCTGCACTCCTCAATATAATTTGTTTTCCCAGGTCTACATTAATCTTATTTCAATAGCTAATGGTAGGGCAACCAGTTACAAATGCTAATTGGAAATGTCTGTTTCATTTGTCAGTTTGGGACAATATTTCTGGTGAGAGAAAAATCTATCTTTGTACTCCTGGGTTGCTATTGTTGTGGTTGCTGTCATTAGTTTAATTGTCATTCTGCCAGAAAGTTGTTTACCAGAAAATTGAGTAATCTTTGTCCTTTGTTACTAGGCATAAGATGGGTTCCAAGCACAAGATGGTTGCTATACTAAAACTATAAAGACACACTAAGAGATTATTAGATCTCTAGAGGGATAAAGGAATGATAAGAAATAAAAACCAACCAAGTATATCTAATACCTTAGAGGTGAATTTACCTTCATGATAACCACAATGCCTGGAGTGCCATCATTATCATCTGGATGTAAAAATACACAAGATAATAGGTTTCAGTTTTATAAAGCACATCAAGATGTTAAGAGATATTTTTCTAAAAAAGAAACACCATTAAGATTGTGGGTAGAAAAAAATGTTCCTGTTGTTGTTTTTCAACTGGCAAGATCCAACTCTGGTTCATGAACTGACCTGACATGCAATCATCAACATCACTAATCTTCTTGTTATTTGGAATTATTCTAGGAAAAAGAAAAGCAAGGCAAGAAAAAGGAGACAGAGGGAACGATTGATGGATGTAAATTAACAGGCTTGAAAAAATGTGGTCCTTTATTATGTGGGTCAGGATTAAAAACAGTTTTCATACCATAGGAGACTATTTTTATGGTTTACCCAAGTAAGCAGTTCCTCCATAAATGAGATGCTGAACTAATTCATAACAGCTGAAACAATGTATGTTGGTAGGATCTAGTATGCCAAATCATGCACAGAGATACTATGATAGCAATGAATTTGTCTGCTCTGCAATGTAACAGGTTATACATTATTTGAGTAGAACTTACTACACCTAACAATAATTGTGTAAAGTATAACAACAATTCTGTAGACTGTAAGGCTACATTCAGAATTGCTGCCTTTTAGGAAAGGGTTGAAAACCTGGCTGGCAGAGCAAGTCTGGGGGGCCGACGGGATGCTGACTCCCACTCGTTGGCTCTGTTAGAATGATATGTCCCTCTTACTGAGAGTGGGAAGGGGAGGGTCTTTTTAGATATGGGATGGTTTTTAAAGAGTCTTTTATTGCTGTTTTTATGGATTTTTAAAATATATTTATGTGATTGTGTGCCGCCCTGAGTTGCCCTAGGGCAAGAGGGCGGGATAAAAGTTCAAATAAATAAAATAAATAAATAATCATGCTAATGTTCCTCAACAGGCACATATATTTTCATATATGAAGAAGAAAGAGAAGTTTGGTGGCTGAAATCCTGTTGCACATGTCTTTGTGCGCAAAGGTGTTGATGTTCACAGGAGCAGCCATTTCCTGCTAATTAAATGCTTGTTTTGGGAATTTTGGCATGCATGCAATTTTCTAGTACCACATTTCAAACAAATAACTTTCCCCCATCAGATTTCTTTATTGTCCAGTGCAAGACACAGAAAGAGCCTCCTTGAAGATTATGGTATTTCTGAGCCATAATCAGGCCTACCATGGTAATGGCAACCTTTTGTTGCCAGCTAATTTTTCTCACACTAGGTCAGATGAAAGGATCTGCAGAATGAATTCATCAAACAGTGGCTTTATTTTGGCAGTTTCACATCTGGCCTAAACACAAGAAGAAGAAGGCGAAGGCGATGTCGACGGTGGTGACGGCAGCAGCGGCGACTATTATGAAGATGTGCGGTTAGGTTCCCCATGTTCTCCTGACTTAATACCCCTTGACTTCTACCTGAAGGGGACGTGAAAGGATGTGGTTTAGCAAAGAAGACCATCTACACTGGTGGTACTTTGGGAAGGAATTGAAATGGTATGTGCAGCAATACAAGTGGACACCTTGGTCTACATTGCTCAAGCAGTAGTTCACCATAATCAGAAGTGTTTGGATGATGATGGTAATCACTTGAAGCAGCTCTTGCAATTGCAGAAATCAAACATGACTTGTATATGTCCTTTGTTATTGGTAGCAAAGGGTATTGAGCTGCATTATATTCTAGAGCAGCCTAATTGGACCTGTGGAGCCCATTAATATGGCCCATGGTGGCCACACTGACACCTCAAGAAGCTCCACCCACCTGGAAGTCCCAATACATCACGTACAGTGGCAGTGGTGGCAGTGGTAGTGGTGGCAGCAATCATGCCATTTTTGTGGCTGCTTCCATAGCCTCTGCCACTTCACAGTGCTGTGGAAGACTTTTTGGGGCCTGTCGGGCAAACCACCACCGCCGCGCTCGGCCCCGGTGGGGGCGAAGGGGCCTTCTGGCCATGCCACCGGCCAGCGTTCTGGGCCCCGCCCTCCTCCCCTCACCAGGACTTAAAATGCGAGGGGGCCTGCTGGGCAAATCCACTGCCACAGTGCTCCCAGCCCAAAGAGGCCCTCCTGGCCACGCCACCGGTCGGCGTTTCTGGGCCCTGTCCTCCCTTACATAAGACTCTGTAGGCAGGGTTTTTTGTGGGTGGTTTTGGTTGTATTGTTTTCTATTTTGATGTGGTGCTGATATTTTGCATTTTGTGGATTGTTTTGCTTTATATTGTGATTTGTGTTATTGTATTTACTTGAAACATTGTATTTATTATTGTATTTTGAACAATGTATCTTGTATCTTATATGTAAACCCCTTGGGTTGCCCTGGGGTCATTTATATGTTGTTAGCCGCCCTGAGTCGGCCATGTGTTGAGTAGGGCGGGATATAAATTGAAAAAACATAAACATAGCATAAACATTTTTGCACCATTTTGGGAATTTTCTGCCACTTTTCCACTGTGTTTTTGCAACTAAACCTTGGCAGATGGGGACTTCTGGTGCCAGGCAGAGCTTCAATCAGCCCCTGGGTTCCCAGCACAGAACCAGGAAATCCCCAACTACCATGTTCTAGCTGCTGAAGCACTGCAGAAAAGCGGTGAAAAATTCCCAAAATTGAGTGAAAATGCTCCAAAAAGCCTTCCACCACACTGGGAAGTGGCAGAGGTTATGGAAGCAGTCACAAAAATGGCATGATTGCTACCACCACTGCCGAAAATGTAAGCAGTGGGACCAATCATGCCTCCGGCCCCCACAGCTGAGTGTTGGGAGTGGGAATGGCCTCTGGTGGGGAAATGTTGGGAACCCCTATTCTAGAGTTTCATATACAAGAGATTTAAGTCAGAAAAATGAAATAATAATTGGAATAACAGTTCTCATTTTCAGAAGAAGCTGGTGGTGGCCTCCGGAGCCAGGGGCCGCCCGGAGACCACCACCCCCAGCCGGGGGTATCACCAATTCCAGGCACCAGCCAAGCACCGAAGGAGAGGACCACTTGGCAGAAGGGAAAAAGGCAGAGGAGGAAAACCAGGGGGCGAGACTCAGAGTCCCATGCAAAGGATAAGTAGCTGATGTGCAAAAATATGGCTGACTTAATATAGCAACTGACATACAGACTTTACACTGACTTAATATAGCAACTGACATAGAGACTGTGTCTTAAAGTGTGATAATATGCATGATAATTTGTTGTTTAAACTGTTTTAAACTTTTTAAAAACTGTGATACAATGTATGATGGGAGAAAAATGGCGTAGAAACCAGCAAACCATGCCACAAAGCTTGCCAGAGAACCCTATTGACTAAAACTAAAAGCAAAACAAGGGGGCAGGCTAGATGATACAGGATGCTTAGCACAACAGAGTGGAGGAAGGGGAGGAACAGGAAAGGGGGAGGAGAAATACAGTGTTGCAAGGAACAATGCTGCATAGGGACATGGAATGTGAGATCAATGAATCAAGGTAAACTGGAAGTGGTAAAAAAATGAGATGGAAAGAATAAGCATTGACATCTTGGGAATCAGTGAGCTAAAGTGGACAGGGATGGGCAAATTCAGCTCTGGAAACCATCATATATACTATTGTAGACAAGAAAACCTTAGAAGGAATGGAGTAGCCATAATTGTCAACAAAAAAGTGAGAAAAGCAGTAATGTGATACAATCTCAAAAATGACATAATGATGTCAGTCAGAATTTCAAGGCAAACCTTTCAATGTCACTGTGATCAAAATATGCGCACCAACCACTGGTGCAGATGAAGCCACAATGGACCAGTTCTATGAGGACTTACAACACCTTATAGAACAGACACCAAGAAGTGATGTCCAAATTATTTTAGGAGATTGGAATGCCAAATTAGGAAATCAACAAGTGAATGGAATAATAGGCAAACTTGGTCTTGGTACACAAAATGAATCAGGGCAAAGACTGATAGAGTTCTGCCAAGAGAATGCACTGGTCATAGCAAACAGTTTCTTACAGTAACACAAGAGGTGACTTTACACATGGACATCCCCAGATGGTCAACACCGAAACCAAATTGACTACATACTCTGCAGCCAAAGATGGAGAACCGCCATACAGTCAGCAAAAACAAGGCCTGGAGCAGACTGTGGCTCAGATCACAACCTACTGATTGCAAAATTCAGGCTTAGACTAAAGAAAATAGGGGAAATAAGTAAACCAGACATATAATCACCTAGACAACATCCCTAAAGAATACACGGTGGAGGTGATGAACAGATTTAATGGCTTAGGTTCGATAGACCTATAGGAAGGAGAAGGGAGGACTGGCAGCTGTGTCAAGGCAGGGAGGGGTGGCTACAAAAGCACCCCCTTTCCCAAATGCTGCACCAGGCAGATGGCTTCAAGAACTGCAGCCCAACTGCAGCCATGGAGAACACACTGCCTTTCCTCCCAGCCGCTCCGGTGGGAGGGAATTGGTCCCAGCCGGGGAAGTCCAGGTGGATTGATGGATTGGCACATTGCTGCCCCCCTCCTTCACTTCTTGTGGGATTAGGGAGGAGAGAGGGAGGTGGTGCCAGTAGTGAGGGCCCTTAACCCCCCCTTTTTTTGAGTAATTGGAGGTGTTGGAGGGGTGGGAAGGGAATGGGATTGGTCTGGGTTTGGGGAGGGATGGCCAGCACCCCCCACCTCTGATAAGGGGCACTTGGAAATGCCCCAAGGAGGGTTGGGGGAGTGTGGGGGTGGGTTCTGGGTCTGGAGGGGAGAGAGGGTGGGAGAAATGGCCTTGTCAGCTGGGTAGGAGGGGTAGTACTCCATCTGAGATGAGCGGTGAGGTTCCCAGGGCTCAAATTGGGGTTGTGACGGGCATGGGACAATATGGCGGGTACCGAGGGGAACACGGGACCGATGGTTGGTATCTGTCCCTTGTTCCAGCCACCCAGGTACATCTCTGGGTCCTGAGCAGCTGATCCAGGGTGACCCCGCCCTTAGGCTGCTGCTGATGAATGCCAGGTTGGTCTGCAACAAGGCCCCCCTGATTCAAGATACTATTCAGGAGGGGCGGGCCGACCTGGCATGCAACACTGAAACCTGGCTGAGACCAGAGGACGTTGTACCTCTGTCAGAAGTGTGTCCAGCCGGTTTCGGTATCTGGCACCAGCCAAGGGATGAGGGAAGGGGTGGTGGCATCGCCATTGTAGCCAGGGAGTCCTTGGGAGTCGTCAGGGCTGCTGCTCCACAAGTCCCAGGTTGTGAGGCCCTGCTCCTGCAGTTGGGCCCTAAGGGTCAGCTGGGAGTCTTACTCCTGTACCTGCCTCCTTGCAGGGTAAGAGACTCCCTGCCTGAGCTCCTCGAGGCCATCTCAGCGTTGGCGTTGGAGTTCCCTAGGCTGATGGTTCTGGGGGACTTCAATTTGCCTTCACTGGGGACTGGTTCAGAGGTTGCACAGTAGCCATGGACCTGACTCAGGTAATTCATGGCCTGACCAGGGGCAGTGGTCATACACCAGACCTAGTTGTTTTGTCGGAGCGGTGGCAGAGTGATCTGAGACTACAGAAATTAGACACTATACCTGTGCCATGGTCAGAGTATTATCTGGTGACTCTGGACTTCCTGGGGGTGGCGGTTCATCGCAGGGAGGCAGGGCCTATTAAATTGGCCCGCCCCCGGCGACTGATGGATTCTGACGAATTCCAGAGGGAACTGGGGGATTTTCCTCTGGATCGGCTACACGATTCATCTGAGGCACTCGTTGACCTGTGGTACAGGATGACTACCGATGCCTTGGATGAAATCGCACCACTACGGCCTCTCCGAGCCCGCAAGGATAGATCTTCCCCGTGGTTTACAGAAGAACTGCGGGAGCTTAAATGGGCAAAGAGACGCCGAGAGCACCGCTGGGGGAAGACCCAAAGCGATTCTGACTGGACACTGGCTAGGGCTGCTATTGAGACCTACCTGGTGACGATGAGGGTGGTGAAGCAGCAATACTTCACCACCCTCATTGCCTCCGTGGATAATCGCCCAGCTGTCCTGTTCCGGGTTACCAGGTTTCTCCTTGGCCTGGAGGGGCCGGTGCCTGGGTGGCAGGGTTCAGCTGAGGTTTTTGTGGACTATCTGGTGGAGAAAATTGCTCAGATTTGCTCTGGGTTCAATCCTGGTGTGGATGGGGAGAGTCAGGAGGGGATCAGAGCTCAGTCTGGCTGTGTTATCTGGGATCAATTCGATCCAGTTGTCCCTGAGGAAGTGGACAGGCTTCTTGCAGCTGTTCGCACCACCTCCTGCCCTTTAGATACCTGTCCCACCTGGTTGGTGAAAGCCTCGAAGGTGGTGATGGGAGGCTGAGTCGGGGCTATAATCAATGCATCGCTACGGGAGGGGGTGTTTTCTGCACCTTTAAAACATGATTTGGTGCACCCCCTCCTGAAGAAACAATCCCTCAACCCAGCAGTTGAGGCAAGGACGGATGGATGTCCACCTTCCTGCTCCCACCAGAGATCATCTACCAGTACGACCAATGCCGTCTCTGTACCATATCCAGGCCTGAAACCTGATTGAAAGGGATCCAGATAATCCGCTTCATCCAGGACCCCCTGCAGCTGTCACGCCACCACCTTCTCCAATACCTTCCCCAAAAAGGGGAGGTTGGAGACCGGTCTATAGTCTATAGACCAGTCTCCAACCTCCCCTTTTTGGGGAAGGTATTGGAGAAGGTGGTGGCGTGACAGCTGCAGGGGGTCCTGGATGAAGCGGATTATCTGGATCCCTTTCAATCAGGTTTCAGGCCTGGATATGGTACAGAGACGGCATTGGTCGTACTGGTAGATGATCTCTGGTGGGAGCAGGAAGGTGGCCATCCATCCGTCCTTGCCCTTCTTGACCTCTCAGCGGCCTTCGATACGGTTGACCATGGTATCCTTCTGGAACGGCTCAAAGGATTGGGGATCCAGGGTACTGTGTTATCCTGGTTTTCCTCATTTCTGGAGGGCCAGACCCAGTTGGTGTGGTTGGAGAGTGAGAGGTCAAGCCCTAGGCCCCTACGTTATGGGGTGCCTCAGGGCTCGGTGCTCTCTCCTCTCCTATTTAACATCTACATGAAGCCGCTGGGAGAGATTATCCGTTCCCATGGGGTGAGGTATAATCAGAATGCTGATGATACCCAGCTGTACATCTCAGCCCGTGGGGACCCCAGTGATGCGGTCAATGTCTTATCCTGATGTCTGGAAGCTGTTGGGGTCTGGATGGGGGACAACGGGCTACAATTGAATCCCTCCAAGACTGAGTGGCTATGTATAGGGAGCCCCACATTATCCAGGGAGCTTCCAACTTTGCTCTTGGATGGGGCTACTTTGCCCCAGAAAGACCCGGTATGCAACTTAGGGGTCCTCCTGGATTTTCGACTGCTACTTGTAGATCAGGTGGCAGCCGTGGCCAGGAGGGCTTTCGCACAGCTTTGCATCATCGGTCAGTTGCGTTTGCTCCTGGACCAAGACTCCCTGCTCATGGTCACACATGCTCTGGTGACCTCCAGGCTAGATTATTGCAATGCACTCTACATGGGGCTGCCCTTGATGACCATTCGGAGGCTACAGCTGGTGCAGAATGCAGCAGCCCAGCTGGTGATGGGGTGCGGGCGTTATGCTCATGCCTCACCATTGCTTCAGGAGCTGCACTGGTTACCAGTTTGTCTCTGGGTGCAATTCAAGCTGCTGGTTTTGACCTTTAAAGCCCTACATGGTAGTGGGCCAGGATACCTAAGAGACCGCATCATCCCAAGAATATCTGTCCATCCAACCAGAGTGGACTGGAGGGGCTCTCTAATTGTTCCATCTGCCAGAGGGGCTCGCCTCTCTGGCACACGAAAGAGGGCCTTTTCTGTGTCCACATCAGCCTTGTGGAACCTCCTGCCAGTAGAGTTGCAGGAGCAGATGGAGCTGCTGCCTTTCAGAAGAGAATTAAAAACCTGGTTGGCGGGGCAGGTGTGGGGCTCAGATGGAAGAGTGGCCCCCGCCTGTTGGCTTATAAAATGAACCCTCCCTCTTTTTAATGTGGGCAGTTTTAATGTGTTTAGTTTTAATAGGTGGGTGGGTATGTTGGGGTTTTAATTGTTTTTAATATGTATGTTTTAATCTTGTTGTGAGCCGCCATGAGTTGGGTTCACCTGATTGGTCAGCATAGAAATTTGAATCATAAATAAATAAATAAATAGACAGAATATTCCCCTTCTAACAGGCACCTCCACCCAATGTGTCTCCTTAGCCCCTATAGACCTCCCCCCTCTTTATCTACCACTAATAAATGGGGAGGAAGGAAGGAGTGAGAGTGCCTCCCTCTCAGGACCCCCCTCGATGATTGAGGAAAGACAGAGCCACCCCCTTTCTCTTACAGTCCTTGGTGGTGGGTTTGCAAATACCTACCTGTTGCCCACCTCTACCTGGGGGTTCTTGAAGGGAGTTAAACTCATGAGGAGACCCCACAAAGCCTCCTCCCCTGCTGTCTCCCCTTTTTAGACTCCTTCCCCCAACTACCGACCACCCCTCTGTGCTGGAGGTGAGGAAGGGGGAGAAGTGGGAGGAAGACCTCGGCCAGCCATCACCCCGTGTGACCACCCCTCTGCGCTGGAGGTGAGGAAGTGGGAGAAGTGGGAGGAAGACCTCAGCCCGCCATCACCCTGTGCGACCACCCCTCTGCGCTGGAGGTCCATCGCCTGCGGCAACAGACCCACCATTGCCCGCCGCCACCTCCACTCGCACACGGGGCAGCGGAGGTGAGGGAGGCGGAGGAGGGAGGACCTGGCAGGACACCCACCACCAGCCACAATCAAAGAAGCATGCAAGTAACTTAACTAAAACAGTGTAGTCTGCAACTATAGCAATGTAGAGACTTGATATAGTGGACTTTTCTTTCATACTAAGATATTACTTTTACTTTCACAACAAATGAACTAATTTGAACTAATATAGTAACTCACATAGCAACTGATGTAGATAGTGAACCTACAAGTAGAGACTTGATATATTGAACTTTCCTTAACTGTGCTTTTTATTTTAAACTGATAATATGCATGATAATACTTTGTTTTGAACTGTAATAACATGTATGATGTGAGGATACTGGTGTAGAAACCGGCAAACCACGGCAGAAATTTTTGCCAGGAGAACCCTATGGACTAGAACAAAAGGCAAAACAAAAGAGGCAAGTTAGATGAAACAGGATGCTTAACACAGATCAAAAGAAGGGGAGGGACGGGAGAGGGGGAGGAGAAATACAGTGTTGCAAAGAACAATACTGCATAGGAACATGGAATGTGAGGTCAATGAACCAAGGAAAACTGGAAGTGGTGAAAAATGAGATGGAAAGAATAAACATTGACATCTTGGGAATCAGCGAGCTAAAATGGACAGGGATGGGTGAATTCATCTTAGGAAACCACCACATCTACTACTGTGGTCAAGAAAACTTCAAAAACAAAAACGGAGTAGCCATAATTATCAACAAAAGAGTGAGAAAAGCAGTAATGGGATACAATCTCAAAAATGATAGAATGATGTCAGTCAGAATACAAGGCAAACCTTTTAATATCACTGTAATCCAAATATACGCACCAGTCACGGGCGCAGATGAAGCCACAGTGGACCAGTTTTGTGAGGACCTACAAGACCTCATAGAACAAACACCAAAAAATGATGTCCACATTATCTTAGGAGATTGGAATGCCAAAGTAGGAAATCAAAAAGTAGATGGAATAACAGGCAAGTTTGGTCTTGGAACGCAGAATGAAGCAGGGGAAAGATTGATAGAGTTCTGTCAAGATAACACACTGGAAATAGCAAACACCCTCTTCCAGCAACACAAGAGGCGACTTTACACATGGACATCACCAGATGGCCAACATCGAAACCAGATTGATTACATACTCGGCAGCCAAAAATGGAGAACCTCCATACAGTCAGCAAAAAGAAGACCTGGAGCAGACTGTGGCTCAGATCACAACCTACTAATAGCAAAACTCAGAATTAGGCTAAAGAAAATAAGGAAAACAATCTGGCCAGACAGATATGACCTAGACAACATCCCTAAGGAATACACGGTGGAGGTGAGGAACAGATTTAATGGTTTGGAATTGATTGACAGAGTGCCAGAGGAATTATGGACAGATGTGTGGGACATCATGCAGGAGGCGGCAAGGAAAACCATACCAAAAGAAAAGAAGCATAAGAATGCAAGCGTGGCGCCAAAATGGCCACCGCGCTCTTTGCGGGGCACCCACCCACCCGGACTCAGACATCCGGGTTAGTTAGGGGGGCATGGCCACCCTCTTTAAAAGGGGTGGCCACGAGGCAGCCTGGCTGCCATTTTAGAAGCGACGGAGCGGAGAAGTTTGCTCCGTCGCTTCCTCCCCTGCTTGCCTCTTTTGGAGGCTCCTTTTGCTAAAGATTTCCAGGAGAGAGACATTTACGTGTCTCTCTCTTTTAAAATCCCTTGATCGGAGGTTTCCGTTCCTCTGAAAAGCACCGGACTGCAGTGGCTCAGGTGACTAAGATGCTGACTGGGAGGCAGAAGGTCAGCAGTTCGATTCCTGAGTACTGCAGGACGGGATACGCTTTACTCAGGCGGCCCCCTTGGTCGCGCCTGGGGGGGCTCAGCCCACCCCCTCTACTTTTCAGGGGTGCCACCGGGCCGGGGGGGTCATTAGACACATTGCCACCAATGAGCCCAAACTGAGGGCTCGGCCGGCAGGCGGCACAGGCCTGCTCCACTGGGGTTCTTACCCCCGCTGCTTCTTTGCCCCCCTTGGGGCATAGCGGCCCACTTGTGCACGGTGCGGGTTTCCGCCCCGCCGTCATTCCTGCACTTCATGGGCCGGATTACTGGGCATGCCCCTGTTCTGGCCAGGGATTATCACATGGGTTTATCCCGCATCAATTACCCAGTGGGGCCATCCAGCCCATTCGGCCCACCTTGTCCTGGTGGGTTAGATACTGTGGATGCTTCCCTGCCCGCATTTCGGCACTGGAGGCATCAATGGACATTGCTCCACCACGTTCGATGGTGGGCATGCCAACTCGGCAGTTCCGGCCCACATGCCGGCCATGGCTGCGCAGCGGGCTGCCAACAGGGTTGAGCTGCTGGATGCCATCAGGCCAGCACAGGCTGGCGCCTCGTGGCTCCCCGTCCGGCCTGGACGCACAGGGACACAGAGCTCGAGGGCTATCGCGAGCTCTGACACCCACCATGGGCCGGAACCCCCAGTGGGGGCGGCTTGTGGGGGTGCACCGAGTGAGTATCCTGGTCAAATCAGCACACCTGTGATACTAGCTCATCACGCTGGGGGGGGGGGGTTATAGTGGCCATGGTCGCAACAGGCCAATTACACCCTGGTTCCTACTGGGGTGACTGCCCCTATGCTTTTACTTAATTTCTCTGGGGCCTGAAGGGCCAATTATGTGTTTACTCACTCCAATCCATGCCAATGGTGGTTCTGCCAACGGCCGGTTACTCTATACCCCTGGGTGACCATTTATCCCGGGCTATTAGTAAGACTATGGGGCTTGGGGAATATATTCGCATTTTCCCCCTCCTGCAACATGAACACACTGATGAGGGCATTGAGGGGCAGGACGACGGGGACAAGGAGTTGCCCTGTCACCACAAGCTGCCTCCCTATGGGCCAATTGGTTACTGGCCTATTGGGCATCCATGGCAGGATATATAAGGGCCCGTCCTGATTTGGCCATCCCAATGGTCCAATGCTTGGACAATGATTACCGGGCTGTGGTGGTTTTTCCCTGGCCCGTCATGGTTAGCTTAGGTCAAGACTTTAGGATTAGGGTGGCCCTTCACCCTGAGATGCCAGCGATGAGCCCCGCTAGCACTTGTAGTTAATATATATGACTCATACGTGGCAGCGCTTATGCTCCGTGTGGAGGGCCTACTTTCGGGCAACCACATTTGTCACTTGATCTGGAGCTCTCAGATTAAGTTAGCTGCTGCCATCTTGAACAGGGGACATGTTTTGCAGGGCACTCGAAATAGATTATGTGCTGCTCGATTAGGAGTGAGCTCTGTGGAGGCTTCGCTCCTCAAGGCCCGATCAGCCGGAAGAGGATTCTAGCCTGGCGCTGCCATATGTCCGGTTGCTTCCCCACAGGTGTTTGTGGCAGCGTGTGGTCCACGCCCTGGCCTGTTGTTTGCTACCAAGCCGGGTCTACCCTTACTGAACTAGAATTGGTACCCATTCCTTCCAGTTAGGCGCCGCATCAACTGCGGCTGCGTTTGGGTGCCTGGAGCCTGACATATATTGCATGGGCAGGTGGGGATTTGCCCAATTTTTTCTGTCTATCCGTCCCTTCACTGAATGAGTGCCTCGTTCTGCCCTCTATTCTCCCTCCTGAGTTTACAAACCCTGTGTGTTTCCGCACACTGGTAGTAGTGTGGCTTGTGGGCCACAATTCTGTGCACTGGGGCGGCACAGTATGCTGCTTTGTCAAAATGGGGACCCCATCTCGGGCTACGCATACCCACACGAATGCAGTGGTATGGTGTGCATGGCATTTAGGTGGCGGGAACTGTTGACATTCCTGATGTCCATTGGGGATGCTGGGCCGCCACATGTTTTAATTCTGCACCTCGGAGGCAGTGATCTTGCACGGATTGCTGGCCCGGACTTATAGACTTCCGAGTGCAGTGACCTAGCGTTTCTTGGCCATTTATGGCCGTCTACACGATTGCTATGGTCATACATCATGCCGAGGCAATATCATAGGTGAGACTTTGACCCAGTGGTCGGACCGTGCCCAACGGTCAGGGGACATGGCTGTTGCCTGGTTCCTTGTCTAGAATGGCTTGGGGACAGCCATTTGTCGCCTGGGGATAGGGTTACAGGTATTTGGCCGGTATTCTGGAGATGGGGTTCACCGGTCAACAAGTGGATGCACCTCTCTTTTGAATAACGTGCAAGAGGGCCAGGTGACTGAATTGTCGGTCAAGGGGAGCGGCCCCTGCTGCAATGTGGCACTGTTGCCAAGTGGAAGGTGCCTCTCAGAGAGTCGCAGGTGATGCATGGCCGCATCAACTTCGCCTGCAGAGTGGTAACACCAGGCAGTGCTTTCGCCTAGTGTCTCGGACACACTATGACGGGTCTCGATAAGCAACACCGCAGGGTACGGCTGATTAGGGGTTTACGAGCGGACCTGTTGGTTTGGCTCACATTCCATAGGACTTTCATGCTGTCTCCTTTTGGAGGTCTGAGCTTCTGGTCAGCCCCAGTTCCAACTACAGTCGGATGCCTCCGGCTCCTTGGGGTGGGGGGATTTATTTAAGGACAGTGTGCCTATGGTCATTGGCCCCAGGGATGAGAGGGCACGGATCGCTTACGCGATCTTACATTTCTGAAATTTTTTCTCAATTCTGGGTACCCTTTAGGCTCTGGGGGGACAGATGGCTTAATTCTGTGCCTCGCTGTTGGTGTGGCAATGCTGCGGTATGCACATTGTCAGTGCCCAAATGTCTAAATCCACCGGAGTCATGGCCTTAGCTCGCCTATTGTTCTTGGGTCCATGCGCTTTAAGGCGCTCTTTAGGGCCAAACATGTGCCAGGCATTAATAACAATATTACTGATGCTTTATCCAGCCTGGAGATCTCCCGGTTCCATGACTGTGCTACAGTCGCTTGGGAACTACCCTCTCCACTCCTGGCTGAGATATGGTCATTTGCCAAGGAGACGTGAACCGGACGAGTGGCATGCCTTGGCAACTCGCATGCACACGGCGCATCAGGATCCCCTCCTTCACTTTAGAGTCTTTTGTGGGCAAAGGCAATTGCCCCAAAATTTGGCCGCCATTGGCCAACTAGGTTTTATAATGTATCGTCCGCCCTTATGATCTGGGATTGGCTTTACACACCATAGCCACCAAGCTTTACGGCTTGATATTCATGGGCAGGGCACGGGGTTTTCCTGACTATGCGAGGGTCTTCTGCATACACCATGTATTCGACGGGTGGACACGTGTACGTGGCCGCCGCCCGGACACACATCACCCTGTTCTCACAGATATTATGACCCACCTTGCACGAGGTTGGCATAGATGATGTTGCAGTAGGTAGGAGGAGTCTCTTTTCATGCAGCTACCGCTGTAGCTTTTTTCTGGAGCTTGACGACTCAGCGAGCTGGTCCCATGGTCGAAGGGGGATGTGTTTTGTAGGGCACTGGAACTCGAAGATGTTTCTATCAACCAGGAGTGGGCTCAGTTGAGGATTTGTTCCTCAAAGGCTGATCAGCATGGATTAGGCAGTGGTGTAGACTGCGATGATGTACATTTGCTGACATCTGTCCGGTTGGTGCCCTACATACAGTTTTGACAGTGCCTGCTGCGCGCCCTGCCCTGTTTTTTCTGGCACCAGGATGGGTCTCCCCTTACCAAATTTAAGTTCCGTAGGGTGACCGGTACCGCGCTTCACAGTGTGGGGCCTGTTATGGCACCCATTCATTTAGGATAGGTGTTGCATTGACTGCGGCTGCGTTTGGGTACTCGGAGGCGGAAATGTGTACGTCCCCTCACTGTATGAGTACCTAGTTATGTCCTTACTTCCTTTTCCTCTTTTACAGACCCTGTGAGTCTCCGCACACCGGTGGAAGTGGGGCTGGTGGGCCGCAGCTATGTACACTGGGCGGCAGAATATGCTGCGGCAACAGAGTGTGGACCCCAGCTCGGGCTGCGTGCATCCGCACGTATGCGGTGGTATGGTATGTGCGGCATGGAAGGGCAGCAACTGTTGCCATTCCTGATGTCCATCAGGGATGCTGGACCGCCTGATGTTCTTATTCTGCACCTCGGCGGCGATGATCTCACACGGATCACTGACCTTTCCTTAAAATGTCGAGGTGCAGTGACCTGGTGTTTTTACATCATTTATGGCCATACACACGGTTGCTATGGTCTAACATCGTGCCGAGACACCGTTTTAGAGGAGACATGGTCCTCCGTGGTTTGGACCATCCCCGGCGGTCAGTGGACAGGGCTGTTGCCCAGATCCTTGCTGAGAATGACTTGGGACAGCCAGTAGACATCCGAGGATAGGCTTGCAAAAATTTTGACCTATAGGCAGGAAATGGGGTCCACCTATCGGCCAGAGGTATGAACCTCTTTCTGGAAGATGTGCAAGCAGGCCTGGTGGGGGGGGGGGGGGCGGTGAGTCATCATGGACGCCTCCCCGTGTGGCGGGTAGCACTGGGTAAGGTAAAGGTTTATGACACATAGGTATCCGGCAGGTTCGCAATTGACTGGCCAACACGTAGATAGGTACAGGGGAAACAGGTTTGGCCGGTCAAGGACGAACTATGAAAGGGGTGATGTCAGGAGCTTCACAGCCTGCATCACCTTGGTATTTGAACGGATACACGTCATAGGGTGGGGTCAGTAGATAGTATATTGACTCTGGTCAACAATTTGTTTGTGTCAACAAACAAATTGATACAAATAGATACATGTAGCCAATTTCCATTGGCATTTAGGGTGGAACTTTACCAGTGCTATTGCGGCCTGCTTGCCTTAAAAAATTACAATTGGATGATACACCAGTTGAAAGTGATAATTCGGACTAGGGCATTATTGAATAAAAGTGGCCCGATGCCTTTAGTCTGAGTCTTTATTTGGGTGGGTGCGCCTGCAAGGCAAAGTGGTTGTCTGATGAGACTCTTAAAATAGCAGAGGAAAGAAGGAATGCAAAAGGCAAAGGAGAAAAGAAAAAATACAGTCACTTGAACACAGAATTTCAAAGAAAAGCAAGGAGAGACAAGGAAAGCTACTTAAATGAACAGTGCAAAGAAATAGAGGAAAACAACACAAGTGGCTGGACTAGAGATCTTTTCAAAAAAAAATTGGGAAATCAAGGGAACATTCAAAGCAAAAATGACCATGATAAGGGACAAAGATGGCAAGGAGTTAGCTGATGCAGAAGAGATTAAGAAAAAATAGAAAGAATACACAGAGGAACTCTACAAAAAGGACCTCAACACCACTGATAACCACAATGATGAAAACAGTGAACTTGAGCCAGACATCCTAGAGAGTGAAGTCAGAAAGGCCCTAAAAAGCACTGCAAACAACAAAGCTAGTGGAGATGACGGTATCCCAGTTGAATTTTTCAAACCTCGAAAAGATGACAGAATCAAATTACTGCATTCGATATGCCAGCAGATCTGGAAATCAAAACAGTGGCCACAGGATTGGAAAAGATCAGTATACGTTCCAATCCCAAAGAAGGGTAGTGCCAAAGAGTGTTCAAATTATTGAACAATTGTGCTCATCCCACATGCTAGCAAGGTGATGCTCAAGATAATACAGGATAGACTTCAGCAGCACATGGAGAGAGAATTGCCAGAGGTGCAGGCAGGGTTCAGAAGAGGCAGGGGGACTAGAGATCACATTGCCAATATACGGTGGATCATGGAGAAAACAAAGGAATATCAGAAACAAGTATACCTCTGCTTTATTGACTACACCAAGGCCTTTGACTGTGTAGGCCACAATAAAATGTGGCAAGTACTTAAAGAAATGGGAATACCAAAACACCTCATATGCCTCATGAGAAATCTGTACAAGAGTCAAGAAGCAACAGTTAGGACAGAACACAGAATGACAGAATGGTTTGGAATAGGAAAAGGAGTAAGACAAGGCTGCATTTTATCACCCTACCTTTTCCACCTATACACAGAACACATAATGCGCAATGTAGGGATGGAGGAATCACAATATGGGATAAAAATTGCTGGGAGAAACATCAACAATTTGAGATATGCAGACAATACCACCCTAATGGCAGAAAGTGAGGAAGATTTAAAGAAACTCCTGATTAGGTTGAAAGAAGAGAGTGCAAAAGCTGGCCTGAGACTTAACATCAAGAAAACCAAGATAATGGCAACAGGCCCTATCAGCACCTGGAAAGTAGATGGGGAAGAAGTAGAAGCAGTGACGGATTTTTCTTTCTTGGGATCTAGGATCACTGCAGATGGTGACTGCAGACATGAAATAAAGCGGCGACTGATTCTAGGGAGACAAGCCATGAGAAACCTGGGGAACATAGTGAAAAGTAGAGACTTCACCTTGCAAACAAAAATCCATATAGTCAAAGCAATGGTATTCCCGGTGGTAATGTATGGTTGTGAGAGCTGGACCATTAGGAAAGCTGAGCGCAGAAGAATAGATGCCTTTGAAATGTGGTGTTGGAGGAGAGTTTTGAGAGTACCCTGGACAGCGAGGAGAACAAATAGGTCAATCTTGAAAGAAATCAGTCCTGACTGCTCCTTAGAAGGTCAAATAGTAAAGATGAAGATGAAGTACTTTGGACACCAAATGAGAAGAGAGGATTCACTTGAGAAAGCCTTGATGCTGGGAAAGGTGGAGGGCAAAAGAAAAAGGGGATGGCCAAGGATGAGATGGCTAGATGGCATTGTGGATGCAGTGGGCACTGAGCTGACCGGACTGAGGAGGATGGTGGAGGACAGGGGGGCCTGGAGATCAATGGTCCATAGGGTCGCAAAGGGTCGGAATCAACTGTGCGACTAAACAACAACAAATTTATTATTGTGTTTACAGCCAAACTCTGCAAAGCACATTCTTTTCTACTTCAAGCCCCAAGGGGATTTTTTTTTTATTTCCTTGGTTTGGACTGGTTCCAAAATAAAGCACATTCAAAAGAGAGGTATTTAATGTTTTATGTGTAATGTGCTGGAAACAAAATGCTTATCATGATGGCTAGGGGAAAAGAGCCATAAAGGAATAAAAACCCACATAATGCATATATTTTGCAAAAAGATAGTCATTTGAGAGAAATGAGATATTGGAAGGGGAAGGAGAGGACGAAATGTCAAGATCACATTTCGAAAAACATGAAGTAAATATGGTTCATTCCACCATCCAGTACTATGAAACAGCATCTTGTGTCTGATTTTATTCCTAATGAGAACACAATGACATATACAGTATATCTTACTAATAAAGAGTGCATTTAAATTCATTTTGATTGATCTACTCAAAACTTAGCAGTTTTAGCCAAACAAAGGCTAATTAAGGATAATTCAAATAACCAAACAAGTACCAGTTGAGCAGACGGTGATTTAGGGCCCATCCAAACTCAATCTAAATGGCTGAAAAGCATCTGTTCCTATTTGGGAGGAGGAGAGATTTGCCCTTCAGCACATTCCTTTTGTCTGAATGGAAACAAACTGTGTTTTATTGAACACTTGCCCTGATTGATTGTGAACAGCTAGGAGAAGTGAAATATATATTTATCATAGCATATTCTAGATCAGGGGTTTACAACCTTTTTGTGCCTGGGCCAGTCACATCCCCCTCACACAGGTGAGTGGCCCAGAGGCTTGGTTCCTCCTATCGATTCCGGTTTCAGCAGTGACGGGTGCAGTAATGGCATGATCCTGGCTGTTTTCGCAGCTTCCACGGCTTCCCATGACAGTGGAAGCAAGCACAATATGTTTTCACCATGTTTTCTGCCTTTTGTGGGTTTTTGGTGGCATTTTCAGCACTTCTGGGGTGTTTTCGGTGGTTCTGGTGGTGGTGGTAGCAGCAGCTCCAGGATCCTCACCATGGGCCAGATCAATTGGTGCCATGAGCCGGATTAGGCCCATGGACCATAGTTTATGAATTCCTGTCCTAGATCATTGCTGCATGCAAGGTTTCAATCAGCAATACACACACACACACACACACACAGACTTTTCAAAATTTTAAGTGAGGCATTTGGGGGGAAATTACTTCCCCATACCATTCGCAAATAACCAGGGGGAGTGTTTAATATTGGATATGCTGAATGGGATAATGAGCTGCATGATTCCTATATATGCTCTCTCCATATATGCTATATACTGTATGTGTTTTTCCCTGTTTAAGCTAATTTGTATTTTCAGCACTTTGGATATATAACATATATAAATTATCTTAAAAAGGGAAACAAACACACAATATCTGTGGTAGTGTTGTCTTGATAATCTCAGCATCACATCAGAGAGGTTTTAGCTCTCCTTTTCTGTTACTCAGCTTTACATTCTTAACTTAATCAATAGCAATAGTAATTATACGTATATGCCACCCCTTAGCACTTAGTACACACTCTGTATGGTTAACTAACATTTTGCCCCCAACATTCTGGGTCCTCATTTTACCGACTTCACAAGGCTGGAAGGTTGTGTCAACCTTGTGTCCCATCATGGTCAAACTCACAATGTTTTGGCTGCAGTACAGCAGTTTAACCACTGTACCACCAGGACTCTTTTTGAGAAATGCTCTATATTCATGGCACGAGACACAGATTACATATAAACAACAATGGCCAGAATCCTCCTGATGTTCATTTAAGGCTATTTACCATAGCTAATTGTGATTAACTGATTAGATCCTGCAGTGTTTCTCAATTTCATTCCTATTTATGACACATGCTGATACTTCATCCATTAGTTGCAAGCCACTCAGTTTCTTTGAGAACCTTTCAGTATTTTGTCCAAGGTATAAACTAACTATACAAGTAAACTAACTGAAACTTCCATAGAATTCACTTCAAACTTATGAACACATATGTCCTGAACCCAGGTTCTGGTCCCAATTAGAATATATCCAGTGAATCAAAGGGATTTGTGCAGATTTTAGCTCACCATTCAGCAAACATTTGCTGTTTGGATCTAAATCTTGGTGTTTTGTGAACACAGCCATGTGGGAATGATGTTATTTTGAAAAGGATGGCTCTTTTAAAACAACAGTATTAAATTAACAGCTTGCAGTTTTGACATATCTCTCCCCCACAGTATGAAAAACACAGATATCATTCAATAGTACTTACAAGCGGACTTCTGTTGTCACAGATCATGGGTCTCTACGGTACTGTGTACAGTTATTCATAGCTCTCTCCCTTTGCCCAAAAATTATTAGTCAGAAAGACAGAGATAATTATAAGGTGAAGATGAACAGCCTAATCCGCTGCCTTGAATCATCTCATTTTTCTGCATTATTCATATTTCTTGATTCTGTTCGGCAATGCAAGTTGAATGCTAATGTCTATGTTGCTTTGCTGGCTGCCACCATATTTCTCCCTAGAGAGAACTCTCTAGCAAGCACCTATTCTCTAGCTCAGGATTTAAGACTTCGCAGCATACACAGCCAGTTTTCACTGTGCCAAGATGACCAGTCCTGACTAGAATCATGCCAAGAGCAGTTTTTGATTTCTCCACATCTCTGGTTCAAATAGATTGCCCTGTCTACCGAAAGTACATTAACTCCACAGAGAAAAATGTAGCAAGGCCATTGTTCCAGAGAAATAGAGAACACTGGAGTATGTATAGTTGGGTGAGAAGCAATTTTCTGAGGCTTATTAGAAACTCACTCATGAGGCAAGACTCACTATTCAAAATAGACAGACTGCAAAACAAAAACAGATAGGTTACAACCCAACATATAATGTGTCCAAAAAAGGGGGAACTGGAAGTTCATCCCACAATAGTTAAAGACTGATTTTTGGGTTAGCTAGAATAGAGGATGACATAAGAACCGGTGTGGTATAGTAGATGGAATAGGAACCCGGAAACCTGGGTTCAAATCCTTGCTTGGCAATTTGAACTCATTAAGAGGTGATAGTTGTAAAAAAAACACCTTAAATATCTCCCATACTTAAAAACCCCAGAATCAGATGTGACTTGATGTCATATAACAGCAGAATCAAGGAGCTTAAGGAGTCTCAAGCTATACATAAGATATCTAGATTAATAGATGAGAGTACAGAAATGTAAATAAGGACACATTTTCATGGCATTTGGGGAAATAAAGCTTTATGGATATTTCTCTCTCTCTCTCTCTTAAAATATAACAAAAGCTAGCATATATTTCATAGGCAAATTTTGCTATGTGTCAAGGTAAATGGAGGGTTATGCTCCTAAATGAGATGATTTCCCATCTGTGAAGCAAGCATTAATATATAGGCGATCATCATGATGATCATAGTGAGAATATAATGCAGTGCCCTTTCATCTGCCTTCTGCATCACAGCATGACACCCATACCACTGATTCAGTTCCACACGTCACTTTCTGGTCCTGAACCCTTTAGGCAATCAAAGTCCTCATCAGCCCCAGTCCAGTATTTATGAAGCTGCTGCCCTCCATCAAGATGGATTCAAGTGGGATTTAATCCACTTGGGGACTATTACCCTTCCTTGTGGACTTCACCATAACTGCCCTACTGTCATCATTCTCTGTGTGACCTGTCTGATCTGGAAATCTAAACAATTCAGACTCCTTCTTTCTATTGCTCTTCACGTAACGATAGTGACCATACCTCATCCCCGAAGACAAGGATGAGTTACTGCAACATTGTGGTGGCAAAGATGTCTAGGAATTCCCTGGCACTCTTAAATAGAGTTCTTGCATAGGGAGAAATGATATTTTATATAAACATTGCCCATTTTTGTACAGAGTTGAGAAACCTGTGTAAAAATTCAATTACACTAATTATGTGACTTGCCCAATGATAGGATAAGTGCTGTTGTATGTAAGATTTGTCGGGTTATTTGCATCTTTCTTAAAAATAAGCTTGTCTTTCTGTGTGTGTGTGTGTGTGCGTGTGAATGCAACACTCAGAATGCAACACTCAGATATTTTAGAACTTTCAGACTTCCTCACACCTTCTGGCTGTGCTTACAGAAGTTGCAATACAATATCAAAGGAACATCCTTTTCCCACCTCTGTTCTGAGTACTTCCATGTTTTATTTTTAAATGATTATTTCATTCCCTTATCAGAAGGAAATCTTTTCTTTCTGTTTTCCTTGGAAATAAGGTGAACGGGAAGTGATATGATTTTGGAGGCACATGTATTATATCAGAGTCCAAGAATCTTTCAAAGAAGTGGACATTTATGACCACAAAGAGACTTTTAAAAAGAATGCCCAGCAACAGAGGTTAAGCAATAGCCAATTTTGATTTGGCCACTATCCATTATTTCTGAAGGAAAGCAAGACTCTCTGGAAAACTAATTTCCAGGCGCAGGCTTTAAATCTTTTGCCTCACTATTTTTCTCCTTAATAAACACTGGACATCTGCCACATCGTACTCAGGCCTTTAAAGGAAAGGCAGACCCACTGAACTGCCCTTACTAATTTTTTCCCCACTCCTAGAATCTATGTGTTGGCAGGCTGCTCTTCATGTTAATGGCTCAAGTCAAAGTTCAGAGCAAACCAGCAGGGCATCCACTCTTGTGGTTAGCTTAAGTATACCTTGCAGCCTGCGAGAATTGACCTTAGTGGAAAGAAAGCTAGTAAAGCTTTCTTCTACATATTTTTATGATTGTTTAGAATGTTTATCGACTATTTCCTGTTTGAGTTTCCTGACTTCACCCCTTGCTAGTAATTATATAAACAGGGCACCCCTGCAAGAGACGGCTCCTCTGTGCACTCTTCTGCACAGTGAGAAGTGTGCTGGTAAGTTTGCATTACATGAAGTCACAGGAGGTGTTGGAGGAAAGGTCTGGGGGTCATGAAAAATGCAGGTGTGGAACTTCTAGAAGAAATCCAATGGGACCTTTGTTCTGATCTGCCCCATGTGATGGGATAGTTCAAAAGCTGATCATGGCAAAAGCTACTGGGCAGGAACAGGAGTAAAGGTAAACAACACCATAAAGCTAGAAGTTGAGTGTATAAACATTACGGTGTTTGGTATCAGTGAACTAAAGTGGACTGAAATGGAATGTTTTCAATCAGACAACTACAAAGTTTTTTACACGGGACATGAAAGAGTTTGGAAGAAATGAAGGGGCTCTAAAACTGAGGCAAGATGTAGCACAGACAGTTAGGGGTTTTAATACTGTCACCTTAACAAATACAAAGTCTAACCACACAATATTAATCAGGCTTTGGGGGAAATCTATCAGCAAACCAGAGCCAGAGGTTTGAATTTAGAATCCACTTTACCTGGAGAAGATCAAGTCTGTGTGGCCATGGGCAAGCTGCAATGAGTATCCCCTCAAGAAAGGAAGGGTAAACAACCTCTGAGTACTCTTTACTTGGAAAACCCTAATAAAAAAGGGTCATCATAAGTTTAAATTAACTGCACATTATCATTATGTCCACCTATTATACAAATCTACCATTCAATTCACAGTCGAGGACTGGTATGAAATTACAGTTCAAGCCCTAATCAAGGACCTAATAACTGTTAAGGTAACATCTAAGTATATATGCAGTTCCTAATAAAGGTTTTTTTTGAGAGTTAGGATGTTCAAGTCCAATATATCCAAAAATTCCAAATATCTAGATTGTCCTTTACGAGTTGCTCCAAGGGCTCCGATCACTTTGGTTACAATAACAAATTTCTTCCTTCATAGATGCTCAATGTCAGTTTTGCAAATCACAGTATTTTATTTTTCCCAGCTGTTTGCTTTACCCCAACATTTCAAGAGGTGCTCCCTGCCCCACATAATGAACCAACAGTACTACCTGGACCTGGTTCATAGCCACACGGCTGTTCATATGTAATCTGTAAGTAATCATTACTGCTACATATATTACACAAAGGAAAACAGGTGTACATTTTCATGGAAATGCTATACATCTACAGGGATTAATAATTATGTTCCCATTCCAGACTTCATTGCATTAATTAATAAACCTTGAAGCATGTATCACCAATGCTGAAAGTCACAACTGTAAGCCTGCCCTGTGAGGCATCCATTGCTAAATTACTTCCTATTAACCAATGCCACTGTTCTGATATAACTAAATTATCCTTGACAATAGCTGGTTGCCAGCTTTTGCTAGAAACTTCTATTCTTATGATAGCCAGGCTCAAAGATTAAATCACCATCTAAGAAAGATTCCATGGAGACAGCTCCCTTTGTTTTAATATGACAGCTTAAAAGAAAAGTCAGCTTGCCAAATAAATTCTGACAAAGAGCTAAAGGAGGAAAAGTGCTTTCTCACATAATCACACCTGTAATATTATCTCTGCACATCTGTAAAACCTGGGTTTGTGGTCACCCTTACCCTTGGGACTAGGGAAGGCATTGGCATTAAATAGTTTTTTTAAAAAAATATTTATTCATTCTTTGGTTCGCAAGATTATGAACAATAAAACATGCACATCTTTCAATTTTCTATCATGAGGGGTGTCAGGTGCTTTTCTTCCCCTCCCCCTTTTAGTTATCTACAAATAAATGCACAAAACTAAAATTGTGTGTCTTTGGGGAAAATGCCCTTAGAAACACTTAAGTTAAGAAAGAACAGGTATACATTAAGGAGAAAGTGCTGCAGTGTGTTTTTTTTGTTTTTTTTATATTAAAGAGAAAAGGGATTTTAAAGTATATAGCAAAATCTGAATGTATTTTACTATGAACAAACACAAAGGTTTGCAATCCAATAAGAAAGGGATTAAGAAAATTGCAGGTGATATTTGGGTGAAAATGTGATATTTGGGGGAAAGATACTTCTGTATCACTGCTTTCAGACCAAAGGTGTGGGATACTAAATAATAAACAATGTGCCAAAAATCAAATTGATAAATCATTGTTGTTGTTGTTGTTGGTGGTGGTGGTGGTGGTGATGGTGAGTAATGAAAATATTATTATCAGATCTATCGGATTAATCAAATTTTTCAAAAAAAATGAGCAGAACCTGTTGTATGGGTCTAGAGAGGGGAAAACATCTTATTTGAATAGGGTTTGAAAAGTTACTTTTTCGGGCTGTGATTCCCTGCTGGGAGACGTCAAGAGTTCTTCTCAAAAGCTGCTTTTTAAAACTGTGCCTCTGAATTGACTTGAAATGCTGATATGTGCATTATCCAGTTGACACTTTCAACAGCCTGTCTGTGTTTGAAAATTAACTTTGCAAGAAAATTAGTACTGCTATGGCTACTATTGCACAGATATATTTCAGTAAGCTAGAATGCAAGCACGGCGCCAAAATGGCCGCCACGCTCTTTGCGGGCCCCCCCACCGGACTTGGACATCCGGGTAGTTAGGGGTGTGTGGCCAGCACCCTTTAAAAGGGGTGGCCACGAGGCAGCCGCGCTGCCATTTTGCGAAGCGACGGAGAGGAGAAGTTTTTCCCCTCCACCCCCTCCCTAGTTAACAGTGTGATATTTTGGTCGCTTCGGGGCCGGGTGGGAATTTTTGGCTGGGACCTACAATTGGCTTCGGGTCCTGGCTTTTTTGCCCATCCCACACTGTTGCTATGGTTTGACATAGGGGTTTCTTGCTCTGCTGTTCACTTTGGTCACATGGGCGGGTAGCACTGGTAAGGTAAACATTTATGACCCACAGGTATCCGGCAGGTTCGCAATTGACTGGACAACACTAGACAGGCACAAGTTGGTTAACGTTGTCCGGTCAACGATGAACCAGGCAATGGGGTGATGGCACGAGCTAGGCAGCAGGCATCACCCCGTTATTTTACGGATACGCGTCAGAGGGTGGGGTCAGTAGTTAGATTATTGACTACGGTCAACAATTTGTTTGTTGTCAACAAACAAATGGATACAAATGGATACATTGTAACCAATTGCCGTTGGCAATTTTGGGTGGAACCTTACCAGTGTTACTTTGGCCTGCTTGCCTTAAGAATTATAATTGGTTGAATACCAATAGAAATTTATAATTCGGACTAGGGCATGAATCAATAAATGTGGCCCAATGCCGTTATCCACTTTTACCAGTGTCTGAGTCCTTTATTGGTGGGTGCGCCTGCAATGCCATAGCATGGTTTTAGAACTTTGATTTCTCACATTGCATCCTAGGAGAAGGACCAGGTGAGATCACCTGAAGTGTGTGTAGCTAATGGAGACATGTGTCATGCCACCTATGTGGTTTAGGCATGCTGCCTAATCCCAGAATACCAGCAGGAGATGCTGATGAATCGCATCAGTGTACTGTATTTCATATCAAAACAACCATCAAAGGATTGCCATAAATCATAATCAACTTGAAAGTACTTTGTTATTATTACTACTGAAGCTGCTACCATTAGCAACACTCATCAGTTTACCAAAGCACCCAATTACTGGGTCACAACAAAGAATAACAATATCATAACAAAATACAAACAATAGTTAAAACAAATGCAGCAAAATGGTGAAAATAGACCAGAAAAATAAACCCAGTAAAATTAATATTGATAACCAGATATATAATGCGATGGAAGACCCAATTGCTTGGTGACAGCTCTCTCCTCATGTTTATCTTTCAGGTTCCATTTATAAGCATCATTTTGTAGCCAGATTCCTAACTCACTGAATTATCCAACCAGCTACTAATAATAACATTCATATTAATAATATGAAGCATGTTCCTTTAGGTACGGTTGGGACTGTAGAATTCCACAATAAAGTTATAAAACAGCAGCTGGCATGTTCCAGTCTCAGATTTGAACAATAACATTCATATTATGAATGATCCTATTTAGGATTATATAGTTGCTCCTAGACATGCATTAGTTTTAATACCAATTTACTACGGCAAATATGAAAGGTTTTTAGGGTAGAGCGTGTACAGTTCCAATGTAAGAATGAAAGCTCCCTCTCCTCAATCAGTGTTTAATTTGCTCCTAGCTAACTCTTTCAGGGGATTGGGTAGCAAGAAGAACCTTTTTTATACCCAGTCAACAGCATTGTTTCTGTCCTAGCTTTAAATCATGCTGCTCTTCATTTAGTCAGCTGTGAAGTACAAAAGTTAATTAACCTTCACTAGAGGTTTCCAAATTTATTTAATGGTCATTTTCTATTTTCAGAGTTTTCAGAGCAAACTGATTTTGCAAGTAGAAGTATCCTCATACAGTAATACCTCATACAAAGTCAGCTTCATACAACATCGAATTCATACATCGCCTAATTTCTTGAAAAAGTTACCTCATACAAAGTCACTCGACTTTGTATGAGGCATTCAGTTTTTCCCAGGTTGCATTGTGCCTGGGCAGTATAAAAGACAGGACACATGCGTGCATTGCTCTTGTGAGTTTTGCACAAAGCAAAGAGTGTTTAGGAGTGGTTTTGAGTGTGATTTTGGATTTTTTGAATTTTTCATCAGAATTTTTAGAAGCATTCCTGGGATTTTTGCAGCATTCTTCAGGTTCTTGGACAATCAGGGTTGTTTGACATGTTTTTGTAATGTATTTAGCCTTTAGACAATGTTTTCTTAAAGTTCTGTCACTTTCCTGTCTGTTTCCTTGACTTTGCCCTGATTTCTGTGCTGTTACAGTACAATGTATCTCTATGAAAACAATGTTGTACGAGGCATCGCAGCAAGGATTTGGATGTTGTATGTATGAGGCATCGCGGCTAGGATTTTGCATGCCTCATACAAAGTCCAAATCCGTATAAAGTCCAAACTTGTGGAACCAAGTTTGGACGTTGTATGAGGTGTCACTGTATATTGGAAGAAATGTTTGGTATCAGGCTTTCTCAACAATGTTGATCAGGCAGTGTTTACATGCATCTGCTAGCTGAAGACATTATTCTTTTCTACCTCAACGGGACTGTTGTGGCTCAAGTGGCTAAGATGCTGACTGGGAGGCAGAAGGTCAGCAGTTTGATTCCCAAGTACTGCAGAATGGAATGAGCTCCCATCTTTGTCCCAGCTCTTGCCAACCTAGCAGTTTGAAAGCAAGAAATTGCAAGTAGATAAATAGGAATCACTTCGGTGGGAAGGTAACAGCATTCCATGTGCTCCAGCGTCTAGTCATGCCTGCCACATGACCATAGAAATGTCTGCAGAAGCAGATAGTGCTGGCTCTTCGGCTTTGAAACAGAGATGAGCACTGAACCCTAGAGTCAGATATGACTAGCTTTCGAGCAAGGGAAACCTTCACCTTTACCTTCCTAGCTCGGCTTATAACACACTAAAAATGGATGAAACAGAACCATGGATTATTTGCATACTCTTCCCATAGGAGAAAATATGCCTTAAAAATCTTTGCTTAGTCATCCCAAATTTTGTTTCAAGAAAAACTAGACCTGTGTGTTATTGGTAAATTAGGCAAAGGAGCCCATTTTCCTATTTGTTTAATATATTCTCTTAAAAGCCTTGTCCTTAGGCTTTTGAGATTTCCACAAGCAATGCCCATGTATTTCAAGCATATCTTGAGATTCATTTGGAGGATCATATTGAAGCATTACTTCATGTTGCTCAACATCCACAGGAAATGACCATTCAAGATTTCAGACAGATATTTTTTTCCTCTCCACACTATGCAGACATTATGGATCGAACCTGTGGCCTTCTCTCACTGTTTGTTACTAAACCATGTCCCTTCCTCATCAGAAGGTCTTGAATCTTGATTCTTTTTTTAAAGTGAATGTTAAACATATCAGGAAGCTATTTTTGTTTGCCCCCCACATGCATACAGACACATTTCCACCAATTAAAACAGACATGAAAGGAGCCTCATTTGGGCGTTCCCTGAGTGGATTTTCTTCTGCAAAAATCCTTTCAACCCAGAATAATTTCTGAAATGAAATTATTATTATTATTATTACCAGTTAAAAATTCAATCTTTTACTGTTTCTGAAAATGACTCTAACTGAACTTTGGCATCCATGAGCTCTCTGATGACATCTACATTTGTGGCAAAATTCTAGTTAATGTGTTAAATACTAACATAGTGCAGCAAATAACATGGACTAAAAAAATGAAAAGCATGCCAATTTTCCATTCCTATGTTTTTGAGATTTTTCTAAAATCCACTGAGTTCTTTCTCCTATGTTTTGCCTCCATTTTTATTGCTTGCTGGAAAGAAGAAATCATAAAGTTTATCAGGTTTCTTGTACAAAGTGTTAAAGACATACTCAGTGGTGGGCATCAACAGGTTTGTACCAGTTTGTCAAAACCGGTAGCAGAAATTCTGGCAGGCCCCGCCCATCCAAGTTTTGAAAAAAAGTACTGTACAGTAGTCCTAATTTGGGTGTAACACAGGGCTTTCCATCTGGCCATGCTCACCATACCACGGCCACAGTGTGGTAGTAAAATTTTTGGGCGATATACTGTATCAGCATCCAGCAAATGCATATATTCTCCTTATCTGCTTCTCTTACTAACTACTTGAGCCACTCTTCTTCTCACATGGTTGGCTCCAGCACTGGGGCCTACTTTAAACAACAATACAGCATTGTAAGAGAGCAGGAAGGAGGAACGCCAAGCCCTCTCACTTAACCTGAAATATGAACAGCAGTAACTATGCGCTGCTGCTATGTGATTTCTTGACTATCGCTTCCTGATTCCTGTATTACAGTGCTAAACTGCTTGGGAAATGCCACAGTGCTAAATGCCATCCAGGTAAAAACTGAAAATAAAAATAATCTATGGGTTTAAGAAGGGAGAACCCTGAGATAAGTGAAATAAGGAGCACATCATCTGGATAGCAAATAATTGTCAGTGTGCTACATGGACCTTAGGGTGGAACACACACTGAATATGAAAAAGCCTGCTGATATTCTTTGTTCGGCTTATTTCTTTCTTTTCTTTTTTTAAATGCAAGCACAAAAAGGGTATAACAGAGGGTATAACCATGAGTTTGGCATAAACATTAATATAAACTGACCATATGGTCAAAATGCATCTGATTAAAACTGAAATCTGTGATGTAACAGTCAGCTGAAGAGCACGTAATAAAATCTGTAGGTCATTCAAGGACGGACTGTAAGTGTTTCTCCTTCCAGCCTTGCAATATTAGTTTTTTTCCTATTTCTTAAAAGGTGAGCAAAGTGTGGCCTATAGGCTCTTGTTGGATTGCAAATTGCCATCTGTTCCAATAGGTTCTGCTGGTGGGAGAGAATGCTGAAGTTCTGTAGCAATAATAACTGGAGAGACTTGCTTTGCTTCAAAATCCCAGAGTACTCCTAAAAGAAGGGACTGGTAAATCACCTCTGAATCCTTTATACCAAGATAACTTTAGAGATAGTATCCATACGTTGGAATTAACTTGATGGCAGGTGTGTGGAGGCTGTACGGGTCTGGATGGGGGACAACGGGCTTCAGCTGAATCCCGGCAAGACTGAGTGGCTGTGGGTTTGGGGGTGCACGTTATCCCGGGAGCTACCAGCTCTGGTTCTGGTTGGGGCTTGACTGCCCCAGACAGATCTGGTACGTAACTTGGGGATCCTGCTGGACTCACGACTGCTGCTCGAAGGCCAGGAGGACCTTTGCACAACTTCATGTTATTTACCAGGTATGCCAGTTATGCTCGCTCCTGGACCAGGACTCCTTGCTCATGGTCGCTCGCACTCTGGTCACCTCCAGATTGGATTACTGTAATGCATTCTACATGGGGCTGCAGCTGGTCCAGAATGCAGCTGCCTGGGTAGTGATGGGGTGGGGGCGATATACTCATGCCTCACCACTGCTTCTGGAGCTGCACTGGTTGTCAGTGTGCCTCCGTGTGCACTTCAAGGTGCTGGTTTTGACCTTTAAAGCCCTACATGGCAGTGGACCTGGATACTTAAGGGACCGCATCACCCCAAGGTATTCTACCCGTCCTATGAGGGCAGACCGGAGAGGCTCAATGCTGGTCCCTTCTACAAGAGAAGCTCACCTGATGGGGATCAGAAGAAGAGCCTTTTCGGTGGCTGCCCCAGCCCTGTGGAACCTCCTTCCACCTCCAGTGTGCCTCCAGCCAGAGCTGCTCCCTTTTAGGAAGGCCATGAAGACCTGGTTATGCCAGCGGGTGCGGGGGCTGGCAGGTGTGATGGCCCAGTCCCGCTGCCTTATATAGTACCTTCAATTGACCTGTCTGATTTTATTCTGCCCCCTCCCCACACCTTTTAAAAAAACCTTTTAATGTCTGTTTTAATTCCTTTTTGTCTTCTTAAGGGGTTAGGGTGGGTATTGTAGGGTTTACTTGTTTTACGGTTCTTCTTTAGATAGGAGTTTTAATATTGTTTTTAGTTTTGATGTCTTTTAGGGTTTTATTATGATATGGGACTTTCTTTGTAAGCCACCCTGAGTGGTGTTTACACCAATAGGGTGGAGTATAAATAAACTAACTAACTAAATAAAATATAAATATTATTATTGCTATCTGTCTGGCCAGATATCCTGCTATGGTAATGGAATACATTGTACAGCCAGAGACTCAATGCCAAGTGTTGGGTGGTGGTAAATAACCTGATTCCCTAAAGGGGTCAACAGCTATAAGCAGATGAGGCCCTTTAGGAGGGGTGATGGTCTTATCAGTGGAGGAAATGCCACTGGAAACCATCATATTCGACCCAATGGTAAAATGAGCAGAGGAGGAACCACTTCACTATTCTGATTCCCAATGGTCGTGGAGGCTGAAGAGGCCATGCCAGATGGACTGGCTGTGAAGGCACACGTTGTTAATATCCTCAAGGTTGCAGAAGTCCATTGCAGTTCCAGTGTTAAATCCTGCATATCTCATTTCATACATGCCACAGGAAATGGCTCTGTGATCACAGTGTTGGTCACTTCATGGCAAGTTAGGACCCACCTTAACAAATTCATGCCACGTCATCTCTGAAAATTATTTCCAGGGGGAAATGTATACTCAGATACGAGTAGTAGCCGTTGTTGCCGATTATTAGCATTGGATTTTGGCTACTACAAATACCATAATTCTCCATCCTGAGAGGTCAACATGCTGTACAACATGTTGCAAACACCTGAATTAGAAGCATCAGGAAGAAACACATAACCTGGAAGGCTTTGAGGCCAAGTTCCACCAGGTATCCTGCTCACCCATTTCTTTCCTCCAGGAATTTAATAAAAGAAGCCATTGAACACACACACACATGCACATAAGTGCTGTTCCTCCTTCTTGCATGTGAGCACAAGAGAAACGTGGATTTACATCCCTAACTTTAATTCTGATCTCAGATTGTCAGATTTTTGAGAGGTACTAGGGTATAATCACAATCTAGGAATGAACATTAACATAAATTGATTATATGGCCAAAAATGTATATTCCCAAGTGTAGATAAAATAGAAAGACCTTCAGGCTATTGATCAGTGTTGCTCTCTGACTAATTCCTTGTCCCCCTTTTGTGCCTCACTTTGTATTCTTGAGGGCATATAGTGCCAGAGGTATATGTATAGTGTTTTACTAATATGGAATGACTGACAGAGAGTGTACACTTGCATATTAAAGGACTTGTCTTAATAGCAATAGCAATTACACTTCTATATCATTCCATAGTGCTTAATGCCCTTGCTGGGTGGTTCATAAGGTAATTAGCATTTTGCCCCCAGCATGCTGGGTACTCATTTCATCTGAAACATTTTTTAACCCTTAAATGTTAAATATTATCTTGGGAGATGGTGAGTGTTCGTATGCTGGAGGGATTCAACTGACAATTAGACGCCCACTTGTAAGAGAAATTTCAATATGGATTCCTGTGTTGAGCAGGAGATTGGATGCAATGGCCTCAGAGTTAACTCTGAGGTAACCTCAGGTTGGTATGGGAGAAACGAAGGTAGGTGCTCACATGCTTCGAAGCAAAACAATTTTGTGAACTTTCTCAACTCTTGAGAGAATGAAAGTGTGATGTATGCTAGTTTGCAACACAATTTGAGAAATATTGCTAAAAGGCTGAAAATCTTACCTTTACTCTTTCTCAGTTTATTCACATCACTTGTATCTGCTTGGTTATTAGAATGCGAAAGCAGGTGTTACCAATTTTAAAAGTTTTACTCTTATAATGACTGAAAAGTTATATGGTTTCCCTTAAAATATAAACAGGGTTTTATTTTACTCAGACACCACCACCATTTGTCTTCAAGAGCTCCAGGCACTGGTCATTGAATTTTATGTCTAATAATATATTTCCTGCAGGCTTTAAAAGAAAGCACTGTTTTGTAGCATAATAAAAAATACTGTTGCATCATGCTATATATTTTCTTTCACACAAATGGTGCATTTAATGTATCTATATGCAATCAGTATATTTATGAGATTCATTGTCCACTAGCAATTGGCAAGAACTCCTGGTACAATTTGGAATGTGCTCACTCAGCTGAGCTAATTTTGATTCAGTTCAATTTGGTCTCAAAATTAGAGTTTAGACTATTGCTGATGCTCTATTCATGGGCCTGCCACTAAAAATAGTTTGAAAACTGCAGTCCTGTAGAAACATGAAATCAATAATTTGGATGGTGTGTGTTGGTTCAGGTACTCTGTGTGACTAGGTTTCCTTGGGCTCCCAACCAGACTGCATCTTCTATACTGTATCTGAGTTAGGGATGTAAAACTTGACTTGATGAAATGAAACCATCATAGTTTATCCCCTCAATACATGTCTGCTGACAGACAGGTTTTTCTAAAATGTGCAGTAAAGCTGTTACTCATTTTGTTATGTAAATTGGTTAAATGAGTAGCACTGAATGGATTGTTTGTGTCTTTGCGATCAGTCCAGCCTATTTTGTTTGCTTCTTATGTATGTGTGCTTAGGTTCGCAAAGGGAAAAAATATGCATTCTGTGCACAGAGAGGTTTACACAAGTGATATTCTGAGCAAATTGGGGGGAAACCACAAACAAATAGAAAATTGTAGTTTTTGAAGTTATAGCTGTGTTAGTTAGTCTGTGCAGTCATATTAGCCAAGAAACAAAACAAATGTAAAAACAAAACAAAAAAGACAAAAACCTTTGTGGCAACTTGAAGACTAACTACTATATCTTAATGTGAACATTCATGGTGCCTTACTCTCATGTCAAAGTTCTCTTAAAGGGGATTACAAACTCTTTGAAGAGTTTTCTTACTGTGTTGAGATAGACAGTTTCAAGAAGAATTTGGTTGTTGACCGTATCACAGTGCTAACTCATGGTGTTTCCAGCATGCCCCACTGATTTGCACAAATCACATCTCATCCAATAACGCCCTGAGGGATTCACTTCTATCACCCTAACCCCACACTACCAGCCATATTACTGTTGTGACCTATTTAAAGACAGCACCTTCACTGTCCCACAACGCAAGAGTGGGATAAGCAAAAAATGAGATGGAATCCTCTCTTAAATGTGCCAATCAGAAAATCAAGGCCAAAAAAAATCTTATCTGGCATTTGAGAGTGATCCCAAGTACTAAAGCAGTCATGCCATCTGAAACTATCACAAAGACACTGTACAGAGGGTGGGATGGGCTTAAAAAGCCATGTAGCCAGTGGTGGGCATCAGCAGGTTTGCACCAGTTTGCCCAAACTGGTAGCAGAAATTCTGGCTGGTCCAGTCCATCCAGGTTTTGAAATAAATTAGTCCTAATTCTGGTGCAATGCAGGGCTTTTCCCCTGGCCACACCCACCATACCACACCCACAATGTGGTAGTAATTTTTTTTGGAGCCCACCACTGTATGTAGCCTTGCCCTCAAAACAGCAAGCAGTGTTGCAATAGCATCCCTTTCAATCCTGCCTTTCTATCCAGTTTGAGGGAAGGGAAAAAACTCTTCCATCATGCCTAATACAGGCAGGTGTCAGAAGGGTGCATTTCTTTACATCTCTAATTTGATCACAAGCCATTATGTGGCTTTAAAAATCAGACCTGGCACATTTAATCTGGATTGGGGGAAAACTGGAAGATGTTGGAATTCTGTTAGTGAGGATTCACTTCTCTACAGAATTAAGCAGCAGTTCATAAAAATCTTTCCTTGTAGCATTCTTCTCACTTACCTAGAAACATTTTTTGTTTCTTTCCCACCCCTTAAAGTGCAATAATCCTGAACACTCAATTTAAATCAGAAAATGAAGGCTTACTTTCATACCTCTGAAATTTGCAGGAGTCCAGCCCCCTTCCTCTCAGTCTTTTGAAACCTCCATGGAATTTATTTTTAAATGCTGGAAATCTCTCTTGGACAATAAAATAAAATAAAATCATCATACTCCAAGGTGTGTAGAACAAAATATGGATAAGGCCAATACAGTAAAAAAAAATATTTCTTTGAGATATTCCAGGTAACATCATGCCACTCCACTCAGACCTCCCCTTCTTCAGTACATTTTCCAAACACCCATCCATCCATCCATCCATCCATCCATCCATCCATACATACATACATACATATACCCCACCCCACAAACTTCATTCGTGTTATGCATGGAAACTGCCAAATTCTGCATAGCTTAATGCTCTTTTTGTTGAATCTTGTAGAATATTCCATTCTACACATGAATTATAATAATCCTGAGCACCAAAATATTTCTTCCAGGAAAAAAAAACACACAAATAGTCCAGGAAAGCCCATGGAGTTTCCTTTGAGATAGTGGAATTCCACAGAGGCATCTTGTTGTAACAAGAAAAGGTGACACCACCACCTCCACCCCCCAAACCCCACTCTCCATCTGACACTGAAAGGATGTTTAGTTCTGGGGCTTGTTGCATCTACTTCCTGAATGAATGGTAAACTCATTGCTTCTATTTCATTAGGGACAAATGTTGTGTGCATAGAAATTCAACCTTTTTAGTATTGTAGCAGAGTAATTCCCTCCTGGTTCATTGCTAAGTCAAAGATGATGGTCATGAAAGAATTTTTCCCAAACTGCTGAAACATGAATAGCTATGAATATTTATAGGGAAGAATAAACTGCAGTAGCATATCAAAATGTAGCTGAGCAGGTGAATACATATAACATTTCAGAAACAATGCTAGACAAGGCCAAAGCCTGCTGTTTAAAACATATTAACATTAAGTTATGTCACATTGCTCCCTGAGCCGTTAGTATGACTTGCATCCTACATAGTTGAGAAAGAAAGAAGGAAAGACAGAGAGAATGAATAGTGGATTCAATGAATTTTGGCTTAATGGTTAAGGCTCTAGGCTTAGAGACTGGAAAGACGGGTTCCATTCACAAGAGCTGCATGATGGGGGACATGAAAGGAGCCTCATTCGGGCATCCTCTCCAAAAAAACCTTTCAACCCAGAGTAATCTCTGACATGAAAATGAACAAACAAATGAATGAATTTTGGTGATTTTTTAAAAAAAATCACAAAGTTACAAGGGTCAAGAGACTGACATTATTCAGAAACTGCTTTAACTATAGTGAAAATGCCTTGGAGAGAAAATAAACTTTTGGAGACCAATATTAAAACACAGGTGTGGATGAAGCAATATAAATTATTTTCCTATTAATGGACAGATTCAAAGTTTAGAGCTTTCTGTTGTTGATTAAAAAGAGTATAAATCTCCAATCCAAATTAATTACACCTGCGACGAGCCTATTGCATTTTCCATGACCATTTAAATAATTACTTTTCCTTTTGGATAAACTGTTTTGGATAATGCTTAACTGGGAAAAGGGAAAATATAAATAAATAAAGTACTGTAGTTGCCAACATATAAGACACATCAGAGTATAATACATACCCCGTTATTACCAAAATAGCCCACTATGGGTCACTATATACAGTACAAGATGCATTCCATTTTTCCAGTGTATTTTAAGGGGGGGATGGGTCTTATACACCAGCAAATACTATATATATATATATATATATATATATATATATATATATATATATATATATATATATATATATATATATATATATATATATATATATATATATATATATATATATATATATATATATAACTAAGACCGTGACATACATTCGTTTTGCTATTACATTCTACCATGGTATACACAGAAGATATAGGTTCTGCTTAGTCATTTAGGAGGTATGTGGAACCCTCACATATTGAGAGAAGTATTCTTACATTGCTTACATTACCTGAACAGGAGGATCCCCAAAAACTGAGATTCTGGTTCACATGGTGTTGTGTATACATGCAGTTCAGCTGCTTGCCATTAGTGCAGCTGATGGAGCTCACATGGCTCCAATTCACCCAATGAATAACTAACACGGGAACAAAATAATGCAGTGGGCTTCCATTTGCCTTCCACGTCATGGTGTGACACTCTTGTTCCAGTTCTGTGAGTCACTTTCTGGCCCTGGACCGTTTTGGCACACAAAGTCCTCCTCAACCCCAGACCAGCATTGTTTACTGGTTATTCCTACCTATGTTATTCCCAGTTCTACAATATTCATTTTCAAATGCAGTGAATAGACCTATACCCATTATTTTTTTACCACAGATTCATATAAGAAGAGTATGCAGTATAGCAGTTTCATTTTTGTATCATTTTACACTTATGCTCAAGAAGAAATATGTATTTTATTTTTTTATAGTAGTAACAAAGTTGACCCACATTTTCATCTCACTTTCTCCCATGACCCCCAAGGTCATTGAGACTGTTAGTCAATCATCATCAGCTTTGATTTTTCGATGGTGGTGTTAATTCTAGTTTAGGAATTTTAATTGGAAATGTTATTTACTTGGCACACTAATATGTCACGTTGCTGTGCATTATCTTTCCCTAGTCAGGCAACAGCTAATGAGCCATAATCATGCAGAGCATTGTGCTTATGCCTGAATAATCTCTTGTTACATGTAAAGATGTCTCAGCCAATCAACTTGGTGACATTAGAACTTCACCTTGAACTAAACTACAACTTTGTTTGGATTTGGTATGCCATTGTGAGCATACAGAAATACTTATTCAGAACAGACTTACATAAAAAGATGGAGCTTTCCAAGCGTGGCAGATTCCTTAGAAGGACTGGTATTCAAAAACATGCTAGCCTTGTGGTGGATTGGAAGAAATGAAACCTAATTTGTGATAGGCATGTGATACTATGATCGTTGGCTGGATTCCTTTAGGGGAATGGCAAGAGGGTGGAACATGTTTGAGGAGATAAAACCCAGAGGAAGGAGCAGAACTCTCTCTTGATCTGATGCTTCATGCTGATGGTGAGCAGTGAATGTTTACAACATGTAGGTGCTTAAGCCGGAAGGGGCCCCCTGGACTTCCCCATTTAGAGAAGCTTTCTTTGTTTTAATGTGCTTTCTGAACCTTTGAAGAAGATTCTTCTGTAACTTACTTTGATTACAACATACTTTTAAAATACCAGAAGATGACTGGACTGTTTACTTGGCTATATGCTATCTTATTTACAATAACCTAATATCCTGGATTGCTAAACATTCAGCTCTGCAATGATTTTTTTAAAACCATCCTATAATGATGGTGGTGGGGAAAAGTAATTAAAGAGGCTATATTCCCTTGAGTTCTAAAAACATATTGTTGGCTTTAACTATCTGATAAGGAGTCACAGACATATTGTTTGACATCTGAAGTGTTATATGTACACATTTCTTAGGCTAACTATTTTGAAGAAGATCAGAAATGAATTAATTGTGCTCATTATAGTCCAAATGTAGTTAATTTTTTTGAGAACATTCTGGATGGTGAAAATGCAAAAAAAAGGCCTTTTCTTTTATTTATAGATCAGCTTGACTTCACTTTCTTGTCCCTCCATGTGAAAACACTTCAAAAATGTGCTACCTGCATAATTTTTGGCTTCTCTGGCATCAACTGTTCATAGCAGGGTTTTTCTCCTGCATGCAACTAAGTGACAGCTATTCTGAAAACTTTCTTGATTGGAACAGTGGTTTTTAAACTTTCTCATTTCAGAGGAACACTATTACTGTACATTATTTCTTCTCTACGGAATCTCTTCATCTGTACAAACAGGTTAGAGCAATGAAAAATTCATAACACTTCAATAATAACTGAAGCATGGTAATGACCTAAGACAGTGGTTCCCAACCTTTTTTTTGCCATGCCCTACCCAAGCATCTCTAAGATCCTGATGCTCCCCATGACACATCATTCTTATGATTCAAAAAGTGAATTCCTATTCATGTGCAGGAAGCCTAAAAGGCCATTCACTGTTATTAACTCATTCTTGAATTGTTCCCCTTAAAAATCAAGTTGGCCCCCTGTGTGCCCCATGTTGGAAACCACAGACCTAAAACCTAAATCTCTGCAATGTAATTTTGTTGATTGCACCCTGTGTTGAGAGCTGTAGGCTAGAATATAAATACTGTAATAAACCTATCATTAGGTCCACAAGTACCCATGGTTCTAAGTCTTCACATTCATCTAGAATGGCTGCTAGTGTCCTATTCTACTTCCATCTGTGACACAACATCCCACTTTTGAAGTGGAGATGTTCATGAGATGTTCAACAATGCAGTTGGCTCCATGAATTTTTATGAGTACATCAGTACCTCGCTTAAAGAGCATAATGTGTTCCATGGGATTGCTCTTTAAGCGAGTTTGATTTTTAAGGAAACATCATTGTAAGTGACCAATTGTGACTTCTGGTGGTGGGGATTGTGAACCCCGATTTAGTTGTTAAGTGATTTTTGGTTGGTTTTTGTTGTTAAGTGAGGCAACCATTCAGAGAAAATTCTGCTCTTTAAGCAAGTTATTCTCTAAGCAAAGCACTCTTTATGTAAGGTTTTACTGTATAGGAATGTGTGGTTTCATGAGGTATGTAGCTATGTCAGAGTAAACAAAGAAGTCTGAGAGGATGGCAGATGAGATAACCTCCTGGCTATCAAAAGATTTATGTAGACCTTTTGGGGGGTCTCCTAGGTACAGAGTTTTTAGAAGTGCTTTACTATTTTTCAGGGCACACAAAATAGCTCATCGCTTACAATACACAGAGTAGAATCAAAGTCCCATATACCAGTTCACTGATTTAACCAGCCAGCTGTATTAACCACTGGCAATACACCAAAACCAGAAACAAATGTTTTATATATATATATATATATATATATATATATATATATATATATATATATATATATATATATATATATATATATATATATATATATATATATATATCCAAATAAGAACTTGAGTTTCACAAGAAAGCAATCGGGTAGGTATTTGATGGTTCTTTCATTGAAGAGTTTGGACAAATCCAGCAAACTGCTACCTGGAGTGGCATTTGAAACCACATCTCAATGGGACTTGCACCTTATGTTTTAACTTACCTGAAGAAGCAGATCTGGTATAATCATCTATCATGAATTTGTGGGACTATGGAAAATATATATATATATATATATATATATATATATATATATATATATATATATATATATATGTAAGTTCTGAACTATCAACAAAATCTTGGTGCACAACCTGAGAAGGATGGGTTTACATTAAAAATTAGCTGCTTATTTGACTATTTTTAGAGAACTAATAAACACAGTATCTGTTCTTGCACCTGTATTGTATATGAATCACATGCAATTTTAATTTTAATCTGAAAGGATATTAGTGATGGAGATGTGTGATTCAAGGAGATCACATTAGATAAATCAGACTTAAAAGGAGTTCTGTCTTTAAGTCCTGAAGATTGAAAGCAAGCAAGTAAGTAAGAAAGAAAGAAAACTTTCAGAGGTTGGGAAAAAAATTCTGCTGTTACAAACAAATAATCAGCCCTTAAGGATGTTCCTTTTCTGTTCCTCTTCTAATGCTGGACTAAGACAGAACAGAAAAGGTCAACTGTCACCAATTTACAGAAGATTTCCTGCCTGATTCCTTAGAAGTCTCTTTTATACTCTTCTGTCTTCTTTCAACAATGTTTCTTATGATATTGTAGTTGTAGGAGCTCATGACCAAATAATCAAAGGCAGTATTCTTTTAAAGTTTGCAAAAAATGTATAAAGGAATAAGAAAGGAATGGAATTAATTGATAAAAATCAACTCTTCCTCCCTGCTCAGTTTTCATTATTTGTTTCAGAATAATTTATACAACACTATGAATGCCTGCTGCAGACTTTCTGATCTCAAGAGATTTCTCTCAGAAAAGTTCCTTTCATATTCTTTGTGTGTGTTACGTATTACACATTAGGATAGAGATAGCCTGGTGGAAAGATCACCAATCCTTTGAGACTTGCATCATTAGCACAAAGTTATGTAGCTTATGTTTAACACATAGTGACATGCACAAGCCACACTTTTTCCTTTCGTGGAATGGGATTAACATTAAAATGTCAAGGCAATTACCACATTCATTATAGGATACCAGAATATATGAAGATTTGGGTTTACCTCTTTAAAAGAAAGTTAATAACTTCAGACTAATATCCCTTCTGCAATGGTTATATATAGCCTACATATGTCTCTAAACAGCTGGGATTTTACATTTATGAGGAATGCACCACATGTTGCCATGGTTACTAACATCCCCCCCCCCCATGTGTAAAACCAACCTTTTCTTTCCTTGATTTGCAAAAGAAACAGAGACTTTCTCTCTCCCTCCCTCCTGTTTTTCCTTCCAGTGGCAGGTGTTTGCTTTGCTGGCTCTAGAAGACAAGAGAAGGGACATCCTCTGCCATCCTCCTTGAATCTTAGTTATCCACTAAGCAAGGAAGTCAAGGAGGTGATTCAAGAGATTTGTTTAATTGATCAATTCAGGATGTTTGAAGCATTCAATCGGGCAATTATTCAGACCAGGCAGAAGGTGAGAAGGATGAAGATTGTAGGAAGAAAAAGTTGTGTGTTGTTGTTTTTTGCTATGTGTATAGGTATAACAGAAGGAACTGTGGTGGCTTAGTGGTTAAAATGCTGAACTTGATGACTGGAAGGTTGGTAGGTCAGCGCTTTGAGTCATGAGTGCTGCACGACTGAGTGAGCTCCCATCTCTGTCCCAGCTCCTGCCAACCTAGCAGTTCGAAAGCAAAAAAATGGAAGTAGATAAACAGCTACCACTTTGGTTTAAAGGTAAACAGTGTTTCATGTTTAGTCATGCCTGCCACATGACCATGGAAATGGCTGCAGATGCAGACAGCACTGGCTTTTTGGCTATAAACAGAGATGAGCACTGAACCATAGAGTTGGCTACAGCTGGCTTTTGAGCAAGGGCAACCTTTACCTATAGGTACAAATATAGGTACTGTACTGTATAGCAATGGATGTTCTGGCACTGGAGAGCTAAAAGAAAAGGATGCCACTTTGCATTCAGAAGAATCAGAGGGCACAGCAGTGGCTGCACAATCATTTGAATAATGCATTCAAGTAATTAAATGAGACCCATCTTTTTCAAATTATTCACAGTATGTAGCCTGGTTCTTTTCCTAGTCTTGTCATCAAAGAGCAGCTGGGATTCCTTGATTCCAGCAGAGAAAACATGAAGAAGGCAGTCATCCCTCTGCTGATCTCTCATTTGACTCCCTGGTTCACTGAACAGGGGTTCTCCTTGTACAGTGACAGGACTGTGCCACATAAATGCTTATGAATAGGCAGGGGATGTTCTTCCACTGAGTGGTAAAGTTTAAACAAGACAGTCGACCTCTGAACTATCTATGCCCTTGGACTCTGTACCTATTGTGTATTTATAATCAGAATACATAAATTGACAACTTAGTTCTCTGCATTTTTTGGATATAAACGAGCCTTAGCACAGCCAAAAGTACTTTAAAGCTTTATATTTATTTATTATATTTTATTTATTTAATGTGCTTATATACTGCTTTTCTATGTCCGCAGACAAACTCAAAGCAGTTCACAAAACGATCAAACAAAATACAAAGACAAAATAACAGTAATAATAATACCACAAAATTTGATAAATACAATAATTAAAGAAGTACAGTTACAAACAGACTATCGTAAAATATGATAGTATTACGGTCCCAAGGGCTAACCTCGAAAGACCAAGACCAGGCAAATCACAAAGTATGCCTCCCTGGGTGATGGAGAGGCTCCGGGTGGGTGAGAGGCAACTCTCTGGTGTGGCGGCATCAGGAGTGGCTTTCAGCTCTCCCAAATGAGAGAGGCTCGGGGGCAGGAGCAGCGGTGAGCAGGCACGCATGCACTCCATCCCAGATGATGGAGAGTCTCTGGGTGGGCGGGAGGCGACCCTCTGGTGTGGCGGCATCAGCGGTGGCTTTTCAGACCTCCCGAGTGAGAGAGGCTCGGGGGCGGGGGCTGCAGTGAGCAGGCACATGTGCACTCCATCCCAGGTGATGGAGAGGCTCTGGGTGGGTGGGAGGCAACCCTCTGGTGTGGCAGCATCAGCGGCGGCTTTTCAGCTCTCCTGAGTGAGAGAGGCTCTAGGGGGGTAGGCGCAGTGGTGAGCAGGCACACATGCACTCCATCCCAGTCGATGGAGAGGCTCTGGGTAGGTGGGTAGTCAACTTGTGGCCCACCAAAAGTTGTTGAACAGCAACTTATGTCTGATGCTGTTGGCATAGCTAATGATGAGGAATAATGGGAGCTGGATTCCAACAACACCTGGTGAGCCATACATTGTCCTTACGTTTAGAACAAGATACCGTCCAGGACCTTAAGACATCACTACATTTTCAAATGAGGTTTTAGTACTGGTTAGTGAGCACAGGGCTCCTTTGCTCTAGGGATTTAAGGGAAATCATTCTTTTCAACCCTTGTTTCCTTTGTGGCAAAAAGAAAATCGTGATCTAACACAGAGGGCTTTGCTGAGGATAAACACAGTGACCATAAAGCACTGACAAGTGATAAGTGCAGCACTGCAGTGGTTCAGTGGTTTAGATGCTGAGCTTGGACACCGGAAGGTCAGGTTTCGATACCCGAGTGCTGCACAACAGATCTTGGGGGCATGAAAGGAGCCCTCATTCTGGCATGCTCTGAGGCTGAGCGGAGTTTCTCCAGTAAAAATCCTTTCAACCCAGAGTACTTTCTAACATGAAATTTATTTAGTGCAATGTGCATTATTAAAAGTATTGATCAGTATCCAATTGTACTTCCATTGAACAGAAAGTCTTGCTAGCTTAGTCATGTGGAATCCCAATACTTGCATAAGCTCTGTGTTGGGCAAACAAAGGGCATTTTCCTTCTCCCATAGAGCTCATTGCTTGTGATTTAGCAATGCTTGGCCATCATGCTTCACAATTGCAAAAAGTGGGTCTTTTCCACTATGGAACCTTAGCAGACCACTAACCACGAACTGGTCCTCAGGCAGCTCAATAACAGCAAGAGAAGGACATGAGGTAATCCTTTATTTGTATACGAAGACCTCTATACGTGCAAAACATTCACACAATGAGAAAAGCTACTCTTGTCCATTGGTCTTGAAATATTTATTAACTGTGTCCCATAATGCACATAAAATAAATAGTTCCATTAATCTAAAGTGCAACCTCTGTTCACCTAAAGTAGGGGTGGCCAACCTTTTTCCATTGCATGCAACATCATGGGCTGGACCACGCCCCCTGAAAGCAGAAGCAAGCACATTTACAACTGACATAAATGTGCCCACTTACACGTTTATGCCAGCCGTGGGCAAGTTTGTGCATGCGTGGGTGCTTTTTATGAATGATGTAAACACCCCTGCTTCCACTTCCAGGTGCAGTGGAGGCAGCCAGATAGGATGGTGTCACGGGCCAGGGCCGGCCCACGGTCGATAGGTTGGGAACCCCTGACTAAAGTGTAACTTTCTAGTCTAGAAAAAACAGAGACATGGAAAGCTCATATGGAAATAAGAAGGAATAGCTTTAAAATCCATGCTGGCACACCCCCTCCAGACTTTCACCCTTGGCCACCCGGGACTGGAGGGCAGAAGATGCATCAGTGTGGGGGAGCCGGCAGCTTTAAAATCCGTACCGGTACACCCCTCTCTGGACTTTTGCCCTCGGCCACCCAGGCCTGGAGGGCAGAAGACGCATCGGCGTGGGGGAGCTGACATCCCCTCAGACAGCTTGGCCCGGAGGGAAATGGACTTAGTGGGTGGGGTTGAGTTTGAGAGATCTTTGGGTACTGTTATTTACTGAATGTTTTGAAATGTTTATGTGATATTGTAATTTTGATATTTTGTAATTTTGATGAATTGATACAGTATTTTGTAATTCTGTTATTTTGTTTCTCTGTAAGCCGCCCAGAGTCGCTCTGCGAGTGGGACGGCATATAAGTTGGAAATAATAATAATAATAATAATAATAATAATAATAATAATAATAATAATAATAATAATAATAATAATAATAATAATAATAATAATAATAATAATAATAATGAAAATTAGGTGTTGTATGCTATTTTCATGAACTAATAAAGGATATCAATCAGACATGTAATAAAATTCACTGAGTCAGTGACATCATGAACTGCTAATGAGAATTTATTTCTCACAAACCATACCTGTGCAGGTGTGTGTTGTGTAGCAAAGGATGAAAAATACAACTTTCTACAAGGTAGTTGAAGACATTTCATTCCAAGGAAAATTAATCCTGATTTATGCTGTCCTAACAAGATATCTCAACAAGGAATTTCAAATCCTCCTAATTTTTTTCCCAAAATGACATTAAGACAAGCAAATCTTTTTTTCTTCATCAAGATTTCAGCAGTTTGCACAGAGTATCTTAACAGCAGCTTCAGTAAATGTAGTGTTCTTTCTTTTTGGGATCAGTGTATATGTATCTATACACAGTAAGCACAGAAGGGCTGGCCAGTGGTTAAAAAAGATGCAAATAGCCTATCCGGTGCTTCTGATTCCTAAAATTTCACCCAACAAAGCAGCAGCTATTATAGAGCTCAATAAATTGTGTAAGTTATGTACCAGCTATGTACACAATTTATGCAAGATTCAAAAATCTGCATAAATACAGTTCAGTGGATAGTGTCAGAAAATACTTTGTCTTCATACTTTAGTATAATCATTTTGTAAATGTTGGTTCTCCTCTGCAAGAAGGAGAGAAGCAAAGATTTACATCTGTAATGCTGTTATCATCCTCTTCCTTCAACCTATTCTAAAATGTTCTACACCTAAGAAACAAACAAGGTGGACTCACATCACCCCATACATATTCGTGGTTACAGAAATCCATTCCAATCTTGAGACCATTGTGGGGCTCAACATTAAAATGCACCTTAAAATGCATTATGACAATTTTATATTTTGCCAAACAGCATGAGGGAAGGGAGTAAACAAGAATGAATGTCCCGAGACATACATCTAATTTAACATACACAATTTATGCAGAGGTAGACAGAAAGAGCCTTCTCAAAGATTCTGGTATTTTTAAACCACAATCGGGCATGCCCTGGTAACGGCAACCTTGTGTTTCTGGCTAATCTTTCTCATACTAGGTCAGGCGAAAGGAACTGCAAAATGAACTCACCCAAAGGTGCATTCATTTTGGCAGCTTCACACCTGGCCTAGACATGGAAGAAGAAGAAAATTTATGGAGCTTCTCCATTGACATGCTTCCTGAATAGTTACCCTTTTTGCATTTATTCTGGAAGTAACACAACTCATTCATGTTTTCCCTTTGGACAGTTCTTGTTAAGGCAGAAGTCACAGTTAGGAGCTGGCATCACCTTGCTAAAAGCTTTAGTTTCTTCTTATATATATTGGGGGGAAACATCCTGCGGTTTATCAGTAGGGCTTACATGCAGAAAAATTCAAGAGCCAATCTTTGAGAGGCAAGTCACATTATGTCACATGGGATTTACTACTTTATTCTCTTATACTCCATCACAATTGTATTGTAGATAAATCAGGGTCGTGATTATAGGTAGACAAAATCTCTATCCCTCCTGTCCTCAAAACTCAGTCTTTTCTTATCAACCCAAACAGGAATGGGAGGGAAACCTAAAGAACTAAGAGAAGAATTACAGTGATTATCTGGTGGTTGAAAATGCTACTATTGATTATTGCTGAATAATGTAAGGGTAAGCCCTGCACTTATCCCACTATCATAGGACTCATTCCACCTTCCAGAAACCTGTACCCCTTCCAGAAGCCCACATAAACCTTTGTGCTGCTTCAGAGTACCTGTGGTCTTGCTCCAGGCTGCAGAAATCTATAATAGGTTTCAAACACTGACTGTATATGGTTACAAACCAGCCAGATCAGGTAGGACATTCAGTGTGAATTAACTTAATGGTAGCATTAGCAATAATGAAATACAGTAACTGGACTTTCTCCCACAATTTCAACCTCTATAAGGAAAAAAATACAACTTCTTCTTGTTACAATCAGATTTAATTAGAAGAAAAAATAAAAAAGTTCAAGATCAGGCACAAAATAGAAAAAAGGGAATATTTTTACTAGTCCCTTTCCCAGAATAAAACAAGAAAATCATATCTAGCTATATTTCTCTAGTCTAGCCTAGCCTGCTAACACATTTCACTACATTTGGCTATTATTTACTCATAAGCATGCATCGTGGCGAGTGATCCTAAGTCATCGCAAAATCATGGTGACATTCCAATATCATAAATAAAATCATTTCACACTCATCCCTGTCCTCTTTTAGGGTTTTAACCAATTAAAGCACAGCATACAATGCCCATCATCTTATTTATGTTTATGTTATGTTTATGTTTATTCAATTTATACCCCACCCTATTCAGCACATGGCCGACTCAGGGTGGCTAACAACATATAAATGACCCCAAGATAACGCAAGGGGTTTACATACAGGATACAAAATTCAAAATACAATAATAAATACAATATTCAAAAATACAATGTAGCCAAAGGCCCAGTTACAAAAGTACAAGCTACAATACAAAGTAAAAAAAAAACCAGCATATAATAGAAAAAACCATAATAATACCAATTATACAATAATACTAATACAGTTACAGTTACAGATCATAAAACATAATATGGGTTCAAACAGTAAAACACATTTACAAAAGGCAGCATCTTACAATATCCAAAAAAAATCAAACTAACAAAGCAACATAGCACAGAGTAGCACAGAATAAATAATCAATAGTACAATATACAATCTACTACAAAAGCAGCACAATATCACAGTCCCATGACAAAATTGTGTCCCTGCAGTCCATACAGATGCCAAACCAGGGGTAGGAGCTCCGGGCTTCAGCATCGGCTTTTTTTTTAAAGCCCGATGGTCACCCCAGGTGTTCCTCCTTTCCTCCAGCCCCGACCGGGTGAGGGAACAGACCAGCGGGGCTCGGAAGCAGTCCAGTGTGGGGGAGGGGTGTCCTCTGGTGGCAGCATTTTTCAAGCCCCGCCAGTTGTCCCAGGTGTTCCTCCTTCCCTCCAGCCCCGACTGGGTGAGGGAATGGACCGGCGGGGCTCAGAGGCAGTCCGGCCTCTGTTCTATTCCCACGGTTTTTAACCTGTTATCACTACATTCAAAGTAAACTAACATCTGCCTTGAAATTCTTTTCCCATGCTTCTCTAGCTCTGCCCAGAACTCAAAGTAACTATTTTACTTATTAAACTCATTTTACTCAAAGAAACTAATTTTTACTCATTAAAAGCAAATAGAATGTCTGGCCAGGTTATCTGGCAATGGTAATAGAGTAGACCATACTCCCAGCAACTCAATGCCAAGTGTCAAGCAGTGGTTAATTAACCTGGCCACCCAGAGGACTAGCAGCCTTCAGCAGCAAAGTCCACAGGGAAGGGTGATGGTCCCTAATTGGATTAAATCCTACTTGAATCCATATTGATGGAGGGCAGCAGATTCATCAATACTGGACTGGAGCCGATGAGGACTTTGTGTGCCAAAAGGGCTCAGGACCAGAAAGTGACTCACAGAGCTGGATCAGTGGTATGGGTGTCACACTGCAATGCAGAAGGTTGGGGAAGATCACTGCATTATTTTGTTCCCAGTACAATATTCATAGCTGAAAGTCAAATAAACATGGCCCTCAGTCCCCGCCAGCCCTCCATTAGGCAGAGGATGCTAAGAATCCCCAGGTCAGCCATAAGTCTGTAGCTGGAATGTCAGGAGTATTTATGTAAAAAGAAAGATTTATAACATGGTGAAGGAAATGAAGAGATTGATATACTGGGAATGAGTGAGACAAGGTGGCCAGGAGTGGGCCAATGTAGTGTGTCAAAGTGCATGGTCAGGAAACAATGGAAAATGTCACTGGAATGGAGTTGGGGTGATTCTGATCAAAGCGATAGAGAACACAGTTCTTAGTGTAATACCATTTTCAGATAGGATCATTATGATAAAACTTAAATTCAAACCTTTCAACATGAATATCATACAAGTCTATGTACCAACTGCAGAAAAATTGTATGCATCTGGAAGCACATCTCAGCCTTGCTGGCTCATTTAGCTCTGTGGGGTTTTAATTAAGGGATTATGTTTTTTTTTTACATATTTTAATTTTTTATCAGTTTTATCAGTGGGTTTTTAATTGTATAAATTGTTTTACTTGGTCTAAGCCGCCTTGGGTCGCTGAGGCAAGGAAGGCGGCCTATAAATTGATTTAATAATAATAATAATAATAATAATAATAATAATAATAATAATAATAATAATAATAATAATAATAATAATAATAATAATAATAATAATAATAATAATAATAATAATAATAATAATAAAGAAATTTAGGAGTTTTATGATCAACTCAAAGCTGTGCTGAAGTATACAAAAATAAATGAAGTTACCATGATTATGGGAGATTTTAATGCTCAAGTTGGCCAGGGTAAAGAGAATGATACAGTTGGACTATGTGGCCTTGGAAAAAGGAATGAGAGAGAAAACCACCTTGTACAGTTCTGCAGAGAAGAAGATCTAGTGATTACCAACACATTGTTTAAGATGTCACCTAAACAACTTTACACTTGGAAGTCCCCTGCCAATAGCCCAAATAATGTTGTCAGTAATCAAATAGACTTTGCTCTTATAAACATAAGTTTTCATAACAGCACCTTGTCAGCAAAGACCTATCCTGGAGCAGATATTTCATCAGACCATAACCTGTTAATATGTCATCTCCACCTAAAATTGGGTAAAATTGTAACTAAAACAATGAAAACTGATTGTGATGTCAATGTCCTTAAGGACAAAGAATGTAGAACAGTAGTGAAAGAGAAAATGAGAGAGGAGTTAGACAAAATGAGAAAACATCAAGGGGGAAGATGTGTAGAAGAAAAATGAGGGATAATAAAAGAAATAACCTAGAAAGTTAGACAGTAACATCTTTGCAGACAAAAGCCAAACCATAAGAATAAGGAATGGATGATAGATGGCATACTAAATTTAATGGAAATAAGGACCTATAAGAATCAGGACGAGGAAAATATAATGATATACAGAGGATGATTATGCGCAAAATAAGATTTTGCATTTAAACCTATATTTAAGGTAGGGATTGAGGAAATAACATGCCAAAGAGCTTTGCTGTTTTATCTTGTAATGTAACATACTGTGGCTAAAGAAATGGCTGACCTGCTACCTTTTGTCCTCTTTAATTAACACCTCTCTCAATGTATACTTCACACTAAAAGAAGGAACATTGCCAGTTTGTTCCCAGAAAGTCATAAAATATATGGTAACATCGCTTGTCCTTCTCACACCATATCCATCACATCTGTTCATAATGTTAGCTTTTTTGGGAGAGGGAATGTGTTTGTTGTTCAGTCACACAGTCAGACACCCCTATCCTCCACCATCTTCCCAAAACCTCCCATCTTTGTGCCCACTGCATCGACAATATAATCTAGTCATCTCATTCTCTGCAACCCGCTTCTTCTTTTGTCCTCGACCTTTCCCAGCATCAAGGCTTTCTCAAGGGAATCCTCTCTTCTCATTTGTTGTCCAAACTACTTTAGTTTCGTCTTCAATATTTGACCTTCCAAGGAGCAGTTGGGGTTTATTTCATTTAACATCGACCTATTTGTTCCTTTTGCTGTCCAGGGCACTCTCAAAATTCTCCTCCAACACCGCATTTCGAAGGCATCTATTCTTCTTTGCTCAGCTTTCCTTATGGTCCAGCTCTCACAACCACACATTACTACCAGGAATACCATTGATTTGACTATGTGGACTTATGTTTGCAAGGTGATGTCTCTACTTTTAACTATGTTCCCCAGGTTTCTCACAGCTTGTCTCTCAAGAATCGGTGCTTTTTATTTCATGGTTGCAGTCACCATCTGCAGTGATCTTGGATCCTAAGAATGTAAAGTCTGTCACTGCTTCTACTTTTTCTCCATCTATTTTCCAGAGAGTGATAGGGCTTGTTGCCATTATCTTGGTTTTCTTGATGTTGAGTCTTAGGCCAGCTTTTGCACTCTCTTCTTTCAATCTAAGCAGGAGCTTCTTTAGGTCTTCTTCACTTTCTGCCATTTGGGTAGTATCATCTGCATATCTCAAATTACTGATGTTTCTCCAAGCAATTTTAATTCCAACTTGTGATTTATCCAGTCCTGCATTGCACATTATGTGCTCTGTGTATAAGCTGAATAAGCAGGATGATAAAATGCAGCCTTGTCTTACTCCTTTTCCTATTCCAAACCACTCCATCATTCCGTATCCTGTCCTAATTCCTGTCCTAACTGTTGCTTCGTGACTCATGTACAGATTTCTCATAAGACATATAAGATGTTCTGGTATTCCCATCTCTTTAATACTTGCCACATTTTATTGTGGTCCACAATAGTCAATGTAACAGAAGTAGACTTGTTTCTGGTATTCCTTTGTTTTTCCCATGATCCAATGTATGTTGGCAATTTGGTCTCTAGTTCCCCTACCTCTTTGGAACCCAGCCTACACTTCTGGTAATTCTCTATTGGTGTGCTGCTGAAGCCTATCCTGTATTATCTTGAACATGACCTTGCTAGCATGTGGGATGAGCCCAATTGTTCAATAATTTGAACGTTCTTTGGTGTTGCCCTTTTTGGGGATTGTAATGTACAGTACTGTATATTGACCTTTTCCAATCCTGTGGACATTGTGTAACTCCAAGGAAAAATTACTTATACAGAAAGGATATGAACATACCTTAAGGATGTTTAAATCATTACTAGATCTTCTGTGAAGCTACACAATGGCTTATCATCCAAGTGTTGTTCCTTGACATGAAGTGTGGGAAAGACCCTGACCCTCTGACTGTTTTTTTTAAAAAAAACCTTACACTGTAGATTATTTATTTATTTATTTATGGTTCAAATTTCTATGCCGCCCAATCAGGCGAACCCGACTCAGGGCGGCTCACAACAAAATTAAAACATACATATTAAAAACAATTAAAACCCCAACATACCCACCCACCTATTAAAACTAACCACATTAAAACTGCCTGCATTAAAAAGATGGGGGCTTCATTTTATAAGCCAGCAGGCGGGGGCCACTCTTCCATCTGAGCCCCACACCTTCCCCGCCAACCAGTTTTTTAATTCTTTTCTGAAAGGCAGCAGCTCCATCTGCTCCCGCAACTCTACTGGCAGGAGGTTCCACAAGGCTGGTGCAGACACAGAAAAGGCCCTCCTTCATGTGCCAGAGGGAACAATTAGAGAGCCCCTCCAGTCCACTCTGGTTGGATGGACAGACACTCTTGGGATGATGCGGTCTCTTAGGTATCCTGGCCCACTACCATGTAGGGCTTTAAAGGTCAAAACTAGCACCTTGAATTGCACCCGGAGACAAACTAGTAACCAGTGCAGCTCCTGAAGCAATGGTGAGGTGCGAGCATAGCGCCCGCACCCCATCACCACCCAGGCTGCTGCATTCTGCACCAGCTGTAGCCTCCGAATGGTCGTCAAGGGCAGCCCCATGCAGAGCGCATTGCAATAATCTAGCCTGGAGGTCACCAGAGCATGTGTAACCATGAGCAGGGAGTCCCGGTCCAGGAGCGAATGCAACTGTTGGATGATGCGAAGCTGTGCGAAAGACCTCCTGGCCACGGCTGCCACCTGATCTACAAGTAGCAGTCCTGAATCCAGGAGGACCCCTAAGTTGCGTACCGGGTCTGTCTGTGGCAAAGCAGTCCCATTCAAGACCAAAGTTGGCAGCTCCCTGGATAACGCGGTGGCCCCCATCTATAGCCACTCAGTCTTGGAGGGATTCAATTGTAGCCCATTGTCCCCCATCCAGACCCCGACAGCTTCCAGACATCTGGATAGGACATTGACCGCATAACTGGGGTCCTCACGGGCCGAAATGTACAGCTGGGTATCATCAGCATACTGATGATACCTCACCATTTTAAAGACAAACATATCCAATTCTGCTGTGAACCAAGGCATTTAAAGGTGTCTATTTTAGTGATGCTGTTGTTTCCCTTCAACAGAAACAATAGTGTGAAGAGACAGCTATGTTGCAAAGAGAAAATGCTGTAATTAGTTTGCATTGCAAAATGGTTAAATGGCTAAAGTGTGCCCCATTTACATAATGCTTTGCTGGGAAAGGACACATAATTGACAGCTGACAGCACTGTTCAACTGCTGCCAAGAATATTTCAATAAATCAGGTTTCAGATGTTCATATGTTGACAGAGGAAATCCTAGTTCAAGAATTGTGATTGGTAAGCTTTAAAATATTAGATGGAAGCTGATTCGTGACAAATCTCTAGCCAAGTTAGGTGATGAAATGCTGTGTTCCTTGTATGTGATTGGTAAAGGGGGCAGCGGTCAGACTGAAAATATGAAAGAGAGAACTTAGAGAAACAATGTTGTGAGTAATTTACATCAGAAAATTGTTTTTTTAAATAATGTAAGTTCTTAATGTAACTATATATTTAAGAATAAATCACAGAATCCTATTGTATCTGGGACATTATCAAGTTTAATACACCACAACTAACAGGTTGTTATATGTTGCTATCTATGTTGTATGCTATATATTATATTATACCACCTTTGCAGAACCTACTTCAGTAGAATTCTCATCCACAGCCTCAAGCTGCCTGACAGAACAAAGGAAGAACTCACACCATTGTCAATAGATGCTAGGCCTGATGGGTAAACTCACTGGTAAATGTATAATGCCACAATGTTTGCCTTGCATCCATCTATTAACCATTTGCAATTCAACAGGGGGAAGCACCATAACTAATCTGAATAACAACCAAAATTCTTCTGCTATTAAAGTTGTGAAAAGCCACATTGTTTTGTATACCTCTCTGTTATGCTAACCAACTATTCTGTACCTCTGTAGCTGATGTGTGTAAATTGAAGTCACGAAGTCTCACACTTATGTCTGATGAAGTAGACCTGATCCATGAAAACTAACATTGACATACAGCAGTTAGTCTTTAAATTGCCACTTTTTTTGTCTTTTTGTCTTTTTTAACTCTCTGATATGCTTAAAACACAGACTAACACGGCTACCATTACAAAAATTTCCTATTATTTAGCTACACTGTTGTAAGTCCAAAGACACAAATTGCTAATAAATAACTTAAAATCTGAATGATTTTCATAAGTACAGTACACGCAGAACTGCAGAAGTTAGTTTATGTTTTACCATTTTCTGCACTGAAAAATAATATTGCCAGGAGAAACGGGAAGAAAGACCAACAGCTGAGATAAAAGAGGCATGGCAGACTGATGAGCCATGACATAACCTGCTAATCAACTAGATCTTAACCTGTAAAGCAGAGGTGTGGCCGTACATATGCGAAATATATTTCCATACCCCTGGAGAAAATACAGTGATAGGTGGCACACACGTACCTTTAGCAACCTGGGTCAGCACTGTGAGGGTCCCAAGGCCAGGTGTGTGGCCTGCGCCCAACAAATTTGAAAAAATGGGACAATTACAAGTCCCAGCAGCATGCCCCAGCCAATCTGAGAGGCCAGCACATGAACAAAATAGGTGAGGCAATGGCCGCACGGCAGACAAACAAACGGTCATGCGGCAGACAAACAAATGGCTGCCACAAACCTCCATTGCCACTGGCCAGACAGCAACATGGCTCCAGCAGATGGGGTAGTGGGCCCCCCACGCGCATGGCCACAGGGCCTGCCCCTGCACCGTGACCCACGGAGGGACCACCAAAGAAGTAGGCCACCAGCAGGTACGGCGCTGACAAGATGATGCTCCCACCCAAGGAGGTGCCAGGAATGGCTATAGGGGCCACCTGGTAGCTACGGGAATGGGCCTCCAGAGACAACAATGGGGCTTGCCGCGATGGGCCTTGCCGCAACAGACAAGGCCTAGGCAATGCCAGCAAACAGGCCACACCTGGGAGCCATGAGGCCTGGCAGCCAAGTCACAGCTGCAGCAGCAAGTAAGCCCCCCCCCCCAGCTAATGCCGGACAACATACCACAACAGGTAAGTGGGGAAAGCCACAGAAACGGTGCAGAGGGCCCCATGCCGGCGAATGAAAGCCCATTTTCCCCTGCATCAGACCCCGGCCCAGCCCCATCTTACCTATCCAGGGAGAGTCTTCCCCATATAAATTGAATAAATAAATAAATAAAATAAAATCCACCAAATACGGCAACAGACAACACGCTGAGGCCTCCGGACATTGGCCCAGGCCCTGAGCCGCTGCTCACACCAGTCAAGGAATTGGTGCCTCCTCTGCAGGCCACCAGCAGCCCCACACTGGGTTGAAACAGCCTGCCTTCACAGCTAAGCGAGTGGAGGCACAGGCGGAAAGGGCCAGGAGGGGGAACACATTTGGGCAGACGCTTCGCCCTTCCTCACTGGGCAGGGCCCTGCAACACTCAGAGGAGCACTGTGGAGAGGCAGGATAGCACTAGGCCTGGCGTAACAGCCCCACCCAAATGCAGGCCTCCATTCCCCTTTTGCCTGCCCTCCAGCAAACTACAACTCCCAGCAGTCTCAGTGCACAAGAGAGTTCCTGTTGGGAAGTACAGTTGCCTAGAGACCAGGCAAAAAAAAACCACACACCCCACATGATCTGAGCGAAGCCGGGCCCTACGCTAGTATGTACTAAAAGCTTTGCATTTTATTCTGTACTCTTAAGCTGCCCAGGGAGATCGGTATGAGCAATGAAGATGTCACTTGGACAAACTAGGTACACATAAAGCTGGATTATTTTTCCTATTATCATACTGCTTTTTATTCCTCACAATATCTGCCATGTTTGGAAAAAAGGATGATGTTTTGTTTTTGGGGTTTTTTTTAATTTAGGAAACATTTGAACAGATGGAAGAACCATTTTGTGACAAGCATTTAAATCTTTTGATTCAAAAAGTTGGATAGAATTTTGGTTCACTGTTTAGTACCTTGTACGCACATTTGACAGATACCACTCAGCATGAATGCTCTTGACTCTTGTGGAATGTACACAAAGAGTGGCAAAGGTAAATATTGCACTCTGTGCTATTGGCACACTAGAGGGATGGCACCTGCTGTGCAGTTACGTCCTAACACTGTGATGAAAAAGGCTGCAGAGAGATGTGTCAGCTTGACATGTATTGATTTCACTGCAACAGTAACAGTGGAGAATCCAGAGAGCCAATATTAGTATAACAATGCTAGCATTACCACGGCAGATGGCCACTTACAGAACGCAGTATGCTTTCTGGTTCTCATTCAACATGTCCGAAAGAGAGAGGGAGGGAGGGAGAGAGAGAAGGAAAAGAAATGAAAAGGAACAAAAAATGATGCTCTTTCCTCCAAGAGATTAGGCTAGAAATATACTAATTTACCATTCAGAGCATGGAAGAGTTTGGCATCCATCCCCCCCTCCCCCCAAGGATGTGTTTGGTTGTTTAGGGGACAGTTCAGATTCTTCCAAATGGTGCAATTGTTATGACATTTTAGCAAAACATTGTTCTGCAGAGCAAAAATCAATTTTCTTTCTGCTGTGATGAAAACACACATACCATCGTTAAAGTCATGAAATATGTCCCCCCTTTCCCCATTTGAAGAGGGAAAAGTCAAATTGCTTCATACAAAGACAACTACTGTATTCTGAATTTAAAAACAAAAAACAAAGCGAGGAATTACGTAAACAAAATGGTGTAAAAACTATGAGAGGATTTCTATGGTCACTAAACTTTTAAAATGTTACACCTGTCATATAAAAGGTATTGTATTTAGGCAGAATAATAATTTTGTGTCAGAAATTATTCTGGGTTGAAAGGATTTTTGCAGAAGAAACTCTGCACAGGGAATGCCGAAATGAGGCTCCTTTCATGTTCCCAAGAGCTGGGATAGAGACGGGTGCTCAATCTGTCATACAGTACCTGGGTCTCGAACCGCTGACTTGCCTGCCTTCCAGCTAACAAGGTGAGCTTCTTAGCCAGTGAGCCACCACAGCACTTTGTATCTAGACAATATGAATATAGCATGGTATGGTATGTTTTTGGCTACTTTCAGATTCTTTGCTGGTTCTGCACTTTTTCTTCAGCCCTCTCGTCTCTGTGGCTTTAGTGTTCAAGGAATGAAGAAGCAGACAAATGAAGTAGTGAAATTCTGCTCTTTATTAGTGGGGTTTGAACACAGTTTGGATGGGGCAAAACTCGGACTTATATACACTATAAACAGTAACAGTAACAATAATACAACAAGCCCATTGGCTAACAGTGTGTGCAAATTTTTCGATCCACTTATTTGCATAAGTATAGATACATGAGGAAAGATACATTCCGCTCCTGTCAGAAAACACAGTTAACATACATAACAGTGGCTTTCCTATTCTGTATCATTACTTACTTCTTTCTCATCTTTCAAGAAGAATGTAAGAGATCTTTTTCCAGCTGATGTCACATTTGCATATATTCACTGATTTTTTTTTGTTCTATCCCATTTCTGCATCTAAATTAGATTTTTAAAACAGCATGATCACACAGGCCTAAATCCATTTGGTGCTCACAGCTAGAGTTCACCCATTAAATGGCTGGATGGTGACTCAGTACTTATATTAATCCTGTTGGCTCAATGGTGTACCATTGAGTTCAGATAAGAACATAAGAACAGCCTTACTGGAACAGGCCATAGCCCATCAAATCCAGCATTCTGTCTCACACAGTGGCACACCATTTGCTTCAGGGTATTCCCAAGCAGATGTCTTCACCTGCTTAGGATTCCCTGGAAATGGCATTGAGAGATATCCTGCCTATCTCTCCAACCCAGAGGTTGTCCTTAGGTATCCATAATTATAGCCATTGATAACCTTGTCCTCCATGAACTTGTCTAATCCTTTCTTAAAGCAGTCAAGACTGACAGCTGGCACCACTTCTTCTGGCAGGGAGTTCCATAGTGATCATCTGGGTGAAAAAGTACTTTCTCTTATTTGTTTTAGAACTAGTACCCAAAGGTTTCGTGGAGTGCTCCCTAGTTCTAGTGTTGTGTGATAAGGAAAACGGTTTTTCCTTATCTACTTTGTCCACACCATGCATGATTTTATAAACTTCAATCAGGTCAACCGTTGCAGCCTCAGATGGTAAGGAAGGTGTTCCAGTCCCCTAATCATTCTGGTTGCCCTCCTCTGCACTTTTTCCAGCACCAAAATATCCTTCTGGAGGTTTGGCGACCAGAACGGTACACAGTATTCCAGATGGGGCCTCACGATAGATTTATAAAGAGACAAAATGACACTTGCCGCTTGCGTAGGGGCTGCGCAAGTGGCATAGCACTTCTGCACATGTGCAGAAAGCATTTCCCCCCACTGCCAAATTACAGGGTTTTGGCAGCGCGGGGCGGGTTATGACGTCAATGGACGTCAAATTACGGGGTTTTCCCGGCCAAATCGGGATGGTTGATAGGTATGATTTTAACAAGTGCAGTAATCTGGGCCTCAAAAATTTACACATTTACTACCTTTCTATCTAGTAAGAATATATTCTTCCTTTGTTCTTTGTTTGAAATCTCATGCGCCGTTAGGCGTGCAGGCCTCTAAAGCAGCTCTATTCCAACTGCAAGCATGCCTAAAACTTACCAGTGCTCACTTCCTTTGTTTGGCTCTCCTCAGCAGCAGCTCTGCTTAAGAGCACATGCAGAATCAAAAAAGATCACCAAACAGATATAAGCTATAGAAATTAACACTGTTTTTGTAGATATTTCACCCTAAAATGGAGTTTTGAATTCAATTTATAGTGAATGGCCATTTCCCCCTGAAGTGCAGAGTTTAAATTGTTTTTATACCAACAAGTCAATATGCACACATATTGCATTTTTTGTATACACTTTATTTTAAAGGTATGCATTTTATATACATTTTGCACTAAATCTATATTTTGCCCTAAAAAGTATATTTGAGAACACTTTTCATTCTAATAAAATGAACATTTTATATGCATTTTGGTAGATTTTTGTTTGAAATGAGTCTCTCTCAGTACATTTGGAGAAAGAAAGAAAAAGTAAGATGACTGTACTCTGATCTATAAGCATGCCTAAATGAGTACTTAGCACATTTTTTCAAGCTCTTGGAGGTCAGTCAGAATGATGCATCTCCATTTTGTGGACAAGGAAGTGCCTCAAACTTCCCCATGTACTTCCATTAGAACTCCCATCATCCTTCAAAGGCTGCTGTTTCTGTCAACCTCCAGTATGCTGACAAGGTTGATTATGTCACCTGCATACAAGCTATTTTAATTTTACACTTTACCTGCTTCTCTGCCCCTCTCCCTGCATACCTGTCAAGTTTCGGGAAATTTCTGTCAAATAAGGGAAATTTCCCATCCAAAACAGGAAACTGGACAGCTATGCTTATCCTGTACTGGCCTCCTGTCTAACTGCAGTCTAACTAATATGGGATGATGGCGGGAAAGAGTGTAAAATATCCACTTTTAGAAAAAAAATAATGATTAACTCCCCTCCCAAGATGCAGTCTTAGTCAAGAGACTGCTGCTCCCCTAACCCCACCCCATCCATGGTCAGTTCTGAGCACATTAGATAAAAAGGCTTTGAACATGAGAAATCGTTTAGCTGGATTTTTTCCCCCAACTAGACATTTCAGCATGCTTCATAATGTATTTGTTTTTTGAAGCATTAGATTATCTCTTCACTAAAGAAACAATCAAACGAAAATCTCTCCCTCTACAAGTTAGCTTGAACAAAAATTAATGTGCATCATTAGGCACATAAAATTAGTTGATGAACAAGATGGAACACAGACCATTAGCTAGAGAATGTGAGCAATGCAAACAGTGAATATAAGCATAGCAACTTATTGATAGTTTGCCACTGTTTGAATGAATGTTTTTGTATACTTCACCTAAAATGATATGGTGTCATTGTTTCAAAGCATGTAAATAATATAGTCTTAGACAATATAAAGTAAGTGGGTGAGCAATAGAATGGAAAAAAAATATTGCAAGGATAGCTTTCCCAGTACAATTTATCTGATCTGCACACGTTTGGGGATCCTGGATTTGGGAATTTGCTGTGGCGATGGAGGAAGTAAACCCATGAAAGTCAGGTGACAGAGCCTTCCATGAGCTCTTCTGACAGCAGAAGGGTGATTCTGGACTCAGCCCTCCAGTTTGAGCTAGATAGCTTATGATGCAGAAGCATGGTTGTTGCGTCCGGCCCTTATAAAGAATAGTCCAGCAAACGATGAACCGAACAACAAACTGTTTATTGTAAAGTCTTGCAGGCCACTGTTACAAGGTTATCTGGACAAGCAGATGGCTACATATGTCCCAAGAAATTGGTTTCTCTGGAATCTACCATTGTGGTATATACTAAGCTACACTTGTATGTGCGCGTAAACAGAAGACCCAAGGCTAGCCTGGTGAGGTCTAACCTGCAGGGAATAGGGAACCGTAGATCTGGTCCGACCACACCCTTGTTTATCCATGGTGCTTATATAGTGTCTCGGTGGTGGTTACCCTATGATACAATGTAGTAACCCACCGGACAACCTTAATTAACCAATCATAACATGATACATAACCAATCAGGAACAGGATCCAAAGTTGCACCCAATCATAGAACTCTAATTAACATAAGGAACGCACCAAGAAGGGAAGAATACATGCCAAATCTTGCTCTTGATTCTGATGGCAGGAAATCGCCATATTGCCTTGCAAACCGTTGCTGGAGCAACTTGAATACACAACAATGATGGAAAATTAACATATTTCAATGTGGCTGCATTCTTACAATGTTATCTGTTCCCACTGTGTCGGTGCATACAGTTTAAAATTTCCCATGTCTTATATGAGAATCCACAAAATGATAAGGGTATCTTGTCTGTTAGTGAACATATTTTATGCATTTAATATTTATTTTAAAATAATTTTAAATTGGTGTCAGTGTCTAGTCATGCCTGCCACATGACCACGGAAACATCTGCAGAAGCAGACAATACTGGCTCTTCGGCTTTGAAACAGAGATGAGCACTGCACCCTAGAGTTGGATATGACTGGCTTTCGAGCAAGGTAAACCTTTATTGCATCTCAGCCTAGACGTGTAGCTCCAGTAACCAAACATACAGCTGGAATAACAGATAGTATCCAAATTTAATTAGAAAAAATTGGATCAAAAGCACTTCCAACACCACAGCTAAAATGAGAGCATGTCTAAAGGTGTGCTTAGTGTGCTCTTTCAAGTTCTTGGGGGTCATTCTAGGAGCACCCTAAACTTCCACTTCAACAATCCTTAATAGGGGTTCCACCTTTTAACATGGGTTCCTCTGTCAACATTTGGTTTGTGGACCAGGATTACAAACTGTCAGCATAAAGAATGTTTTCAATTTACAGTTTCCCTGCTCCTTAACAAAGGAAAGCGATTGTAAATGTGGTTTTTTTTTCTGTTGCTGACTTGTCATAATTTGGGATTAGTAAAATGGTGGGGGGAGAGACAAAATTTATTTCCTTTTCCCCTTTAATCACCAATCAAAGCCACAGCTGACATCAAACTGCTGAAATTTCAACTGTCAATCAAAGAGAGAAGGGAAATAAGTATTTTTTGTTCCATCTCAATCTAGTGCTATGATGAGTTTTTGAGGAGGACAAAAACATTTATACTTTATTGATTGATTGATTGATTGATTTATATTTCGCCCTTCTGATGGGGGACACCACTCAGGGCGGTGAACAGCATACAATAAAAACAGCGAACAAGCAACTACAACAGTACAACAACAAATTAAAACAGCATCAGCTAAAAAACGATCAGTAACCCACCCACCCCAATTAAGAACTAGAATTAAAACACTAAAACCTAATTGGATAAACATTAAAAAAACTAGCCTCACCCACCCTCTTCCCATAATAAAATAATAGAAGAGAGAGCAAAGAGCAAAAGAAACTTTCTTACCCTCTGTAAAGGAGAAAGGAAAGTGTATCATTTGCTCACATGGTATAATAATAATTTTGTGTCAGAAATCATCAGCCACTTCAACATGTGGTCAAACAGGTCCCTTCAGGTGTTCAGACAGGATGAGCAGGATAAGTGTAATTTAATTTGGCCCCTCCCCTCTCCTCTAGTACCTACATAAGAGTAAGCCTAGATCATACCTGTCAACCCGTGGCTCCAAAAAAATGGGACCTGCGCACATCGCTTGTGCGCAGGTCGCGTTCCACGCATGTGTGGAAAGGTTTTACCCCTTCCACGCATGCGTGGAAGGGCTACGCCGCTTGCACAGCCCTTACACAAGCAATGTAGCACTTCCATGCATGCGTGGAAGGGGTAAAACCCTTCCGCGCATGCGCGGAAAGCATTTCCCCCGCTGCCAAATTATGGGGGTTTGGCAGTGGGGGCCGGGTTATGATGTCAATCAACGTCAATTTACGGGGTAATCCTGGCCAAACCGGGAAGGTTGATAGGTATGGCCTAGATGGCCCCATTAATATTGACTCTCCCCCCCACCCCCTAATTTTGACCTTTTGATTAAATGGCAATCTTTGCATTCCTTTGCTCAGGAAAGAGGCAGGACTGTTAAAATGCTAGGGAACCTCTGTTATTGATCATGTTCACTATGTATCTGGGGTACACAGAGAGAGCCTCATTGAAGATTGTGGTATTTTTGGACCACAATCAGGTGTACCCTGGACAATGGCAACCTTGTTGCACTGGCTAATCTCACACTAGGTTAAACAAAAGGAACTACAGGATGAATTCACCCAAAGATGGCTTCATTTTGGCAGTTTAAAGTCTGATCTAAACACAACAGAAGACTATGTATCTAAGTGTAATTCATCTTAATTTACCTAATTTTGCCAGAAGATTATACTGTCAGTATGCCTATTCTACTATGGAAATAGGATGGCTCAATGAGCTTTGAAAGGTTAAAGCATACAGCTAGATAGATATGTAGACTCACCAGGTTACAGCAATTTGTGTCCCTACCCCTCCATATTCAGGATTTTAAAAGAACAAAAAGGTTTGGAAATGCATAGATAATGCCACAGACCTAGGAGTTGGTCCCAATGTTTCTTAAATGATACAAGGTGTGATGGTCCCAAACTGTATACAGTAAAACACCAACTTACAAATGCCTCAAGTTACATAAAATTCAACTTACATAATGATTTTATGCTAAAACTATGTCCTGATTTACACGATTTCCTATGGGTTTGCTTCAAGTTACATAAACATTCTTTTTCCTATGGGTTTGCATGGAGTTAAGTAAAAATTTATTTCCCTATGGGTTTGCTTCGATTTACATAAAAATCCATTTTTCTTATTGGTTTGCTTCGAATTACGTAAAACAATCAATTTAAGCAAAAGCCTACAGAACGGACTTTTTTTTGTAAGTAGGGTTTTTACTCTATACTTTATTTGGGTATGAAGCAACTTGAGAGACTTATGCTTAACTTTAATAATTGCAAAGAAATCCTGATTATTGAGTTCGAATGTATATGAGCCTACTATTTTTCTGTTACTCAGTAGAATTGATTTTCAGTTCACATGAATCCCTGCGAATTATAAATGTATTATAGATCCCACTCCATAATTCATTCCAGATTAATAGAGAATTTATAAACTATTTGTATAGCACAATGTCAAAGCAATCACCGACTGAATATCCCTTTAGCGGATGACCAGATCTATACAGTTAATAGGTATGTTGTCTTCTCTTTCCCATCTCCATATTTGATTGACACTCAGTTCTGCCATTTCTATGGGATTGTGACGAATCCTTTATTTGTTTATTTAAAAATGTGTGAATTTATGCACACGCCTTAAATTGTATGCTATAATTAAATATTTTCCCCTTAATTAAAGCATGCTTAAGCAATGACTTGTGTGTATTTGAAATGTGCAGATTTTCCCCAGATGCATTTAAAATTGTTCACTTACAGAAGGATCCTGGAGTACAAACACTCACTGGGAAGCATGAACTAAGACACTCTGGTTTACCCTTGAACTTAATTTGGATTCTTCACATGTCCAAAGCCCTTCAGAAACAGAGAAGAGCAAACCAGGGAGTCAATAAAATGGCAGAATGACCGCAACATCAACTTTTGTCCCTTTCTATCCCAAGTGAGAGGGCAAGAGATCTAAAAAGTGGGAAGATAGAATTTTGAAAATATTATTTTGACTGACTTTATCTAGGATGGAATGTATGACAATTCTGGACTTTATAAGCAGATAACAATTTGCAAATAAACACAGCACCCAAAAAGAAAACATTCTTAATGAGGTTTTCCAGTCATGATTCTGACATCTTATGAGCCACAGTCTTCAAAGTTCACAGAAACAGTATACTTATTATGGTCATACTTACTCTATTTGACTTCCTTTGTGCATATTATCTATGTTTATTATAGTGTGTGTGTGTGTGTGTGTGTGTGTGCTATGGAGGGAGTAGCCTGGCCTTAAATATCTATCCCACACACATGCGCGCACACACGCCCGCGCACACACGCCCGCGCACACATGCACACACATTAATGTTGTTAGAATGTACTAGTTAAGTAGTATATCTACTTCCATAAAAAATGACTTCTGAGTGAGCCATTTACTGTGCCCAGAACTTGAGCAAGTGGTTTCGTTTTCTGACTAAATTTGTGACAGGAGAACTGGAAATAGGCACTGCTGGCTAAAGTCTGGAAATATTTACTATCTAGCATCTGTCAATAATAAATGTGACCTCTATGAGTAATGAGACATTTACGTTTCTCCCTGCTGAGACATACAAGCAGTCTCTCTTTATACATTTCATGGGCTTATCTCAATAGCCTTTTCTATCCAGAAGCCATTTTCAACTACAGTATTAGGTAGCTGAGATTTATGTAACTTATGCCACAGCAAACTTTGATTGATTAGGCTTTTAAAGTCACTAAGTGGCAGCATTCTTGATTGTGCTACCAAGAGGACATAAAGTGAAGTAGGACGTGCAGGACTAGGTTGAGCACAAGCTCTGAAGAGAGTGTGGCTGACAATGTTCCCAGGGTTCATCTTAACATGTACAGCCTACATAGAAGCAGAACTATTTCCTTCAGAACTGTAAAGAACACAGTGACACAATAGGCAGGACTAGGAGGTTCCCTCTACACATGTTCACAGTAGCAGGCAGAAGAGTGTATGAAAACTTTACTAATGTTATTAAAATGTTTAGGTTTTTCTGCTGAGCAGTTTTCTTCTAGTTCCTTGGTTTATTGGTTAACTGAGGGCAATAAATTAGGAAAGAGACACATGCAAGTTCTGTTTAGGCTTGTGGTGTTCAAAATGCACTAGGAAGGCTTTGCTCTTTCTAAAACAACTCACTTCATAGTCCTGTGTTTTCATTGATCCATATCTGTCATAAGAGTTATGGACACTCTTGGGCAGATTCTATGCTATGGAGGGATTAGCCTGGCCTTAAATATCTATCCCACAGTTGTCTTCAGGTTAGGCAAAAGTGTTGTGATAACCTACAGCTGGATTGGCTTTTGAAACAGAATTAGTCAAAACTACATGTGGGAGGCTATTAATTGGGATCACATTTCACCTAGCCTTAACAAACTGCCCTTCATCCTACTATGTTTCTGTACTCAGTTCAATGATCTGACATTGATCTTAAAGTTCTTGGCAGCTTGACCTAGGGATACCTGTAATAATGCTTGTTTCCACATGTTTAAACCCAAACTCCAAAATTTTCAACACAAACTTTTCTTTTAGTGTCCCCACCATCTTACATATTGGTAGGTGACTACAGAGAACAGGGCCAACTTCAATCTACCTGTAGAATGTTGTCCCCCCTACACATTTGACTGGTAATCAGCTCAGTTGTATATGTCAATCAATGCTTGTTTTAATTCTGTTGCTGACAGCTTTTACCTCCTTCTTTTTTGGTAGTACTTTAGCTTTAATTGTATTTTTCTTAATTGTAAGCAGCATATAAATTAAAATAAAAAAGGTGATCTTGGTCCATAGTGTACTACAATGTTGAAAAATGTATTTCCTAAGAACAGCCATATCCTGCCAGTTATTAAATGTCAAGATGCCTATGCTTAAACAGGTGACTCAATATTAGCACATAGCAGAGAACCATTCCTTTGTTCAGAGGCTAATGTTAATATATCTTGGAATTTGACAAGCAAATGGATGCAGTCAGATGATTTCATGAAAATTACACTACAGAAAACAAGAAAGGAAAGCTGTGTTCAGACTGACAGGCTATCCTTTAAAGAGAACAAAAGTTAAATCATTTATACCTGCAGGGGAACTGAAAATCATAATCTAGCTAGCCAAATTCTTCTTGACTAAGAAATACTCAGTAGGGGAGATCTAGGAATACAGTTGAACCCTGTATAACAAATCCCTTGTACAGCAATTAAATCATACAAAAAACATTTTGCCCCGTATAACAACTAAAATTGTTATATGATGCAATGCATTTCTATGGGAAAAATCATACAACAAATTTTTGTTGTTGTATGATTTTTCCCATAGAGATATTTGTTGTACGATGCGTCCCATAGGAAAAATCACTATACGATGCATACATCATATAGCAATTTTTTCGTACAACAACGAGCCCCATGGAATGGATTAAAATCATTGTATGAAGTACCACTGTACTTTCAAAAATCTTGTCATCAAAATTTGCCTAGACAACTGGGAATTCCACATCACCAAGGAGATGATAAAAGGAACTTGGCATAGTCTATCACAAGCATTATGCTGTCCTCAAATAATTCCAAAGATTTATCAAACAGCCTTTAAAATCTGGAGGACTTTGAATCCTTCTCCATGATTTCCCACCTCATACTTCTTTTAAAGCATCTAAGTAATTGATTAAAAAAGTCCACACCTTAATCATATATTGAATCTGTTGTCAATATATGATTGTATATATCAGTTGCACAAATATGTCAGTGGTACATCATCCTTATTCAAAAAAGGTGACGCTTCTAACAGGAGCCAGAAAGGTGCAGGTAAGAATGCTCTAGAGCAGGAGTGCCCAAACTACAGCCCGTGGGCTGGATCCAGCCTATGACGCCATTCCATCTGGCCTGCACCACCCTTTTCGCACCTGGAAGTGGAGGCAAATTGTGCATGCACCTGCACTTAACACACCTTTGCATGCACATAACACTGCCATAAATGACCCATGGTTGTCATAAATGTGTTTATGACAGCTGCGGGTCATTTACAGCAGCATTATACACATGCATGGGCACGTTATGTGCCCATGTATGTGCATTTTCCACTTCTGGTGGGAGGAACAATGTGACCAGCATGCTCAAGCACATGACCAGCCCACGGCCCAAAAAGTTTGGCCACCCCTGCTCTAGAGTCTAGGGTTAGGTAGGCTGGTTAAGTACAGCAAAGATGTTGTCTGATTGAAGGTTTCAGGAGTGAATGTATTTAGCTCTCCTTCTCAATTTGCCCTGAGTTGCAAAAGGAGCAAAATGAGTGCACTTGACAAACCAAGTCCTTTTTATGGTTTTTATAGGAAAAATAGCAGAGTCCAGTAAATGCAGAATATAGAAAACTAACTATCTCAACTAAGAATAAAGCAGAAATATTTAAAATGAAAGAAACAAAATAAAAAGCTATAAGCTGCCACTTGCCTAAGATAAAGTGTGGCAGTCTTGGCCGCCCCATTTGAGATGGTTTGAATTGGGACCCATCGAGATGGCAAACGATATGGGTCCTCATAGCATTGGAGAACGAACTCTCCACTTAAGAAATTGAGTAGGTTTTTAAACCTTTTTCTATGAGAAAATGTCCCAGAAATGTCTTAATTGACCACTCAAAGTGACAGTTTTGTGTGTACTTCAAAGATAGCAGGTGGCTAGCTATCAGTGTTCTCATCTCACTATCTGAGATTGGACCTTCTTTTGGTACTGTTCCCGGAGCTTGGCCTTGGGAAAAGTACAAGAGGTGCTTTCCCAGTTACTGGGTAAAATGGTGGAGTGTGCTTTCTAAAATGGCTTCAGTTAGGGTAAGAGACATAACTCATAGAGAAAAAATAAAAGCAGTGCTAGCATTTCTAGGTAAAATCCTATTAAACTAACAGGTGATTAACATAAAATGATGCCATCCCATAGGGAATCTCAACATTAGGGAGCATGTTGTGGGAAGAAAGGACATAGGACATTGCCCAAGTGATCCTTCCTTTTCTTGAAGCCTGGTCCAATACAAGACAGGAGGTACATCCAGAGAGGAAAGATAGTTCCATGGCTAAGCATGCAGACAGCCCGAGAGCTAGTCTAGGAGCAAGAAACCATGTAGCTAGGAGGCCAGAGTGGACCCTACTCACTATGGAGACTCTTGATAGCCTTTGCTTCTAGAAAGTTGCTCCTTAAATCAGTTAGATCTGTGGCTGTAGCACCACTAATTTCAGATGCAGGGAAAGAGCAAGTGGAGGTGGGAAGAGGAGGAAAATGTAGAACAGCAGGTAGCAGAGGAACATGTTGCTTGTCCTTTTAAAGGCTCTTGATCCATAGCTTTCCTAGTGACTTCCTTAGGTATCTGAATAGAAATTTCTCTGGAAAGTGTGTGTGTGTGGAGTAAAAAACAAAAATAAAACAGGGTATCCAGCTCCATAATTTTCCATTTGTGCTTCTCTGTCTTGTCTGTTTCATTTAATTTTAATTCATGATCTTGTCTTGCCATGCCTGAGCATCTCAGGAATGGGGACTTCAGGAAACACACAAATATTGCCCATGATTCATATGAGGATTGATAAGGATAAGGACACTTGAGCCCTGATCTGTGCTCTCTTTATCTGTGCTCAGACTGGAGCAGGACATCTTTGCAGATCCCTAATATTAAGCATATATGTCTGAAGCATGATTAGGTGAGGTGGCAAAACAAGTTCTTTGTTCCTGATTTATAATTTCCCATAGTGTAACAGCATCAGAAGCTCCAGATGGTCACTGTCAAAAAAACTAACCAAAGCAATTAATAGTCACAGCTTCGTCGCAAGCATCTATATTCTGTACAATTTTCTGCAGCTTCTGCAGATGAACTCCTTAAGAAGCATGTATCACATAGGAACTAATTTAATTCCATCTTTCCCTGTTAAAATTATAGAGATGAATTCAGCAGCACATTTTGCTACCAAAGGCAAGAAGTACTGGATCATATCAACTGCATGTTAAGCTGATACCTATTTCAGGATTCCCAACCTTATAAATTAACTGTTGGCTAGCGTGCCATTACCCTACTTATCTGCTCACATTCTTGTAGTCTATATTCAAGAAAGTATCAAAGGTATTTCTTAAAATGTAGTTAAACATATTTAAGAGCCCACCCTCTGGCATAAAACCAGTCTTGCTTTGTTTTATAACTAACTTCTATAATTAGTTATCCTGATGGCTCTCCCAGAAAGGAATAAAAAAATTACACACAATGGAGTACTGAAATAGGACACTGAACTCAATGGAATTGTGTGAAAGCTAATTCCTCAACTAGAGAAAAACCTCCAGTCTCTTAGGTCTTAGGAGTTGGTGAAACCTTCCTGAAAACTTTATCTGTCTTGAATTGTTAAGGAACACTATCCAAATGCAAGATTTTACACTTATAAGCCAGGAAGATGTTCTCCTTCCATCAAACTGTCTCCCTCTGTATGTCACTTAGAGACAGTGTGTCTTAGCCACTGAGCTCAGCAGAAAAAAAATACAAGCAGGCATCCCTTAAAGCCAATTTTGCTGTTTTGAGCACATTTGATGAAAACTCTGTTTTCAATACAAAGCAGTCCTTACAGCAATACAAGTTACAGTTACATTTTATTCAAAGAAAAGAGCAGCATGTAGCATTCTCTAGCTCTATGGGGCTATATACCCTGAGTTTGTTTGGCCAGTGTCAGAGCAGGGGTTTAAGGGTGGCAGGTGCCATGAAATGGCACCATGGGGGGGGGGGGAACATTGGTTCTTGGCTTTCTCTCACCCAACCCCCAACTCCAGGACCACAACCCCAAAGATAACCAGCCCCACAAGGAAGGACTAGCCTCATTAAAAAGCCCCACTCACCCTTTCCCAGAGCAGGCAATTAATCTCATTAGTGTCAGTCGGGGAGGGAAGGGGGGTCCAAAGCCTCCATTGATGGTTGACATCTCCCTCCCTCCTTCCAGGGAGAAACAAAACAGCCACCCCTTTGAAGCTGTTGGGGCAAAATGGCCACCTCAAAATGGCCATCCCCATCATGCAGGCAAAACAAAATGGCCATCCAGCTCACTCGGCTGTCTGAGTGAGCATGACCCGGCCCTCAGCTTGAAAAGGTTGAGAACTCCTTGTTTAAAACATGTAAATAAATAGTATAATAATGTGTTTCAGACTGATTTTTGAATGGACGTGACCAAGACTATACTGCTGGATTCTGCATATTGTTTTTTTTATATATAATAGTAAGAGAAGATGCATAGCTGACCACTAATAAAATTTCACCTCCAATTTCATTAAAAACAGGGTGGGGGGGGGATTGTTTTAAAAAGTTTATCAAATCATTAATGAACCATGTTTCATTTTAGTATCACAGGTCTGCTATTCTGTTTTTCAAAAAAGAGAGAATGAAAGAGAGAGAGAGAAACATCTGTAACTATAGGCACATTTTATTCCAGGCAAACTGATAAAATGCAAATTAGCACATGTGAAAGTGACTGGCAGGCATTCACCTTTTTCTAAAATGAATGTGTGATGGGATGGATTAACTCAGAGATAAAGAAGAAAAAGATCTTCAGAGACTGAATTACAAATCTCATTAGCCCAAGTCAGTCTAGCCAACAGTGTGGAATCCCATGAAGTGCAAACCAATAACAACTGGAAGCCCAGACATTCTCCATGTGTGGTTTATCTAAAGCACACGAATTTACAGTTCCTCTGTGCTCTGATCTAACTTACAATATCACTGATCTGATGGTAGCTAGCTCCTTGAACTAAAGTTACAAACTTTCTATTGTATGGGTGGGTGGGCAAGAACTCTTCTCTATAAAGAACTGCCTACACAATCCCTCAACACACATGAGTGGAGATGGAAAATGATGTACAATTGAAAAGTAAATTGCTAAAGCTGTCATATGATATGTCATGGCATATTCAGTAAATGACATTAATTTAAATAACCTGACAGGATTATCAAAATGGAGAACACTTCCCTCAGTTCCTGCTTTAGCTTACTTTTTCCTCCAGAAAGAAAATGTGTGTTTTTATATAATCACCCCCAAACTACACAAAGTTACTTTATGTGAAAGCACTTGCCATAAAAATACAATTGCCCCCAAACCATCAAAAGAACAAAAACTGGTGAGATATAAATAATAGGTTTCAAACTTGTTTGTTCGTGTCAGAGATTACTCTGGGTTGAAATGATTTTTTTAGGGGATGTCTGAATGAGGCTACTTTCTTGTCCCCAAGTGCAGCTCTTGGGTTTCGAAAGCCGACCTTCCAGTCTCCAGCTCAGTGACTTACCAGTAAGCCACTTGGGGAGCTGCGGTTCCAAACTAGGTCACAACTTTATTTATCTACTAAATGTTTAATCTCCTGACTTGGAGTTGACCTAAAATAGGACATGAACCTGAAACCAGAGCAGCTGGAGCCTCCAGACCCCTCTCTGGTCTAGAGAAGTGAGCCTCTAGCCCCAAGTTACAGCTATATCTTTCCAGCATTGCCTCAGCTAGCTCCATCTTTGTGCCCATTACTACCTACTTCACACAATGTGAGGCTGATTATTATACTTTAAGATTGCCTATCACCCTTTTTCTCAGTACTAGCCACTGGGTTGAGATTTGTTTAACAAACAACACCATGTTCTGATTTATCCGTGGTGCCCTGTTAGAATTAAAAAGGGAGAGGTGAAAATCCACCCAGATCCACCTTTTGATATGCCAATCGATGTACCCTGGTCCAAAATTCTTATCTAGCTCCAGCTGGTGACGAGCAATAAAGCTCTGGATACAGGGTAGGTATAGGGACTCTGGCAAAAAAAGAAAAATGTAATCATTGTTGATTAACACAGTTGCCTGAAGAGATAATATATAACCAATATTCAAAAATTATCTTGCCTTTGACGAGTATTCATGACCCCTTCAACTGTAAACAATAACACCCAGTGAGAAATATTCCTTCCTGCACAAGGATAAAAAGATCAGGGTTTTTCCTCCTCCTCCTCCTCCTCCTCCACCACCGCCACCGCCACCACCAGCACCAGCGCACCATCATCATCATCCCATCCCCAAAATTGTTTTGTGAAAAAGCATTGTACTTTTTGCTAAAACTTTACATTTTTCATATATATATATATACACACCTTTCTATCCATCTATGTGTCTTTATGTCTGTCTGGGTCTCAATGAAGTCCCCAACAGGGGAAAAATATTTTGTCACTGATGAAAATTATATCAACAAAGATTTATATCATATTTTTCTTGGTTTTTGCATCCTGTCTGCATCATTGTGATGATACAACCTATTCCTACCCACACAGAACTGATGTGATAATTGGATGCAAAAGATTTTTTCTTTCCTGGTTTATTAACTTGCAACATATTGTGCACATGCTTGTCTGTGTGGAGGACATACACACAATATGTTCTACTGATCCCTGATTTTTGTGAGTGAAATGGAAACTTTTATATAACAAACTCCAGTCAAAGCCTAAGCTTCGTTGCCCTGTCATTTCAGTAGTGGACACAGATGGACAATCTCCTTCTGCTGAGACAGCTTTGAAAAATGCATTTTCAACTTTATATATATAATTGGTTCATATCACTTTTCTCTACTGCCTGTGAAATTCCACTGCTAGCACTTCAGTTGGTTTCTACTCAAGGGAAAGCTGCAGAAATAAATAAATCTGCAGACATGGTAGAATCCAACACATAATCTCCCCCCAACTTTTAGTACCAAATACTGTACATTGATTAATCTATATTAGCAGAGAAATCTTTTAGACCTATAGCGACATTCAGCAATATGCATGTTATGGGTTGTGCTTAGCCTGATAAGGTATTTTTCCAACTCAAATCATGACTGTGGGCCAAACACAAGAGACATTGTTCACAGTTTTTAAGGAAGACTGCTCAGCAAAGTTTAATTGTTGCTTTTTAAACATGTGACAAAACCTAAATTTAATTAGTTGTTATACCTTGATCTGATTTCTTGATTTTCATTTCATTGCTAATGTCCTTACCAATCTATTCAATACAGACTGGATCAGTAAGATTGTCCTGGAAGAAAATTACTAAAATGTCTATTTTTGGTGGGAACAGCCATCTGGAGGTATGTAACAACCATGAGAACCACAACAAATAAAGAGCAATTAGGGATATAAGCAGTGGTGGGCATCAGCAGGTTCACACCAGTTCACCAAAACCAGTAGCAGAAATTCCGGCTGGCCCTGACCATCCAAGTTTTGAAATAAAGTAGTCCTAATTTGGGTTCAATACAGGGCTTTCCTCCTGGCCACACCCACCATAACATGCCCACAGTGTGGTAGTAATTTTTTTTGGAGCCCATCACTGGATATAAGTCAGTTAGTTTGCTTCCCTTCTTCTTTTTTATAGTATAAATTTATTTATTTATTTATTTCAATTTCTGTACTTGGCCAAGGCCAACTCAGGGCGGTTCACAGTCATAATAAATTGTAGCCTGTAGTATGTGGTTACTGTGTGATGTCAAGTTGTGTCCAATGTATGGTGACGCTATACATTAGTAACTTCAAAGATCCTGTTTTTAACTGTTCTGCTCAGGTTTTGACAATTGAAGGCAATGGTTCCTTTAGTAAGTTACTAGCATTGCTGCCCGGGCTCTGCCCCAGGGATAGTTGTTGGCTGTGCTGGTCATGGCCAATGGCAAACTTGCCGAGGGCCCCCCGCAGTGAAGTGGTGGAAGTAGGGCTGGTGGCAGAGTTGGGAGGGGCGCGGTGGCTGCCTCCGGCAGTCTTGCATAACCGTCCCTTGCGCAGGCTGGTGGTGGTGGTGGGGAGGGTGTGTGGGCCACAGTGGTGGGAGGGGTGTGGTGGCTGCCTTCGACAGCCTCACGTCCCCATTTGGTGCGGGGGATTGCTGCACTGGGTGGGAGGCTGGGCTGGTGGCTGCATCGGGAGTATCCCAGCCATGGCGGGGGATGGCGGTGGTTTGGGCCACAGTTTTGGGATGGGCGCAGCAGCCACCTCTGATGGCCTCACATTCCCGTTGAGTGGGGTGTTTGCAGCATTGGTTGGGAGGCCGGACTGGCAGCATCATCGGGAATCTCCCAGCGGCTGCCGCCCGTGGCCTCACATCCGGCTGCACAGTTTCTGGAAGGGTGCAGCAGCCACCTCTGGTGACCTCGCATCCCCATTGAGTGGGGAGTTTTGCAGTGTTGGTTGGGAGACTGAGCTGGCGGCAGCATCAGGATTCTCCTGGTGACTGCCTCTCACATCCAGCTGTGCAGTTTCTGGAGGGGTGTGGCAGCTGCCTCCAGAGATCTCATGTCCATGTTGAGTGGGGGGGGGGGGGGGTTGTGGCATTGGTTGGAAGGCCAGGCTGGTGGCAGGTTTGTTAGTCTCCTTGCGGCAGCCTCCCACACCCTCGCGTCTGGCTGCGTTGCGTGCGGACTTGTGCATGCACACTCACCAGGAGCACAGTAGAGCCCCAGGGTGTGATGTCAGCACTCCGATGCTGTCATCGCAACCCTCGCTGGTGGGGGTTATGCCCCACCTGTGGCTGCCAGACCCCCTTTGTTGACCTCTAGGCCGGCGAAGGTAGTTCCGGTAAAATTTTGGAGGGGGTGGGTCCCAGTGAGGCGGCATGCATCCCGGACCCACTGACATATTGCTCTGCTTTAGAGATATAGATTCCATTTCATATTCGATCTTCTTCTTCTTGACTTCCACTTCTCCAGCACTATCACATATTCCAGTGAATGTCTAAAACATCGTAGTCTAAGTTTAGCCATTTTTGCTGTTTTAAGGAAGTTCAGAATATCTTCTCACTTAGAAACTTAGTGAAGTTATGAGATTTGGAAATATTTGGGATTCTAGGTCCTTAAGATGTTATCTCATCTTTTTTGCAAGCTTCTTATACTATTGCAACCCAATAGTAACTTCTTATACTATTGCCGCCCAAATCAAACGAGCGACTCTAGGCAGCATAATAACAGTGAAAAATTATCAATATATGATCCTTCTCCCCAATTTCATAATCAGAATCATTTAGTGAAGGAGGTTAAGCTATGAGATAATTGCTAGAAAAAAGGTCACCCAATGAGTTTCATGGAAAAGTAGGAACTAAGTCAACACTCCAACCATGCTGGCTCTCATGCTATCATAAATCAACTTTGCCACAGAAAGCAGACATGGAAATATTTGGGGCTACAGCTCCCAGAAGTCATCATTGTCCATGTTCGCTAAGGGTTTTTGGAAATGGTTGTTCCAAAAGTTACTTTCCATAATCTTCATAATCTTTCCCCCACACAGATAACTTTCCAATAGTCGGACATGAAAGAAAAAGAAAACTAAACTGTTCCAAACTGTCTCCAGTTCTCCCATGCATACTTCTAGCTGAAAACTCCCTTGAACTCAGTAGGGATTACTTTTGAAGATAAAGCATGGCATAAAAAGCCAGTAAATCTCTAAAACCAATCCTCTGGTTCTGTCATTTCACAAAGCTACTTCATGTTAAAGCAAAGGGGTAAGGAATAGCAAAAAAATCTTTGGGAGCAACCTGTTTACTGACATTGTTCTTAAGTCAAACTGCTTCCCCTACAGATATTTCTTCATATTTTCATGGGGAATTTGATGGAAAAAAGAGCCCTCCCAAAGTGACACAAACAGCAGCTAGGAATCTAAAGTGGCAAAACCACTGTGTCGCAATTAGTAAGCAGCATTAAAAGAAAGCTCTTGATAGGTTACCAACTGCCTTGTTAGCATTCACTGCACTGCAGTGTCTGTCTTCAATTGCTGAAACTTTACTGCAAATGAAAGGGGAAAGAGAGAGCCATTTGTTTTCCTCCTCTGTCACCACTAGGGACTCCAGAGCTCTTTTTAACTTCCTTGCTGTGTCTTGACACTTGACAGGCTCAGAGAAAACAGCCCCTTTAAAAGAAGACTGCCACACAACATACAAAGCACCTACAATTGAACAGCCAGCAAGCCAGCATGAGGTGAGATCTGTGAGGAATCATAAAGGGCATTCAGAAGTCATCCAGTTCAGCTCTATTTTGAGATCAGGGAGTTGGGAGGAGAATACAAAGTAGGACGGTTTTGCTGAAGATAATTAATAGGAGAATACATAACAACTTAGAGCTCCATTCTTTTCCACAAATTCCCGATCTACCAGCTTAATATTCACACCAACAGCTTTAGTTAACTTGTTGATGATCAATGCAGGTGAATGATACTTTAGAAATCTTTCGTGGGTACAAAAAAGTCAAAGACTGTGTTCCACAGTGAGAGACAAAGCACTAAGCCATGAGAAAACATGCATTTTCTTTCACTAATTATTTCATTCCATACCTTTTTGTGTCTTTTGAAATCATGAGGTTGCATTGCTGATAGCATCCAATGCAAACATAGAAACAAAAAGCATGGGGTTTCAAAGTGATTATGAAGAGGAGGGAAGACACTGGGATTCTCAATACCTTCCCCCACCCATCCGCCTGTGGTACTGTCCTTGAAAGGAGACAATACCACAAGAAAGGAAATACCAAGGAATGGAATGAAAGGGACAGTAATTACATCACAGGACAAAGGACTAGAATCAGCAAGCAGCCTTAGGGGAAATGTACAGTCCTTACATCCCACATTATGCATGAAGTGATTTAGAACTTGAGTCTAGGCAGTCTTACATGACCTTCCATATAATAAATTGTAAAAAAAAAAAAAAAACTCAAAGAAAGGACATAATCCTAATTCACTGACCATCCAATCTTACTTGAGACAAGATTGCACAGGGTTTAATGGGTTAGGTACAAGCTTCTTTTACTAGCAAAACTCTTCTGCTGGTGAATCTGAGAGATCTGTGGATAAAGTTGCAGACTGTGTTCCACAATGAGAGACAAACCACTGAGCCATGAGAAAATGTGCATTTTCTTTCACGAATTATTTCATTCCATACCTTTTTGTGTCTATTGAATTCATTTGGTTGCATTGCTGGTATCATCCAATGTAAACATAGGAACAAAAAGCATGGGGTTTCAAAGTGAATATGAAGAGGAGGGAAGACACTGAGATTCTCAATACCTCCCCCCCATCCCCCTGTGGTAGTGTCCTTGAAAGGAGACAGTACCACAAGAAAGGAAATACCAAGGAGTGGAATGCTGCCCTGAGTCAGGTTCACCTGAGTGGGTGGCATAGAAATTTGAAAATTAAATTAAATTAAATTAAATTAAATTAAAGACTCTGCAAGCAGAACTGGTTTGCTAACTTAGATCTTCAGGAAAAATCATCATCATCATTTCAATCTGTAAGCATACCATAGCATATGGAAAGCCTGATTAAATTCAGATGAAGGAGTGAATATTGGTGGAAGAAACATTAATATTTTAAGATATGCAGATGGCACCATCTTACTGGCAACAAAACAGCAATGACTTGAAATGATTTTTAGTGAAAGTGAAAGAAGAAAGTGTCAAAGCAGGATAGCAGTTGAACACCAAGAAGCCAAAAATCCTGACTACAGAAGAAGTACACAATTTTAGTGTTAATAAAGAATATGTTGAAATAATGAAAGATTTTATATACCTTAGTCAAACCATGAATTTTAAATGGAGACTGCAGGGGGGTCAGAAGAAGACTGAAACTCAAAAGAGCAGAAGTGAAGGAATTAGAAAAGATCATCAAGCATAAGAATGTCTCCCTAGAGAACAAGAGCAAGATAATAATAATTTTGTTTCAGAGATAACTCTGGGTTGAAAGGATTTTTGCTGGAGAAACTCCACTCAGGGGACACCCGAATGAGATTCTTTTCATATCCTCAAGTGCAGCCCTTGGGTATCAAAACCTGACCTTCCAGTCTTCAAGCGCAGCCACTGGGGGAGCTGCAAGACCAAGATCATTCTTCCTATTGTGCTCCCAATCACAATAGGACTCTCAACACTGTGGTAACCCAATTTAGTGCTGTACTTCATAAGTCAAAACCTCATTACAAATGCAGCTCTCATCAGTCTCTATGCTACCAGACAAGGACAATATTAGTAAATAATTAAAGCGGAAGAGCTTAATAACCTATTCATTTATTATACGTTGGGAAGAACAATGATACGATAACACTCTGAAGTGAGGAGAAAAGGTTTCTCTTTCAAATACAGTGAATGCCCTTTCCAGTCAAAGCGATACTTTCCCACATTTCCAACTTCTGCAGGCTCTTTAATTTTCTGTGCCTCTCTTTTGCTGGTTTATTTGAGCAACGTTGAAAGAAATAATGGATGGCATGAGCTGGACTTTAGGAAGAATAAAATTGAAAAACGGAGTCCTTCAGTACAGCATAGAAACCCTGTGCATTATTCCAGCAAACCTTACTCTTGGACTGGAATTCGTCAGCCTGAAGTCAGGCAGGATTAGTAAAGGTAAAGGTAAAGGTAAAGGTTTCCCTTGCTTGAAAGCCAGTTGTGTTTGAATCTAGGGGACAGTGCTCATCCCCATTTGCAACCAAACAGCCAGTGCTTTCTGCATCTGCAGATACAGGTGAAACTCATCATGCAAATGTTCATTCAGTTCAGTAATGCAACTTAAAAGGTGAAACAAATATATGAGATAGACTCATTACATGCAAAGGGAGGTAGTTCAAGTCTTACATTGTTATAATATTGATGCTTATGATTTAGAGCATATGAAAACCCCAACACCCCCCAATCCCATGTACCCCATAATCATCACATAACCTCATGTATGCTGTACGCCATGATTACAGTGATGGGTTGTGCACGGTATGCTCATGCCTCACCTCTGCTACGGGAACTGCACTGGTTGCTGATATGCCTCTGGGTGCAATTCAAGGTGCTGGTCTTGACCTTTAATGCCCTTCATGGTGTTGGGCCTGGGTACTTAAGAGACTGCATCGGCCAAAGGTTTTCAGCCCGTCCTACAAGGGCAGACAGGAGGGGCACATTGGTGGTCCCATCAGCAAAAGAAGCCTCTCTTATGGGGACCAGAAGGAGAGTCTTCTCTGTGTCTGCCCCAGACCTCTAGAACCTCCTTCCATCAGAATTGTGTCTCCAGTCGGAGCTACTCCCCTTCAGGAAGATGCTGAAAACCTGGCTCTGCCAACATGTGTGGGGCAAATTAGGCTCCACTTCTCAAGCCCATTGGCTTGTCTAACCTGCCTGTTGTGGGATTGAGCCCCCTTTCTTTGATAATTCTGTTTTATTGTAGGTGGAGGGAGGGTTAGGGTAATTTTTAATGATGAAGTTGTTGGTTTTTATGTGTCTTAATTCTGCTTTTAGCTGGGGTTTTTATGTAATGTTTTACTGGTAATGGTTTTATCTTTCTTGTATTGTACTTTTTTCATTGTTGCCACCCTGAGTGGTGCATTGCACTAGGAGGGTGGGGTAGAAATCAACAAATAAATACATTATCACAATTATAATGAATTAAGGCATGACATATCTCACTATGCATGTATTCTAATTTTCTGAGTTTCACCTGTATTTCCATGGTCATGTTGCAGGCATGACCAGACACCAGAGCACACTGAATGTTGTTATCTTTCCCACCTCTAAGCCACTGTGGCCCCTCAGGGAGGATTAGGTAAACGTAAAGGTCACCCTTGCTCAAAAGCAAGTTGAACCCTGACTCTGGGGTTCAATGCTTATCTCCATTCATCTCCATTTATTTATTGTTTGCATATGCAGATGTTTCTGTGGTCATGTGGAAGGCATGACTGGGGTGAATGGAATGCTGTTTACCTTCCCACTGAAGTGGTACCTATTTATCTACTTGCACTTTCTTGCTTTTGAACTACACTTTCTTGCTTTTGAACAGGAACTGGAACAGAGCTTATTCAGACATTCAGCACTCGGGTCTCGAAACATTGACCTGCCAACCTTCCAGTTGTTAAGTTCAGTGTTTTAACCACCACAGTCCCAGGGAGGATTACATTCATCTTAATATATAGTTAAAATCACAGACATTTTAAAAAGTAGAATAACAAAAAGTGTCTGATAATCAAGTACTGGAAGTAACCAAATGTCTTCTGGAATGATGCTATGAACCCCAGCTCTGCCTTAGCCTTTCTGGCACAGACCCATTTATGTATTTTGAGATGGAGGCCTTTACAGGGGTCTTCTGCTCTTTCATATGAGCTGGCACATGGCTAGATAAAGTCCAGATTTTACACAACATGCTGCCCTTCTTCCCCTGTTTCCAATACCACTATAAAACACAACCAACAAAGTAGTTCTACCAGCAAAAAGAGCTCTAATCAGCCAACACAAGAGGGTCCCCTTGTCAAAAGTATACTTCTTCTAATAAAACAGCTTGTGTATACAGTAATTCTAACCCCCCATACCCAGCACATCTTTGAGTTAAGATGGCATTGTTAGGCACAAAACATCCAATCCCTGTCCTCATAGCTGTAAAAATAATATTTTCCAGCTCCATTCCCAGCTTCTGAAGCCTACTGAGAGGGGCTTTAAAAATGCAGCTCTATATATAGTGTGTTAGCAACAGTAGAGATGGTGTTGGAAGAAACAGCATTAAAGTATCTGTCTCATGAACCTCTTCCTTTAACAGCAATGAAATAATATAACTGTGCTCTATTAAATCATCATCACTACCATCATCATCAAGCTGAAAAAAGGCAAAAAGTACAGTACTGTATAAAGTCTTAGGCCCCAACAGCTTTGTTTTTTTTAGCAAAGTTTTAATGACCATTTACAGAAAAGGCAGGAAGTATGTACACAAAATAAACACAATTTTCAGAACAAAATTGCTTCTTCAAGCAAAAGTCTGTATTTAGTGCAGGGATTCTCAATCTACGGCCCATGGACTGGATGTGGCCCACAGCACCATTTCACGTGGCCCACCACCACCTCCACCACACCAGGACGTGCCATGCGGTGGAGGAAGGGGAAAATGGTCATCTGGCCCCCAAAGCAGTCTGAGGGAGTGTGACCCGGCCTGCAGCTTTAAAAGGTTGAGAACTCCTGATTTAGTGTGATCTCCCTTGGCCCTAAGCACATCTTGAGCTCTTTGTGGGAGACTGTCCTGAAGTTTTCTGAAGTAACTTTCTGGTATATTATACCAGGCTTCCTTCAGCACTTCCCAGGGTCTTTCTTTAGATCTAGGTTGCCTTTTAATTTGTTCTCTGTCCAGGTGATCCCATACTACCTCTATAATATTCAGGCCTGGACTCTGTGGAGGCCAGTCCATGACTGTCACTGCATTATCAGTTGTTTTTCTCACTATATATGATTTCACTGCATTAGTAGTGTTTAGGATTGTTATCATGCTGAAAAATAAAACCAATCTCAATCAGGCACATTCCAGAAGGAATGACATAGTGAATTAAAACCTGTCTGTATTTTTCAGCATTCATCAATATAGACAATATCACCAACACCACTGGCAGAAATGCAGCCCCAAACCAGGACTTATTCTCCGAGCCCCATGCTGGGGAGAGAATTTACCAGGACAGGCACACATGCATTGCTGCTCAAGGGAAATGCCACTTTGGCATTTTCCACTTCTGTTCCTCTCGCAAGGCTTCGTTCTGCTCCATGGGAGAAAGTCAGAAGGACGTTGGGAGAAGCTGCCAAAGTTGCCAAAGTGCATGCCCATCCCGGTAAATTCTCTCCCCAGCACAAGGCTGGATCCTCCACCATGTTTCACCATATTGAAGAATGCAAACACTCATTTGTCCATCTCTCCAACTCTTCATCTCACAAATTGTTAATGATTGGTCCCTAGAATTTCAAACTTGAATTCACAAGTCCATGATACTCTTCTCCACTGATCCTCATTCCAATCTTTTTGAGCTTTAGCATATCCCAATCTTTTCACCCTGCTCCCCTTCTGCAAAAGTGGTTTGTTGGCTGCTACCCTTCCACAAAGACCATTCATAACCAAGTTTCATTGGAATATAGAAAGGTCAACTTGGCATGCCGATGAAGCTGCCAGAGGCTGAGCCAGATCCTTGTTGGACTTCCTCCAGTCTCTCAGAGAAGAAATTCTGAGCAATTTTTCATTGGAATTTGGAAGTTTTCTTGGTCTTCCAGTTTTTGGTCTTTGATCTCTTGATTCTTTGTATCACTTTTTAACTGCTTGAACACCACATCTTGAGTATTCCATTTGTTTGTTAATTTCCCTTTGAGAGTGGCTTTGCTGATGCCAAAGTATGATTATATGTCCAAATTTTACGATCCTTTTGAATGATATAATTGAAAGTTGGTCTTCCTAGCAAGATTCCAATGAATTACACCCATGCAACATAGTTAATTTTTTGGAATAATAGCCATGTTAGTCTGTATTTCAGGCATCTCAGAGAATAAACAAAACAAAAACGCTGTAGGACTTTAAAGGCTAACTGCTATATTTTCATGTGAGCTTTCATGGATCAAGTCTGACTGTTAAAATATAACAGTTAGTCTTTAAAGTGCTACAGTGTTTTTGTTTTGTTTATTCTCTGAGACTCATCCAACATGTGTATGTGTGATATGAAAAGTTTGAGCATGTCTTGCACAAATCTGATGTAAAAGATCTTTTCCATAGCAGTTGTTTTGCCATGTAATAGTAGGACATATACAGGTATTAGCAATAACAGTAATTAGAGGCCTAATCCATTTAGGTTTATGGGAGTCAGTGCTTTCTGTTGATCAAGTGTAAGTAGAGGTTCCACTAAATACTTGCAACTTTAGCCTAAAGAAGCTGTTTTTTTCTGGGGTTTTCTGTTTTTCAATATTGCATACAAATTTCTGGTTGTAATCTAATGAAGAGACTGGGAAATAGTTATATATGGTTCTTTCTACCATTGATAAAACAACAAATGGTGTTTTAATGATGGCCTAAGACTTTTGCATAGTACTGTATATAAACGCAATCCCATTAGTTACATCTGCTGCTATAATGCAGTTTCCATAAATCTTGTTAATGAATAGCTTCACATTAAAAACTTAGTGCAGGCATTTGTTGTGTACCAAGTTGGATGATTTGGCACACAACAACAGATGTTTATGTCAATTTTTTAACTTGCTGCAATCTCTCAATAGGATTTATGCAGTTCCCGCAGGTGCTCTGGGGCGAGCCCCTTTCCAGCCCAGGAGGGGATAAGAGCGGCTGAGCCCCGGAATGGCCAAAGATTAAGAACATAAGAACAGCCTTGCTGGAACAGGCCACAGCCCATTCAGTCCAGCATTCTGTCTCACACAGTGGCTCACCATTTCCTTCAGGGTATTCCCAAGGAGATGCCTTCACCTGCTTAGATATCCTGCCTATCTCTCCAACCCCGAGGTTGTCCTTAAGTATCCATAATTATAGCCATTGATACCCTTGTCCTCCATGAACTTGTCTAATCCTTTCTTAAAGCTGTCAAGACTGACAGCTGTCACCACTTCTTCTGGCAGGGAGTTCCATAGACCAGTAATCCTCTGGGTGAAAAAGTACTTTCTCTTATTTGTTTGAGAACTAGTACCCAAAAGTTTCATCGAGTGTCCCCTAGTTCTAGTGTTGTGCGATAGGGAAAACAGTTTTTCCTTATCTACTTTGTCCACACCGTGCATGATTTTATAAACTTCAATCAGGTCACCTCTTAGACGCCGTCGTTCAAGAGTGAAAAGGCCCAACCGTTGCAGCCTCAGATGGTAAGGAAGGTGTTCCAGTCCCCTAATCATTCTGGTTGCCCTCCTCTGTACTTTCTCCAACTCCATAATATCCTTCTGGAGGTATGGCGACCTGAACTGTACACAGTATTGCCACCAGTGCCACTGCTGTAGGTGCTCCAGGGGCCCTGGACAGGACTTAAAGGCTGTAAAGGTGGCAGGACTTTTGTCACTGCCTCCGGCCTCCTCTGTGGGGCAAAGAGGTCCCACAGTGATGGACGCTGTGATAGACCATCTCTGGCAGCATCCCAGGGCCCCGCCAATGTCTTCAGTGTCTCCGGCCAGGACTTATAGGCTGTAAAGGCAGCAGGACTTTTGTCATTGCCTCCGGCTTCCTCTGCGGGGCAGAGAGGTCCCGCAGCGATGGACGCCGGGACAAACCATCTCTGCTGGCATTCTGGGCCCCCGCCCATGCCTCCAGTCAGGACTTAAAGGCCATAGAGGCAGCAGGACCACCACTTCCCACTTTTAGACTTTTGGGGGGCCGGGGTGAGTTGTGTGCTGTATTACAGAGTTGTCACTGTTACTTTTTTATTGTATTTCGTGCTTTGCTCTTTTTATATTGTATTTTTGTTTTTTGCTACATTGTATCTTTATTTGATGTGTTGTGAGCTGCCCTGAGTCGGCCTGTGCTGAGTAGGGCGGGATACAAATCAAATAAACATAAACATATGTCAATATATTATGTCAACATAAAAATAAATTAACAGGATTTTGCCCAAATAAATAATAAATGAAAATAATTCTTTACAACTGACCACTGTACAATTAAGCAGATCCTTCAACTATGAAAACATATGCTATTCACCAGACTGTGAAATCTTAACCTATAAATCCAAGGGTTAACCGTTGGAACTGGCTATAGGTTGCTCTGCCTCGCCCTACTTGCCTGCACTCACCCTTCGTGCACACGGCTGATCTGGGTATGCAGGTCAACGAAGGATTGAGAAAACTGGCAGTGGGGCAACAGCCCCACAAACGCGAAGAAAGGGAAACAACTTCACTTCCCAACATTCCTTGCGCCGCGCCAGAGCCAATCAGGCTGAGAGGCTCTTGCACGGTGCAGCGTTCGGAAACTCGCCGCAGCCAATCAAAAGAAAACCATTTCAAAAAAAACGCAGCACAAACACAAAGCACCAACCCATAACTACAAGCCCCAGCGTCCTGCGCGCCATGAGCACGCAGAACGCTGAGGAAGCCGGCACCCAAAAAATTAAAAAGGAAAACAACTCACCGCCTCACAGCCAAGCAAACACCAGCCGGCTTTCTTTCCCTCACCCACGGCGCCTGAAGGTCCCGACTCGTGTTTCCCCTTTAGCATCAGTGGGTGGGGGGTTGCGATCCCCCTCTCCGCTGGCTACCCTAGGGTTGGGAGGTTTGTGGGAACAAAAGGGGTATGTTGCCCAAACCCTTCTGGACCCAGGAGACCAGAGAGAGGGGATCGATTCCCCCCCCTCCTTAAAACAACTCCGTCTTTTCTTCTCCCAATTCCAGGGGAGCCAGCGGAGAGGGGGTTCGCAAGCCCCACCCACTGATATTAAAGGGGAAACCCGATCTACTTTCACGACTCCACACAAAGCACCATAACACACTAAAGCCCCACTCCCCACCACCTAGCCCACCCTTCCTAACCCAACGACCATGCCCCCCTCCCCACCACCTAGCCCACCCTTCCTAACCCCAACGACCATGCCCCCTCCCCACCACCTAGCCCACCCTTCATAACCCCCAACGACCATGCCCCCTCCCCACCACCTAGCCCACCCTTCCTAACCGCAACGACCATGCCCCCTCCCCACCACCTAGCCCACCCTTCCTAACCCCAACGACCATGACCCCCTCCCCACCACCTAGCCCAACCTTCCTAACCCCAACGACCATGCCCCACTCCCCACCACCTAGCCCACCCTTCATAACCCCAACGACCATGCCCCCTCCCCACCACCTAGCCCACCCTTCCTAACCCCAATGACCATGCCCCCTCCCCACCACCTAGCCCACCCTTCATAACCCCAACGACCATGCCCACCTCCCCACCACCTAACCCACCCTTCATAACCCCCAACGAAAAACAACTCACCCCCTCACAGCCAAGCAAACACCAGCTGGCTTTCTTTCCCTCACCAACAGTGCCTGAAGGACCCGACTGGAGTTTCCCCTTTAACATCAGTGGGTGGGGGGGTTGCGATCCCCCTCTCCACTGGCTACCCTAGGGTTGGGAAGTTTGTGGGGACAAAAGGGTTATGCCCCCCACCCCAACCATTCTGGACCCAGGAGACCAGGGAGAGTGGATCGATTCCCCCCCCTCCTAAAAAAACTCCGTCTTTAAAGAGAAGAAACCAAGCGGTTTCTTCTCTTTAAAAACGGAGTTGTTTTAAGGAGGGGGGTGGAATCGATGCACTCTCCCTGGTCTCCTGGGTCCAGAAGGGTTGGGGGGACATACCACTTTTGTCCCCCCAAACCTCCCAACCCCAGGGGAGCCAGCGGAGAGGGGGGTCGCAACCCCTCACCCACTGATATTAAAGGGGAAACCCCGATCTACTTTCATAACTCCACACACTCAAAGCACCATAACACAATAAAGCCCCCCTCCCCACCACCTAGCCCACCCTTCCTAACCCCCAATGACCACGCCCCTCTCCCCACCACCTAGCCCACCCTTCCTAACCCCCAACGACCATGCCCCATCCCCACCACCTAGCCCACCCTTCCTAACCCCCAACGACCATGCCCCCCTCCCCACCACCAAATAAATAAATTTGTTAAAATTACTAAAAACACAGCCAAAAACATCCAAAAATACACAAAAACAAAAACACCAAAAACAATATGAAGTAAACAAAAACACAATCAAAAACAAAACAAACAGACAAAAAATACAAATTCCAACCCACCCACCCACCCACCCCGCCCACACACACACACACACACACACAAAAGAAAGAAAACAAGCAAACTTACCAAAAGATGTCCTACCTCCACCAGGACTGGAAAAGAAATGAATAAAGAAAGAGACTACTTACCAGAAGAAGCTCCACCCAGAGGCCAGGAAAGAAAAAACAGTCAAAATACAATAACCCCTACCAGCACCACCTGCTGGCCACAATAGTAAAAACAATTCAAAAACACACAACAGCTCCAAACAAAAGGCCACAAGAGTAAAAACAAATCAAAAACATAACACAAATTCACAATTTTACACAAAAGGTCACACCAATAAAAAGTCAAAAACATTACACTAAAACACACTTTAACACAAATCACAAACATATGTCAATAAAATACAATAGAAACCTTTGAAAATCCTGTGCTGAGTTTTAACTCAAATTTAAACCCAAAACATCTAAACACATTTTAAAAACATTGAATGTAAAAAACATTTACTTTTACATTATTAAAATTATGACCTACGGTACAACTAATTTAAAAAAATTCAAAAAACTAAAACATTATTCGCTTACATAAAACAATTTGAAAAAATTATATCATACTTTGTTCTTTTATTAATCCTCAAAAAAAAACCAAAAAAAGCAGATCACAGTTAATAACAGGCAAGCCAAAAAAATTTGCATAAATAAACATTTTAAAAATTAAAATTACAGACTAAGCAATTTTTTAAAAACATTAACACAATTTAACCTTCCAACACAATTTAAAACAGCCCGGCAACGCCGGGCAACCTCTGCTAGTTACCAATAAAATTTGTTTTTCTCCAATACTGGCCAAAATTCTACTACACAGCTCCACCTATCACTCATTGAAGACTTCCTTTAGAATTTTGGAATATGCAAAGCTTACATACAGTGACACCAAGTTGTATGGACCCCAAAAGAAAATGGAAGTCTTTAATCTGTAGCAATCTGCTGCTGACATTATCACCCTCACTGTATAAGCATAACCCAGTCAACAGGATTTCCATCAATTATTTTATTCATAGGATCACATTGGAACTTAACCTAGGGAAGGGTGCACATTATTTGCAAATGTGCATAATGAAATGATACAGAATTCACATGCATACTGACAATCTATAGTTTGGATTTGAAAGGAATTGGAGGAAGCTATCATTGCTAGTCCCTCTGCTGAGGTGATCCTTGCTATGCTATGACAGGTTCCAGGTGAATATTTATTAAGGCCATTTTGTACATGGATCCCAGTGGGTAGAAAAACAGTTGGTATAATGATTTAGAATGGAATAGAAGACCCATACACAAGATAAAAAGTGTATATTTCAGTAAGAAAGAAGTTAGCAACCACAGATTGCTGTATAGTAATGAATGAAGAATAACTCAGTACGTAAGAATTTATAATCATTTAAATAATAAATATAGAGGCAATTAAAAGTATCTAGGTATTAACATAGAATAGAAAAAATATAATTATTTAAAATATGTTTAAGTGTAGTTGACATATTTACATGCAAGTCTCATATTACATGTAATATGGTTTTCATATTAATATTTCATTTTTATTTTATTTTTGCTTTCTTTTTTATATTTCATATGAACAATTGTGTAAGTTTCAGTTAATTGTACTTTATTCAATGTATTTTATCTCATTTAATAAAAATATTTTTTTAAAAAAGAATAGAAGACACATTGTTCCCCCAAATAAGAACAAAATATCTCTACATTATTATAAGGAGAAGCCTATTTATAATTTTTATGTATTGTCTCAGGGCTCCAGTGAGACCACCTTGGAGCGGGAGCTGATGAGGACCATGGGAGACCATCAGGGCTGGGTTTGGGCCTGTGATGGGGGTGGAAAGGCAGCCCATGACACACACACCCAGGTGCCTCCTTTGGGGGTGCAGAAATTGGATGCCTTCAGAAGGGAAGTCACAAGGGTTTCTTGGGGGCTTTTTTTTTGGAGCCCCCTGCCCAAAATAAGCCCTCTTCTCTTTCACACAGATGTGATTAAGATGTTGAACTTCATGACTGGAAGGTTAGGTCAGAAGTTCGAGACCCGAGTGCTGCATGATGGAGTGAGCTCCCATCATCTGTCCCAACACCTGCCAACCTAGCAGTTTAAAAGCAAGAAATTGCAAGTAGATAAATGGGCACCACAAATCTGGCCAGATTATCCTGCTATGGCAATAGAGTAGACCATACTGCAAGCGACTCAATGCTGAGTGACAGGCGGCAGTTAACTAACCTTACAGTCCTTAGGACTAACAGCCTTGGCAAAATCCATGGAGAAGGGTGATGGTCCCCAAGGGGATTAAATCCCACTATAATCCATCTTGATGGAGGGCAGCGGCTCCATCAATACTAGCCTGGGGCTGATGAGGACTTTGTGTGCCAAAAGGACTCAAGTCCTGAAAGTGACTTGCGGAACTGGATCAGTGGTACTGGGGTCGTGCTGTGATGCAGAAGGCAGATGAAAGGCCACTGCATTATATTAGCAGGACTGTCTTCATGCCTGATTGGCATGATGATCACCAATATTTGGAATCGGTTATGGCACAAGAAGAAGAAGAATGTACTGTACACATTATATTGAAGAAGAAGTATTTCAATCACAAATGTTTGCTGATTAATTGATTTTCTACTGGTCAGATAAAGGTATTACCACTTCCTACATTCCTGTTGTGTAAGTGCTGGATACTTGTTGCAAACATTTGAAGTGAAGTATATTAGAAATACTGTATCTGTTTGCCTTTCTATGATGATATTCACAATATATGAGGAAACATGAATGCAGTAATGCATTCCTAAAACTACTTTCCAGTAACTAGATTCTTGAGAGACTGAATATGATCACTGGGGAAGATAGTCCAAAATTCTTCATGTCCCTTGATAAATAGAAAATATTGACGCATGCAAACAGAGATGTAAATTAGAAAGAAAGGAAGGAAGGAAGGAAGACGTGTCATAGGTAGCTTTACCCTAAAAGAGTTAAGCTGTTTTCATATAAGCTGGAAAATGGACAGTTAAACTTCATGTCTGATAACCTGATAGCCACAGTGATAAGAACATTGACCTTGTGTCGGACATCCTAGAAAGTCAGGAAGGCTCTAAAAAGCACTGCAAACAACAAAGCTAGTTGAGATGATGGTATCCCAGTTGAATTATTCAAAGTCTTAAAAGATGATGGAATTAAAGCATTACACTCTATATGCCAGCAGATTTGGAAAACACAGCAATGGCCACAGGATTGGAAAAGTTCAGTATATGTTCCAATCCCAAAAAAAAGTATATGTTCCAATCCCAAAAAAAGGCCGGGTTCTGAAGAGGCAGGAGAACTAGAGACCACATTGCCAACATAAGCTGGATCATGGAGAAAACAAAGGAATATCAGAAACAAGTCTACTTCTGTTTCATTGACTACACCAAGGCCTTTGACTGTGTGGACCACAACAAAATGTGGCAAGTAATTAAAGAGATGGGGAATACCAGAGCACCTTATACACCTCATGAGAAATCTATACATGAGTCAAGAAGCAACAGTTAGGACAGGAGTTAGGACAGGATATGGAATGATGGAGTGGTTTGGAATAGGAAAAGGAGTAAAACAAGACTGCATTTTGTCACCCTGCTTTTTTTAACTTATATACAGATCACATAATGTGCAATGCAGGGATGAATGACTCACAAGTGGGAATCAAAATTGCTGGGAGAAACATCAACAATTTGAGATATGCAGACGATACTACCCTAACGGCAGAAAGTGAGGAAAACCTAAAGAAGCTCCTGCTGGCTCACCATTTCCTTCAGGGTATTCCCAAGGAGATGCCTTCAATCCTGCTTAGATTGAAGCAAGAGAGTGCAAAAGCTGGCTTGAGACTCAACATCAAGAAAACCAAGATAATGCAAGCGCGGCGCCAAAATGGCCGCCGCGCCCTTTGCGGGCCCCCCCCCCACAGGACAGAGAATCCGGGTAGTTAGGGGCGTGGCCACCTCCCTTATAAAAGGGGTGGCCACGAGGCAGCCGTGCTGCCATTTTGCCTCAGCGACGGAGCGGAGAAGTTTTTTCCTGCGTCTCCGTCGCTCGTTGGTATCAACGGGAAGCCTTTTGGGTCATTTTGCCTAGTTAGCTTCCCTTTTTGCTGCGGTGAGATGCCTTCCAAAAAGAAGGCTGCTGCGAATGCAGCTCGGGCTGTTAGGAGGCGCAATCCGGGTCGGAGGACCGCGGTGCCGCCTCCTCAGCAGCCACCTTTACCATCCCCGGCCGGGGCTGGTGGCATGGGGTCTATCGACCCTTGGCCCGATCAGAGTGCGGGCGCGGAGGGTGCTCCGGCCCGTGGCCCGCGAGCGGTGGACACCGCTCCTCCTTCTGCCCAATCTGTTGGGCCTATTCCTTTCGGGCCGCCGCCTCTCCCGGGGCCCTCTAGCCTTGGGGGGTGGCCCGGCTCCCTGCCTTGGCAGGTTTCTTCACCAGCCCTACCGGGCTTTGGCGTTGGCCAATGGCCATATACGGGCCCTGGGGTACAGGGACCTGTCCCCATCCAAGGATCAGGTGGGCCGGCCGGCTCTTTCCCCATGGTTAATGTGGACACCTTACTGGCCCGTATTGCGGCCCTGGAGGCGTCTTTGGCCCGGGCCAGTCAGGCAGGCGCCCCTTTCGGGGTACCTTTTGAGGCGCTATCGGCAGCAGGACAACAGCCGGCGGCGAGGGTTGAGCTGCGGCAGGCGGGTGGCGCGGCTCCGGCCACTGCCTCGCAGCTCCCCAGCCAGCAACCTGGTGCGGGTCAAGCCCCGACGATGAGCTCTACATCGGTCGTGAGCTCCGACGCCCCCAGTGGGTCAGAACCCCTGGTGGGGGCGGCCCGCGGGGGTGCAGCATGTGAGTATATGGTGCAAACGAGTACATCTACACATATTCCCAATATAGGGGGGGCCTTTCAGTGGCCTTGGCCTCGCGCGGGTGGTGCGGGGGCTACCCCACTGGCGACCCACCCGGCGACAACGACTGCCACCATGCCCACTGGGGTGGGCCTAGGTTCTTACACTGCTGGGAACGTCCTGGGGGTGGCAGGGTTAGCTCAGGCCCCTTTTAGTAGGCCGGCTGTCCCCTTTTCGGCTTTGCCGACGGCAGGGTATTCCTTGCCACTGGGTGATCACTTGGCACAGGCCACCAGAGAAAAGATATGGCGAGGGGAGTATGTAGATATCTTCTCACTCCTGAACAGAGAGCCCACTAAGGAAGAAAGGGAGGGTCAGGATGAGAAGGACAAGGAGCAGGCACGTCGCCGTAAGCCGCCGCGTACCTGGGCTAACTGGCTCCCCGCTTATTTGATATATATGGCGGTATATTTGAGGGCGCGGCCGGATCTAGCTATTCCCATGGTCCAATATTTGGACAACATATATAGGGCGATGGTAGATTTCCCGGGCCCCTCATGGCTAGCATATGATGAGGAATTCCGTATGAGGATTCCCCTCCATCCCGAGATGAGATGGGATGAGCCCTGCCAGAGACTGTGGCTCTTGTACATGACACCCACACGCCCTGCCCCGGGGGATAGATACCATTGTGGACATGCGGTCCAGCGGGCAGCTCCAGCACAGGTTACCCGCCAAGCGGCGGGGCAGGGGGTTCCAGCCCGCCTGCTGTGCTGGACTTTCTCGTCAAATGGTTCCTGCAGTCGAAAGAACTGCAGGTACAAGCATGAGTGTCCCACATGTTCTGGTCCCCATGCAGCCTCGGCTTGTCCCAAGCCTGGGGGGGCGCGAGGCAGAGGGAGGGGTGGACAGTGGGCTGGCAAGGCTGCCACGGAGGGAGCTAGTTCTCCAAAAGGCCCCTCCCCAATTAAGGTGGACATGCTGGAGCGCTGGCTCGCATCGTACACGAAGGGGGAGGACAGAGAGTATCTCATTCAAGGTTTTAAGCAGGGATTTCGTATCCCTTTTATGGGTGATAGATCCCCTCAGGATGCTCCCAACCTGTTATCCCTCAGAGGAAGGGAGGATGTGGCTGCGGCCAGCATTAAAAAGGAATTAGACGCGGGCAGGGTCGCTGGGCCTTTTCCCGCACCCCCTTTTCCCAACCTTAAGGTTTCACCATTGGGTTTGGTTCCCAAAAAGTCCCTAGGGGAGTTTCGCCTTATTCATCATTTGTCCTACCCAGCCGGCAGATCGGTCAACGATGCTATACCTGATGACCTTTGTTCGGTCAGGTATACATCGTTCGACCATGCGCTGCGCATGGTGCGCTCGTGTGGCCCGGGTGCCTTGCTGGCCAAGTGCGACATTAAGTCAGCTTTTCGCCTCTTGCCAGTGCACCCGGGTGACTTTGAATTGCTGGGTTTTAAATTTAAAGGGGAATATTATTTTGATAAGGCCATGCCTTTTGGCTGCTCCATATCATGCTCGGCTTTCGAGCGTTTTAGTACTTTCCTAGAGTGGGCTTTTGTTCGCAGGTCAGGGTCCCGGTCTGTAGCCCATTACCTGGATGACTTTTTATTCGGGGGTGAACGGGGCTGGGACACGTGTGCACGTCTCCTCGATACATTTCAGACGCTAATGCAGGAACTTGGTGTCCCTTTAGCGCCCGAAAAGACCGAGGGCCCATCGACCAAGTTAGTATTCCTGGGGGTTGAGATTGACACGGTAGAGCAGGCTTCTAGGTTGCCGGGTGATAAGGTGTCCAGGATAGTGACCCTTATCTCGGAATAGCTGGCCAAGCGTAAGGCATCCCTGAGGGAACTGCAGGTGCTACATGGGCACCTTAATTTTGCCTGCAGGGTGATCGCACCGGGCAGGGCATTTGCCCGGCGCTTATGCGACGCCATGGCAGGGTTATCCAGGCCCCACCACAGAGTTAGGCTTACCCGGGGTATCAGGGCAGACATGTTTGTCTGGTTGCAATTCCTGAGGGAGTTTAATGGGGTCTCATTTTGGAGGTCGGACCTCCTGGCATCCCCCAATTTCCAGATCCAGTCTGATGCCTCAGGATCCCTGGGTTATGGGATGTACTTCAATGGGAAGTGGGCCTATGGTGGGTGGCCACCGGCATGGGCAGGCACAGGTCGCCTGCGGGATCTCACATACCTGGAATTTTTTCCCATTCTGGGGGCTTTGATGCTATGGGGCGAACAGTGGGCTAATTCGGTAGTGCATTTTTGGTGCGACAATGCTGCCGTGGTACACATTGTCAATGCACAGACTTCCAAATCGCCCAGGGTTATGGATCTAGTGCGCCATTTTGTGCTGCGCTGCCTGCGCTTCAATGTCTTGTTCAAGGCCAGGCATGTCCCAGGGGTTAATAATGATATTGCTGACGCTTTGTCCCGCCTGCAGATCTCCTGGTTCCGCGCCTTGGCCCCGGATGCGGAGGAATTTCCCTCGCCACTCCCGGACGAGATGTGGACTATTGGCAAGGAGAGGTGAACCGGGCGATTGGCCTGTCACTAGCGCCACGCACGCGTAAGGCGTATCAACAAGCACTCAATTCATTTAGGGTTTTTTGCTACTCAATTTCACTTGCCAGAGACCTGGCCTATCCCGGTGGACCATGTTCTGCGTTTCATGGTCCACCTCCATGCACAGGGCCTTGCACCTCGCACCATAGCATCCAAGCTCTCGGCGTTGGCTTTTATGGCCAAAGTAGGGGGTCATGTGGATACCACCTCTGACTTCCGTGTGAGACGCGTTTTGGAGGGGTGGGTGCGCGAGCGCGGGCGTTGCCCGGACGAACGGCACCCTATTTCCCCAGGGGTCCTTACCCAGTTGGCCCGGGGCTGGCCAGGCCTCTGTTTTGATCATTATGAGGCAGCCCTTTTCATGCAGCCACAACGGTGGCATTTTTTGGAGCGCTCCGCGTCAGCGAACTCGTGATGCTGTCTAAGGCGGATGCAAGTGGTAGGGCACTGGAACTCGGAGATGTCTATGTTGCCAAAGACTGGGCCCAGTTGAGGATTCGCTCCTCTAAAACAGATCAGCATGGCGTAGGCAGTGGAGTAAGACTGCTACGGTGTTCTTTGGCCGACATCTGTCCGGTTGGTGCCCTACAGGAATACCTGGCACTGCGTGGCACGCACCACGGCCCGTTTTTCTGTCACCAAGATGGGTCTCCCCTTACTAAATTTCAGTTTTGGAAGGTGACAGCCAGAGCCCTCACCAGGGTGGGACTACCAGGTGCCCGTTATGGCACGCATTCGTTTCGTATTGGTGCAGCCTCTACAGCAGCTGCTTTTGGGTACTCTGGGGCTGACATACGCAGCATGGGGAGGTGGGGCTCACAATGTTTTCAGTTTTATGTGCGCCCACTCCCGCCATGAGTACCAATTCAGTCACCTTACCTTCCCTTTTTCTCAATTTTCTTACAGACCCTGGGTGTCGTATTACACCGGTGACAGTATGGCTGGTGGGCCACAGCTATGTGCACAGGGCAGCGCGTTACGCTGCGGCGACAGAGTGGGGACCCCGACTGGGACTGGGTGACCACGCCAGTCTCGCATGGCATGGTAAGCCTGGGATGTTATGGCAGGAGCTGCGGCCTTTCCTTTTTTCTGGCCTGGGGGCTGACCCGCCTGACATTCTAATCATCCACCTGGGGGGCAATGATTTGGGCCAGGTCACCGGCTTATCGCTCAAGCATGCGATTTGCGAGGAACTCGCCTACTTGCATTATGTCTGGCCTGCCACAACCCTGGTTTGGTCGGACATTGTTCCGCGCCATTCTTACAGAGGGGGCGTTAACCTCCTGGCTCTTGACCGCGCTAGGCGCGCGGTCAATAAGGCAGTGGCGCGGTTTCTTGCCACCAGGGCTTGGGGACGGGTTAGTCATCACCCCGATATTAGTCTGCAAAATTATGACCTGTACGCAGGGGATGGGGTCCATCTGTCGCGAGGAGGTATGGACCTCCTGTTAGGTGATTGGCGAGCAGGCCTGTTGACCGAGCTGACGGTCTGGGGGGGGGGGGCGTCAGGTCTTCTGTGAAGCCCCTCCGTGTGGCGGGTAGCACTGGTAAGGTAAACAGTATGACCCACAAGTATCCGGCAGGTTCGCAATTGACTGGACAACACTAGACAGGAATAAATTAGTTAAACGTTGTCCGGTCAACGACGAACCAGGCGATGGGGTGATGGTGATTGCTAACCAGCATGCATCACCCCTGTGATTTCACGGATACGCGTCAGAGGGTGGGGTCATGAGTTAGTTATTGACTACGGTCAACAATTTGTTTGTTGTTGACAAACAAATTGATACAAATTGATACATTGTAACCAATTGCCGTTGGCAATTTTGGGGTGGTACCTTACCAGTGTTACTTCGGCCTGCTTGCCTTAGGAATTATGATTGGTCGTTTTACCAATACAAATTTATAATTCGGACTAGGGCATTGAATCAATAAATGTGGCCCTTTGCTGTTATCCACTTTCAATGTTGTCTGTGTCCGTTATTGGGGGGGTGCGCCTGCAATGGCAACAGGTCCTATCACTCTCTGGAAAATAGATGAGGAAAAAGTAGAAGCAGTGACAGACTTTACTATCCTAGGATTCAAGATCACTGCAGATAGTGATTGTAGTCATTAAATAAAAAGGCGACTGATTCTTGGGAGACAAGCTATGAGAAACCTGGGGAACATAGTTAAAAGTAGAGACATCATCTTGCAAACCAAAATTTGCATAGTCAAAACAATGGTATTCCCGGTAGTAATGTATGGTTGTGAGAGCTGGTCCATAAGGAAAGCTGAGCGCAGAAGAATAGATGCCTTTGAGATGTGGTGTTGGGGGAGAGTTTTGAAAGTACCCTGGACAATGAGGAGAACAAACAGGCTGATCTTAGAAGAAACCAACCCTGACTCCTCCTTAGAAGGTCAAATAGTAAAGATGAAACTAAAGTACTTTGGACATCAAATGAGAAGAGAGGTTTCACTTGAGAAGGCCTTGATGCTGGGAAAGGTTGAGGGCAAGAGAAGAAGGAGGCAGCAGAAAATGAGATGGCTAGATGATATTGTTGATACAGTGGGCACAGAGCTGGGCAGGTTGAGGAGGATAGGAGTGCCTGGCGGGCAATGGTTCATGGGGTCACAACGGGTCAGAATCAACTGTACAACTGAATAACAACAAAAACCCTTCATGTCATGATCAGCTCACATTAAAAAAAGCTTCACGTTATGATTGGCTCACATTAGGGGAAGAATTTCTTTAAGTGTTGCAAGATGTCTTTTCCTAACATCAACTATTCCCAACTCTTTTACACTTTGCCTTATTTTGAGATTGGGTGTCAGGTAGCAAACACAAGTTTAATTTGCACCAGCATGCAGCCTTAAAGGAATCTCATCACCAGTGGGAAAATATGCTGTCACCATCAAAATGAAAGGTGAACATTTCATCTAGTGAGATTTGACAGATCATGTCCACAAATTCCCAACATAACAATTAGTGCACATTAAAAATATAGATAAGAGACAATTCAAAGTTGGTTTAAGTAATTGAGGAAAGGACATTGACAAATTTCTGAGGAGGAAATTTAAAACCAAGAATGGGACAGAATACTGGTCAACTGGATTGGTTTATGCAGTCATATATCCCAATTATGGACTACCTGCTTTGCTAGCTGTCTAGCACACATTTTAACACATTGGTTATGTACTAGGGTGTGAGATAAAACATCAGGAAGCCACAAAGCAATACACCCTTCTGTGCATTATAAAACAACAGGATTTTAGCAATGATTATAATCTATTGACATATTCGTAAATACTACTTTCCCACTTCAAATGTTCAGAGTAGAGTTTGGATGTTTTAAATATTTGAATTCCCATTGCAATGGCCAGCTCCATTTTAAAAGAAAATGAGAAATTAAAAGCCAATAGTTTTATCTTCTGTCTGACAGATGGGTGAACAATACAAAAGGTACATTGCATATATGATGTTTTCTCAACCACAGACACTGGAGAAAATTGCACAAATGGCTACTTCAAAATACATTAATGCATTGGAAAATATAGAACACTAGCAGAGGTTGCCCGGCATGGCCGGGCTGTTTAAAATGAGGTTTTTTTTAAATGGACCATTAGAAAGGCTGAGCGAAGAAAAATAGATGCCTTTGAGATGTGGTGCTGGAGGAGAGTTTTGAGAGTCTCTTGGACAGCGAGAAGAACAAATAGGTCAATAGTAGAAGAGATTAGCCCTGAGTGCTCATTATAAGGTCAAATAGTAAAGATGAAGCTGAAGTATTTTGGACATCAAATGAGAAGAGAGGATTCACTTGAGAAGACCTTAATGCTGGGGAAGGTGGTGGGCAAAAGAAAAAGGGGACGGCCAAGGATGAGATGGCTAGATGACATTGTTGATACAATGGGTACGGAGTTGTGTGGACTGAGGAGGATGGCGTTGCCGGGCTGTTATAAACTGTGATCAGTTTTGGTTTTTTTTGTGTGTGTTTTTTTTTTGGGGGGGGGATTAAAAAAAAGAACAAAGGATGATATAATTTTTTCCTTTTTTATTTTACCAAATAATGTTTTATAATGTGTCTTTTTTCAAATGTGTGTGTTGGTGGTTAACACAACCACCACCACCCATAGAATACCACTCCAATCACCAAGGCAGGAGTGTTGTGTGTGTGTGTGTGTGTGTGTGTGTGTGTGTGTGTGTGTGTGTGTGTGTGTGTGTGTGTGTGTGTGTGTGTGTGTGTGTGTGTGTGTGTGAGAGAGAGAGAGAGAGAGAGAGAGAGAAGCTGTGTGTGTGTTTGTGTGTGTGTGTGAGAGAGAGAGCTCATTAGGGAAAGGAGTAGAAGAGGAATATGTGTGTGTGAGAGAGAGAGAGAGAGAAAGAGAAGCTGCGTGTGTGAGAGAGAGAGAAAGAAAGAAAGAAAGAGAAGCTGTGTGTGTGTGTGTGAGAGAGAGAAAGAGCTCATTAGGGAAAGGAGCAGAAGAGGAATATGTGTGATTGTGTGTGAGAGAGAGAAAGAAAGAGAAGCTGTGTGTGTGTGTGAGAGAGAGAGCTCATTAGGGAAAGGAGCAGAAGAGGAATATGTGTGAGTGTGAGAGAGAGAGAGAAAGAAAGAGAAGCTGTGTGTGTGTGAGAGAGAGAGAGAGAAAGAAAGAGAAGCTGTGTGTGTGAGAGAGAGAGAAAGAAAGAGAAGCTGTGTGTGTGGTGTGTGTGTGAGAGAGAGAGAAGCTGTGTGTGTGTGTGTGAGAGAGAGAGAGAGAGAGAGAAGCTGTGTGTGTGTGAGAGAGAGAAAGAGAAGCTGTGTGTGTGAGAGAGAGAGAGAGAGAAAGAGAAGCTGTGTGTGTGTGAGAAACAGAAGCTGTGTGTGTGTGACAGAGAGAGAGAGACAAAGAAAAGCTGTGTGTGTGAGAGAGAGAGAGAGAAAGAGAAGTTGTGTGTGTGTGACAGAGAGAGAGAAAGAGAAACTGTGTGTGACAGAGAGAGAGAAATAGAAACTGTGTGTGAGAGAGAGAGAAAGAGAAAGAGAAGCTGTGTGTGAGAGAGAGAGAGAGAAAGAAAGAGAAGCTGTGTGTGTGTGAGAGAGAGAGAAAGAGAAGCTGTGTGTGTGTGATAGAGAGAGAGAAAGAGAAGCTGTGTGTGTGTGACAGAGAGAGAGAAAGAGAAGCTGTGTGTGTGTGTGTGTGAGAGAGAGAGAGAGAAGATGTGAGTGTGTGTGTGTGTGTGTGTGAGAGAGAGAGAGAGAGAGGGAGGGAGGGGCTGGCTTCCCTGGCTGGCTCGGGGTAAGGAAGCCCAGCGGGGGGTGGGTGGGTGGGTGTGTTGTGGGCTTCCCTTACCGGGTGCTGCCTTGCGGCCCACGGTAAGGAAGCCCAGCAGTGGGGGTGGGGGTGGGCTTCCCTTACCGGGTGCTGCCTTGCGGCCCGTGGTAAGGAAGCCCAGCGGCGGGGTGGTGGTGGTGGTTGTTGTGGGCTTCCCTTACCAGGGGCTGCCTTGCGGCCCACGGTAAGGAAGCCCAGCGGCGGGGTGTGTGTGGGTTTCCCTTACTGGGGGCTGCCTTGTGGCCCCCAGGAAAGAAGCCCAGTGGTGGTGGTGGGGGTTGTGGGCTTCTCTTACCGGGGGCTGCCTTGTGGCCCGCGGTAAGGAAGCCCAGCGGGGTGGGTGGGTTGTGGACTTCCCTTACCAGGGGCTGCCTTGTGGCCCGTGGTAAGGAAGCCCAGCGGCGGGGTGTGTGTGGCCTTCCCTTACCGGGGGCTGCCTTGCGGCCCGTGGTAAGGAAGCCCAGCGGCGGGGTGTGTGTGTGGGCTTCCCTTACCGGGGGCTGCCTTGTGGCCCGCAGTAAGGAAACCCAGCGGCGGGGTGCGTGTGTGGGCTTACATAAGAACATAAGAACAGCCTTGCTGGAACAGGCCACAGCCCATCCAGTCCAGCATTCTGTCTCACACAGTGGCTCACCATTTCCTTCAGGGTATTCCCAAGGAGATGCCTTCACCTGCTTAGGATTCCCTGGAAATGATATTGAGAGATATCCTGCCTATCTCTCCAACCCGGAGGTTGTCCTTAAGTATCCATAATTATAGCCATTGATACTCTTGTCCTCCATGAACTTGTCTAATCCTTTCTTAAAGCTGTCAAGACTGACAGCTGTCACCACTTCTTCTGGCAGGGAGTTCCATAGACCAGTAATCCTCTGGGTGAAAAAAGTACTTTCTCTTATTTGTTTGAGAACTAGTACCCAAAAGTTTCATGGAGTGCCCCCTAGTTCTAGTGTTGTGCGATAGGGAAAACATTTTTTCCTTATCTACTTTGTCCACACCGTGCATGATTTTATAAACTTCAATCAGGTCACCTCTTAGACGTCTTGTGGCCCACGGTAAGGAAGCCCAGTGGCGGGGGTGTGTGGGCTTCCCTTACTGGGGGTTGCCTTGCGGCCCGCGGTAAGGAAGCCCAGCGGTGGGGGGGTGTTGTGGGCTTCCCTTACCGGGGGCTGGCTTGTGGCCCACAGTTAGCAACCCCAGTGGCGGGGGGGCCTTTACTTACCGGGGGCTGGCTTCCCTGGGCCGCGCCGGCTTTCTCAGATTTCTGCGTGCTCACGGCGCGCAGGACACTGGGGATTGTATTTTTTCATTTGTGCTTTCCCTTTGTGCTTCTTTTTCCCCCCATGTGGCTCATTTTTGATTGGCCACACCGCGTTTCCCCACATTCTTTGTGCTCCTGCCTCTCAGCCTGATTGGCTGTGGTGCAGCGCGGCACAAAGAACGTTGGGAAATGAAGTTGTTTCCCTTTTTCGCATTTGTGGGGCTGTTGCCCCACTGCCGCTTTACTCAATCCTTCATTGACCTGCGGACCCAGTCCGCCCGTGTTCCCGAAGGGTGAATGCAGGCAAGTAGGGCCAGCCGTAGGAACCTATAGCAAGTTACAATGGTTAACCCTTGGTTTTATAGGTTAAGATTTATACAAAGTTGCTGGGGTTGGGAAGAAGCGAGCTCTACTACAGTATCTGCTGTACAAAAATAGTGTAAGGCTTAAAACCTACATATTTCAAAGTGGTTTATCCTTGAACATGAGTGTTTATTTATTAAAATGCTTGTATATTTTGTTTTATCCAAGTTCTTCATAAGGTGTCTGCAATTCACAGCTGTAATTTCTATACTACCAGTTAGTAGATACATATTTTTGTGCAGAGTATATTGTGCATTGGCATGTCTGTTCTGTCTGGACAACTCACTTGGTTTGTTTTGTACAAGAAACAAAGACACGAATGGCCAAAGTGTAATCAACAGGTGGCTTGGGCCTAGTGCAGAGGGAGCACTATTTGGATATCTCCTTTGCTCAGTCCACAAACTGCCCCTGGTTGTGATGTATTAATATCTTAAATCATATTTGCATAAATTGTAAGTTCTCAAAACAAAATTATAATACAATGACATGAATTCAGGTCTTCTTTCATGTCCTGATCAAACCCTAGACTGACAAAATAAAGCCACTTTCTTGGCTTTGTTGTTGGCCAAACTTAAATCCTCATCGGTGCATGTTTCTGGCAGTAATCAGCTGATCAGTAAATGAGCTGGGATTCTGTTTCTCTCCACATTCACACTGTGTGTTGCTGTCTGCCAGCAGTCCCCACTTGAGCATGTTAGTCTTACATTTAGTGACTGTTACCCTCAGCCTACTCAAGGTCCTCCAAGTGATGTAGGGAAGGTTGAGTTCCTCAGCTATATCCTCCTTTAATGTTGTTCATTGTCCAGTGAGCTCCTTCCTCCATCTTTCAATTTGGTTTTGCTCTTGTGTACCCTCAATAATGTTTGTTCTTCCCATAAAGCTCTTCCTGGATCTGAGGCAGCATACTTAAGGCTCATATCAATTCAGAGGATCTTGAGAGTCTTTCTCTTGCTTAGTTCTCTCTGCGTCCACTGTTACTTCTCTCCTGATCTTAGGTGGAGCAATACCAACAAGAGGGTGTATTTTCTCAACTGGTGTAGGTTTGAAGTATTCTGTCACTATGCGCATTAAGATTAATTCAGATGTGAAAGAAGAAAACACCACTTGATCAAACCTACACTGTTGAGTATGAATTTTATTTCTCATAGCTGTAAAAAAAACAAAGATAAATAAAATTGCATATCGAAATTGTAGCAGAACAAAGAGATCAAGTGGAACAAGATTCTTAGAATTGTTATGAAGACCCTTCTTGATGACTTCTTCATATCACTCGTGATACACATATTCCTAATTGAGTACCATTATCTTAGACAACATTGTCTTCAATTTGCAGCCCTCCTGTGTCTCCCCTTTGTTTTAGATTGGTTTTCCCATACCAGAGAAAAAAAGGAAAAAAAGATGGAATAGGGTGCAGTGATGGCGAACCTTGGCACTCCAGGTGTTCTTGGACTTCAATTGCCAAAAACCCGTCAGCACTCCTGCTGATCAGAGCTTCTGGGAATTGAATTTCAAGAACACCTGGAGTGCCAAGGCTCACCATGACTGGAATAGGGGACCAAAGTGAGCAGTGGAAGTACTAAGTCTAGAGTCAGTTTTACTAGACTGCTAAAGAAATCCGCTTATGAGTTGATTCATGCTTTCTTGCTGCTTACATCACATGTTTGCAAACATATTCATACATATGAGCTCCTACTTGCAGTCTGAAGCATAAACCCAAATGGAGGTTTTAGTAAATTTGAGAGAAAACAAAGCCTACTATATTGAGTCAGTATCAGTCACATTTCACATTATTTTGGCAAACAAAGCCTTAAGAGCACCAGTATCTGAAGCAACCATGCATGCACACAGCCATGCATTTATCTTTTCTATTTCTTTTTAAAATTATTCCTTTATCTTCTACACTTTCCCATAACCCTTTATATTTCTTACCCAAGGCCCCTTCAAATTTATTATACTGTACTGTGTTCATTGAGGGCTACATTTTTGTCAATACACAAAGTACAATAAACTGAGGGATTATTTATTTGAGAGACTACAATCCCCTGAGAGTTAGTCATGAAGTGTGCGACATAAGAAGAAGAAATATTGGCCAGTTAATTGAATATAAAAACTGTAAAACAATAGGAAGATAAAACACACACATTTTGTAGTTGCACAGCTGTCAATCTAAAAGCACATTTCAGAAAATTTAGTGAGACAACTGCCTTTTACAACCTATTCAGGATAATAATAGCTCTGATCAATCAGACATTATTGCAATTGTCCCCTGCTAAATGTGAAGTGAGAGGTTTTTTTCCCAGTGAATGAAGGGAAAAAACCTTATTCCCTTGTAAAACACAAGGGGAAATTAGCAGTATTTTCCTCCCCCGAACCATTAAAAGAAGGACAAATGTTATGCACGATTTGAAAGGAGCATACTCAAGAAATATTTTCCATTTGCCTATGAAAGTACAGAGGAGGAAAACCAGGGGGCGAGACTCAGAGACCCATGCAAAGGATAAGTAGCTGATATGAAAAATTTTGATGACTTAATATAATAACTCACCTAAAGACTTTATGCCGACTTAATATAGCAACTGACATAGAGACTGTGTTTAAAGTGTAATAATATGCATGATAATATGTTGTTTAAAATGTTCTACACTTTTTAAAACTGTGATAAACTGTATGAGGGGGAAAAATGGCGTAGACACCGGCAAACCACGCCACAAAGCTTGCCAAGAGAACCCTATTGACCAAAACAAAAGGCAAAACAAAGGGGCAGGCTAGGTGATACAGGATGCTTAACACCACAGAGTGGAGGAAGGGGAGGGACAGGAAAGGGGGGGGGAGAAATGCAATGTTGCAAGGAACAATACTGCATAGGGACATGGAATGTGAGATCAATGAACCAAGGTAAACTGGAAGTGGTAAAAAATGAGATGGAAAGAATAAGCATTGACATCTTGGGCATCAGTGAGCTCAAATGGACAGGGATGGGTGAATTCAGCTCTGGAAACCATCATATCTACTATTGTGGACAAGAAAACCTTAGAAGAAATGGAGTAGCCATAATTGTCAATAAAAGAGTGAAAAAAGCAGTAATGGGATACAACCTCAAAAATGACAGAATGATGTCAGTCAGAATTCAAGGCAAACCCTTCAATGTCACTGTGATTCAAATATACGCACCAACCACTGGTGCAGATGAAGCCACAATGGACCAGTTCTATGAGGACCTAGAACACCTCATAGAACAGACACCAAGAAATGATGTCCAAATTATATTAGGAGACTGGAATGCCAAAGTAGGAAATCAAAAAGTGGAGGGAATAACAGGCAAATTTGGTCTTGGAACACAGAATGAAGCAGGGCAAAGATTGATAGAGTTCTGCCAAGAGAACGCACTGGTCATAGCAAACACTCTCTTCCAGCAACACAAGAGGCGACTTTACACATGGACATCACCAGATGGCCAATACCGAAACCAGATTGACTACATACTCTGCAGCCAAAGATGGAGAACCTCCATACAGTCAGCAAAAACAAGACCCGGAGCAGACTGTGGCTCAGATCACAACCTACTGATCGCAAAATTCAGGTTAAGACTAAAGAAAATAGGGAAAACAAGGAGACCAAACAGATATCACCTAGAAAGTATCCCTAAAGAATACACGGTGGAGGTGATGAACAGATATAATGGCCTAGACTCAATAGACAGAGTGCCAGAAGAATTATGGACAGAGATAAGGGACATCATGCAGGAAGCAGCAAAGAAAACCATACCAAAAGAAAAGAAGCATAAGAAAGCAAAATGGTTGTCTGATGAGGCTCTTAAAATAGCAGAGGAAAGAAGGAATGCAAAAGTCAAAAGAGAAAAGAAAAAGTACAATTATTTGAACACAGAATTTCAAAGAAAAGCAAGGAGAGATAAGGAAAACTATCTAAAAGAACAGTGCAAAGAAATGGAGGAAAACAACAAAAGAGGCAGGACTAGAGATCTCTTCAGAAAAATTGGGGAAATAAAGGGAACATTTAAAGCAAAAATGACCATGATAAGGGACAAAGACGGAAAAGAGCTAGCTGATGCAGAAGAGATTAAGAAAAGATGGAAAGAGTACACAGAGGAACTCTACAAAAAGGACCTCAACACCCCTGATAACCACAATGATGAAAAAATTGAACTTGAGCCAGACATTCTGGAGAGCGAAGTTATAAAGGCCCTAAAGAGCACTGCAAACAACAAAGCTAGTGGAGATGATGGTATCCCAGTGGAATTTTTCAAAGCTCTAAAAGATGATGGTGTCAAATTACTACATTCAATATGCCAGCAAATTTGGAAAACAAAACAGTGGCCACAGGATTGGAAAAGATCAGTATACGTCCCAATCCCAAAAAAGGGCAATGCCAAAGAATGCTCAAATTATCGAACAATTCCACTCATCCCACACGCCAGCAAGGTGATGCTCAAGATAATACAGGATAGACTTCAGCAACATGTGGAGAGAGAACTACCAGAGGTGCAGGCCGGTTTCAGAAGAGGTAGGGGGACTAGAGACCATATTGCCAACATACGTTGGATCATGGAGAAAACAAAGGAATACCAGAAACAAGTTTACTTTTGTTTTATCGACTACACTAAGGCATTTGACTGTGTGGACCACAACAAGATGTGGCAAGTAATTAAAGAGATGGGAATACCAGAGCACCTCACATGTCTCCTGAGAAATCTGTACATGAACCAAGAAGCAACAGTTAGGACAGAACACGGAATGACAGAATGGTTTGGAATAGGAAAAGGAGTAAGACAAGGCTGCATTTTATCACCCTGTTTATTCAATCTATAGACAGAGCACATAATGCGCAATGCAGGGATGGAGGAATCACAATATGGGATTAAAATTGCTGGGAGAAACATCAACAATCTGAGATATGCAGACGATACCACCCTACTGGCAGAAAGTGAGGAAGATCTAAGGAGCCTCTTGATTGGATTGAAGGAGGAGAGTGAAAAAGCTGGCCTGAGACTCAATATCAAGAAAACCAAGATAATGGCAACAGGCCCCATCAGTTCCTGGAAAATAGATGGGGAAGAAGTAGAAGCAGTGACAGATTTTACATTCCTTGGATCAAAGATCACTGCAGATGGGGATTGCAGCCATGAAATAAAAAGGCGACTGATTCTTGGGAGACAAGCCATGAGAAACCTGGGGAACATAGTGAAAAGCAGAGATATCACATTGCAAACAAAAATTAGAATAGTCAAAGCAATGGTATTCCCAGTGGTAATGTATGGGTGTGAGAGCTGGACCATTAGGAAGGCTGAGCGCAGAAGAATAGATGCCTTTGAAATGTGGTGTTGGAGGAGAGTTTTGAGGGTACCCTGGACAGCGAGGAGAACAAATAGGTCAATCTTAGAAGAAATCAACCCTGACTGCTCATTGGAAGGTCTAATAGTAAAGACGAAGCTGAAGTACTTTGGACATCAAATGAGAAGGGAGGATTCGCTTGAGAAGGCCTTGATGTTGGGAAAGGTGGAGGGCAAAAGAAGAAGGGGGAGGCCAAAGATGAGATGGCTAGATGGGATTGTAGACACAATGGGTACAGAACTGGGAGTGCTGAGGGGGATGGTGGAGGACAGAGGCGCCTGGAGAACAATGGTCTATAGGGTCGCAAAGGGTCGGAATCGACTGTGCGACTGAACAACAACAATGAAAGTACAAGCATAAGAAAGGGGAGACAATGCTTTGGTTCATGCTGCTATATATGACTGTCATTTCCACATTCCAAACTCCATACACAAAGAGAAACTGTTATCTTCAATATTTCTTGGTATTTTGTGATGCATTTCTTTTATTGCAAAGTGTTGGCAAAAGGATATCTATTAGGGGCCATTTAGAAAAATTGCATGCTAAAAAGGTGTATTAGGAAAAACGTCTTTAAAGCAGGTCGGGAGTTACTTGCTGGAGGGGGGACAAAAATCACAAGCTGACGGGTTTGGAGAAATACAGTTCTGAAAGAGATTGAACTGACAAGTTTGCCTATTTCTAGTGTTACTTGTTAAATACATTTAAAATGATTTCAAACCATAACAAGTTTGCTATCAAATATTATATGATTATGGTGACTGTTAGAGCCACAGCTGTACTGGCACAGGACTGTGGGAACTGTACTTACAAAAATAATTCAAAACTGTCTTCCATCCTTTAATGATGTTCTGCATTCTGGAAATATTCCCAAACCTGACTCTTCCCTTTACCATGCATAGACTTTACAACACTGGGACAAGGGTTCTGATTGGTTGGTAGGTGAAGCATCTTCAAAGAATGGGCATAGAATTATCCCTTTTCAGCCTTACCTTCCTTTCATCAGTCACAAATGAATATTCATGAATGAAAATCTGAATAAAATGTATTCCAGGGATTTTCAACTTGCAGCCCATGGGCTGGATGTGGCCCTCGACACCATTTCATGTTCCCCACCACCACCACCTCCACCTCCACCACGCCAGGAAGTACTAAGTGGTGGAGGAAGGGCAAAATGGCCATCTGGCCCCTGAAGCTGTCTGAAGGAGCGTGACCAATTTTAAAAGGTTGAGAACTCCTGATGTATTCACTAGTTGCCACATATCAGTGAGGACAAACACACACACTGAGTTAATATGCTTTCCAGTCCTCATTTTCAGGATGTGAAAGGTAACTGGAGGGGAGCTATTTCCATCAGGTTGGAACTGACTTATTGCAAGTCTAACAGGGCTTTCAAGATAAGTGAGGTATTTAGGTAGTTATTTAGGTAGTGGCTTAATCAGTTCCACAACCTCAGTGAACTTTGATGGTTGGGTAGGAATTTGAAACCTGGCCTCTTGAGTTGTAGTCTGTTGCTCTATCCACAAATCACCACACTGGGTATTTAAAATATTTCTAGCCTGTCCTATATCACAGGACTGGTTACAAAGTTACATTAAAAAGTTTTTTAAATGTAAGATAAATAAAATAATTTAACATCAAGCAATTTAAAACAAAATATTAAAACATTCAGATATTCAGAGCAATGAATTAAAAAGGCCATGATCCTTAGCTCCCAAAGGCTTTAATACAGAGATTCTCAACCAGCGGCCTGCAGGCCGGATGCAGCCCATAGCACCTTTTCATGTGACTACACCATACCAGGAAGTGTCATGTGGTGGAGGAAGGGCAAAATGGCCATCTGGCCTCTGAAGCTGTCTGAGGAAGCTTGACTTGGCACCGGCTTAAAAAGTTTGAGAACTCCTGCTCTAATAAATAAGAGTGCCTTCAGTTGCCACCAAAATATTACCAGCATTGGTGCCAATTTTGGTCCCAAGAGGAGGGCATTTCAAAGTCTGGGTGCTATGGTTGAAAAAGTCCTATCCCTGTGTCTCCATAGAAGAAACTGTTCTCGATGGTAGGATACAGAAGACTGCCTCCACAGCAGATCTTAGTGAATAGTCAGGCTTATATAGGGAGAGATGTTCCTTCAAATATATAATGGGACTTCTAGTCCAACAACATAGGAAAGACTGCCCTTTCCCCTTACTTGGATACCCAGTCAAGCCCATTCTCCATTTCTTAGACTTTCTTAGAAAGAGCATAGTCAGCAAGCATATTCATGAGCACAAGTTGGGGCCATGTCAATCTTCAGAGGCTACAATCCATGTTATGTTACTCAGTCTGGCATAAAAGTTCTACAGATTTCATGTGCATACAGTTCGGGGGGGGGGGGGGGAGGGGAATGGGCAAAGTTTCCCTGACCTTTATTGATGTTCTCTCCTCTGAGCAAATTAAGTTGCATTAGCACATGCAGCTAACTAAGTAACCAATTGTAAGAACAACTGCCTTAAGTCTGCTTAGGAGAAATTGGATTTGTTGAGGTGAAGCACTTTAATTCAGGTGGAGCCATCTTCAAGAGGCATTCTGCTGTGCTGAGATAACACCAGGCAAAACATAACATGGATCAACAGCATCACCTAGTGGTCATAGGGGAGCACAACATGTCAGACACACTGCTGAGAAATTCCTCTTGGGGACCCTTCTTATATTACACTTGCTCCCAGTTTCAGGGACTCTTTATGGTTGTGAAATATCCAAAGCTATAATTAAATAAGAAAAACAATTTCAAAGTGGAGAATCATAAATGCCAGCCAGGTGTTAGTGACTTTAAGGTATTAGTATACAGGAATATTCCTAAATAGAACCTTAGAAAAGGTCCATGTATTATGTGCTTTACAACAGTCTTCAGGGATTTTGAGGAAAGCAAATAGCATAACAGACTCATTCAGGCAAGAAAAAAAGTCCTTTCAAGGCTATGAAGTACATGACTCATTGAATACATTGGGTATGGATGCTACATTAGGATGCCCAAAAGAAAACAAGTGCTTCTAGCAATAAAATGACACTTTTGTATTCCTAGCTGTCAGATGGCTTCATTCAACTTAGTGCCATAAAAGTGGATTTAGTCTCCTGTCAGGTGTTGTATACAGCATTGGTCTGAAAATCCAATTTACTTTCTATTTAGCCATGACATACTTTCCAAATACGGTACATCACTGTATGGGGAGCTGTCAAAGCAACATGTTTTCTCTTGTAAAAACAACAGAACACATATAGGATGAGCAAATATACTTCTCATTATGTTGTTCTTAGGCTAGACCAAGGGGTCAGCTTGCTGGGCCGTGGGCCATACTCAGGGGAGGCTGCATGCAACCCTTTCTACCTTCTGAGACATCACTCACTCCCTTGCCCCCTCATATTATTTTAAACTTCTAAGAGAAACCATCTGGCCAGGTTATTATGCTATGGTTATAGAGTAGACCATAATGCCAGCAACTCAATGCCAAATGTCAAGCAGCGGTTAACTAACCTGCCCACCCTGAGGACTAATGGCCTGTGTCTTCTTGAAGAAAATCCAGCCTGTCAATCAAGTGTAAAAGCACAGGGGTTCAAGTGTATAAGCACAGGGGTTCTGCAAGGGGGCAGGGCAGGGAAGGGGCTTATTGGCAAAGAAGGATGGTGAGAAGGTGGTCATTGAAACTCAACATAATTTACCAGTCCTCTCTAGTTATGTCGGACTCACCTCACCAATGAAGGGCATCCTCTGTTCTCTTCCTTTTCTGCCTGTGCCGAAGAACTATTTGATACCAGCTAAAACATCAATTGCTTTGAGAATTCCTGCCAGTAGAAATGCAAATGCCTGACAAGTAAGGAAGATTAATCCAATCTTCAAAAGCACTCAGGGCATTATAATGAATGCTGAAATATCATTAAGGGCATTTGTAACAATAAAGCAGAGAAAATAAATGAAAACATAAGGAGGCCAGCTTCTGATAAATTGAGAAAGCCCATACTTCCCCACCTCTTCAAAAAAATTATTCTTCATCGTATATCAAAAGAGGGGGAAGTCACACAGTCTAGGCCAGGTCAGATACTTAAGCATTTTTGGTGGAATTCATAGAGAGTTAAGAAGGTGTGGTGGAGTTGCAGGTCAGGATCCTGTCACTTCCATAGGCTTATTTTCTTGGATCAGTGATGGTAATAAAACCTTGCCCACACAGTTTTTTTAAACCCAGCAGCTGTGGCTACCAAATAACCTGCCAATTTCCTCCTTTCCTAGTAGAGTTTTCTTTTCTTTGCTTTTTTTATTAACCTATTCCTGCCCCCATCAGTCAACTGTTAGGTTGCCAGCCTCCATTCCAAAGGAGGCTGGAATCTGCTCCTCCTGCAGTCACTTCCTCCAACTCTGGTCATTCATGGCTTTACCAGCCTTGAGCACATCTCTCAGTGCCACTGCTCTGTGCTCACTAGCTGGAGCACATAATCCTGCAAAAATTTAAGGGGTAGCTGTGGCTCAAGTGGCTAAGATGCTGACTGGAAGGCGGCAGGTCAGCAGTTCAATTCCTGAGTACTGAAGGACAGAATGAGCTCCTGTCTTTGTCCCAGCTCCTGCCAACCTAGCAGTTCAAAAGCAAGAAATTGCAAGCAGTTAAATAGGGAACACTTCGATGGGAGGGTAAACAGCATTCCATGTGCTTTGGTGTCTAGTCATGCTTGCCATATGACCACAGAAATGTCTGCAGAAGCAGACAGTGCTGGCTCTTTGGGTATGAAACAGAGATGAACACTGAACCCTAGAGTCAGATACGACAGACTTTCAGGGAAAGGTGACATTTACCTATATACTCTGACACATACCATTCATTTAACTAAAGACCAAAGTACTAACCAAATTGGCCTGACCTGAATGATTTTATGAAGTGAAATTAAGGCAAAATGGCCACATTTGATTTGGGAATGAATGAATATACAGTTTGAGTTCTCACAAATCCAATTGGATGAGGCAAAAATTGCACTGGACCTTTTTAAAAGCAATTTTAAAAGATCCTGTTTTCTGAAGTTAGGTGTCTGAAATTTAGCTGGTTTACTACCCAGTTTTAGGGTTGATCATGTTTGCAAACATAGTCATCAGTGCAAAACCAAAATAAAATTTAATATTCTGGTTTTCCAATGCAGATCACAATGATGCAAATGAGATCACAAACAGACTTGGATCTTAGTACAAATCAAAGTGGATGGGCACAAATCACTTCAGACTGAATGGGCATCTGAACTGGACTGAGTGTCCTATTTAGAACTGTATCATTCATACAATGACATGTGCAAGTGGAAGGTAACCCTTAGGCTTGGTACCAACAAATGGTAGAAGCTTTAAATCAGCACTGGATAAAACACCCTATTATCCAAATATTTCATATGCTGGATTGTATTGTCCATCTCTCTCTTACACGCATAATAACAATAAATAGATCACAGAGAGGAAAACTCAGAGTTGAAGGTGCAAATAAGATTTTCATGCTTTGATGGTTGCAATGGATTTCTCTAATAAAGTCTCCAATATTACATCATTTAAAATTATTTCAATGGACAGAGTATATACTGGCAACCTTTGATCTCAAAAAAAGCCCTCAAGGTGGTTAACATGGAATTATTAGAAAAAGTTAAATCCAATTAAATATCAGTTAAACACTGAACAGAATAAAAACAGAGATGAGATAAAATGAAAGCATTTTTGATAAAATGGTTACAGAGCAATACAGCTCAAACTGCTGTGGAAGAAAAATGGCAATAAAGTAAAGACTCAACGTTTCTGAGGACTCCTGTAATCTTTTGCATCTTTAAAGCTTAAAAGAAACAGTAGCACATCCTTCCATATTGTTGATCCTCTGTTGTAGTCCTTTAATAATGTTTCTTCCTCTTCACTACCTATTATATTTTCACTTCTTTATTTTTCACAAGGATAAAGATGCTCCCCACCTGAAGCTGTGGGAGACTCTGGATTGTCCCTGCCTAGTGCTAGTGAGCCTGTGGCCTCCCTCTCTGTTTTTCTGGTTGGTTTTTTCCTTCTTCTCAGAACAGTATCCTTTCCTCTTCACACTTGCTCCAGCACTTGCAGAAATGTAACTAAAGCACAGTCTTTTCAACAGTCTTGATTGGAGGTCTCCTCTTAGCACTCTTAAGGAGTCAAAGATATGTCCAAGTAATTTATCTTCCATGTACCCCCTCAAAAAAATGGCTCTATATGTTGGATCCAGCCCACTGAACCTTGCCTGCAAGTCAGTATCGTATTATTTGTTCTTCCAGTGCCAGAAGAAGGGTTTTCCTTGCAACAAAAAGAATACACAAAGAACATAATGTGTTATCACATAAGAAAGACCTTACTCTTAAAAAAAAAAACAACCGCATATAATATGTTTGAGTACAGATGTCTCATGACTAAACTTAATAATGAAATATTTAGTTTTTAATTTTGTCACTTCATTATTTGTATGATAGAGATATACATTATCACGTCATAAAATCATCACTTGCACTGAGTTACACTGGGATCATTCCCAACATCTGACTTTGCATAATGTCTACTAATATGTAGTGGTCCTTAACCTTTACCAGAACGAACTCATAATTTTTTGGAGAATACCAGCAGCCTTCTGTTTGACTAGCCTACATTGTATGCAAGCCATAATTTAATGAGCCATCCACGGAGAGAACTGCATGTGGAAGCAAACTTATTTGCAAAAAAGGGGACTCCTTTGAAATGTTGTCCAATTTATTCACCCATAAACATTTTTAAAAGATCTTCCACAAATGCAACACTCAGCTAAAGGGTCCTACTGTCACAATAATTTATCCAAATCACCATTATCTTTTTGTCCTAATACATAAATATTCTTAAAGTATCTCATCAGAATCAAGAAGCATGACTACCATTCAATACAGTAATTGTCAATAGCGTCTGTGCAAATGTTCCATTTGTAAATGTGGAGAGGGCAATACATGGAAAAAGGTATTTTCATACATGAAATCTTAAAATTACATTGTATCATATGATCACACTGAAGAGTCTCTTGCATACATGGAATAACTGAACAGATGTACAATGTACTAATTACTAAAATGGTAAACCCAAGGTCTATATGTTCCATGATCTGGATGGTGATGGTGGGACATTAATTACCCTGAAATTTTGGGGTAAGCCTTCCTTTTCAGAACACAAAATGCCCCTGTTCTATACAAAGGAACAGACTATGTGAAAACAGTTTGAACTGCTTTGATTTCTCTAAGAATTCACTACTGAGAGTAGATCTTGGAACAGGGCAGACAAAATCCAAAATATGGATATATTATATAAATAAATAGATTACAACTAGGGTTATGCTCTACAGATAGGTTTAGCTAAAGATGGAATTACCAATCAAATTGGCTTAATTTGGTACCAAATTAATTTGAAATCTAGATTCCCAAAAAATTGGTACCAAGATGAAATGGAGCATATTTATAAATCTATTTGGATACTGGGCAACCCCTCCCACCACTAATGGGGCAGTACAGGAATGAAAACAAACAAACTTTCTCTTACATAGTTATTTGAGGGTGACTGGTTCTTCCCTTAAAACAGGAAGCCATATGAGGTTAAGCCATCAATTTTTTATGTTTTAAAAGCTCCAAATATTTCTATAAGTACAAAACAAGTTAATGTTTCATTTTTAACACACAACTTTCTACACTTTGATTTATTCTAGGTCACTGCAGGTAGTTTTACTAAGAAATGACTAATAAGCTTTATAAATAAATAAAATATACAGTTGTTTTCAATTCTTTAGTTCATATCTAAGCAGTTGACCTTATAGAAAAGATGAATATTCTGGTTTGATTCCCCCACTCGCACGCAGTGAAAGGTGAACATATAGAAATCACACTGTTTCCTGGAAATTATATCAAGAGAAACTCGGTACCTGACCATGGACAACAACCTCCAAATAACCATAGACTACAATCCCTTGTATTGAATGACTGCAGAATGACTTCAACAATGGTGAGCCCCACTGAACATAGTGGGAATAACTTTTGATTAAATATGCATAGGATTGCACTGCAAAGGTCATTGATCTCAATGGCCTTGAAGATCCCTAGTGCTGAACTCTTCTGGAATGTTACCTATTGCAAAAAGTCAGCAACCTATTATAGAAAAATAGGGCATGTAATTGTGGCACTTTACACTTCAATACTTTTACTGCAGTGTATGATTTCATGGCTGTTTAAGCAACTGATAATTTTTTCACTTTTCATAAATCAAGCCACAAGTACTTCCAATCAGATTTGAATATGATTGCATTTACATAAAAACTAGCTATCTGAGACTCCTGATGTTGTGTAATTATTACAGGAAATGATATACATCTTAGAAAGCATCCATCTAATACAAGGCTTATATCGTGCTCATTTGCATCATGGTTTATTTCTAATATCAGTGAATCAACACCAGGGCTCAATCCTATGGAATTATGAAGCAACTATTATTATTCTTTAGGTGCCATTCACATATTTTAAAAATTGTACAGCCTCAAGAAACCTAACTCAATAACAGTTATAATATAACCCATAGATAGCTCTTTATTGGAGATGCATCTTTTTTAAAAAATAATATTCTTACAGCATGAATTCAGGTCCAGGGTTGCACAGGTTGGAAATCCATAAAATGATTACTATTGCAAGAGGAAACAGTAAAGTTTTCACTAATTCTAGACACCTATGTCCACAGAACTCCAGTCTCAAAAGTTTTGAGTGGTTGCTTAGAACATGATTGGAGATTGAATTGAGGGATTATAAAAAGAAAGAGATTATAAGGATAAAGTGAGAAAAACCTAAAAACCTTGTATAGGTTGAAAGAAGAGATTGCAAAAGCTGGCTTGAGACTCAACATCAAGAAAACCAAGATAATGTCATCAGGCCCTATCACTCCCTGGAAAACAGATGGGGAAGAAGTAGAAGCAGTGACAGACTTTACCTTCTTAGGATCCAAGATCACTGCAGATGGTGATTGCAGCCATAAAATAACAAAAGTTGCAAACAAAAGTTCACATAGTCAAAGCAATGGTATTCCTGGTATGCATGGTTGTGAGAACTGGACCATAAGGAAAGCTGGGCACAGAAGAATAGATGCCTTTGAAATGTGGTGTTGGAGGAGAGTTTTGAGAGTATCCTGGACAGTGAGGAGAAAGCCTTGATGCTGGGAAAGGTGGAGGGCAAAAGAAGAAGGGGGTGGCAGAAAATGAGATGGCTAGATGGCATTGTTAACACAATGGGCACAGAGTTGGACAGGTTGAGGAGGATGGTGGAGGATAGGGGTGCCTGGCGTGTGATGGTCCATGGGGTCAGACTCGACTATGCGACTGAACAACAACAGCAAAGAAGAAAGAGAAAGATGAATTTTCAGTAGTTCTTCTTTCATGTACAGATCAAACTTTAAACTAGCAAATTTTTCTTGGTACCTTCTCAGCTTTGTCATTGGCTAAAATTAAATCTTTATCAGTACATACTTCTAGCAGTCGTTGGCATACCAGCATTTGAACCGGGTCTCTGTTTGTCTGCATTCACACAGTGTGTTGTTGTCTGCCAATAGCCCCCACTTGAGCATGCTGGTCTTACATTTTGACACTCCGATGCTGAGCCTATTCAGGGTCCTCAAAGTGACATGGTGGAGGTCTTGTTCCTCAGCCATATCCTCCTTTAATATAATTTCATGTTTGGTGAGCTCCCTCCTCTGTCTTCTAATTTGATTTTGTTCTTACGTATTCTCAAAAATGTTTGTTCTTGCCATAAAGCTCTTCATTTCAGAGGATGTTGAGGGTTATTCTCTTGCTTAGTTCTCTCTTTGAAATCAAGTAATTTGCACAGACTTTTGGAAATTAGGAGGATTCAAGGGCTGTCCAAGCACAATATTCTTTCTTAAGAGCCATCCAGTTCAAGGTAAAGATCAGAACCCCCGAAGCTGGTAATACACAATTAGCAGCACTTGGAAATTAGTAGATGGGCAACTCACTTGATTTCCCCATGTACTTGACCTGGTCAAGTACATGGGGAAATTTCTTCACACCAGTAGACTAAGGCATAAGGTAGCCCCTAAACTACACAACAAATTAATAGAGTAGGGTCTAAGAAATATGACTACAACCATGAAAAAGTATTGTATTTATTTTGATAGAGATAGCCATTCACAGTTGTCATTTCAGGGCTATCATATTTTGGTCTACATCCCCTCTGAACAAAAGTGAACTCTGCATGAGATGTGTACTGTTTTTCTGGGAAACATGCCCAAAGTAAAAACAGTCACACCTGCTTAGGCTGCTGCCTAGTGACTAAATAAGCAGCTATAACTATGATAGTTGTACATGACAAAATGAGATTCCAAGCAAATAGGCAAATTTCTGCCTTATAACTGTAAGTCATTAGAAAATCATTTCACCATTCAATATTTATTTAATATATTTTTAAAATGCATAATAGAAGTTTGGGCTGAGAGCTAAAGATCTTGTTAGGAACATTCTATCCCCCCCCCCCAAAGGTTCCTCATTTGATATTTTTCCTGTAATAAACTCTTACTTTTGGAAAGGGCAAGACTTCCCTGTAGAAAATTAACAGACTGCTGATAGAACCACTTATTACAAAAGGTAAGCAGTGGTGGGATTCAGCAGGTTTGCCCCAGTTCACCAGAACTGGTAGCAGAAATTCCGGCTGGTCCCGCCAATACAAGTTTTGAAATAAAGTACAGTAAAACCACGACTTACAATTGCCCCAAGTTACATAAAATTCGACTTACATAATGATTTTGTACTAAAACCATGTTCTGATTTACATAAATGTACCAATGTACATAAATTTACGTAACACAATTTCCTATGGGTTTGCTTTGAGTTATGTAAAAATACATTTCCCTATGGGTTTGCTTCGATTTACATAAAAATAATTTTCCCTATGGGTTTGCTTCGAGTTACATACAAAAATAATTTTTCCTATGGGTTTGCTTCTAGTTACATAAAAAACTGGTTTAAACACCAACAGAACGGACTTTTGTGTAAGTAGTGGTTTTACTGTAGACTTAATTTGGGTGCAATGCAGGGCTTTCCCCTTGGCCATGCCCACCATGCCATGCCCACAGAGTAGGTATTTTAAAAAATGAATCCCATCACTGAAGGTAAGTATTGATGTTGTTGCTGTTGTTGTGTGTTGACTTAGGCTTCTTAGAATTGAAGTCCCCCTGTGGGGTCTGTGCCTCATGTTGAGAACCAATGACCTATGTAGAGCCAATATCCATTCATGTATATCTACTTGATATATAACAGGCTTACATGGTGGAAAGAAGAGCAGACTCCTTTTTTAGAGTTACTGTACCTTTAAATTCCTTACCAACCAGAAGACCATGGCCAACATACAGATGAACCCAATCATCAGATTAGAAGAAAGGGGCAAATAAATTCCAGATTCTAATTAAGTGTGTTTCTTAAAGAGCAAAGCAGAGTGGGGGTTAGAAATAGCTGGGGTTTTGTTATGTTTGAATACAATTATTGCTGTAACTTTTTGCAAAATAGTTGGGATCAGTACGATCCTCCATTTGGTCGCCTTCTTCTTGGTCTTGAAATTTATTTATTTATTTTATTTATTTATTCACTCCGGTCCGTTTACCTCCCAGTCACCCCACTCCCCCTCCTGTTGTTTCCTGCCCAAATGTATCCATTTCTGAGTGTATATATTGAGCAGTGCTGCGCCATTGCTCCCCATGTTCTGACTGCCTAATAAAGTTGTTTGGCCCTGTATGCTGGCTGCTTCACATTTCTACCAGAACATCAAAGGTTTTAAAATTAAAATGCACAACCAATTGTCTAAGTGAACCTATCATGGTTTTAGGAATAAATAGAGAGAGGAGAGATTATGTCTTTAAATTATAAATCCTAGAATCTCATATCCAGAATGCCCTTTAGGGGAAAAATATATATTCCTGGCATATCTAGCTAGTGAGATATTAGGTTTCCTCTTCACTATAACATTGAAGGCATTCCTAGTCAAATATAAAAATGAGCCAATAAATAAATATTTTATAATAAAAGGTATACTTCTGGGGGACTTCGCAGTTCCAGAAAAGAGAATCCAGCCAAACTGACCAACCTATAGACTAGGATGGCCTGGTGGTCAAACCAGTATTTTTTCCATGTAATTACATTACTCCAAAATTTTCATAGGGAATCTGACCTTTCAGATATATATCCAAAAGTGAAAGATTATAGGAAACACATTTTTGTTTCTGTTTTTTGGTTTAGAACAGGGGATCCCAACCTTTTCAAGCTGGAGGCTGGATTATGCTCTCTCAGTCAGCTCTTCCTACATGATAGGGTGGCCATTTTGTCTCAACAGCTTCAAAGGGATGGCCATTTTGTTTCTTGAATGCCCTTGGAGGGGGCCACATGAAATGGTGCCAGGGGCCAGATCTGGCCCATGGGCCTTAGGTTGGGAACTCATGATTTAGAGCAAAGGGCATCATACGTAGTGACAACCATATCACTTCTTACTATCTACATATTCAGTCCTGCAAATACTCAAAACCTTATTTTTCAATGTTATTTTTTCCTCATTCCCCCCCCCGCCCCTCAAAGCATTGCAGTTTCCTTTTTGTGTTTGCAAACTAATTTAATGATGATTGCAGCCTTGTAAGCTACCCTGAGCACTCTGCGAAAGGGCAGGAAATAAATGCAGAAAACAAAGTTAATGTGGAGTATAATTACTGAAATATTGAATTTCTGAAATGGTTATATATTGGTCAGGTTGAACCATGATACAGGTATGCATTCTTTATTTGTTATTATTAATACGCAATAGACTGTGAAAAGAAGAATGGTACTCACTCAGTGTGACTCACTAGCTTCAGTTATTTAATCCACATGCTATGTTTCAGAACCTCACATTATAGCCTACAAATGTGTATTGAAAAGAAAGAAGGAAACCTTGAACTTGAGGTAGGCAGTAGTGAATGGTCAGCATTAATCAAATGATCTTTGTGTTTACTTACAATAAATATTCTGCAGTAAAACATATAGTTGGCCTGTACTTTAATTTAAGTCCACTAAGAACAGTTTCACACACAAGCAATTTGTTTAATACACCCACAGTTGAGGTAATCTGTTTCATGCATCCAAAGTCTGCTACATAAGAGATGTTGATTTCACAAAAATCTCCTTAAGAATCTCACCATCTCTAGAAAATGAAACAAGACACAGTGCACATATTTAAGAGACAAAGATACTCTTGAAGAAATTCACCTCTTGGATCTATGCTAACCAATTCACAACTGTCAGTACTTCTCTTGGAAGAAAAAATGCTCTTCACAGCATAGTGTCAATGATAGGTTACATCACCTGGATATTAATGTAGTGCTGTAATTTGTCAGTTTTCTACATGTTATTTCAGTTTTCAACCTTTTAAAGATGGGAGCTGGGTCACACTACCTCAAACAGCTTTCGGGGCCAGATGGCCATTTTGCCCTTCCTCCACCACATGGCACTTCTGGGTGTGCTGGAGGCAGTGGGGGGGCCACATGAAATGGTGCTGCAGGCTGTGTCCGGCCCACAGGCTGCAGGTTCAGAATCCCTGGCTTCATGCCTGGGGGAGACGTTATAGGCAACACAGGTGAGACTTGTAGCTACTGCATTGTCAGTAACATGTTTGTTTGTTTAATTGTATTTATACCTCCGTCCCCTCGCCGAGGCAACTCCAGGCGGCTTATACAATAAAACCTCAAAAACATTTAAAATAGACTTTTTAAGTTAGAAATCATAAAAAAAATCTTTAAAAATTATTTTAAAGTACCATATAACAAGCTGTCAGGAACTGGCAGCTCAGGCATACCTAGACCAGCCAACTCAAGGTGGCTGCCACCACCACCACCCCCAGCCACCACCACCCCACCTTCTGGGCAAGCCAGGTCTTCAGGCTCTTACGGAAGGGGAGAAGCTCTGCCTGGAAATGAAGTTCAGTTGGTAGGAGGTTCCACAGGGCCGGAGCGGGCATAGAAAAGGCTCTCCTTGTGCTAGAGAGGCTCTAGCAGATGGCACTGTTAAGATCATCTTGTTTCCCTGGATTGAACAAATTCCTAAGATGCAGGACATTGGGAAGGCAATCTTCACCATGCTTAAGCTTTGCTGGCTGAATGTAGGAGAAAGATCTAATAGGGTGCACTAATGCAAGAAATTCATTTCTGCAAACTGCACTGTCCAATGGATTTTTACAACTGCTTCCTCCACTTGTACACCTTTCTCGGTGACAACAGACATTTTGCTAGGTCGTTGCACCCTAAGCATTTTACCATTGTGTTCTGTTAATTTCAGAACATTGCAAAAGTTTTTAAAGAAAGAGATGTTCTTGCAGATTTGTTGCAAATAATGATTTTTGTGCACTTAGTGAACATGTGTATAAGACATACCTGTCAAACATGGCTCCGGACAATATGGGACTTACGCAGAACGGTTCTGCGCAGGTCCATTTTACGCATACGTAAAAGCCATTTACGCATGCATAGAATGGACATGCGCAGGACGGTTCTGTGCAGGTCCATTGTACACATACGTAGAAGGCTTTTACACATGCGTACAACAGACATCCGCAAAACCGTTCTGCACTGGTTGGTTCTACGCATGCGTAGAAGGGTTCTACGCATCCCCTTCTGCACAGAACCATTCTACGCATGCATAGAAAAGACCTGCACAGAAGGGATGTGCAGTAACTCCTTTCCCCCCACTGCCAAGATCTGGGATAGTGGCAGCTCTGAGCGGGAAAGGACAGAAATCGGCACTGAAATCCAGGAAATCCGGGATACTTGACAGGTATGGTATAACATGAATTTTGGAAACTGTTGCTAATTGTAGCTAATTGACAAAGTCCTGGGCATAATTCAGGTGAATGTTGGACACGTGACAGGTTGTGCAATCAGGCTTACAAACAGAACCTTGTCAGTAACCATAAGTAACATCTGTGATCCTTCTTGTGTGTGTAAATATCAATAGGTATTCTGGCCAATTTGCAATCACATAAAGACATTGTATCTATGGTTATATGTCTGTTTGCCACCTGAAGTAATGTTTGCATTGTCAGGTGGTATAAAATTGCTAAAAAAATAAACAAATAAAATGGAGATCTTTAAGATATACAGGTCAATGTTTGTTTCAGGAACAACATTACTATTTTCCTTTGACATTTTTTAGAATGAGAGAAAGCTGCTTATGCCATAAAGGAGATTATCAGAGAGTCCACCCATCATTGTTTGTACACACATTTTACAACTTCTGAGATCTGAAACGTCCTAAACAATGAAGGCAATATGTTATTTTATCTCTCTCTCTCTCTCTCTCTCTCATATCAGTTGGGTCTTGAAATCCACATTCAAACTTTCATATCCATCACTGTAACTTCACTATGTACTATATTCTGCACTATTTATTTATATTATTTATGTATTTATTACATTTATGTCCCATATGGTATATTTTGCCACTCTGGGAGGCATACAACAATTTTTAAAAAAGATGTCAACAGAATAGAATAGTTAACACTGGAGAGTACATATGGATCTACTGCTATATATCTGGGTAAGCATTTATGGTCCCCAAATGTTTCATAATACCAACAAATCTCTTCTTTCTACTTCTAAATCATACTGCTTAAATAAAGAAAGCTTGGAATAAGGAGAAAAGATTTCTGAAGAAACAAACTGTTGATTCCATTTAATTCTGGGCTTCAAAAGAAATTAAAGAGCTCAAAATTCTTGAACTCTAGTGTATTCATTGCAGGCGCACCCCCCCAATAACGGACACAGACAACATTGAAAGTGGATAACAGCAAAGGGCCACATTTATTGATTCAATGCCCTAGTCCGAATTATAAATTTGTATTGGTAAAACGACCAATCATAATTCCTAAGGCAAGCAGGCCGAAGTAACACTGGTAAGGTACCACCCAAAATTGCCAACGGCAATTGGTTACAATGTATCAATTTGTATCAATTTGTTTGTCAACAACAAACAAATTGTTGACCGTAGTCAATAACTAACTCATGACCCCACCCTCTGACGCGTATCCGTGAAATCACAGGGGTGATGCATGCTGGTTAGCAATCACCATCACCCCATCGCCTGGTTCGTCGTTGACCGGACAACGTTTAACTAATTTATTCCTGTCTAGTGTTGTCCAGTCAATTGCGAACCTGCCGGATACTTGTGGGTCATACTGTTTACCTTACCAGTGCTACCCGCCCATGTGACCAAAGTCAACAGTAGTAATGGAGAACGACCCCTATATCAAACCATAGCCACAGTGTGGGGTGGGCAAAAAAGCCAGGACCCGAAGCCAATATGGGTCCCAACCAAAAATTCCCACCCGGCCCCGAAGCGACCATAATCACACTGTTAACTAGGGAGGGGGTGGAGGGGAAAAACTTCTCCGCTCCGTCGCTGAGGCAAAATGGCAGCCCGGCTGCCTCGTGGCCACCCCTTTTATCAAGGCGGTGGCCACGCCCCTAACTACCCGGATTCTCTGTCCTGTGGGGTGGGGGCCCGCAAAGGGCGCGGCGGCCATTTTGGCGCCGCGCTTGCATTGCAGGCGCACCCCCCCAATAACGGACACAGACAACATTGAAAGTGGATAACAGCAAAGGGCCACATTTATTGATTCAATGCCCTAGTCCGAATTATAAATTTGTATTGGTAAAACGACCAATCATAATTCCTAAGGCAAGCAGGCCGAAGTAACACTGGTAAGGTACCACCCAAAATTGCCAACGGCAATTGGTTACAATGTATCAATTTGTATCAATTTGTTTGTCAACAACAAACAAATTGTTGACCGTAGTCAATAACTAACTCATGACCCCACCCTCTGACGCGTATCCGTGAAATCACAGGGGTGATGCATGCTGGTTAGCAATCACCATCACCCCATCGCCTGGTTCGTCGTTGACCGGACAACGTTTAACTAATTTATTCCTGTCTAGTGTTGTCCAGTCAATTGCGAACCTGCCGGATACTTGTGGGTCATACTGTTTACCTTACCAGTGCTACCCGCCACACGGAGGGGCTTCACAGAAGACCTGAGGCCCCCCCCCAGACCGTCAGCTCGGTCAACAGGCCTGCTCGCCAGTCACCCAACAGGAGGTCCATACCTCCTCGCGACAGATGGACCCCATCCCCTGCATACAGGTCATAATTTTGCAGACTAATATCGGGGTGATGACTAACCCGTCCCCAAGCCCTGGTGGTAAGAAACCGCGCCACCGCCTTGTTGACCGCGCGCCTCGCGCGGTCAAGCGCAAGGAGGTTAACGCCCCCTCTGTAAGAGTGGCGCGGAACAATGTCCGACCAAACCAGGGTTGTGGCAGGCCAGACATAGTGCAAGTAGGCGAGTTCCTCGCAAATCGCATGCTTGAGCGATAAGCCGGTGACCTGGCCCAAATCATTGCCCCCCAGGTGGATAATTAGAATGTCAGGCGGGTCAGCCCCCAGGCCAGAAAAAAGGAAAGGCCTCAGCTCCTGCCATAACATCCCAGGCTTACCATGCCATGCGAGACTGGCGTGGTCACCCAGTCCCAGTCGGGGTCCACTCTGTCGCCGCAGCGTAACGCGCTGCCCTGTGCACATAGCTGCGGCCCACCAGCCATACTGTCACCGGTGTAATACGACACCCAGGGTCTGTAATAAAATTGAGAAAAAGGAAGGTAAGGTGACTGAATTGGTACTCATGGCGGGAGTGGGCGCACATAAAACTGAAAACAGTGTGAGCCCCACCTCCCCATGCTGCGTATGTCAGCCCCCGAGTACCCAAAAGCAGCTGCTGTAGAGGCTGCACCAATACGGAACGAATGTGTGCCATAACGGGCACCTGAAAAACCCACCCTGGTGAGGGCTATGGCTGTCACCTTCCAAAACTGAAATTTAGTAAGGGGAGACCCATCTTGGTGACAGAAAAACGGGCCGTGGTGCATGCCACGCAGTGCCAGGTACTCCTGTAGGGCACCAACCGGACAGATGTCTGCCAAAGAACACCGTAGCAGTCTTACTCCACTGCCTACGCCGTGCTGATCTGTTTTTGAGGAGCGAATCCTCAACTGGGCCCAGTCTTTGGCAACATAGACATCTCCGAGTTCCAGTGCCCTACCACTTGCATCCGCCTTAGACAGCATCACGAGTTCGCTGACGCGGAGCGCTCCAAAAAATGCCACCGTTGTGGCTGCATGAAAAAGGGCTGCCTCATAATGATCAAAACAGAGGCCTGGCCAGCCCCGGGCCAACTGGGTAAGAACCCCTGGGGAAATAGGGTGCCGGTCGTCCGGGCAACGCCCGCGCTCGCGCACCCACCCCTCCAAAACGTGTCTCACACGGAAGTCAGAGGTGGTATCCACATGACCCCCTACTTTGGCCATAAAAGCCAACGCCGAGAACTTGGATGCTATGGTGCGAGGTGCTAGGCCCTGTGCGTGGAGGTGGACCATGAACCGCAGAACATGGTCCAACGGGATAGGCCAGGTCTCTGGCAAGTGAAATTGAGTGGCAAAAGCCCTATATGAATTGAATGCTTGTTGATACGCCTTACGCGTGCGTGGCGCTAGTGACAGGCCAATCGCCCGGTTCACCTCTCCTTGCCAATAGTCCACATCTCGTCCGGGAGTAGCGAGGGAAATTCCTCCGCATCCGGGGCCAAGGCGCGGAACCGGGAGATCTGCAGGCGGGACAAAGCGTCAGCAATATCATTATTAACCCCTGGAACATGCCTGGCCCTGAACAAGACATTAAGGCGCAGGCAGCGCAGCACAAATTGGCGCACTAGATCCATGACCCTGGGCGATTTAGAAGTCTGTGCATTGACAATGTGTACCACGGCAGCATTGTCGCACCAAAAATGCACCACCGAATTAGCCCACTGTTCGCCCCATAGCATCAAAGCCCCCAGAATGGGAAAAAATTCAAGGTATGTGAGATCCCGCAGGCGGCCTGTGCCTGCCCATGCCGGTGGCCACCCACCATAGGCCCACCTGCCATTGAAGTACATCCCATAACCCAGGGATCCTGAGGCATCAGACTGGATCTGAAAATTGGGGGATGCTAGGAGGTCCGACCTCCAAAATGAGACCCCATTAAACTCCCTCAGGAATTGCAACCAGACGAACATGTCTGCCCTGATACCCCGGGTAAGCCTGACTCTGTGGTGGGGCCTGGATAACCCTGCCATGGCGTCGCATAAGCGCCGTGCAAAAGCCCTGCCCGGTGCGACCACCCTGCAGGCGAAATTAAGGTGCCCATGTAGCACCTGCAGTTCCCTCAGGGATGCCTTACGCTTGGCCAGCAATTCCGAGATCAGGGTCACTATCCTGGACACCTTATCACCCGGCAACCTAGAAGCCTGCGCTACTGTGTCAATCTCAACCCCCAGGAATACTAACTTGGTCGATGGGCCCTCGGTCTTTTCGGGCGCTAAAGGGACACCCAGTTCCTGCATTAGCGTCTGAAATGTATTGAGGAGACGTGCACACGTGTCCCAGCCCCGTTCACCCCCGAATAAAAAGTCATCCAGGTAATGGGCTACAGACCGGGACCCTGACCTGCGGACAAAAGCCCACTCTATGAAGGTACTAAAACGCTCAAAAGCCGAGCATGAGATAGAGCAACCGAAGGGCATGGCCTTATCAAAATAATATTCCCCTTTAAATTTAAAACCCAGCAATTCAAAGTCACCCGGGTGCACCGGCAAGAGGCGAAAGCTGACTTAATGTCGCACTTGGCCAGCAAGGCACCCGGGCCACACAAGCGCACCATGCGCAGCGCATGGTCAAACGATGTATACCTGACCGAACAAAGGTCATCAGGTATAGCATCGTTGACCGATCGGCCGGCTGGGTAGGACAAATGATGAATAAGGCGAAACTCACCTAGGGACTTTTTGGGGACCAAACCCAATGGTGAAACCTTAAGGTTGGGAAACGGGGGTGCGGGAAAAGGTCCAGCGACCCTGCCCGCGTCTAACTCCTTTTTAATGCTGGCCGCGGCCACCTCCTCCCTTCCTCTGTGGGATAACAGGTTAGGAGCATCCTGAGGGGATCTATCACCCATAAAAGGGATACGAAATCCCTGCTTAAAACCTTGAATGAGATACTCTCTGTCCTCTCCCCTTGGGTACGATGCGAGCCAGCGCTCCAGCATGTCCACCTTAATTGGGGAGGGTGCCTTTTGGAGAACTAGCTCCATCCGTGGCAGCCTTGCCAGCCCACTGTCCGCCCCTCCCTCTGCCTCGCGCCCCCCCAGGCTTGGGACAAGCCGAGGCTGCGTGGGGACCGGAACATGTGGGACACTCATGCTTGTATCTGCAGTTCTTTCGACTGCAGGAACCATTTGACGAGAAAGTCCAGCACAGCAGGCGGGCTGGAACCCCCTGCCCCGCCGATTGGCGGGTAACCTGCACTGGAGCTGCTCGCTGGACCGCATGTCCACAATGGTATCTATCCCCCGGGGCAGGGCGTGTGGGTGTCATATACAAGAGCCACAGCCTCTGGCAGGGCTCATCCCATCTCATCTCAGGGTGGAGGGGAATCCTCATACGGAATTCCTCATCATATGCTAGCCATGAGGGGCCCGGGAAATCTACCATCGCCCTATATATGTTGTCCAAATATTGGACCATGGGGATAGCTAGATCCGGCCGCGCCCTCAAATATACCGCCATGTATATCAAATAAGCGGGGAGCCAATTGGCCCAGGTACGCGGCGGCTTACGGCGGCGTGCCTGCTCCTTGTCCTTCTCATCCTGACCCTCCCTTTCTTCCTTGGTGGGCTCTCTGTTCAGGAGTGAGAAGATATCTACATACTCCCCCCTCCATATCTTTTCTCTGGTAGCCTGTGCCAAGTGATCACCCAGTGGCAAGGAATACCCTGCCGTCGGCAAGGCCGAAAAGGGAACAACAGGCCTGGTAAAGGGAGCCTGAGCTAACCCTGCCACCCCCGAGACATTACCAGCAGTGTAAGATCCTAGGCCCACCCCCGTGGGCATGGTGGCAGTCGTTGTCGCCGGGTGGGGCACCAGAGGGGTAGTCCCTGCACCACCCGAGCGAGGCCAAGGCCACTGAAAGGCCCCCCCTATGTTGGGAATATGTGTAGATGTACTCGTTTGCACCGTATACTCACATGCTGCACCCCCGCGGGCCGCCCCCACCGGGGGTTCTGGCCCACTGGGGGCGTCGGAGCTCACGACCGATGTAGAGCTCATCACCGGGGCTTGACCCGCACCAGGTTGCTGGCTGGGGAGCTGCGAGGCAGTGGCCGTAGCCGCGCCACCCGCCTGCAGCAGCTCAACCCTCCCCGCCGGCTGTTGTCCTGCTGCCGTTAGCGCCTCAAAAGGTACCCCAAAAGGGGCACCTGCCTGACTGGCCCGGGCCAAAGACGCCTCGAGGGCCGCAATACGGGCCAGTAAGGTGTCCACATTAACCATGGGTAAAGAGCCGGCCGGCCCACCTGATCCTTGCATGGGGACAGGTCCCTGCACCCCAGGGGCCGTATATTGCCATTGACTAACGCCAAAGCCCGGGAGGGCTGGTGGATTAACCTGCCAAGGCAGGGAGCCGGGCCACCCCCCAAGGCTAGAGGGCCCCGGGAGAGGCTGCGGCCCGACAGGAATAGGCCCAACCGATTGAGCAGGAGGATGAGCGGTGCCCACCGCTCGCGGGCCGCGGGCCGGAGCTCCCTCCGCGCCCGCACTTTGATCGGGCCAAGGGGCGATAGCCCCCATGCCACTAGCCCCGGCCGGGGATGGCAAAGGTGGCTGCTGGGGAGGCGGCACCGCGGTCCTCCGACCCGGATTACGCCTCCGAACCACCCGAGCTGCATTCGCAGCAGCCTTCTTTTTGGAAGGCATCTCACCGCAGCAGAAAGGGAAGCTAGCTAGTAAAAGGAACTAAAAGGCTTCCCGGTAGCACCAACGAGCGACGGAGACGCAGGGGAAAAACTTCTCCGCTCCGTCGCTGAGGCAAAATGGCAGCCCGGCTGCCTCGTGGCCACCCCTTTTATCAAGGCGGTGGCCACGCCCCTAACTACCCGGATTCTCTGTCCTGTGGGGTGGGGGCCCGCAAAGGGCGCGGCGGCCATTTTGGCGCCGCGCTTGCATTTGTACCAGTTGCCTAATCTTGGAGTATCAACCAATGTGGAATCTAGAAATGTGAAATCTGCCCACTACCAAGCCATTCTAATTTCAAAGGAAATGTTTTTTTTTTTGTTCCACTGACATATTGTGAGCTTCTTGTTATGTCCTGCATCACTTCACTGAGAATACAGGCATTGTTGCAAAGATTCATGTCAGAAGAAAGAACAATCAACAAACAAGAGGAATGATCAAGGGAAAACAAATTGCCCCAGTTATGAAACTTTGTTACCCAGACACATGCAATACTTCTCTTTCCTCTTTGAGTAAACATGAATTTGGAAGTCGGGGCACACTTCCCTTTCACTATCTATATCCATTCAAAATAATTTGTTAATGAGCATGCACAAATCCTGTATGGTTGCAGCCATGCAGTCAATATAGCAAATAAAAAGGGATGCAGGCCCACTGGGCAAAATGATATCTCTTTTCTCCAACCATTTATGCCTATATATAGCACAAAAATAATCTCATTCTAAAAACTGGCAGGAAAGGCAAAGAACACACAGTATTTGCCATCTGGTTTCCAAAATCTGACTTTAGTACAGTTTATCCCCACACTGAGCTTCCTCTTAACAAGCTTTCATAACTAAAAGGTACAGTAAACTTTTCTCAGAGACATCCAAGTTCTAACTGAAGTAGACTTTATAGATAAATTTTATCCTATGTTTGACTACATTATTAATTTGTTTATTGATTTATTTGGTACATTTATAAACCTCTATATATATATATATACACACACACACACATACAACAAATGACAATAAATCTAAAAACTCATCATCAAAAAGATACAAGGCTTTGTAATAATAATACTCATGATTAATTGACCAGAAGAGGACATCTTTGAATGCCTCTTTGAACAATTCCATTTTAAGATTTTTTCTTAAATATATTTGAGCCTGATGCAGCTCCATAGAGGGCTGTTCCATAGTGATGGTAAACCTTTTTGAGACTGAGTGCCCAAACTCATCAGGCTTCCATCCGTGCCACAGAGGGAACAGGGAAGGGAGGAAGCACTCTCATTGGGCTGCTGGGGAAAGAGGCAGGTCAACTCTGTGCTGAAGCAAGGCATACATGCCCACGTAGAGGGCTCTGAGTGCCCCCTCTGGTACACGTGCCATAGGTTCACCACCACTGGCATAGATGCTGCCACTAAGAAGAATCTCTTCATAGTTACAGCTTTCCTTGCCATCCTCAGTATCAGCATCTGGAGATGCAAACTCTGGAAGGACTGGGTGATGTGGACAATGGCTTTTTGAACGAGACATTCCACAAGGTAATATGGTCCCAAACCATATAAGGTTTTATAAGTTAAAGTGAACATCTTATGGCTGATACAGTGCAGCTGGGCCAGGGTTGGAGTGATATGATCAAATATCTTAACTCCAGATTTCTTATCAATCTGGCTGCAGCATTTTGGACTCATTGCTATCTCTGTATCAAGGACAAGGGTGGCCTCAGATAGAGAGATTACCGTAGTTAATTATTGAGAATTTACTGAGTATGTACCAGTACATTTAAAAGAAGGTTCTTGATGGATTAGTCACAGGTCTATCTAGTTCAGCATGGTTACAACAACCCTAAAATGTTATATAGCCCACCAAATGAAATGTGTGTCCACCTTTCCCCAGTTCCAACCATACAGGACTTATAAACTACTGAGGCAAGAAAAATTGTATTTTTTCCTACCATCTAATACCTAAACCATTTTTTTGGTAAATTTTGCCAGAATCAATGTGTACGTAAAACTGTAATGGCTTCAAGAGATAACTAGAGCATCTTTAAGGATTATTCTTTTCTGTATTATTTTAGCTTGCTTTACCAGAACGGATGTACATTTTTCTTATTCTTAGACTAACAAGCAATAAAAAACACAAGAATTTCAAATGGATGAAAGTGGGTCTTCCTAATAAGGTACCTAGTTTGACCTGTTCTTATGAGACAGCCATTTCTCATGTTAGAAGATTATATTTTGGCTCCCTAATAAGCTTTATGCTGGATATCTGCTGAGGAAAAAAAAAATTTGGGTGCTGTGAAATGGAAAGCACATTACTTTCCCCATAATACTAAAATATGTTAATAAATTAAAAGGACACAAGTAATTTATCATATAAGAATTTCTCCCAATGGGCCTTATTATTTTGTTAACCATTTTCTTACTTCATCTGACTTGACAACAATACACTTTGCACAATATTATTTTTCTCATTGCAGTGGAATTTGATTTGGCAGTGGGGATGATGAACACAAAGTCTACAACCTCAAAAGTGCATATAATTGAGAACAAATATTTTATAAACCAAGACTAATAGCTTCTTTTTCCCCAGCTACTGAATTTGCACCTGATTCCAACATCAACACTTTAATGGGATATAGTATTCCATTGTGACAAGATGACTCACCTAAATGAATGTATACACATTATCAGCTCATGTAACCTGTATTTTCATAGATAATCATTGCCCCATCTCCTAAACTATTTATTATTCCAAGTTGGTCTTGTCAGTTGACATTCCAAGATGCTTGAGAGAAAAGAAGAACTGACTTATGAAGTGCATGCTTTTTTTTCAGACTTTGCGCAAATATCTTAGGGCCTAGAGAGCTGAATTACCTCAGCAATGAGGAGACAATGGACCCATTGAACCTTAGTAAATTAGAGTGGAGTGCAAATTTACTTCATATTAATTCAATTTCTTAAAACAACATTTAGAAATGCTTTTGGGGAATTTTCATTTTCCCTATGTTGTTTCTAAGAAATGTCCACTGCTGTATGACTTAACTTCTGTTTGTGTCATCTCAGAGACTTCCCCATAGCAACACATTGGCAAGCACAGAATATGAAATGGTAGGCTTTTATATGATTCTTGAAGGGCTGTCCCCATAGCAGAATAATAAATGGAACGGTCGTACTTTCGCTTGTGCTAGCATGGTAAGCTCATTCAATGTCCCAACATAAAGTGAGACCTATGGAAAAACAACATTATGCAGTTCTTGCAAAACTTGAAAATAATACTTCTGGAGAGTTTTATGGTTCTGATTTTTTTTCCACCAAAAAGGTCACATATTTTTCTTTTCTGCTGTAAGCTTTGGTGTACTGCTGTCACAGGCTACCTTTGGTGGATATTGAAATACAATAGTGGTAGGAACACCACTAGTAGTGAACACATATAGACACCCAATCAAATTAACTGGATTTTCAGGATTGAATGTTTATGGATGCTTATGTAGAAACAAATCCCACAACACCCAACTATATTAATTCTCTGTAAACATGCATATTATTTGTCTGTAAGTTACATACATCCAGCTGTAGAAATGTATCAAGTGTGACTTCCAGAAAATGTAGTTATTAGGACTCCTATAGATGAGAAATGAAGCACAAATAATGCAGTGTGCAGGAATAAACTCTTGTTATTTATGAAGCACATCTCAAATATTAGCAGGTCAATTAGTTCATTAGATGCAAGCATTTGTGATGTCTGTGTAGTAATTGCCATACTGCTTGAAAGGCTGAACGTATAGTTTGTTCTCTATCATCATTCCATAATTTCACAATCCAGTAATTGCCTCATGCCATCTAACAAACTTTTCAAACAAATAAGAAAGCTCTATTGAGTGCAGGAGAAACCCACTGAATAGATAAAAAAGAGGGCTGTCTCTCTCCCTGTCCCTATCTTCCATAGCTTTGGACTTCAGAAGGGCTAAATAATTGTGTCCTATGTTATGTTCCTTTTTGCCATCACTTTAAAGCTTCCTTTTTCAAGAAGTAGTGGAATTTTGCAGATTCATTCAAAGTATTTAATATGCTTCCCTCAGTACCCTAAGCCCACAAATTAACATCAGGTAATAAGATGGAAGTACAGTGGTACCTCATACATCAATTTTAATCTATTCCATGGGGCTCATTGTTGTACGAAACAATTGCTATACAATGCATGCATCGTATAGCAATTTTCCCTATGGGAAGCATTTTCACTAAGTGGTTTTCCCCACTGAAAAATTGTTGTATGATTTTTTCCATAGGGAAAATTGTTATACGGGATGCCATTTCCCCGCAAAACCTAATTGTTATGCGATTTCGTTGCTATATGGGGTGATTGTTGTATGAGGTTCCACTGTATTTGCAATCTTTGTGCTGTACAGGCAGTTGTGAATAAAGGACAGACAAAACAAATCTAAAGTAAATATCATCTGAAGCAGAGACTGATTGGAATATCATCTTCCAGGGCAACATGAACTGCAGGTTAGTATCGTACTTTCAGGACATTAAAGCAAAATGCATATAGATTTACCCTTCCTTCTCTCCCTACAACCACCATTGAAGTCATTCTTCAAAAAATAAAAATAAATAAAAATACCAAAAGCCAACCAAAGCATCACAAGATCTGACCCAAGTACAGTACTAATATTTTGTTAAGTTTCACATTTTTCTATACAGTAAGATTTAAAGAAATAAAACTTTATTTAAGCAGTTGGGTTAAACAAAAATACAATCACAAAGCAATCATAGTCTATATTTATTGATAGGCTAGGCATCTATAATCATTGTTATGTAGCATCTCTCTCTCTCAGCAAAAATATCAATCATGTTTCATTCTCCCTCTCAACTACACAAGTCTTCCATTCATGAACATTATTCAGATGTCTCATATTGTGGAAGACACAACACTTCAATGCCCAATAACCCACATGTTGCATATATATCAAGAAGGAGCAAGATATCACCAACAGTTCTGCTAGGAAAACTGTGTTCCTATATATACAAACAACATTGCACCTTCAAAGAAAACCAAAGTGATGTCAGTGTCGTAATCAAAATATTCCTTTAAAAAAGTCTTTTGCATCACCACCCTGAATTTCATTTCACATCTGAAAGAATAACTTCATGGTGGAAATGGCTAACAGAATCTCATATTCAAGGACAACACATGTTAAGTGAAGTGAAGACCATAACTTGATTGACATTAAAGTTAAATAGCCAGAGTCAGGGGGAAAGTGCATGACAGAAAACCACAATGTTTGATGTGTTGACATAGGTTCACCTATGCACACTTCACCTTTTTCCTAATAATTAAAAGGAGCTATGCAATTCTGTGGAGAACACTATCATGGCCTGAGAAGAAATGAAATGAAATGAAAAGGCAATCAAAAAGGAAATTCAGGATTGTGGAGGTAAACTCAAATAGACATCATGGAAAAAACTTTAGATAAGAAGCAACAGTATAACAAACCTAGCTAATTTCCATTTTGCTATCAAACTAAAGCAGCTAAGAGTAGTAAGGATAGGATGAAATGCACACAAAAAAGGTGGTGGGATAATACCAGCTATATGAACACAAGTATTCCAATCCAAGCTATTGCCAAGGTAGGGGGAGGTTTCGATGATGGTGTGGGTGATACAGAACATTTTTTGTGCAGGCTACACAGAAAGCCTTCCAGACAATCCATATTTCAAGAACATGCACAGGTTATTTTATCATGTGTGAAAAACAGAGTTGTGACAAGGGTTTCATCCTTGTCTCTAGTGAGGCATCAGAACAAATTTATCTTAATCTTTTTTCTGTTACAAGAAGGAAAAACAATTTCCTGACACAAAGGCAGCAGTGAAAACAAGGAAGAAATAGGTGGCAAAGCCTCTGAACTTACCTTTGTGATAGTTCCCCCTCTAAAACTTCTCCATCAGAAATGTAAATTCCTCCAGCTTTACCTCGATTCTATGAACCAGCACAGGACCTGAAGAATTAGTTTGTTGACAAATGGTCCATTCACTGATCACCTATTCCCAGAAGATGTGTCCAAGAGACTTTGTCAAAAGTAAGCCCAGGATTCAAAGAGAATTGGAAAAGTAGGAGATGGGGAGGTAGAGGCACCAGTGGCCCAAGTAGAGAAATTCCCCTGCACAGTATCTTCTTGCTCTGAACCAAAACTGGAGAGCAAAACTGTCTTTGGTAGCCTCTGATAGCTGCTCTGTATGCTGCAGATGGTATGTCTCACTGTTACCTTCCCAGATGGGTAGAGGATTCAAAGAACAGCGAAGGCAGTTCTCCCGTGTTAAAAAAACCAAAAACAGATCAGATCAAATTCCCAGGTGGAATGCCAACCACTCACTCACACAGTCCAATTAATGATGAGAAGGGTGAGTTGGTCACCAAAGGCATCTCCTTCCAGAGTGCCCGGGATGATGGCAAGGTTATTAATCTTGCTTTGCTGCATCCCCCTCCACCCCCTACATTCAGCAGCCTGCATTGAGATGATTGCCAGCTCTGTCTCTGTCCCTGTTCTACTGCATTTTGCTCAGCCCTCCCTTGCTGCAAGTGAAAAACAGTGGAGGGAGGAATACTAATAAGGTGGTTAGCTACAGTTTCTTCAAGGCAAGCTGCGTATGCACTCCACTCTCTCTCTCTCTCCCTGTGTGTATGCGCGTGCACAAACGATGTTCACAAACGATGTGCAGACAAATGTGCGAGGAAGGCAGCATGTTTATGCCTGTACATTTTCTATGGAAAAGCACTCTGTGGATTCATTTGTACTTCTCTTACATGAAGACAGCTTCAAACATTTACCAGAGAAAAGAATTTATTTGGGATTACTTCTTTTCAGGAGGATCAGAGCCAGGAATCTTATCTTATTGATGATATAAAGGAGAGGGACTGCTCAATTCCCCGGAAGCCTAAGGCCATGTCCTGGCAGCTAAGAAAGAGAGAAATGTTCACAGAGAAATAGAGAGAATTGGGGGAGAGGGAGGGGGGAGAGAAAAATGAAGTTAGTAAATAAATCTCTGAGGAGTCCAGAGCAGTATATAAGAAGTGCTACTACCTGTCATCAACCACTAGGACGAAATGATGGCTAAATGCAGTACTAGTACTCAAGAAGAATATGGAAGAGTGGATGGATATTTCTTTAAGGAAATGAACAATTAGAAAAATACTTGGAGTGTTCTGAGGGGGCAGAAGCAAAAAAAAAAAAACTGCACCAAGATGAATCAAATCATGCCAAGGTACCTCTTTCTGCCACTGTTCTCTTTCATTCTTGATTGTTTCCCCTGCATGACGGTGGGATAATCTCTTATATATTGTCTTGCACTTGCTCCGCAAAAAAAAAAAATCAAAAGCAAGGATGTTACTTAAGTTTGGACTCTTCAGTATGGTGCATTGCCTTTGCTGAGATGCCTTGAAGCCAAGAAAGGCACTGCAAAAGGTTGGCTAAGCAATGGCTTCCCCCACCAGTACATTCATCTTTGATCATCCATGTACAAATTCATCTATAGCACTGCACTCAGTGGAATTTGTTGTCTTGGAATAGAAAAGCTGCTCCTGTTTGTGCCAGCATTCAAGCGGGTCAATTCTTATTGGCTGCAATCCCAGATTTATCCAGCAGATGCTGCTAGATATGACTCAGTCAGGAACCACAGGAAGAGAAACCTACTATGAGTAAGAAATACATATAATGCACAAAGGCTTCTGCCTACTGGCTTGTTTCTTGGACAGATTGGTTTAATACAACAAAGACATGCTGTTGTACCATTCAGCCCACATCACTGGCTAGCATCTAAACTCTGGCTATTCCAACCTAATTTAACCACACTATTCTGCACAGAAAGTACATGTTAGCTTCTAGAGTAGATGCTTTCATTTGTTAATAGTAGAGTTGACAATGGTTTTTGAGACCTAAATATTCTGAAACCACATTTGTATCCCTAATTTCTTTTTGTGATTATTATTGTAGACTTTGATACTGCATCATGTAGTAGAAAGTCATGGAATAAAATAACAATTCAGTCTGAACAAAGAAAGAGAAGCTACAGCTGGGAATCCCTGACCTACCAGTCATAGTGAAAACAAGATGGAAGGAGCAGCAAAGTTTGTTTTCACTCACAACAGTAACATAACTTCAATGGTTCCCATTCAAATATTATCGATTTCACACTTTACTCCTCCCTCCAGGAGCATTTGTCCTTTGGTTCCCCCCTCCCCCCAGTAGCATTTGTCCTTTGGTTCCCTCCTCAACTCATCAATTTCCTCTCCATAATATTTATCTAATTTCCCTCCTATGAGGGATGTAAATACATCCCACTAGATTTCTCATTCTCATACAGAAACAGACATGTTATGCTCCACAAGATTGCTTGCCTCCAGTAAGAGACAGATAATAATACTTGTGCACCATCAAGTCAATCATGACTCATGGCAACCCTTTCCAGGGTTTTCTAAAAAGAGAATATACAGAAGTGGTTTCCTAATAAGCTATCCCACTAAGCTAAGACAGGAATACCAGGAACATTTTCTTAACTGAAGTTTCTGCAATTTGCACAAAATTATCTGTGACTAATTAGTGAATTCTCCCGTTGTAAAGGAAAATACATGGTTTTAATCTAAAAGACACAAATAATCCATTCAATTGTTCTAATTTCTAATGTTCTTAAAACAAAAATGTAGCTGTCTTAATAGTGCAATTTATGCAAAAATTATGCTTTTGAATATTGATCCTGGCAGAAAATGTCTTGTCGTCACTATTACACACTAATTAATAATTCCAGTAATTTGTTATTGGAAAGTGATTATTCTTATCTACAACGTAACATAGGATAGACTCAAACTTTCCTTCAAAACATAATTTGATGTTTTAAGTGAGTCACTTTAAAGTTATTTTTTTCACCTTTCCATTGAAACTTTTATTTTTGTGTATGTTGACAGCAGTGAGCACCATGATGGGAAAGCTCTTGTATTAATTATACATCTTCAGATTGCTTTTGGAATGTGGGTTACCAGCTTGGCAAAGAGAGAAGAAAATAGATGGACTGAGACCCCCACAAAATAAAGAAAATAACTTTGTCAGCAGAAGAGAAGAGTTAATAATAACACTGAATGAAGAGCATTTCATTTTGGCAAAAATCTCTTCAGCATTCAGAAGAGTCCTTTCATAGTAATTGGACATTTGAACACCAGTACTATGGACTGTGTACATTCTGGCATATGTGCCAAATGAACTTGGAAACGTAGGAAACTGCATTATACTGAGCCAGACTCTTAGTTCTTCTTGTTGTGTTGCCAATACTGAGTGACAGTAGCTTTCCAGGATTTCAGTTATGGGTTTTTTTCTCATACTTTTCGGAGATCTCTGGTTTTTCCTAGGGGTCTTTCAATCAAGCTAGCTTCCAAAATGAGTTGAAGAGATCTTCTGGGTAGTAGATGGTGTGTTGATGGTATGATCGTTTGTAGCCTAAGTGGGGAAGAGGGAACCTTATTTCATCATTGAGGGGACCAGGCCACTTGCTCTGTTTGTGAGCCACCCAAGACCAAGAAACACTCACTTTCAATCTTAAACAGGTGGATTCCAAGCTGGAAAAAGCAGATGAATTACCGTGCATGTATTTAGGAAGTTGCACAGTCTATGCTTTGCATGTTTCAAAACTAATTTCTACACCAGTGAGACAGTCAAATAGGTATGTACATGGTTAATATTAGCAGAACAATTTGGCTACAAGTGCATGTCTGTGGATTCATACCTTTGTATTATATTTTGAGTGCAGGACAGGGATGAAAAATAGCAATAAAAAGGCTTGGATATTTTGCACCATTTCAAAGTGGTTCCCTCTCCCCCCCACACACCTATTCACTTGTTCTGAACTCATGTGGAGAACACATCTGATGAGGGGAGAAAGCTCCCTCTGACCCCTCTGCTTTTATCATGTGAAACGTCAGTCTGCATCAGGAGTTCTTAAACTTTTTAAGCCGGGGGCATAGTCAAGCTCCCTCAGACAGCTTCGGGGCCAGATAGCCATTTTGCCCTTCCTCCAACACATGCCATTTCCTGGTGTGGTGGAGGCAGTGGGGGGCACATGAAATGGTGCTGTGGGCCGCATCCAGCCCATGGGCCACAGGTTGAGAAACCCTGGTCTGCATAGATTCTTTATAAGAGCTGAATACACACCATTTTTTCCCCCATTGCCTACCTTATCTGGGGAGCACAGATAAAAAAAAACTTTTTGAATGATTAAATGGAAATGGAAAGGGTATGTTCCCTTTTTGAATATTCTCATCATACACTGTTAGAATAGCCAGACAGAGCTCCCATCTGGTGATTCTTCAAGTATCCTGCTTGTTCCTAGTTCTTGTCCTCTTGCAACCCTAGGTTACTTAAAGGAAAATGCTCAGGCAATAGTCACTATCCAAAATCCATTAGTAAATCACAGCTAAGGTAGGTTTCAATGAAATGTGATCCCAAATCACTTTTTATTCAGTAATCCTAATAGAACTTCATGCTACATTTCCTCCAAAGTAAAGGAGAATCCTAGGAAAGGGAGCTAAAATATGGCCAGCAAAAGAACCAAGTGTAGATTTAAAAGAATATTGTTCGTAAAGAATTTTCATTGATTTTCTCCAGTTAGTTCTTATTGGCACTGTAAAAGACTGATCCCCTTAGAAAATGAGACTGAGAGAGGATATGATAACACTCTTCAAATACCTGAAAGATAATCATAAAGAGGGGGAGTATCTGTTCTCCATCATCCTAGAGCAGTGATGGCTTCCTGTAGTTTCAGCCCATTATTATGCATCCTGCACTCTAGGACAGTGATGGCCAACCTTGGCACTTCAGGTGTTCTTGGACTTCCCAGATGCTCAAGTCAGTAAACCTGCTGATTAGGGCTTCTGGGAATTGAAGTTCAAGAACATCTGGAGTGCCAAGATTGGCCATCACTGTCCTAGAGTGCAGGATGCATAATAATGAGCTGAAACTACAGGAAGCCAGAAATAGGCTGAACTTCAGGGAAAATGTCTTTAAAATTGGAGCAGTACAACAATGGAACCAACTGCCTTGAGAGGTGGCGAGTGCTCCAACACTGGAAGCATTCAAGAGAGAATTGGACAACCATCTGTCAGTTCTGCTTTGATTTGGATTCCTGCATTGAGCAGTGGGTTGGATGTGATGGCCTAAAAGGACCCTTCCCACTCAATGATTCTATTCCTGAATATAACATTTTCTTTTTAAAAATCTAAAATGTTTTAAAACTTTTTTTTAAAACTAACCATCTTGATGATCTGATAAGCTGTAAGAAAAGGAAGGAAAATTATTTTTGGGGTATACAATTTGTAGGCATGTGTAACACCCAGGGTAAATTACAAGGGGCACTTGTAGATTGTTCCCATCCTCAGCCAGCTTTGCAAGTCCAGTAGTGTGACATTGAGAACCCTTCTAGTACTCCCTACAGAGACCCAAATGTGTGTGTACAAAGTCAAGGACTAAATGCAAGAATTATTGCATGCAAAGATTCTATTTAAGAATTCCTGCTTGCAGCTCTTCCTTTTCCTGCAAAGAAACAAAACCATGATTCTGCTTCATTTATTCTTTCTGAGAGATAAAGAAAAAGGAACAAGATTGTGATTCATATGAGATCCTCCTATAATTCCAAATCATTTCTGGCAGAAATCTTTTATGTCTCCTGATCCTACTTCTGTGAGAAGAGTGGGCTATTTCCTTCATAATCTTTGAAGACTTCACTACCTTCCCTCTTCACAAAAATACTCTGAAGTAAGTGAAGTCACTTGACCTAGGCTAATTCTGAGCATACTTCAACAACTTTATCTCAGTTACTGCATGAGATTCAGACTGCCATGCAGTTGGCTGAAAGCTAAGATGATAAGCAGGCTCCTTTCTGCCTTTTAGCCTCACAATTCATTTTAGAATAAGTTTAAATTACTCCAAAGCAGCAAAAACATTTCAGTTAACCTTTTCCTCACCAGACTGAATGCTCACCAATGTTTTAAGCAATCACTTTAGATTCATTTATTCCATTTTATACTGTCTCAGCTTGGCAGTCTGGGCAATTACACAGGTCACCCACCCCATGATATCCTTACTTATTGATCTCACCATTTGTGATTTCAAGCACAAATCAAACTTATCTACCCCTTTCTAATTAATGTGAAAGGAAGGAAACTTTATCTTTTGTACCTCAAATGATATTCTGATTTAGGTCTTGGCTCCCAAAAGAATCAAAATACAGTGGAACCTCATACAACAATCGCCCTGTATAGCAATGAAATCGCATAACAATTAGAGTTTTTTGTGGTGTTTTTTTTTTGGGGGGGATGGCATCCTGCATAACAATATTCCCTATGGAAAAAAACCATACAACAATTTTTCAATGGGAAAAACCACTTAGCGGAAAAAAATGTTGTATGATGCATCCCATAGGGAAAATCGCTATACGATGCATGCATCATATAGAAATTGTTTCGTACAACAATGAGCCCCATGGAATGGATTAAAATTGTTGTATGAGGTACCACTGTACACTTAAAATATGTGCTCTGAGACCAAATATACTTGGATGTATTTAAATATTAATCCTTATCAAGCATCAAAGCTAAAACAAAATGTAGATTAATACACAAATGTGGTAGAACAGATTTACAGTGAACACATGCAAAAATGGGACAAACCTAAGACAGACAAATTTGTCCTTTCTGGATCACATACATTAGGCTACAGTGTTCTAATTTGTTTGAGAGAAGGTTTTATACAACCCGTAGGACTTGCATCAAAGTAGACATGTATACCATTACAATCCATCAAAAAATGCTAAAGAGTTTTGGTCTAGCCTAATATCACATCCAACCAAAAAGAAACAAAACATGTGATCAGTAATTATGTGATCAGTAATTTGTAGGAAACCCAAGCATTTTCTATAATGTATACCAAGTGCTGCATCATTCTGATATCATAACAAGTATGAAATCATGACAAATATGACACAAAAATATGTCTATAATATGACTATATACTGATTTTCTTCAGGTCAAGCAGTTAATTTGTCGGTTAAGATAGCTGTCTTATTCTGTCTAACTTTCAGAAGAAAAAATGTTGAGTTTCTCACTCTGTTCCTTGTTTGGACTAAGCAGCTAACTCTTCTCTCATGTTATGATCTTATCTGGATAATTTATGGGCCCTAAAATGGCACATATTAAAAATAGTTTATTTTTCCAAATGAGTCTTATCCCACAGGAGATGGGGGTTAAAAGCTTAAAAGGACTTGCAAAGGGTTAAATGCTTAAAAGGACTTGCAAAGTTAATCAGCCAGATGTCCCACTGATATAATTCTTTCATTGGTTTGAAATTGTGGGATTGGTAATTGACAACATAAATTTGGAACAGTCAAGAAAAGAAACTCAGTTTAATTTACCCCCACAAACATAAGCAATAAACAAACAAACAAACAAGCATGCATGCATGCATGCACGCACACATGCACACACACACTTTCACTGTCTGTAGGAACTAGGACAAAGAAAAAATGTTTTGGCCAGATAAAATTTATTTTTCCCCTTTTTCAGCAAAGAAAGAGAAAGAGATGAAAATATAATTAAGAGCTGAGTCTAAAGATTGTCTCCTTGTGGAAAAAGCATTTTTATACAGGAAGATTCAGTCTCTTACCAGGCTGGCTATTTGAAGGTTAATCCATGTTAGACATGAAGGAAGCACTTCATTTGGCAGCAGAACTGGAAACTCTTACATGATGCAACCTGTATGAAAAATGGTGAGAATGTGGAAATAAATCTCTAACCATTTTTATTAGAATTGTTTCAGCGTATTGTAGGGCTGATTCGATTTTTGGCAGCAGCTCTGTACACAAGGGCTGGAAGCAATCCTTTGCTGGTCCCACCCCCCCAATAAAGAGACAGACACTGTGCTGGTTTTAAACTGGGCCACTTTTATTAATCACAATTCAATAATGCAAGCCGGCCACCATAGCACTGGTAAGGACGAATGGTTATAACCAATTATCTTGACCTCCAACAGAAGCACAAATGACAATCTCTGCTTCTGATATGAGTCCGGTGAACTTGAAGGTTTGGCAAGCTGTTTCTAGCATAGCCTTCCCTTGTTCCTAAAGCACACCTGATTGGCCACCCGAGTTTCCCTCTATCTTATCCTTCCTGTGGCCAACCAAGTGTGCACCTGCCGGACTCTTAGGAGTCACCCAGTACCCCCTTACTAGTGCCAGCCGCCAAGTGACCAAAGACAAGAACCAAAAAGTACCCCAGAACTCAACCAACAGTGACAGTGTGGGATGGGCAAAAACAACAAGAACCAAACGGCCAATCTAGGTTTAAGCAAAAATTCCCATTGGGCCCCGAAGCAACCAAAAAACTCACACTGACACCAAGGGAGGGGGTGGCGGGCAAACGTTGCCTGGCCCAGCCGAAGAAAGGAGGAAGGGGCGGTCTGGACCTCTCCTTTCAAGGAAGGCCTGGCCCCCACCACTTCCAGCCCCATGGGAAGGGTGGTCCGGACCTCTCCCTTCCGGGAAGGCCCGGCCCCCACCGCTTCCGGCCCCATGCCGCCTCTAATGGGGTGGGGCCAGCAAAGCACACAGCAGCAGAGCTGCACCACCGCACGTCCCTTCACAGGACTACAGATCAGACAGACCTGTGGTTAATCCAGTTCAATGTGCTGAACACTGACTGGTACTTCCTCTACAGAGATTTAGAAATACTTATTTTCTGGTCTTGGCAGAACTGGACTTAATTTTGAATTTCACACATTGGAGCAATAATGTGAAGTTTCCCTAAGAATTGTCAACTTTTTTTTAGAAAACGTGACTTTTCATAGTAATTGTCAAATATTCTAGCTCAGGAATTTTGGTTTAGGTAAAAGCCAGTGGTATTTTAGAGAAATTGAAGTTTCCTTTGGGTGACTGGAGCACAAGTTTTATTGAAATTATTTTCAGTTTGCCTCAAAGAAAGACTTCAGTATAAAAGCCTCAAGAACTGTTTCCAGTTACCATCTATAATAATAAAAGGCTGTGTGTCTGCCTGCCTGCTATCATAGAAACATGACCATATTACACAGACCTCTGAAACATAGCTTGGATCAAGAAAATCTGCATCTTGAGGGTATTTTATTTATAAAATAGATTATGTAATTTAAGAAATAGCCAATATCACACTCCACATGAATAAGAACACTCGATAGAACTAAGAGAGCTCCTAAAAGTAGTGTTCTTGAGGTGGAAAAAAATAGGAATCCTTGAGGTTTAGTTCAAATGCTTGTGGCTGGTTTCAGGTTAATTAGAAGGGCCCATGTCCTGCTTCTGTGGTAGAACACCAATTATGTGAATATATGTGTAATGGAACGAATTATACCCTGTTCTTTATTCTCTTTCAAAATTGTGATTTCAAGTAAGGGGAGAGAGAAGATATGTAAACATCCTTGTCTTAAGAGTTGCCTCATGGTTTAGAAGAAATGAAACTTATTGTGTGATTGACATATCTTATTGTAAGATCATTGGTTGGAATCCCTGAGGGGAAGGGCCAAAGGTGGACCCTATGGGAGGAGATATAACACACACACACATGCTGACACAAATACACTCTCTGGAGTGCTGTGTTTCAAGCTGCCAAGATGTAGAACTTTGAGAAAAAGGAGGCGCCTGTGGGCTATCCCTTAGAGAACCAGTTTGGTTCATTTCTGTGCTTTGAAATTAGAGTTCTGGAAATAATAGGCAGCAGCCAGCAATACGGGCCAAACACACAACTTTATTTGGAATAAGAATAGGTGGCCAGAGCTAACAACACACCCTCACATTGCTTAGCTATCTCTGATCAGAACTGACAGTTGAGAAAACCATTAGAACTGTTGACAGCTCTGTTCTCGTTCAGAATCGTCCTGAAGTCTCATGAGACTTCGGACCATAGTAAAGCAAATACTATGTTGTCACAACAAGACAAAAGGGAAAATGCATTTCCTTAAATACACAACACTCCTCCCCCCTAGGATCCAGGTACCTCTATCCTCCACCATCCTCCTTAGCCTGCCCAGCCCTGTGCCCATTATGTCCACAATACCATCTAGCCATCTCATCTTTGGCCGTCCCCTTCTTCTTTTGCCCTCCACCTTTATGCATTATCTTGAACTGAATTGGGGGTCCCTACTGAAAACCTAGGGGGGAGGAATGTTGTGTATTCAGGCACATTTGCAAGTAGTGCGGGCAGCGCCTTGCAAGAGGAAAATGGCAGTGTCCCGCCATCCAAATTAGAAGCCTAAAGTGGTGCGAAAAACCCCTGCACAGGGCGTGCTCATTATGCTAATCCAAGCCCTATGATTGGTTACAGTTTTGGATCCTGTTCTCCATTGGTTAATTACATATATACCCTGTTATGATTGGTTAGTCATAGTTATCTGGCGGGTTGCTACTTTGTATCAAGGAGCCACCACCAAGAAGACACTATATAAGTCCCACGAGTAAACAAGGGAGGGGCCGGGCTGGATCGACACTTCCTACTCATACAGGTTACCAGCAAGCGCTAAACCTGGGTCTCTTCCATTATGCTATGCTTCTATGGTAGCTAGTATTTGCCTCGTACATGGCAAGAGTCTGGAGGAACTGATTCCACTGGGATTGTGTAGCCATCTCTGTGTCCAGAGCACCTTGTAAATTCATCTCTAAAAGACTGTTGAATAAAGATTTGTTGCTGTTTTGTTCATTGTTGTCTGGACTAGTGCTTATAAGGGCCGGACATAACACACCTGGTCTTGAAGCAGTAGTTGTGAGTCCAGGAGGACTCCCAAGTTGTGCACTGGGTCTGTCTAGGGCAAACTAGCCCCATCCAGAACCAAAGAAGTAGCTTCTGGGATAACACAGGGTCCCTAATCCATAGCCACCCAGTTTTGCCAGGATTCAGTTGTAGCCCATTGTCCCCCATCCAGACCCCAACAGCCTCCAGATACCTGGATAGGACTTTGACTGCATCACTTGAGTCACCACGGGTTGAGATGTACAACTGAGTGTCATCAGCATACTGATGGTACCTCAACCCATGGGAATAGATTATCTCACCCAACGGCTTCATGTAGATGTTAAATAGGAGAGGAGAGAGCACCACGCCCTGAGTTAAAATAATAACTCTTGCTTACTTCAGGCCTTAGGTCTGGCCAATCTTTACTCACATTTATCTCTGAGGTGAGGCTCCCTGCATCCTTGTGGAAACAGAGAGTGTTTCTCTACCCACTCCTCTTTTTATTATAACCTCCATCTCCCACCTCTGACCTTCCATGTGTAGGACACCAGCCAATCACATCTTACTAATTCTAAGTTTCACATTCTTCCAAGGCACGAGATCTGGTTGTTTAGTCTACAAGAAGGCACTGCAGAAATTGAAAACCAAAAGCCTGCATTTTATCTATGACAATAAGGAGAAAGGAGAGTAAAATCAATAAAAAAAGTTGAATTTATGATTGTTGAATATGTTTTATTTGACAATTGACTTAGTTTCCCATCTTTAAAGGGATATCTAGTCTCATATACTAAGGTAAGGCGTCCTACTGTTCTGCAAAAAAAAAAAAAAACCTCCAAAGTTTCTATTGATATATTTTCTGAGACTGACATAATATTCTCATGTCCTAGAAATTAAAATCTTTAATGACCCATCCATCTCTGCACTATATGTACACAACAGTGGTTAACATCATGTTCTTTGTTATTCAAATGGAAGGCAAAAGGTTGAACATTGATTTGCTTCCAGCAACCTATTATAGAGTTTCTGCTATATTTGAGGGCATCTTCAAATATAGAGTGCTATTATAGAGTGCTAGCTTGGCATGAGCTCAGAAATCCCAGGAGGGACTCTTTAATTGGCAGCTGGAAGTAAGTTAAAATTATGGTGTTTATGGAATAGCATTTCCGTTTAAACTTCAACTGGGTCATTCTAAGGAGTGGATATTCTGAAAGCAATGTTCAAACCTGACCTTTGAAATGACTGATTCTTGCCTAGTTAGATTTTTCAACAAAACTTCCATGACTTCTGCTTACCGTATATACTCGACTATTCACCCTGAATATAAGTTGAGGTACCTAATTTGGACCTCTAAAACTAGGAAAATAGATTGACCCGAGTATAAGTCAGAGGTGGAAAATGCTGCAGCTGCTAGTTAGTTTCAATAATTAAAATGCATGAAAATACAGTAAAATTAATTAATTAAGACATTTTTGTGGGTATGTTTTTGAGTGCTTACATTGACCTGGTATAAGTTGAATCCCATTTTTGGACCTCATTTTGGGGGCTAAAAAACCCAACTTATTCTCGAGTGTATATGGTATTTTCTTTTTCTATATATTTTCATTTTCAGTAAGCTGCAGACATTGCAAAGCATAGGTCCTTTCTTAACATAGTGTGTCATTTATTTATTTATTTGTATGACTTGCACCCCATCTTTGTCTCAGTGCAGTGTCCCAATTAAATATTTAATGTTGTTTGTTTTATTTATATGCCACCTTTCTCCCTATGGGAGAAATCAGAATCTTGTGCAATATTATTAGCACATTAAATAATAATAATAATAATAATATTATATTCATTCATGCTGCGCACTCAGGCAAACCCAACTCAGGGCGGCGTACAGCAATTAAAAACAGGTTAAAACCCTGATGTCACCCACCCACCTACCCACCCTCCTACACCCACCCCATTTAAAAAGAATAAAATAGAATAGGAGGGATAGAGCAACACAGAAGGAGGGACTCTAACTGAACACTAACTGGAGATGAGCCCACAGACTAGAGCCGTATTCCCATTAAGGCCCCACACCTGCCCTGCCAGCCAGGTTTTCACGCCTTTCCTGAAGGGCAGCAATTCTGTCTGTAACCTCAATTCTGTTGTCAGGAGGTTCCAGAGGGCTGGTGCGGACATGGAGAAAGCCCCTCTTCATGTGCCAGAGAGGTGGGCCCCTCTAGCTGAAGGCACAACTAGGGAGCCCCTCTGGTCCACTCTGGTTGGATGGGCAGACACTCTTGTGGCAATGCGGTCTCTCAGGTATCCTGGCCCACTGCCATATAGGGCTTTAAAGGTCAAAACCAGCACCTTGAATTGCACCCGGAGGCAAACTGGTAACGAGTGCATCTCCCGGAGTAGTGGGGAGGTGCAGGCATAACGTCCACACCCCATCACCACCCAGGCAGCTGTATTCTGAACCAGATGTAGCCTCCGAATGGTCATCAAGGGCAGCCCCATGTAGAGCGCATTACAGTAATCTAGGCTGGAGGTGACCAGAGCATGAGTGACCATGAGTAAGGAGTCCTGGTACAGGAGTGGGCGCAACTGGCAGATTACTCAAAGTTGAGCAAAAGCCCTCCTGGCCATAGCCGCCGCCTGCTCTTCCAGCAGCAGCCGTGAGTCCAGGAGGACGCCCAGGTTGTGCACCAGGTCTGTCTGGGGCAGACCAGAGGTAGTAACTCACTGGATAACCCCTAAACCCTGACCCAAAGCCACTTGGTCTTGCCAGGATTCAGCTGAAGTCTGTTGTTCCCCATCCACACCCCAACAGCCTCCAGGCATCCAGACAGGACTTTGACCACATCATTGGGATCACCATGGGCCGAGATGTACAACTGAGTGTCATCCGCGTACTGATGGTACCGCACCCCATGGGAACGGTTGATCTCACCCAGCGGTTTCATATAGATGTTAAATAGGAGAGGAGAGAGCACCAAGCCATGCGGCACCCATATTTGAGGGGCCTACGACTGGATCTCTCACTCTCCAACCACACCGACTAGGTACAGCCCTCCAGAAATGAGGAAAACCAGGACAACACAGTGCCCTGGATCCCCAATCCTTTGAGCCGTTCCAGAAGGATACCGTAGTTGATGGTATCGAAGTCCGCTGAGAGGCAAGGAGGGCAAGGACGGTTGGATGATTGTAATCCCGCTCCTGCCAGAGGAGATGATGATGATGATGATGATGATGATGATGATGATGATGATGATGATGATGATGATGATGATAAGAAGAAGAAGAAGAAGGAGAAGGAGAAGGAGAAGAAGAAGAAGATTTCATTTCAGAAATTACTCTGGAGCGAAAGGATGTTGCTGAATAAACACCAGTCAGGGGATGCCCAAATGAGGCTCCTTTCATGTCCCCAAGAGCCATCATGCAGCACTCAGGTATAGAACCCCAACTTTTGGGTCTTCAAGCTCAGTGTCTTAACCACTAAAACCACAGTGCTGCATTTTAATAGTAATAATAACAATGACTAGTTGTGATCTTATTTATATATATTAGTTAAAATCAGCATATGGAAATGCAAATGTCTTTTCTTAATTTAAGAATAACATTTTTTTAGTGTTCCTTGTTCTCTGCCCTCCCCCCTTCCTTGGTGATGTCTGTCCTCATAGTTGGGAACACAGCAGGGACCACTCCAGTTGAAGAAAGATGAAAAAAGTGAGAAATAAATATTTGGGAAGGGAAGAAAATCTCCCAGATGTGTGTGAGCTCATAGGATTCTAATCCTCAGAAAATGTTGCAGGTGAAGCATGTATTGTGGTGGAAGATAAGAAAGTCTATTGTGAAAGAAAAAAAGATGGGCGAGATAAAAGAAAGATTTTTAGGGGAAGAGAGAGAGAGGACTGTCAGGCTTTTAAGTGGGCTGAAGCATTTATTTATTAAATTGATATTTTCACCCCATTTTGTGGTTAACTACTACTCTGGGCAGTGAACAAAGAAAACATAAATATAAACACCCAATCTCAATACATAAAATAACAATATCCAAACTAACAAAAAAAAGAAGACAATGGAACTGAACATTAAATTAATAAATCATATGGTGACATATATCATAAACTCTAAAAGTATGGGTCATAGGATTAATCCCTTGGGGGCAGGATGTTATTGAAAGATTTTATACAGTTCAATTTTCAATACATTTTGAAGAAGATCAAGGAATGAAGCCTGAAACCAGCCCCTCTTAAAGATGACCATACCTAATGTTAGGTAGACAGTGAGAGGACAGAGAAAGTATGATTCCTAGTTGGAGCTCTTTTGTCCTCTCTTGGTGTGGTCACCCTGAGAAGTAAGACCTGGGAAGATCAGGTGAACCAGGTAGTTGTTCTTCAGGAGAGATGCTCCAACAGGAAGTGAGATTCCAAATTGTTCAGGAGATTATTATTTTTTTGGGTCTCCTGTCACCCTACTATGTCATATTATGAAAGTGAACACATTTAATATAAGAAGCTGGAGGATTAGTCACAAAACATTCAGCTGTGTTGGCAATGTATCCAAACTATCAAGTTTGGGGTTTGCTGAGCTACGGTATATAACTGAACTGTTGTTCCCAGTGGCATCTTCACTTTCCCCCATTACCCATCAGGAAATTTTTTAAAACTGGAGTGTGATAATGGCTACACAAATGTCTGTGGAAACAGATACAAGAATTGGCTCACTTTGAGCTTGTTTCTTCTGCAAAAACAACCCAGCACATACTGAAGGCAAATGCATAGCAATATGTACATTAGAGGTAGGCAAGCTATTATTTTTCCAGCACACAAACTTGAGATACAGTTCAAATGTAGAACATTTATATCATTTTTGGATATATATGCATGTCAACATAAAATGGAAACAAAGTGATTATACAGGAAACAAAAGGCACTATTATTTCCCTGAGGAAAATATGCACATACTGCAGCCATCTAATACTGGCATAACTTTCAAAAATCATCTGCCTGACAAAAGGCTTAAGTGCTCCAGAAACTAGTATTAAAATAACTGAGAACTGGCAGATCTGATGAAAGGCTGGCTGTTCCTCAGATATTAAATACTAAAGTTGATAGGAAGAAGCTTGATTCCTTTGAAATACAGTTTTGTAGGAGAGCTTTTTGGTTATCCTGGTTTGCCAGAAAATCAAAACATGTGGTTCCCAGATCAAATCAAGACTGAAGTCTCTCTAGAGCTAAAAATGATGAAACTGAAGGACATTATGAGAAGACAAGACTCACTGGAAAAGACAATGCTAGGAAAAGCTGAAGGTGGCAAGAAAAGAGCAAGATCAAATGTGAGTTTCAAAGAGCTAAAAAAGCAAACCAACAGCTGTTGATGACAGGACATTTAGAGATTTCTTATTCATAGTGTCTCCAGCTGTTGAAGGCACTTGATGGCACATAATAAGAACAGCAAACAGCTGCATATGCCAAATGGTTTGCCAATACAAATAGTGCCAGAAGATTAATTTTACAGTGATTTAATGCTACTGTCATTTATTGATGTTAAACTTATTCACAAATTAATGAGCATATTTTGCCCCAGACTAGCTAAATATTCCTTTTACCACCCTCTGAAGGATAGAAGGCTAAATCAGCCTTGAGCCTATCACAATCGAGGTCAGATTCTGAGCAGAGTTTTAGCTGCAATGCTGCAGTTTAACCACTGGGCCACGGAGGCATATAATGTAAACAGTTTTAGGACAAATGTGTAAATATGAACTGAATCAGGAACACTTGTAATTTACCAGCCTTTGCAACCTGAGTAAGCAGGGGAATTTACACTTGTTTTCTATTTCTGGCAACTACATGTATATTCAGTTTGAATAAAACCCTTAAGATTAAATAGATTTATGAATTAACTAACATATTTTGCCCAGCAGTGCCGGGCTTTGTAAAATTTTGTTGGATAGTAAAGGGTTTCTTTTTTCTCTTGAACCAATGGTGCTGGGCTGTTTTAAATGGTGTTTAAAGGTTTTGTGATTTTGTGGCTTCGAGACGCTGCATCCGCCTGCGGCGGACTTGCGCTCCCAGTGTGTGTTTTATTTTTATTTTTTGTGCACTGGCTTCTTCAGTGCTGAGCTCTTTAAATTGGTTTTGGAAGGTTTTTGTTTTATGTTTATGCAAATTTTAATTTAATTTAATTTATTTGATGTAAATTAATTTTTTTTAATTTAAAAATTAATTTTGTTTTTTTAAATCTTTATTTGTACGCATTTTTTATTTTCCATTTTGGTTTTTTGGTTTTTTGGAGTGAAAAGTGATATCTGGTTTTTTTTGGTATTTTTTGGAGATTAGTGTGAATATTTTTGAATGTTTTGATAACTTATTTGATTAATTTGGGAATTAATCTTATTAGTTTCAATATTTTTGAATGTTTTTTCTCTTGTGGCCTCTGGGTGGGGGTGGTGAGCTTTTCTTCCTCTCTACAATTTTTCTCTTCTGTCCTCTGGGTGTCACTTCCGGTAAGTATTTTCTTCATTTTCTCAGTTGAGTTCTGGTCGTCATGGAGTGAAGACGTCTCTGTTTTTTTGGGGGGTGGGGGGGTTGTGTTGGGTTTTTTTGGGGGGGTCTTTGTGATATTTTTGTGGTTAATTTTTGGATGTTTTTGTGTTTCTTTTTGACTGTTTTTGTGACTGTTTTTGAATGTTTTTGTGTGTACTTTTTTTTGGGGGGAGGGGTCTTTTTTTTCATGGGCCAGGCTCGATCCCTGGCCCATGGAAAGAAAAGGGCGGGGGTGTTTTTTTTTCACGGGCCAGGCTCGATCCCTGGCCCATTGAAAGAAAAGGGGGGTCTTTTTTTCACAGGCCAGGCTCGATTCCTGGCCTGTGGAAAGTAAGGCCAGCAGCGGTGGGGGGCTTTTTATTTTATTTTTCGCTCGCCAGCTGCCTCAGCGTTCTGCACACTAATGGCCCACAGGACGCTGGGGCTTGTAGTTTTGCATGCACGTGTTTGGTTACTACAGCGGTTTTTTCCTGCAACTTTTTATTTATTGGCTGCTGTGTGTTTCCGAACGTTCCTTTTGCCGTGCCGCTCTGCCCGATTGGCTCTGGTGCGGCACGGTGCAAGGAACATTGGGAATTGAAGTTCCCTTTTTTTATTTGCGTCCAGGGGGCTCCTGCTCCCCGGCCGAAAATTTCAACCCGACAGTTACCTGCGAACCCCGTTTGGGCGAGTGCACGGAGGCTTGGACGGGGCTAGTGGGGCCTGGTGCAACATCCTTTGTCACATTCCAATGGTTAACACACCATTTTATAGGTATAGATATTTAGAAGAAGACCAGTCTGGTTTCCTAAAGGGCAGACAAATGGAGGGTATGATATCAAGGGTAATTAATGTTATCGATTACTTAAAAAAGAAAAAAAAAGGTATTCATCCTTGCCCTTGACATTTACAAGGTGTTTGATTCGATACAATGGGTCACCATAAAGGAGATAGTTAATCAATTAAATTTTGGGAAAAATTTTAAACATGTGATGGAACAGCTTTACAAACAAAATCAAACCAAAATAAAGATTAATGATTGTTATAGTAGGCCAGTAAAACTGAACGCAGGAACAAGGCAGGGATGCCCACTGTCACCACACCTCTTCATTTTGGCCATGGAACTGTTAGCAACATCAATTAGACAGGATGAAGAAATCATTGGTATAGGACAAAAAAAAAAGGTATGCCTGTTTGCAGGCGCACCCCCCCAATAACGGACACAGACAACATTGAAAGTGGATAACAGCAAAGGGCCACATTTATTGATTCAATGCCCTAGTCCGAATTATAAATTTGTATTGGTAAAACGACCAATCATAATTCCTAAGGCAAGCAGGCCGAAGTAACACTGGTAAGGTACCACCCCAAAATTGCCAACGGCAATTGGTTACAATGTATCAATTTGTATCAATTTGTTTGTTAACAACAAACAAATTGTTGACCGTAGTCAATAACTAACTCATGACCCCACCCTCTGACGCGTATCCGTGAAATCACAGGGGTGATGCATGCTGGTTAGCAATCGTCATCACCCCATCGCCTGGTTCGTCGTTGACCGGACAACGTTTAACTAATTTATTCCTGTCTAGTGTTGTCCAGTCAATTGCGAACCTGCCGGATACTTGTGGGTCATACTGTTTACCTTACCAGTGCTACCCGCCCATGTGACCAAAGTCAACAGTAGGAACGCAGAAAGACCCCTGTATCAAACCATAGCAACAGTGTGGGATGGGCAAAAAAGCCAGGACCCGGAGCCAATATGGGTCCCAACCAAAAATTCCCACCCGGCCCCGAAGCGACCATAATATCACACTGTTAACTAGGGAGGGGGTGGAGGGGAAAAAACTTCTCCGCTCCGTCGCTGAGGCAAAATGGCAGCTCGGCTGCCTCGTGGCCACCCCTTTTATAAGGGAGCTGGCCACGCCCCTAACTACCCGGATTCTCTGTCCTGTGGGGGGGGGGCCGCAAAGGGCGCGGCGGCCATTTTGGCGCCGCGCTTGCATTGCAGGCGCACCCCCCAATAACGGACACAGACAACATTGAAAGTGGATAACAGCAAAGGGCCACATTTATTGATTCAATGCCCTAGTCCGAATTATAAATTTGTATTGGTAAAACGACCAATCATAATTCCTAAGGCAAGCAGGCCGAAGTAACACTGGTAAGGTACCACCCCAAAATTGCCAACGGCAATTGGTTACAATGTATCAATTTGTATCAATTTGTTTGTTAACAACAAACAAATTGTTGACCGTAGTCAATAACTAACTCATGACCCCACCCTCTGACGCGTATCCGTGAAATCACAGGGGTGATGCATGCTGGTTAGCAATCGTCATCACCCCATCGCCTGGTTCGTCGTTGACCGGACAACGTTTAACTAATTTATTCCTGTCTAGTGTTGTCCAGTCAATTGCGAACCTGCCGGATACTTGTGGGTCATACTGTTTACCTTACCAGTGCTACCCGCCACACGGAGGGGCTTCACAGAAGACCTGACGCCCCCCCCCAGACCGTCAGCTCGGTCAACAGGCCTGCTCGCCAGTCACCCAACAGGAGGTCCATACCTCCTCGCGACAGATGGACCCCATCCCCTGCATACAGGTCATAATTTTGTAGACTAATATCGGGGTGATGACTAACCCGCCCCCAAGCCCTGGTGGCAAGAAACCGCGCCACTGCCTTATTGACCGCGCGCCTAGCGCGGTCAAGAGCCAGGAGGTTAACCCCCCCCCCTGTAAGAATGGCGCGGAACAATGTCCGACCAAACCAGGGTTGTGGCAGGCCAGACATAATGCAAGTAGGCGAGTTCCTCGCAAATCGCATGCTTGAGCGATAAGCCGGTGACCTGGCCCAAATCATTGCCCCCCAGGTGGATGATTAGAATGTCAGGCGGGTCAGCCCCCAGGCCAGAAAAAAGGAAAGGCCGCAGCTCCTGCCATAACATCCCAGGCTTACCATGCCATGTGAGACTGGCGTGGTCACCCAGTCCCAGTCGGGGTCCCCACTCTGTCGCCGCAGCGTAACGCGCTGCCCTGTGCACATAGCTGTGGCCCACCAGCCATACTGTCACCGGTGTAATACGACACCCAGGGTCTGTAAGAAAATTGAGAAAAAGGGAGGTAAGGTGACTGGATTGGTACTCATGGCGGGAGTGGGCGCACATAAAACTGAAAACATTGTGAGCCCCACCTCCCCATGCTGCGTATGTCAGCCCCAGAGTACCCAAAAGCAGCTGCTGTAGAGGCTGCACCAATACGGAACGAATGTGTGCCATAACGGGCACCTGTAGGCCCACCCTGGTGAGGGCTCTGGCTGTCACCTACCAAAACTGAAATTTAGTAAGGGGAGACCCATCTTGGTGACAGAAAAACGGGCCGTGGTGCATGCCACGCAGTGCCAGGTACTCCTGTAGGGCACCAACCGGACAGATGTCTGCCAAAGAACAACGTAGCAGTCTCACTCCACTGCCTACGCCATGCTGATCTGTTTTAGAGGAGCGTATCCTCAACTGGGCCCATTCTTTGGCAACATAGACATCTCCGAGTTCCAGTGCCCTACCACTTGCATCCGCCTTAGACAGCATCACGAGTTCGCTGACGCGGAGCGCTCCAAAAAATGCCACCGTTGTGGCTGCATGAAAGAGGGCTGCCTCATAATGATCAAAACAGAGGCCTGGCCAGCCCCGGGCCAACTGGGTAAGAACCCCTGGGGAAATAGGGTGCCGGTCGTCCAGGCAACGCCCGCGCTCGCGCACCCACCCCTCCAAAACGTGTCTCACACGGAAGTCAGAGGTGGTATCCACATGACCCCCTACTTTGGCCATAAAAGCCAACGCCGAGAGCTTGGATGCTATGGTGCGAGGTGCGAGGCCCTGTGCATGCAGGTGAACCATGAACCGCAGAACATGGTCCACCGGGATAGGCCAGGTCTCTGGCAAGTGAAATTGAGTAGCAAAAACCCTGTACGAATTGAATGCTTGTTGATACGCCTTACGCGTGCGTGGCGCTAGTGACAGGCCAATCGCCCGGTTCACCTCTCCTTGCCAATAGTCCACATCTCGTCCGGGAGTGGCGAGGGAAATTCCTCCGCATCCGGGGCCAAGGCGCGGAACCGGGAGATCTGCAGGCGGGACAAAGCGTCAGCAATATCGTTATTAACCCCTGGGACATGCCTGGCCCTGAACAAGACGTTGAGGCGCAGGCAGCGCAGTACAAAATGGCGCACTAGATCCATAACCCTGGGCGATTTAGAAGTCTGTGCATTGACAATGTGTACAACGGCAGCATTGTCGCACCAGAAATGCACCACTGAATTAGCCCACTGTTTGCCCCATAGCATCAAAGCCCCCAGAATGGGGAAAAATTCCAGGTATGTGAGATCCCGCAGGCGACCTGTGCCTGCCCATGCCGGTGGCCACCCACCATAGGCCCACTTCCCATTGAAGTACATCCCATAACCCAGGGATCCTGAGGCATCAGACTGGATCTGGAAATTGGGGGATGCCAGGAGGTCAGACCTCCAAAATGAGACCCCGTTAAACTCCCTCAGGAATTGCAACCAGACGAACATGTCTGCCCTGATACCCCGGGTAAGCCTGACTCTGTGGTGGGGCCTGGATAACCCTGCCATGGCGTCGCATAAGCGCCGGGCAAAAGCCCTGCCCGGTGCGACCACCCTGCAAGCAAAATTAAGGTGCCCATGTAGCACCTGCAGTTCCCTCAGGGATGCCTTACGCTTGGCCAGCAATTCGGAGATAAGGGTCACTATCCTGGACACCTTATCACCCGGCAACCTAGAAGCCTGTGCTACTGTGTCAATCTCAACCCCCAGGAATACTAACTTGGTCGATGGGCCCTCGGTCTTTTCGGGCGCTAAAGGGACACCAAGTTCCTGCATTAGCGTCTGAAATGTATTGAGGAGACGTGCGCACGTGTCCCAGCCCCGTTCACCCCCGAATAGAAAATCATCCAGGTAATGGGCTACAGACCGGGACCCTGACCTGCGGACGAAAGCCCACTCTAGGAAGGTACTAAAACGCTCGAAAGCCGAGCATGATATGGAGCAGCCAAAAGGCATGGCCTTATCAAAATAATATTCCCCTTTAAATTTAAAACCCAGCAATTCAAAGTCGCCCGGGTGCACCGGCAAGAGGCGAAAAGCTGACTTAATGTCGCACTTGGCCAGCAGGGCACCCGGGCCACACGAGCGCACCATGCGCAGCGCATGGTCAAACGATGTATACCTGACCGAACAAAGGTCATCAGGTATAGCATCGTTGACCGATCGGCCTGCTGGGTAGGACAAATGATGAATAAGGCGAAACTCCCCTAGGGACTTTTTGGGAACCAAACCCAATGGCGAGACCTTAAGATTGGGAAACGGGGGTGCGGGGAAAGGTCCAGCGACCCTGCCCGCGTCTAACTCCTTTTTAATACTGGCCGCAGCCACCTCCTCCCTTCCTCTGAGGGATAAAAGGTTGGGAGCATCCTGAGGGGACCTGTCACCCATAAAAGGGATACGAAATCCCTGCTTAAAACCTTGAAGGAGATACTCCCTGTCCTCCCCCTTCGGGTACGATGCGAGCCAGCGCTCCAGCATGTACACCTTAATTGGGGAGGGGGCCTTTTGGAGAACTAGCTCCATCCGTGGCAGCCTTGCCAGCCCACTGTCCACCCCTCCCTCTGCCTCGCGCCCCCCCAGGCTTGGGACAAGCAGAGGCTGCGTGGGGACCAGAACATGTGGGACACTCATGCTTATACCTGCAGTTCTTTCGATTGCAGGAACCATTTGACGAGAAAGTCCAGCACAGCAGGCGGGCTGGAACCCCCTGCCCCGCCGGCTGGCGGGTAACCTGCGCTGGAGCCGCTCGCTGGACCGCATGTCCACAATGGTATCTATCCCCCGGGGCAGGGCGTGTGGGTGTCATATACAATAGCCACAGTCTCTGGCACGGCTCGTCCCATCTCATCTCAGGGTGGAGAGGAATCCTCATACGGAATTCCTCATCATAGGCTAGCCATGAGGGGCCCGGGAAATCAACCATTGCCCTATATATGTTGTCCAAATATTGGACCATGGGAATAGCTAAATCCGGCCGCGCCCTCAAGTACACCGCCATGTATATTAAATAAGCAGGGAGCCAGTTGGCCCAGGTACGCGGCGGCTTACGGCGGCGTGCCTGCTCCTTATCCTTCTCGTCCTGACCCTCCCTTTCCTCCTTGGTGGGCTCTCTGTTGAGGAGTGAGAAGATATCTACGTACTCCCCTCGCCATATCTTTTCTCTGGTAGCCTGTGCCAAGTGATCACCCAATGGCAAGGAGTACCCTGCCGTTGGCAAAGCCGAAAAGGGGACAGCCGGCCTATTAAAAGGGGCCTGAGCTAACCCTGCCACCCCCAGGACATTCCCAGCAGTATAAGGACCGAGGCCCACCCCAGTGGGCATGGTGGCAGTCGTTGTCGCCGGGTGAGTCGCCAACAGCGTGGCCCCCGCACCACCCGTGCGAGGCCAAGGCCACTGAAAGGCCCCCCCTATGTTGGGAATGTGTGTAGATGTACTTGCTTGCACCGTATACTCACATGCTGCACCCCCTCGGGCCGCCCCCACTGGGGGTTCCGGCCCACTGGGGGCGTCGGAGCTCACGACCGAAGTAGAGCTCATCACCGGGGCTTGACCCGCACCAGGTTGCTGGCTGGGGAGCTGCGAGGCAGTGGCCGGAGCCGCGCCACCCGCCTGCAGCAGCTCAACCCTCCCCGCCGGCTATTGTCCTGCTGCCGACAGCGCCTCCAAAGGTACCCCGAAGGGGGCGCCTGCCTGACTGGCCCGGGCCAAAGACGCCTCCAGGGCCGCAATGCGGGCCAGTAAGGTGTCCACGTTGACCATGGGCAAAGGGCCGGCCGGCCCGCCTGATCCTGGCATGGGGACAGGTCCCTGTGCCCCAGGCCCATATATGGCCATTGGCCAGCGCCAAAGCCCGGTAGGGCTGGTGAAGAAACCTGCCAAGGCAGGGAGCCGGGCCACCCCCCAAGGCTAGAGGGCCCCGGGAGAGGCTGCGGCCCAAAAGAAATAGGCCCGACGGAGTGGGCAGGAGGAGGAGCGGTGTCCACCGCTCGCGGGCCGCGGGCCGGAGCGCCCTCCGCGCCCGCACTCTGATCGGGCCAAGGGGCAATATACCCCATTCCACCAGCCCCGGCCGGGGGTGGGAAAGGTGGCTGCTGAGGAGGCGGCACCACGGTCCTCCGACCTGGGTTGCGCCTCCTAACCGCCCGAGCTGAACTCGAAGCTGCCTTCTTTTTCGAAGGCATCTCTCCTGAAGCAAAAAAGGGAAGCCAGCCAGGCAGATTCGCCGCCAAAAGGCTTCCCGGTAAGCTAACGAGCGACGGAGACGCAGGGGAAAAAACTTCTCCGCTCCGTGGCTGAGGCAAAATGGCAGCTCGGCTGCCTCGTGGCCACCCCTTTTATAAGGGAGCTGGCCACGCCCCTAACTACCCGGATTCTCTGTCCTGTGGGGGGGGGGGCCCGCAAAGGGCGCGGCGGCCATTTTGGCGCCGCGCTTGCATTGCCAATGATACGTTATTGATAATTAAAGATCCACAACAACAAAAAATTCAACATCATCTGGATTTATTTGAAAGTATATCGGGCTTAAGAGTAAATTGGGATAAAACAGAAGCAATAATATGTAATCATACGGAGTTGGACAAAAAGCAATTGATGGACACATAACTTCAAGGTAAAAGAGAAGATGAAATACTTGGGTATACACATAACAACCGACGTTAAGGACTTATACAATATAAATTTCAATAAAATAAGTTCAGAATTCAAAGATTCTATAACGCAACTGGAAAAAAAACCAAATTATCATGGTTTGGAAGAATTAGTATAGCAAAAATGAAATTAATTCTGAAATTGAATTTCTTATTTGAAAACCTCTCCATAAAAATATATCAGTGAGAACTCAAAGGGTGGAAAACTCTGATAAACGATTATTGTAACAACGGCTAAAGCCCCAAGATTAGTAAGTCTTTTGTATATGAAACAAAAGGAAGGGGGGGTAGGAATACATAATGTAATGAACTACTATTACCCTTTTATCTGAAAAGAGTATTAAAGAAGTTGGCACAGGATAAACCAAGTAGTTTAGAATCAGATTGGTTGGAATACAAGAATTTGAAAGGAGAGTTGTTCTTAGGTAAAGATATATTGAAACAAAAGATCAATACCTTCTCACTAAAAACAATCTATAATGTATGGAAATCACTAAAGCATAAAAGAGCTCCGACATGCTTTCCAATCATAGAAATATTAGACATCAGGAATTGCCCACTAGCAAATACAAAGCAAGGAAGAAATATCTTAGGTCAAAATAAAGTTTTACTATTGTCGAACTGGATAAGTAAATGTAACAACACAGAGACAAGAAATGAAATTTATATGAAACTAAAAATTAATTGGTATCAAAGAATTCAAATGGAAAATGGGGATAGAAAATTGAGAGAGAAAGGAGAAAATGAAAAGAGGTGCCTAACAATGTTTGAAGAACTAGTAAGCGGGGTAAGGAATGGGAAAAGGAATATAAAAGGTGTTGTGGGCATAATATATCAAAATCTTAACTATAAGGAAGAAACACAAAATATATTGGGAAAAATATGGGAAGACGACTTGGAAATAAACATCGATGAAAAAAAGTGGAAAGGATAATGGTCCCAAAGAATTAGGAGATTCTATCTATTAAAGAAAGAGAACACAATAGTAAGGTTTTGTGGAGGTGGTATTTGACACCAGTCAGGGTGTGTCAAATGAAGAAAAATTTGTCTGATCAATGTTGGGGAGGCTGTCAGGAGAGGGGGGACTTTTATGCACATGTGGTGGGATTATCAATACAGTAGAATGTACTGGAGAGCAATTGAGTCAGAATTATGTAAAATATTGAATACGACAATCCAACTACAACTGAAGATAGCCATATTAGGAGAAGTTTAAGATCTGACATTGGACCAAAACAAAAAAGAACTACTGATAACTTTGCTATCGATATCAAGGCAGATTATGGCCAAAGAGTGGAAAGAAAAATTTGATTTTAATAAACACAGGTGGTACTCTGAAATTTGGCAATTAGCATTGAATGAAAAATTAACAAGATATATTCATAAAAAAGAGGAATAAAAAACAAAGGTGATTTTTGGGGGATATGGGGTTCTTTTGTTTCATATGCACTACCTAAAGAAAATATGGCAGGCCATGACTCGACAACACGAAAATTCTGGGAAAATAACAATGAGGATTAAACAAGAAACAACCTATCACAGACCCTGTATACAGCACGGGTGAAGTACCACCTACTCTATTAATGATGACTATATCAAGCTATACCGAGTGCTAGAATTGAGTTAAGGGTACTGTGTATGTAATTTTTGTTGATGTTGCATTTGTTGTTATCTTGTTTATCATAAGTCATTTTTAATATATGTAATCTTGTTGTTTAAATGTATATATGTTATAAAATTTCAATTAAAAAGAGAAACCCTTTTTAAATCAGCTTGTGCATTTCCCATGTTTTTAAAACTTCATCTTCAATGCCACAAAAGTAATATTTCTGATACAACTGTATTTGCATGATTCCCAGTAAGTGAAATGTGGTAACTGCAGCACATTGTCCCATTAGCCATCACAGTGTTGTATTAAGTAAGCTGTAAATATGTAATTTCCCAAGGAATTGTAGACACCCCTCCTCCGCTAAGTGAGAGCCATGTTGGGTCATGGAGGCTTGAGCGGTCTAACTCGGCGGTGTTGTCCATCTCTCGTCAATGATGTTAGGCCAGTACTAAAACTCACAAAAGTGTCCTCTCCCTGATCCCTTGGGCCAGGTGAAAGCAGAGGGCACATCACATGGTCTGCTAGTGGGTGACATGATATACAAATGGCTAAAGTTGTGCAGAATGTCATTGTGGAGATGTCTACTCATACAAGGACTCTTCACTGAATAACAACTCCAAGGTATCCAAGGTAACGCAAAGTCAAAAGACTGGGCCATATTAAGAGAAAGATTATTTCAAGCCCAAAACACATTATTTCCACTGGAACCACTGAAATTTTTTAGCCATCTCATTCAAGCACATCACTCAGGATCTATTCAGTCAACTCAGATGTCCATCAATATCAAGATGATTGTGCAGCCCTGGCAAAACTGAACAAGTGTTCCTGTTGATGCAGATATTGTTGATTTTTTTTTTTTGCAGTACACAGCTGCAAGTAGAGGAGGATGGCAATATTTTTAAAATGACGAAGCATATTCTTTACACCCTACTTCAAAGAATCCGTTCATTAACAATGCATAGTAATCTTTGCAGAGAACCCCGAGCTATCATAGAATTATATTATTATTGCAACATTATGGGGGTTGGGTTACTTATTGCACATGATATTGTGTACAAATGAAGAATGACTCTGGGTAGAGTAAGCTTAATGTTGAAAAACAATGACAGACCAAGAAAGAAAAAAACAGAGCCAAGCATCAGTGTATGTTAATAGCAGGATAAACTGTACTGCCAGCTGATAATATGTCACCAACATAAATATTGCTCTCTGGTTTTAAAGCGGAAAAGGGAGGCTTGTCATTTTAAGAATTTTTGCCTCTGGTGCCAGAGAAACATTTCATCCTGCTGCCACTGGTGATGTTGCTTCATGAGACATAGATAATAGCCCTGCGCCCTTCATACAAGTGTTAAACACCAATCATGTTGTGTGCTAACCTATGACAGCGAAGGTAAGGAACAATTCACTCAGCACTGACATGTTGCCATTCACAGAGAGGAATGCTGTGCTGCTTCTTTTTTCTCATAACCATAAGAAGTGTTGACACGACACAACCTGAGGGGGTTGACAAAGATTTAATGGCAACAAATTCTGACAAATAGCATTGGGGATTCTACTTTTACATGTGAGGTCTACAACAAAATGTGGTACTGTGAGGAGTCCAATTCTGCAGACCAGCCAGTTAGCTATCTCATTTCTTACCCTTGTAACGCAGTGATTTAGCTGGTATACTGCAGCCAGAATGTTGTGAGTTTGATCCTGACCAGGACTCAAGATTGTTTCAGTCTTCCATCCTTCTGAGGTTGGTAAAGTGATTACACTGCATGTTTGGGGGCAAAATGCTAATTACCTGTAAACCGCCCAGAGTGTGCACTAAGCACTTTGGGGCGGTATGTACATGTAATTGCTATTGCCATTGCCCCTCATTATAAAAAAAGAAATGGTGCTATATCCAATGAAATTAGGGCCTAGTTTCCTACAAAATAGGTGCCACACCTACCCCAAGTCTTATGTGGCCATTGAGCACAGTGTGGAAGGTGTTTGGGAGTAGAGGTCTGAAACGTTAGTTTTTTGGACCATTAGCTGTGGGTTGAGAGGATGAGGCTTTGTTTCTGGTGCTGAGCTTAAAATTCCCCTTATACAGCTTTCTTGGGGGCTTTGTACCTTTGCAAAAGTTCAGAATTTGGGATCCTTTCTTGCAGAAGAAGCAAATTCTATTTTTTTTCTGAGACTTACCCATGGAGGTAGAAAGCTGATTTTTTTTCCTGCGTTCAAACCATCTACCATACCTCCAGCCACTGGTACAGAAATCTAGTACTCCATTTTAATTTTTATCATGCTAGTGAAAGGATGCCAAAAATGACAATATTTTCAGGAGAAAGTAATGTTAGTAATTTGCATATACTATTCTTAGTGCATGAAGTAGGGGTTCACTATCTCTCTTTTCTGTCTTAAAAATAAAATACTGGCTGTTACCCCCAGGCAGTGGCAGAACTCGATAAAACTCATGTTTTAGCACATTGTAACATTATTCCCAAGGGTACACAGGCCTCTAGTTTCCAGCATTCACTAAGGGATCATGTGGAACATCAATCTTCTAACTGTGGCATATGTAATATCATGCAGTACCAAAGTCTTCCTGTTTTTAACTTATGCAGTGTTATTTCACTGCACTGATTAACTCATGCACTTATTTATTTTTAGCTGCCCTTAAGGGTAGAACCCTCTCAAGGTGACATACAAAGATAGATAGATAGATAGATAGATAGATAGATAGATAGATAGCTTTTTATTTGTATCCCGCTTCCATCAGCCCGAAGGTGACTCGAAGCGGCAAACAACAATAACAGCTACAATACAATAACTATACAATATACAAAATAAATAAATGCAATGGTACAAAAATAGCACAATACAATATAATCAATTAATAATCAAATAAGAAATCTAAGCTGCCAGCTGTGCTCACAAACAGATTAACACACACAAAAGAGTAGGCTGGCCCTCCGTTTCAGTGGAGGGTATTCAAAAACACCCACCCCATGCAGACCTTCAGCCTGCTGCTCCTTCTGCTTGGCGGCCTCCAGCTCCGAAAGCGAGTGTGTTAGCTTTTCTTGTTGCTCCAAGACATACTTCTGATAGAGGCTGAGAAGTTCTTGGCACTCTCTGTTATTGCTGCTGCAGTGCTTCCCTTTCTTTGATAACGAGTTTATTCTGTCCCTCAAGTTGGCTGATCTTCTTCTCAAATGTTTCCTGCTCAACCTTCAGTCGCTCCTCGGTCACCTCTTTTTTATCGCTCACCCTTGCAAGCTCCTTAATTAAGTTTCAGATGTGCCTCTTGTCTACGGAACATAAATCCTTTAGAGATGCACTCTTTATTCCTCCTTTGTCAGGGACCTGCTGCCCCGGTGCTCCCTCCGTGCTTTTGAAAGCATCCATCAGGGCAGGTGCCGCAGCAGCTGCAGGGACCTTTCTCTTCGCATCTGCTTTCCAAACATTCAGCAGCCATCTTGATTTGACAAAGGCCAAGATCCTTTGCAGAACAGTAACAGAACAAAAATAAACTGTATCAAACAAGAAACAAAACAAACAACTAAATAAAGACAAAATGCTGTGGCACCTTTAAAACTAATAGCTATATTTTATGGAATCCCACCATTATCCTAACTTTTGCAGAGCACATATAGCATTCTTCGACTTACAGGAGGCTGGCCTAGTAGGTCAAGTGGGATATTTTTCCACCAGGCTCAAGCTGCTTTGGCTTGCCTCCCAGACTTATATCATCCCTTAGGCTGGCACTGGTTGTTAACATTTTCCTTATTTAATGTCTGAGTAGGGCTCAGTCTGGTGCTGCTCACTACAAAGATGCGTAGGCATCCTGATTTCCCTTGTCCTTTAGAGCAGTGTTTCTCAACCTTGGTGCCCCGTGTGTTCCTGGACTTCAGTTCCCAGAAGCCCAAGTCAGTACACCTGCTGATTGAGGCTTCTGGGAATTGAAGTCTAAGAACATCTGGGGCAGCAAGGTTGAGAAACTCTGTTCTGTTGGTGTTGTCTCCAAAGCTTATTTCTGTTTAAAAAGACAAACCGCGCCAAAGCGAAAGAACATACACCATTTCTAAAGGCACAAAATTCAAATGTATGTCAAAGTGGGAAATGTTGAACTTTGTTTGTCCTCCGGAAGTACACCTAAATGTATCTTGTTTTGTAATGGTCAAATCACTGTATTTATAGAGGCCACCCCGTACATAGTCCCCAGTCTGAAGTATGAGCTGAATAAAGAATCACAGAGTTTAACCCAATCCTGCTGGCTAGAGTACTTCTTGTTCCGCACTCAACAGTTGGATACAGGGTTTGGTTTCTCAACTCATAAAGAAGTGGATTGGAGTGGAATGTTGGGATCAGAAAGGCAACTCTGACAAACCTTGTTAATGGTGTGTTAACCTTGTTAATGTGTTGTACCTTCCCATGCTGTTTGTGTGGCTCAGCTGAAAGATAAGATGGCTAGATAGATGGATAGAGGCCAATTTTCCGTCTTCAAGTAATCAATCATGAGATCAACTATGAATCAGTAGTATACAAATGTAAGTAAGTAACTACACTTCAGTTTGGAATACCCAGTGTGGTATAGTGAATAGAGTGATAGAATAAGACTCAGGAACAAGGGTTCAGCAATGGAAACTCATTGGGGTGTAGAATTTGGAAAACCATAACTTAAATATCTCACAGTACTTTGAAAAATCCCATTAAGGTTGCTTTAAACTGATTCTGACTTTAAGATTGCTATAAGTTAATTGCAACATAACAGTAATTCTTCAGTTTGCCTACAGGTAGAGGTAAATATTAAGGGACTGCAATGCAATTATCACTACAAGAAAAAGGAAACAGAAAAGATAAGAACTATTTGGATCTTCTTGATACTGACTTTATCTTTACAAATATCTTTAAAGATGTTTCTTTAGATATCTCCTTCTCACAGAATAAGTCTGGCATGGAACCTATATCAATCATGTGCTTACTAGAGAAACAGATGTGTGAAAGACAATAAATTTGAGACATTTTAAGAATCAGATTGCTATCCAGATCAATATGCTTGTCATAGAGTAGGATGATTCCTCTGTAAAACCCAATTACAACAATTGTATCTTTCTCAGAAATGCATGAAAACTTGCAAGCATCATAGCACTTGAAGAGAGAATAGCACCTATCTAACCTCAGGCAAAGATGTGCAGAGGTTTTTTATAATGATGGGATGAATAGATGTAGAATTTTCTTATAGAAAATGGATATTTACATTTATTTATTTATTTATTTGTTCATTCTTTAAATTTCTATTGCCACCCAACACAGCAACAACTCTGGGCGGCTAACAACAATTAAAAGCCACATCAAACTAATTAAAATCACTTAAAAAACCCATTATAAATTCTAAATAATTTACCCACTCACCCCATCCATTAAAAGAGAGAAAAAATCTTAATTATATAAGCCAACAGGCGGAGGCCACTCCTCCATCGGTGCCCCACATCTGCCCTGCCAGCCAGGTTTTCAGTTCTTTCCTAAAGGACAGCAATTCCATATGGAGCCATAACTCTGTTGGCAGGAGATTCCATAGGGCCGGTGCAGATGCAAGGAATGCCCTCCTTCTTGTGCTAGAGAGATGAGCCCCTCTATCAGATAGTACAATTAGAGAGCCCCTCCGGTCTGCCCGGGTTGGGTGGACAGATATTTTTAGAGTGATGCGGTCTCTCAGGTATCCTGGCCAACTACCATGTAGGGCTTTAAACGTCATTACCAGCACCTTGAATTGCACCCGGAGGCATACTGGTATTTGGACAGTATTCAAAAAGAGAAAACCTTGTGTCATTGGGGAATCTTTGGATGACCACTACACTAAAACTGACACATTGCAAAGAACAGTAATGGAAAGAATAGTCCCAAAATTTCTCATATTCCTCAATTTAGGCTGAGTCAACACATTGAGACATAGAGATGATAAAATTTCAATTCCCATGACATTTCTCACTCCAATAAGAGAATTAGGTTTTCAGTTAGGTTTTTGTAGTTTATGCAAAGCATTGGCTTTGACCTATAAGGCCCTTAATGACTTGGATCCATTGCATCTTAACAGCCTTTCTGTTGTTTAGAAGATCTTAAGGGAAGTTTGCTGCACTCACAAAAGGATATGTAAGAGGACTTTTTCAATTGCTTATTTCAGGTTCCTTTCCATGGGCAGCTAAGCCAGCTCTCTCTCTGTCCATTTCCCAACAGGCAAAAAAAAAGTATCTGACTGCTAAAGAAGAGGTTTTAATAGGAGAGTTAAGTTTTTAAATCGTTTAAAATGTTACTTTAAACTATTTACCAGTACATGGCTTTTCATCAGTAGTTTTGAATTGTGTTAATTTTTAATGCTGTAATTTATTGTATTTTAGCTTTTTTTTTACTTTTATTAACTAAAGTACAGAAAAATGACAAAAAACAATAAATATTTTGAAAGTCATTTGGTGAACAATGAAATAAATATCAGTGGAAAAAGGGAAACTTTACAACTATTTCTTTTTAAGAAGAGCCCTGGTGGCATAGTGGTTTAACTACTGTACTGCAAACAAAAGGTTGTGAGTTCGATCCTGACCAGGGATCAAGGTTGATTCAGCCTTCCTTCCTTCCGAGATCAGTAAAATGAGTACCCAGCATGTTGGAGGTGAAATGCTAATTAACTTGTGAACTGCCTAGAGAGTGCACTAAGTGCTGTAGGGTGGTATATGAGTGTGATTGCTTTGCTTTGCTTTGCAACACAAACCACTGTGTAATGGTGACTGCCTCCCCCTTACATATTTTATTTAAATCACGAGGTTATGGATATTGAGGAGAGGGTGAAAGAAATCCATGTCCCTTTCTCCCATGGAGATGAGGAATCTTGCAAGTTTTTGAAATTCCTCATTTAGGAGTCTCATTCTATTGTGAAAGCTTAGATCTATGAGAATTAGGAATTTTGTGAATATTCTTACCATCCCTGTTAACATCCCTATTCCTCAGAGTATATCCCCAGAAATAAAACTTTGAAAGCATGTCATTCTGAGAGACAAAGTGTCTATCTTTCTGAATCCAACACCCCCCACCCCACCAAACTTCCTGTAGGATTGAGTTTCTATTCTTCTTTCTTGTAAAGATGCTTGCCTCATACTAGGAAACCTTCAAATCATTCTGACAGTTCCAGTTCAGCTCATAATTCAGCCAATTCTGAAACACATCCCCACTGTTCTTAGTGACAAAAACAGTTACCAATAAATTTCATGTATGAATAAATTATTTTGGGACAAGAAATCATTCCCAAACAATAACAGTAGAAGATCTATACTTCTCCAAGATCTTTAGTGAACAAAACATTGTTCTACATACAATACTCTTTATAAATCATAAGCTCCTGTTTGTGGGATAATATTAACTGAAAAGTGGATGGTTATGTGGTTTTTGAGCAGAACTTCCCTGTTATTCAGCTCTGAAGAATAGTTCCATCCTTTGAAACAATCTGTCTCTTTTCTTTCAAAAAGATTCAGGAAAATTATATATATCTAAAATTATTACCCTGCAAAAGACAGAAAAGACTCCAAGAACCATTTGACACAGGATGTCTATTATGTTGTACAGTACAGTCCTGCTCCCACTTATAGAGTTTAATTACTTCTAAGCTGTAGTGATTCACCCTTTAAATAGGCTGCAGAGCCCTCCTACAAGGTTTAACATAAGGAGTAAATGTTCATCCACTTTTGCTTTGGCTTTTACCACATTTTGGTGGTCTCTGCAATCCCCAGTTAACCCAGAATATTTGACATAAGACTGTTAAATGTGTCCATTCCCATAACAAATTTGCCAATCCCCAATCATGGGATATCGGTGTGTGTGTGCATCCCCAAGTCTTTCATAGGTAGTGGGTGCAGACTTTAAGTCCCACAGGTCTGAATTTAAAGGCAGGATCTAACGTTATGAACCAAGAGAAATTTACTTAAGAAACTTGACATAACCCTCTCTCTCTCACACACACACACACTCTGTCTTTTAATGGCTAGATTGTAGTCCCAAAAGATCACATGTGGTTCCATCACCCCCTCTTGTGTGTCACATATTGTCAATAAAATTTTAGTTCTGTGAGTCTCTAGATAGCTAGCATCTCTTCATCTGTCACCAGTCATCCTTCACATTTATTTTTTGGTCACGATCATACTCTAATATAGCCACCACACCATTCTTCTTGCCCTTTCCTCGTCTACCCCTGCAAGTTACTGCACTCTTTGTCTCAGCTCCACTCTTAGTCACATCAATCTTGAAATTTTCAGAAGGTTCTGCAGTCTTAGGGCTTCCTGGGCTAACATCCTTCTCTGCTTTTGCATCTCCATGACTTCCTTGCATCTTCCATGGGCAAGTTGCCCCATATATTAGCCCCAGCTTGCCGCAGTGTTGAAGGCATGTAGCTAGGCATGTCCCCAGCCACACTGGGACCTCACAACATGGTGTTCATCTTTTCTAAGTTTCTATCAGACTGTTAACAAAAATAGAAGAATTTAAGAACTATGAAGTGTGATCATACAGATGCATTCAAAAACACAATTTTCTGTTAAATTGTCAGATTTTCATAAGACAACAATACGGGAAATAAATTACTGTGAGTTATATGACTTGCTAACCTCTTTAGTTTGCCTTGTTTCCATTTGGTCATTACCCTAGACACCTGTTGCTTTAAACATGCATTGATTTAGCATGGGTCCATGAGCTTAAGCCAAACAAACAAGGTTGCATTGATGGACATTATCAACCAGTTGCAATTTTCCACACTGGGTAATCTGAAGCACTATGATAAGACATTTTGGAATGTCATTCCATCATGGGATCATTACACTTTTGATATGACTTGATGGCATATAACAAGAAATGTTGTCACTATAAATATTTATCATAATAACTTAATATGTCATTAGCATAAAACACAATATATCATCTTTATGTGTCAACATGTGCTCTCAAAACATCAACACAGGACTGGATTCATAGTACACAGCATTTAGTAAGGTAAAGGTCACCCTTGCTCAAAATCCAGTCTTATCCTACTCTAGGATATGGTACTAATCTCTATTTACAGTCAAAGAGTCCTCCACTGTGTGCCTCTGAAGATGTTTCCATGGTCATGTGGCAGGCATGACTAGACACCGGGTTGCATGGAACACTGTTTACCTTCCCACCAAAGTGGTACCTATTTATCTACTTGAAATTTCTTGCTTTCAAACTGCGAAGTTGGCAGGAGCTGGGACAGAGACAAAAGCTCACTCCACACTCAGCTCTTGAACTGCTGACCTTCCAACTTTCCAGTCATCAAATTCAGTGTCTTAACCACTAAGCCACCAGAGTCCCCACATCACTTAGTATAAGCCAATCAAACAAAACTCTGGGAAAAATTTGGGATCTGATAATGCAAGATTCCCACCTATGTGCTCCCCTCCCAGCTATAGGTTTTTCAACTTTTTTAATGGGACTCTAGTCTGCCTCCTGAGAGAGGGTGTTTGGAAGACTTTATTGAAGTAGGACCATGGACAGGTCCAAGCTCTGTAAGGATGTAAATATGCACTAATCTCAACAATAACTGCAAAAATATTTCACTCTTCCTGTGATATGTGTTGTAGCATTCTAAGACAACAGAAAAGCTTTTAAATACAAATTAAGCACAACAGCCCAAATAAGCATTTTAACTTAAATAGCACTTCAACTCAAATACTCAAAAATACACAGAATGGTATCTTCTTTGTTGCAGATTTTTAAAGGGTTAAAATTTCAGAGTGATTCAATTAATAATTATCTAGTTATTCATAGGAAAAAAGGAATCAGCTTGCAGAGATACAGCATACTGTACATAGATTGTAGGGACTTCATGAAGAGGAAACAAAAATCTTGTGTTACTCTTGTCAGGGCTTGATAATTCTTCATTGACATATCTTGGTAAGTTAAGACATCCTAAACTAACAAAAAACAAAGACTTTACCAGTGATTTTATATATCCCTGGGAGAATTAGAGTATGTCTAATCCCACGTCAATTACAGCAACCAGTATAACTTGCTTCTTTCTTTGGCTATACCTCTGCTTCATGTACAATCGTTGATAAAATGGATTTTCTAGGAGCTGTCATATTAGGAGATACTAGAAATGTCAGCCAAGCTTACTCTCCTGGTAACAAAGCCTTTTGCCTGATAGGTGCCTTTATTTTCTGCCCATTTTCATCCTCATGTACCTCTCTTTTGGTCTCAAATCTATTACATACTGTTCTATTGTTTTCACTGCTTTTTTAAGTTCTACAGTAAGAACTCCAGGCCTCTAATTTTCAGGGCACTCCTATCTATTATTTGCAGAGATTCCTCCAGTTATTAGTATCTGGCATCTTGAACAGAAAAGATCAGAATATAAATCTTGAAGAAAAAAACAAAGCCCCTGGAAATGATCTTTAACATATGGATGGACGTTTTACAAAGAATACAGCAGCCAGCCTTCTATGTTAGATTTCCCACCTTTATCTCTTATTTTTCTCTTATGAAAATTTTACATGCAATTTCTTTATCACCATATTTAACAGTAAAAAATTTTGTTTTGCCTTACTTTGCATTTTTACTGGTTGACTTAAAATATTTTTAAAGTATTATTTTCAAATGTTTTGCAATGTTTCTTTGTTTGGTTTTCCCTGTTACAGTACAGAAAAGAAAATGAACAACTTTAAAGACAAGGATGTATTTGTATTCTTTAAGCATTTGATCTGTGGTGTTGACATTTGGAAAGATGACATATCATTGAGATGCAACATCTATTTCATTATACTAAATTGGGGGGGGGGGATGAAACAGGATATAGTCATCTCTTCACCGCCAATAGTAAGCTCCCAAAACATTTTAGAAATGTACATAGTTCACCAATTGTACTCTTGCAATGTTGATTCATTTCTATCACACGTGTACTGCTTTTGGGGAATAAATGCAATTCCACCAGGACATCAGTAATTTTCATCCAAATATCAACCTCAGCTTGGACCAGTTTACACAACAAGTAAATTTCCTATTAACCACTGCGAAGCTACGAAATGGACATCTCAGTACCACACTATATCGCAAACCTACAGACCGATACACTGTTCTGTCTCCCCCACACACTCCCTTTTCCCTGTCGGGAAAAGACTCACTGTAAGGGATATCCGAAGAGTAGTCTAAGTCCGGTCCAAGTTCTAATTCCAGAGTTTCCAAAGAGTAGTCCAAAACCAGTCCAAAGTTCTATTTCCAGAGTTTCCAAAGAGTAGTCAAAACCAGTCCAAAGTTCTATTTCCAGAGTTTAAAAAGAGTCAAGATGCCATGGTACCAAGCAAGAGCAGGGAAGCTAAACTTTGTCCATCACAGAGCCACACCAGGCGTCCTGGTTCCTTATATGCCTCCATGGGTGTGGCCAGATGCTTCCTGATTACCTGCAGCCCCTCCTTCCTCTCATTTATTTATTTATTTTTCACGCTTATATACCGCCCACTCAGGTACAACCCAACTCAGGGCGGTTTACATAGCGGACAGTAAATACATAAAAGACACATAATAAAACAAAGTTAAAAGTTAAAAAACCCACCCCTAAAAGGTGCTCAAGAACCGAAGGGACCTTGGGGGAAGGCACACTTCTCTATACCAACCACCCAACGGTACCCCCATCCCCACCCGCACCCCAAACTTGGCCCGCCAGCCAGGTCTGTCATCCTCTGTAGACAACACTTTGCCCTGCTTCGATGCCTAGCGCCCAGCCACGCCTCATCCCCAGAGCTGTCTGAACACGAAGACTGCTGTTGGAGGACATCCTCGTTGCCATCCTGCTGCTGCAGTTCCAAGGGAGGGTGAGGCAGTGCTGGGGGGGGGGGAATCCTTGAGGAAGAGGGTCCTGTCAGCTCCTTCCCTTCACCCTCAGAGTCTTCATCCCCAAGGTGGTCCAGTTCGGGGGCCAGAGTTGGGCCGGGAGCTGGAGTCACAACACTATCCCCCACCACAGGACCCTTCCCCCGGTCCCACAGTCCAGATGAGGCCGCAAGGGAAACTGGGTATGGAACGAGCGGACAAGATTGGGGGCATGAATGTCAATGGCGTCCACCCAGGTAAAGTCCTCTGGCCTTTACCCCTGCCACTCGACCAGGTATTGGAAGCGGCCCTTGAGCCAACAAGAGTCACGGATGCTGGCGATCTCGTATTCCTCTGTGCCATCCCCGTCAGGCGTGGGCAGTGGGGCTGGGGTGCCCGGGTGCCGGAGGGGACATCCCGAGGCTTCCGGTACCAGGAGGGACCGGTGGAAGACCGGGAGGGCATGTAATGAGCGGGGCAGGACAAGGTGGTAGGCAATGGGATTGATGATGGCTGTAACCGGAAACAGCTTGATGAACCTATGGTCCAGCTTCTTGGTGGGACGGTCAGTTGGGAGGTGCTTTGTGGAGAGCCAAACCTGATCCCCAACCGCCATCGGCGGCGATGCCCGGTGCGAGCCATCGGCGACCTTCTTATAATCTTCTTTGCCCGTACCAGCTGGCGGCGCACTAGTTCATGAACCACACATAGCTCCTCCAGGAAGTCCCAAGCCTTTGGAACAGGGGAATCAGAGGGAGTCAAAGGAAAGAGGTGTGGGTGGTATCCCAGGTTGGCGTAGAACAGCATCAGCTGGGTGGAGGTGTGTTGGGAATTGTTAAAGGCAAACTCTGCAAGGGAAAGGTAATCAGCCCAGTTATTTTGTTGATGGTTCACGAAACAGCGCAGGTACTGTTCCAGGATGCCAATCACCTTTTCCGTGCCCCCGTCGGTCTCCGAATGGTGGGCCATCGACAGGCAGACCTGTACGTCCAGCACGGCCATCAGGCTTTTCCAAAAGTGCACCATGAACTACGTGCCCTGATCTGAGACCACCCTATCCAACAAGCCGTGGAGATGGAATACATGGTGCAGGAACAGACAGGTGGTCGTACGGGCCGATGGCAGCCCCCGACAGGGGATGAAGTGCACCATCTTTGTCAACATGTCGACCACCGCCAAGACGGTCATGAACCCTGATGCCAGTGGCAAGTCCGTCAAGAAGCCCAAGGAGATGGCACCCCACGGCCTGTCCGGCGTCGGCAAAGGTTGAAGGAGGCCGGGTGGTGCACCGGTGACAGCTTTTGCCTGGCAGCACGGCACGCAGGAGGTCACATAGGCATAAACGTCCTGCTGCACCCAGGGCCACCAGAACGTTCACAGCACCAAGTTGAGAGTCTTGAAAAAACCAAAGTGCCCTGCCGCAGGGTTGTCATGGCACTGAGTCAAGACGAGAGTCCGGAGCGGCCCCACGGGCACATACAGCCACCCCCAGTGCCTGAGTAGACCCTCCTCATAAGACCATAGGGATGCGGGGCCGACCTCTGCTTTATGTTGCTGAGCCCACACGTCCAAAACCTGTGCGTCCCGCATTTGCGCTCGCAAGTCCACTGGCTCATGGACCGCAGCCAAGTATGCCACGGGCAGAATCGTCTGCGTGGGTGGTGGTTCTTTGGCGTGGAGGTACTCTGGCTTATGGGAAAGGGCGTCTGCTCGACGGTTGGCATTGCTTGTGATGTAGGTCACCTGGAAGTCAAAATGGCTGAAGAACAGGGACGAATCGGACTTGTCGCTGGTTCAGCTGCCTGGCCGTTGTCAGATGCTCAAGATTCCGGTGGTCCGTCCGAACCTCCACCTAATGCTGAGCCCCTTCAAGGTGATGCCGCCAAGCCTCGAAAGCAGCCTTGATGGCCAGCAACTCCTTCTCCCAGATGGTGTAGTTGCACTCCGACGGGGTGAGCTTCCGGGAATAATAGGCGCAGGGAAAAAGGGTTCCACCAACCTCCGTGGTTTGCAAAAGCACTGCTCCTATGGCCATGTCAGATGCGTCTGCCTCCACCACAAAAGGCCGGGTGGGGTCTCTGCGTGGTGCAGAATGGGATCGGTGAGGAAAGCTTGCTTGAGGACTTCAAACGCCTGCTGCTGGGGCGGACCCCATTGGAACGGAACCTTCTTATGTAGGAATTGGGTGAGGGGTACCATCAGTGTTGCGTAGTCAGGGATGAACACACGGTAGTAATTGGTGAACCCCAAAAATGTTGGATATCCTTCACCCGACGGGTGTGTGTGTGCCCAAGACCTCAGGGGCTTTATCTTGTGCGGGTCCATGGCGGTACCCTTAGGAGAAATGACATGGCCAAGGTACTCAATGGAAGTCTGAAAAAAGAAACATTTCTCCAGCTTGGCATAGAGCTGGTGCTCCTGTAAACGCTGCAGGACGAGGCGAATCTGCCGAACATGCTCCGCCCGCGTTCTGGAATAGACCTGGATGTCATCCAGGTAGATCACCACAAAACAACCGAGTACATCCCAGAACACGTCATTCATGAAATGCTGGAAAACTGTCGGGGTGTTGGTGAGGCAGTGCTGGGGGGGAATCCCTGAGGAAGAGGGTCCTGTCAGCTCCTCCCCTTCATCCTCAGAGTCTTCATCCCCAAGGTGGGCTGGTTCGGGGGCCAGAGGTGGGCCGGGGGCCGGAGTCACAACATACACCTACCTGCACACCTCCAGCTTCCATCCAGAACACAGGACAAAATCCATCATCATCAGCCAGGCTCTCAGATACAACCACATCTACTCGACTCACAAGATAGAGATGCCAAACTCAAGGATCTACAAAATTGATTTCTCATACTACAATACCCACCCAGTATGGTTAAAGAACTGGACTATGTTGGGCTTTGCCATTTCATGGACTGATGGATATTACCATGGACTTTGCGGGGGTTCTTTTGCTCCACAGGTTTATGGACATTCTGATGGACTTATTGCCTCTTTGAAATATTACATGAACATTTCTGGATCTAAAAGAGCCCTATGGACTTTGGGATTTGGGGATTTTATTCTCTACAGGTATTTCTTCTTATGTAATAGAAAATAAAGTTTCTACTTGGGCATAGCACTGGCACCTAGCTCTCTGCTTCCACCACACACTGCTACTGCTACATCCACGCTGCTATGGAAAGTCTGACAGAGGCTGAAAGTAGGGATTTGTGGTGGACTACATCATATACAGCACTCTGTCACCACCAAAGCCTCTTAGGACCCCCTTGGAAATTCATGGCATTGTCGGCGGCAGGTTTTTGCTTGCAGCACAGCCCGGGGAGCAGCCGACTCCACCGCCACCATGGTAAGTCACTTCTTGTGACTTCTGGAGGTGGGAGCAGGTGGATTTTTAGTGATCAAAATGGCAGCACCACCATTTTGATTGCTAAAAACTTGAATTTTAGAGATCAAAATGGTGGTCATGCCATTTTGTTCTCTAAAGAGTTGCATATAACTTTACATAACTCAAGTTTTTTGTGTAAATCAGGACACCAATTTATGCAAAAACCCTTACATGACTCGAATTTTATATAATTTGAGTCATACGTAAGTCAGGGTTTTATTGTAGTGTTTCTTTTCTAACATTCTATGATAACCAAACCGATCTTTCATCCTTTGTCCTTCACCCAATAAGACCACAACATTCTATATTCATCAGTCCTACTTCCTTTCCCCTAGAATCTGAAATCTGCATCTGGCTTGAAGACCACATTACAAGACTTTCTTCACCCCCTCTCAGGAAGCAAAGAAACATCAGCAACCATTTGTAACGCCCCTTTTCATTACAAAATGGAAACAAAAAATAAACTAGAGGTTCAAGAAATCCTCTGGATTCCAGATGGAACCCAGAATGAATTTGAGGATGAAGCTAAGTAAATGCTTTTCTGTATATCTGTGATGTATGTACGTGTATGTATCCTTACAAACAAGACCAGAAGTTTGGTTAAATACGGGAAGACAGCCAGAGTGCTGTCAGTTTATCAGGAATGCAAACTCTCAAGCTTATGTATTGGGTTTGTGTAGCCTGGGGGCTAAATTCAATGTGTGCTGATCAATAAGGCCCTTAATCATACTTCAACAGTTAATGCTTCAGTTTTTAAATCTCTCTGCCACAAGGGAAAGATTGTAGGTTGATGTGAGACATTTGTTATCTCCATTTACTTGACTTATGGTTGCAAACTTAATCACAAAGACTTCTCAAAGAAGCTGTTAAAACAGCTTCATTTTCTAGAACATGTTGCATCTCAAACACAATTTTAATGCAGAAAAGTAGGGTGTGGAGCCATCATGACCTATAGAACAGTGATTTGATGAATTTCACTACCCAAAAATCTTCCAAAGTGTTTGGCTCTTACCTAGAGCTGAAAGCAGTAATACAAAGGAGATAAGAAGTAATACAAAGGAATACAAAGGAGATAAGAAGATATACATACAGTATGTCCCATTTCTTCTCATTTAACGTGTTAATATTATCCTTGGTGATCAAACTGGGAAGCGGAAGGTCAGCAGTTCGATTCCCAAGTGCTGCAGGATGGAATGAGCTCCCGTCTTTGTCCCAGCTCCTGCCAACCTAGCAGTTTGAAAGCAAGAAATTGCAAGTAGATAAATAGGGACCACTTCGGTGGGAAGGTAACAGCGTTCCGTGCGCTCCGGTGTCTAGTCATGCCTGCCACATGACCATGGAAATGTCTGCAGAAGCAGACAGCGCTGGCTCTTCGGCTTAGAAACAGAGATGAGCACTGCACCCTAGAGTCGGATACAACTGGCTTTCAAGCAAGGGAAACCTTTACCTCTATTATCCTTGGTATATTCATACACATATACTGTAGAGGTGGAAATAATATGTAACATTCCTTGTTCTCATTTATTTAGGTGTTATGATATAAGAAGTTTCAATGAGGAATTTTTAAACTTTGTAAAAAGTAATCCAATCTGCACAGAATGACATAAACCCTTACCTCTTGACAAAAGTGTAACAAACAGCTCCTCCTTGTCTCCAACACTAGTTTCTAGTGTTTGTTGTCTGAGAAATAAGCATGCAAGTCCAGCATACATAGGACTGCCTGCCTGCTTGGTTAAAAAAAAAGATGTAAATAATCCGTTCAGTGTTTCCTCTTCTTCAACAAAGCTGCAGTCATCCTAATGTTGGCCAATTCACGCAAATGTGCAAAATGTACAATGTTTTGCAACCTTTCCACACTTGTATTCCAAAATATCATTTCTGTGAATGGGAGAATCCTATCAAAAATTCCAGAAAAATTCTTATGGCTGCAGTTCCTAGGAATAATTTAAATCCCTAGTGTCAAATTCTTGCTGTTCACTGAATTAAGGAACTAGGGGAAAGAGTTAACAACTACCACTTCCTTGCTGTGCTTCTTGTATGGGGCATGTCTATCTCTTCAACAGGAGGATGGAGTATACATTTAACACAGTTTAGAAAAAGAGGAACCCTTAAGCAGTTACCCATGTCTGTCTCTTAGAATGAGTTTTTCCTCATCACCACATATTTCATTTTGCATAGTTTATTTTCATGACTGGTCACAATATATAGGTTTATTCTGAAACTCTGTTTGCTGGGTCACATGCCTCTAAAAGAATCTTAGGATTGGCTGGAAAACATTTTCTTCATTAGGAATATGCATGGCTGCTTTAACATATTGTTTAACCCAGATTTCAAACTTGAGGAGGTATGCTGTTATTCATTGTCCTTCTCCTGCTGATTTGAAATTGAGATGGAAGAGGGATCTGTGCATTTCTCAGAGAACATCATAAAATGATGATGTAGACAAAAAGGTTGCAGTTCTCTACGCTGACTGAACTTATCTTTGATTTGATACTGATTCAATTCATTGGCTGCATCAGAACTGGGCATCTGATTTTAAAACCATACTCTGGGTATGTCTACTGGCAATATTGATTATTTATTTATTTATTTAATATTCATATTTATATAGCCACTCAACTCACAAAGATTCTGGGTGGCATACAATCTTAAAACCCTTAAAACAAGAACAACCCCATTAAAACAAATTACCCTGCTAAAAACCCCACACATTAAAAAGTGGAAATTACTTTGATATTAAACCAACCAGCAGGTGGGGGTCCTGACATCTTCAGGACCCACACCTACCCCACCAGCCATGTTTTCAGATCTTTCCTGAAGGGCAGCAATTCTGTCTGCAGCCTTAGTTCCACTGGCAGGAGATTCCATAGGGCCCGAGCGGACACAAAGAAGGCCCTCCTACTTGGGCTAGAGAGATGGGCCCCTCTAGCAGATGGTACAAGCAGAGAGCCCCTCCGGTCTGCTCTGGTTGGACGGAGATACATTCTTGGGGTGATGCGGTCTCTTAGGTATCCTGGCCCACTACCATATAGGGCTTTAAACGTAATGACCAGCACCTTGAATTGCACCCGGAGGCAAATTGGAAGCCAGTGCAGCTCTCAAAGCAGTGGTGAGGTGCGAGCATAATGCCCACACCCCATCACCACCCGAGCAGCCGCATTCTGGACCAACTGCAGCCACTGGATGGTCGTCAAGGGCAGCCCCATGTAGAGTGCATTGCAATAATCTAGTTCTAGAGGTGACCAGAGCATGAGTGACCATGAGTAAGGAGTCCTGGTCTAGGAGCGGGCACAACTGGCGAATCACCCGAAGTTGGGCAAAAGCCCTCCTGGCCACGGCTGCTACCTGATCTTTAAGCAGCAGTCATGAGTCCAGGAGGACCCCCAAACTGCGCACCGGATCTGTCTGGGGCAGACTAGCCCCCTCCAAAACCAATGATGGTAGCTCCCGAGATAACACCGGGCCCCTAATCCAAAGCCACTCAGTCTTGCCAGGGTTCAGTTGTAATCTGTTGTCCCCCATCCAGACCCCAACAGCCACCAGGCACTTGGACAGGACTTTGACAGCATCACTGGGATCACCACGAGACGAGATGTACACTTGGGTGTCATCCACATACTGATGGTACCGGCGCCCCGTGGCAACAGATGATCTCACCCAGCGGTTTCATGTAGATATTAAATAGGAGAGGAGACAGCACCGAGCCCTGAGGCACCCCATATTGGAGTGGCCTAGGGCTGGACGTCTCACTCTCCAACCACACCGACTGGGTACGGCCCTTCAGGAATGAGGAAAACCAGGACAACACAGTGCCCTGGATCCCCAATCCTCAGAGCCATTCCAGAAGGATACCATGGTCGACGGTATCAAAAGCCGCTGAGAGGTCAAGGAGAGCAAGGATGTGGGCTAGCCAGTTATAAATAAGGTCACAGTAGTTGAAGGGAACAATATGCCATTTGCCATAATCCTAATCTTCTTTATTCGTGTCAGATGCACCATCAACATATAATAACATACAAAGCTAAAGTTAACACATCTAAAAAACAAAATATAATTAAAAAGGGCTAGATGACACCTGCTCAATATTGGGCCACATTAACAGCATTTCCTCTTGCCAACACAAGATCCTTCTCAGTGCACGTTGAGGGGCATCGTGTGCATTGTATCATATGGGGGACAATTTGTACTCCTCTGCATTTACACAGGCTGTCATCGACAGGAAAACCGCACTTTCTCAGATCAGCCCTGGATTTTCTTACCCCTGCATGCAGTCTGTTTAAAGCTTTCTACACAGGCCATGGTTGTTCTTGGCGAGGCAGTAGAGATTTATCTGTGCCTTTCTCAGAGAGCATCATAAAATGATGCTGCAGACAAAAAAGGCTGCAGTTCTCTATGCTGATTGAACCCAGAAGCACCAGAAGTAGAAATGACCCTCATGTCCAGATGGCATATTGAATTGAAGCACCCCTCAGCTCCTTCCCCTCTTAATCGAACACTTGCTGTACAAGTCCTGGGAAGGACAAGAGAAGTGAAATTATTCTTTAATCTATAGATTATTGCCCAGCCATTTTTTATCAAGTACACACAGAAAATAAAATAAAACTATACTTTAATCCAGCTATTCAGCATATTAGTGTCAAACTGATAGATATCATTTCAGTTCCCCTGCCCCTCTGTAGAAGAGCAGGGTAAGTGCTCAATTTTCTGCTATGTGTGAAGCAGTTTATAAGCTAGTTCATGATACCAATAATTTACACCAGACGCTTCTGTTGACAGCTGCAATTAATTTAGTCCCAAGTGACTATGCCCAATGAAACAGACTAAACTACAAAATGCACCAAAACAGGTATAGGTTGGGGAAAATTGGCCTGCTCCAGGGACATGAATGTGTAGATGCTAGGGGGGGGAAACTGGATAAACCCACCCTGTTGGCACCCCAAAGAGGGCGGTGTTGTTGTCACCCTTGCTCAAAAGCCAGTCGTATCTGACTCTAGGGTTCAGTGTTCATCTCTGTTTATTAGCCAAAGAGCCAGTGCTCTCTGCGTCTGCAGACATTTCTGTGGACATGTGGCAGGCATGCCTAGACACCAGAGTACATGGAACAAAAGTCAATTTAGATGATGTCACCATCTAAACCATTCACATATCATTTTGCCACTACTACAATTTAAAGTTTGCGAATTCCTTTTTTTCTTAAAGTACTTGTGTTCCAATGATTTATATAATGGAAGCACAATTTTCATCACATGTCGTCACAGAAAACAATGCTCACAATGCTCAGTGGTATACCATCTCACATTCTGGCAGTGACCTAATTTTTTCATTAAAATTCACTCTAGCAATCCTTAGGGTCAAACAGGCTAAATTCCCTCTCCACTATATACCTGTAATTCTCTTATTGAATTCAGGACTGCATGTGGTAAATAACATTTACTGGCTACTGTAACACCTGTTATCTTCTCCTCACATTAATCTTTCATAAGGCACAAAGTCCAGAAAGAAGGTATGAAGTCCAGAATCATAACAACAGAATTCCATTCATATGCAATGTATTTTGCCCCTCCATGTATTTCATGTAGTTTTTGGCTTAATGTGCTCACATGAGCATGTCATAATAATCTATTGATGTAGTCACGATATCAAAATACACATCCTTTTGGATCAGCTGTAAGACCTGAGAGCATTATAATGACATAACAGTATGATGTTATAGCATGTTTTAGGTCAGAATTACATATGTCAAAACAACAAGGGAACAAAAACTACTAACAGAATACATTTAGGTCTCCATACAGCTATTATTAGTTTATTATTAATTCACATTTTAATGCTGTTTAAATATCTTCTCTCCTCCAACAAAACCATACAAAGACACTGATGTTGTTATTTTTTATGTAGGATTTGCTGAGAAACATAGGGCCAAATCCTAACATGTACACATGTTCATGCACACATTAGCTAAGACACCATTCAAACTGAATCACAAATATTCCCTTGACTAGCAAATATTTATTTTTCTATGTATAAATTTTATCTGTAGTCCTTCAAGCGATTTCTCATTTCAAATAAGTATTGTTGTATTCCTACAATGTCCACCAGTCATTATGTTCCCTTCATGATATCATGGTTCCCATCATCTTTATATATATATATATGATGAAGGGCAACAGCTTCATCAATACTGGTCTGGGGCTGATGAGGACTCTGTGTGTCAAAAGGGCTCAGGATCAGAAAGTGACTTGCAGAACTAGATCAGTGATTTTGGTGTCACACTGCAATGCAGAAGGCAAATGGAAGACTACTGCATTATATAACTCCCAGGACAATCTCCATGGCTTAATGCCACACAATTAAACTCACCTGTGCCAGTGCTATTTAATGAGGAATCACATCCAGCCTGTTAACGTCTGTAGCCCAAAGAATTTCTACAGGGAGACCAGGATGCAAGATAAGGATGCGGATAAGTAAATTACACATTATTTAATGAGGAATTACATCCAGCTTGTTAACGTCTGTAGCCCAACAGAATTACAGGGAGGCCAGGACGTAAGATAAGGATGTGGATAGTAAATTGCACATTATGACTAGGTGGGTTCATTCTCCTGATATATGTATGTAATGAAGGTTTTGATAATCTTTAAATTTTTAAAAAAATATTATCTGTTTTACAGAAACTTTAAAGGAATGTAAAAGTAATCTCTGATGAAGGATTTCTCCAAAAAAGTTGTACACTGGCTGACTTTTAGACACATTGAATACACAGTATGGAGATTGTATATTAAAATATGTTCTCTCAGCCTCAAACGGATTTTTTGCTCTCTTCTTCTTAATGCTATGATATTCAGAATCAAATATGGGACATGAAGATGAAGTCTTTTCTCAGACCTGCCCAGACTTGACTGAAATGAGAAGTTTTGCATGCGGAGAAGTTGTTCTCTTCTGAAATCCCCACTATATTTGCCAGGTGCTTTCTTTCAACCATCCACCCTGCATTGCACAAATGTCTCTCTTCCCTCCATGCCTCCTGTCATCAAGTCTTATTTTAGTTCATTCTTTTTTGTCATTCAACAAAGTAACAGCTGTGCCCCCACATCTGAATTTCAGATGTATTCACTTAGCTATAATTATTTTTCTCCCTTGAATGACTGATAAGGAATAAAGTCAAAGGCCTGAGAATCAATTGCTGAGAATCAAAAGAGTGGTATCCTTAATAAATGAGTGCCCTACAGATATCTTATACATTTAAGGGAGAACCAACCTGTTACATTAAAAACAACTTAGTTACATTTAATTAACTTTCAGTATGTGTCTATTTATACAAAACAGTTCCTTACTCAGTTGGTTATATGTAACAAAATTTACTTTTTCCTAGCTCACATGGCTTTGATTTTAGATGCAGTTGCAACAAGATTTACTTGTATAGGAAGTCAGATTACAATAAATATGAGTAATTCCTGGCTAAACCTCAATTTAGCACTATTTGACACAAATAGACAAGAGCTACATCAAGATGCCATATACTTTGTCTTATTCAGTACCATCTTATCTGAGGAACCAGTATTAAATACCTTTTTGACATTAGCTATTTGTTGATATTAGACAAAACTCCAATGCACTACTTTTAAAATGTGGAACAATAATGCAAGCGCGGCGCCAAAATGGCCGCCGCGCCCTTTGCGGGCCCCCCCCCACAGGACAGAGAATCCGGGTAGTTAGGGGCGTGGCCAGCTCCCTTATAAAAGGGGTGGCCACGAGGCAGCCGAGCTGCCATTTTACCTCAGCGACGGAGCGGAGAAGTCTTTTCCCCTGTGTCTCCGTCGCTCTTTAGCTTACCGGGAAGCCTTTTGGTAGCGATTCTTCCTTTTCGGCTTCCCTTTGCTTCGGTGGAGATGCCTTCGAAGAAGAAGGCAGCTTGGAGTGCGGCTCGCGCTGTTAGGAGGCGCAACCCGGGTCGGAGGACCGCGGTGCCGCCTCCCCAGCAGCAGCCTTTGCAGGCCCCTGCCGGGACCGGCGGAATGGGGTCTATTGCCCCTTGGCCCGGAGTGGGCGAACAGTTTGCGGGCACGGTAGGGGCTCCGGCCCGCGGCCCGCGAACGGTGGACACCGCTCCTGCACCCGCCCACCGGGTTGGGCCTGCTGCTCTTGGGTCGCAGCCTCTCCCGGGGCCCTCTAGCCTTGGGGGGTGGTGCGGCCCCCTGCCTTGGCAGGTTTCTCCACCGACCCTGCCGGGCTTCGGTGTTGGCCAATGGCCATATTCGGGTTCTGGGGTACAGCGACCTGTACCCACGCCTTGGACCGTGCGGGCCGGCCGGCCCTTGGCCCTAGATCAACGTGGAAGCCTTACTGGCCCGCCTGGCGGCCCTTGAAGCGTCGTTGCCTCGGGCCAGTCAGGCGGGGGCCCTCCCTTTGGGGTTCCTTTTGAGGCGCTGCCGGCAGGAGGACAACAGCCGACAGGGAGGGTTGAGCTGCTGCAGGCGCGTGGCGCGGTTTCGCCCACTGCCTCGCAGCTCCCCAGCCAGCAGCCAGGTGCGGGTCAGGCCCCGGTGATGAGCTCTACGTCGGTCGTGAGCTCCGACGCCCCCAGTGGGCCGGAACCCCCGGTGGGGGCGGCCCGCGGGGGTGCAGCATGTGAGTATACGGTGTAAGCAAGTACATCCACACACATTCCCAATATGGGGGGGGCTTTTCAATGGCCTTGGCCTCGCGCGGGTGGTGCGGCGGTGTACCCGCTGACGCCTCACCCGGCGATGACAGCTAACACCCAGGGCCCCGTGGTGGGGGGTGTTCCCTACCCTGAGGGGAATGTTTTGGGTGGCCGGGTTGGTCCAAGCCCCTATTCCTTACCGCTGAGTGACCGCTTGGCACAGGCCGCCAGAGTGTAAATTTGGCGGGGGGAGTGTGTGGATATCTTCGTGCTCCTAAATAAGGTGCCCATCAAGGAGAGAGGGAGGGGCAGAATGAGAAGGATAGTGGCAGGCACGTTGTCTCAAGCCACCAAGTATGTGGGCCAAATGGTTGCCGGCCTGCATCATATGCATGGCGGTGTACCTTAGGGCCCGGCCGGATCTGGCAATTCCGATGGTCCAGTATTTGGACAACGTCCACCGGGCGATGGTTTACTTTCCGGGCCCAGCGTGGTTGGCTTGTGACGGGGAATGCCGTAGGCGGAATTCCCCGCACCCCGAGATTAGGCGGGATTAGCCCGGCCAGAGGCTGCGGCTTTTGTACGTGAAGCCCACGCGCCCTGCGCCCGGGGAGATATACCATTGTGGGCATGCGGTTCAGCAGGCGGCCCCAGCATAGGTCACCTGCCAGGGGGCGGGGCGGGGGGTTCCAGCCCGCCTGCTGTGCTGGACTTTCTTGTCCAATGGCTCCTCTGAGGGGAAGACTTGCGATACAGACAGAAGTATCCCAACTGTGTTGGCCCCCATGCGGCCTCTGCCTGTCCTAGGCCTAGAAGGATGCGGGGCAGAGGGTGGGGCAGACAGGGGGCTGGCAATACTGCCGCAGATGGATCTAGTTCACCGAAGGGCTCCCTCCCCAGTTAAGGTGGACATGTTGGAGCGTGGCTCACATGGTACCCGAAGGGAGAGGATGCGGGTTCTCTCCTTCAGGGTTCTAGGCAGGGATTCCGGATCCCTTTCATGGGTAATAGGTCCCCTCAGGATGCCCCCAATCTTTTATCCCTTAAGGGGAGGGAGGAGGTGGCTGCTGCTAGCTTTGACAATAGGGTCTATGTGGGCAGGGTCGCTGGCCCTGTCCCTGCACCCCGTCCCGGGGAGCATATTATTTCAATGATGCCATGCCTTTTGGCTATTCCATGGGGGCTCGGTATTCGAGCGTTTCACCACTTTCCTAGATTGCGCTTTTGTCCGCAGGTCAGGGTCCCGGTCTGTAGCCCATTCCCTGGATGGTTTTATTCGGGGCTGAACGGGGCTGGGACACGTACACACATCTCCTCAACACATTTCAGACGCTAATGGAGGAACTGGGTGTCCCTTTAGCGCCCGAAAAGACCGAGGGCCCATCTCCACAGCTAGTATTCCTGGGGTGGAGAGTAACACGGTAGCGCAGGATTCTAGGTTGCAGTGGGATAAGGTCCCAAAGCTAGTGGCCCTTGTCTCGGTCTGGCTGGCCGAGCGCATGGCATCACTGAGGGAACTTTTGGTGCTACGTGGTCACCCCAGTTTAGCTGGCAGGGTCGTAGCACCGGGCAGGGCATTTGCTCTGCGCTGGTGCGATGCCATGGCGGGATTCTCCAGGCCCCACCACAGGCTCAGATTTCCCCGGGGTATCGGGGCAGACGTGCTTGTCTGGCCATAGATCCAGAGGTGGTTCACCGGGGTGTCATTTTGGGGTCTGATCTCCTGGCTCCCCCTTGCTTTCAGATGCAGTCCGATGCCTCAGGATTCCTGGGTTTACGGGATGTACTTCAATTGGAAGTGGGCCTATGGTGTGTGGCCAACATACTGGGCAGGCAAGTGTCGCCTGATTGGTCTCACGTATCTGGAATGTTTCCCTATCCTGGGTGCTTTGATGCTATGGGGCAAGGAGTGGGCCAACTCAGTTGTGCAATTTTGGCATGGCAACGCGGCTGTTGTCCGCATCGTCACTGCACAGATTTCCAAATCGCCCGGGGTTATGGGGCTAGTGTGTTGGTTTGTGTTATGCAACCTGTGCCTCAACGTTCCCTGCAGGGCCAGGCATGTCCCAAGGGTTGATAATGATATTGCTGCTGCTTTGTCCCGCCTGCAGATCTCCCGGTTCCGTGCCTCGGCCCCTGGATGCGGAGGAATTTCCCTCGCCACTCCTGGACGAGAGATGGAACGTTGGCGAGGAGAGGTGAACCGGGCGATTGGCCTGTCACTAGCGCCATGCATGAGTAAGGCGTATCACCACGCATTTAGTTCCTTCAGAGTATTATGTACCCGATTCCGACTGCCAGGAACCTGGCCGATCCCAGTAGCCCATGTTCTGCGGTTCATGGTTTACCTGTATGCCTGGGGCCTTGCACCACGCACCATAGCATCTCAGCTGTCGGGTTGGCTTTTGTGGCCAAAGTGGGAGGTCGTGTGGACGGCACCAATGACTTCCGGGTGAGACATGTTTGGGAGGGGTGGGTGCGCGTGCGCGGGCGTTTCCCGGCCGACCGCCACCCCATTTACCAGGGGTTTTTTACCCAGTTGGCCCGGGGCTGGCCTGGCCTCTGTTTTGATAGATGAGGCAGCCCACTTCATGCGGCTACAACGGTGGCCTTTTTGGAGCCCTCCGCATCGGCGAGCTTGAGATGCTGAGTAAGGCGGGTGCAAGATTTTCCCAGGGTTTTTACCCAATTGGCCCGGGGCTGGCCTGGCCTCAGTTTCGATAAATGAGGCAGCCCACTTCATGCGGCTACAACGGTGGCCTTTTTGGAGCCCTCCGCATCGGCGAGCTTCAGATGCTGAGTAAGGCGGATGCAAGATTTTCCCAGGGTTTTACCCAATTGGCCCGGGGCTGGCCTGGCCTCTGTTTTGAAATGAGGCAGCCCACTTCATGCGGCTACAACGGTGGCCTTTTTGGAGCGCTCCGCGACAGCGAGCTTGAGATGCTGTATAAGGCGGATGCAAGTTGTAGGGCACTGGAACTCGAGGATATCTATGTTGCCAAAGACTGGGCCCAGTTGAGGATACGCTCCTCTAATACAGATCAGCATGGCGTAGGCAGTGGTGTAAGACTGCTACGGTGTTCTTTGGCAGACATCTGTCCGGTTGGTGCCCTACAGGAGTTCCTGGCACTGCGTGGCATGCACCACGGCCCGTTTTTCTGTCACCAAGATGGGTCTCCCCTTACTAAATTTCAGTTTTGGAAGGTGACAGGGAGTGCCCTCACAGGTGCCCGTTATGGCACACATTCATTTCGTACTGGTGCAGCCTCTACAGCAGCTGCTTTTGGGTACTCTGGGGCTGGCATACGCAGCATGGGGAGGTGGGGCTCGCAATGTTTTCAGTTTTATGTGCGCCCACTTCCGCCATGAGTACCAATCCAGTCACCTTCCCGTCTTTTTCTCAATTTTTCTCAATTTTCTTACAGACCCTGGGTGTCGTATTACACCGGTGACAGTATGGCTGGTGGGCCACAGCTATGTGCACAGGGCAGCGCGTTACGCTGCGGCGACAGAGTGGGGACCCCGACTGGGACTGGGTGAACACGCCAGTCTCACATGGCATGGTAAGCCTGGGTTGTTATGGCGGGAGCTGCGGCCTTTCCTTTTTTCTGGCCTGGGTGCTGACCCGCCTGACATTCTCATTATCCACCCGGGGGGCAATGATTTGGGCCAGGTCACCGGCTTATCGCTCAAGCATGCGATTTGCGAGGAACTCGCCTACTTGCATTATGTCTGGCCTGCCACAACCCTGGTTTGGTCGGACATTGTCCCACGCCATTCTTACAGAGGGGGCGTTAACCTCATGGCCCTTGACCGCGCTAGGCGCACGGTCAATAGGGCGGTGGCGTGGTTTCTTGCCGACAGGGCTTGGGGACGGGTCAGTCATCACCCCGATATTAGCCTACAAAATTATGACTTGTACGCAGGGGATGGGGTCCATCTGTCGCGAGGAGGTATGGACCTCCTGTTGGGTGATTGGCGAGCAGGCCTGTTGACCGAGCTGACGGTCTGGGGGGGGCGTCAGGTCTTCTTTGAAGCCCCTCCGTGTGGCGGGTAGCACTGGTAAGGTAAACAGTATGACCCACAAGTATCCGGCAGGTTCGCAATTGACTGGACAACACTAGACAGGAATAAATTAGTTAAACGTTGTCCGGTCAACGACGAACCAGGCGATGGGGTGATGACGATTGCTAACCAGCATGCATCACCCCTGTGATTTCACGGATACGCGTCAGAGGGTGGGGTCATGAGTTAGTTATTGACTACGGTCAACAATTTGTTTGTTGTCAACAAACAAATTGATACAAATTGATACATTGTAACCAATTGCCGTTGGCAATTTTGGGGTGGTACCTTACCAGTGTTACTTCGGCCTGCTTGCCTTATGAATTATGATTGGTCGTTTTACCAATACAAATTTATAATTCGGACTAGGGCATTGAATCAATAAATGTGGCCCGATGCTGTTATCCACTTTCAATGTTGTCTGTGTCCGTTATTGGGGGGGTGCGCCTGCAATGCAAGCGCGGCGCCAAAATGGCCGCCGCGCCCTTTGCGGGCCCCCCCCCACAGGACAGAGAATCCGGGTAGTTAGGGGCGTGGCCAGCTCCCTTATAAAAGGGGTGGCCACGAGGCAGCCGAGCTGCCATTTTACCTCAGCGACGGAGCGGAGAAGTCTTTTCCCCTCCACCCCCTCCCTAGTTAACAGTGTGATATTTTGGTCGCTTCGGGGCCGGGTGGGAATTTTTGGCTGGGACCCATATTGGCTTCCGGGTCCTGGCTTTTTTGCCCATCCCACACTGTTGCTATGGTTTGATATAGGGGTCTTTCTGTTCCTAATGTTGACTTTGGTCACATTGGCGGGTAGCACTGGTAAGGTAAACAGTATGACCCACAAGTATCCGGCAGGTTCGCAATTGACTGGACAACACTAGACAGGAATAAATTAGTTAAACGTTGTCCGGTCAACGACGAACCAGGCGATGGGATGATGACGATTGCTAACCAGCATGCATCACCCCTGTGATTTCACGGATACGCGTCAGAGGGTGGGGTCATGAGTTAGTTATTGACTACGGTCAACAATTTGTTTGTTGTCAACAAACAAATTGATACAAATTGATACATTGTAACCAATTGCCGTTGGCAATTTTGGGGTGGTACCTTACCAGTGTTACTTCGGCCTGCTTGCCTTATGAATTATGATTGGTCGTTTTACCAATACAAATTTATAATTCGGACTAGGGCATTGAATCAATAAATGTGGCCCGATGCTGTTATCCACTTTCAATGTTGTCTGTGTCCGTTATTGGGGGGGTGCGCCTGCAATAACCTATCTCACTAGAGTCTTGCAAGGAAGAATGATAGAAAAACTAGTGCCATCAACATGACAAAACTGAAGAAGCATAAAGTGACAATCTTTCTGTACAATGACAAAACCCTTCTGCACTTGCATAATATTAAATGCATGAGAGAAACTTCTTAGCTTCCCAAGAAATACATAAAGGAAATGTCAGGGTCCCAGGGAAATAGCCTCACAATTGGGAGAAGCAGCAGCATGGAGGAAAGGAAGCCGTGCATGACATTGCCCCAGGGATCACTCTTGTCCTCCTATTATCAGGACAGGATGAAAAGAAGCCTATGTCCTCCCTCAACTTGTGATCTTGTAGCCAGGAGTGCAGCTAAAGGGACAGTTGTAATTGTTCTAGCACAAAAGATTCCACTTTGGTAGATACTTGGTGTTTTCTCACAGTCAACAGCCTATCAGATGAAGCATGGTTCTGACCAGAGGTAGAACATCACAAAGCCAACATGAAAGAAGGAGTCATCACTTTGGTCTGTATAGGTCTAGGAAGTACTTAAATGTATCCCCAGCAGACTCGGCATGAGTTGTCACTGAAACATCACACACTCACTCTTCCTTCACCTATTGGGACTTCAGGGGGTGGCTTTTTTTGTAAACAATTGTGTAGTTTGCAAGTAGTTTTTGATGACCTAATTTTAATTTCTTCCATAACTTTATCATGTTAGGGGCTAGCAGTTGTGGCCACAAGACTAGGAAATGCAACCTTTAGGACCATAGATGCATGATGGAGATCCATTAAAGTTCTTTAAGATGAAAGTTAAAGGGTTTGAGCAGCTTGACAGCAGCCACTATTGCTTTCCTCAAAAATCACAGGTTATTCACACATCAGTCCCATGCCCTATGGAACCTATGTCGAATAAAGTTGCCTCATGTTTGGAACCACTCCTATGCTGCACCAATGTTGATTAGCTTAACTAATAAAATTGTGGCCCATTTTTTATCCACAAACAATCTGCATAGATATACACTTGTACCTGCCACTTGGGCCACAGGAGAGACAAGCCTCAGGTTATCGGTCAACCTCATAGCTAACATAATGCATATGTCTTCCATTACTAATAACCCAGATCTAGGAAATCTGTTCTTGATCTAAACCAGGATTTAGTCTAATCATACATTGATACTTAGCCTGCACAACTCATGAAACATATGGTTGAGTATAATGGATGTGGTTCCTATGTTCATCAAGTTAGTCTATACACTGTGCAGTTAATGATTCTCAGATGTATTTTGCATTGAATATGAGGACATGGCTCAGGTGACTGCCCATCAACTTGATGAAATTTCCCCTGCTATTTAGTCTATGAGAAGAAGAGGGACTATGTCCTCTTATTATTGCTTTCATTTGATTAACTTAAAAATTGAAAAGGATTAAGTTCTTAGTTAATTATTCAAATATACTTAGGAATCTATACAGAAAGATGGGGAAAAGAAAAAGAAAGACAAAGAAATAACCCATTTCACTTAGGATGAAATGGAAATCCTTTTCACTTGATTAATCAAGCAATTCTAATTTCTCTTAGCGGGGGGAACCTTGATTTTGCATTAGTCCTATTGATGCTATTGACCCTTCATCATTACCTATACCCTTATACATTCACAGCTCAGGTTTCTGTTCAAATACAGGATTTAAAGAGTAGGTCCTATGAACAAAAAAGTAATTTGGTCCTGATTAAAATTTAATGTTCAGGTGATTGGGTTTCCACAGTGACAGAGCAGCAAGCCTTCGTCAGAGCAGAACTACATGGAATGGCTCCAAACAAGCTATCCATCCTGTGGAAGTGACAGGTGCATTTATTACAATGTCTCTGGTTTATAAATCAGAACAAGAATTGAAAGAAATCTCTGCTAGGATTGGTATATAAATATAGAAAGCAGACTAAAAACCATCACAACTGCAATTACAATGTGTTTTCTTTTTAGTACTTTGTTTTACACCAAGTATTCACAGTTTCTTCAGTCTGAAAACAAGGTGATATGATAGATAAGGTAACTTTCTTTACTTGCTTGACTAATATATATATATATATATATATTTGCACCAGTCCCAAGCCCCAAGCCCATGCTGTCAGAAAGCAGCACACTCCCAGCTAGGAATAGTGGGTGAAACCTTCAGGCCACCCTTCCACCAGCATACCCTGCACCCTAGGACTGAATTTTGAGATCTGGTCACTGAGATGTTAGGCTCCCTGGACCTCCACCCAAAGTACCCTGGGAACTCACCAAAATTACCTTGCTTTTGCACTACCTGCCAGTGTCAACCTATTTATATCATCATGCCCTGGATTGATCCAGCAAGGCCCCATGAGCAAACAGTACAGGATAGGGGAAAATTACCCACCACCTTTAAATGCCAATCAAGTTAGGTGGGTCCAAAATTCCTATCCAGCCCTGCAGTGACAGCTAATTTCTCACTGAATCCCAAATGGAAAGCAAATTGGTTGTTCATGCCTGAGAAAGAGGTCAGGAAAAGGGAGGGAACAACTTAAAAAGGGGTCCAGGATCTCTCCTCCCCAAAGCCAGATGGCATACACTGATTGGTGCTTTTCCTATTTTTCAATCTGGGCAGAGGGGAAGCAACGATCCCCCGACTCAACAGCCATTTGGTACCGCATCGAAAGCAGCCTTGTGCAAATGCAGTGACATCACTGGCAGTGGAAGATTGCTACTAATAAAGAGTTTCTTGTTTGATTTCAGGATTCATGTGAATCACATGCAGTTATAGAAAATCCATTGAACAAATATATGTAAACAAATAAAGTATATTTAAATTACAGTTAAGAGCAATAGATTATAACAGTGGCCTCTAGAAAAGCAAAGTAGATTTTGCTGTATCAATGAGATATGATGAGTATACTTCTCCATATTTGAATCAAATCTCTATTCATGCAATGAACCTAATCTGGCATAATTTATTATGCTAAGTAACATGAATTTCACCAGTAAAACATAATTAAAATATTTATCAGATTAAAACAGAATGCAAAATAAAAATTGAAACCTTTCAGGTAAAATGAATATTCAAAATAATCTTAAAAGATCTGCCCTTAGCCATCAGCTTTTTGAGGCCTGTCCAAACAGGATGGTTTGTATACCAAAGGAAGGACAGCAGGGATATGGCCAACACAACCATGTCACATGCGTGTGTGTGAAATCTCATCTTGATGGAAATCCACTTGTCATGAGACAACTAAGAGCTCTTAAAATTAGCTCTTAATTTTATATCTGCTAATGTACATAAAAGCACTCTTGTGAGTGACAGGTGGCTCCACAACCTCCAGCAACCTTCAATATCTGAAATAATCTGATTGATCATCCGAGAAGTTGCATGTAGAATATTAGTACACCTAGTTAGGTATTGCTGAGGTCTGAAGAACTTGTAATCTTCTACATGTTGTTGAATTCCACCTGCAATTAACCCTAATGAGGGTGAGGCTAGATGGGAGCAGTTATACAGTACTGGGAGGGAGGAAAAAAACAGACTGGAACTCTGAGGACTTCAGCAGACATTTTTCCAATCATGCCATCTGATGTCCTCTGTAGTAGAAACAACAGGGATGGAACGTAGGGTCTCAGAAACTCAAAAATGTTCTCTGTTTTGGTGAAATGGCAAGCACTTGCACAAAGATACCTCCTTTTTAATGCACTACTCATAACCAATCATTAGTACTGCAGTTGTGTCACTGTTTAAGACAAAATATAGGCAGTCTTTCACATCTGCAAAATCAGATCTCAGAGGAAAAAATTCACCTGTGTCTTGAGAAGCAATCATAAAAGAGAGAGAGCTAGCTTACAAACTGAGGGAGATGGGAAAATCTGTGATAATTACACACAACCAGCACTTCAAGAATTCCCTCTTCCAGTGATGGGTTCGATATAATGTTTACTTGGGCCCTCCAAAGCTACTAATCATAACCACCCAGAACTGTATTTGGCTGAAATAGTCAAGATCAAGGAAGGGGCTAGGGAGAACACAGCAATTTTGTTGTTGTTCAGTCGCACATTCAATTCCAACCCTTCGCGACCTCATGGACCACTGCATGCCAGGCTTTAAATATTTGCACATAGGTGCATTCATGACTCTGTTGGGAAAGTGGTGATTCCATTGATGTGTACAGCCCGATTGCTGGCTCATGCAATAGTTAGACTTAGACTGAGTGGAATATGAAGGGAGGTCTTTTCGGAGAACAATTGTCCTCCACCTTTGGCCATGCATTACTGCTGAACCTGCGTCATCCTGGTATTTGCATTTGAAGAAGGCTGGCAATCATGTGTGCGCATGCACAATGCAGGTGCCTTTTGCTGCCCCCCCCCTTGCATACTCCAAAATGAACTGGAGCAGGGCCAGCAACCAATCCAAAATTTACATGGTTCGTGTGCAGTGTGTGAGTGGATGGGTTTCCCAAGTGTTTCCCAAGCACCACCCACCTGCTTTTTGGTTCAGTATGCAAATTGAAAGTGTGGCGCCAAAATGGCCGCCGCGGTCTTTGCGGGCCCCCCCCCCACCCGGACTCAGACATCCGGGTGAGTTAGGGGGCGTGGCCACCCCTCTATAAAAGGGGTGGCCACGAGGCAGCCGAGCTGCCATTTTAAAAATAGCGATGGAGAGGAGAAGTTTTCTCCGTCGCTGTTCCTTTGATTCTTCGGCTCTTTAGCCCTTGGCTTTCCCGGCTGGGAAGGAAGGAGTTGCACAGAGCCTTTGGCTTGCTGGCTGCTCTGTGCTTTTTGGCATAGGTTGATCCCTGGACAGGGATCCTGCTATTTCTATAGATATGCCTCCCAAACGGAAGGCCCCGGTGACGAAACCGCGGCCAACGGGGAGGACTTTTGCCGGCCCTGCGCAGCGCGGGGGGCAGCCCTCAGGTCGGAGGACCAGGGCTGTGCTCACGCGGCAGGGCACTACCCCCACCAATACCGGTGGGGCGATGCAGGCTGGTGCTTGGCCCTCGGCTGGCCAGCCTCCGACCGGCCCTCCGGGGCTTCGGCCCTTGGCCCGCAGTTGCCGGCCACGGGTCAGGTCAGCAGGGGAGGGCCTGTTGCTGGTGCACAGCACGTTCCCCCTCCGGCCCCTCATGGGCCGGAGTTTTGGACATGGCCCTATTTGGGCCCAGGCTCTCATTTTGGGGTCCCTGGTCAAATGCCTGGGGGGCCGTCCGGCCCACCCGGCCCACTTTATGCTGGGGGATCTGTGGCAGTGGATGCATTGCTAACGCATTTAGCTGTGCTTGGCATTCTTGGGGATTGCACACAACCCCATGACAGGGGGCCCTTCTCTCTCTGCCGGGGGCCCTTCGTGTCCACCAGCTACCTCGACGGCTGCCACACTGCAACAAGCGGCCAGCTGGGTTGAGTTGCTTGAGACGCTCCGGCCTGCGCCTGCCGGTGTCTCGCAGCTCCCTGTCCGTCCAGAGCTACAGCAAGAGAGTGGTCAGGTGTGGCCCTAGAGCTCGATTCCGGTCGCGAGCTCCGACGCCCGCCGTGGGCCGGAACCCCCAGTGGGGGCGGCTCACAGGGGTGCACCTAGTGAGTATCAGGTTCAAGTTAATGCACCCACATCACAGTCCACTTCCAGTGGTGGGGTTCAGTGGCCGTGGCCTCGTCAAGTTGAGGCGAGTGGGCATCAGTTGCCAGCCTGTCCCAGTGCCCCTTGGTTCCATACTGGCACAATGTTGGGGGTGGGGGTTTCCGCCCCCGGGGCAGTGCCGGGCATCGCAGGGGCTGTCCAGGTTCCGCTGCATCTACCCTGTGTACCTAATGTGCCGGTGATGGCCTTGCCGACGGCTGGTTATTCATTGCCCCTTGGTGATCATTTGTCCCAGGTCACGAGGGAAAAGATTTGGCGGGGGGAGTACAGTTGATGCGAGCGGGCATCAGTTACCATCTTATTCCAGTATCCCATGGTGCTAAATGGTCCCTCGTTAAGGGCGGGGGTGTCCGCCCCCGGGGCAGTGCCGAGCATCGCAGGGGCTGTCCGGTTCCTGCTGCGTATGCCCTTGCTACAGAACGTGCCATCGATGGCTTTGCTGACAGCTGGTTATTCCTTGCCCCTGGGTGATCATTTGCCGCAGGTCACGAGGGGTAAGGTCTGGAGGGGGATATGTGGATATTCTCCATATTAAACTGTGAGCCCACTGAGGAGGAGAGAGAGGGACAGGACGACAGAGACAAAGAGCTGTCCCATCGTCGTAAGCCACCGCACACCTGGGGCCAACTGGTGGTCGGCATACCTTATATATATGGTGGTATGCCGCAGGGCCCGGCCTGGTTGGGCCATCCCGATGGTTACATCTATTGCTAATATTACAGGGCGATGGTTGATTTGATGGGCCCATCGCAGTTGGCTTACGACGAGGAATGTAGATGAGGGTGGCCCTACACCCTGAGAGGAGGTTGGATGAGCCCTGTCAGCACTTGTGCTCGTGTACATGACTCCCACGTGACTGGTGCCTGGTGATAGGTACCATGGTGGTCATGCTGTGCAGCGGGCTGCTCAGACACAGGCTCCACGCTAGCTGGTTGGGCAGGGGGTTCCAGCCCGCCTGCCGTGTTCAACCTGCTCAGCTGGCGACGGGTGTACTAAGCGCCAGTGTCGTTACCGACTGGGTGTCCCCTTTTGCGCTGGCCCTTACGCCGCCTCCGTGTGCCCGCGGGTTGGTGGGTTACGGGGCAGAGGTAGGGGTGCACAGGGGGCGATCAGAGCTCCGTCTGAAAGAACTAGCCTTGTCAAAGCCCCTCCTCTCCAATTAGTGTACTCAGGCTGGAGCGATGGCACTCAGCTCATCCAAGAAGGGATGACGCGGGGTACCTGCTGGAGGGTTTTCAATGGGGCTTTTGTATTCCATTCGGGGGTGTTAGGGGTCCCAGGATGCTACTAATCTGGTTACCTTGAAAGGTAACGAAGAGGTTGCTCCACTGGGCACAGCTATGGGAGTTGGGGCTATGAGAGTAGCGGGTCCCTTCTTGGAACCACCTTTCCTAAGTTGAACGTCTCCCCTATGAGGCTAGTACCGGGGTAGAACCAGGGTGAATGTCATTTAATCCTCCATTTAGCTCACCCTGTGGGTTATCCGGTTAGGGATGCCATTCCTGATGACCTTGTTCAGTCAGGTAATCATAGTTGGTTCAGCCCCTATGGGTGGCTCGCTCATGCAGTCCCGGTGCTTTCCTGGCACAGTGTGATATGCACTCGGCTTTCAGATTACTGCCAGTGCACCCAATGGATTTAGAGCTATTGGGTTTTTAGGTTCCAAGGTGAATTTTACTTAGATATGTCCAACCCCTTCTGACTGGGTTAATTCATGTTCGGCATTCGAACGATTCGGGACTTTCATTCAGTGGGCCTTTGCTCGCAGGTTGGGGTCTCGGTCTCTAGCCCATTACCTCGATGAATTTTGGTTCGGGGATGAACGGGGCTCGGACATGTGCACGCGTCTCCTCACTACATTTCAGACACTCAGGTGGGAACTGGGTGTCCCCTTGGCGCCTGAAAAGACCGAGGGCCCAGCTACTAAGCTCACATTTCTAAATCGACTCTGTCGCACGGGCATCCGGGTTACCCAGGAATAAGGTGGCTCGGATCTCCGCGGCGATTTTGGCATTGATTGCCAAACATAAAGTGTTCCCTTGTGACCTGCCGTTACTTCATGGCCACCTTAATTTTGCCTGCAGGGTGGTTCCACCCAGCAGAGCATTGGCCAGGCGCCTGTGTGACGCCATGGTTGGCCTGTTAAAACGTCAACACAGGGTCCAGCTGATCAGGGGCATACGGGTGGACCTTCCGGTCTGGCTCAAATTACTCCTGGGTTTTAACGGGGTCTCTTCCTGGAGATCAGACCTGATGGTCTGCCCTGGATTTCAAGTACGGTCGGATGCCTCCGGCTCCCTGACTTATGGGGGTTTACTCTGAGGGTAGGTGTACTTACGGCCAATGGCAGCACCCATGGCTTGGCACGGATCGCCTCCGCGATCTTACCTTCCTTGAGTTTCTTCCCATCTTGGGGAGCACTGATGCTATGGGGCGATGAGTGGGCCTACTCAGTGGTCCATTTTTGGTGTGATAATGCGGCAGTGGTGCACATTGTCCACACCCAGACATGCAAATCCCCCAGGGTCATGACATTAGTTTGTCTATTCTTTTTGAGAAGCCTACGCCTAAATGTGCTATTATGGGCCAGACATGTTCCAGGTATTAATAACGACATTGCTGCTGCTTTATCCCGCCTGCAGATCCCCCGGTTCCGTGCCTTACTCCGGAAGCAGATGAATTCCACTCGCCACTCCCGGCCGATATTTGGACGTTTGGCGAGGAGAGGTGAACCGGGCATGTCATTGGCACCTCGCACGCGTATATCACTATGTGTTCATGTGTCGTGTTTTGGAGGGGCGGACACAGGAACGTGTCCGCCACCCGGACACGCGTCACCCCAGTTCCCAGAGTTTCTGACCCACCTTGCGCGGGGCTGGCATTACTTATGTTCGGATAGGTGTGAAGTGGCTCTTGGTCACGCAGCTACCACGGTAGCCTTTTTGGAGCGCTCCGGATCAGTGAGTGGGTGCCAGAGTTGGTACCATCTGTGTAAGGCGGATGTGTCTTGTAGGGCACTGGAACTCGACGATGTCTCTGTCACACATGAGTGGGCTCAAGTGGGGATACGGTCCTCAAAGGTTGTTCAGCATGGCGTAGGCAGTGGAGTCAGACTGCTACGAAGTTTTATTGGAGACATCTGTCCCGTTGGTGCCCTACATGAATTTCCGACAGTGCCTGCTGCGCACCCCAGCCTGTTTTTCTGCCACCAGGATAGGTCTACCCTTGCCGAAGTAATGTTACTGAGGGTGACCGGTGCCGCGCTTCGCGGTGTGGGGGCCCGTTTTGGCACCCATTTATTTTGGATAGGCGTCGCGTTGATCGCGGCTACGTTTGGAGTTCTTGGAGGCGGACATGCGTGTACGCGCAATTTCTTATATGTACATGCCCTCACTGTACGAGTACCTAGTTATGTACTTAACCTCTTCTCCTCTTTTACAGATCCTGTGTGTCTCTACACACCGGTGGCAGTGGGGCTGGTGGGCCGCAGCTATGTACACTGGGTAGCAGTATATGCTGCGGCGACAGAGAGTGGACCCCGACTTGGGCTGTGTGCATCCGCACGTATGCGATGGTATGGTATGCGCGGCACAAGGGGGCGGGAACTGTTGCCATTCCTGATGTCCGTCGGGGATGCTGGACCGCCCGATGTCCTTAATAGGCACCTCAGCGGCAACGATCTTATACGGATCACTGCTGTTACTAAACTGTCGAGGGGCTGTGACCTGGCGTTTTATATCATGTATGGCTTACACACGGTCGCTATGGTCTAACATCGTGCCGAGACACCAATTTAGGGGAGACGTGGATCTCCATGGTTCGGACTGTTCCGGCAGTCAGTGGACAGGGCTGTTGCTCAGTCCCTTGCTGAGCATGGCTGGGAGACAGCCATTGGACACCTGAGGATAGGCTTACAAAAATTTTGCTGGTAGGCAGGGGAAGGGGTCCACCTGTCGGCTGGAGGTATGTACCTCGTTCTGAGTGTGGTGCAAGCAGGCCTGGTGACCGAGCTGACGGTCTTGGGGGGGGCGGTGAGTCATCATGGACGCCTCCCCGTGTGGTGGGTAGCACTCGTAAGGTAAATATTTATGACCCATAGGTATCCGGCAGGTTCGCAATTGACTGGCCAACACTTAGACAGGTACAGGTGTAATAACGTTGACCGGTCAACGACGAACCAGGCAATTTGTTTGTGTCAATTTTGGGAGGAACCTTACCAGTGTTACTGCGGCCTGCTTGCCTTAAGAATTATAATTGGATGAGTACCAATTGAAAGTTATAATTCGGACTAGGGCATTATTCAATAAAAGTGGCCCAATGCCTTTATCCATATACCGGTGTCTGAGTCTTTCTTTGGGGGGTGCGCCTGAAAGTTCATTGCTTCGGGGCCAGATAAGAATTTTTGGCCCACTCAACAATTGGATTCATTGATTGGGAATTTTTGCCTATCGTGTACTATGCTGGGGGGCTTTGGGCACTTGGCAATGAAGGGTTGTTGTTAGTATAGGTCACACTGGGTGGGTAGTGCAGAATGATAATGTGTACAGGGAGTCCACAAGAGGTTATGCTTCAGCAATGAGTTTGCTTCTGCAGATATAAGTTCAGACAAGAGCCATTCTGAACTAAATGGTGCTTACTTCTGAATTGACATCCCCTTGGTAGACATGAATAGGATGGCACTGACATGCACTGGATTGCACTTTTAGTGTGACTGTAGTCATTTTGCGTAACCAGATACACTTTTTTTAAAAAATGATTTGACCACACGAGATCCTGACTCATTGTCAACATGTGTTCTTTAGGCACTGTTAGAAATATGGGCATGCCCAATAGGTTTGTTTTATTGTTTCTTAAAGGTTCAAATTTTGGGTTATTATTATTATAGGCAGTGTTTTCTGTTTTTGGAGAAAAGGAAAAAAGAAGCAAAAATAAAGAAAAACAAAAGTTACATGCACTGTTCTTTGGACTTTTGAGCAAACCTGATATTGTAAAATTCTTTGGAATGAAAATAATGGCCTGTTGAAAGGGAAGTCATCTTTATCGAGAAGTGCAGCTCATTTTTCAATGAAAATATATGTGAAAGTATTAAGGGAAGGATTTCACCAAAAGTGATCTTAAGCAATAGGATTAATAAAAGAAGATACTAAAAATGAAAGGTGTGCATTGAATAGCTATAAGGGCTGGCTGGCATTTTCATACATTTGATCTCTGGTACTACTTTAGCCAACAAAATATACTGGTGAGAATTATATTTGCTGTCTAGTTCAGGAAAGAAAGAACCTCTCTCACTGGCTTCAAGATAGCTTCATGAGCTGATCTTCCAGTGCAACACAGTGTAGGAATGGCCTCACTCAGGAGTGGCCAAACTATGGCCCATGGGCTGGACCTGGCCAAATCATCCAGCCCGCACTACCCTCGCCACTACCAGAAGTGAAAGTAAAACATGCCCATGCATGCATATAATGCACCAGTGTATGCATATAACACTGCCATAAATGCACCTGCGGTTGTCTTAAATGTGTTTTACGGTGGGAGGAACCATATGACCAGCACATTCAACCAAGTGACCGACCAGCCCACAGAATGAAAAGTGTGGCCACCCCTGGCCTAAATGGACTGAATACAAGCAAAGGAAACTGACATGGGAAAAGTGCCAGAAAGTAATATTACAACAATTTTGCAGTTTCAGTGGCCACAAGGCAACACTGTGTTTTCATGAAGATATAAATTTGATATGGATTTTAAAAGGCTTTAAAACTGAAGAATATTTCCATTGCAGGCGCACCCCCCAAAGAAAGACTCAGACACCGGTATATGGATAAAGGCATTGGGCCACTTTTATTGAATAATGCCCTAGTCCGAATTATAACTTTCAATTGGTACTCATCCAATTATAATTCTTTAAGGCAAGCAGGCCGCAGTAACACTGGTAAGGTTCCTCCCAAAATTGCCAACGGCAATTGGCTACAATGTATCCATTTTGTATCAATTTGTTTGTTGACACAAACAAATTGTTGACCGTAGTCAATAAACTATCTACTGACCTCACCCTCTGACGTGTATCCGTCAAATCACAGGGTGATGCATGCTGAAAAGCTCCTGCCATCACCCCTTGCCTGGTTCGTCGTTGACCGGTCAACGTTATTACACCTGTACCTGTCTAAGTTGTGGCCAGTCAATTGCAAACCTGCCGGATACCTATGGGTCATAAATCTTTACCTTACCAGTGCTACCCGCCTAAGTGACCAAAGTCAAGAACAGAAAAACCCCTATATCAAACCTCAGCAACAGTGTGGGATGGGCAAAAAAGCCAGAACCCAAGGGCCAATTGTGGGTTCCAACCAAAAATTCCCACCCGCCCCGAAGCGACCAAAATATCACACTGTTCACTAGGGAGGAGGTGGAGGGAAAACTTCTCCTCTCCGTCGCCCTTTTTAAAATGGCAGCTCGGCTGCCTCGTGGCCACCCCTTATATAGAGGGGTGGCCACGCCCCCTAACTCACCCGGATGTCTGAGTCCGGGTGGGGGGAGCCGCAAAGAGCGCGGTGGCCATTTTGGCACCACGCTTTCATTGCAGGTGCACCCCCCAAAGAAAGACTCAGACACCGGTATATGGATAAAGGCATTGGGCCACTTTTATTGAATAATACCCTAGTCCGAATTATAACTTTCAATTGGTACTCATCCAATTATAGGGCAACCAGGCCGCAGTAACACTGGTAAGGTTCCTCCCAAAATTGCCAATGGCAATTGGCTACAATGTATCCATTTGTATCAATTTGTTTGTTGACACAAACAAATTGTTGACCGTAGTCAATAAACTATCTACTGACCCCACCCTCTGACGTGTATCCGTCAAATCACGGGGTGATGCATGCTGAAAAGCTCCTGCCATCACCCCTTGCCTGGTTCGTCGTTGACCGGTCAACGTTATTACACCTGTACCTGTCTAAGTGTTGGCCAGTCAATTGCGAACCTGCCAGATACCTATGGGTCATAAATCTTTACCTTACCAGTGCTACCCGCCTCACGGGGAGGCTTCAATGAAGACTCACCGCCCCCCACCCAGACCGTCAGCTCGGTCAACAGGCCTGCTTGCAAATCTTCCAAAAAGAGGTTCATACCTCTATCCGACAGGTGGACCCCTTCCCCTGCATACAGATCGTAATTTTGTAAACTAATGGTGGGGTGTCGGACGACCATCCCCAAACCCTTGTCTGTCATGAACCGGGCCACTGCCCTGTTCACCAAGCGACGAGCGCGGTCAAGGGCACGGAGGTCAATACCTCCCCTGTAAGCGTGACGTGGTATGATGTCCGACCATAGCAGCCTGGTGAACGGCCACACATAGTGCAAATAAGCTAGATCTCTGCAAATCGCGAATTTTAAAGAAAGGCCAGTGACCTGGCCTAGGTCATTGCCCCCGAGGTGCAGTACAAGGACATCAGGCGGTTCAGCATCCCTGATGGAGAAAAGGAATGGCAACAGTTCCCGCCATCTCATTCCACGCTTAACGTACCAACGTATGCATGCGGCCACACGCAGTCCAAGCTGGGGTCCCCACTCTGTCGCCGCAGCATACTGAGCTGCCCAGTGCACGTAACTGTGGCCCACCAGCCATACTGCCACCGGTGTGTGGGGACACACAGGATCTGTAAGAGAAAAAAGAGAACAGTGACTTAAATGGTACTTATGTCTGAAGAGGACGAACATATAATGCAAAACGCATAGATCCCCATCTTCCCATACGGCGTATATCAGCCTCAGAGTACCCAAATGCAGCTGCAGTTGAAGCAGCACCTATTCTAAATGAATGGATGCCGTAACGAGCCCCAGGGAGGCCAACACTGAAAAGTGCCATACCGGTCACCTTCCAAAATTGAAATTTAGTAAGGGGAGACCCATCCTGGTGGCAGAAAAACGGGCCAGGGTGCGTGCCACGCACTGCCAAGAACTCCTGTAGGGCACCAACCGGACAGATGTCTGCAATGGAACATCGTAGCAGTCTAACTCCACTGCCTACGCTGTGCTGATCAACTTTTGAGGACCGTATCCTCAACTGAGCCCACTCATTAGAAACATAGACATCGTCGAGTTCCAGTGCCCTACGAGTCGCATCCGCCTTTTTATTTATTTATTTATTTATTCAATTTATATCCCGCCCACTCAACACAAGGCCGACTCTGGGCGGCTAACAACATAAAAAGTAACCCCAGGGCAACCCAAGGAGTTTACATACAATTCACAAATACAATAATAATCCTAAAAACAATTAAAACAGTAAAAAAGTTAAGACTACCCACCCCCTAAAAAGCAAGGGCTGCAGGATCGAAAAGGCACCATGGGGAAGGGTTCCTCTACACCAACCACCCCATGGTGGTTACCCTTCCACCCGCACCCCACACTTGACCTGCCAGCCTTAGACAGTAGTACCAACTCACTGATGCGGAGCGCTCCAAAGAAGGCCACCATGGTAGCCGCATGAAAAAGAGCTGCCTCATACCTGTCAAAACATAGGTTAGGCCAGCCTCGTGCAAGGTGTGTGAGCACCCCTGGGGAAATTGGGTGCCGAGTGTCCAGGCGGCGGCCACGTTCCCGTGTCCACCCCTCCAAAACATGCCGTATGCGAAAATCGTTCATGCTGTCAGCAAAACCCACCACCTTGGCAACAAATGCCAATGCTGACAGCCTTGATGCTATAGTGCGGGGAGCGAGGCCCTGACTGTGTAAATGAACCATGAATTGTAAAACCTGTTCCACTGGAATGGGCCAAATCTCTGGCAACTGAAGTTGCACATGAAAGCTATTAAATTGAACGAAAGCATGATGATAAGCCTTACGCGTGCGGGGCGCCAAGGACATGCCAATCGCCCGGTTCACCTCTCCTTGCCAAATGTCCAAATCTCGGCCGGAAGTGGCAAGGGGAATTCCTCTGCGTCCGGAGCCAAGGCGCGGAACCGGGGGATCTGCAGGTGGGATAAAGCATCAGCAATATCATTATCAATGCCTGGCACGTGTCTGGCCCTGAAAAGCACGTTAAGGCGTAGGCTACGTAACACGAATTGGCGAACTAAAGCCATCACCCTGGGTGATTTAGATGTCTGAGCATTGACAATGTGCACTACTGCAGCATTGTCACACCAAAAATGGACCACTGAGTCGGCCCACTCCTTGCCCCATAGCATCAAAGCTCCCAGGATTGGAAAAAACTCAAGGAATGTAAGATCGCGGAGGCGATCCGTGCCCCGCCATTCTGGAGGCCATTGGCCTTAAGCCCACCTCCCCTGGATGTAAATCCCATATCCCAGGGAGCCGGAGGCATCCGACTGCACTTGAAACCTAGGTGAAACTAAAAGGTCGGACATCCAAAAGGATACCCTGTTGAAGTCCGGCAGGAATGAGAGCCAAACCAAAATGTCAGCCCGCATGCCCCTGGTTAGTCGGACCCTATGATGGCGCCTTGTCAAGCCAGACATGGCATCGCACAGGCGCCGAGCAAATGCCCTGCCAGGCGTAACCACCCTGCAGGCAAAGTTAAGATGGCCATGCAGTACCTGAAGCTCTCTAAGTGACACCTTACGTTTGGCCAGCAAGGCCAAAATCATTGCAGAGATCCGGGTAACCTTGTCAATGGGTAACCGGGATGCCTGTGCGACCGTGTCAATTTCGATACCCAGAAATGTGAGGGTAGTGGATGGGCCCTCGGTCTTTTCGGGCGCTAAAGGGACACCCAGTTCCTGCATTAGCATCTGAAATGTGGTGAGGAGACGCGTGCACGTGTCCAAGCCCCGTTCACCCCCAAGCAAAAAGTCATCGAGGTAATGGGCTACAGACCGAGACCCGGACCTGCGAACAAAGGCCCACTGCAGGAAGGTGCTAAAATGTTCAAATGCTGAACAGGATATAGAGCAGCCAAAAGGCATGGCCTTATCTACATAGAACTTCCCTTGGAATCTAAAACCCAATAGCTCAAAGTCCTCAGGGTGCACTGGCAACAATCGGAATGCCGATTTGATGACACATTTTGCCAGGAGGGCACCCGGACCACAAGAGCACACCATCCGTAGGGCTTGGTCAAAGGGTGTATACCTGACCGAATAAAGGTCATCAGGGATAGCATCATTGACAGAATAACCCGCCGGGTACGATAAATGGTGGATTAAACGAAATTCCCCCGGGGCCTTCTTGGGTACCAACCCCAGAGGGGAGACCTTCAGGTTGGGAAAGGGTGGCACAGAAAAGGGGCCTGCCACCCTCTTGGCCCCAACCTCCTTAGCAATACTCAGGGCAGCCACCTCCTCTCTACCCTTCAGGGACAGTAAATTGGGTGCATCTTGGGGTCCCTGCACTCCTTTGAATGGGATTCGGAAGCCCCACTGGAAACCCTCAATGAGGTCCTTTGCATCCTCTCTCCTTGGATAAGTTGAGAGCCATCGCTCCAACATATACACATTAACTGGGGAGGGGGCCTTTTGCCTGGCTAGCTCCCTCAGCAGCCGCTCTGCCCGCTCCCTGTCCACCTCTACCTCTGCCCCGTGACCCGCCGGCCCGTGGACACACACGGCGGCGTGGGGGCCAGCGCAAGAGGGACACTCATGTTTGTATCCGCACTGCCGCTTATTGCACACACCGCTGGCCGAGAAGCTCCAACACAGCAAGCGGGCTGGAACCCCCTGCCCCACCAGCTGGTGGGAAGCCTGCGTTGGAGCAGCTCGCTGAACGTCATGGCCACAATGATACCTATCCCCAGGCGCCGGACGCGTGGGGGTCATGTACAATAGCCACAATTTCTGACAGGGCTCATCCCATCTCATCTCCGGGTGCAATGGCACCCTCATTCTGAATTCCTCATCGTAAGCCAACCACGATGGGCCAGGAAAATCCATCATCGCCCTGTAAATATTGTCCAAATATTGGACCATAGGAATGGCCAGGTCTGGCCGGGCCCTGAGATACACCGCCATATAAATAAGATATGCGGGCAACCAGTTGGCCCAGGTGCATGGTGGCTTACGATGGCGGGACAGCTCTTTGTCTTTGTCATCCTGTCCTTCTCTCTCCTCCTTAGTGGGCTCACGGTTCAATAGGGAGAATATATCCGCATACTCCCCCCGCCAAATCTTTTCCCTCGTGACCTGGGACAAATGATCACCAAGGGGCAACGAATAACCAGCCGTCGGCAAAGCCGTCACCGGCACATTAGGTACCCGGGGCATGCGCAGCGGAACCTGGACAGTCCCTGCGATGCCCGGCACTAGCCCGGGAGCGGAAACCCCCACCCCCAACGTTGCACCAGTATGGAACCAAGGGGCACTGGTATAATGTTGGAACTGATGCCCACTCGCCTCGACATTACGAGGCCATGGCCACTGAACCCCACCATTGGAAGTGGACTGAGATGTGGGTGCATTAACTTGAACCTGATACTCACTAGTTGCACCCCCGTGAGCCGCCCCCACTGGGGGTTCCGGCCCACGGCGGGCGTCAGAGCTCGCGACCGGAATCGAGCTCTGGGGCCGCACCTGACCACTCTCCTGCTGTATCTCTGGCCGAACTGGGAGGTGCGAGACACTGGCCGGGGTAGGCCGGAGCATCTCCAGCAGCTCAACCCGGCTAGCTGCTTGCTGCAGCGTGGCGGCCATTGAGGCAGGCGGAGGACCCAAATGTGCCCCCACAGCAAATGAAGGGCCACCAGGCACGGGGTTGTGTGCCATCCTTAAGGACGCCTCAAGCACCGCTAAACGCGTTAGCAATGCATTGACTGCCACAGATCCCCCAGTATAGAGTGGGCCGGGTGGGCCGGGTGGGCCGGACGACCCACCAGGCATTGGACCAGGAACCCCGACATGAGAGCCCGGGCCCGAATAGGGCCATGCCCAAAACTCCGGCCCATGAGGGGCCGGAGGTGGAACGTGCTTTGCACCAGCACCGGACCCACCCCCGCTGCCTGGACCCATGGCCGGTATCTGCGGGCCAAGGGCCGAAGCCCCAGAAGGGCCAGCTGAAGGCTGACCAGCCGAGGGCCAAGCAGCCTGCGTCGCCCCACCGGTATCGGTGGGGGTAGAATCCTGGCACGTGGGCGCAGCCCTGGTCCTCCGACCCAAGGGCTGGCCCCCATGCTGCGCAGGGCCAAAAGTCCTCCCCGCGTGCCACGGCTTCGTCGCTGAGGCCCTTCGTGTGGGAGGCATATCAAAGGAGCAGGATCTCTTTCCAGGGATCGAAGAGCAGAGAAAAGGCACAGAGGTGCCAGCAAGCCAAGGCTCCGTGCGAAATCCTTCCTTCCCAGCCGGGAAGGACCAAGGGGGAAACAAACAGCGACGGAGAAAACTTCTCCTCTCCGTTGCTCTTTTTAAAATGGCAGCTCGGCTGCCTCATGGCCACCCCTTATATAGAGGGGTGACCACGCCCCCTAACTCACCCGGATGTCTGAGTCCGGGCGGGGGGGGCCTGCAAAGAGCGCGGCGGCCATTTTGGCGCCGCGCTTTCATTTATGGTGGGAGTGTAAAAATATAGAGAATATAGAAAATATTCTTTTTGGAAATCAATCAAATATTGTCTATAAAATTGAAGATGTGTCCTCAAATAGCATTATTAATGGATTTTTTAAACATTGGATAGACCGGAATAAGAAAAAGATGATTGCTATATTTGTAACAACTTTGAGATTGATTATTGTTTAAAAGTGGAAAATAGATTGAGAATTTGAATTGGATAAGTGATATCAAGATGGGATTTTGCTATAAATGATAAATTAATATGTGAATTAAAGCTAATAAGGGTTTAGTTAAAAAACTGATTTCAAAGAAGTATGGGAATAATTTTTAGATTATGTATTAGTCAAAGGAAAAGAAGTAAACCCAGAGCAAAGATGTACTATCTTTTTGGAACTAGGGGACTAACATATAAATATTTTGCAATGATATAGACAATAGTTAAATGAAGGTGTATAATGTCCTAGTGCATGTAGTAGCTTTATATAATTTTGTAAAGATTTTTGTTTGTTTGAGTCACACCCATACACACACACACACACACACACACACACTGGTGTGTGCGTGCATCCTTGTGTGTGCTTGTGTGTGTGTTTGAAAAACATTTTAAAAACTGAAGAAAATTCATTACAATTTATTTATTTATTTATTTTATTTAGTGTGCTTATATACTGCTTTACTTGTCTACTGACAACTCAAAGCGGTTTACAGAGCAAACCAATAAATACAAAGCAAAACATAAGTAGGGGAAAGGGAAAGGGGAGGGGGAAAGGGGAGGGGAAGGGGGAAATACATCACAATACAGTTCATTATGCAATACAGTACAATAACAACATATCAAGTATAGACACAATATAGCAATTAAATACAATTAAAATATACAAAAATTATAATAACAGTTTACAAGTTTACAAGTTATAATCAGGAAAAACAATAATCCAAAGGGGGGGGGAGGGTCAGAGCCCAAGGCTCAATGACCTTACACAAGTCTTAATGAGAGGTGAGCTCAATGATTATATCAGAGCCCAGCTCAGTAATAATAAGCAATAATGCACTCTACAAAATAAAGAAGAGACAAGACAACTACCACAATGTCCTCAGCAGCCAAGTCCACAACAGAGTCCATAGTTCAATGTCAGCAACCACGGTGGGGCCAAGGAAGGGACGTCTTCATGCGGCGTTGGTGTCTTCGGCTCCCTCTGGCCACGGGGAGCCCTTTTAACTGGGCAGGGAGGTTAAAAGGGCTCCCCATAGCCAGAGGGAGCTGAAGACACTGCCACCACATGAGGACATCCCTCCCCACCCACTGCCACATGGTGGGGAGCTTAAAAGGGCTCCCCATGGCCAGAGAGAGCCAACGACGACGATGATGCATGAAGACGTCCCTCCTCACCCCCTGCCACCGGACGGGGAGGTTAAAAGGTTTCCCTGTGGCCAGAGGGAGCCAAAGACACTGCTGCATGAGGATGTCCCTCCCTGCCCCCTGCCACTGGGCGGGGAGGTTAAAAGGGCTCCCCTTGGCCAGAGGGAGCTGAAGACGCCGACGCCGCATGAGGATGTCCCTCCCTGCCCACAGCCTCTGTATTAGGAATCACTTGTTTTTAACTAGCTATTTCCTGATAAGAGTGGCTAGGCAAACACAGCACACCACCTTGGAAAGACTGGAAAGGCAAACTGATAGCATCAAAATGTCCAAGCACAACCAGAGACTGCCTCTACTGAGATCCAAACTTGTCAGATGTGGTCTTTAAATTAAACTGTCTTCTTCACTGCTGCACATGCTTACGGGCTCTAGAGTGCCCTTTAGAAAACTGTTCTGAACAATAGCCAGGTGGTTTGATGTCAGCAGATTGCAAATTGTTGTAACTTGCAGGGGAGCAGGGGTGGAAAAGATGGTGAAGGGAAACTTGTTTATACAGGTTTTCATTTGCAAAGCCAGGACAGAATGATAGAAGAGCCTCCCTTAATGTAAAAGTTTTATTGTTTCCAACCTAACCACCCTGCCCCCATCTAGAAGCTGACCAAGGCAAGTGGGAAGGTTATCTCCTTCAAGCATTGTCTAAGAGTGAATTGTGGCAGAAATGGGAATATGTAATTCTGCAAAGGATGGTGAGGGGCCATTTTTTTGCTACCAATGAACTGCTACTTATACAGTGCTAGTGGCCAAACTGATCAGAATGGGGGAGGGGTGTGTGTGTCAAAGCAAAAGAAGCAGAAAAAGGCAAGGAATTTGGATAGGAAATCAAGTGTTATTTTTACAGATGAATAGCAAATTAAGTGAGGGGAAAATCAGCACTATGAAATGCAAAAATGTAGGGATTTAAGAATATGTTGAACTGATTGTATCCCAGCTATAAGTAAGGATCTCCCTTGCTTGAAAGCCAGTTGTGTCCAACTCTAGGAGCCAGTGCTCATCTCTGTTTACACTGCTAGGTTCGCAGGAGCTGGAGCAGACAACGGGAGCTCACTCCATGACACAGCACTGTTGACCTGCCAACCTTCCAGTCATCAACCTTCCATCTTAACCACTAAGCCACAGCAGCCTCCCTCCTAACTATACTGGGCAACATTTAAATTCTGGTCCAAAATAGACTTGAGTCTTGTTTGTTTAGTGTAAAGGGGGCACAAAAGATACATTGGAAAAAGAATTTGGGAAGCTGGAAAGTGATAGATATGGAGTTGCCAAAATAGAGAAATAAATAGACAGGTAAGGTGTACCTGTTTATTACCAACTGGAACAAGAAGTAATATCATGTAACACCATTTACGTAATGGGTTAAGAAGTGTTCAGCTTCTGAACTTAAATCAAGCAGCCCAAACGATATTAAAACAATACCTGCTTTCTGGACTCTTCTTCTCTTTCCACAGTACTGAAAATCTACAGGGCATTTTGATTACAGTGTGAAATGGACCACTTCAAAGCCACCATCTGAGTTGTGTACTTCACATACAAGCACAGTGAAATCTGGAGAAGGTGGTAACTGAAGCTTCAGTTGTACTTAACAGGCATTTAAAGACACCACTCAGTCAAAAGATTTTGTTTGGCTTTTCCAAGCATAACGCAACAGTACCATTGTACATTTGGAAAACCTGCTTCTGTGACATGGGTGAATGGTCATTGGTTGATCAGTGCTTAGGCATCTGGGAATTGAAGTCCAAAAACTAAATGTTGGGAAACACTGGTTTAGATATAGTTAGTTAAAAGAATAGTTGATCACTGCTCAGTAGCACAGCAAATGGGGTATGTTGTGCATGGGGGCAAATAAGCAGTGAACAATATGGGCTTGTTCCTCTATCCCAGGCAATGGAATCCCATTCTCATTTGGGATAGTGGGAAATGCGAAAGGTGGGTTGGAATCTGATGGCTGGCATGCCCAGATTGGGAGGGGTACCACAAATTCCCAATAAGAGAAACCAAGCGGTCTCTCTACCCATGGATTTATGCTAGAAGGGTGCATATCCTTTCATGGCTTAGTAACATGGTGAACCCTGTGTTGTGCTGGGACAACAAGATCACAATGGCAGATGGGTTATCTTGTCTATGGATTTGCCCCCTATGCTCTGCCAATACTATGCTGTTATGGCCAATCCAGGCAGTGACCTTTTTCTTCCCCATGTCAATTTCTTCCAACTTCTTCCAAGAAAACTGTTAACAACTTTAATATGTGTGTCTCAGATTTGTGGGGGACAGGGGCTGTTGGGTGGAGGGCTAGATATCTTGCCTGGGCTTACAAATACTTTACCTACAGCTACCTTGAAATCTTATGGTAAGTTTAAAAATACGGTTCTCAAAGGATGAGGATAAGTTTTTTAAAAATAATAATCAGTAAAAAATATTTTGCTGGGAAAAAATATTTAGAGAATCTGGAGAATAAATAATGGCTTCAACATTTTCTTATAACTGAACACCATACTGTACTCTCCTATGCTTGCTTCAGGGCTTGCAGGGCAACATACTGAAATTTCTTTTATTGCTTCCTGGAAAAGAGAAGGACAATATTCAGAATTCCCAAAGTGTATCTGCTGTTTTGTGGGACCTGTTACCTCCTTACCATCAATAATACAATGCCCTAGACAACACTCATTATAGGATATGGTAGAGAAGATAAATTGACATAACTACAGTTGTTGCCATTTGTGGTAACATGCTAGAAAATACTTTTGGAGAAAATGTTGTGCTACAGCCATCTCTGAGAAATAGTTGGAGCCCTTTTCCTTCCACGGAAGATATCTGGTGCAATTGCTCCCCCTTGCATTGAATACCTATCCCCACTAACAAGGTGGAAAATTTGGAATGACCTTTTGAACTCCATTATTGATTATATGTCCGGGAATAAAGTTTGCAGTGCTATCTGCAATGGCCAGGCAGTGTGCAGGTCTTTGAAACTCTATTAACTATATGGAAGAGGGGATTTCAACAGGTGTATCTTGCAAAGTGTGCAACACCTTCTGGAATTCCCTCTTTTGTAAGAATCTATTAAATGCGCACGGCCATTCTTCCTATCCTGGTTCCCAATGGCTAGCATTACATTGGTGCATCTCCACGTGTATATGGCAAATGATGTCACAAGCTGTGATCATTTATCTTTAATAAAGATTTTCTTCTCCCCTCCCCCCCCCCCCAATTCATATGCTCCCTTGGGATCCTTGTCAACCTAGAGAAAACTTTGGAGTCCTCAGTTTAGGAGAGAGACATTAATGTCAGGAGTCACCAAAACATCACATGTAAGGATGTTAAAATTAACATTCAGTTTATACATTTTTGGGGAAATTGGGATGCTTTTGCTAATTTAAATAAGAATGCAACTACATGCTTACATTTCCCCAAACTGAATTATGGTTTTAATAATGGAGTATGTAAGCTGAATGAATCCATTTGTCACCTCCTTTTCTTTCTAATTAGTAAAACCAAATAGCACAATCTGTCAGATAATTGTCAATAACAACAGTAATAATTAATACAGTAACATGAGAGTTGGTGGTACTTCACAAGATTAATAAAACCACTGCTGAAAGCTTATCATTTAAATGTACAGAACAGCAATAAAAAGAAAATTATGCATATGATAAATGCAGGTGAACTAGAAATATCCCCAATTAATTAATCAAATTGCTTGGCTTTGTTATGCAGTCCTTCCTCAGAGGCATTTTGGGAGAAGACTTGAAAATTTATCTGGCGGGGGGGGGGGGCAGATCCACTCAGGAGGCCACAAGGAAAGATGATGGCTTGCTCAGCATATCTAGAAACTTCTTCCTAAGAATTCTGGGTTGACTCAATTAGTTTACATTTGAACAGATATAAAACTAGCAGATTCCACCCATTTCACCATCTAGGCTTGAGGGGAACATTGTTGCTAGTAGAAGCAGAAACACCAGGATGGTTTAGGTTTACTTAATCTTGCCCTATCTTCAAGATGACTCCAAGAAGTTTTGCTGCCAGCAGTATAAGATCTGGCTGTATTCACCTCCCACCTCCCTGCAGTTCTGACTCTGACATGGTTGACAGTTGGACATTTTCCACAATAGTACTACTTGTGTTTTCTGATGTGTTTTGGTGTCCTTCATTGACCCTTCATTTAGAGAGAAGTTGTTCTGATTTCACTACCAGTACAAATTTACACCACTGAGGACAGACGGAAAAGAATTGATTTGGAGGAATAATGATTGGAAACTGTGGAGAATGGACATGTACAGCTTGTAAGAACCTTCTTAGCAATACTGTATTAGTTTCTCAGTAAAAGGCTAACACTTTTCTAAGTAGTACCTGTTAGAAAACTATGCATCACTTAGGATGAAATCGGAGCATAGTAGGCTGAGATTAGGATATCTCTATCTCTCATTCTCTGTTGCAGCAAATGCAATTAGAGACAGCCATTATTGAACAGCATGGAGAATGAGGGAGATAAGTAAAAGAAACGGCAGGTGAATTGTACTACTGAACAATCACCACAGTAAGTGCCTTGGGAGAGGTTTTAAAATAGGGGTGGTGAAAGGGTGCCATTCTACTTCATCGGTATTGTTTGTTGTACAAACCAGCAAGAATTCACAGCCAGCCAATTTGGAGACAACCAGAATCATATGAACATAATTTCTTTCCAAAGGGATGGGTGTGAATATCCATTTTCATATTTAGAGCTGAAATGACAAGCTAACCCAGGAGCCATAGATCCATCACAGTCCTTGTTAATCCAGGCAATGACTGAATCAGCATGGGATTAGAATTATGACTTCTCACCAGTGGTGGGCATCTCCCGGTTCACACCTGCTCAGCTGGGGGTAATAGAAATTCCCCATGGCCATGCCCATTTCCCTCCCCGCACCCTTACACATGCGTGACTGCACGCTATTGTGCCATGCACACCATCAATGGTGGCTACTTCTCCAGCTACAGCAAGGGCACGGTGGTGGTGGAGATGGAGCAGGACAAGGAGTCAGTGCTGGCCCAGCCTCGAGAGCAGGCAGGTGAGGAGCCAGAAGACAAGGTGGCTGAAAGAAGGGCCCAGGCTGCATTGATCCCTTAGGATGAGGATGGGCAGGGGAAGGCATGGGTGCACTTCCAGGTGGGTCCCTTGCCTCTATAGGCCTGCCCTTTTTCCCTGAGGGAAGCTTACTTTCCCCTTCACAAGTCAAGGTCTTAGGTCACTTTTAAGTTTACTTGGGTTAGTGGTTAAGATGCTGGAATTGATGACTGGAGGGTTGGTGGGCCAGCAGTTAGAGATCCAAGTGCTGCACAACAGAGTGCTGCCTATGTTTGCAGAGGTTTTCATGGTCATGTGGCAGGAATGACTAGATCGGCCACCCAGTCACATGACCACACCTACAAATTTGGCCACACCCACAAATTAGGCCACACCCACAGAGTAGGCCATGCTGACAGAGTAGGCCATGCCCACAGTGTGATAATAATTTTTTTTGAAGCCAACCACTGCTTCTCACCATATTCAATGGGTTGTGGAACAGATTTGGTCTGGTTCTTGCGCACACGCAAGCCCCTCCACCATGTCAAGGTACTTACTCTCCATTGGTGGGATGATGATGATGACGATGATGACGATTGTTGTTGTTGTTGTTACCAAAATTATTTTATTCAGTAGTAATGATAATAATAAGTTTTATTTCTAATAAGTTTTTATTTCTAAAAAAGGCACAGCTCAACTTCATGTATCATCTTCTTTTAGTTCCCCATTTAATGGGAGCCTGGGTCCACTGGCAAGCTGAAACTTGCATCTGGTGCGAGAGGAAGCAAACCTCAAGCCCTTTATTTATAGGAATATATTTAAGCCATAATGAACTTGGCAACACCACCTCAAAATCTATAATTACATCTAGCTTGTAATCAGGGTTATTTTGTTCACATGGGCATACTTGCCTGTGTTTGTGCATGGCAATTTCACTGATGCATGTACCTCTGTTTCTAGAGAGAGAATTAAGCAAGGAACAAAAATAAGTAGGCTTGTCAGAAGAGGATTAATCCAGTGACCCCTTCTCCCATGACCTGTGCACTTAGTGGTGGTGAGCATTACCAGTTAAGAACTGGGTTACATTAGCAAACCAACCAGCATAATAGGCTTGAAATCATAGAACGGATGGGTTGTGGAGTGATCTGATTAGGAATTTTTCCTATTCACCACAGCACCTGGTAGAATAAGCATGCCCACTGGTTTGCTGCCAAAGTATTCAATGGACCTTGGCTGTTGTATAATGAAAGGGGGCTGCCTCAGCAAATGACATCAGGCAGTATAAGTGAATATAGCTGAATGGCTGAATAAACAGAAATAAATGCAGGTATCCTAAGAACTGCAGATTGTGATTAAACTGAAGAAATTATTCCAGCCTTGGGAAAAAATGGAGGGAAAGGGAGACAGAGAAAATCCAGTGCACATCATTACTAGCTCCTTTCTACAGTTTGTATCAGCCTCTAACAGAGAAAGCACATGTGTCATTTTGTTCCTACAGTTGGAGAAGTACTCTTGAATGGTATCTCAGTACAACTCAGTTCAAGTTCCATTTCAGTATGGCTCTACAGGCATCTGTGTATATAATCAGGGAAAAGATTGCTCACCACAATTTATAAATGAGTGGCAAGCTTCTTGCATGAGCTGCTTCTGAGATTTTAGACCCGATGTACCATCTGCAGATTCACTGGGTGGGTTTCACTTCAAAATATAACCTGTATTTCTGACCTTCATAGTATTTCCTCCTATTCTTTACAAATAAGAGTGATATCTGTTATGTAATATAATAAATAATACATCAGAACCTAGTGGCATCCCATGATTGAGGGTGAATAAAGAAATAAGGAATACATTTTATTGGGTGTATATGTTTTCCTGTCCCTAAAATGACATACCACAGAATTTCCCCCACTGATACCAGTTATTCCCCTAAATTTTATTGAGGTCATACTGACATGCTATAGAAAGAAAAGTATATCTGATGTTACCATTCAATTTCATGAAGTTGGAGTTAATGGACATGGAAATTAGTTTCATTTTCATGGTATTTCTTAGAATTCCACTAAGATTTCTGTACCATCCAAGTCTGGTGCTCAGTTATAATAAGAAGCCAGTGAACACTGCTCTGTGACACATGTTTCTTTGATTTCTATGAACTTGAAGGGGTAATGCATCCACAAAGCTTTTTAACACTTGTAATAAAGGTTGAACAAATCCAAGAAGAAAAAGAAAGAAAGCCAGATGTCAGACTTCCTAGTCTGAGGTCTGACAAATAATATTGGAACTCTTCTGATGGGTCCAAGGTCAATGAGCCTATCATTTTAACCTTAGAAATTGTCTCAACTATAGAATGGGTATATAGTACTTGCATAATGAGGTCGCAGTGGCCCAGTGGTTAAGAAGCTCACCTTGTTAGCTAGAAGACTGGCAAATTGGCAGTTCAAGAGCCATGTACTGCATGACAGTTTGAGTGCCCGTCTCTGTCCCAGCTCCTGCCAACCTAGTAGTTCTAAAGCAAGACATTGCAAGTAGATAGATATGGACCACTTCAGTAGGAAAAGATCTTGGGGACATGAAAGGAGCCTCATTTGGCCATCCCCTGAGTGGAGTTTCTCCAGCAAAAATCCTTTCAAACCAGAATAATTTCAGCCATTAAATTATTGTTCTGGCTAATCTTTCTCACACTGGGTCAGGCAAAAGAAACTATGGAAATTGATTCACCAAAAGGTAGCTTCGTTTTGGTGTTTCATGTCTGGCCTAGACATGGAGGAAGAAGAATGTGTCACCAAGTTGTCTCTTACTTATGGAAACTTTATGAGTAAGAGATCTCCAAAATTTCATGTCCTCAACAATCCTGCTCAGCTTTTGCAAAGAAGCCTGTCAGTTCATCACAGAGCCAATTCATCTCATGTTTTGTCTTCCTCTTTTCCTGCTAATAAATAAATTTCATGTCAGAAATTAATCTAGGTTGAAAGGATTTTTTTCTGGAGAATCTCCACTCACGGGTTGCCCAAATGAGGCTCCTTTCATGTCCTGCTGCCTCCAAACTTTCCCAACATTTCTGTCTTTTCCAGAGTCTTGTATTCTCATTCTCATTCTTCTTCTTCTGCCATATCCGAATCTGAATATAGGCAGTCATCATGGCAATAAGCCATGAAGATTGTCCTAATAGTATAATGCAGTGGCCTTTCACCTGCCTTCTGCATTGCAGCACGACACCTGTACCACTGATCCCATTCTGCGAGTCACTTTCTGGTCCTGAGCAATTGTGATACACAAAGCCCTTCTCAATCCCAAGCCAGTATTGATGAAGCTGCTGCCCTCCATCAAGATGGATTCAATGGGATTTATCCCACTTGGGGATCATGACTTTGTGGTATGCCCACGTTCCTAAATTGGCCATAACCCTTCCCAAAGGGCTCGCTCACTTACGCACACGGCTTGAGAACCAACACGGGCTCTGATGGAAGGAAAATTGGGTGCGGGCTAGAATAATTGGCATGAATCATGAGAGCCTTGGCTGAGGAATTGTGGAGGAAATAGGACAAAAGGTAAAAAGTTGCTGACTCTAGGGTTGAACTTGTTCTTCCCCTTCTGACCCAAGATAAGGTTGAGTAAGCTCACTGAGTCAGCGGCTAAGGAAGTTAGTCCCAGAGACAGTTTACACGATCTTCCGAGATAGGGAGAGAACAATGGGGTTTCGCCAACCCAGATCTTAGATAACTGCGGGTTTGTCCATTAATCACAAGACAATATCCAGAGACAGGTGTTATCTTGACCCACCAGAAATGCCATGTATGCATTAGCCTTCTGTGATGAAGTCCTGTGTGCCTTTAGCATGGAACTCTCGAGGCAGGGTAATAAATATGCCACCCGACTTAGGTCGGGACTTAACTGCACATTTTGTCTCATGTGCCTTCCTTGTGGCCAGTCACTCCGAACCTCTGTGGGCCATTCCCGGACCAGGTGGCCCTCTCCGTTGGCCCTTGCAACACCTTTGCAACATCTGGTGACCCCGACGTGATGCTAAGGGGCCATGGCATGGTCCTACTCCTTGGGCTATGCTCCGACTTGACTCTCCCCGGAGGCTGCGGAGAAGCTCTGATTGGGATGCTAGCCCGATCGGAGCTCAGCTCAATCTTGAGAGGCCAGTGCTGTCTCCAGCCGAGACCGCGATTTCTTGCAGCAAGGAAGGCAGCACTAACTGCAAGCTCAGCGGCAGCCCATTCATCATTGGTTCATTGGAACGGATGTGTTCCGCATCAGGGTGAGCTGTGAGCCCTGATCCCATCGGCAGAGGCTGAAGGAAACCCACGGTAGCCAAGACGGTGATCCTACCCAGACCCAAGGCCATGTCCTGTGCACCACATTACCTGACTTACTGCCTGAGGCGCGCCGACTCATCCTGTGAGGGAACCTCTTATCAGGTAGTATGGGGGCTTGCTTGGAGGGGCAAGATTCATCCGTTAGGCAAAGAGCTCATAGGGAGGAGTTGAAGCATCTGGCTGGGCTAAATCATATTAGCATTCATAGCCAAACCCTAATGGAACTCATCGTGTATCTGAGGGAGCATTGTTTGTTCTACCCAGAAGCAGGCACACTGGACCCAGAGACTTGGGATAGAGTAGGGGACTGCCTTAAGATGGAGCCCTGAGCACCTGCTAAAATCATAGGGACATGGGCGAAGTGTAGACAGATCATTTCCGCAGTTAGTCCAGTCCGGATAGAGACCAAGAAACCCCCAGCGTACATAGAACCACCTGCCCCAGCGAGTCTCTATCTGACCATTCAGTTTAAGTGTGGAGGCATGGGGGACTCCCCTTCCGTGGCAGCTGCAGACACCGCGGGAGCGGGCAGAAGCCTAGGAAGCACAGGCACTTCTCAGGTCACCAAAAGTCCCTTTCAGTGCATGGTAGAGGAGGAAGCACATAAAGGGGAAATCCCGGCTGAGGAACTGGCCGAACTCCAACAGCTATGTCCAGTCCGCTTAGAGACGGATACCCTCATGGGCGATCAGGTGGCAGTATACACGCCCATCCCATATAAATCACAAGAGGCATGCTCCAACAGCTGGTAGAATCCACCACGCTCATCCCCCATGACTGGAAGGCCATGATGTGGATGATGGTGAACCCTAGCCAGTACCTCTTATGGGACAGTGAGTTTCGACTGGAAGCGCAAGCAAGGGCTGCCCGGATGGGAGGCACAGTGATACCCGAGCAACTTTATGGCTCTGGGCAATTCGAAACCATCCAGGCGCAGTCCGTTTTGCCAGCTGCCACACTCCAGCTTTCATCTGAAGTTGCCTTTAAGGCATATCTCAAGGTGCCAGCCACTAGCAAGGGTGCTAAACACTACACAACCATCAAGCAGGGAGCGCAAGAGCCTTACATGGATTTCATTAACAGATTAGAGGAAGCCATCAGTAGGCAGATAGACAACCAAGATGCCCAAGAAGAGCTCATGATGAAATTGGCCAAAGACAATGCCAACCTCGATTGTCGGAAAATCTTGCAGGCAATGGGCCATAGATGCTTACCTGATTAGATGCTTACCGACATGATCAGGGCTTGCGCTGATGTTGGAACAAACTCCTATAAGATGGGGCTGTTGGCTTCAGCAGTGCAAGGGGGGAACAAACCCAAGGGAGCTTGCCACCAGTGTGGCAAAGTGGGGCACTTTGCCAAAGAGTGCAGTTCGGGGAAAAAATGTAAGAAGGGGGGCGGCCAGCCATTGGGCCACCCAGTGGTACCATCTACCCAGTGTCCCAGCTGCCACAGTGGCTTCCATTGGGCCAACCAGTGTCCCAATTCGGGAAACCAGCCCATGGGCGTGTCTCTAGCCCCAGTTCAAATAGAGACAACAGCCACCCTGGAAGCCCCAGAGCGGACATCCCAATAATTTCACCCAGCATCACTCCCAGCATTTCCGAGGCACAGGCAGAAACTAGGGGCAGCACAGTGCCAGGAGGACGTTACATGTGACCTGCCAGGCTCAGTCTACCAAGTCAACTCCCAGTACAAGGGTCCTCTGCCCCCAGACACCATAGGATTAGTCTTGCCTCATAGCAATGCAGGGAAAAAAGGGATCTTCATGGTCCCAGGAGTCATAGACTCCGATTACACAGGCATAGTCAAAGTCCAGCTGTGGACACACCTACCCCACACAGTCAGCAAAGGGGATTCAATAGCACAACTGATCATGGTTCCGTGTCATCTGCCAGGTAGAGACAAGAAGGTGAGCAGAGGAAGCTCAGGATTCGGGTCAGCAAACCGCCTGAGAGAGGAAGGGGCAGTAGAAGGATACCAGATCATAGCAACAGTGGAAAAGAACATAGAGTGGAAGCAGCGACCAGTCATTAAGGTATTTTTAAACAAAAGACCTTTTGACGGGCTGCTCGACACCGGAGCCGATGTTAGCGTAATTAGCTAGAAATTGTGGCCCATGGAGTGGGCCAGCGAGTCAGTTGCAGATGTGTGGGGGTAGGAGGAGTTCAGGAAGCTTACAGAAGTCATGATTGGGTAGAGGTCTCCATCCTGGAGGCCGACGGCACAGCGGTCATCTGACCACACATTTTGAATGTGCCCGTCAACCTCTGGGGAGGGACATACTGCAGCAGTATTGCGCTACCCTAACTTTTGGATAATGGCCCTACCACTTAAATGGCTCACAGATGAGCCGGTGTGGGTGGAACAATGGCCCATAGTTGGGGAAAAGTTAGAAGCCTTGAAGCAGCTTGTTAAAGAGCAGCTAGAAGCGGGACACATAGAACCATCTACCAGTCCCTGGAATTCACCAATTTTTGTCATTAAAAAGAAGTCTGGTAAATGGAGACTTCTTCATGATCTAAGAGAGATCAATAAATGCATTCAGCCCATGGGTCTGCTTCAATGCAGGATGCCCAATCCCAGTGTGATCCCCGAAGGGTGGGAGATCCTAATCGTAGACTTAAACGACTGCTTTTACACCATCCCTTTAGATCCTAGGGACAGGGAAAGGTTCGCTTTTGCGGTGCCTGTCACCAATCACAGGGAACCAACCCAACATTATGCATGGAAATATTTGCCACAGGTGATGCTCAACTCGCCCACCTTATACCAAATCTATGTCCATGAGGCATTGGAAAAGTTCTGGAACCTGCACCCCAAAGTCTTAGTTTGCCATTTCATGGAGGACATATTGATTGCAGCACCCAAATTGGGTAGCGACATGTTTTGTGACCTTCAAAATTCATTGGGGAACAAAGGCTTGATAATTGCCCCAGAAAAAGTTCAGAGAACCGAACCCTATTCTTACTTAGGTCACTGGTTACTCTGTTCTTTTGCAGCACCAATTTTGCCAAAAATTAACCTCAAAGACTGCGTAACGCTAGTGAAACTCCAACAAATTTTAGGAAACATGAATTGGGCAAAGCCCTATTTTAAAATTAGCACTGATCTTTTAAAGCCGCTTTTTTCACTACTAACACTAGGAAAACAGCCGGCAGATCGAATCCAAATTCTGAGAGAGGCGAAATAATCTCTCCAGGAAGTCAATCACATACTCTGCCACTGTTGGGTAGACATGATTGGCAAGGGGTCATTCACCCTCACGCTAAATCTGTACATCATTAGAACAGGCATCATGTTCGCGGGAGCTCTAGGCACAGACTACAGCAGGGGGGGGCGAACATCGTGGAATGGGTGTATTTACCACATACACTTCCAGGAACATCGTTCCTCCACAAGAACTGGTAGCCACAGTCATCCACAAAGGAAGGCTTAGAGCTAGGGACAGTTCAGGACATGACTTAGCCAAGATAGTTATGCCCTTTAATAAGGAACAGACACGCCAGCTGATGCAGCTTGGAGATACCCTCCCGATTGCATTAGAAGGCTTTACAGGCAACTTGGCATATCATTTGCCAAGGGATCCCAGACTTGTCTCGCTTCAGACTGAGACAGTCGAATTACAAAGCATGCTGTCTCTAACTCCACTTTAGGGAGCCAAGACAGTATTCACAGATAGGGGGAAAGCATATGGGGTTCTCACTTGGCATGAGGAGCAGGCTTGGTGAACACTACTGATACTTCCGCAGAAATCAGCGCAGAGAGCGGAATTAGCAGCAGTGAACCTCGCCTTAAGAACGTTTGATCAAGAGCCATTGAATATAGTCATGGACAGTCAGTAAGTCCAGAATTTAATTCACAACTTGCTGGGGGCTTACATCACTCCGGCCATAGACAGGAATTTAATGAGCCTATTCCTGACCATGCAATTTCATTTGCAAAACCGCAAGGAAGCGCTCTATGTAGCTCATATTAGGAGCCACCAGGATTTGCTGGTCTGATTTCAGAAGGTAACAGCAGGGCTGACTCAGCGGTCAAGGAAGCACATCAAAGATTAGTCTTGGGAGTCTTTATGACCCCGATCCAGAGCCATGCATTCTTTCATCAGAATGCTAAAGCTCTCACAAGGCAGTTTAACCTGCCATTGTCACAAGCACAAGACATTGTGTGTTCTTGCTCGCAATGCGCAGGAGCACTGGGGGGGAGGGTCATGGGGGGTAAATCCACAAGGGACAGAAGCTAACCAAATTTGGCAAATGGACATCACACATGTTCCACAATTTGGGAGATGGCAGTATATGCACATCTCCATTGACACATTCTCGCAGTTCGCCTGGGCCATGGCCCAGAAGGGCGAAACTGCGGCCCATATAGAGCAACATCTATTGTCATACTTTGCAACCATGGGCAAACCAGGTCACTTGAAGACAGATAATGCACCAGCTTATAGTTCCAGACAGCTAGCCACATTCCTAGCCACTTGGGACAGAAAGCACACATTTGGCATTCCATACAATCCCCAAGGACAAGCCATTGTCGAAAGGGTGAACCGGACATTAAAGTCCTATATGAAAAAACAAACAGAAAGGGAGGAGATAATCCCCCCAAAGAGCCAAGGTCAGGCACAGCAACGCCTGCACAAAGAATTGTTCACTTACAATCACTTAAATATTTTTGCTGACTGCACTCCGCAGGAGAAGCATTTCCAAAGCTGGGAAGCTCTCCCGCACCCCATGGTTTGATTCAGAGTGCCACCAGACCCCTCTTGGAAGGGTCCAGCACCCTGATAACCTGGGGATGAGGCTATGCAGTGATTATGTCTCCTACAGGTACTATTTGGATTCAGGCCTGCTGTGTGAAGCCGTACTTCGAACTGCATGGCATGGAACCAGGCTGCCCCAAACCATTGCCAGAGATGGAGGACATAGACCTGATGATGGGACGGAGGCGGGGCAAGGGACACTGGCCATGACAGCCCAGGATGGAAGAGCCGAGAGTGACATGGGGAATGTCACCCTGTGTGATGATGCCATGACAATTTTGCAAGAGAACCACTCTGAGCCCACTCCGCACAACATGGTAGCTGCGGTCTTGGCTCAGATCACTATTGCAAGATAATCTGGCCAGACACTGTTTTCTCATGATGTGCCTGAAATATCACAATATCAATTTCATCATTTTTGCCTCCAGAGGTTGTTCAGGCTTGATTTGCTCTTGGTCCTGGTTCTTTATCTATCTGACTGTGGGTTGCTCACAGGAATAATTGGCCAAATCTTTCCCCAGGGGTTCACTCGGCTTTCGACAGATCCGGGTACCAACCGGGCTTGGCATGAAAGGAAATTGGGGTGCGGGCTACTTAGCTAGTTTGGGAGTGAATTATAAGGCCTTGGCTGATGGCTACAGTAGAAACAGGGCAAAACTGGGATGAGGGCTCTAGTAGAGCCACAAGACCTTCAGCTGCTGGCTGCAATTAAGCTGGGCAAACAAGCCAAGCCAGACAGTGGACAAAGTTAGACGGCCGGAGTCAATACACTTAAAACTCCGAGATTAGGACAGGAACAATGGGTTTCATCAGCCCAAACCTTAATTAACTGCAATCTGTCCATTAACCACAGGGCAATGTCCATGAGCAGGTATTATCTCTGACCACCGGAAAATGCCATGTATGCAAGCCTTCTGTATTAGGGGTTCACGCGCATCATAGGCACATATCACCCCAAGGCAGGGTAATAAATACATACCCCCGACTCTCGTCAGGGCTGGACTTCACCACACACCTTCCTTCCAAACCAGCCATTCCAACACTGACAGTCTAGGGTATCTGCAGAGATCTCCTCCAGCACCCAATTTCAAATGAATCAATTTTTGGGTCATATTTCTTTACTGTTCAACTTTTTCTTAGTTTCCTAGAAAGACTGGTATGAAGCAGATTCAGAGACAATTAAGCCATATAAACCATATTTATCTCCTGTATCAGTATAATAGTTTGACTGAGGGTCTATTATAGGAGCACACAAAGGGAATAACTCAACAAAAATAACATGATATTATTTGACTCAGAGTTCCCCAAAGTCCTGATAATTATTTTTCCATTTCAAGTAGCAGCAGTAAGGTATGTTTCCTGCAGTTAATGTGCTCCATTGAGAGACATGAACATCTGTTATTCTTGGTCATGCTGGATTTTGTCACTTCCCACTGACATCCTCATTCCCTTTCTTTTCTGTACTGGGTTGCAATATTCCCCTCTCCCACATTGAAACTAGTATTTTTCCACACACACCAATATTTGCACTGAGCACACCTTTCAAATGTATATGTTTTTATTCATGTACATTGTTTAAACATATGCAAAAATGTGTATTTATTTTTTTTCCTTGAGAGTACACCTTGTCTTGGAAATGTTTATGTTTTTTGGATTTATACCCTGCTCTACTCAAGCACAAGGCCAACTCAGAGTGGCAATACAACAGATTCATATACATACAAATTACAACAATATAATGATACACATAATCACAGATACCAAATAAATAATCAGAAAAATCCACAATGGTACAAAATATCAACACAACATCAAAGTATCAGCAATCAATAATTACAATTGAAATTACAAGGTGTGAAAAACATCAAAATACAATGTCAAAGGCATTACAAAACAAAAGGGAAATCTCATTTCAGAGGCCCCAAAAAGACCGCCCACAGCAGAACCACCCCAAAAACAGAGTCAAAGTCTACCACCCTTGTCCTCCTCCTCACGGTGGCGGTGTCTTCCGAGCTCCCTGTGGCCTTGGGGAGCTCGCTTTATCCTCCTGGTGGTGATGGGGCCGGGAGGGCATGGTGACTAAGGCGGCGGTGTCTTCTGAGCTCCCCGTGGCCTTGGGGAGCTCTCTTTATTCCCCCCCCCCGCAATGGTGGGGTCGGGAGGGCGCAGCATCATCTTCCATTCATCATACATAGGCAAGGCTTCTGTATGATGAAATCCATTCCTCATACATATGCAAGGCTTCTGATGAGCTTATGGCATGCATGGATTCCTGCCCTATAGTATTTATGAATATTTCACTTACCTGAGGCAAGCTATTCAGTGGTTCTTGAGAATGACACCAGCTAGGCCTGTGATACAAGGAAAACACTTAAAAGCTATCTAAACAGCCTTCTCTGAACATATACAGCCTAAAAATGCAACTCCCCTCTAGAACTAAATGGGCATATTCTAGGATTACATGTGTCCTTGGTGCTTATTTTCATGTGTATCACACTGTACAAAGTTTTTTTTAAAATATAGCTCTGCCTTTACATTCCCACATTTTTATCCTTGCAGTGTACACCTAAATCCTTTGGTATGTTAAAAGAGAACTATAGTTGTGAAGTATTAGACTGCTGTACAAATATCTGTACGAGTGGCTACACAACCCCTTACTGTTCTGGTTCAGCTGAAGAAATTATCAATTGCTTGCACAAATCCTTGTGCAATCACTTTCACAACCAGTGTTGTGTTGTCCATGAAAATACATAATTGGTAAAGCGGTGAGCCTTGGGGTAGAATGATGATATTGTTGGATTTCTAAAATTGTTTTTATTATTGTTTGGGAAGAATAAATCTGAATTATAAGTCAGATAAAGATGAAATGAAATGTTTCCTGGTTCTGGTTGAATTTGATGTTTGGGGCATCTCTGACTTCTCTTCAGCTTTATTTTGGAACTCTGAGAGCTTGTGATCCTTGTGTTCCCTTCACATGTGTCTGCCTTTTGTATTATTTTATACAAACCTCCCTATGACGTAACATTTTCCACTGAGGCTCTGCTCCTACAATCATCTTCAGTACAGGTAGTGTTCTGTGAAACAATATAAGTGAGAGCATTTTCCCATGACCACTTGTCTTTGGAACACCTTCTTTATGGAAAGCGTCCACTTCAGTAGTCTTTGTATAATTTTACCAAGGCACATGAACTCTCTCCAATGTTTTTAGGGTTTTGTTTGCTGCTTGTCGTGTCCGGCCCTTATGAACAATAGTCCAGGCAATGATGAACAGAACAACAACAGGAGTTTATTGAACAGTCTTTCAGGTTACACTTACACGGTGCTCCAGACATCAGATGGCTACACAAGTCCCATGTAGTCGGTCCCTCGTGTTTCCTATCATAGAGGCAGTGACTAAGCTACACCTTGGTGTGATATAGAGAAGACCTTGGTGCGTATAGAGGAGACCAGGCTTAGCCCGATGCTGGCTAACCTGTGCAGTGATAGGAAGTGTAGTTCTGGTCCAGTCCCACCCTTGTTTACCCGTGGGGCTTATATAGTGTCCTCCTGGTGGTGACTCCTTGCTACAATGTAGTAACCTGCCGGAGAATCATAACCAACTAATCATAACAGGATATATAAGTATTAACCAATCAGGAGCAGGATCCAAAGTTGTAACCAATTACAGAACTCTAATTAGCAAAATGAGCGTGCCAAGAGAGGGAGATTGCATGCCAACTTTAGCTCCTAATTTGAATGGAGGGAAACTGCCATTTGATCTTTTGCAAGGCATTGCTTGAGCAACTTGCAATTCTGCCTTAATACACAACTTTCCTCTCCCCACCCCCTTAGATTTTTGTACGGCTACCTATGATGAACTATGATACCAAATCCTCATCTGATGAACCAACTAACTCACAAACTTTAAGGTCCTGAAGCCACTCGGTACCCACTAGGATTGTGTCCAGTAACCTGTCTATTTTACTGATGTGCTGCCACAGCGCAGACACAGAACCTTTCATCAGTGGGGGTTTTGCGTGTGTATGACCTATTGCAAACCAATCCTTCCTTGAGTGTAGCTCCTGGTCTTCGAGGGCTGATTTGCTTGTTGCTAACCCCATTTGTGTTGCATGTAATGATGTCTGCTGCTCCAAGTTCCTGGCCTATATTTCAAGAAGCAACCCTGGACCCAGGCTGATTATCTGCTACAGCCGAGGATTCCTCAGTAAGATCTGCTTCTGGGTTTTCTCCATGAGCTGCCAGCAATGAAGGGCTTGCTATGTGCTCCCCGGTATAGCCTGAGGAAAGCTCCCTTTGCCTCAGATCTTGGAAACCATGCACTTTCTGCCTTTTCCCCTCCAACTCTAGGGGACGTGAGTGCTCCTGCAACCCCCCTTTTCCTTCCCAGGATTGCGAGCCCGCACCCAGGTGCTCCCTTTCTTGCCAGCCCATTATCGGGGGATGTGAACACTCCTGCAGCCCCCCTCCAATCCCAGGGGATGGTGAGCCCTTATCTGCCCAAGGGGAACCAGAAAACCTCCTTTCTACGTGTGAATCATCGGTGCTGTGTTAAAGCACCCAAACCTCCGATACTTGACCACCAAAAATAACTACGCACAACCGCTTGCGAGCGGATGATATCAGTGGACTCCATTAACAAGTGCTGCAGTCACTTGTCCTGCAACCCACATGGAACAACAGTTTTGCACAGCCTGTACTAGCACCCACCCAAAAATGAGAGTTTCTCATGGTCATGGTAGTTAGACTTTCACTTCCACATTGTATGGAGGTGGTGGCCACCCAATTTCCACCCGCACAAAGATAACAAGGGGTCACTATTAGATGCTGTGGCAAAGTTCAGAGACAGTTTGAGGGAGGTGATTGATAAATCATTCCAAAAGTCAGGCTTTGCCGAGTCCAATGCAGCCAGTTCTTGAGACTCAAACAGTTCTGGACAGTCCATTTGTTGGGCAAAGTCACTGTCTTTGTGTGCAATGTGCGCATAATGGTAAAACATGGAACTTAACTCTCCAGTGGAGGAGTCGCTCCCCAGTGGCCCTTGGGACAAACCCTCCCCGGGTGGCAACAACACTTGGGGCTCATCCTCTATGCGAAGGACTGACTCACTCCCCCCCATGTGAATCCCCATAAAGTAAAGGCCTAGAGGACCGAACCACTGGGACCCTAGAATGTTTGTCTTACCCGATTTCGCAACCATGAGGAGAAGGTTTGTGAAGATATTGTTGTAGTGGACCTCAAAATTACCAATGCCCCACACTGGAACATTGCAACCCCGCAAGTCCACCAACTTGCCCTGTAGGCCTTTTAGCTTCGACTGTAGAGTTGGCGGAATGTGGTGATAGCCGCCCTTGGTCACGACGGAGAGGAAAGAACCTGAATCCACCTCAAAATGAAAGGAAACTCCTTTGATGTGGACATCCACAAAGAACCCATCATTTAGGTCTTGTCTCTTGTCATTGACCCCGAGGTTCGTAAAGACATGGCAATGCAGAACTATAGTTTCAGCGAACCTTCAATGCATTGCTTACACACCTTGGAGATGTGGCCCATCTTTCCACACCAGTGGCACTGCGTGCTCTTGAAGGGACATTCGGTGCGGAGGTGTCACCTCCCACAACCCTGGCATGGAGTAATGGACCCTGGCGTTGGCGCCTGTGTTCCCTGTAGAGAGCTTGAGAGGCCTTGGTGAACATGGCCAGAGGTTTGTGAAGAAGCAGCCACAGTCATTGCTGGACCTGGCAGTTCTTTACTTTTGAGGGCTGCTTTGCGTTGGAAGTGTTCACGCAGAGTGTGCAGCAATGCCGGCAGAGAGATTTGCTGCAGCATGTCTGGCGGCAACAACTTCGAGACAATGTTGAGAGTCTCCTACCCGCAGTGCGCCAAGAAGGTTGCCTTCCACAGAGATGGTTCGAGTTTTCTTACGGTGAAGTTGTTCTCCAGCTATACTTAGTAGTAAGGCCAAAGTCACGGCTTGCATGTGTTGAATGGTTGCATCCATAATGGGATTTGGTCAGCCATCTCGGTTTTCTCCAATCCCACCTTCGTTGCCAATGTCTTTATGGAAAGTGTCCACTTCAGTAGTCTTTGTATAATTTTACCAAGGCACATGAACTCTCTCCAATGTTTTTAGGGTTTTGTTTGCTGCTTGTCGTGTCCGGGCCTTATAAGCAATAGTCCAGGCAACAATTAACAGAACAACAAAAGGAGTTTATTGAACAGTCTTTCAGGTTACACTTACAAGGCACTCTGGACATCAGATGGCTACACAAGTCTCATGTAGTCAGTCCCTCATGTTTCCTACCTTAGAGGCAGTGACTAAGCTACACCTAAGCATACCCGTTGCTGGCTAACCTGTGCAGTAATGGGAAGTATAGATCCGGTCTGGCCCCACCCTTGTTTACCCGTGGGGCTTATATAGTGTCTCCCCAGCAGTGACTCCTTGCTACAATTTAGTAACCCACTTGACAATCATAACCAACCAATCATAACAGGATATATAAGTATTAACCAATCAGGAACCGGATATATAAGTATTAGCCAATCACAGAACTCTAATTATCATAATGAGTGTGCCAAGAGAGGGAGATTGCACGCCAAATTTAGCTCCTAATTTGGATGGCGGGAAACTGCCATTTCATCTTTTGCAGGGCATTGCTTGAGCAACTTGCAATTCTGCCTTAATACACAACACTGCTTTTCATTCTTTTTCTGGTATTGCCATTTCATTGAATGTTGGCCTGGAATCTTCACCTCATAAAGAATATTATGAAAATGTTTTGAATAGGAACAGATGAAAAAAAAAATCCTTTTTAATTTACAGTACTGTCTCTGCACATCTATGATGGAATAAAGAGAAATTTCTAAAAAGTAGAAGAAATCAAAATGAACCATTCTGTCTATCTAGACCAATGTTTCCCAATCTTTGGTTTTGTGGACTTCTATTTCCAAAAGCCTAAGTCAATTCCCCAAAGCACTGACCAGCCAATGTTCAGACTTAGGCTTCTGAGAATTCAAGTCCCCCCCCCCCCATGGGGCATGTGCCCCAAGTTAGGAACCACTGATCTAGACCCAGGGCTTTGAGTTCTTGGTTCTCCAGAGGGTAGGTTTGAACCTCTTTATATTTCATCACAGTACTGTTGAAATTCATGTCTGGCCGGACATCCAGCCTTGGCACCAGAGCAGTGGCAGTTCATGACTGGAGTCATGGGTTGGGGGGGGGGGGGAGGAGGCAGGCCCATGAAATGTTCTGGTCCGTAAGTCACCAAAGTGTCAGACATTCCCCATCACTGTTTAACCATGTCTTCTGCTACCTACAAACCAATGATCATTCTTGAAGAAGATATGAAATGCTGATATATGTTTGTAAAGCTCGTTCCCAATTCCACTTTAAACAATTGTTTTTTTAATGTAACATTATCAGATACCACATATCCATTGTCTGGTTTTTGGCCAAATGCCTTGAATTCTGCATATGAAAGTTAAAAATAAAAAAATCAAAGCAATAAAATTACCAATTAGGTAGATTAACAGCAGAAGCCCTACAATGGAAGCGCGGCGCCAAAATGGCCGCCACGCTCTTTGCGCCCCCCCCCCCACCGGACGAAACCATCCGGGTAGTTAGGGGCGTGGCCAGCACCCTAATAAAAGGGCTGGCCACGAGGCAGCCGTGCTGCCATTTTGGCGAACCGACGGAGCGGAGAAGTTTTTCCCCTCCACCCCCTCCCTAGTTAACAGTGTGATTCCTTGGTCGCTTCGGGGCCGGGTGGGAATTTTTGGCTGGGACTCGCATTGGCCCTTGAGTCCTGGTTTTTTCGCCCATCCCACACTGTTGCTATGGTTTGATATAGGGGTTGTTCTGTGCTGCTGTTGACTTTGGTCACATTGGCGGGTAGCACTGGTAAGGTAAACATTTATGACCCACAGGTATCCGGCAGGTTCGCAATTGACTGGACAACACTAGATAGGCATAAGTTGTTTAAACGTTGTCCGGTCAACGACGAACCAGGCAAGGGGGTGATGGTTACCACTAGACAGCTGGAATCACCCCCTGATTTTACGGATACACGTCAGAGGGTGGGGTCATTAGTTAGATATTGACTACGGTCAACAATTTGTTTGTTGTCAACAAACAAATTGATACAAATAGATACATTGTAACAATTGCCGTTGGCAATTTTGGGTGGTACCTTACCAGTGTTACTTCGGCCTGCTTGCCTTATGAATTATGATTGGTCGTTTTACCAATAGAAATTTATAATTCGGACTAGGGCTTGAATCAATAAATGTGGCCCATGCCGTTATCCACTTTCATTTGTGTCTGAGTCCATCATTGGGGGGGTGCGCCTGCAATGAGCCTTTTGTTCATTATTTTCCAGAAGAGAGAGGGAATGTGATCTCCAAACTACACGTTTTGTAGAGATTATAAATTGATTGGCAGTTTTCTTTTTCATGCTCCACACACATTTGTTGCTTCTTAATAGTCTTATGTGACTCGAGGTGAACAGATGGTTTTAAGGAAGGCTTCTTTCCCAATGCTGGGTGGCAAGAAAGCTTACTGATAAAGATATCTTCCAGCTGACAATCATGTGAGGGCCAGGCTGACACATATATGTGCTAGCTAAAACATTAGTAAAACATGTGGTGTGTTGCAAAGACAGTTTGTCTCTCTGCCTGGTGATCCAACAGAAGCAGAATAGTTCCCTGTGACCCCAGCCAACCAATCTGTATGAACCCCAAAGGGCAGCATTTGCTTTGCCTTAGGAAGAGGTTATAGAAAACAAGCTTTTCTTGTCAAGAGACAACGGCATCTGACAAGGAAAAGACATACTTTATTAATAATTAAACATGATTTCTGGGGTCTGTTACTGATGGAATATTTAAGCATTTGTTCAGTCAATATCTGTGTCCCATTTATTATTCATTAAAGGTAAATACTAAATAATGCTTCTGGACCAAAATGTGTTACACCGAGATTATTAAGAGGACCCCGAGTTGATATATTATTTAGAAATCGATTAAACTTTTGTACAGATTTTAATGACTTAAATAGCCCCTCACATCTTTAAAGCTGACACCATGTTTCTTTCTTTCTTTCTTTCTATCTTATAAAAAATATGTGAGGAAGGAGGTTTGGAAAAAAGAACAACTGGGGAAAAAGCACCTCTCATGGAGTAGTTCTTGCTGAGTCACATGCTGACAATATCAGGCAGGTCTGCCTCGCACATCTACGAGTACTTTCGCCAATTTCTGATGTGAAAGAGTGGAAGCCTCCTGCTTTTAGCACCTGCTGTGCCATGTCAAGGTAACTTTGCTGCACTTCATTCTGGTGCTCTTGAAATCCAAGCCTTTTCATTTTCCTCCCTAGCTGTGCTTTGCTAACTCTTTTTTGAAGGGGTTTCATGTATGATTCATAGAGGTGACTATTTTTCCATTCCTTTTCTTCAGTGCTGGCAGCCACAGGGAAGGCCAAAGATCAAGAAAGTAGAACTTCACCTCCCTTCTTGTTCCATTGTTTGCTTCTCAGTGTTGGTAGAGTTCAGGGATGAAGTTTCCTTTCTTTCTGTTTTCTGCTTGTGGCAGTCTACCATACAGCAGTAAAATCATTGTGTAATATATGATATATTACAAAGTACTTAGATTTCTCCATTTCCCCCTTCTTCACTCTCTTTTGCCATGAGATGTGCAGCTTGTGGTCTTTCATGTTGCCCATCAACTCTAATCAGCCCCAGACAACATAGCCAATGGTGAAGCATTGTTGTCATGGAACAACATCCTGATAGAAGACCCACAAGTTGATGATTCATGTGCCTACCCCATATTACTAGTGAGGTACAAATAAAGACAACAGGGTTTGAAAAAGTCTCGTATTATCTAAGATTCATAAGTGACTGAAAATTTATTCTATTCAACCTTTGTGATTATTGGCACTTCCCAGGAAAATTATGTAGACACTGGAACCCAAGCACTACAAAGTGACTGGTCCTGCTATTGTCACAAAAAAAAGCTGCAGTCCTAATCCACTTTCATGGAGCGAGTCCCATTAATCAATTCTCTGTTCAATATTTACACACATGGAACTCCAACTGTGGAAGCTGCCACAATAATTTGATGAGGTGCTGGTTATTCTCTTGTTTATGTGCAGCCAGCACTTTGTCAGATCACCATGGTAAATTCTGTATTTGGAATTATGTAAATATTGAACAGAATACTGACTATTAAACCTTGCTTGCCAAAGAACACAGTATATAGGTTGTGGCTAACACAACCCATTGTTTCTTTTGGAATCTATTGCCCTTCATAGTTGAAAAGTTTCAAGTGGTAGTCACATTAGTCTGTGCAAGTATATCTGAGAGTAAATAAAACAGAGCAGTAAAAAATAAAAATAAAAGACAAAAATGTTTTGGCACCTTAAAGACAAATAATGTTGTGGCACCATCAGTGGACTTGGTCTGTGAAAGCTTATATTTAAATACAGCAGTTCGTCTTTAAGGTGTCACAACTTTTTTGTCTTTTTTTTTCTATTCTGTTTTATTTTTACTCTCAGATTTGGAATCTAAGTCACTACTGACTATTGATGTAACTTCAGCTCATTCCCAAATGTTCAGGTTCAATTCTTTAGGCAGGATGCTAACATGTAGGAGACAATAAGTCAAAAGCAAGTCCTATAGTATGACAATCTACAGCTGTCAGAAGCAAGGAAATAGGGTGGCTGTTCTCCCCCCAAGTTGCAACTCGAAGATGCAATATTAATACAACAGAAAGTATGCAAGCGCGGCGCCAAAATGGCCGCCGCGCCCTTTGCGGGCCCCCCCCCCCACAGGACAGAGAATCCGGGTAGTTAGGGGCGTGGCCAGCTCCCTTATAAAAGGGGTGGCCACGAGGCAGCCGAGCTGCCATTTTACCTCAGCGACGGAGCGGAGAAGTCTTTTCCCCTGTGTCTCCGTCGCTCTTTAGCTTACCGGGAAGCCTTTTTGGTAGCGGTTCTGCCTTGCTGGCTTCCCTTCTTGCTTCCGTGGAGATGCCTTCGAAGAAGAAGGCAGCTTCGAGTGCAGCTCGCGCTGTTAGGAGGCGCAACCCAGGTCGGAGGACCGCGGTGCCGCCTCCTCAGCAGCCGCCTTTGCCGGCCCCTGCCGGGGCCAGCGGAATGGGGTCTATTGCCCCTTGGCCCGATCAGAGTGCGGGCGCGGAAGGCGTTCCGGCCCGCGGCCCGCGAGCGGTGGACACCGCTCCTGCACCTGCCCACCCTGTTGGGCCTACTCATCTTGGGTCGCAGCCTCCCCCTGGGCCCTCTAGCCTTGGGGGGTGGTGCGGCCCCCTGCCTTGGCAGGTTTCTCCACCGACCCTGCCGGGCTTCGGTGCTGGCCAATGGCCATATTCGGGTCCTGGGGTACAGGGACCTGTACCCGCACCTGGACCAGGCGGGCCGGCCGGCCCTTTGCCCCTGGTCAACGTGGACACCTTACTGGCCCGCATCGCGGCCCTGGAAGCGTCGTTGGCTCGGGCCAGTCAGGCGGGCGCCCCCTTTGGGGTCCCTTTTGAGGCGCTGTCGGCAGGAGGTCAACAGCCGGCAGGGAGGGTCGAGCTGCTGCAGGCGCGTGGCGCGGTTTCGGCCACTGCCTCGCAGCTCCCCAGCCAGCAGCCAGGTGCGGGTCAAGCCCCGGTGATGAGCTCTACGTCGGTCGTGAGCTCCGACGCCCCCAGTGGGCCGGAACCCCCGGTGGGGGCGGCCCGCGGGGGTGCAGCATGTGAGTATACGGTGCAAGCGAGTACATCCACACACATCCCCAATATGGGGGGGGGTTTCAATGGCCTTGGCCTCGCGCGGGTGGTGCGGGGGCCACGCTATCGGCAACCCACCCGGCGACGACGACTGCCACCTTGGGTACTGGGGTGGGTACTTGTTCTTACACTCCGGGGAATGTGCTGGGGGTGGCTGGTTTAGCTCAAGCCCCTTTTACTAGGCCGGCTGTGCCTTTTTCGGCTTTGCCGACGGCGGGGTATTCCTTGCCACTAGGTGATCACTTGGCACAGACTACCAGAGAAAAGATATGGCGGGGGAAATACGTAGATATCTTCTCTCTCCTGAACAGAGAGCCCACCAAGGAGGAAAGGGAGGGACAGGATGAGAAGGACAAGGAGCAGGCACGCCGCCGTAAGCCGCCGCGTACCTGGGCCAATTGGCTCCCCGCTTATTTAATATACATGGCGGTGTATTTGAGGGCGCGGCCAGATTTGGCTATTCCCATGGTCCAATATTTGGACAATATATATAGGGCAATGGTTGATTTCCCGGGCCCCTCATGGCTAGCATATGATGAGGAATTCCGTATGAGGATTCCCCTCCACCCCGAGATGAGATGGGATGAGCCGTGCCAGAGGCTTTGGCTCTTGTATATGACGCCTACACGCCCTGCCCCGGGAGATAGATACCATTGCGGACATGCGGTCCAGCGAGCGGCTCCAGCGCAGGTTACCCGCCAGGCGGCGGGGCAGTGGGTTCCAGCCCGCCTGCTGTGCTGGACTTTCTCGTCCAATGGTTCCTGCAATAGAAAGAATTGCAGGTATAAGCATGAGTGTCCCACATGTTCGGGCCCCCACGCAGCCTCTGCCTGTCCCAGACCTGGGGGGGCACGAGGCAGAGGGAGGGGTGGACAGTGGGCTGGCAGGACTGCCTCGGATGGAGCTGGTTCTCCAAAAGGCCCCCTCCCCAATTAATGTGGACATGCTGGAGTGTTGGCTCGCATCGTACCCAAAGGGGGAGGATGGGGAGTATCTCCTTCAGGGTTTTAAGCAGGGATTCCGTATTCCTTTCATGGGTGATAGGTCCCCTCAGGATGCCCCCAACCTGTTATCCCTCAGAGGGAGGGAGAATGTGGCTGCGGCCAGCATTAAGAAAGAGTTAGATGCGGGCAGGGTCGCTGGACCTTTCCCTGCACCCCCGTTTCCCAATTTTAAGGTGTCGCCACTAGGCTTGGTCCCCAAAAAGTCCCTAGGCGAGTTTCGCCTTATTCATCATTTGTCCTACCCAGCCGGCCGATCGGTCAATGATGCTATTCCTGATGACCTCTGTTCAGTCAGGTATACATCGTTTGACCATGCATTGCGCATGGTACGCTCGTGTGGCCCGGGTGCCTTGCTGGCCAAGTGTGACATTAAGTCGGCTTTTCGCCTCTTGCCAGTGCATCCGGGCGACTTTGAGTTGCTGGGTTTTAAATTTAAGGGTGAATATTATTTTGATAAGGCCATGCCTTTTGGCTGCTCCATATCATGCTCGGCCTTCGAGCGTTTTAGTACCTTCCTAGAGTGGGCTTTCGTCCGCAGGTCAGGGTCCCGGTCTGTAGCCCATTACCTGGATGATTTTTTATTCGGGGGTGAACGGGGCTGGGACACGTGCACACGTCTCCTCAACACATTTCAGACGCTAATGAAGGAACTTGGTGTCCCTTTAGCGCCCGAAAAGACCGAGGGCCCATCTACCAAGCTAGTATTCCTGGGGGTTGAGATTGACACAGTAGTGCAGGCTTCTAGGTTGCCGGGTGATAAGGTGTCCAGGATAGTGGCCCTTATCTCGGAATTGCTGGCCAAGCGTAAGGCATCCCTGAGGGAACTGCAGGTGCTACATGGTCACCTCAATTTTGCCTGCAGGGTGGTCGTACCGGGCAGGGCTTTTGCCCGGCGCTTATGCGACGCCATGGCAGGGTTATCCAGGCCCCACCACAGAGTCAGGCTTACCCGGGGTATCAGGGCAGACATGTTTGTCTGGTTGCAATTCCTGAGGGAGTTCAATGGGGTCTCATTTTGGAGGTCTGACCTCCTGGCATCCCCCAATTTCCAGATCCAGTCTGATGCCTCAGGATCCCTGGGTTATGGGATGTACTTCAATGGGAAGTGGTGGGTGGCCACCGGCATGGGCAGGCACAGGTCGCCTGCGGGATCTCACATACCTGGAATTTTTCCCTATTCTGGGGGCTTTGATGCTATGGGGCGAACAGTGGGCTAATTCGGTGGTGCATTTCTGGTGCGACAATGCTGCTGTTGTCCACATTGTCAATGCACAGACTTCCAAATCGCCCAGGGTTATGGAACTAGTGCGCCATTTTGTGCTGCGCTGCCTGCGCCTCAACGTCTTGTTCAGGGCCAGGCATGTCCCTGGGATTAATAATGATATTGCTGACGCTTTGTCCCGCCTGCAGATCTCCCGGTTCCGTGCCTTGGCCCCGGATGCGGAGGAATTTCCCTCGCCACTCCCGGACGAGATCTGGATTATTGGCAAGGAGAGGTGAACCGGGCGATTGGCCTGTCACTAGCGCCACGCACGCGTAAGGCGTACCAACAAGCATTCAATTCTTACAGGGCATTTTTGGCTCAATGTCACCTGCCAGAGACCTGGCCTATCCCGGTGGACCATGTTCTGCGGTTCATGGTTCACCTGCATGCACAGGGCCTCGCACCTCGCACCATAGCATCCAAGCTCTCGGCGTTGGCTTTTATGGCCAAAGTGGGAGGTCATGTGGATACCACCTCTGACTTCCGTGTGAGACATGTTTTGGAGGGGTGGGTGCGTGGGCGCGGGCGTTGCCCGGACGACCGGCACCCTATTTCCCCAGGGGTTCTTACCCAGTTGGCCCGGGGCTGGCCAGGCCTCTGTTTTGATCATTATGAGGCAGCCCCTTTTCCATGCAGCCACAACGGTGGCATTTTTTGGAGCGCTCCGCGTCAGCGAACTCGTGATGCTGTCTAAGGCGGATGCAAGTGGTAGGGCACTGGAACTCGAAGATGTCTATGTAGCCAAAGACTGGGCCCAGTTGAGGATACGCTCCTCTAAAACAGATCAGCATGGCGTAGGCAGTGGTGTAAGACTGCTACGTTGTTCTTTGGCAGACATCTGTCCGGTTGGTGCCCTACAGGAATTCCTGGCACTGCGTGGCATACACCACGGCCCGTTTTTCTGTCACCAAGATGGGTCTCCCCTTACTAAATTTCAGTTTTGGAAGGTGACAGCCAGAGCCCTCACCAGGGTGGGCCTACCAGGTGCCCGTTATGGCACACATTCGTTCCGTATTGGTGCAGCCTCTACAGCAGCTGCTTTTGGGTACTCTGGGGCTGACATACGCAGCATGGGGAAGTGGGGCTCGCAATGTTTTCAGTTTTATGTGCGCCCACTCCCGCCATGAGTACCAATCCAGTCACCTTACCGCCTTTTTTCTCAATTTTCTTACAGACCCTGGGTGTCGTATTACACCGGTGACAGTATGGCTGGTGGGCCACAGCTATGTGCACAGGGCAGCGCGTTACGCTGCGGCGACAGAGTGAGGACCCCGACTGGGACTGGGTGAACACGCCAGTCTCACATGGCATGGTAAGCCTGGGATGTTATGGCGGGAGCTGCGGCCTTTCCTTTTTTCTGGCCTGGGTGCTGACCCGCCTGACATTCTCATTATCCACCTGGGGGGCAATGATTTGGGCCAGGTCACCGGCTTATCGCTCAAGCATGCGATTTGCGAGGAACTCGCCTACTTGCATTATGTCTGGCCTGCCACAACCCTGGTTTGGTCGGACATTGTCCCGCGCCATTCTTATAGAGGGGGCGTTAACCTCCTGGCCCTTGACCGCGCTAGGCGCACGGTCAACAGGGCGGTGGCGCGGTTTCTTGCCGACAGGGCTTGGGGACGGGTCAGTCATCACCCCGATATTAGCCTACAAAATTATGACTTGTACGCAGGGGATGGGGTCCATCTGTTGCGAGGAGGTATGGACCTCCTGTTGGGTGATTGGCGAGCAGGCCTGTTGACTGAGCTGACGGTCTGGGGGGGGGGCGTCAGGTCTTCTTTGAAGCCCCTCCGTGTGGCGGGTAGCACTGGTAAGGTAAACAGTATGACCCACAAGTATCCGGCAGGTTCGCAATTGACTGGACAACACTAGACAGGAATAAATTAGTTAAACGTTGTCCGGTCAACGACGAACCAGGCGATGGGGTGATGACGATTGCTAACCAGCATGCATCACCCCTGTGATTTCACGGATACGCGTCAGAGGGTGGGGTCATGAGTTAGTTATTGACTACGGTCAACAATTTGTTTGTTGTCAACAAACAAATTGATACAAATTGATACATTGTAACCAATTGCCGTTGGCAATTTTGGGGTGGTACCTTACCAGTGTTACTTCGGCCTGCTTGCCTTAGGAATTATGATTGGTCGTTTTACCAATACAAATTTATAATTCGGACTAGGGCATTGAATCAATAAATGTGGCCCTATGCTGTTATCCACTTTCAATGTTGTCTGTGTCCGTTATTGGGGGGGTGCGCCTGCAATGCAAGCGCGGCGCCAAAATGGCCGCCGCGCCCTTTGCGGGCCCCCCCCCACAGGACAGAGAATCCGGGTAGTTAGGGGCGTGGCCAGCTCCCTTATAAAAGGGGTGGCCACGAGGCAGCCGAGCTGCCATTTTACCTCAGCGACGGAGCGGAGAAGTCTTTTCCCCTCCACCCCCTCCCTAGTTAACAGTGTGATATTTGGTCGCTTCGGGGCCGGGTGGGAATTTTTGGCTGGGACCCATATTGGCTTCCGGGTCCTGGCTTTTTTGCCCATCCCACACTGTTGCTATGGTTTGATATAGGGGTCTTTCTGTGTTCCTGATGTTGACTTTGGTCACATTGGCGGGTAGCACTGGTAAGGTAAACAGTATGACCCACAAGTATCCGGCAGGTTCGCAATTGACTGGACAACACTAGACAGGAATAAATTAGTTAAACGTTGTCCGGTCAACGACGAACCAGGCGATGGGGTGATGACGATTGCTAACCAGCATGCATCACCCCTGTGATTTCACGGATACGCGTCAGAGGGTGGGGTCATGAGTTAGTTATTGACTACGGTCAACAATTTGTTTGTTGTCAACAAACAAATTGATACAAATTGATACATTGTAACCAATTGCCGTTGGCAATTTTGGGGTGGTACCTTACCAGTGTTACTTCGGCCTGCTTGCCTTAGGAATTATGATTGGTCGTTTTACCAATACAAATTTATAATTCGGACTAGGGCATTGAATCAATAAATGTGGCCCTATGCTGTTATCCACTTTCAATGTTGTCTGTGTCCGTTATTGGGGGGGTGCGCCTGCAATAGCCTTTGGCTGCATTCTAATAAACTACACAATTTACTGCAGCTGCCCTGCTGTGTAAATGAATACCATCTTCTCACCTGTCACGCCACGAGACAGGTGAAAATAACTCCCTTTCTGGATTTGTCCATAGAGAATTATCACAGACATTTGCCCCAGAGCTCTTCCAAATTAAAAGTGAAGAAAGCAGACAAAGTGTAAGTATCTGCCCCTTTGTAGAAGGGACATTCACTGATAATGGTTGCACTGTATCAGAATACCTAGCTTTAGGTACTGAAATGTAGGTATGGAAGGAGATGAAGCTGGAATCTCATAGCAACACCTTTGTTGAGAGAGGAGCTAATTCAAACATAGTTTAAGTCCTGAAAGAGAAGTATTTTAATAACACCTGTGTAAAGCTGCTGAGGTCTTGTAAAGAGTGCTGTTCGTTAAGGTTATTGCCCACAAGAGTCTGGCAAAGAGTGCTGTCCTAAATCTGCTGTGCTCTAATTGAAATCTTTTGAAAACAAAGTGATATCATTTTGATCATAGCTCAGCTCCTTTATGCAAGAGTGAACTATCTCCAGCTACAACTGAATTTAGTTATGTTGAAAAACATAACAGAATTGGACAGATACTATGTACCTGGTGAAAAATTACTATCTTCTTAAAATATTTGAAAATGGATGAACACCAACAATGGTAAACAAAGATGTGGAGACCTTGGGTTCCAATGAAATGTGCTAGTGATTTGCAACTGAGATACAGCAGATGGGATTTGTTGTTATGTGCCATCTAGAGACTTATGACCACTTTGTAATAGATCTCCAAAATTTCCTTTCCTCGACAACAACCGCTCAGCTCCTCTAAACCCAACCCTGTGGCTTCCCTCATGGAGTTAACCCATATTGTGTTTGGTCTTCCTCTTTTCTTCCTTCCTTCCATTTTTCATCTTGGAGGGGAGTAAGGAGGTGTAGAAATCTGCATTAACCTGATTACTAAAAACAAAGTTTGTGGTCAGCAAGTAGACACATATTTTAATTTTATACAATTTAGAGGAACCACACATTTCATCTTTTCTTCTTTTCCAAAGTATATATACTGTAGGAAATGTGCATAACTTAAAATGCATAGATTATGAGAAAGTGCAAAAACTCTTTAGTAAATAGGACAATAGTGTGCCATCTGATCAATTGTGACCTATGGTTACCCTTTTATGGTCTCATACATATAGAGTTGTTGTTGTTCAGTCGCACAGTCAACTCCGACCCTTTGCGACCCCATGGACCTTTTTCCTCCAGGCTCCTCTGTCCTCCACCCTCCTCCTCAGCCCTCCCAGCTCTGTGCCCATTGTGTCTACAATACCATCTAGCCATCTCATCCTTGGCCTCCCCCTTCTTCTTTTGCCCTCCACCTTTCCCAACATCAATGCCTTCTCAAGTGAATCCTCCCTTCTCATTTGATGTCCAAAGTATTTTAGCTTCATCTTTACTATTTGACCTTCCAATGAGCAGTCAGGGTTAATTTCTTCTAAGATTGACCTATTTGTTCTCCTTGCTGTCCAGGGGACTCTCAAAACCCTCCTCCAACACCACATTTCAAAGGCATCTATTCTTCTGCGTTCAGCCTTCCTAATTGTCCAGCTCTCACATCCATACATTACTACTGGGAAAACCATTGCCTTGACTATTCTAATTTTTGTTGCAATGTGATGTCTCTGCTTTTCACCATGTTCCCCAGGTTTCTCATCGCTTGTCTCCCAAGAATCAGTCGCCTTTTTATTTCATGGCTACAATCCCCATCTGCAATGATCTTTGATCCTAAGAAAGTAAAATCTGTCACTGCTTCTACCTCTGTTCATCACCTCCACCGTGTATTCTTTAGGGATGCTGTCTAGGTGATATCTTTTTGGTCTCCGTGTTTTCCCTATTTTCTTTAGTCTAAGCCTGAATTTTGCGATCAGTAGGTTGTGATCTGAGCCACAGTCTGCTCCAGGTCTTGTTTTTGCTGACTGTATGGAGGTTCTCCATCTTTGGCTGCAGAGTATGTAGTCAATCTGGTTTCGGTGTTGGCCATCTGGTGATGTCCATGTGTAAAGTCGCCTCTTGTGTTGCTGGAAGAGAGTGTTTGCTATGACCAGTGCGTTCTCTTGGCAGAACTCTATCAATCTTTGCCCTGCTTCATTCTGTGTTCCAAGACCAAATTTGCCTGTTATTCCCTCCACTTTTTGATTTCCTACTTTGGCATTCCAGTCTCCTAATATAATTTGGACATCATTTCTTGGTGTCTGTTCTATGAGGTGTTGTAAGTCCTCATAGAACTGGTCCATTGTGGCTTCATCTGCACCAGTGGTTGGTGCGTATATTTGGATCACAGTGACATTGAAAGGTTTGCCTTGAAATCTGACTGACATCATTCTGTCATTTTTGAGATTGTATCCCATTACTGCTTTTCTCACTCTTTTATTGACAATTATGGCTACTCCATTTCTTCTAAGGTTTTCTTGCCCGCAGTAGTAGATATGATGGTTTCCAGAGCTGAATTCACCCATCCCTGTCCATTTTAGCTCACTGATGCCCAAGATGTCAATGCTTATTCTTTCCATCTCATTTTTTACCACTTCCAGTTTTCCTTGATTCATAGACCTCACATTCCATGCCCCTATGCAGTATTGTTCCCTGCAACACTGTATTTCTCCTCCCCCTTTCGTATCCCTCCCCCTTTTCAGATCTGCTGTGCTGAGCATCCCCTTGTTTTGCCTTTTGTTTTGGTCCATAGGGTTCTCTTGGCAAACTTTGTGGCGTGCCTTGCCGGTCTCTACGCTAGTCTTTTCCCATCACACATGTTATCATAGTTTAAACAGTTTTAAAACAAAGTATTATCATGCACAATATCACAGTTTATTACATAGTATCAAAGTAAAAGTTGAACTAATTAGTGAAAGGGAAAGAAAGAAAGAAAAAAAGTCCACTATATCAGGTCTCTATGTAAGTCAGTTTCTTGTACAGTCACTATGTCAGTTGCCATAAGCCATCTATGTTTAGTCAACTATATTGCAGGCGCACCCCCCAATAAAGGACTCAGACACTGATGAAAGTGGATAACGGCATTGGGCCACATTTATTAAGAACATAAGAACATAAGAACATAAGAACAGCCTTGCTGGAACAGGCCACAGCCCATCCAGTCCAGCATTCTGTCTCACACAGTGGCTCACCATTTCCTTCAGGGTATTCCCAAGGAGATGCCTTCACCTGCTTAGGATTCCCTGGAAATGGCATTGAGAGATATCCTGCCTATCTCTCCAACCCGGAGGTTGTCCTTAGGTAGCCATAATTATAGCCATTGATAGCCTTGTCCTCCATGAACTTGTCTAATCCTTTCTTGAAGCTGTGAAGACTGACAGCTGTCACCACTTCTTCTGGCAGGGAGTTCCATAGACCAGTAATCCTCTGGGTGAAAAAGTACTTTCTCTTATTTGTTTGAGAACTAGTACCCAAAAGTTTCATGGAGTGTCCCCTAGTTCTAGTGTTGTGCGATAGGGAAAACAGTTTTTCCTTATCTACCTTGTCCACACCATGCATGATTTTATAAACTTCAATCAGGTCACCTCTTAGACGCCGTCGTTCAAGAGTGAAAAGGCCCAACCGTTGCAGCCTCAGATGGTAAGGAAGGTGTTCCAGTCCCCTAATCATTCTGGTTGCCCTCCTCTGTACTTTCTCCAACTCCATAATATCCTTCTGGAGGTATGGCGACCAGAACTGTACACAATATTCCAGATGGGGCCTCACCATAGATTTATAAAGAGGCAAAATGACACTTGCTGACTTATTTTCTATACCCTTCCTAATGATCCCTAACATTGAGTTTGCTTTTTTCACTGCTGAGGCACACTGGGTTGACACCTTCATTGAGCTGTCCACCAGGACACCAAGGTCCCTTTCCTGGTTTGTCGCAGAGAGTTCAGACCCCATCAGTTTATAAATGTAATTGGGGTTTTTTGCCCCAACATGCATCACTCTGCACTTACTGATGTTGAAGCTCATTTGCCACTGTTTTGCCCACTCCCCCAGTGTCAAGAGATCCCTCTGGAGCTCTTCACAATCTCTCACAGTTTTCACTACCCTGTATAATTTAGTGTCGTCAGCAAATTTGGCTACCTTGCTTTTTACTCCTACCTCTAGATCATTTATGAAGAGGTTGAAAAGCAGGGGTCCCAGTACTGAACCTTGGGGGACCCCACTCTTTACTTCCCTCCACTTGGAGAAGTGTCCATTTAGTGCTACCCTCTGTTTCCTGTCCCTTAGCCAGTTGCTGATCCAGGACAAGACCTGTCCCTTTATTCCATGACTGGTAAGTTTATTCAAGAGCCTTTGGTGTGGGACCTTGTCAAAAGCCTTCTGAAAGTCCAGATAAACAATGTCAACTGGATCCCCCTTATCCACATGCTTGTTGACACTCTCAAAAAATTCCAACAGATTAGTGAGGCATGATTTGCCCTTGCAAAAGCCATGTTGGCTCTCCTTTAGCAGTGCCTTCTCTTCTATGTAACTATTAATTCTGTCTTTTAGGATGGTTTCCATCACTTTACCTGGGACACATGTCAAACTGACAGGCCGGTAATTTCCTGGATCACCCCTGGATCCTTTTTTGAAAATTGGTGTTACATTCGCTACCTTCCAGTCATCAGGCACAAAGCCTGATTTGAGGGAAAGATTATATATTTTGGCTAGGATATCAGCAATTTCATCTTTAAGTTCCCTGAGAACTCGTGGATGGATGCCATCTGGTCCTGGGGATTTGTTAGTGTTTAGCTTAACAAGACATGCAAGGACCTCCTCCCTGGTTATTTCTATCTTGCTTAATTCTTCGGTTTCCCTCCCTACGAAGATAAGCTCTGTTTTGGGCATGTGGTCTCTGTCTTCTTCAGTGAATACTGAAGCAAAGAATTCATTGAGTCTCTCTGCAATCTCTGTTTCCTCTTTAATAACCCCTTGCCTTCCATTGTCATCTAATGGTCCAATGGCCTTCCTAGTTGGGTTCTTACTTCTAATGTACTTAAAGAAGTCTTTGTTATTTCTCTGAGTATTTTTAGCTATACGCTCCTCAAAGTCTTGCTTTGCTTTCCTGATTGTTGCCTTGCATTTGTTCTGCCAGAATTTATGTTTCTGCCTGCTGTCCTCATTTGGACAAGCCTTCCATCTTCTAAATGAGCTTTTCTTGCTCTTGATCACTTCCCGAACAGCTCCTGTAAGCCACATCGGAGTCCTCTTGGACCTGGCAGTGCCCTTTTTCCTTTTGGGTATGCATTCCAATTGAGCCTCTGTTATTGTTTTTGTAAACAGCCTCCATGCCTCTTGGAGTGTTCGGACTCTCTCAATTTTCCCTTTCAGTTTCTTTTTTACTAGTTTCCTCATCTTTGGGAAATTTCCTTTTTGAAAATTTAAGGTCTCTGTGTTAGATTTTATCAGTGACTTGCGGTCTATGATCAAGTTAAACATAATTGAGTTGTGGTCACTGTTCCCTATTGGATCAGTCACATTAACATCTTGCACCAGATCCTGAGTATTACTCAGGATCAAGTCAAGGATTCTTGTACCTCTAGTTGGGTCTTCAACCATCTGTCCCAGGGAACAATCATTGAGCATATCTAGGAACTTTATCTCTTTATCATGTGCTGAACAACAGTTCACCCAGTCTATGTGAGGGTAATTGAAGTCCCCCATTATAACCAGGCTTCCCTTCCTGGATGCCTCCTTTACAACATTCTCCAACTGCCAGTCTCCCTCAAGAGTTTGGGTCGGAGGCCGATAGTATATGCCTACTGTTAGACCATCCTTGTGGCCTGGTACTCTTACCCACAGAGCTTCTAATGGTGACTCCAAATCACCTAGATATTCCAATTCATACGATTTTATCACTTCTTTGACATACAAGGCTACACCACCTCCTGTTTGCCCCTTCCTATCCTTCCTGTACAGTTTGTAGCCTGGGATAACTGTATCCCATTGGTTATCATCCGTCCACCAGGTTTCAGTGATACCAATAATATCAATATTTTTATCTATTGCTAAGTATTCCAGCTCCCCTATTTTGTTCCGGAGGCTTCTGGCATTTGTATACAAGCATTTATATATGCTTTCCTGATACAGTCTTTTGAGTCTAGTTGCATTGTTAGACTGCCTCTTGCATCCTTCTGCTAGAGTGCTGGTGACTAGCTCCTTGCTCTGCTCAGTAATTTTTGCATCCTCCTCACTACTCAAGTACACACTTTCCCGAACCGGATGCTGCCCAGCTCCTGTCGGCTTTCCCCCAGTTATCAGTTTAAAAGCTGCTCTGCAGCCTTTTTGATGTTGAGTGCCAGCAATCTGGTCCCATCATGGTTTAAATGCAACCCATCCCTCCTGAACAGATTTGGCTTGTCCCAAAATGTTCTCCAGTTCCTGACAAATCTAAAGCCCTCCTCTCGACACCACCGCCTCATCCACGCATTGAGGCTTCTGAGCTCTGCCTGCCTGGTAGGTCCTGCGCGAGGGACAGGCAGCACTTCTGAAAATGCTACCTTGGAAGTCCGGGACTTCAATCTTCTTCCTAACAACCTAAATTTGGCTTCCAGGACAGACCGCTTGGCCTTCCCAACATCATTAGTACCAACGTGTACCATGACAACTGGCTCGTTCCCAGTTCTCTCTAACAATCTATCTAGATTTCTTGTGATGTCTGCAACTTTTGCACCTGGCAGGCAAGTCACCATACGGTTATCATGTGCATCACAAATCCATTTCTCTGTATTTCTAATTATTGAATCGCCTAGTACAAGGAGCCTCTCTCCTGCAATCTGATTCATGCCCTAGTTCGAATTATAAATTTCTATTGGTATCCAACCAATTATAATTCTTAAGGTAAGCAGGCCGAAGTAACACTGGTAAGGTACCACCCAAAATTGCAAACGGCAATTGGTTACAATGTATCCATTTGTATCCATTTGTTTGTTGACAACAAACAAATTGTTGACCGTAGTCAATATCTAACTACTGACCCCACCCTCTGACGCGTATCCGTAAAATAACGGGGTGATGCATGCTGCCTAGCTCGTGCCATCACCCCATCGCCTGGTTCGTCGTTGACCGGACAACGTTAATCAACTTGTGCCTGTCTAGTGTTGTCCAGTCAATTGCGAACCTGCCGGATACCTGTGGGTCATAAATGTTTACCTTACCAGTGCTACCCGCCCATGTGACCAGAGTCAACAGCAGCAGTAGAACCCCTATATCAAACCATAGCAACAGTGTGGGATGGGCAAAAAAGCCAGGACCTGAGAGCCAATTGTAGGTCCCAGCCAAAAATTCCCACCCGGCCCCGAAGCGACCGAAATATCACACTGTTAACTAGGGAGGGGGTGGAGGGGAAAAACTTCTCCTCTCCTTCGCTTCGCAAAATGGCAGCTCGGCTGCCTCGTGGCCGCCCCTTTTATAAGGGTGCTGGCCACGCCCCCTAACTACCCGGATGTCTTCGTCCGGTGGGGGGGCCCCGCAAAGAGCGCGGCGGCCATTTTGGCGCCGTGCTTGCATTGCAGGCGCACCCCCCAATAAAGGACTCAGACACTGATGAAAGTGGATAACGGCATTGGGCCACATTTATTGATTCGTGCCCAAGTCCAAATTATAAATTTCTATTGGTATTCAACCAATTATAATTCTTAAGGCAAGCAGGCCGAAGTAACACTGGTAAGGTACCACCCAAAATTGCAAACGGCAATTGGTTACAATGTATCCATTTGTATCAATTTGTTTGTTGACAACAAACAAATTGTTGACCATAGTCAATATCTAACTATTGACCCCACCCTCTGACGCGTATCCGTAAAATAACGGGGTGATGCATGCTGCCTAGCTCGTGCCATCACCCCATCGCCTGGTTCGTCGTTGACCGGACAACGTTAATCAACTTGTGCCTGTCTAGTGTTGTCCAGTCAATTGCGAACCTGCCGGATACCTGTGGGTCATAAACGTTTACCTTACCAGTGCTACCCGCCACACGGAGAGGCTTAATAAAGGCTCGACGCCCCCCCCCCCTGACCGTCAGCTCGGTCAACAGGCCTGCTCGCCAATCTCCTAACAGGAGGTCCATACCTCCCTGCGACAGATGGACCCCATCCCCTGAATAAAGCTCATAATTTTGTAAGCTGATGGCTGAAGTCGAATGACACGTCCCCAACCCTTGTCGAGAAGGAACCGGGCAATAGCCCTGTTCACCGAGCGACGAGCTCGGTCAAGGGCCTGGAGGTCGAACCCTCCCCTGTAAGCATGCCGCGGTACCATGTCTGACCAAATGAGGGTTGTGGCAGGCCACACATAATGTAAGTAAGCCAGGTCACCGCAAATCGCATGCTTCAGCGATAGGCCAGTGACCTGCCCCAAATCATTGCCCCCAAGGTGTATGATCAGAATATCTGGCGGGTCAGCATTCCTGCTGGATAAAAGGAATGGCAACAGTTCCCGCCATAACATGCCGCGCTTACCATACCATCTGAGACTTGTGGATGCACCCAGTCCCAGTTGGGATCCCCACTCTGTCGCTGCAGCGTACGACGCTGCCCTATGCACGTAGCTGTGGCCCACCAGCCATACTGTCACCGGTGTAATACGACACCCAGGGTCTGTCAAGGAAAAAAGGGGGGGAGAAACAGTGCAGTGACTAAACTGGTACTCACGGTTGAAGAGGGCGAACATAAAACTGAAAACATTGTGCTCCCCACCTCCCCATGCTGCGTATTTCCGCCCCGGAGTACCCAAAAGCAGCTGCAGTAGAAGCCGCCCCTATCCTGAATGAATGGGTGCCGTAACGAGCCCCAGGGAGGCCCACACTGGCTAGTGCCTTACTGGTCACCCTCCAAAATTGAAATTTAGTAAGGGTAGACCCATCTTGGTGACAGAAAAACGAGCCATGGTGCGTGCCACACAGTGCAAGAAACTCCTGTAGGGCACCAACCGGACAGATGTCTGCCAATGAACATCGTAGCAGTCTTACTCCACTGCCTACGCCATGCTGATCAACTTTAGAGGAGCGTATCCTCAACTGAGCCCAATCATTACAAACATAGACATCGTCGAGTTCCAGTGCCCTACGACTTGCATCCGCCTTAGACAGCATCACCAGCTCGCTGATGCGGAGCGCTCCAAAAAAGGCCACCGTAGTAGCCGCATGAAACAGGGCTGCCTCATACCTGTCAAAACAGAGGTCATGCCAGCCCCGTGCTAGGTGGGTAAGTACCCCTGGGGAAATTGGGTGGCAGTCATCCGGGCTATGCCCACGCTCCCGCACCCACCCCTCCAAAACATGTCGTATACGGAAATCAGTGGTGCTGTCAGCATAACCCCCCACTTTGGCCATGAATGCCAACGCTGACAGCCTGGATGCTATGGTGCGGGGGGCAAGGCCCTGGGCATGTTGGTAAACCATGAATTGGAGAATGTAGGCGACTGGGATAGGCCAAGCCTCGGGTAGTCGAAACTGGGCACAAAAGGCATGGAAGGTGATGAATGCATGGTGATACGCCTTACGCGTGCAGGGCGCCAGCGACATGCCGATCGCCCGGTTCACCTCTCCTTGCCAAGTGTCCATATCTCATCCGGGAGCGGCGAGGGAAATTCCTCTGCGTCCGGGGCCAAGGCATGGAACCGGGAGATCTGCAGGCGGGACAAAGCGTCAGCGATATCGTTATTAACACCAGGCACATGCCTAGCCCTAAACAGCACATTGAGGCGCAGGCTGCGCAACACAAACTGGCGCAGCAGCTCCATCACCCTGGGAGATTTAGACGTCTGTGAGTTGACAATGTGGACCACTGCCGCATTGTCACACCAGAAATGGACTACCGAATTGGCCCACTCCTTACCCCATAGCATCAAGGCTCCCAGAATGGGAAAAAATTACAGATACATGAGATCGCGCAGGCGACCCGTGCCCGACCAGGCTGGCGGCCACCTGCCGTAGGCCCATTTCCCATTGAAGTACATCCCATAACCCAGGGAGCCCGATGCATCGGATTGCACCTGAAAGCGAGGGGAAGCCAGAAAGTCGGACCTCCAAAAGGACACCCCATTGAACTCCCTAAGGAACTGGAGCCAGATGAACATATCCGCCTTGAGGCCCCTGCTGAGATGCACCCTGTGGTGCGGCCTGGTTAAGCCTGTCATGGCGTCGCACAAGCGCCGAGCAAAGGCTCTGCCAGGTGCGATCACCCTGCAAGCAAAATTGAGGTGACCATGCAGCACCTGGAGCTCACGAAGGGACGCCTTGCGTTTTGCCATCAAGTCGGATATGAGTGCAATGATCCGTGACACCTTGTCAGCCGGTAACCTGGATGCTTGCACTACCGTGTCAATTTCCACCCCCAGGAATGTGAGCTTGGTAGATGGGCCCTCGGTCTTTTCGGGCGCTAAAGGGACACCAAGTTCCATCATTAGCGTCTGAAATGTGTTGAGGAGACGCGAGCACGTGTCCCAGCCCAGTTCACCACCGAATAAGAAATCATCCAGGTAATGGGCTACAGACCGAGACCCTGACCTGCGGACGAAAGCCCACTGCAGGAAGGTGCTGAAATGCTCAAAAGCCGAGCACGAAATGGAACAACCAAAAGGCATGGCCTTGTCGAAGTAATATTCACCCCGGAACTTGAAACCCAACAACTCAAAGTCGCCCGGGTGCACCGACAGAAGATGGAAGGCCGACTTGATGTCGCACTTAGCCAACAGTGCACCCGGGCCACATGAGCGCACCATGCGCAGTGCCTGGTCAAAAGATGTATACCGGACCGAACAAAGGTCATCCGGGATAGCATCATTGACCGATCGGCCGGCTGGGTAGGACAAGTGATGTATTAAGCGGAACTCACCCGGTGACTTTTTGGGCACTAGCCCCAAGGGGGAAACTTTTAGATTAGGAAACAGGGGGGCAGGGAAAGGGCCGGCAACCCTGCCAGCAGCGACCTCCTTAGTAATGCTCAAGGCAGCCACCTCCTCCCTTCCCCTGAGTGACAATAGGTTGGGTGCATCTTGGGGTGCCCTGTTCCCCGTGAAAGGAATGTGAAACCCCCACTGGAAACCCTCAAGCAGGTAAGTTGCGTCTGCCCTTCTTGGGTACATCGTGAGCCAATGCTCCAACATGTCCACGTTAATTGGTGAGGGGGCCTTTTGCCTGACCAGCTCCCTCTGCGGCAGTCTTGCCCACCCCCTGTCCACCTCTACCCCTGCCCCGCGCTCCTCCCGGCCTGGGAAAGGCGGAGGCAGCATGGGGGCCAGCGCAAGAGGGACACTCATGCCTATATCGGCAATTTCTCCTACTACAGGTACCATTGGCCGAGAAGGTCCAACACAGCAGGCGGGCTGGAATCCCCTGCCCGGCCACCTGGCGGGGTGCCTGTGCCGGAGCAGCTCGCTGTACCGCATGTCCACAATGGTACCTCTCCCCCGGCGCTGGGCGCGTGGGGGTCATATACAGAAGCCACAGCTTCTGGCAGGGCTCATCCACCTCATCTCCGGGTGTAGGGGCACTCTCATGCGAAATTCTTCGTCGTAAGCCAACCACGACGGGTCCGGGAAGTCGACCATCGCCCGGTATATGTTGTCCAAATACTGGACCATCGGAATGGCCAGATCCGGCCGGGCCCTGAGGTACACAGCCATGTATATGAGGTACGCTGGCAGCCAGTTGGCCCACGTGCGTCGCGGCTTACGACGACGTGCTTGCTCCTTATCTTTCTCATCCTGCCCCTCCCTCTCCTCCTTGGTGGGTTCTCTATTCAGAAGTGAGAAAATGTCCACATACTCCCCCCACCAAATCTTCTCTTTGGTAGCCTGGGCCAGATGATCCCCAAGGGGCAAAGAATACCCCGCCATAGGCAATGCCGATACCGGCACAGAGGCGGCACTGGGCATGGTGAAAGGAGCCTGGACCAAGCCCACCACCCAGAGTAAGTTCCCAACGGGACAGGGGGCGCCACCCCCCGTGGGGCCCTGGTTCAAAGGTGCCGTCCCCGGGTGGCCCGGCGGTGGCTGGACCATCGTGCCAACCATACGGAGCCACGGCCACTGAAACCCCCCCCCCCCAGTGTAGGTAGTGGTGTGGGTGCGCTAGATTGAACCGTATACTCACACGCTGCACCCCCATGGGCCGCCCCCACCGGGGGTTCCGGCCCACTGCGTGCGTCGGAGCTCGTGACCGCAACCGAGCTCGTGGACAGGGCCTGGTCAGTACCTGATGGCAACAAATGTTGCACGGGGAGCCGCGAGGCAGCGGCTGACGCTGACCCACGGGCCTCGAGCAGCTCGACCCGTCCGTCTGCCTGCCGATGACCGGCAGCCGATGCGTCGACCTGTGATCCCAAAGGCGCCCCGGGTGGGTTAACCAGCCGCAGGGAAGCCTCGAGGGCTGCTACGCGGGCCAGAAGGGCATCGACATTAACGTAGCCCCCAACGCTGATGGGGGGCGTAGGGCCGGCCGGCCCACTGATAACAGGTGCTGGGCCAGGTCTCTGGACCCCGGGGCCCGAACATGGTCATGAGCCCAGTACCGGCCCTTGAGGGGCCGGAGGCATGCCCTGCCAGGGAAGGGAACCCAACCACGCCCCGTGGTTAAAGCCCACCGCAGGAAGCTGAGGGCAAAGGGCAGAAGGCCCCGAGGAGTGAACCGGGCCAGGGCCGGGGGCCACCGATTGCGGGCCGGAGGCCGCGGCCCCCGCTGGGCCGGTCTGAGGAGGCCCGGTCTCGGGCCATGGGGCAACCGACCCCATCCCACCGGTCCCGGTGGGCGCTGACAAAGGGAGCTGTTGGGGGGGCACAGTCGCGGTCCTCCGACCCGGCTGCCGCCTCTGCGAAGTGCGAACCGCGTTCGCCAATGCCTTCTTTTTGGAAGGCATCCGTGCAAGCACTGGGAAGCTGAGGAAAAGAACAAAAAGGACCGCTGCCCGAAGTATCCTTCCCAGCTAAGGTAAGAGCGACGGAGCAAATGGGGGGAAAAACTTCTCCTCTCTGTCGCTTCGCAAAATGGCAGCGCGGCTGCCTCATGGCCGCCCCTTTTATAAGGGTGCTGGCCACGCCCCCTAACTACCCGGATGTCTTCGTCCAGTGGGGGGGGGGCGCAAAGAGCGCGGCGGCCATTTTGGCGCCGCGCTTGCATTATTTCAGTTCGATTACTTATCCTTTGCATGCACGCAGCAGCTCTTGCCTCCCTTCGGCCGCATGGAGTCGGTCAAAGGCGCCGGCTCGGGCCTCGCTGTGATGGTGGTTGTGGATGGTATCTCCTGGGGGTGGTCGGGGGTCTCCGGAGGTGTCCTTCTCTCTGGCCCCAGGTCTTTGGATGGGGAGGGAGGGGCTGGATCCTTTACTCACCTCCCCTGTGGGCCTCTCTGGATGGAATGAGCAGTAGAGCTGGGGCCCCCTGATTCCTTTTCTTCCTCTCCAGGCCCAGGTCTTTGGATGGGGAGGGAGGGGCAAGATCCTTTACTCACCTCCCCTGTGGGCCTCTCTGGATGGAATATAGAGTACTCAAACATTATTGACTATTTCCTTCTTTGTAGGACTGAGTATCTTGCCCAAGACCACATAATCCAGTTCTTCTCCTACAAGACAAGGTGATGAATCAAACCCCTGACCTCTTTCATGTCATACCCAGATACTCCATCTCACTGTAATGTATAAAATTGTTAAGAAAAATGCATGCAAGAATCTATATACAGTATTAGGAACAATGAGGGTAGGATTCTCAAACAGGTAGCTGACAGATGTTTATACCTTTAGGTAGCAGGAAATATTTAACTGTTCCTCCACCTACTGTAACAAAAATAGCTATATATAAGTGCATCAAACAACACAGTTACTTGAAATAACACAAAGGTCATGTTTAACAGTTATGTAGCAGTACAGGGAGAGAGCCAGTATACTAGAATGGATAGAGAATTAGATAAGGAGACTAGGGCTCAAATTACTCCTGAGCAGTCATTGAATCTCACTAGTGTGTCACTCTTAGTAACAGCACTTGTTTAAATATCTCCCATACTATGGAAACTGCACCAGGGTTGCCATACGTCAGAATCAACTGGATGGCATAAAGAGCACATACCATTTCCATAATAAAAATAGGATATGTCATAAAGTTGATTCCAGTTTACAACAATCCGTTCCAGTGTCTTCTAGGTATGGAGTACCCAAGGACTGGTTACCATTCCCTTCTTTTGAAGATGGGAGTGATCATCTGAGATTGTACAGCTTCCTCAAAGCTGCACAGGCTGGCTTTCTTCCTGAGAGGCCCAGTGAGAACTTTATTCCTAAAGAAGCAATGAGTAGACTCCTTGCCTGATATGCTGTAGTGGCAGAGATGGGCACAGCAAGAGAAGAAACTACTATCCCACTATTCAGCCAGTGAAGGTAATGTCTCATCCATGATGCTTAACTATGGCGGGGCTCTGCCCTCTCCCTGTATGCAGCGTGATACCTCACTGCCTGAGTCGAACATTGTGGCTGGCAGGCGGCTGGGCACCTCCTCCTTGCACACACACACACACACACACACACACACACACACACACACACACACACACCATTTACTGGTCTGTGTAAAAATTATTTAGCATGAAACTGGTCCATGGTGCAAAAAATTTGGGGACCCCTGCTCTAAGAGGTAGAAGAGGCCTGTCAACAGGAAGATAATGAAATTCTCAGTGGCTTCTGGAAATAAAAAAGACAAGTAAACATACACTGGCCTTGAATTATAACCTGAATAACAACCCTGCTCCTCAGTGCAAGTAAACTGGAATTCTCACGTGGCCAGAAAACACCCTAGAACCTATTCAATAATGGTGAATAAATTTTACTATAAATTCAGCTCAAATCAAATCCAAGACCAGTATATTACAGCAAAAGACAAAAGTTAAGATCATGGTATTTATAATATATTTTAAGAGGAATGTATTTGCTCAGAGTTAAAGGAGAGATAAAATTATTAATTTATATTACTATTAACTGTCCTTCCACTCCCTGCCCATTCTTGCTATAGTATGTATTTTGTGATAATGTATTTGTCTTTTCTGCTCTACTTTGCCGATTTTCTTCATTGCAATACACTGTCCATTGACCATGTGAGATTTGTAGTTAAGGGAGTTCACATTTTTCTTTCTTATAACTCTGTTCGTCCTTTTGTGATTCACAATCAAGCTTTTGGCAGTTACAAATTCTGTGAGAAAGGAGCAGGAGACTATAGACCAAGCAGAGACAAAAATGATCAGTGAGGAGTGTAGGCTTTGAAAGCCTTCCCCTCTCCCTCAGATGAACTTGCCATTACATTTCATTCCATAGTATAGGGAACTGCAGGTTAAGTGGGATCTAGCAACTGCCAGTCAAGACTATCCACCATTCTTTTGTCACAGAGGCTACAATTATGAACTTTATAATTCACCAAACATTAGGAAAAAAATACAAAGGAAGACTTTCATTGCCATTAAAATACTAGAGACATGATATATTTGTATTATTTATTCATTTACACTCAGTCAGCTAATACATTTTAACTTGTGTAAATTCCATGGGGGGTGGGGGCAGTGGCGGGATTCAAATTTTTTTACTACCTACTCTGTGGGCGTGGTATGGTGGGCACGGCCAGGGGGAAAGCCCTGCATTGCACCCCAATTAGGACTACTTTATTTCAAAACTTGGATGGGCGGGACCAGCCGGAATTTCTTCTACCAGTTCTGGTGAACCGGGGCGAACCTGCTTAATCCCACCACTGGTGGGGGTGGCAGGGTGGGGGTGGAATCTGTTTAGTTTGGCTTTCCTTCTATTTCATTTTTTTAAGCAAAAAGAAAAGGCTCTTTCTGGATTGAATAATAAGAAATATGTTAATTATATAGAATTACATAACAAACTAAAATGAAACTCTACTAATTTGTACAAGGCAAATTCAAAGATACATGTATATGTCTGGCAAATAGATGTCAGCTTATTTCAACAGTTGTTGTCCACTGCAACTCATATCCAAAACGCATTTTTCCTGAAGCAGGAAGATATGGACAAGGTGCACCTTCACAGCCAGTCCATCTGGCATGGCCTCTTCTGACTCCATGACCATTGGGAATCAGAGTTCCTCCTCTACTCATTTTGCCATTGGGCCCAATGTGATGGTTTCCAGTGGCATTTCCTCCACTGAGGAGACCATCACCCCACCTAAAGGGGCTCATCCACCTGTAGCCATTGGCCCCTTTAGGGAGTCAGTTAGTTAACTGCTGCTTGACACTCGGCGTGGAATCGCTAGCTGTACAGTTGTTAGATTGTTTCCCCGGAGATCCTTTCAAAACTGAAATTTGATCTGAGCTTTCAAAGGTTTCTCATTTGTCTCTTATAGTATTATTTCAATAAGATCAAAGCCCATGTTTGTATTACTTTTTTCTTCCCTTATGTCTCAAAGGCATCTCTTTGAAAGAGGTGAAAAGGCTTCAGAAATTTTATTTGCATGACTTCTGATATGAATTGCCACAATTTTCATCTCCTGATCTATTATGCCTATGAGAACTTAGTTACCCTTGTTGCCATGTAGACCCCATGTTGAGTAGATGCTTACCGTATGTATAAATTGGAAATGGAGGACAGGAAAGAGTTAACATCTGAAGTCCTGCAGACAACTCGGCAGGTATCAGCTCTCTCATAATATTAAAGAACTAGCTGGAGCGAATTTAGCTGCTTAGTACCAATCTGAAAGCATTTTTTGCACTACTTGATTCAATCAGGCACCCAGCATAGTTCCTGCCAAATGAAGTATAGCACACTTTCTCTAATGAAAAACCGAGTCCAAGCTCCCTTTCTCACCAGCACCTTCACTGAAACCTTGAACTTCACAATGTATAATTGACTGACTAAAATGCAGTCATTGAACTAGGAAAATAAGGAAGGTTTCCCATTTATTGTGTACTTAATCACAGTCCAAGTGTGACAAATATATCTCACTGCTTTCTGAATTTCATGATTATCTTTATAATGGCATACAAACCTACACAACAACAAGGCCAATCTCTTGTGATGCTCTGTGATTTTGTGAGAACCTGCCTAGCACAGTGATTGTCAACCTTGGCACTCCAAATGTTCTTGGACTTCAATTCCCAGAAGCCCTGACTGGTAGTTGTGCTGACTTGGGCTTCTGGCAATTGAAGTCTAAGAACACCTGGAGTGCCAAGGTTGGCCATCACTGGCCTAGCAAATTCCTGCACTGCCTGGAACAATTCACTCCTCCAACTATTTATCTTTCTGGAGCAAAACCCACTCTTCCAGGCTCAGAGTCCTGTTTTCCTTTGGTTAAATAGCCATTTGTACTGCCTTCATAAAGCTTCATTATACATCTTCCATTTTGGTAATGATAGCTAATAACATTTAAAGTCTGGCTTCTTCGAAAAGGTTTCTTAAATGTACCTGCAGAAGATTCCCAACTGGGGCTCAACTTTAATTTCAGGATTGTTGTCATGATTGATTCTAAGTGCATGTCATCATACAAGATGACTATTACCAATACAGTAAAATCCTGATTTACATATGCCTCAAGTTACATAAAATTTGACTTACATAATGATTTTTGCACTAAAATCATGTCCTGATTTACATAAATGTCCCAATTTAAGTAATGCAATTTCATATGGATTTGCTTCGAGTTATGTAAAAAAATCATTTTTATTATGGGTTTGCTTTGAGTTACATAAAAAATCATTTTTCCTATGCTTCGAGTTAAGGAACAAACCGATTTACATAAAATCCTATGGAATAGACTTTTTACGTAAGTAGGGGTGTTACTGTATTTCATAGAATCATGGAATAATGGAGTTGGAAGGGACCTGATCAATTCGGGAATATAAATTAAAGTATAATAGAAAGATATTTGTATAATTCTCTCTTGAATTCCTTCAGTATTGGAGATCTCACACAACGACGAAAAAAAGGCCAAAAAAGTCATTATCCGGAGCATCGATACCAAATGCCACACTTAATGATGGTTTTGGGTGTTTTTTCATCATTATGCAGAGCATCACATGGTGCGTAACGAACGCGTTGTTATGCAGATTTGTCCTTATCTGGTGCTGTCATTATCCGGAGCTCCACTGTAATTGTTTTTATATTTGTATTGCTCTAACAGTCAAGAACCAAATGATAGGTGTTTTGCACTCTAGAATAATTTAGAGTAGTCCTGCCTCGCCTCTTTGAGAAAACCTTTCAAGTATTTGAAGAATGTGATCATATCTCTCATCAACCTTCTAAATATGTCCAGATTTTTCAGTATTTCCTCATAGGGCTTGGCTTCCAAATCCCCTGACCATGTTCTTCTCAACTTGATCCAGTTTGTCTGCATCCTTCTTGGTATACAGTGCTTTGATCTGGACACAGTGCTCAAGATGATACCTAACCAATGTAAAATAGAGGGGTAGTAGTATTTCACATGATGTGAAGACTGTTAATGCAGCCCGAAGTAAAATGTGTAGTTTTTTTGTTTTGTTTTTTGCAGCTGCTTTGCACTGTGGTTCATATTTAGCTTCTGACCCACAACAATTCCATGATCCTTCTTGCATATAGTATTTCTGAGCCTATCGTATACAATGCAGCTAATGCAAGCGCCCCCCCCCCCACCGGACGAAGGCATCTGGGTAGTTAGGGGGCGTGGCCAGCTCCCTTATAAAAGGGCTGGCCACGAGGCAGCCGCGCTGCCATTTTGCGAAGCGACGGAGCGGAGAAGTTTTTTCCCTCTTACCTCCGTCGCTCTTTCCTTCGCCGGGAAGCCTATTGGGTGGCGTTTTTTCCTTCTCTTTCTCCGGCTTCCCAGCAGATCTGCTATGCCCTCTAAGAAGAAGGCAACTGCGAACGCGGTTCGCTCCGCGCAGAGGCGCCAGCCGGGTCGGAGGACCGCGACTGCGCCTCCTCAGCAGCCCCCCTTGCCAGAGCCCACCGGGACCGGTGGGATGGGGTTGATAGCCCCTTGGCCTGAGGTGGGCCATCCGCATACCGGCCCGGCAGGGGCCGCGGCCCCCGGCCCACAAGAAATGGCCACTGCCCCTGGCATGGCCCATTCTTCGGGACCTTCTTCTATTAGTACGCAGCTTCCTGCGGGGGGTTCCCTACCCCGGCAGGGTATGCCCCCGGCCCTGCAGGGGCCGGGCCTGAGCTCTTGGCCGTATTTGGGCCCTGGGATCCAGGGACCTGGACCGGCGCCTGCGGCCCATGGGCTAGCTCCCCCTTTGCCCCCCCCTGGGATTAGGGGGCTATGTTAATGTTGAGGCCCTTCTGGCCCGTGTTGCGGCCCTCGAGGCATCCCTCGCGAGGGTTAACCACCCGGGGGTCCCTTTTGGGGCGCAGGTTGATGCTTCATCTGCCGGGCTCCGGCAGGCGGCGGGACGGGTCGAGCTGCCCGAGGCGCGTGGGCCGGCGTCGGCCACTGCCTCGCAGCTCCCCAATCAACAGGCTGGTGCGGAGCAGGCCCAATCGGCGAGCTCAGTCGCGGTCGTGAGCTCCGACGCCCCCAGTGGGCCGGAACTCCCGGTGGGGGCGGCCCACGGGGGTGCAGCATGTGAGTATGGGGTTCAATATAGTGCACCCACACACCTGGCTACCTTGGGGGGAACATTTCAGTGGCCGTGGCCTTGCACGGGTGGCGCGACAGTTCAGTCGCCGACATCCCACCCGGCGACTTCACTTCTCACCCAGGGCCCTGTTTGGGGCAGCACCTCCTGCTCAGTGGGGAACGTGTTAGGGATGACCGGGTTGGTCCAGGCTCCTTTCGCAATTCCCACAGTTCCCACCGTGCCGATGTCGGCATTGCCGACAGCGGGGTATTCCTTGCCCCTTGGGGATCATCTGGCCCAGGCTACCAAGGAAAAGATCTGGCGTGGGGAGTATGTGGACATCTTCTCCCTTCTTAACAGAGAGCCCACCAAGGAGGAGAGGGAGGGGCAGGATGAGAAGGATAAGGAACAGGCACGTCGTCGTAAGCCGCCACGCACGTGGGCCAACTGGCTGCCAGCGTACCTCATATACATGGCGGTTTACCTCAGGGCCAGGCCAGATCTGGCAATCCCGATGGTCCAGTATTTGGACAATATATACCGAGCGATGGTTGACTTCCCGGGCCCGTCGTGGTTGGCTTACGATGAAAAATTCCGTATGCGAATTCCCCTGCACCCAGAGATGAGGTGGGACGAGCCCTGCCAGAAGCTGTGGTTTCTGTACATGATTCCCACGCGCCCTGCGCCTGGGGAAAGATACCATTGTGGACATGCGGTCCAGCGAGCGGCCCCAGCACAGACACCCCGCCAGGTGGCGGGGCAGGGGGTTCCAGCCCGCCTGCTGTGCTGGACTTTCTCGTCCAATGGTTCCTGCAATAGGAAGAATTGCCGGTTCAGGCATGAGTGTCCCTCTTGTGCTGGCCCCCATGCTGCATCCGCCTGCCCCAGGCCTGGAGGGATGCGGGGCAGGGGTAGGGCTGGACAAGGGGCTGGCAAGACTGCCGCAGAGGGAGCTGGTTCATCGAAAGGCCCCCTCCCCAATTAATGTGGACATGTTGGAGCGTTGGCTCGCATTGTACCCGATGGAGGCAGATGCAGTTTACCTGCTTCAGGGTTTTCGACTGGGGTTCCGTATTCCTTTCACGGGTGATAGGTCCCCCCAAGACGCACCCAACCTTTTGTCCCTTAGGGGAAGGGAGGAGGTGGCTGCTGCCAGCATTGCTAAGGAGATTGATGCGGGCAGGGTCGCTGGCCCTTTCCCTGCACCCCCGTTCCCCAACCTTAAAGTGTCACCCTTGGGCTTAGTGCCCAAGAAATCACAGGGTGAGTTCCGCCTGATTCATCACTTGTCCTACCCAGCCGGCAGATCGGTCAATGATGCTATCCCTGATGACCTTTGCTCGGTCAGGTATACATCTTTTGACCAAGCGCTGCGCATGGTGCGCTCATGTGGCCCGGGTGCGCTGTTAGCTAAGTGCGACATTAAGTCTGCCTTTCGACTCCTGCCGGTCCACCCGGGTGACTTTGAGTTGCTGGGTTTCAAGTTTCGGGGAGAATATTATTTCGATAAGGCCATGCCTTTTGGCTGTTCCATATCATGCTCGGCATTCGAGCGTTTCAGCACCTTCCTAGACTGGGCTTTTGCCCGCAGGTCAGGGTCCCGGTCTGTAGCCCATTACCTGGATGATTTTTTATTCGGGAGTGAACGGGGCTGGGACACGTGCACACGTCTCCTCAACACATTTCAGACGCTAATGGAGGAACTTGGTGTCCCTTTAGCGCCCGAAAAGACCGAGGGCCCATCTACCCAGTTAGTCTTCCTGGGGGTGGAGATTGACACGGTAGCGCAGGCATCTAGGTTACCAGGGGATAAGGTGTCAAGGATAGTGGCCCTTATCTCGGACTTGCTTGCTAAATGCAAGGCATCACTGCGGGAACTGCAGGTGCTACATGGTCACCTCAATTTCGCTTGCAGGGTGGTCGCACCGGGCAGGGCATTTGCTCGGCGCTTGTGCGACGCCATGACAGGCTTATCCAGGCCCCACCATAGGGTGAGACTGTCCCAGGGTATTAAGGCAGATATGCTTATCTGGCTCCAGTTTCTGAGGGAGTTCAATGGGGTGTCATTTTGGAGGTCTGACCTTCTGGCTTCCCCTCGTTTCCAGATACAGTCCGATGCCTCGGGATCCCTGGGTTACGGGATGTACTTCAATGGGAAGTGGGCCTATGGTGGGTGGCCACCAGCCTGGTCTGGCACGGGTCGCCTGCGTGATCTTACTTATCTGGAATTTTTTCCCATTCTGGGGGCCTTGATGCTATGGGGTGAGGAGTGGGCCAACTCGGTTGTTCATTTCTGGTGTGACAATGTGGCCGTTGTCCACATTGTCAACTCACAAACCTCTAAATCACCCAGGGTCATGGACCTGGTGCGCCAGTTTGTATTGCGCTGCCTGCGCCTCAATGTGCTGTTCAGGGCCAGGCATGTCCCAGGTGTCAATAATGATATCGCTGACGCTTTGTCCCGCCTGCAGATCTCCCGGTTCCGCGCCTTGGCCCCGGATGCGGAGGAATTTCCCTCGCCACTCCCGGACGAGATATGGACCATTGGCAAGGAGAGGTGAACCGGGCGATCGGCATGTCGCTAGCGCCACGCACGCTTAAGGCGTATCACCACGCATTCAATTCTTTCCGAGCATTCTGTCCCCAATTCCGGCTGCCAGACACCTGGCCGACCCCAGTGGCCCACATCCTTCGATTTATGGTTCACCTACATGCCCAGGGCCTCGCACCTCGTACCATAGCATCCAGGCTGTCAGCGCTGGCTTTCATGGCCAAAGTAGGCGGTCATGCGGACAATACCGCTGACTTCCGTGTGAGACACGTTTTGGAGGGGTGGGTGCGGGAGCGTGGGCGTAGCCTGGACGACCGCCACCCAATTTCCCCAGGGGTTCTTACCCAACTAGCTCGGGGCTGGCATGACCTATGTTTTGATAGGTATGAGGCAGCCCTGTTTCATGCGGCTACAACGGTAGCCTTTTTTGGAGCGCTCCGCATCAGCGAGCTTGTGATGCTGTCTAAGGCGGATGCGAGTCATAGGGCACTGGAACTCGAAGATGTCTATGTGGCCAATGATTGGGCTCAGTTGAGGATACGGTCCTCTAAAACGGATCAGCACGGCGTAGGCAGTGGAGTAAGACTGCTACGATGTTCTTTGGCAGACATCTGTCCGGTTGGTGCCCTACAGGATTTCCTTGCACTGCGTGGCACGCACCATGGCCCGTTTTTCTGTCACCAAGGTGGGTCTCCCCTTACTAAATTTCAATTTTGGAGGGTGCCGGGAAGGCACTAGCCAGTGTTGGCCTCCCTGGGGCTCGTTGCGGCACCCATTCATTCAGGATGGGGGTGGCTTCTACTGCAGCTGTTTTTGGGTACTCCGGGGCTGAAATACGCCGCATGGGAGGGTGGGGACCACAATGTTTTCAGTTTTGTGTTCGCCCCCTTCAACCGTGAGTACCAGTTTAGTCACTGCACTGTTTCTCCCCCCCCTTTTTTTCCTTGACAGACTCTGGGTGTCGTATTACACCGGTGACAGTATGGCTGGTGGGCCATAGCCACGTGCACAGGGCAGCGCGTTACGCTGCACAGGGCAGCGTGTTACGCTGCACAGGGCAGCGCGTTATGCTGCACAGGGCAGCGCGTTACGCTGCGGCGACAGAGTGGGGACCCCGACTGGGACTGGGTGCATTCACACGTCTCAGGTGGTATGGTAAGCGCGGCATGTTATGGCGGGAACTGTTGCCATTCCTTTTCTACATCAGGAATGCTAACTCGCCTGATGTCCTGGTTATGTACCTCGGGGGCAATGGCTTGGGACAGGTCACTGGCCTATCGCGGAAGCTTGCGATTTGCAGTGACCTGCCCTACTCACATTATCTGTGGCCTGCCACAACCCTCAATTGGTCGGACACGATACCGCGGTACGCTTACAGGGGAGCGTTCGGCCTCGAGGCTCTTGACCAAGCCGACGCTCCGTGAACGGGGCTATTGCCCGGTTCCTTTTCGACAAGGGTGGGGGACGCGTCATTCGCCTCCCCGCCATCAGTCTGCAAAATTACGAGCTTTACTCAGGGGATGGGGCCCATCTGTTGCAGGGAGGTATGGACCTCTTGTTAGTGGACTGGCGAGCAGGCCTGTTGACCGAGCTGACGGTCTTGGGGGGGCGGTGAGCCTTTTGGGAAGCCTCCCCGTGTGGCGGGTAGCACTGGTAAGGTAAACATTTATGACCCACAGGTATCCGGCAGGTTCGCAATTGACTGGACAACACTAGACAGGCATAAGTTGGTTAAACGTTGTCCGGTCAACGACGAACCAGGCGACGGGGTGATGGCTACAGCTAGACAGCATGCATCACCCCGTGATTTCACGGATACGCGTCAGAGGGTGGGGTCATTAGTTAGATATTGACTACGGTCAACAATTTGTTTGTTGTCAACAAACAAATTGATACAAATAGATACATTGTAACAATTGCCGTTGGCAATTTTGGGTGGTACCTTACCAGTGTTACTTCGGCCTGCTTGCCTTAAGAATTATAATTGGTCAATTAGCAATAGAAATTTATAATTCGGACTAGGGCATGAATCAATAAATGTGGCCCAATGCCGTTATCCACTTTCATCAGTGTCTGAGTCCTTTATTGGGGGGTGCGCCTGCAAAGAAGCTGTGCATTTTGGGTTCAAGGGATGGAAGGGTACATCAGCTACATGTATGACTACTCCAGCTGTGTTGGGGACTCAGAAGAACAGTGGGAAATCCCACACATGGGAAATAGTAGTTGGTCCTGAACTGAAGTGGTTTGAGGATGTATATATCCACCATCTAGGTCAAATAATTCCAGGGAGAGAGCATCACAGAATCACAGGGTGTTCTTAACTTTTATGATTTTGGATTTATCTTTATATTTACTGTGTAACTTTCCATTTATCTCCAAAGTTTATGTCACCTTCTCTTTGCAATTATATTTCATTTCCTTCAATGCTGTTAATCTCATCCTTAATCTTTTTTCATTAATATTCACCAAACTAGATATCCATAAATATTGAAATCAATGAGCCAAATAATTTCCTAATTTAGAATCAATCTCAGCTCTACTCAGACATTTCCTTTCTTGGACAATCTCTGTGGCTCTTAATATATCTCAGTTCATCTAAATTTTGCTCAATTTTAAACTATTTATTATATACATATGATAATAAAGATTAAATTCCATAACCAATGTATTTGTCCCATACTTCAGATATAGCCAGGAAACATATATTAATTAAAATCCAGTAGTAAATCACAGCTAGAGTAAGCCCATTGATTCAATAAGCCTACTTTTGTTATTGCTGGTTTTCAGTCATTAAGTTTTCTTCCAGTTAAGAACCGGATATATTTTTAGAGAAATATCATAAAGCAAAGTGTAGTGCAGGGATTCTCAACCTGTGGCCCATGGGCCAGATGCGGCCCATGGCACCATTTTATGTTCCCCACCACCACCTCCACCATACCTGGAAGTGCCATGTAGTGGAAGAAGGGCAAAATTTCCTATATTCTTGACCTGGCTTGACTCCTTTGCATCTATCAAACATGTATTTAATAACCCCAACTCTCAGTTTCAATAAATTCATTTTTCTTTGTAACACATTTTTTAAATTTTAACTCATCAGTTTGTCATTTATAACTATATTCCATAGTTCTTTATACCATTCCTCCAATCAAAAATACTGTATCTATACATTTCCCAGTTCCTAGCTATTAACAATCTCACAATTGTTATCATATTTATAATAAGATCTTTCTTGTATTTTTCCAAGTTTATACTTCTAATTTTCATTACTAAGGCAGTCCTCGAGCACATTGTAATTTAAGAGGAGTCCTGAACTTGGACTCCATTTCCTTGACCCTTACAAAAGAAACAAAACATTTATGGTCCTGATATCTTTGACATGAGAGGATGATTGCTTGGCAGGATCCCACTATGCTCCCAATGTATGCATGTTGACAGAATTTAGACCATGCCTGGAATGAGCATAAAGTAGATCCTTCTTGTTACTTGCAGTGACAGAAAAAAATGTCATTCAAAGAAATTGAAAAAAATTGTGCCTGTTGTTCTCATTCCTTCAGCCTTTCAACTTGAATGTTAGAGGTCTCTGAGACACAGGCTGTGATTGCTCAGCCTGGTTTTCCTTGCAATAAAAGTGTGTGCCCTAAAAACTCTCATTAGTCTACCATACAGGCAGAATCCAATAGCCCTCACTTCTGTAAAGTTAATGGTTTTCCTTAAGAGGGAAGAAAACCATAATCTTTACTAGTGCACTGCAAGAGTCCTACAGTGTATGAAAATATAATCTATAATGCTGGCATTTGCATGTACTTTTTTTTACCCTAAACGGATGAGAATTAAGGCTCTTCCCATGAGGCATTTACATTTTGCAGATGGCATTTCACAAGTTGCTGATCACAATGTACACCCATTTTCATAAATGCTATAAACCTGCAGATTGAGGGGATATGGAAAAGGTCATTTGTTTTCACCGTCTCTCTCTCTCTCTCTCTCTCTCACACACACACACACACACACACACACACACACACACACACACACACACACACACACACACACACACACACACACACACACACACACACATTGAAGACTTTTTATAGCCTTCATTATATGGTGGTGGTGGTGGTGGTGGTTGCTACTGCTTTTTTTTTTTTAAAAAGCTGTAAAATGTTTTTAGAAGTTGATATACATCAGTCCAAATTTACCAGAAGCATTGCCACAAAAAGCATGTTTATCCCATACTCTGCCTTACCACTCAATTATTTAGACCAACTTAACTTAAATTAAATTAAATTAATTTTCCCACTTGTATGCTGCCCAACCAGGGAACCCGACTCAGGGTGGCTTACACAGTAATTATACAATATACACAATAATACACAATGCACAATAATGCAATATACACAATAATTATACAATATTCAGTCTACAAGAACAACATATAATAATGTATAACAATACAATACAATACTGCACTGCAAAGGCCTCTCCGCCTCGGCCACAGACAAAGTACAAGGGTGGTACCATAGCAGCATTTTCAAGCCCTGGGCAAGTGTGGTGGTAAGGTTATGGTGCCCACTGTTGCAGTGGCCTCTTTGCCCCGGCCACTGCAGAGTCCAAAGCAAAGTCTGAAGGCAGAGGTGGCGAAGTTCTGCCGCCCACCACCATGGTGGCCTTTTCAAGCCTCAGCCATCACAAACAATAGGTAATGGTAAAGGTCACCCCTGCTTAAATGCAAGTCGTATCCGACTCTAAGGTATGGTTCTCATCTCTGTTTACAGCCAAAAAGCAAGTGCTGTCTATATCTGCACACATTTCCTTGGACATGTGGAAGACATGACTAGACCCTGGAGTGCACGGAACACTGTTATCTTTCCACTGACACGGTAACTATTTATCTACTTGTAATTTCTTGCTTTTGAAATACAAAACATATTATATAATATGTTATAATATTATAATACTGATCTACATACATGGAAAAAGTATTTAATGAATCTAGGATAAATTGTATTAGGAACTACACTATATTTTTAAAAGCTGAAAAGACATCAACTGGGGTAGTTTGGTCCGTTTTTCCATTCCATCAGCCCACTGATCCGTATATATGAGAGCACCTATTTTCCCATTACAGTGGTACCTCAAAGAGCATAATGTGTTCCATGGGATTGTTCTTTATGCGATTTTGCTCTTTAAGCAAAACACCATTGTAAGTGACCAATTGTGACTTCTGGCAGCGAAACCCAATTTAGTTGTTAAGCAAGTTTTTCATTGGTTTTAGTTGTTAAACGAGGTGACCATTCAAAGAAAATTCTGCTCTTTAAGTGAATTACTCTCTAAGTGAGGTGCTCTTTATGCAAGGTTTTACTGTATTGACTTTTGCTATTTTGTTTGCCAATTAAAAACATAGAACTGGATCTCTTTATGTACATTGTGCTTTTCTGTTGGCAACATTAAGCAAGAATAATCAAAATTAGAATTAAGACAAAAGGTTCACTGTGCCATTTCAGAACCCCATTTCAGGGATCATAAAAACTGGCACTGTGTACAGGGGAGCACCTAGTGCTTCCTCTCCTCTGTCACCATTTTGTCCTGAAGTTAAGAGATGTCTGCTTGTATGTACATTCAGGAATCCTAGAAAACCTGGGCCTTTTTTCATGTGTAGAGTTTTCTCTTCAGCTTCAACATTGCAATTGTGAATTATTGAACAACGGAAGGGAACCAAGTTAGGCAGTCCTCTCTGAGCAGGTTTACAGTGCCAGGCTTTATAATGCCTAAATTGGACTTATGCCACTGCTATTTTGGGGGGTGACAGCAGCAGGAAAAATCCTTCTGCTTCCCCAAATTCCCAAAATGTCCCTTTCTATAATACTTTTGCCATACAAATTTTATCCCAAAATGTTACCTCTTTTAAAAAAGAATACACTTACAATGAGATGCCTTCCTTTTAAAGGAGTATAAAGGGCTGGCGGACTGTTTTATTTTTCCTCTTAATTTTTATTTTCAAATATTATTTTGCTTCATTCTCTATTCATCTGAACTGCATTGTTTTATGTTTCATTTGGTTTTGGATCATTTTCTGTTTCCCATTTAATTTAAATGGGCAATTCAGCCAGTTTTTACTTTCTGTAACTTTGATGCTTTCCACCCACTTGGCAGACATTATTTTGTCCCTGAGGCCCTAAACACTGTAGGGTTTCAGACAAAATAGGCAAAGGGCCTCATTTTAGAGGTAATTAGAAATACACAATGTGTAACTGCCATCTAAATGAATAACTGAATATCTATCCAAATGGAACTACTCTACTCTATCTATGCAACCCATCTTTAATATTTCATATGATCTGCACAAGTAAAGTAAAGGTAAATGTCACCCTTGCTTGAAAGCCAGTCATATCTGACTCTAGGATTGAGTGCTCATTTCTGTTTACAGCCAAAGAGCCAGCACTTTCTACATCTCCAGACATTTCCGTGGACATGTGGCAGGCATGCCTAGACACCAGAGTGCACGGAACACTGTTTACCTTCCCACTGAGGTGGTCCCTATTTATCTACTTGCAATTTTTTGCTTTCAAACTACTAGGTTGGCAGAAGCTGGGACAGAGACAGGAGCTCATTTTCTCATGCATTACTTGGGTCTCGAACTGCTGGCCTGCCAATCTTTCAGTCATAAAGTTTAGCATCTTAACCACTTGAGCCACCTCAGTCCCTTAGAACAAGTAGAACAAGTAGCTTGTTCTAAACAGGGCTCGCCTGTTTTTATTATTATTTATTTTTCACCTCTTCCACATTAGGTGATCTACAAAATGTTCATCATGTAAGTGAGTGTAACCATGAAGAAGAGGGAGATAAATGGAAGAAAAGGTAAGGGAGATGAATGGAATTTCCTTTTTTCTTCTTATTTCTTTTAATGTCCTAATCATTTTCAATTTTAAAAAGAGGCCCTGTAGTGCAATAGCAGCCCAAACCTTTCTCATGATCTAAGTTTGATACTTGGTTCAAGGTTCAAGGTTGATTCAACCTTCCATAATCCTTACAATAGTAAAATGAGTACACAGTGTGTTGTGGACAAATGCTAATTACCTCTTCAACTCTCCAGAGAGTGCTCTAATGTGCAATTCTATTGCTAACAAAAGGTCACATAATGAAACAGGGCATATTAATTAGGTTATTCATTTCTTTTTTAAAAAAGTATCTACAACCCAGATTACATCTAGCCATTTTCAGATTATATAAATGATATAAAATATAGGAAGCTAGTAAGCTTTGGTTACATAGGACAGCTTGCAACTACTGATCATTCAGGGTAAAATAAATGCCACAAGAAGTAGAGGAACAAAATAATTTGTTTGAAGACATAAATACAACATGATTGCATAAAGTTGGCACTTTATGCAATAATTCAACATAACCATGAACAAATCCATACTCTAGTTAGTAGAAGAGGAGGAGAAGCTCTATTTTTTTAAAAAAAATCTGCAATACAAAACTGCTATAAATAAAGGTACAGCACACATTTTTCAATTGTCATTTATTTAAATTCCGTTTATGCATCTCTTTCAATTATAGTTAAGATTTTAGGCTGCAGTAAATATGCTTGTTCTTTCATTAGAGCAAAGTGGAAGATAATACTGTCTACAAAAGTTTAATAAGCTCAAGAACATAAAAGCAGCCTTGCTGGAACAGGCCACAGCCCATCCAGTCCAGCATTCTGTCTCACACAGTGGCTCACCATTTGCTTCAGGGTATTCCCAAGCAGATGCCTTCACCTGTTTAGGATTCCCTGGAAATGGCATTGAGAGATATCATGCCTATCTCTCCAACCCAGAGGTTGTCCTTAGGTCTCCATAATTATAGCCATTGATACACTTGTCCAATCCTTTTTTAAAGCTGTCAAGATTGACAGCTGTCACCACTGCTTCTGGCAGGGAGTTCTATAGGCCAGTGATCCTCTGGGTGAAAAAGTACTTTCTCTTATTTGTTTGAGAACTAGTACCCAATAGTTTCATGGTGTGCCCCCTAGTTCTAGTGTTGTGCAACACTTATCTACTTTGTAGATAAGGAAAACCTAGAAGAAAGAGAGAATGTAGATGAGAAAATAGTCCACTTCTTGATTAGTAAATTGCTGCCCACTTCCATTTCTTTGTAACATCTCCAATTTAAAAAGCCACCTCAAGAACACTGGATCATAGTTTCTTTAGCATTGCTATATTATTGTCTGTAAATATTATGGATACTAGGAAAAGCTCCCCCTCAACCCTGACCCAATGGAAGTCTGCTGAGCTAGGGACTGATTTCCTTTCTTCCACCAGTCAGGAGAACCTCTGATTAACTCACTGATGCAGCTACAAAGAAGAAAATAAGTACAGGCCTTTGAAAGGAAAGCAGCGTGGTTCTCTTTGATTCCTTCTTAAAAGAGTAATTTGAGGAACCTGCTCTTCTGTTTCCTTCCTTCCTTCCTCTCTCCCACCACCCTTCCTATTCACGGACTGAATATAAACACACACAGAAATATCTAACACTACAATACAATGCAATTGTTCTGCCCAACTAGTGCAAAATGCAACGTTTAAATACAGTATACAATATATCTATCTATAAATACAATATTGCAAGTACAATTACACAGTTACAGAATGTAGATTCAAAAAAGTCCTATGTTAAATACAAAAAAGTTGAGGTACCACATCAACAGAATAATCTGAGCTAGATTCGTCCTGGGAAGGCAATGTGTCTCCATCCTCTGAATCACTCAGGATTATCCAGACTGGAAAGTGGTGTGGAACTGGTATTTCAGAGCTATGAAGTACTGGACAAATAGCTGAATTAAGGTTTGGGTAAGATATCTTCTTTTTATTTTTTGTATTAAAGCCTTTCATATCTACCGTGGTAGTGTGGTTTGCAGGCGCACCCCCCAATAAAGGACTCAGACACTGGTGAAAGTGGATAACGGCATTGGGCCACATTTATTGATTCATGCCCTAGTCCGAATTATAAATTTCTATTGGTATTCAACCAATTATAATTCTTAAGGCAAGCAGGACGAAGTAACACTGGTAAGGTTCCACCCAAAATTGCCAACGGCAATTGGTTACAATGTATCCATTTGTATCAATTTGTTTGTTGACAACAAACAAATTGTTGACCGTAGTCAATAATCTAACTACTGACCCCACCCTCTGACGCGTATCCGTAAAATAACGGGGTGATGCCTGCTGCCCAGCTCGTGCCATCACCCCATTGCCTGGTTCATCGTTGACCGGACAACGTTAACCAACTTGTGCCTGTCTAGTGTTGTCCAGTCAATTGCGAACCTGCCGGATACCTGTGGGTCATAAATGTTTACCTTACCAGTGCTACCCGCCACATGGGGAGGCTTCAATAAAGGCTCACCGCCCCCCCCCCCCTGACCGTCAGCTCGGTCAACAGGCCTGCTCGCCAATCTCCTAACAAGAGGTCCATACCTCCCGGCAACAGATGGACCCCATCCCATGTGTAAAGCTCATAATTTTGGAGACTGATGGTGGGGTGTCGTATGACGTGGCCCCAACCCTTGTCCATAAGGAACCAGGCAATAGCCCTGTTCACCAAGCGCCGAGCCCGATCAAGGGCTTGGAGGTTAAACCCTCCCCTGTAAGCGTGCCGCAGTATCATGTCCGACCAAAGTAGGGTTGTGGCGGGCCACACATAATGCAAGTAGGCCAGGTCACCGCAAATCGCATGCTTCAGCGATAGCCCCGTGACCTGTCCCAAATCATTACCCCCGAGGTGTATAATCAGGACATCAGGCGGGTCAGCATCCCTGATGGAGAAAAGGAATGGCAACAGTTCCCGCCATAACATTCCGCGCTTACCGTACCACCTGAGACTTGCGGATGCACCCAGTCCCAGTCGGGGTCCCCACTCTGTCGCCACAGCAAACTGTGCTGCCCTGTGCACATAGCTGTGGCCCACCAGCCATACTGTCACCGGTGTAAGACGACACCCAGGGTCTGTCAATGAAAAAAGGAAACAGGGCAGTGACTTAACTGGTACTCACTGTTGAAGAGGGCGAACATACAACTGAAAACATCGTGATCCCCACCGTCCCATGTTGCATATTTCAGCCCCAGAGTACCCAAACGCCGCTGTGGTGGAAGCCGCCCCTATCCTAAATGAATGGGTGCCGTAACGAGCCCCAGGGAGGCCCACACTTGCCAGTGCCTTACCGGTCTCCTTCCAAAATTGAAATTTAGTAAGGGGAGACCCATCTTGGTGACAGAAAAACGGGCCAGGGTGCATACCACGTAGTGCAAGGAACTCCTGTAGGGCACCAACCGGACAGATGTCTGCCATGGAACATCGTAGCAGTCTTATACCACTGCCCACACCGTGCTGATCAACCTTAGAGGAGTGTATCCTCAGCTGAGCCCAATCATTGGAAACATAGACATCTTCGAGTTCCAGTGCCCTACGACTCGCATCCGCCTTAGACAGTAGCACCAGCTCACTGATGCGGAGCGCCCCAAAAAAGGCCACCGTAGTAGCCGCATGAAACAGGGTTGCCTCATACCTGTCGAAACACAGGTCATGCCAACCCCGTGCAAGGTGGGTAAGTACCCCTGGAGAAATAGGGTGGCGGTCGTCCGGGCTGCGCCCACGTTCCCGCGCCCACCCTTCCAAAACATGTCGTATGCGAAAATCATTTGTGCTGTCAGCAAAACCACCCACCTTGGCCATGAATGCCAGCACTGACAGCCTGGATGCTATGGTGCGGGGGGCTAAGCCCTGGGCATGTAAGTAAACCATAAATTGGAGGACGTGAGCCACTGGGATGGGCCAACTTTCAGGCAGCCGTGATTGGGCACAAAAGGCCCTGAATGAACTGAATGCATGGTTATATGCCTTACGTGTGCGGGGGGCGAGCGACATGCTGATCGCCCGGTTCACCTCTCCTTGCCAAGCGTCCATATCTCGTCCGGGAGCGGCGAGGGAAATTCCTCTGCGTCCGGGGCCAAGGCACGGAACCGGGAGATCTGCAGGCGGGACAAAGCATCAGCTATATTGTTATTAATACCTGGAACATGTCTGGCCCTAAAAAGCACATTGAGGCGTAGGCTGCGCAACACAAACTGGCGAACCAGTTCCATAACCCTGGGAGATTTTGACGTCCGTGAATTGACAATGTGGACAACTGCCGCATTGTCACACCAGAAATGGACGACCGAATTGGTCCACTCCTCGCCCCATAGCATCAAAGCTCCCAGAATGGGGAAAAATTCCAGATACGTGAGATTGCGCAAGCAATCCGTGCCCCACCAGGCTGGCGGCCATCTGCCATAGGCCCACTTCCCTTCGAAGTAAATCCCATAACCCAGGGACCCTGATGCATCCAACTGAACCTGAAAATGAGGGGAAACCAAAAGATCGGATCTCCAAAAGGACACCCCGTTGAATTCCCTCAGGAACTGGAGCCAGATGAGCATATCAGCCCTCATGCCCCTGTTCAGTCGGACCCTGTGGTGGGGCCTGGCCAAGCCAGTCATGGCGTCGCACAAGCGTCGAGCAAATGCTCTGCCAGGTGCGACGACCCTGCAAGCGAAATTGAGGTGACCATGTAACACCTGGAGCTCCCGAAGGGACACCTTGCGTTTTGCCAGCAAGTCCAAAATGAGTGCAACGATCCGGGAAACCTTCTCAACAGGTAACCTGGATGCTTGCACAACCATGTCAATCTCAACCCCCAGGAATGTGAGCTTGGTTGAAGGGCCCTCGGTCTTTTCGGGCGCTAAAGGGACACCGAGTTCCTTCATTAGCGTCTGAAATGTATTTAGGAGACGCGTGCACATGTCCCAGCCCCGTTCACCCCCAAATAAGAAATCGTCGAGGTAGTGGGCTACAGACCGGGACCCTGACCTGCGAACAAAGGCCCATTGCAGGAAGGTGCTAAAGCGCTCAAATGCTGAGCATGAAATGGAGCAGCCAAAAGGCATGGCTTTATCGAAAAAAAATTCACCCCGGAACTTGAAACCCAGCAGCTCAAAGTCGCCTGGGTGCACTGGCAGAAGACGGAACGCTGACTTAATGTCGCACTTAGCCAGTAGTGCACCCAGGCCACATGAGCGCACCATGCGCAGGGCCTGGTCAAAAGATGTATACCTGACCGAACAAAGGTCGTCAGGGATAGCATCATTGACCGAACGGCCGGCCGGGTAAGACAAGTGGTGTATCAAACGGAACTCCCCCGGTGACTTCTTGGGCACTAACCCCAACGGGGAAACCTTGAGATTGGGGAATGGTGGGACAGGGAAAGGGCCAGCGACCCTGCCAGCAGCAACTTCCTTAGCAATGCTCATGGCAGCCACCTCCTCCCTTCCCCTGAGTGATAACAGGTTGGGTGCATCTTGAGGGGACCTGACCCCTGTGAAAGGAATGTGAAACCCCTGCTGGAAACCCTCAAGCAGGTAAGCTGCGTCTGCCCTCCTCAGGTAGATCGTGAGCCAACGCTCCAACATGTCCACATTAATTGGGGAGGGGGCCTTTTGCTTGACCAGCTCCCTCCGTGGCAGTTCTGCCTGCTCCCTGTCCACCTCTACCTCTGCCCCGCAGTCCGCCTGCCCTAGGACACGCGGAGGCAGCATGGGGGCCAGCACAAGAGGGACACTCATGCCTGTATCGGCACTGCTTCCTGTTGTACGCACCATTGGCCGAGAAGCTCCAACACAGCAGGCGGGCTGGAACCCCCTGCCCTGCCACCTGGCGGGGTGCCTGAGCTGGAGCAGCTCGCTGGACCGCATGTCCACAATGGTACCTCTCCCCTGGCGCCGGGCGCGTGGGGGTCATGTACAGAAGCCACAGCCTCTGGCAGGGCTCATCCCACCTCATCTCCGGGTGTAGGGGCACTCTCATACGGAATTCCTCGTCGCAAGCCAACCACGACGGGCCAGGGAAATCAACCATCGCCCGGTATATGTTGTCCAAATACTGGACCATCGGAATTGCCAGGTCAGGCCGGGCCCTGAGGTACACCGCCATGTATATAAGGTACGCGGGTAACCAGTTGGCCCATGTACGTGGCGGCTTACGTTGACGAGACTGCTCCTTGTCCTTCTCGTCCTGCCCCTCCCTCTCCTCTTTGGTGGGTTCTCTATTCAAGAGGGAGAAAATGTCCACATACTCCCCCCGCCAGATCTTTTCCTTGGTGATCCCCGAGGGGCAATGAATAACCTGCTGTCGGCAAGGCTGACACCGGAACATTGACAGTGCTGGGCACCATGAAAGGAGCCTGGACCAGCCCCGCCAACCCCAGTAAGTTCCCTGGAGGACAGAGTACCCTGCCCCAAGAGGGGCCTTGGAGTGTTGGAGCCGTTCCCTGATGGGCCGGTGGCGGCTGACCCGCCGTCCCAGCCAGGCGAGGCCACGGCCACTGTAAACCTCCCCCCGTTGTGGGTTGTGGTGTGGGTGCACTAGCTTGGACCGTATACTCACAAGTTGCACCCCCATGGGCTGCCCCCACCGGGGGTTCCGGCCCACTGCGGGCGTCGGAGCTCATGACCGCAACCAAGCTCGTAGATGGGGCCTGACCACTACCCGCTGGCGGCATCTGCTGGGTGGGAAGCTGCGAGGCCGCGGCTGGCGCCGACCTACTTGCCTCAGGCAGCTCAACCCTTTCGGCCGCCTGCCGAGGACCGGCAGGTGCTGAGTTGACCTGTAAACCAAAAGGTGCCCAGGATGGATTAACTACCCCTAAAGATGCCTCGAGGGCCGCTACGTGGGCCAGCAGGGCATCAACGTTTACATAGCCCCCAACGCTGATGGGGGGCAAAGGGCCGGCCGGCCCACCAGTCACTGGCGCCGGGCCAGGTCTCTGGACCCCGGGACCCGCATATGGCCATGCCCCAACCACCGGCCCCGGCGGGGCCGGGGGCATGCCCTGCCAGGGAAGGGAACCCAGCCAACCCCCTTGGTTAAAGCCCACCGCTGGAAGCTGCATGCCAAGGCCCGAAGGCCCAGCCTGGCTATGCGCCAGGCCCGGGCCGGTTGCCGCTAATTGTGGGCCGGGGGCCGGATCCCCTGCAGGGCCTGTCTGAGGCTGCCCAGCCTCAGGCCAGGGAGCAATCGACCCCATCCCGCCGGTCCCGGTGGGCGCCCCCGGAAAGGGGGCCTGCTGAGGGGGCCCAGTCGCGGTCCTCCGACCCGGCTGGCGCCTCCTGGAAGTGCGAACTGCATTTGCCATCGCCTTCTTTTTGGAAGGCATTGCCGCAAATCGTTGGGAAGCTGAAGAAAGAAGCGAAGAAGAAACTGCTGCCCAAAAAAGGCTTCCCAGCTAAAGGGGAGAGCGACGGAGCGATTGGGGAAAAACTTCTCCTCTCCATCGCTTCGCAAAATGGCAGCGCGGCTGCCTCGTGGCCACCCCTTTTAAAGGGTGCTGGCCACGCCCCCTAACTACCCGGATGTCCAAGTCCGGTGGGGGGGGGGCGCAAAGAGCGCGGCGGCCATTTTGGCGCCGCGCTTGCTTTTGCTGTTCATGCCACATCATAGGAATGCCAAAACGGAATGAGGTTTTCTTACCTTTAAACCACAAACGAAGATCTTCTTCACACCTTCTACACACCTTATAAGGAGGCCATGCTTTGTCTTGATCCCCAAGTTTCAACTTGAAGTAAGCAAAAGACACTTTCTTCACAAAACCACTTATGTTTTTTTGTTGATTTTTAATAGTGTATTCACTACAAATAAAGCAAAAGTTGTCCGGAAAATAACACAACCTCTTGGAGCCGTAATACAGAACTAAAAATGAGCACAGTCACATTTGAATGCAGGAAGTAAACTGAGTGTGGCTCATACAGCAACCAAGATCCTGAACATATTTAGCATGTTGAAACATGATCAAATCTGGCACTAGGCATATTTGTACTCATTTATAATACCCCAGAGAACATGTTGAAACATGTTCATCCCAGCCAATAAGATTCCTGGATATGTTCACCTTTCACTACAAACAAAATAAATCTGTTAGGACATGATCATCTGAGCTTCCTTACACCACTTAACCTACACTACGCCCAGTGGTGGGCTCCAAAAATGTTTACTACCACACTGTGGGCATGGTATGGTGGGTGTGGCCAGGGGGGAATGCAGTGCTGGACATCAGCCGGTCTGCCCCGGTCCGAATGGACTGGTAGTAGACCTGGCTGGCCATGCCCCTCCCCACCCCATCCCACCCACCTCTTCCCGGAAGAGCGGGTGATTGCATCGGCTCTTCCTCCTTCTCCTCCAGAGTGGCTGCTGCTGCCTCCTTAATAGGCTGCGGGTGCCGCTCAGGTGGTGGTGGAGGTGGTGGTGTGTGGACACCTGGGGGAAGGGGAGAGGGAGCATACATCGTGCCACCCAGAGCAGCTCGCCTGCCCCTGCCGCCGCTCCCCTTGCCTCCTTCTAGCAGCAGCAGCAGCAGCAGCAACATTCATGATGCCTGGACCTAGTCCTGCAGGAACGCATGATGTCTGTCTGGGCATTACGAGAGTTGCCCTGCTTGCGTCATGCTGCCTGGACATCCTGCTACCACCAGGGGAAGGGAAGGGATGAGCTAGTCCAGGCACTGCTGGTCCAGGCGGCGCAAGCTCTTCCCAAAGTTAGGTTCCCTTCCCCCAAGAGAGAACTTAACTCAGGGAAGAGCTTGTGCCGCGTGGACCAGCAGTGCCTGGACTAGCTCTTCCCTTCCCCTGGCAGGACCAGGGTGTCCAGGCAGCGTGGCACAAGCAGGGCAATTCTCGGAATGCCCAGAGTCAGACAGACATCCTGCAGGAAGTTCTCTTACTGCAGGACTAGGTCCAGGCATCGCAAAAGTTGTGCTGCTGCTGTGCTGCTAGAAGGAGGCAAGGAGCGGTGGCAGGGGGGAAGCTGCTCTGGGTAGCATGACTTCAGCTCCCCCTCCCCCTCCCCCAAGCGTGCACAGGCTGCCACCTCCACCACCACCCGAGCGGCACCCACGCCCATTAAGGAGACAGCAGCTAGCAGCAACCACTCTGGAGGAGGAGAAGGAAGAGCCATTGTTGCTCTCCTGGGAGGAGGTGGGTGGGAAGCAGCAGCAGGCACTGGACTCGCTGGAGGACTAGAGGAGGAGGAAGGGAAAGCCGTCACGTGAGAACTCCTTCCTCTTCCCCCCCCCCCCCCCGTGGGGCAAGGAGAGCAGCAGCAGGGGCAGCCGAGCTGCTCTGGGAGGCACAATGTCAGCTCCCTCTCCCCTTCCCCCAGGTGCGCACACATGAGCACTCCTTCCTCCCCCCCCCCCCCGTGGGTCCAGGGGGGCCAAGGAGGAAGAGGAAGGAGCAGCCTGACATGGCACCTTCTGGGTAAGTGTGTCTTTTTGTTTTGTTTACTTCCCCCCCATGTGTGTGTGTGTGTGTGTGTGTGTGTGTGTGTGTGTGTGTGTGTGTGTGTGTGTAGGGGAGCAGAGGCTGCTAAAGGGCTTTCCCAGGGGAGGTGGCAGTGAGTCTTTAAGGTGCCACAACATTTTTTGTGTTTTTGTTTTGTTTACCTCCTGATCTGCTTGCACAGAATTAAACTTTAGAATTGGTAGCCATTTTATTCTGCGCAAGCGTATAAGAGAGTAAACAAAAAAATGCTGTGGCACCTTAAAGACTTGCTGCTGCTTCGAGGTAAACTGCAGCTGGTCCAGGAAGCTCCACAGTAAAACAGAGATGACCACTGAACCCTAGATTTGGATATGACTGGCTTTCAAGCAAGGGATAACTTTACCTTGCTCGAAAGCCAGTTGTATCCCACGCTAGGGTCCAGGTTGCTCATCTCTGTTTCAAAGCCGAAGAGCCAGTGCTGTCTGCTTCTGCAGACATTTCCATGGTCATGTGGCCAGCATGCCTAGACACCAGAGTGCACAGAACACTGTTTACCTTCCCACCAAAGTGGTCCCTATTTATTCACTTGCAATTTCTTGCTTTCGAACTGCTAGGTTGGCAGGAACTGGGACAAAGACAGGAGCTCATCCTGTCCTGCAGTACTTGGGAATCAAACTGCTGACGTGCCACCTTCCAGTCAGAGCCTTAGCTACTCGAGCTCAGTGGTTAAGAAGCTTGCCTTGTTTGCTGGAAGGCCGACATGACCGTTTGAGCTCTCGTCTCTGTCCCAGCTCCTGGCAACCGCAAGTTGATAAATAGGGACCACTTCTGTGGGAAAGTTAACAACATTCAGGTGTCTAATCATGCCTGCCACATGTCCACAGAAACATGTACAAACAGACAGTGCTGACTCATTGGCTATAAACAGATGAGCACTGAACCCTAGAGTCAGATATGACTGGCAGCTTTGGATTTAACAATAGGTAAAGGTAAAGGTTGCCCTTGCTCAAAGGCCAGTTGTATCTGACTCTAGGGTGCAGTGCTCATCTCCATTTACAGCCAAAGAGCCAGTGCTGTCTCTGTTTGCAGATGTTTTCATGGGCTATGTGGCAGGCATGACTAGATTGGCCACCCAGTCACATGCCCACCGATTAGGACACACCCACCGATTAGGCCACACCCACTGATTAGGCCACATCCACCAGTTAGGCCATGCCCACCAGTTAGGCCACGCCCACAGCGTGGTAGTAAATTTTTTTGCTGCCCATCACTGGGGGGAAGCCCTGTGTTACTACTTTATTTCAAAACTGGGATGGACACAGCCAGCCAGATTTTCTGCTAACGGTTCTGGTAAACTAGTGCGAACCTGCTGATGCTCACCACTGACTCTCCCCCCCCCCCACACCATTCCTCTTATTTTCTCTTTGCATTATTCTTGATTCTAGCTCTAATAAATATTAAATGAAAGTAAGAAATAATTTTTGGATAGAGTTTTTTAAAATCAAGAATAGGTTATCAGATTTTGGGTTAAAGGCAAACTTTGCACTAAATTAAACTAAGAACATGAGTTTTGCAAGAAAACTTGACGAGATGGATTTTTTTAGTATTTTTCTTTGTTTCATTAAGTAACAGTCTACAAGAAACAGCAAAAAAAAAACTATACAGTTTTTTTGGTTGCAGATCTGTGTTATTAATTGGGGTACACAAAAAGAGCCTCCTTGAAGATTGTGGTATTTTTGAACCATAATTGGGCATACTCCGGGCAATGGTAACTTTGTGTCAGCTAATCTTTCTTACACTAGGCCAGATCACTGTGAGGAAATGCATAAGACATCTGGGATATGCTGCTTCTAAGGTCTTGTTCTTTCCCCTTGGTCACCAGAGAAGTATCAAAATATGACTGATTATGTTAGTGAGTCACAGTCTATAATGGTTTGTGTAAGTGCCATTGGTGTGAATTTGTTTAAGGTGGATCCCAGCTTGCCATGAAGTGATCCACACACTATGATCATGGAGCCCTCTTCTGCAGCATGTATGAAATGAAACATGCAGGATTTAACACCGGGACTGCAGTGAACTGCTGCAGCCTTGAGGATATTAACAAGGTAAACTTTCACAGCCAGTCCATCTGGCATGGCCTCTTCTACTTCCATGATTGTTGGGAATCAGAGTTCTTCCTCTGCTCATTTTGCCGTTGGGTCCAATATGATGGTTTCTAGTGGCTGAAAAGCAGCGGGGAGGAGAATGGCGGTGTGAGACCGTCTCTTTAAGGATAGTCTTGGTTACTGAATTCATCTCTGAACGTTTCTTTTTTGATTAGATTATTTTTGCTCTGGTTGCTTATGATATTTTATTTTATATACTTTGTATACCTTGTATGTACTTTTTAAATATATTTGCTGTACTTATGCCCTTATTGCCCTATGTGTTGACATTGCTGATATTGTATCTGACATATTGTGGTCGTTGAATTACCTCCGACCATGCCTTCGTCATGACTAGTATATTGTGCCTTGCTTACTTGGTGATACTGTGATGAATTTGTAGATTTCTGTTGTATTTTGTTTTTCTTTGTTTTTGTACTTTTGATCAGTATGACTGTATAATTTTATTGTATAATTCTGTATTTTTATATTGTTAACCGTTTTGAGTTATTTTAAAATAAGAAAATCGGTATATAAATAAAACATACACATACACATTTCCTCCACTGAGGGGACCATCACCCCACCTAAAGGGGATCATCCACCCATAGCCACTGGCCCCTTTAGGAAGTCAGGTTATTTACCACCACCCAATACTTGGTGTTGTGTCACTGGCTGTACAGTCTACTTCATTACTGTAGATGTTGTCTAAATTTCTTTGTTTTATCTTGATCTAACACTTCTGGAATGTTTTCACACAAATCTTGATGAACAGCAATGGGAGTTCTGCACAAATAACTGATGCATGTCCTGTTGTGTATCCTCCTCCATTTTATAGTGTTCATCTGGTTTGTTTTGAACCAGCACATCAAAACTGTACTCAAAAATAGATTGGTAACCGGTGAAGCTGTTATAACAGGGGAGTCAGTATACTCCCTATGACCAGTCAAGGTTAACCAAACGGCCACAACATTTCTGATCAGATTAAGTTTCTGAACCATCTTCTAAACTAAGCCTTCCCAGCCACATTCATTCTTTAATGAGCCAGAAAAGGCAAGGGTCCAGGATATGAATGATAGCCATCACTTCATGGAAGATCCTGTCCATGTCACTGATAAAATCTAACACAGAGACCTTAAATTTTCAAAAAGGAAATTTCCCAAAGATGAGGAAACTAGTAAAAAAGAAGCTGAAAGGGAAAATTGAGAGAGTCCAAACACTCCAAGAGGCATGGAGGCTGTTTACAAAAACAATAACAGAAGCCCAATTGGAATGCATACCCAAAAGGAAAAAGGGCACTGCCAGGTCCAAGAGGACTCCAATGTGGCTTACAGGAGCTGTTCGGGAAGTGATCAAGAGCAAGAAAAGCTCATTTAGAAGATGGAAGACTTGTCCGAATGAGGACAGCAGGCAGAAACATAAATTCTGGCAGAACAAATGCAAGGCAACAATCAGGAAAGCAAAGCAAGACTTTGAGGAGCGTATAGCTAAAAATACTCAGAGAAATAACAAAGACTTCTTTAAGTACATTAGAGGTAAGAACCCAACTAGGAAGGCCATTGGACCATTAGATGACAATGGAAGGCAAGGGGTTATTAAAGAGGAAACAGAGATTGCAGAGAGAATGAATTCTTTGCTTCAGTATTCACTGAAGAAGACAGAGATCACATGCTCAAAACAGAGCCTATCTTCGTAGGGAGGGAAACCGAAGAATTAAGCCAGATAGAAATAACCAGGGAGGAGGTCCTTGCATGTCTTGTTAAACTAAACACTAACAAATCACCAGGACCAAATGGCACCCCTCCACGAGTTCTCAGGGAACTTAAAGATGAAATTGCTGATCTCCTAGCCAAAGTATATAATCTTTCACTCAAATCAGGCTTTGTGCCTGATGACTGGAAGGTAGCGAATGTAACACCAATTTTCAAAAAAGGATCCAGGGGTGATCCAGGAAATTACCGACCTGTCAGTTTGACATGTGTCCCAGGTAAAGTGATGGACAGCATCCTAAAAGATAGAATTAATAGGCACATAGAAGAGAAGGCGCTGCTAAAGGAGAGCCAACATGGCTTTTACAAGGGCAAATCATGCCTCACTAATCTGTTGGAATTTTTTGAGAGTGTCAACAAGCATGTGGATAATGGGGATCCAGTTGACATTGTTTATCTGGACTTTCATAAGGCTTTTGACAAGGTCCCACACCAAAGGCTCTTGAATGAACTTACCAGTCATGGAATAAAGGGACAGGTCTTGTCCTGGATCAGCAACTGGCTAAGGGACAGGAAACAGAGGGTAGCACTAAATGGACACTTCTCCAAGTGGAGGGAAGTAAAGAGTGGGGTCCCCCAAGGTTCAGTACTGGGGACCCCTGCTTTTTAACCTCTTCATAAATGATCTAGAGGTAGGAGTAAAAAGCAAGGTAGCCAAATTTGCTGACGACACTAAATTATACAGGGTAGTGAAAACTGTGAGAGATTGTGAGGAGCTCCAGAGGGATCTCTTGACACTGGGGGAGTGGGCAAAACAGTGGCAAATGAGCTTCAACATTAGTAAGTGCAGAGTGATGCATGTTGGGGCAAAGAACCCCAATTACATTTATAAACTGATGGGGTCTGAACTCTCTGCGACAAACCAGGAAAGGGACCTTGGTGTCCTGGTGGACAACTCAATGAAGGTGTCAACCCAGTGTGCCTCAGCAGTGAAAAAAGCAAACTCAATGCTAGGGATCATTAGGAAGGGTATAGAAAATATGTCAGCGAGTGTCATTTTGCCTCTTTATAAATCTATGGTGAGGCCCCATCTGGAATACTGTGTACAGTTCTGGTCGCCATACCTCCAGAAGGATATTACGGAGCTGGAAAAAGTGCAGAGGAGGGCAACCAGAATGATTAGGGGACTGGAACACCTTCCTTACCATCTGAGGCTGCAACGGTTGGGCCTCTTCACTCTTGAACAACGACGTCTAAGAGGTGACCTGATTGAAGTTTATAAAATCATGCACGGTGTGGACAAAGTAGATAAGGAAAAACTGTTTTCCCTATCGCATAACACTAGAACTAGGGGACACTCCATGAAACTTTTGGGTACTAGTTCTCAAACAAATAAGAGAAAGTACTTTTTCACCCAGAGGATTACTGGTCTATGGAACTCCCTGCCAGAAGAAGTAGTGACAGCTGTCAGTCTTGACAGCTTTAAGAAAGGATTAGACAAGTTCATGGAGGACAAGTGTATCAATGGCTATAATTATGGATACTTAAGGACAACCTCGGGGTTGGAGAGATAGGCAGGATATCTCTCAATGCTATTTCCAGAGAATCCTAAGCAGGTGAAGGCATCTGCTTGGGAATACCCTGAAGGAAATGGTGAGCCACTGTGTGAGACAGAATGCTGGACTGGATGGGCTGTGGCCTGTTCCAGCAAGGCTGTTCTTATGTTCTTATGTTCTTAGGTGATTTAAACTGAAAAGTATCCAGGAGCAATAGACAGAGGTCAAAAAAATTTCAATTTAAACTATTAACAAGTATTATTTCTAAGTCAGAACAAATCCACCTATTTCAATACGCAAAATGTCATGAAATTTTTTCACCGTTGTTTGTTGAGTGGTCAATGCTTTTCTCTTGCAATCCTGTTGAATGACTACCATGTTGGCAGAGAATCATGTTTTTTAGTTGTTAACTCTGCCACTGAGTATGTAATTTTGCATGCCATAGGTTCGCCACCAGTGTCCTACAGCATGAGCATGTACAAGCTGGAAACCCCTTGAGATAGATTCATGGTCATCATGAAGTCCTGAACTCCAAACAATGTGAACATGGCATGAATGTTAAACTTTCCAACAGAACAAACTAAGAGCACTTCAGCAGAATTCCTAAGATCAGCTCAGGAAAGTCTTGAGTTCCGAACAACATGAAACTGGCAAGGATGAGGAAGTTTCTAGCACAACAAGCTAAGGGCACTCCAGCACCCTAAGAGAAGCTCTGCAAGGTCAGGAGAGGAGATTGTAGAGTACAAGTGTGAGTACTGCTCAGGACACCCACCTTCAAATAGATTAACTCAAAATCAGCTATGGGGGTGACATCTGGAGAGAGGAATGGAATCACAGTATAGCACTATAACCTCAACCTCTGCCTCATAGAGACTGCTGCTGCACAAAGAATGCTGGCAGAAAGGTCCCACCCTTTATCAGCACTGCTCCACGCCATCCCACGTGGTGACTACATGCTGTCACTCTAACCCGACTTACCCTTGATTAATTTTCTGCTAGCCACCCCGGGTCTCATCAGTTAGGGGAATGGTGGTGCTTTCAAAATGCCCAGTGCATTGGCCTTGCTTTGGTAGCTTCAGCCCTGGCCTATAGTAATTAACTTGGTGAGAGAAGTGGCTCCCCTGCTTCTCTTTATTAGCTGGGTAAAGGGTGGCTCTATAAATGAAGTCAGTTTCCTTTGACTTCTGTAAGTAAGTGCCTCTTCCCTATCACCTTGCTGCACTGGGAAGAATAGAAGGTGAATGAGTATGTCCTTCTGAGATACTTTGGTGCCAAGTTGTGGCCCTGTGCCTTCTTTGTCTCCTTTCCCTTTAAGGATGAAGACTGGCCCACTACCCTTCTTCTCAGGACTTCTGGTTTCCAAGTCTTTGGAAATTAAAGGAATAGTCTCTTTGTTTAGAGCTTGTTTAAATTTCTTATCTCACCTTCCCTTCTCCATTCCTATTTGCTTTGAAGAAACACACGCTTCAGCAGCATAGGATCTCTTTATTAGTAAAAGAGCTATTTTCTATAAAATAGGCATTTGAACAATATTTTAAAAAGTTGCTTCTTAAAATCCTGTCTCACTCCTCTGAGCATTCAATGAGTGCAAGAAAGAAACATAATAAATTCAGCTTTCATAGCTACCTGTTTTCTCTGGCTAATTTGCTTCTTGGATGGGCAGAATTTGCCCCCATGAAGTTGCATTTGGCATCAAGTAAAGTAAGGCATCTTGATGAGGCTTCCCTCCTCATCTGAGCTGTGAGTTTCTCCTCAGCTTTCTCTCCCCAGCTGAGTGCTGTCAGTTGCTTGTGTATTTTGCAAGATTCTGAGCCAGACTATGTTCGTCATTATCTTATGGCTAATGATATAGATAGTTGGCGTTTGTGTGCTCTACTTTGCCAACTATGGTACATCTCAATGTATGGATGTCCTAGGGCAAGTGTACATTGAAGTCTGCTCTTTTGTCTTCCCTCCTCCCTTCTAGTGGATGAGGTCACATATACATCACAGCTCTCTTATTTCCGCCTCCTAACTGGGAGTCTGAGATGAAAAGTTTGACTAATTGAATTCTTTCAGGTTACTGTGCCAAGTACAGTGTGTAGGCTTATGCCAACTATTAGAAAATGTTGGATTCTCAACCTTTAAGCAAAATGCTTTATATAAACTACAACTAGGCACTTAATACATATGTTGCTTAGGCCTAATAAATGTTAACCTCATAAAGGTATGACCTCAAACTCTACCTCATAGAGACTGCTTGCTGCTGCACAAAAAATACTGGCAGAAAAAAAAACTGAAAGAGGTCCCATACTTCATTTCATCAATGCAGGTATCCAGATGGGCATGTTCCAGCAATATAAGATCCAGGATAGCTGTCTCCCACCTTGACAACCTTGAATTGAGCAGCACAATTTTAAACCGGGGGGGTGGGGGTGGGTCTGTTGACATAATTCTCCAGAAAAGTTTTATGGCAGGGTTGCTTTTACTTTTTTGTTAAATTTTATTTTAACTGTATTTTTACAAAGTTTGTAAGCACCCTTGAGGACAATTTTCTAGTAGAAAATTGAAAGGGCAAAAGTTTGCAAGCAACCAGCCATCCAGTACATTCCACTCCTGCATGCTATATCTGTTGACTTCCTCTCCATTTTCTCTACCTGTGTCTCTCCACTACTTTCCTTCTTATGAAGCATTTCAATTATCTCATCCAATGTGATTTTAAAAAACATTAATGCTATTCTATTTGAGAGCTTTGTCAGGATGTGGGGGCATGAGCGGTCTAACTAGGCAGTGTTGCCCATTTCTTGTCAAAACTAAACTCACCAAAGCATCCGCCATCAGATCCCTTGGACCAGGTGAAAGCGGAGGGCACACATCATAGTCTGCATAGCCAGCGGGTGACATGATATCCAAATGTCTAAAAATTCAGGCAAATGGACTTGATTTCTCAAGACCATTTGCATGTGTGGAATGTCATCACAGAGACATCTACCAATGAGCAGACTCCTCGCTGAATAACGACCCCAAGTTATCCTAGGCTATTCTATAAATGCCATCACTATGACACTATGGTATAGTGGTACTATACCACTCTATTCTGCTTTAGTCAGATTCCAACTGAAATACTGTGTCCAGGTGTGGACATCACAATTTAACAAGGCTATTCTTTTTTATGCCTTCCATTGGATGAGATAATTAAATTTTTTCATAAGGAAAATAAATATTTTAATTGGGTGATTCTGAGTCACCAGCAGCTGAGCAGCTTTTGCAATGTAAGAAAACACAAATAATTTCCTTAGGAGTGGCAACAAGTAATGAAGATGCCAATGATGACAGAAATAACACTTACCAGCTCCAGCATCTCAGACTCAGGAGAACTGTACAGCAGCCCACAAGATGTGTCTACTGCATTCTTGTCAGCATTTATATATGCATATACTTAAATACATTTTTAAGGAATGTCTGGCCAGACATCCCACTATGGTAACAGAGTACACTGTACAGCCAGTGATTCAACACTGAGGGTTGGGTGGTGGTAAATAACCTGACTCCCTAAAAGGGCAAACAGATATGAGCAGATGAGCCCCTTTAGTTTGGGTAATGGCCCCCCTCAGTGGAGGAAATGCCACTGGAAACCATCACATTGGGCCCAATGGTAAAATGAGCGGAGGAGGAACCACTTCACTATTTGAATTCCCAATGGTCATGGAGGTGGAAGAGGCCATGCCAGATGGACTAGCTGTGAAGGTGCACCTTGATAATATCCTCAAGGCTGTGGCAGTCCATTGCAGTCCCAGTGTTAAATTCTACATGTCTCATTTCATGCAGGAGATGGCTCAATGATCACAGTGTGTGGGTCACTTCTTGGCAAGCTGGGATCCACCTTAAACAAATTCATGCCAATGGCATTTTTCCTGGTGAAAATGATTTCCAATAAAAAATGTATACTCGGATACAAGTAGCAGCCAACAATGATGATGAAATTTTTAAAATGTATTTTATGTATTTAAATTTTTTTTAAAAAATGCATATTTATGTATTCATAGCAATTCTGTGCCATTTAATGTCTAGAGTAATTTGTATAGTTTAAGTCAAAATTAATAGATGCAGCAGAAAATTAACTGCAGCAGGAATAGAGTAAATCAAATTGATCTGTACCATACAACTCACCATATAGATTGAATAACATTCAATAACAGTCTCTTTGATATTTTCTTAAATGTATCATCTGTGCATCTAATGCCATCATTCCACACCTTCCTGTAGCATACCTGTCAACCATCCCAATTTGGCCGGGATTACCCCGTAATTTGACGTCGATTGACATCATAACCCGCCCCGCGCTGCCAAAACCCCGTAATTTGGCAGTGGGGGGAAACGCTTTCCACGCATGCTTGGAAGTGCTACGCCACTTGCGCAGCCCCTACGCAAGTGGCATAGCACTTCCGCGCATGCGTGGAAGGGGTAAAACCCTTCCACGCATGCGCAGAAGCGCTACGCCTCTTCCACGCATGCGCAGAAGCGCTACGCGCAAGTGGCGTAGTGCTTCCACACATGCGTGGAAAGCGACCTGCACACAAGCGATCTGCGCAGGTCCCATTTTTCCGGAGCAACGGGTTGACAGGTATGTCCTATAGGTGATGCTCTATCTGGCATCTATTCAACAATCTCATTTGATATCTGTTAATAAAGCATTTGCTAATGTGTTTTCGGATATTTGCTTTGGTTTATAATTACAGTGAGATGTGTAATTGTGGAAATGCAAAAATTAACACAGTACAGACTTCTCTGTATTTGAATAGGCTTGGAGAGGAGGTGAAGGAAATTTTCAAAGCTTTTCAGGGCAAAGGTACATTAAAGTCATTATTAATTTGAATAAAATATTCCAGAATGTTATTGATTTTAGCATAGAAGGATGGATCTCTGCACTGGGTGACTTGTCCTCTGATTGATGAACTCTCTGCAACTTTCATGCTGGAGAAAAGTGAGAGATGACAGGATTTTTGAAACCATGGAAGGCAAACTACTATGTCATTACTTTAGACACCGGGGAATGAAGTGAGTGTCACAGTTCTGATGCTGGATGTCTACCTATATCCTTCATCCCTATGACCTTTTAACGTGACCCCCAACCTGGACATGAGAATGGGCATGCAGACCTTCTCCCCAGAATATATTGCCACATACCCAAACCATCTCATAAAGTTGAGAATAAGGAACAACAACGGAACCAATTGGACTGACATTTAAGGGAAGGGAAGAGACTGCAGTGACTTAGTGGTTAAGTCACTGAACTTGACAACTAGAAGGTTGGCAGGTAAGCAGTTCAACACCTGAGTGCTGTGTGACGGAGTGACCGAGGGCACCGGTCCCAGCTCCTATCAACCTAAGCAGTTCAAAAACCAGAAATTTCAAGCAGATGAATAGGTACCACTTCAGTGGGAAGGTAATAGTATTCTGTGTTCCAGTATCTAGTCATGCCTGCCACATGTCTACATGTCTGTAGACTCAGACAACACTGGCTCTTTGGCTGTAAATAGAGATGAGCACCACACCCTAGAGTCAGATACAACTGGCTTTCAAGCAATGACAACTTTTACCTTTATTTAAGGGAAGGGGAGGAATATTGTTAGATTTGACAATCTTGATGAAAATTACTCCCTTGAGAATAATTTCAAATTTGTGTGACTTTTTCAAATTTGCCAGTTTAGGTGTTTCAGTTAAAGTGCACAGAAAACTATGCAATTGTAATATGTGCATAGCTAAAAATCATACAATTGGAAAAATACATGGAATCATACTTTAATCAAGAGAGAGTAGTGTTAGGGAATGTCAGTCTTCACCTCACACCCTAACTGGTTGCAAGGCATATTGTGTTTGTGATGCCTTTAAGACTCCACTGCAAGATCACACAGGTGCTAGGACTTTTCCCTGGTATGCTCTGTGAGCCAGTGTATTTAGGTTAGAGCAGGATTGCAGGTTTCAGCATCAATGCCCAACCTTCTCTGCTGACAGTCTGGACAATGCAAGCGCGGCGCCAAAATGGCCGCCGCGCCCTTTGCGGGCCCCCCCCCACAGGACAGAGAATCCGGGTAGTTAGGGGCGTGGCCAGCTCCCTTATAAAAGGGGTGGCCACGAGGCAGCCGAGCTGCCATTTTGCCTCAGCGACGGAGCGGAGAAGTTTTTTCCTGCGTCTCCGTCGCTCGTTAGCTTACCGGGAAGCCTTTTGGTGGCGATTCTGCCTGGCTGGCTTCCCTTTTTGCTTCAGGAGAGATGCCTTCGAAAAAGAAGGCAGCTTCGAGTTCAGCTCGGGCTGTTAGGAGGCGCAACCCAGGTCGGAGGACCGTGGTGCCGCCTCCTCAGCAGCCACCTTTGCCATCCCCGGCCGGGGCTGGTGGCATGGGGTCTATTCCCCCTTGGCCCGATCAGAGTGCGGGCGCGGAAGGCGCTCCGGCCCGCGGCCCGCGAGCGGCGGACACCGCTCCTCCTCCTGCACACTCCGTCGGGCCTATTTCTTTTGGGCCGCAGCCTCTCCCGGGGCCCTCTAGCCTTGGGAGGTGGCCCGGCTCCCTGCCTTGGCAGTTTTCTTCACCAGCCCTACCGGGATTCGGCGCTGGCCAATGGCCATATACGGGCCCTGGGGCGCAGGGACCTGTCCCCCTGCCAGGATCAGGCGGGCCGACCGGCCCTTTGCCCATGGTCAACGTGGACACCTTACTGGCCCGCATTGCGGCCCTGGAGGCGTCTTTGGCCCGGGCCAGTCAGGCAGGCGCCCCCTTCGGGGTACCTTTTGAGGCGCTGTCGGCAGCAGGACAACAGCCGGCGGGGAGGGTTGAGCTGCTGCAGGCGGGTGGCGCGGCCCCGGCCACTGCCTCGCAGCTCCCCAGCCAGCAACCTGGTGCGGGTCAAGCCCCGGTGATGAGCTCTACATCGGTCGTGAGCTCCGACGCCCCCAGTGGGCCGGAACCCCCGGTGGGGGCGGCCCGCGGGGGTGCAGCATGTGAGTATACGGTGCAAGCGAGTACATCTACACACATTCCCAATATAGGGGGGGCCTTTCAGTGGCCTTGGCCTCGCGCGGGTAGTGCGGGGGCCACGCTGCTGGCGACCCACCCGGCGACAACGACTGCCACCATGCCCACTGGGGTGGGCCTCGGTCCTTACACTGCTGGGAATGTCCTGGGGGTGGCAGGGTTAGCTCAGGCCCCTTTTACTAGGCCGGCTGTCCCCTTTTCGGCTTTGCCAACGGCAGGGTATTCCTTGCCATTGGGTGATCACTTGGCACAGGCTACCAGAGAAAAGATATGGCGAGGGGAGTACGTAGATATCTTTTCACTCCTGAACAGAGAGCCCACCAAGGAGGAAAGGGAGGGTCAGGACGAGAAGGACAAGGAGCAGGCATGCCGCCGTAAGCCGCCGCGTACCTGGGCCAACTGGCTCCCCGCTTATTTAATATATATGGCGGTATATTTGAGGGCGCGGCCGGATTTAGCTATTCCCATGGTCCAATATTTGGACAACATATATAGGGCGATGGTCGATTTCCCGGGCCCCTCATGGCTAGCATATGATGAGGAATTCCGTATGAGGATTCCCCTCCACCCCGAGATGAGATGGGATGAGCCGTGCCAGAGACTGTGGCTCTTGTATATGACACCCACACGCCCTGCCCCGGGGGATAGATACCATTGTGGACATGCGGTCCAGCGAGCGGCTCCAGCGCAGGTTACCCGCCAACCGGCGGGGCAGGGGGTTCCAGCCCGCCTGCTGTGCTGGACTTTCTCGTCAAATGGTTCTTGCAATCGAAAGAACTGCAGGTATAAGCATGAGTGTCCCACATGTTCTGGTCCCCACGCAGCCTCTGCTTGTCCCAAGCCTGGGGGGGCGCGAGGCAGAGGGAGGGGTGGACAGTGGGCTGGCAAGGCTGCCACGGACGGAGCTAGTTCTCCAAAAGGCCCCCTCCCCAATTAAGGTGGACATGCTGGAGCGCTGGCTCGCATCGTACCCGAAGGGGGAGGACGGGGAGTATCTCCTTCAAGGTTTTAAGCAGGGATTTCGTATCCCTTTTATGGGCGATAGGTCCCCTCAGGATGCTCCCAACCTTTTATCCCTCAGAGGTAGGGAGGAGGTGGCTGCGGCCAGCATTAAAAAGGAGTTAGACGCGGGCAGGGTCGCTGGACCTTTCCCCGCACCCCCGTTTCCCAATCTTAAGGTCTCGCCACTGGGTTTGGTCCCCAAAAAGTCCCCAGGAGAGTTTCGCCTTATTCATCATTTGTCCTACCCAGCCGGCCGATCGGTCAATGATGCTATCCCTGATGACCTTTGTTCAGTCAGGTATACATCGTTTGACCATGCGCTGCGCATGGTGCGCTCGTGTGGCCCGGGTGCCCTGCTGGCCAAGTGTGACATTAAGTCGGCTTTTCGCCTCTTGCCAGTGCATCCGGGCGACTTTGAGTTGCTGGGTTTTAAATTTAAGGGGGAATATTATTTTGATAAGGCCATGCCTTTTGGCTGCTCCATATCATGCTCGGCCTTCGAGCGTTTTAGTACCTTCCTAGAGTGGGCTTTCGTCCGCAGGTCAGGGTCCCGGTCTGTAGCCCATTACCTGGATGATTTTCTATTCGGGGGTGAACGGGGCTGGGACACGTGCGCACGTCTCCTCAATACATTTCAGACGCTAATGCAGGAACTTGGTGTCCCTTTAGCGCCCGAAAAGACCGAGGGCCCATCGACCAAGTTAGTATTCCTGGGGGTTGAGATTGACACTGTAGTGCAGGCTTCTAGGTTGCCGGGTGATAAGGTGTCCAGGATAGTGACCCTTATCTCTGAATTGCTGGCCAAGCGTAAGGCATCCCTGAGGGAACTGCAGGTGCTACATGGGCACCTTAATTTTGCTTGCAGGGTGGTCGCACCGGGCAGGGCTTTTGCCCGGCGCTTATGCGACGCCATGACAGGGTTATCCAGGCCCCACCACAGAGTCAGGCTTACCCGGGGTATCAGGGCAGACATGTTCGTCTGGTTGCAATTCCTGAGGGAGTTTAACGGGGTCTCATTTTGGAGGTCTGACCTCCTGGCATCCCCCAATTTCCAGATCCAGTCTGATGCCTCAGGATCCCTGGGTTATGGGATGTACTTCAATGGGAAGTGGGCCTATGGTGGGTGGCCACCGGCATGGGCAGGCACAGGTCGCCTGCGGGATCTCACATACCTGGAATTTTTTCCCATTCTGGGGGCTTTGATGCTATGGGGCGAACAGTGGGCTAATTCAGTGGTGCATTTCTGGTGCGACAATGCTGCCGTTGTACACATTGTCAATGCACAGACTTCTAAATCGCCCAGGGTTATGGATCTAGTGCGCCATTTTGTGCTGCGCTGCCTGCGCCTTAACGTCTTGTTCAGGGCCAGGCATGTCCCAGGGGTTAATAACGATATTGCTGACGCTTTGTCCTGCCTGCAGATCTCCCGGTTCCGCGCCTTGGCCCCGGATGCGGAGGAATTTCCCTCGCCACTCCCGGACGAGATGTGGACTATTGGCAAGGAGAGGTGAACCGGGCGATTGGCCTGTCACTAGCGCCACGCACGCGTAAGGCGTATCAACAAGCATTCAATTCGTATAGGGCTTTTGCTACTCAATTTCACTTGCCAGAGACCTGGCCTATCCCGGTGGACCATGTTCTGCGGTTCATGGTTCACCTGCATGCACAGGGCCTTGCACCTCGCACCATAGCATCCAAGCTCTCGGCGTTGGCTTTTATGGCCAAAGTAGGGGGTCATGTGGATACCACGCTTGACTTCCGTGTGAGATACGTTTTGGAGGGGTGGGTGCGCGAGCGCGGGCGTTGCCCGGACGACCGGCACCCTATTTCCCCATGGGTTCTTACCCAGTTGGCCCGGGGCTGGCCAGGCCTCTGTTTTGATGACTATGAGGCAGCCCTTTTTCACGCAGCCACAACGGTGGCATTTTTTGGAGCGCTCCGCGTCAGCGAACTCGTGATGCTGTCTAAGGCGGATGCAAGTGGTAGGGCACTGGAACTCGAAGATGTCTATGTTGCCAAAGACTGGGCCCAGTTGAGGATTCGCTCCTCTAAAACAGATCAGCATGGCGTAGGCAGTGGAGTAAGACTGCTACGGTGTTCTTTGGCAGACATCTGTCCGGTTGGTGCCCTACAGGAATTCCTGGCACTGCGTGGCATGCACCACGGCCCGTTTTTCTGTCACCAAGATGGGTCTCCCCTCACTAAATTTCAGTTTTGGAAGGTGACAGCCAGAGCCCTCACCAGGGTGGGCCTACCAGGTGCCCGTTATGGCACACATTCGTTCCGCATTGGTGCAGCCTCTACAGCAGCTGCTTTTGGGTACTCTGGGGCTGACATACGCAGCATGGGGAGGTGGGGCTCACAATGTTTTCAGTTTTACGTGCGCCCACTCCCGCCATGAGTACCAATCCAGTCACCTTACCTCCCTTTTTCTCAATTTTCTTACAGACCCTGGGTGTCGTATTACACCGGTGACAGTATGGCTGGTGGGCCACAGCTATGTGCACAGGGCAGCGCGTTACGCTGCGGCGACAGAGTGGGGACCCCGACTGGGACTGGGTGACCACGCCAGTCTCGCATGGCATGGTAAGCCTGGGATGTTATGGCAGGAGCTGCGGCCTTTCCTTTTTTCTGGCCTGGGGGCTGACCCGCCTGACATTCTAATCATCCACCTGGGGGGCAATGATTTGGGCCAGGTCACCGGCTTATCGCTCAAGCATGCGATTTGCGAGGAACTCGCCTACTTGCATTATGTCTGGCCTGCCACAACCCTGGTTTGGTCGGACATTGTTCTGCGCCATTCTTACAGAGGGGGCGTTAACCTCCTGGCTCTTGACCGCGCTAGGCGCGCGGTCAATAAGGCAGTGGCGCGGTTTCTTGCCACCAGGGCTTGGGGACGGGTTAGTCATCACCCCGATATTAGTCTACAAAATTATGACCTGTATGCAGGGGATGGGGTCCATCTGTCGCGAGGAGGTATGGACCTCCTGTTGGGTGACTGGCGAGCAGGCCTGTTGACCGAGCTGACGGTCTGGGGGGGGGCGTCAGGTCTTCTGTGAAGCCCCTCCGTGTGGCGGGTAGCACTGGTAAGGTAAACAGTATGACCCACAAGTATCCGGCAGGTTCGCAATTGACTGGACAACACTAGACAGGAATAAATTAGTTAAACGTTGTCCGGTCAACGACGAACCAGGCGATGGGGTGATGACGATTGCTAACCAGCATGCATCACCCCTGTGATTTCACGGATACGCGTCAGAGGGTGGGGTCATGAGTTAGTTATTGACTACGGTCAACAATTTGTTTGTTGTTAACAAACAAATTGATACAAATTGATACATTGTAACCAATTGCCGTTGGCAATTTTGGGGTGGTACCTTACCAGTGTTACTTCGGCCTGCTTGCCTTAGGAATTATGATTGGTCGTTTTACCAATACAAATTTATAATTCGGACTAGGGCATTGAATCAATAAATGTGGCCCTTTGCTGTTATCCACTTTCAATGTTGTCTGTGTCCGTTATTGGGGGGGTGCGCCTGCAAAGACTCCTGCATGTTCCAGAACCTGCTACAAAGACTGAATCTCTGCACAGATTCTGAGGATGGTTTTTGCCTGATATGCCATCTGTGCTTGCTTGACAAGGAAGGACTACTCAGGGTAATCCTTCATCAGAAAAGACAGAGGCTGTAGAACTTTTGGCATTGTCAGTAATTCCAGCTTGCTTCTACTCAGCTGGACTGGACTGCTACCGGACTGTATAGACTTGCATGTCTAGCACAACTGAACTGTCTCAGTGAGGTCAACTGGGCTACCCAAGAGAATATATCTGTTTTGTGTTACAATTGTTGCACTGTATATATTTGCACCTTTTACTTCCTGAGTAAACCTGCTTTGAGTTCTATTTTGCACTAAGACCTATCTGCCTGTTTTTCTGAGCTTGCCAGTTGTGCACCTCTTGGCCGCTGCATACCACTCTGCTAACCATCCACACCAACAAGTAGTACAGACATTAGGTAAAATATGGAAATGAATGTACACATTAGAAAAAAATCAGGGAAAATATGTATAAATTTATTGCAGTGTGATACAAAACAAGGACAGAGTTAGGGAGAAATACAATGAAACTGAGAGTGAGAAGTTTTTAGACTTCTTTATTGGCTCTATGCCTCTTACACACATTTATATAACTTGTTCAGGCATAATTCCTGGACTGTGCTGTCATGAATGATGTAATGAACCATTTGTGAACCTTGAATGTGGAGTTCAATTATCGAAAGCTTTATGCACCTGGCTCCAGAATCAGATTTTTTTCCCACTACCATAGACTGATATCTGTGCACACCTTTTGAACTGACACTTCGCTGATCATCTGACTCAACTGTATGTAGCCAAGTCACAATTGGAAATGCTTTTTATAACAAGGCTGACTTCAGAATTGGTTTCATTGTATGAAGAACTAGCAAAGGTTGCCCGGCGTTGCCGGGCTGTTTTAAATGGTGTTGGAAAATTGTTGTTGTTGTTAAGAACATAAGAACATAAGAACAGCCTTGCTGGAACAGGCCACAGCCCATCCAGTCCAGCATTCTGTCTCACACAGTGGCTCACCATTTCCTTCAGGGTATTCCCAAGCAGATGCCTTCACCTGCTTAGGATTCCCTGGAAATGGCATTGAGAGATATCCTGCCTATCTCTCCAACCCAGAGGTTGTCCTTAAGTATCCATAATTATAGCCATTGATACCATTGTCCTCCATGAACTTGTCTAATCCTTTCTTGAAGCTGTCAAGACTGACAGCTGTCACCACTTCTTCTGGCAGGGAGTTCCATAGACCAGTAATCCTCTGGGTGAAAAAGTACTTTCTCTTATTTGTTTGAGAACTAGTACCCAAAGGTTTCATGGAGTGTCCCCTAGTTCTAGTGTTATGCGATAGGGAAAACAGTTTTTCCTTATCTACTTTGTCCACACCGTGCATGATTTTATAAACTTCAATCAGGTCACCTCTTAGACGTCGTCGTTCAAGAGTGAAGAGGCCCAACCGTTGCAGCCTCAGATGGTAAGGAAGGTGTTCCAGTCCCCTAATCATTCTGGTTGCCCTCCTCTGCACTTTTTCCAGCTCCATAATATCCTTCTGGAGGTATGGCGACCAGAACTGTACACAGTATTCCAGGTGGGGCCTCACCATAGATTTATAAAGAGGCAAAATGACACTTGCTGACTTATTTTCTATACCCTTCCTAATAATTCCTAGCATTGAGTTTGCTTTTTTCACTGCTGAGGCACACTGGGTTGACACCTTCATTGAGTTGTCCACCAGGACACCAAGGTCCCTTTCTGGTTTGTCGCAGAGAGTTCAGACCCCATCAGTTTATAAATGTAATTGGGGTTCTTTGCCCCAACATGCATCACTCTGCACTTACTAATGTTGAAACTCATTTGCCACTGTTTTGCCCACTCCCCCAGTGTCGAGAGATCCCTCTGGAGCTCCTCACAATCTCTCACAGTTTTCACTACCCTGTATAATTTAGTGTCGTCAGCAAATTTGGCTACCTTGCTTTTTACTCCTACCTCTAGATCATTTATGAAGAGGTTGAAAAGCAGGGGTCCCAGTACTGAACCTTGGGGGACACCACTCTTTACTTCCCTCCACTTGGAGAAGTGTCCATTTAGTGCTACCCTCTGTTTCCTGTCCCTTAGCCAGTTGCTGATCCAGGACAAGACCTGTCCCTTTATTCCATGACTGGTAAGTTTAGTCAAGAGCCTTTGGTGTGGGACCTTGTCAAAAGCCTTCTGAAAGTCCAGATAAACAATGTCAATTGGATCCCCCTTATCCACATGCTTGCTGACACTCTCAAAAAATTCCAACAGATTAGTGAGGCATGATTTGCCCTTGCAAAAGCCATGTTGGCTCTCCTTTAGCAGCGCCTTCTCTTCTATGTGCCTATTAATTCTATCTTTTAGGATGGTTTCCATCACTTTACCTGGGACACATGTCAAACTGACAGGTCGGTAATTCCCTGGATCACCCCTGGATCCTTTTTTGAAAATTGGTGTTACATTCGCTACCTTCCAGTCATCAGGCACAAAGCCTGATTTGAGGGAAAGATTATATATTTTGGCTAGGAGATCAGCAATTTCATCTTTAAGTTCCCTGAGAACTCGTGGATGGATGCCATCTGGTCCTGGTGATTTGTTAGTGTTTAGTTTAACAAGACATGCAAGGACCTCTTCCCTGGTTATTTCTATCTGGCTTAATTCTTCGGTTTCCCTCCCTACGAAGATAGGCTCTGTTTTGGGCATGTGGCCTCTGTCTTCTTCAGTGAATACTGAAGCAAAGAATTCATTGAGTCTCTCTGCAATCTCTGTTTCCTCTTTAATAACCCCTTGCTTTCCATTGTCATCTAATGGTCCAATGGCCTTCCTAGTTGGGTTCTTACTTCTAATGTACTTAAAGAAGTCTTTGTTATTTCTCTGAGTATTTTTAGCTATACGCTCCTCAAAGTCTTGCTTTGCTTTCCTGATTGTTGCCTTGCATTTGTTCTGCCAGAATTTATGTTTTTGCCTGCTGTCCTCATTCGGACAAGCCTTCCATCTTCTAAATGAGCTTCTCTTGCTCTTGATCACTTCCCGAACAGCTCCTGTAAGCCACATTGGAGTCCTCTTGGACCTGGCAGTGCCCTTTTTCCTTTTGGGTATGCATTCCAATTGAGCCTCTGTTATTGTTTTTGTAAACAGCCTCCATGCCTCTTGGAGTGTTTGGACTCTCTCAATTTTCCCTTTCAGCTTCTTTTTTACTAGTTTCCTCAACTTTGGGAAATTTCCTTTTTGAAAATTTAAGGTCTCTGTGTTAGATTTTATCAGTGACTTGCGGTCTATGATCAAGTTAAACATAATTGAGTTGTGGTCACTGTTCCCTATTGGATCAGTCACATTAACATCTTGCACCAGATCCTGAGTATTACTCAGGATCAAGTCAAGGATTCTTGTACCTCTAGTTGGGTCTTCAACCATCTGTCCCAGGGAACAATCATTTAGCATATCTAGGAACTTTATCTCTTTATCATGTGCTGAACAACAGTTCACCCAGTCTATGTGAGGGTAATTGAAGTCCCCCATTATAATCAGGCTTCCCTTCTTGGATGCCTCCTTTACAACATTCTCCAACTGCCAGTCTCCCTCAAGAGTTTGGGTCGGAGGCCGATAGTATATGCCTACTGTTAGACCATCCTTGTGGCTTGGTACTCTTACCCACAGAGCTTCTAATGGTGACTCCAAATCACCTAGATATTCCAATTCATACGATTTTATCACTTCTTTGACATACAAGGCCACACCACCTCCCATTTGCCCCTTCCTATCCTTCCTGTACAGTTTGTAGCCTGGGATAACTGTATCCCATTGGTTATCATCCGTCCACCAGGTTTCAGTGATACCAATAATATCAATATTCTTATCTATTGCTAAGTATTCAAGCTCCCCTATTTTGTTCCGGAGGCTTCTGGCATTTGTATACAAGCATTTATATATGCTTTTCTGACACAGTCTTTTGTGTCCAGTTGCATTGTTAGACTGCCTCTTGCATCCTTCTGCTAGAATGCTAGTGACTAGCTCCTCGCTCTGTGCAGTAAATTTTGCATCCTCCTCACTACTCAAGTACACACTTTTCCGAACCGGATGCTGCCCAGCTCCTGTCGGCTTTCCCCCAGTTATCAGTTTAAAAGCTGCTCTGCAGCCTTTTTGATGTTGAGTGCCAGCAATCTGGTCCCATCATGGTTCAAGTGCAACCCATCCCTCCTGAACAGATTTGGCTTGTCCCAAAATGTTCTCCAGTTCCTGACAAATCTGAAACCCTCCTCTCGACACCACCGCCTCATCCACGCATTGTTGTTGTTGTTGTTGTTGTTGTTGTTGTTGTTGTTGTTGTTAATGTTTGTAAAGAAGAGGTTAGTCTATAATTGAAATTTTTAAAAATGTTATTTATACAAATTTTTTTGATGGCCTGTTATAAACTGTGATGAGTTTTGTTTGGTGTTTTGGTTTTGTGGATGAAAAAAAGAATAAAGGATGATATACTTTTTCGGAAAAAAATTATTTAACCCAATATTTTTTAGTATGTATTTTTTAAAATTGTTGTACCGTAGGTAATAATTTTTAAAATGTGAAAGTACATGTTTTTCACAATAAATGTTCTTAAACTGTGTATTGATGTTTTTGCTTTTTATTTGAGTAAAAATTCAGCACATGATTTTTGAATTTAGTTTTTATTTTATTTTATTGACATCTTTTTTTGGATTTGTGTAAAATTGTGATTTTGTGTTATTTGTTTTTACTTGTTTTTACTCTTGGGGCCTTTTGTGTGTGGGGCTATTGTGTCTTTTTGAATTTTTTTTATTATTGTGGCTGTTTTTTCTCTCGTGGCCTCTGGGTGGAGCTTCTTCCAGTAAGTTGTCTCTTTCTTTATTCATTTCTTTTCCAGTTGTTGTGGTGTGAGGTCGTGTGGTGGTGAGTTTGCTGTTTTTCTTTATTTGGGGTGATGGTGGTGTTTGGATTTTGCGGTGTTTGGTTGGGTACTGGGTGTGTTTGGAAATGTTTGTTGTTGGTTACTTTGTATTGTTTGTTGGTGTTATTTTTGTTTGTTTTTGTGTATTTTTGAATGTTTTGATTGTTTGTTTTTGTGTTTTTTGGTGTTCTAAGGGGGATCCCCTCTCTGCGTCTCCCCTGGCTCTGGAAGGCTTGGGGGGGACAGGCTCCTTTTGTCCCCCCAAACCTTCCAGACTCATGGGACCCAGGAGAGGGATCGACTCCAGGCCACCCTCTGATATTAAAAGGGAAATCTCATTTGTGGTTTCCCCTTTAATATCAGGGGGTTGTGATCCCCCTCTACACTGGCTTCCTTGGGTTTGGGAGGGTTGGGTTGAGAAAAGGGGTCTGTCTCCCCAACCCTTCCGGACCCAGGAGAGCCATCGGAGAGGGGGATTCCCCCCAAAAAACTCCGTTTTTAAAGAGAAGTAACCACTTGGTTTCTTCTCTTTCATATGGGGCGTGTGTGTGTGTGGGGAGGGGAATCCCCTCTCTGCCAAGTCCCCTGTGGTCAGGAGGGTTGGGGAGACAGGCTCCTTTGGTCCCCCCAACCCTCTCAACCCCAGGGGAGCCAGTAGAGAGGGGGAGCACAACCCCCCCACCCAGTGATATTAAAGGGGAAACTCCGATAAGGAGCTTCAGGCGCCGATGGGGAGGGGGGCTTTGGTTCCCGCGGATTGGCGGACTTGCTCTCCCGGTGGTTTTTTTGTTTTGTTTTAATTTTTGGGCGCCAGCTTCCTCAGCGTTCTGTGCGCTCATGGCGCGCAGGACGCTGGGGCTTGTAGTTATGGGTTTGTGCTTTGTGTTTGTACTGCGTTTTTTTAAAACGGTTTTCTTTTGATTGGCTGCGGTGTGTTTCTGAACATTCCTTGCACCGTGCCATGTGAGAGCCTCTCAGCCTGATTGGCTCTGGTGCGGCCCGGTGCAAGGAATGTTGGGAAATGAAGTTGTTTCCCTTTTTTCGCGTTTGTGGGTTGTTGCCCCACTGCTTGTTTTTTCAATCCTTTGTTGACCTGCGGACCCAGATCGGCCGTGTGCACAATGCAAGCGCGGCGCCAAAATGACCGCCGCGCCCTTTGCGGGCTCCCCCCCCACAGGACAGAGAATCCGGGTAGTTAGGGGCGTGGCCAGCTCCCTTATAAAAGGGGTGGCCACGAGGCAGCCGAGCTGCCATTTTACCTCAGCGACGGAGCGGAGAAGTCTTTTCCCTGTGTCTCCGTCGCTCTTTAACTTACCGGGAAGCCTTTTGGCGGCGATTTTTCCTTTTGGCTTCCCTTCACTTCGGTGGAGATGCCTTCGAAGAAGAAGGCATCTTCGAGTGCGGCTCGCGCTGTTAGGAGGCGCAACCCGGGTCGGAGGACCGCGGTGCCGCCTCCCCAGCAGCCGCCTTTGCAGGCCCCTGCCGGGACCGGCGGAATGGGGTCTATTGCCCCTTGGCCCGGAGCGGGTGAACAGAGTGCGGGCGCGGTGGGGGCTCCGGCCCGCGGCCCGCGAGCGGTGGACACCGCTCCTGCATCGGCCCACCAGGTTGGGCCTGCTGCTCTTGAGTCGCAGCCTCCCCCTGGGCCCTCTAGCCTTGGGGGGTGGTGCGGCCCCCTGCCTTGGCAGGTTTCTCCACCAACCCTGCCGGGCTTCGGTGTTGGCCAATGGCCATATTCGGGTCCTGGGGTACAGGGACCTGTACCCACGCCTGGACCGTGCGGGCCGGCCGGCCCTTGGCCCCAGGTCAACGTGGAAGCCTTGAAGTGTCGTTGGCTCGGGCCAGTCAGGCGGGGGCCCCCTCCTTTGGGGTTCCTTTTGAGGCGCTGTCAGCAGGAGGACAACAGCCGACAGGGAGGGTTGAGCTGCTGCAGGCGCGTGGCGCGGTTTCGGCCACTGCCTCGCAGCTCCCCAGCCAGCAGCCAGGTGCAGGTCCCCCGGTGATGAGCTCTACGTCGGTCGTGAGCTCCGACGCCCCCAGTGGGCCGGAACCCCCGGTGGGGGCGGCCCGCGGGGGTGCAGCATGTGAGTATACGGTGTAAGCGAGTACATCCACACACATTCCCAATATGGGGGGGGGGCTTTCCAATGGCCTTGGCCTCGCGCGGGTGGTGCGGCGGTGCACCCGCTGACGCCTCACCCGGCGATGACAGCTAACACCCAGGGCCCCGTGGTGGGGGGTGTTCCCTACCCTTAGGGGAATGTTTTGGGTGGCCGGGTTGGTCCAAGCCCCTATTCCTTACCGATGAGTGACCACTTGGCACAGGCCGCCAGAGAGTAAATTTTGCGGGGGGAGTACGTGGATATCTTCTCACTCCTAAACAGAGTGCCCACCAAGGAGAGAGGGAGGGGCAGAATGAGAAGGATAGTGGCAGGCACGTTGTCGCAAGCCACCAAGTATGTGGGCCAAATGGTTGCCGGCCTGCATCATATGCATGGCGGTGTACCTTAGGGCCCGGCCGGATCTGGCAATTCCGATGGTCCAGTATTTGGACAACGCCTACCGGGCGATGGTTTACTTTCAGGGCCCAGCGTGGTTGGCTTGTGACGAGGAATGCCGTAGGCGGATTTCCCCGCACCCCGAGATTAGGCGGGATGAGCCAGGCCAGAGGCTGCGGCTTTTGTACGTTACGCCCACGCGCCCTGCACCCGGGGAGATATACCATTGGGGGCATGCGGTTCAGCGGGCGGCCCCAGCACAGGTCACCTGCCAGGGGGCGGGGCGGGGGGTTCCAGCCCGCCGGCTGTGCTGGACTTTCTTGTCCATTGGCTCCTCTAATGGGAAGACTTGCAAATACAGACAGGAGTGTCCCACCTGTGTTGGCCCCCATGCGGCCTCTGCCTGTCCCAGGCCTAGAAGGATGCGGGGCAGAGGGTGGGGCAGACAGGGGGCTGGCAAGACTGCCACAGATGGATCTAGTTCACCGAAGGGCTCCCTCCCCATTTAAGGTGGACATGTTGGAGCGTTGGCTCACATGGTACCCGAAGGGAGAGGATGCAGGTTATCTCCTTCAGGGTTCTAAGCAGGGGTTCCGGATCCCTTTCATGGGTAATAGGTTCCCTCAGGATGCCCCCAATCTTTTATCCCTTAAGGGGAGGGAGGAGGTGGCTGCTGCCAGCTTTGACATAGGGTCCATGCGGGCAGGGTCGTTGGCCCTGTCCCTGCACCCCCGTCCCGGGGAGCATATTATTTCAATGATGCCATGCCTTTTGGCTATTCCATTGGGGCTCGGTATTCGAGCGTTTCACCACTTTCCTAGATTGCGCTTTTGTCCGCAGGTCAGGGTCCCGGTCTGTAGCCCATTCCCTGGACGGTTTTATTCGGGGCTGAACGGGGCTGGGACACGTACACACGTCTCCTCAACACATTTCAGACGCTAATGGAGGAACTGGTGTCCCTTTAGCGCCCGAAAAGACCGAGGGCCCATCTCCACAGCTAGTATTCCTGGGGTGGAGAGTAACACGGTAGCACAGGATTCTAGGTTGCAGCGGGATAAGGTGTCAAGGCTAGTGGCCCTTGTCTCGGTCTTGCTGGCCGAGCGCATGGCATCACTGAGGGAACTTCTGGTGCTACATGGTCACCCCAGTTTCGCTGGCAGGGTCGTCGCACCGGGCAGGGCATTTGCTCTGTGCTGGGGCGACGCCATGGCGGGATTATTCAGGCCCCACCACAGGCTCAAATTTACCCGGGGTATCGGGGCAGACGTGCTTGTCTGGCCATAGATCCAGAGGTAGTTCAACGGGGTGTCAATTTGGGGTCTGATCTCCTGGCTCCCCCTTGCTTTCAGATGCAGTCCGATGCCTCAGGATTCCTGGGTTTATGGGATGTACTTCAATTGGAAGTGGGCCTATGGTGGGTGGCCACCATCCTGGGCAGGCAAGGGTCGCCTGCATGGTCTCACGTAGCTGGAATGTTTCCCTATCCTGGGTGCTTTGATGCTATGGGGCAAAGAGTGGGCCAACTCGGTTGTGTAATTTTGGCATGGCAACCCGGCTGTGGTCCGCATCGTCACTGCACAGATTTCCAAATTGCCCGGGGTTATGGAGCTAGTGCGTTGGTTTGTGTTATGCAACCTGTGCCTCAACGTTCCCTTCAGGGCCAGGCATGTCCCAAGGGTTGATAATGATATTGCTGCTGCTTTGTCCCGCCTGCAGATCTCCCGGTTCCGTGCCTCGGCCCCCGGATGCGGAGGAATTTCCCTTGCCACTCCCGGACGAGAGATGGAACGTTGGCAAGGAGAGGTGAACCGGGCGATTAGCCTGTCACTAGTGCCATGCATGAGTAAGGCGTACCACCACGCATTTAGTTCCTTCAGAGTATTATGTACCTGATTCTGACTGCCAGGAACCTGGCCGATCCCAGTAGCCCATGTTCTGCGGTTCATGGTTTACCTGTATGCCCAGGGCCTTGCACCACGCACCATAGCATCTCAGCTGTCGGGTTGGCTTTTATGGCCAAAGTGGGAGGTCGTGTGGACAGCACCAATGACTTCCGGGTGAGACATGTTTGGGAGGGGCGGGTGAGTGTGCGCGGGCGTTTCCCGGCCGACCGCCACCCCATTTACCCAGGGGTTTTTTACCCAGTTGGCCCGGGGCTGGCCTGGCCTCTGTTTTGATAGATGAGGCAGCCCACTTCATGCGGCTACAACGGTGGCCTTTTTTGGAGCCCTCCGCATCGGCGAGCTTGAGATGCTGAGTAAGGCGGATGCAAGATTTTCACAGGGTTTTTTACCCAATTGGCCCGGGGCTGGCCTGGCCTCAGTTTTGATAAATGAGGCAGCCCACTTCATGCGGCTACAACGGTGGCCTTTTTGGAGCCCTCCGCATCGGCGAGCTTGAGATGCTGAGTAAGGCGGATGCAAGATTTTCCCAGGGTTTTTACCCAATTGGCCCGGGGCTGGCCTGGCCTCTGTTTTGGAAATGAGGCAGCCCACTTCATGCGGCTACAACGGTGGCCTTTTTTGGAGCGCTCCGCACCGGCGAGCTTGAGATGCTGTATAAGGCGGATGCAAGTTGTAGGGCACTGGAACTCGAGGATGTCTATGTTGCCAAAGACTGGGCCCAGTTGAGGATATGCTCCTCTAAGACAGATCAGCATGGCGTAGGCAGTGGTGTAAGACTGCTACGGTGTTCTTTGGCAGACATCTGTCCGGTTGGTGCCCTACGGGAGTTCCTGGCACTGCGTGGCATGCACCACGGCCCGTTTTTCTGTCACCAAGATGGGTCTCCCCTTACTAAATTTCAGTTTTGGAAGGTGACAGGCAGAGCCCTCACCAGGGTGGGCCTACCAGGTGCCCGTTATGGCACACATTCATTCCGTACTGGTGCAGCCTTTACAGCAGCTGCTTTTGGGTACTCTGGGGCTGACATACGCAGCATGGGGAGGTGGGGCTCGCAATGTTTTCAGTTTTATGTGCGCCCACTTCCGCCATGAGTACCAATCCAGTCACCTTACCGTCTTTTTCTCAATTTTTCTCAATTTTCTTACAGACCCTGGGTGTCGTATTACACCGGTGACAGTATGGCTGGTGGGCCACAGCTATGTGCACAGGGCAGCGCGTTATGCTGCGGCGACAGAGTGGGGACCCCGACTGGGACTGGGTGAACACTCCAGTCTCACATGGCATGGTAAGCCTGGGATGTTATGGCGGGAGCTGCGGCCTTTCCTTTTTTCTGGCCTGAGTGCTGACCCGCCTGACATTCTCATCATCCACCTTGGGGGCAATGATTTGTGCCAGGTCACCGGCTTATCGCTCAAGCATGCGATTTGCGAGGACCTCGCCTACTTGCATTATGTCTGGCCGGCCACAACCCTAGTTTGGTCGGACATTATCCCGCGCTAGGCGCACGGTCAACAGGGCGGTGGCGCGGTTTCTTGCCGACAGGGCTTGGGGACGGGTCAGTCATCACCCCGATATTAGTCTATAAAATTATGTCTTGTACGCAGGGGATGGGGTCCATCTGTCGCGAGGAGGTACGGACCTCCTGTTAGGTGATTGGCGAGCAGGCCTGTTGACCGAGCTGACGGTCTGGGTGGGGGCGTCAGGTCTTCTTTGAAGCCCCTCCGTGTGGCGGGTAGCACTGGTAAGGTAAACAGTATGACCCACAGGTATCCGGCAGGTTCGCAATTGACTGGACAACACTAGACAGGAATAAATTAGTTAAACGTTGTCCGGTCAACGACGAACCAGGCGACGGGGTGATGACGATTGCTAACCAGCATGCATCACCCCTGTGATTTCACGGATACGCGTCAGAGGGTGGGGTCATGAGTTAGATATTGACTACGGTCAACAATTTGTTTGTTGTCAACAAACAAATTGATACAATTTGATACATTGTAACCAATTGCCGTTGGCAATTTTGGGGTGGTACCTTACCAGTGTTACTTCGGCCTGCTTGCCTTAAGAATTATGATTGGTCGTTTTACCAATACAAATTTATAATTCGGACTAGGGCATTGAATCAATAAATGTGGCCCGATGCTGTTATCCACTTTCAATGTTGTCTGTGTCCGTTATTGGGGGGGTGCGCCTGCAATGCAAGCGCGGCGCCAAAATGGCCGCCGCGCCCTTTGCGGGCCCCCCCCCCCCCCACAGGACAGAGAATCCGGGTAGTTAGGGGCGTGGCCAGCTCCCTTATAAAAGGGGTGGCCACGAGGCAGCCGAGCTGCCATTTTACCTCAGCGACGGAGCGGAGAAGTCTTTTCCCCTCCACCCCCTCCCTAGTTAACAGTGTGATATTTTGGTCGCTTCGGGGCCGGGTGGGAATTTTTGGCTGGGACCCATATTGGCTTTCGGGTCCTGGCTTTTTTGCCCATCCCACACTGTGGCTATGGTTTGATATAGGGGTCTTTCTACGTTCCTAATGTTGACTTTGGTCACATTGGCGGGTAGCACTGGTAAGGTAAACAGTATGACCCACAGGTATCCGGCAGGTTCGCAATTGACTGGACAACACTAGACAGGAATAAATTAGTTAAACGTTGTCCGGTCAACGACGAACCAGGCGACGGGGTGATGACGATTGCTAACCAGCATGCATCACCCCTGTGATTTCACGGATACGCGTCAGAGGGTGGGGTCATGAGTTAGATATTGACTACGGTCAACAATTTGTTTGTTGTCAACAAACAAATTGATACAATTTGATACATTGTAACCAATTGCCGTTGGCAATTTTGGGGTGGTACCTTACCAGTGTTACTTCGGCCTGCTTGCCTTAAGAATTATGATTGGTCGTTTTACCAATACAAATTTATAATTCGGACTAGGGCATTGTATCAATAAATGTGGCCCGATGCTGTTATCCACTTTCAATGTTGTCTGTGTCCGTTATTGGGGGGGTGCGCCTGCAAAGGGTGAGTGCAGGGAAGTAGGGCGAGGCATAGCAACCTATAGCAAGTTCCATCGGTTAACCCTTGGTTTTATAGGTTAAGATGAGACCTATATGTCTGGTAAATAAAATACTCTTGGAAAACCTCCAAATGAGAAGCCATAAGCAGTTATTGAAGCTTGAGATACATAGTTTCTATTTAAGTGACTCTGATAAATTACCAACTCTCTCAAAAATTAAAACTAATTATTTAGGATTCTTGAAAAACTACTGTCTAAATAGGCAGTTCAAAGACTAACAGTACCCTGCCATTCTGAAACTGTTATTAGGGAGTTAACTCCATCAACTTGTTTCTGAGCAGTTATGCCTAGCATCAGCCAGTTTGGGCCATTAAGCATAGGAAGTCATTGTAAAACTAGATGTGCCATTAAATGAAGCATTGTGCAAGATATGGACATTTTAGAAAATGGAAATAGCATATATTGACAATAATAACAATAACTGCATGCCATCAAATCAATTTTGATTTATGGCATGCAAAACCCTATCTTTCTGGATGTTTCTAAATAAATAACACTCAGAAGTAGGTTACCATTCCCTTCTTCTGGGAAAACCCTGGGGCTATGTAACCTATCTACAGGCTACACAGGCTGGCTCTTCTCATAGGAAATATAGTGGGGAACTGAACTTACAACCTATGGCTCTCTACCCAGAGATCTAAGCCAAAGAGCTGTTCAACCAGTTGATCTCCTGGAAAAGGCTAATAATTATTAAGATTACAGCAGGAAAATAGCATGAAATAACCAACCAGGAACTTCAAAAACGTGATTTTTAAAATCAGAATCAAGGCACTGAAGGATGCCTGAAAGATGGATATAATGTAATATCAAATTGCATTCTCTGCTACCACAGTCATCACTCAGACTATGAGATGCCCCTCCTTGAATCACTTCCATAACATCCTGTCCACTACTAGATCTAACACAAATTATTCATGTTGCTTTTCAAGTAGACATAATTTCCTTCTCCTTATATCCTAGCACTCATATTTATGGTACTTCTCCAAGATGATCTAAGTCATCCTCTAAGTCAACATGCTTAGCGACATGAAAGCATGTCCTACTTTCCTTGATACTCATGAAAGGAACTGTCTCCTAGAACTCTTGCATCAAACTCAACTTCAATGTGAAACCTCTGGTTTAACCCTCTGGCTACAGATGGGAGACTTTCAGCCCACCAGATGTTGTTATTCTGGTGATACCTCACCACTGGGCAAGTTGGTTGGGTCGATAAGAGTATTATTTTAACAATTCTTTGAGGGCCACAGGACTCCCAATCCTGTTCTACTTCTCCAACTGCTGTAAAAACTAAGCCTAAGAGCATACAACTAAAGTGGATAGCTATTTAACAGTTGTAAATCTTTCTTTCCTCTTCTTCTGCCCCCAGTGACTTCTTAAATATCACATTATATTTTATATGGAGACCTCCTTGTTGTTGTTAAAATACCTTGCATCACAACACCCTTATGTAGCAACTTGCTAGGATAATATGATATAGGAAATAAAGTGTCAAAAATGTGAAAATTTCAGCACCTTTGGTGGTTTTGCAAGAAAGTAGGCCAGTTTTGGAAGAAGATATTTTGCCTTTCTGCCAGATATTTCTACCAACTAATTTATTAAGTGTGCAAATTTGGGTCTCAACTGCAAACTTCATACCTGTAACATAAATTACAAATCAAGAAATAAAATTACTAGTCAATTACTAATTCTCAGAACTAGCACTTCTTACCATACCTGTCAAGTATCCCGTATTGGCCGGGATTTCCCGGATTCCAGCACTGCTTTTCCTACTTTCTCGCCTGGAGCCACTGCCATCCCATAATTTGATGCCAGGGGGAGTAGTTACTGTGCATCCCTTTCTGCGCAGAACCCTTCTACGCATGAACAGAAGGGTTCTATGCAGAAGGGGATGTGCAGGAGGCTTCTACGCATGCGTAGAAGGGACCTGCGCAGAACGGTTCTGCGCAGGTCCCATATTGTCCGGAGCCACGCTTGACAGGTATGCTTCTTACCCTTTACTTAGGAGAGAATGAACTGATTTCATATGAACACCTAATAGTCCATCTTCTAATAGTTGTGAGACAGACTATAGACAAATGTTGAAAGATGATGCAGGGGGTATCAGTCAGATTATGGTATTTTAGATTATGGTGGATAGCACTGCAAGAAAAATTAACCAACAAACTGCATACAATAAAAATAATAAAACACTTGGATTTCTGAGGAATGTTGGACATCAACCAGAAATCAGGTCTTTTTTGCAGTGGCTCTTTAATTATGGAATTTACTCCCATTAGAGGTACACCAGGCCCCCTCTCTTCAGGCCATTGAAAAGCTGTTGAAGATCAAGTTTGCAGTGAGGACACAACAAAATTGGGATTTGCACACAGAATGTATTAGTAAATTGTAGGAATAGCAGGTATCAGATTGCCCCAGCAAAGCATTCTTGGACAAAAACATAAATGAAGAAGACATTGATTTCTCATTTCTTAGAACGTCAAAAGCTAGCTTGAATATTACTTAGTCTGATGAAGAGTTTTGGAGAACTAGAAAGCTTGCACACACTTGCAATATTTTATTTCATCCTAACAAAGGTTTTGCTGGGGGAAAGGGAATGAGATAATAATAATTTCACATCAGAGATTACTCTGTGTTGAAAGGATTTTCAGAGGATGCCCATGAAGCAAAGATGAAGACTGGGATTTGGATTTTATATATTTGAGTTGTTGCATGGTAATACATTTCATATCTTTTTCTAATAATTTGTCTAGTATCGTATCAATGGAAGTGGTGAAAATGTTGTCTAGCCTAGCACCCTAATGTAAAGCATAATAAATCAACAGGCAATCATCAATGGTTTATGCAAGTAATCCAATTCTCCTCAGTGTGGCACTACTGTAAAACAGAAATAGCTGCACTACAGAAGCTTGGAGACAAACCTAATTGTCCACAAATACTTCAACCCATCAAAGGAGCAAAGAGGGATAGAGTCAGGGCCAGGCAACTTTGGCTTTTAGCCATATGCAAGCCTGAATTCAAAAGCCCTCTCGGAGCAGTCAGTCGAGAACTATGGGAAGAGTAGCATGTAGCTTGCTTTTCTGGGAACATAAATTATCCTTTACTGTTTTAAAATGCAGGTAAAGGTAAAGGTTTCCCTTGCTCGAAAGCCAGTCGTATCCGACTCTAGGGTGCAGTGCTCATCTCTGTTTCTAAGCCGAAGAGCCAGCGCTGTCTGCTTCTGCAGACGTTTCCGTGGTCATGTGGCAGGCATAACTAGACACCGGAGTGCACGGAACGCTGTTACCTTCCCACCGATGTGGTCCCTATTTATCTACTTGCAATTTCTTGCTTTCGAACTGCTAGGTTGGCAGGAGCTGGGACGAAGACGGGAGCTCATTTCCGTCGTGCAGTACTCGGGAATCGAACTGCTGACCTTCCGCTTCCCAGTCAGCGTCTTAGCAACTTGAGCCACTGCAGTCCCTAAAATGCAGAGACATGTTATATTGGCACAGAGCTGTGGATACGTTCTCTAGATCAGATTTTTCAGAGATGGATGGCTCAAAGAAGAAGGATATCAAAAATTTCCTCTCCCATTTCCACCAGCAAAAACTCTTCCTTGAGTCAAAAAGCTTTCAATATGCAAAATGAGCCTTCCTTTTGTTTGCATAAGGCAAGGTTTGGATCCAAGCCAGAAATAAAAAAAAATAAAGGTCTCCCTTGCTCAAAAACCATTTGTGTCCGATTCTAGGGGTCGGTGCTCATTTCCGTTTACAGCCAAAGATCCAGTCTTGTCTGCCTCTGCAGATGTTTCCCTGGTCATGTGGCAGGCGTGACTAGATGCCAGTGCACTTGGAATGCTGTTACCTTTCCTACCAAAGGCCCCTATTTATCTACTTGAAATTTCTTGCTTTCAAACTGCTAGGTTGGCAGGAGCTGGGACAGACAACAGGTGCTCACTCCATCGTGCAGTACTCAGGTCTCAAACTGCTGACTTGACAACCTTCTAGTAATCTAGCTCAGTGTCTTAACCACTAAGCCACAGAGGTCCTCCACACTTGATACCCTTGAAATTCACTGCTTCCAAGTCAGAACCTTTTGGGTAAGGTTTTTCTTTTGTTCCTATGTATGAGCATACTCTGACCCTAAACATTGATACAACCCATGTAAAAAAGTATTTTGAGACTATAACTTGTTCTTCTTACTTTGGTTCCTTTTTCCAACTCTTTTTCCTGATTTTTTACATCTTTGTCTCATTTTGGCCTTGTGCCTCAGCTTCTTTTTGATCCTGCTGCTTGGCTTTTTACATAACCAGAGCTCTGTATATGGCTCTGTAATTGTCAAAAGGTTGGGGACCCTGCTGTACACAGGGAACAATGTGCTAGCACAGCAGTATAGCAGAATGCGAAAACATGACAGTATAATGTAGTTTTAATTAATGAGATCCTTATAACACATGATAAGATGATGAGACAGAAAATGGGAAAAAATGATAATTCCATAATTTAGGGAAGATAGTATGAGAGGAAATCGATAACACACTGAAGCCCATTTAAACAAATGCCTTGTAATAATAAACCTGTTCAAAGAATTAACATAAGAACAGCCTTGCTGTAACAGGCCATAGCCCATCCAGTCCAGCATTCTGTCTCACACAGTGGCTCACCATTTGCTTCAGGGTATTCCCAAGCAGATGCCTTCACCTGCTTAGGATTCCCTGGAAATTGCATTGAGAGATATCCTGCCTATCTCTGCAACCTGGAGGTTGTCCTTAGGTATCCATAATTATAATTTTATTATAATTATAATTAAAGCAGCGTGTGCCAGTAATTTGCTGCTTCTTGGCGGGGATAACTATATAGCAAAATTTCTTTTAAATTAATAGATTATGATTTAGTTTACAGAGTTCTATTGAATGAGGAACAAAAAGCTTTTAAAGTGATTATGAAAAGTTTTAGAGTACAGTATTTTGATATACACTAATATGAGGAGAAAAGGGGAATAGTTAAGTCACAAAGTTGACCAAATTTTACAAATTTCTACAACATTGTGCTTAGGGCATGGAATAAGAAGAAAGAAGGTCATTTGTGGGGTAATTTGGCAGACTCAAGTCTGAAAGACATGAGAGTTTCTAGTTACTTGCTTCTGGAGAAGCTTGAAAATGTATACCTGTTTCTTATTATTTGGTGAATGCTAGACTTTATATCATGGCTCCCGTTTTCTTTTGCCAGAATCCAGTGACACCTAATAGAGTAGCTAGGAAACACAGGGTATTTCAGCACCTGGTGATATCCTTGGCTAACTCACAGGGCCCTGGAAAAGGCACCCATTTGATGTCTGCCTCATTTTTATTTTTTTGTGGAAAATAATTCCACGGGTCCATCACGAGCTACCCTTGTGTTATCCAGTAGCATTGTAGAAAAGTAAAACTCTGGCTAGACTAAAGAGGAGGTAAGTTACATTTTAGGACAACAGCTAATAGAATTATCTAGTCAGGGTGGCCACATCAAGTTCATAATATATATTTCCTGATCCCTGGATTAGACATAACTACTCATAATTTTTCATAGATTCATAACCAGATATAACCTTGCCTGTGTTACATTATTTTTAGCAGCACCGTAAAGTGAGGCAGATTTTGTTTTTGTTTGAATGCAAGTCCCCCCAGTTCTCCCCCTTTTTAGCCAAGCTAATAAACAACACTTGGACTAGATGAATGAAAGAAAAAATAGCATTTACTCATAAAATGAGGTCAGAAGAAACTTGTGATCAGAAGTCTTGGTAAAGTAGCACTAGGTCAATGATGAAGGCAGTTAGGTAGTTTAAAAGAAGGTAAGTAAAGATGGCTTCTTTTTCTAGCCATGTGGCTGGGAAGATAGAGACGCTAAAAAAGACATCCTCCTCTTCCAAACGCTGAAACAAGAACAAACAAAGGTCATAAGAGAACAGTTCTCAACCTTTGTAAGCCGGGGGCTGGGTCACACTCCCTCAGACAGCTTCAGGGGCCAAACAGTCATGGCACTTCCTGGTGTGGTGGAGGCAGTGGGGGGGACACATGAAATGGTGCCGCGGGCTGCTGGTTGAGAATCCCTGTCATAAGGCATGCAAAGAGGGTCATTTGACCCCTGAAGCAGGAAGACAAGAACTTTTTCAATTGGTTACTCAGAGGCAAACAATGCAAACAACTTCCTTTAGGTCTGACTGTTCTTTCCTCTCTCCCTGGTTAGTGTGTTAATATTTACTGCATGCTGGGGCTGCACTAGAATACTCAACAGCCTGGAGCACTTAAAGCAGAACCAAATAAACCTGGCCTCATCTCCTAATAGAGGTAGGTGCTCTCCTGCCAATATATCTAGAACCCCATCCAGTTCAGACTTGGTCCAGTAGTCGAAGTACCTGCATTAATTATTGTGCTGAGGACAATTTGTGCTGGTTTGATACAGTGGCTATCATAGATCATGCCCTTAATAGGGACTTGATTCATGAAGGAACAATTTTGAAATCTTTCTCTTCCTCCATTCCTGCCTAGTTTGTTGTGTTCCACCCATGTTTACAGAAAGCCCGTCAAGTCTTCGTCCAAGGTCTATACTTCTAAAATTGCTTATACGCTCAGCTGTAATTTAGAAAACATTTTAATTAAACATAAGTCACTTTTGCTTTCATGCACTTGCCTGTGATGTGCAGACATTGGCGTGCATGTCAAAACAGGTATACATAAAAATGAAAGCATAATAGGAAAAAGGTCCCCTTTCCCTCCCTCATACCAGCCCCATTCCTTTTAAACAGAACTCCATGGGAGGTGTGTGATTTGCCCCTTCAAAGAGCATGCCTCCTGCTGAGGTCAGCAATTTAAAAGAGCAATTGCTGTGGCAAATGGCCAGTATTTTAAAAGCCATGCACTAACAAGTCAGAAACAAAAGGGACTTTTGGGTGGCAGCATTCACATGAAATATTGAAGTTACATTAAGAGTACTGCATATGTGACAGATAATGGCAATGAAAAAAGGTTTTGGGCAGGAGAGGTATACTTCTAGTTCCAGAAACCTGCTGAAAGCCATTCCTTAGGACCAATACCAGCCTACTGAAAACTGCCTTCATGCAACCTTAACAACAAATAGCAACATGAGGACAAAGTAGTTTTGTTGACAATGTGTCTAGCCTAGAATGCCACGCATCCACACTATCCATAGGTTACTCACTTCAGCCTTGATTTAGAGAAAATATTGTGCTTTATCTATTTGAAGACATTGTTTCTCCTTTATAACAAAGTGTTCTACCCTGGAGCCAAGCCATACTTCATTTTGTTTTCTCTTATTCTCTATTTTATTTAGATACAGTAAATTATTATTTCATTTAGGTACAGCAAATTATCATCATCTTCCATTGCAGGCGCACCCCCCAATAAAGGACTCAGACACTGATGAAAGTGGATAACGGCATTGGGCCACATTTATTGATTCATGCCCTAGTCCGAATTATAAATTTCTATTGGTAATTGACCAATCATAATTCTTAAGGCAAGCAGGCCGAAGTAACACTGGTAAGGTACCACCCAAAATTGCCAACGGCAATTGTTACAATGTATCTATTTGTATCAATTTGTTTGTTGACAACAAACAAATTGTTGACCGTAGTCAATATCTAACTAATGACCCCACCCTCTGACGCGTATCCGTAAAATCACGGGGTGATGCATGCTGTCTAGCTGTAGCCATCACCCCGTCGCCTGGTTCGTCGTTGACCGGACAACGTTTAACCAACTTATGCCTGTCTAGTGTTGTCCAGTCAATTGCGAACCTGCCGGATACCTGTGGGTCATAAATGTTTACCTTACCAGTGCTACCCGCCACACGGGGAGGCTTCCCAAAAGGCTCACCGCCCCCCCAAGACCGTCAGCTCGGTCAACAGGCCTGCTCGCCAGTCCACTAACAAGAGGTCCATACCTCCCTGCGACAGATGGGCCCCATCCCCTGAGTAAAGCTCACAATTTTGCAGACTGATGGTGGGGAGGCGAATGACGCGTCCCCCACCCTTGTTGAAAAGGAACCGGGCAATAGCCCTGTTCACGGAGCGTCAGCCCGGTCAAGAGCCTTGAGGCCGCACGCTCCCCAGTAAGCGTAGCGCGGTATATGTCCGACCAATTGAGGGTTGTGGCAGGCCACACATAATGTGAGTAGGCCAGGTCACTGCAAATCGCAAGCTTCCGCGATAGGCCAGTGACCTGTCCCAAGCCATTGCCCCCAAGGTACATAACCAGGACATCAGGCGAGTCAGCATCCCTGATGTAGAAAAGGAATGGCAACATTTCCCGCCATAACATGCCGCGCTTACCATACCACCTGAGACGTGCGGATGCACCCAGTCCCAGTCGGGGTCCCCACTCTGTCGCCGCAGCGTAACGCGCTGCCCTGTGCAGCGTAACGCGCTGCCCTGTGCACGTGGCTATGGCCCACCAGCCATACTGTCACCGGTGTAATACGACACCCAGGGTCTGTCAAGGAAAAAGGGGGGGAGAGAAACAGTGCAGTGACTAAAGTGGTACTCATGGGTGAAGAGGGCGAACACAAAACTGAAAACATTGTGATCCCCACCCTCCCATGCGGCGTATTTCAGCCCCGGAGTACCCAAAAACAGCTGCAGTAGAAGCCGCCCCTATCCTGAATGAATGGGTGCCGCAACGAGCCCAAGGGAGGCCAACACTGGCTAGTGCCTTCCCGGTCACCCTCCAAAACTGAAATTTAGTAAGGGAAGACCCACCTTGGTGACAGAAAAATGGGCCATGGTGCGTGCCACGCAGTGCAAGGAACTCCCGTAGGGCACCAACCAGACAGATGTCTGCCAAAGAACACCGTAGCAGTCTTACTCCACTGCCTACGCCGTGCTGATCCGTCTTAGAGGAGCGTATCCTCAACTGAGCCCAATCATTGGCAACATAGACATCTTCGAGTTCCAGTGCCCTACGACTTGCATCCGCCTTAGACAGCATCACAAGCTCGCTGATGCGGAGCGCTCCAAAAAAGGCCACCGTTGTAGCCGCATGAAACAGGGCTGCCTCATACCTATCAAAACATAGGTCATGCCAGCCCCGTGCCAGTTGGGTAAGTACCCCTGGGGAAATTGGGTGGCGGTCGTCCGGGCGACGCCCACGTTCCCGCACCCACCCCTCCAAAACGTGTCTCACACGGAACTCAGCGGTACTGTCTGCATGACCACCTACTTTGGCCATAAAAGCCAGCGCTGACAGCCTGGATGCTATGGTGCGGGGTGCTAGGCCCTGGGCATGCAGGCAAACCATGAATCGGAGGATGTGGGCCACCGGGTTTGGCCAGGTGTCTGGCAATCGAAAGTGGGCACAAAATGCCTGAAAGGAAATGAATGCATGGTGATACGCCTTACGCGTGCGTGGCGCCAGCGACATGCCGATCGCCCGGTTCACCTCTCCTTGCCAAGGGTCCATATCTCCTCCGGGAGTGGCGAGGGAAATTCCTCCGCATCGGGGGCCAAGGCGCGGAACCGGGAGATCTGCAGGCGGGACAAAGCGTCGGCAATATCATTATTAACCCCCGGGACATGCCTGGCCCTGAACAGTACATTGAGGCGCTGGCTGCGCAATACAAACTGGCGCACCAAGTCCATGAACCTGGGTGATCTAGAAGTCTGTGAGTTGACAATGTGGACAACAGCCGCATTGTCACACTAGAAATGCACCACCGAGTTGGCCCACTCCTCACCCCATAGCATCAAAGCCCCCAGAATGGGAAAAAATTCCAGATACGTGAGATCTCTAAGGGGACCCGTGCCCGACCAGGCTGGAGGCCGCCCACCATAGGCCCACTTCCCATTGAAGTACATCCCATAACCCAGGGATCCAGAGGCATCAGACTGTACCTGGAAACGAGGTGAAGCCAGGAGGTCAGACCTCCAAAATGAGACCCCATTGAACTCCCTCAGGAACTGGAGCCAGATAAGCATATCTGCCCTGATACCCCGGGGCAGTCTCACCCTATGGTGGGGCCTGGATAAGCCTGTCATGGCATCGCACAAGCGCCGAGCAAATGCCCTGCCAGGTGCGACCACCCTGCAAGCGAAATTAAGGTGACCATGAAGCACCTGCAATTCCCGAAGGGATGCCTTGCATTTATCCAGCAAGTCCGATATGAGGGCCTCTATCCTGGACACCTTTTCACCTGGTAACCTAGAAGCCTGCGCTACCGTGTCAATCTCCACCCCCAGGAATACTAGCTTAGTAGATGGGCCTTCGGTCTTTTCGGGCGCTAAAGGGACACCGAGTTCCTCCATTAGCATCTGAAATGTGTTGAGGAGACGTGTGCACGTGTCCCAGCCCCGTTCACCCCTGAACAAAAATCATCCAGGTAATGGGCTACAGACCGAGACCCTGACCTGTGGACAAAAGCCCACTGTAGGAAGGTACTAAAATGCTCGAAAGCCGAGCATGAGATGGAACAGCCAAAAGGCATGGCCTTGTCAAAATAATATCCACCCCGAAATTTGAAACCCAGCAACTCAAAGTCACCCGGGTGCACCGGCAGGAAACGAAACGCCGACTTAATGTCGCACTTAGCTAACAGCACACCCGGGCCACATGAGTGCACCATGCGCAGCGCCTGGTCGAAGGATGTATACCTGACCGAGCAAAGGCCATCAGGGATAGCATCATTGACCGATCGGCCTGCTGGGTAGGACAAGTGATGAATCAGGCGGAAATCGCCTGGCGACTTCTTGGGCACTAAGCCCAATGGGGAGACCTTAAGGTTGGGAAACGGGGGTGCAGGGAAAGGGCCAGCGACCCTGCCCGCATCAACCTCCTTAGTAATGCTGGCTGCAGCCACCTCCTCCCTTCCCTTGAGTGACAAAAGATTGGGTGCATCTTGGGGGGACCTATCTCCCATGAAAGGAATACGAAACCCCCCTTGAAAGCCTTGAAGCAGGTAAACTGCGTCTGCCCTCCTAGGGTACAATGCGAGCCAACGCTCCAGCATGTCCACATTAATTGGTGAGGGGGCCTTTCGGTGGACCTGCTCCCTCAGCAGCAGTCCTACCTGCCCCTTGACCACCCCTACCCCTACCTCGCAGTCCCCCAGGCCTGGGACAGGCGGAGGCAGCATGGGGGCCAGAACAAGAGGGACACTCATGCCTGTACTTGCAATTCTTCCTGTTGCAGGAACCATTGGACGAGAAGGTCCAGCACAGCAGGCGGGCTGGAACCCCCTGCCCCGCCACCTGGCGGGGTGTCTGCACTGGGGCCGCTCGTTGGACAGCATGTCCACAATGGTATCTCTCCCCAGGCGCAGGGCGCGTGGGAGTCATGTACAGAAGCCACAGCTTCTGGCAAGGCTCATCCCACCTCATCTCTGGGTGCAGGGGAATCCGCATACGGAATTCCTCATCGTAAGCCAGCCACGATGTGCCCGGGAAATCAAACATCGCCCGGTATATGTTGTCCAGATACTGGACCATTGGGACGGCCAGATCCGGCCTGGCCCTGAGGTAAACCGCCATGTATATGAGGTACGCCGGCAACCAGTTAGCCCACGTGCGTGGCGGCTTACGACGACGTGCCTGTTCCTTATCCTTCTCACCCTGCCCCTCCCTCTCCTCCTTGGTGGGCTCTCTGTTGAGAAGGGAGAAGATGTCCACATACTCCCCCCGCCAGATCTTCTCCTTGGTAGACTGGGCCAGATGGTCCCCTAGGGGCAAGGAATACCCCGCTGTCGGCAACGCCGACACCGGCACGGTGGGAACTGCTGGTAAAGTAAAAGGAGCTTGCACCAACCCTGACACCCCTAACACGTTCCCGACAGAGTAGGAGGCACTACCCCAAACTGGGCCCTGGGTCAGGGGTGAAGTCACCGGGTGGGCCGGCGGCGGCTGAACCGTCGCACCACCCGTGCGAGGCCACGGCCACTGAAATGCTCCCCCCAATGTAGTCAGGTGTGTGGGTGCACTGGATTGAACCACATACTCACATGCTGCACCCCCGCGGGCTGCCCCCACCGGGGCTTCCGGCCCACTGGGGGCGTCGGAGCTCACGATCGCAACTGAGCACGCCGCTGGGGCCTGATCAGCACCAGTCTGCTGCTCCTGTTGAGTGGGGAGCTGCGAGGCAGCGGCCGCCGCCGGCCCACGCGCCTCAGGCAGCTCGACCCGTCCCGCCACCTGCCGCTGCCCGACAGGCGAAGGATCAACCTGCAACCCAAAAGGCGCCCCTGGGTGGTTGACCCTCGCGAGCGATGCCTCAAGGGCCACTATGCGGGCCAGAAGGGCCTCGACGTTGACATACCCCCCAGTACCCAAAGGGGCCAAAGGGGCAGCTGGCCCGCAAGTTACGGGGGAAGGTCCAGGTCCCTGGACCCCAGAGGCCGCATACGGCCAAGAGCCCAGGCCCGGCCCCTGAGGGGCCGGGGGCATGCCCTGCCAGGGGAGGGAACCCAACCACCCCCTGATGAAAACCCACCGCAGGAAGCTGCGGGCCAAGGGCAGAAGGCCCCGAGGAGTGAACCGGGCCAGGGCCGGGGGCCGCCGATCGCAGGCCAGAGGCCGCGGCCCCCGCCGGGCCAGTCTGAGGATGCCCGGTCTCGGGCCATGGTGCAACCGACCCCATCCCACCGGTCCCGGTGGGTGCCCCCGGCAAGGGAGGCTGTTGGGGGGGCGCAGTCGCGGTCCTCCGACCCGGCTGGCGCCTCCGCACAGTGCGAACCGCGTTCGCCATCGCCTTCTTTTTGGAAGGCATCTGTAGAAGTGCTGGGAAGCCGAAGGAAAGGAGCGAAAAGGACCGCTGCCTGAGGTACGCTTCCCGGCTAAGGTAAGAGCGACGGAGCAATTGGGGAAAAACTTCTCCGCTCCGTCGCTTCGCAAAATGGCAGCTCGGCTGCCTCGTGGCCACCCCTTTTATAAGGGTGCTGGCCACGCCCCCTAACTACCCGGATGCCTTCGTCCGGTGGGGGGCCCCGCAAAGAGCGCGGCGGCCATTTTGGCGCCGCGCTTGCATTATCTTTATCTAGATACAGTAAACAAAATATTTCTCTTCTATGTGTTTTCATAAAGGCATTTCTGCATTCCTATAGGAACCATCATTCACAGGAACCACCATTCACCAGAACCACCATTCACCATCCTTTCCTCTGCCTTATCTACTCCCCCCCCACAATCATTTTCTACAAAGACTCTAAAGCTTCTCTCAAAATCATCCCCAGTTCATCTCCAAAGTGGTGTAATTACAAGCTCACTCTGTCGTCATGGTGCTACAACTTAGAGTAAAAGACAGCTTCTGTCAGCCTTTCATGTACAGATACCTGATTCATTTCTCTTTCAAACCTCACTTCACTACTTCTCATTATGTCCCCTGGATTCTGCTGATTTGAGACACCAAGGAGAAATTTCAAAGCATTAAAGAAGATCTATTTCAACAATAAAGACAATGCCATCTCTTCCATTTATCTGTGAGCTAAAGAAGAAAAGGATAAGAGAAAGGATTTCCATATTAGAAATTTTCGAAGTAGTAGCCATGTTAGTCTGTACAAGCATTTCAGAGAGGAAACAAAGCAAGAGAAAAAAAGACCAAAAAACCACTGTGACACCTTAAAGACTAACTCCTATAATTTAATGTTAGCTTTTGTGGATCAAGTCCACTCCATCAGACATAAGAGTGGAATTTCATGGCATATACTTATACATTTTCCCACAGTAGCTGGGCAGAGTTGATTGGTCCAAGAGATTAATATGCAAATCAATGAGTTATTTACAACCAGTAATAAAATGCAATCAGAAAGCCAAACTTATAGGGTTGTCACTGCACTATTTTATGTGCATGGAACAAAATAAAATGAAACATGTATATGTGTCAACAGAGAACTACTGTGGTACTGTATATAAGAGTGTTGGACTAAGATTCAAGAGGCCTTGGTTCAAATTCCTGTTCAGCCATACCAACTTCTGGGTGAAATGGGTGTAGATCACTTCTTGAGCATCTCACAAACCTTAGAAACTCTGTTAGTGTTGCCCTAATTTGGAAGTGAGGGCCATGGTGGCTTTAGTGGTTAAGACATGGAGCTTGACAACCAGAAAGTTGGCAGATCAGCAGTTTGAGATCTGAGTATTGATTGATGGAGTGAGTCCCAACTCCTGTCAACTGAGCAGTTTAAGACTAAGAAATTGCAAGTAGATAAATAGATACTGCTTTGGCAGGAAAGGTAACAGCATTCCATGTGCTTTGGCATCTAGTCACACCTGTCACACGACCATGAAAACATCTGCAGAGGCAGATAGGACTGGCTCTTTGGCTGTAAATGGAGATGAGTACCACCCCCTAGAGTTGGACACAACTGTCTTTTGAGCAAAGGATAACTTTACCTTTACTAATTGGGAAATAACATGACTACACATAAAAACAGGGAGAGATGTACAGTATTAATTATTTTTCTATATATAGTCCCTACCATAATCAGAAATGTCCAATTTTATTTTAGTTTTCCATTTAGGAGGAAAGCAATTAATCATCTGTCTATCCCCAACATTGCCACTATAATCAACTCCCTGCAGCGTAATCCACAGGTATTCCTTAGTCTGCTGCCATTTAGTTTGGCTTTGCTTTTTAATTCATGCCATGGTAACAGTCGAGAAATGCTTCTAAGGCTGAGGCACTTTGACTGATTGTCACTATAGGTGGTGAACATAGTTAGTAATGTCATATCAGCTGACTGGATAGCTGAATGAGTTAATCATCCTGATGCAGAGTCCACACCATTATGGATGTCAGGAGAAGAGCCAGCCTGTATGGCTATGGGCAAGCTGCACAGTTCTAGGAGTGACTCCAGAAGAGGGGAATGGAAAACCACTTCTGAGTACTCTCTACTTAGAAAACCCTGCAAAAAATTGTGTCAACAGATTATTATTATTATTATTGATAATGTCAGACCAGACCTTAAAAATCATGGTGAATATAGGCTTGATATAAAAGATGACACAATGGAAGACATAATCTGTGTTAGGCACTGTTAGGCAAATTTAAATCCAAGTGAGTTCAGTGAGAATTAAATTGCAGTTTGCATTGCAGGCGCACCCACCCAAAGAAAGACTCAGACACCGGTATTGGATTAAAGGCATCGGGCCACTTTTATTGAATAATGCCCTAGTCCGAATTATCACTTTCAATTGGTGTATCATCCAATTGTAATTCTTTAAAGCAAGCAGGCCGCAGTAGCACTGGTAAGGTTCCACCCAAAATGCCAATGGAAATTGGCTACATATATCAATTTGTATCAATTTGTTTGTTGACACAAACAAATTTTTGACCGGAGTCAATATACTATCTACTGACCCCACCCTATGACGTGTATCCGTTCAAATATCAAGGTGATGCAGGCTGTGAAGCTCCTGACATCACCCCTTTCATAGTTCGCCCTTGACCGGCCAAACCTGTTTCCCCTGTACCTATCTACATGTTGGCCAGTCAATTGCGAACCTGCCGGATACCTATGTGTCATAAATCTTTATCTTACCCAGTGCTACCCGCCAAAAGTGACCAAAGTCAACTTACCCCGTATCTCAAACACTAGCGACAGTGTGGGATGGGCGAAAAAGCCAAGAACCAAAGAGCCAATTGCAGGTCCAAGCAAAAATTCCCAGCTGGCCCTGAAGCGACCAGAAAATCACACTGTCCACTAGGGAGGGGGTGGAGGGAAAAACTTCTCCGCTCCGTCGCTTCTAAAATGGCAGCCAGGCTGCCACATGGCCACCCCTTTTAAAGAGGGGGGCCACATCCCCCTAATTAACCCGGATTTCTGAGTCCGGTTGGGTGGGGGGCCCGCAAAGAGCGTGGCGGCCATTTTGGCGCCACACTTGCATTGCAGGCGCACCCACCCAAAGAAAGACTCAGACACCGCTATTGGATTAAAGGCATCAGGCCACTTTTATTGAATAATGCCCTAGTCTGAATTATCACTTTCAATTGGTGTATCATCCAATTGTAATTCTTTAAGGCAAGCAAGCCGCAGTAGCACTGGTAAGGTTCCACCCTAAATGCCAATGGAAATTGGCTACATGTATCAATTTGTTTGTTGACAGAAACAAATTGTTGACCGGAGTCAATATACTATCTACTGATCCCACCCTATGACATGTATCCATTCAAATATCAAGGTGATGCAGGCTGTGAAGCTCCTGACATCACCCCTTTCATAGTTCACCCTTGACCAGCCAAACCTGTTTCCCCTGTACCTATCTACGTGTTGGCTAGTCAATTGCGAACCTGCCAGATACCTATGTGTCATAAACCTTTACCTTACCCAGTGCTACCCGCCACACGGGGAGGCATCCATGATGACTCACCGCCCCCCCCCCCCCAGACCGTCAGCTCAGTCACCAGGCCTGCTTGCACATCTTCCAGAAAGAGGTTCATACCTCTGGCCGATAGGTGGACCCCATTTCCTGCCTGTAGGCCAAAATTTTGGAAAGCCTATCCTCAGATGTCTACTGGCTGTCCCAAGCCATTCTCAGGAGGATCCGGGCAACAGCCCTGTACACTGACTGCTGGGGACGGTCCAAACCACGGAGAACCATTTTTCCTCTAAAACAGTGTCTCGGCACGATGTTAGACCATAGCAACCATGTGTACGGCCATAAATAATGTAAAAACGCCAGGTCACTACACCTCGACATTTTAAGTAAAAGTCAGTGATCCGTGTGAGATCATCACCGCCGAGGTGCAGAATAAGAACATCAGGCGGTCCAGCATCCCTGATGGACATCAGGAATGGCAACAGTTCCCGCCCCTCCATGCCGCGCATACTATACCACCGCATACGTGCGGATGCACGCAGCCCGAGCTGGGGTCCACACTCTATTGCCGCAGCATATTCTGCTGCCCAGTGTACATAGCTGCGGCCCATCAGCCCCACTGCCACCGATGTGCGGAGACACACAGGGTCTGTAAAAGAGGAAAAGGAATTAAGGACATAACTAGGTACTCGTACAGTGAGCGGACGTACACATAAGGAAAATATGCGCAAACCCACACATGCCCACACATATCCACCTCCGAGTACCCAAACACAGCCGCGGTCAATGCGACGCCTATCCTGAATGAATGGGTGCCATAACGGGCCCCACACTGTGAAGCGCAGTACCAGTCACCCTACAGAACTTAAATTTGGTAAGGGGAGACCCATCCTGGTGGCAGAAAAAACAGGCCAGGGCACGCAGCAGGGCACCAACCAGACAGATGTCAGCAAATGTACATCATAGCAGTCTACACCACTGCCTACTCCATGCTGATCGTCCTTTGAGTAACAAATCCTCCACTGAGCCCACTCCTGGTTGATAGAAACATCTTCGAGTTCCAGTGCCCTACAAACCATGTCCCCCTTTGACCATGGGACCAGCTCACTGAGTCGTCGAGCTTCAGAAAAAAGCTACAGCAGTAGCTGCATGAAAAGAGACTCCTCCTACCTACTGCAACGTCATCTATGCCAACCTTGTGCAAGGTGGGTCATAATATCTGTGAGAATAGGGCGACGTGTGTCCGGGCGGCGGACATGTACACGTGTCCACCCTTAGAATACATGTCATATGCAGAAGAACCTCACATAGTCAGGAAAGCCCCGTGCCCTGTCCATGAATATCAAGGCTTAAAGCCTGGTGGCTATGCTGCGTGAAGCCAACCCCAGATCATAAGGGCGGATGATACATTATAAAACCTAGTTGACCAATGTCGGCCACATTTTGGGCAATTGCCTTTGCCCACAAAAGACTCTAAAGTGAAGGAGTGGATGCTGATGTGCCGTGCGCGTGCGAGTTGCCAAGGCATGCCACTCGCCCGGTTCACGTCTCCTTGCCAAATGACCATATCTCAGCCAGGAGTGGAGAGGGTAGTTCCCAAGCATCTGGAGCACAGTCACGGAACCAGGAGATCTGCAGGTGGAATAAAGCATCAGCAATATCGTTATTAATGCCTGGCACATGTTTAGCCCTAAGGAGCACCTTAAAGTGCACAGACCCAAGAACAATAGGCAAGCTGAGGCCATGACTCCGGTGGATTTAGACGTTTGGGCACTGACATTGTGCATACCACAGCATTGCCACACCAAAAGCGAGGCACAGAATTAAGCCACCTGTCCCCCCAGAGCATAAAGGGTACCCAGAATTGAGAAAAAATTTCAGAAATATAAGATCACGTAAGCGATCGGTGCCCTGCCATTCCTGGGGCCAATGACACACTGTCCTTAAATAAATCGCCCCACCCCAGGGAGCCAGAGGCATCCGACTGTAGTTGGAACTGGGGCTGACCAGAAGCTCAGACCTCCAAAAGGAGACGGCATGAAAGTCCTGCGGAATGTGAGCCAAACCAACAGGTCCGCTCGTAAACCCCTAATCAGCCGTACCCTGTGGTGTCGTTTATCGAGACCTGCCATAATGTGTCCCAGACACTAGGCAAAAGCACTGCCTGGTGTTACCACTCTGCAGGCGAAGTTGATGCGGCCATGCATCACCTGCGACTCTCAGAGAGGCACCTTCCACTTGGCAACAGTGCCACATTGCAGCAGGGGCCGCTCCCCTTGACCAACAATTCGGTCACCTGGCCCTCTTGCACGTTATTCAAAAGAGAGGTGCATCCACTTGTTGACCGGTGAACCCCATCTCCAGAATACAGGCCAAATTCTTGTAACCCTATCCCCAGACGACAAATGGATGTCCCCAAGCCATTCTAGACAAGGAACCAGGCAACAGCCCTGTTCCCTGACCGTCGGGCACGGTCCGACCGCTGGGTCAAAGTCTCACCTATGATATTGCCTCAGCATGATGTATGACCATAGCAATCGTGTAGACGGCCATAAATGGCAAAGAAACGCCAGGTCACTGCACTCTGAAGTCTTTAAGTCTGGGCCAGCAATCCGCGCAAAATCACCGCCTCCGAGGTGCAGAATTAAAACATGTGGCGGCCCAGCATCCCCAATGGACATCAGGAATGTCAACAGTTCCCGCCACCTATATGCCGTGTACACCATACCACTGCATACGCGTAGCCCGATATGGGGTCCCCATTCTGACAAAGCAGCATACTGTGCCGCCCCAGTGCACAGAATTGTGGCCCACAAGCCACACTACTACCAGTGTGCGGAAACACACAGGGTCTGTAAAATAAGGAGGGAGAATAGAGGGCAGAACAAGGCACTCATTCAGTGCAGGGACGAACAGACAGAAAAAATTGGGCAAATCCCCACCTGCCCATGCAACATATGTCAGGCTCCAGGCACCCAAACGCAGCCGCAGTTGATGCGGCACCTAACCAGAAGGAATGGGTACCAATTCTAGTTCAGTAAGGGTAGAACCAGCTTGGTAGCAGACGACAGGCCAGGGCGTGAACCACGCGCTGCCACAAACACTTGTGGGGAAGCAACTGGACATATGGCAGCCGCAGGCTAGTACCCTCTTCCGGCTGATCGGCCCTTGAGGAGCGAAGCCTCCACAGAGCCCACTCCTGATCAAGCAACACATAATCTAGTTCGAGTGCCCTGCCAAACATGCCCCCTGTTGAAGATGGCAGCAGCTAACTTAATCTGAGAGCTCCAGATCAAGGGACAAATGTGGTTGCCCGAAAGCAGACTCTCCACACGGAGCATAAGCGCTGCCACGTAGGAGTCATATATATTAACTACAAGTGCTAGCAGGGCTCATCGCTGGCATGTCGGGGTGAAGGGCTGCCCTAATCCTAAAGTCTTGACCTAGGTTAACCATGACGGGCCAGGGAAAACAACCACAGCCCGGTAATCATTGTCCAAGCACTGGACCATTGGGAAGGCCAAATCAGGACGGGCCCTTATATATCCTGCCATGGATGCCCAATAGACCGGTAACCAATTGGCCCCATAGGGAGGCAGCTTGCGGCGACAGGGCAACTCCTTGTCCCTGTCGTCCTGCCCCTCAATGCTCTCATCAGTGTGTTCACGTTGCAGGAGGGGGAAAATGTGAATATATTCACCAAGCCACATAGTCTAGCTAATAGCCCAAGACAAATGGTCACCCAGGGGTATAGAGTAACCGGCCATCGGCAGAACCACCGTTGGCACGGATTGGAGTGGGTAAACACATAATCAGCCCTTCGGGCCCAGAGAAATTAAGGAAAAGCATAGGGGCGGTCACCCCAGTAAGAACCAGAGTGTAATGGGCCTGTTGCGACCATGGCCACTATACCCCCCCCATCGTTATGAGCTAGTGTCACAGGTGTGCTGATTTTACCTGGATACTCACTCGGTGCACCCTCATGAGCCGCCCCCACTGGGGGTTCCGGCCCGTGGTGGGCGTCGGAGTTCGCGATGTCCCTCTAGCTCCGTGTTCCCGTGCGTCCAGGCCGGATGGGGAGCCTCAAGGCGCCAGCCTGCGCTGGCCTGATGGCCTCCGGCAGCTCAACCCTGTTGGTGGCACGCTGCGCAGCCATGGCCGGCTTGTAGGCCGGAACCGCAAAGTTGGCGCAACCACCATCCGAAGGTGGTGGAGCAATGACCAGTGAGGCCTCCAGTGCTGAATTGCGGGCAGGGGAGCATCCACAGCATCCAACCCTCCAGGATACGGTGGGCCGGATGGGCCGGATGGCCCCCACTGGGTAATTGATGCGGGATAAACCCATGTAGTAATCCCTGGCCAGAATAGGGGCATGCCCAGTAATCCGGCCCATGAGGGGCAGGAATGACGGTGGGGCGGAAACCCGCACCGTGCCCAAGTGGGCCGCTATGCCCAAGCCGGGCAAAGAAGCAGCGGGGGTAAGAACCCCAGTGGAGCAAGCCTGTGCCGCCCCCCACCCGAGCCCTCAGCCTGGGCTCAGTGGTGGAGTGTGTCCTATAACCCCACCACCCTCCTGCGGGGGTACTGTCCGAGCCATCCGGCCCGGTGGCACGCCCAAAAAGTAGAGGGGGTTGGCTGAGCCCCCACCCCCCAGGCGCAACCAAGGGGGTCGGTTGAAGTCAAGTACTCCGGAACCGAACCGCTGACCTTCTGGCTCCCAGTCAGCCTCTTAGCCACCTGAGCCACTGCAGTCCGGGGAAACCTCCGATCAAGGAGATTTAAAAGGGAGAGACCCATAATTATTTCTCCCCACGGAAATCCTTAATAAAATGAGAAAGATTCAAGCAAATCGAGCCTCCTGAAAAGAGGCGAGCAGGGAAGCGACCAGAAAATCACACTGTCCACTAGGGAGGGGGTGGAGGGAAAAACTTCTCCGCTCCGTCGCTTCTAAAATGGCAGCCAGGCTGCCACATGGCCACCCCTTTTAAAGAGGGTGGCCACGCCCCCTAACTAACCCGGATGTCTGAGTCTGGGTGGGTGGGGGGCCCACAAAGAGCGCGGTGGCCATTTTGGCGCCGCGCTTGCATTATCTTTATTTGTAGCAAAAAATAATGCTCTAATCTCCACCTGCTTACTGTATCTCAATTAGTCCATACAAGAATGTCCAATACCTTTTGCTGCAGAGCCACATTTTAGGTTGTATAAATCCTTGCCACCATTCAAAAATATCCTCAACTTTTTTTTTCAGGGTTCCTATTTGCTCATTCTTATTTTGCACAGGTTAGAACTGCTGCAAAACTCAGAAATGTAGTATGGAGTGAGGGGTACCCCTCTTTATTTCTGTGCATGTTATGTTGGGAAAGTGCACCTGGTGGACTAAGAGGAGGGAAGCCTCATCTCCATAACTGGTACACTCTTCCTCCAATCCTGAGTTGCAGGAATGATTTGATTGTTGATGATGAGAACTGGACATCCCACTCACAAATCATTCCTAATGACTTCTGTCAGCCAGGCCCAGCCAAAGGCATTTTGCTGCCCAAAGCAAAGGACAAGATGGCACCTCCTCGCTGACTGTATTGGCTAATGAATCTCCCTTCAGCACAGGCAATGGGCTAGCTAGTGTGTTCTGCTACACCAAACCGAAGGCTAGATTAATGGAGGTGGGTAGACTAGTTTGTGTAGTATATGCAAATCTGTTTTCCAACATAAGAGAATAGCGAAGAAGCTGCCACCACTATCTTCCAGTATGGTAAGGTCAGTCCAGCTTTTACTGATTTTCAGTTCCTGGCTTGACAAGGGATATAAGGGGGGAAACTATCTCCTCTCATCTCAAGACAATGTGATGTCTTACTGAATCAGATTTTAACCCAAGCACGGGATGAAGGAAATGAAAAGATTGGGATATTTCTCTTTAACAATGAATCTGCAATAGAAATAAAATCTATCTGAACTGGAATTGTATCATTCCTTGCCTGCTACCCGGCAAGATTGGTGCAAGATACGTTGGTGTCTTAGGCAAAAGGCAAATTTGTACTCCTGCCCACAGCTCAACTGCTTCACTGTGTACAAGTGTACCGAGCAATATTCACTGGTGAAAAATGGGATTGGGGTCAGAAAGAGCATTAACCTGTAAAATCTCATCATCATTTCCTGACTGGCTGCCATACAGCAGATCCTGGCCAAAGGCCAGACATAAAACCTCAAGAGAAAATCAGAGAAGTTGTCTTGATGAGATTCTACTTTTTAATCACTTCAGCAAACATTTTTGATGAACTGATTAAAAGCTCAATTGAAGGGAAATCGCCTCTGTCATGGTTCAAAGGCGCATCAGCCAAATATTTCTTCTCCATCTTTTGGGAGACGCTCCGGGGTTTTAAGAGTTCAGTGTAATAGTTAATGTGTGTGAGGGGGTATTTTGGCTTCACTGAGAAACTTAATGATGACAGAAATACGGAGGAAAAGCCAGAAGCAAGGTTCATATCAGAAATAGTTAAATATTTAATTGGTGGCAAGGACTCTTTGCATGATATCACAAATAGTTTGTCTCTTCGTGCTGAAAACAGTGTTGACTAACAAGAAGACCTATTGCTGCTTAAGGACGGGAGACTTATGCTTCATTGATCTACATTCTTATCTTTCCCCTTTTAATAATGGTAGGTAAAGTCTGAAAGTCTAGCCAGATTATTCTGCTATGGCAATAGAGTAGGCCATACTGCCAGTGACTCAACACTGAGTGTCAGGCAGTGGTTAAGTAACCTGACAACCCTAAGGACTACAGCTTTGGGTGCTGAAGTCCACAGAGAAGGATGATGGTCCCCAAGTGGATTAAATCCCACTTGAATCCATCTTGATGGAGGGCAGCAGCTTCACTAATCTTGGCTTGGGGCTGAGGGGGATTTTGCATGCCAAAAGTGCTCAGGACCAGAAAGTGACTTGTGGAAATGGATCAGTGGTACTGGGGTCATAATGTGATATGGAAGGCAGATGAAAGGCTACTGCATTATATTTTCCGGACAGTCTTCATGGCTGATCGCCATGATGATCGCCAATATTCAGATTCGGATAATGGCGGAAGAAGAGGAGGAAGAAGGTAAAAGACACCCGTACTTGAAAGCAAGTTGTATCCAACTCTAGGGTTTGGTGCTCATCTCTATTTATAGCTGAAGAGCCAGCGCTGTCTGCAGACATTTCCATGGTCATGTGGCAGCCAGGACTAGACACAGAATGCTGAAGTGGCACCTGTTTATCTACTTGCAATTTCTTGCTTTCGAACTGCTAGGTTGGGAGGAACTGCGACAGAAACGTGAGCTCAATCTGTCATGTAGCACTCTGGTCTCGAACTGCCGATCTGCCAAACTTCCAGTTATCAGGTTCAGCATCTTAACCACTAAGCCACCACAATCCCTTTAAATAATGGATACTATTCACAAATAATGAAAAATATTGTCCTGTCTCTCATCTGAAGCCATTCATAACTTGTCCACAGGACTTTGTTCCCTGGTAGATTTTATTCACTTACAAAATGTATCCTTGGTTGTGAAAAGAACACTTTTTTCTATATATGTAGCCATTTAGCTGTTCAAAAGCCCTCCCTGCTTTTCTGTGCCTCTGGGTCATCCAGAGAGACTCCGTGAATAGTGGAGCATCTCCTTTTCATGCTATCATTTCTCCATGAGAAAAGAAAACTGAGAAGGCACAGCTCAACTGATTCCTTTCCTCAGGCATTCATGTTAACCCAGTTCATAATGCTTGAATGGTGGTAGAGATATTGGCAGATAGAGATAAAAAATTGAGGACTTGCTAAATAGGTAAAGTGATAACTGAAGCTTCCTTCAAAAGAAGAAAGGAGCCAGGCATTTGCTCTGGCTCCTAGAATATAATAGGAAAAGGATTAGCTAGCTAGACAAATAGAGAAAAGAACATTGACAATGATATGTCTTCTCTCTGTTGATTTCTTAACTGGAAGTATTACATTTTACTGTATTGAACAGGAATGGGAGATGTTAGATGGTCTGCTGAGGTGAAAAACAGCGATCTCCATTTTACTGTATGGGACCAAAGACAACAGGACAGCCGAAGGGTTGGCTTAACACAGGTTTATTGCATAGGGATCTGGTGGAGCATGAGGTAATGGCGGTGATACATCTCTTTATATACAGTAGGGTTATACATTTGAATCTTGTAGCACGGTAGCTCATTGGCCGCTACCTGCGAGGCCTCGCCCAGGCACGCCTCTCTTCAGTAGTTCTTCTTTCCTGCTGCTGAATGCGGGGAAGGTTTTCCCGCGGCTGTCCGTGATTGAGCAATGTGAACCATGTGAGATTGAACGCTCGCAGCTGCCCTCTATGGGCTGCTTGCTCGCGTTCCTTTACAGCTGCAATACATTGTAATTGGGGTGGTTACATTCTGACAGTACAAGACATGCATACACAACATCCCTCCCCCCTAGGATGGGACGAAGTCCCGCAACCAATGTGGCTTGCCGCACATTCGCTTGGGGCGCGCTTGCGCCTGCCCTAGTACCGGATAGCCTGTGATCCCTGACTCCGTGGGTGCTTGTCCTGCCACGGGAAACGGGGATTCATTAGTGGCTCTGTGGGGCGTCTGTGCCTGCCTTGCGCTGGGGGAAGGGAATGGGATGAACAACTGGGAGGTGAACCCCTGTCTGTTTCCCTCGGACCCCGGGGACCCTCCGATCGTGAACCGCGGGACCGATGAGGATGCCCTTGTGGTTCTGCTCCCTTCTATCCCCCGCTCGGGGGACCTTGAGACTGTGGCGGACGGCCTCGCCGTTGCCTCCTGCCTTGGGGGTGTCGGTCTCCGGGACATTGGCGCTATGTTGCACTCTAATTCACAGGGGCTACTGGGACTGGAAGTACCAGGGGCTGAACTGAAACCCCTCTTTTCGCTAGGACGGGTGGGGGACCACTCCGCTAACTCCCCCTGGCACTGTAAATCAAGGTCTAAACTCCTTGGGGAATCTGTATTTCTGGGACGCTCCCGGGGGATGTGTGTGGGATCGGGGCTCTTCCTTTCCGCTGCAAACTCCCGCAAAAGATTTCTGAGGATCGATTCCCTTTCCTCCCCCCTTGGTGGGGACCCATGTTCCCCTTTCCCTCCCCCTTGGGTTAAGCGGGTGGGGGAGTACCCTAACGCTGATTCGTTGCTACTCTCGTCTTCGTCCTGCTTTCCGGGGACCCTCCGCCTGAGTTGATCTGCGTGCCGCCTCCACAGGAGGCCTGTATTGGTCTCCACGCGGTATGAGACGGGGCCGGTTTGTTCTATTACAATGCCGGGCACCCAGGCTGGTCCCCCGCTGGCGTAGTTCCTGCAATGCACGGGGGCGCCTACGCTAAAACTCTTTGAGGAATCCATCTCTACATTTCGCCCTTTGTCTTCTACTCTGGTGGGGTCTAGCCTGGAGATTACCGTAGCCAGCTTCCTGCGCATTAGCAATTCCGCGGGGGAGTACCCTGACGCTAACGGGGTGACCCTGTACCGTAGCAGGAATTGGCATAGTTGTCGGTCTAGATCTCCGGAGCCCATGCGCCGTAGCGCGTCTTTAGTGGTGCGCACGAGGCGCTCTACTTGGCCGTTGGTGGCCGGGTGGAAAGGGGCGGAGGTGATGTGCCGAATGGCATTGAGATCCACGAATTCCCTGAACTCTGCGGACGTAAAACAGCTAGCGTTATCGCTGACGAGGGTGTCGGGTAAACCGAACGTGGAAAAGACCCTCCGTACTGTTTAACTGTGGTGGCCGAGGAGGCGCTCGAGACTGGGATGACCTCCAACCACTTTGAGAACACATCCACCACTAGGAGGAAGAGCGTTCCCCTGAACGGCCCTGCAAAATCTACGTGTACCCGGGACCAGGGCCCCCTCGCTGCGTCCCACTCTCTATGTGGCAGACGAGCCTCTTCTGGCCTGGAGCTTTGGCACGCTTCGCAAGTGCCGACCATGTGCTCAATGTCGGCGTCTAGCTGCGGCCACCAAAAGTAACTGCGGGCTAGAGCCTTCGAGCGGACGATCCCCGGGTGGCTGACGTGCAGCAGCTTAAGCACCCTCAGCCGGAGGGACGTGGGAATCACTACCCGCTGCCCCCACAACAGGCAACCCCTCTCTAGGGACAACTCTAGTTTCTTTTTGAAAAATGTGTCGAATTCCGCTGCTGGGGAAGACACGGGCCACCCTTTCTGTACCCAGGAGCAGACTGTAGCTAACGTTTTGTCCTTGCCGGTCGCTTTGGCGATGTCGGCCGGTACTACTGGAGGGGAGTCTAGGACCTCTATCATTAAAACCTGGTGGTCTCTCTCTTCCTCGCCCACGTGGCAGCAATCCCGGGGAATGGGGGACCTCGACAGGGCATCCGCGTGGCTGATCTCCTTTCCGGGCCGGTATACCAACGCGTGCTGATACGCGTTGAGAAAAATGGCCCACCTGAGCATTCTCGGGGACAGGATTTGGGGTGTGGGCTTATCTGCGGTGAAAATGCCTAGCAAGGGCTTGTGGTCAGTCACTATGGTGAAGGGGCGGCCATACACGAAATCATGAAATTTCTTGGTCCCCGCAATTATTGCTAGTGCTTCCCTGTCTGTCTGGGCGTAGTTTCTCTCCGCTTGGGACAAGGACCTAGAGTAAAACGCTATCGGGGCCTCCCTCCCGTTCTCCAGCACGTGGCATAACACCGCCCCCACCCCCACCGGGGATGCATCGCAAATCAGGACCACTGGGCGTTTGGGATTGAAGTGGGTCAGTACAGCATCTGATGCCAGGAGTCGCTTCAGGTCATTGAAGGCCTTCTCGTGGTCGTCGCCCCACTTCCATGCCTCGTCCTTTTTTAACAATTTGTGTAGCGGTTCCGCCACGGCTGCCTTCCGAGGAAGGAAGGAGTGGTAGAAGTTGAGCAGCCCAAGGAACGACTGCAGCTCGGGCTTGGAGGTGGGGCGAGGGGCCTTTTTGATGGTGGCCACTTTGGATTGGGATGGCCTTATTCCCTCGGGAGTAATGCGGAACCCTAGAAACTCGACCTCGGTTGCGAAGAAGACGCATTTGTCCTTTCGCAACCGCAACCCCGCCTTTTCGAATTTTTCTAGGACCCTTCCCAACCTTTCTGCCAATTCTGCCCGGCTCCCCCCTGTAATCAATACGTCATCAAAGTAGGGTAACACCCCCTCTAGTCCCTTTAGGAGGCGTTCCACGAGTGATTGGAAAATCCCGGGCGCCGAATTTACGCCGAATTGGAGGCGCGATACTTGGAACGCCCCTTTGTGTGTGACTATGGTCTGCACAGCAGCTGCGGCGGGGGTGACCGGGAGCTGCTGGTAGGCTTGGGCCAGGTCGAGCTTAGCAAAACACCTCCCCCCGTGCAACCTGGCCAACAAGCGACTGACTACCGGCACCGGATACGCATTAGGGCGGATTGCCTTATTGATGGTGCACTTGTAATCAGCGCATATGCGGACCTCCCCGTTGGCCTTGAGTGCTGTTACAATTGGAGTTTCCCACTCCGCAGAATCAACAGGAACAAGAATCCCCTGGCCCACCAATTTGTCCAACTCCGCCTCTATTTTGTCTTTTAGGGCGAAAGGCACCCTGCGCGGTTTAAGTCTGATTGGACGTACTCCAGGGTCCAGGTCGAAAGTCACTGGGGGGCCCTTGAACTTTCCGAGTCCTTTTTTAAAGACTTCGGGGTGCGCCTCACACACGCTCTGTATTGGATCAGTTCCGGCGGCGTGTACTCCCACGGCGTGCACCCCCCCGATGAACAACCCCAGGGGCTGAAACCATTGAGTCCCGAGGAGGCTGCATTTACCTCCTTTGAGGACGACTAGGGGAAGCGTTGCAGCGCGCTTTTTGAACTGGACCTGGAACTTCCCAACCCCCAGTACCGGGATGCGGTTCCCTTGCACGTCCTTTAGTGTGGCCCTCAACGCCTTGAGCTTGGGCCGCACGTGGGGGGGTATCTTTAGGAACTCTCCCTGAGAGATAATAGAGTAAGAAGAACCCGAGTCCACCTCCATCCTAACAGGGGCCCCTTGTATTACTACCTCGATGAAGTATCGGGGATGCTCCGTGGAAACGCTGAAAACCGGAGCGTCGTCCTCGCTGTCGTCGGAGATGCGTCCGACGCCGTCCCGCTTCCTCGTGGTCCGGGTGCCGTGGTCCTTGGGCCTCGTGGTGCGGTCCTGCCTCGCCGAGCGGTCTGGGGAACTCCTCTTGGCCTCGCGCCGCTTCCGGCAGACCTTGGCGATGTGCCCGCGCCGGCCGCAGTTGTGGCACTCGGCCTTGCGGAACGGGCATTTGGCGCGGGCGTGGGCGGCGCCGCAGCCGTCGCAGCGTCGGCCATCCTTCTGGACCCGCCGGACGTCCTCGTCGTCGCCGCTCTCCGTGGACGAGTTCGAAACCCGCCGGGCCGCGCGCACCGAGTTCTCTGCCTTGGCGGTTTTTGGTCGCCAGTCCTGGAGCTCTTGCACACCGGCCGTCGTGGCCTCCGCGGCCTGCGCCGTGTCGAGGACCTGTTGCCACGTGGGAGGCGGCTCCTGTTTCATCAGCGCGCGCTGGGTCTCGGTGTCCCTCAGGCCGCAGAGCAGGCAGTCGCGGAGGGTGACTTCTGGGGTCTCCCACTTGCAGGGGCTGGCGGCCAGCCGCAGGGCCGCGGCGAACTCGGCGACCGATTCCCCGGGCGCTTGGACTCGCCTCCAGAACGCGCTCCGAGCGGGGAACATCGCTATCGCGGGCCGGAGGTGGGCGCGCAACACAGCCAGAAGCTCTTTGGCTTTGTAGTCGCTCACCCTCCTCGGCGCGATCAGGTCCACCAGAGTCCTTTTTGTCTCGTGTCCGAGCATGCGGACGAAGATGGCCCTCTTCTTGTCTTCATCTGAGACTTCGAGCTCCACCAGCGCTCCGTTGAAGTCTATCTCAAACAGCTCCAAGTCCCCCGGCTTCCTGATCTCGTAGCCGGCGCATGTCTTGGTCCCGTGGGCAGCCATTATCCCACCTTCGTCGCCAGTTTACTGTATGGGACCAAAGACAACAGGACAGCCGAAGGGTTGGCTTAACACAGGTTTATTGCATAGGGATCTGGTGGAGCATGAGGTAATGGCGGTGATACATCTCTTTATATACAGTAGGGTTATACATTTGAATCTTGTAGCACGGTAGCTCATTGGCCGCTACCTGCGAGGCCTCGCCCAGGCACGCCTCTCTTCAGTAGTTCTTCTTTCCTGCTGCTGAATGCGGGGAAGGTTTTCCCGCGGCTGTCCGTGATTGAGCAATGTGAACCATGTGAGATTGAACGCTCGCAGCTGCCCTCTATGGGCTGCTTGCTCGCGTTCCTTTACAGCTGCAATACATTGTAATTGGGGTGGTTACATTCTGACAGTACAAGACATGCATACACAACATCCATAATAAATGAATCCTATTTATGTAATCAGAGCTTTTGAAACTACCCATATATTGTTTACTTTCTCTGAAACACGTCAGCTCATTTCCTGTTCAGGCATTACATGTATAGAATACCAATTGCTGAAGCTGCTCCAATGATCTGCCAAGATGTAGGTCATCTGCTAGCTCAAGCATAACCACCATCTTGGCAGATCATCAGAGCACCTTCCTTAACTGGAGCTGCACAAGCACAGAAATGTTGAAAAGGATACTGTCCCTTGACTTTGGAGTACAGTAATACCTGATACAAAGTCAGCTTCGTACAACATACAGCATCACCTAATTTCTTCAAAAAAGTTACCTCATACAAATTCGCTCAACTTTGTATGAGGCATTGGGTTTTTCCCAGGTTGCATTGTGCCTGGGCAGTATAAAAGACAGGACACATGCGTGCATTGCTGTTGTGGGTTTTGCACAAGGCAAAGAGTGTTTAGGAGTGGTTTTGAGCGTGATTTTGGATTTTTTTGAATTTTTTCATCAGAATTTTTAGAAGCATTCCTGGGATTTTTGCAGCATTTTTCAGGTTCTTGGACAATCAGGGTTGTTTGACATGTTTTTGTAATGTATTTAGCCTTTAGACAATGATTTCTTAAAGTTCTGTCAATTTCCTGTCTGTTTCCTTGGCTTTGCCCTGAAGTCTGTGCTGTTACAATACAATATATCTCTATGGAAACAATGTTGTACGAGGCATTGCGGCAAGGATTTGGACATTGTATGAGGCATCGCAGCTAGGATTTTGCATGCCTCATACAAAGTCCAAATCCGTATAAAGTCCAAAGTTGTAGAACCAAGTTTGGACGTTGTATGAGGTATCACTGTATTGTTGTCAGCATTCCATAAGCAGTTCCAAAAGTGGCATGGTGTCAAAGTATTATCCTCTGGAGGTTTGACCCTATGATACAAGCCAGCCATCTACAGGGAAATGAAGATGCTTAATCAATGCAGCCATCCATCCTATAGAACGTTGTTGAACAGCAATGCTTTTTAAAACCCTCTTGTTTTCAGCACTTGCTATTTCAATCTATCAGCCAATGTGCTGACATCCACTTAGATAGCAAACACAAGCTGTCATGGCATTAGTTCAAGATTTAAGTAATCCTGAAGGATTGTACATGTGCTAAGAAAACAACAAAGCTAGAGATCCACATGACCAGAACAATATTTTGAAATAGACAAATGTTGTAAAGGTCTCTTTTGCTATCTTAATTTTATCATCTCCCTTGCAAAACCAACAGGATATCTAGTACCATAGAAGACAGGTTTACTAGTCTTTCCCTTTATTTTTTCTAAAGCCTAATTTTTCAGTCTTTATCTCAACTGCATCCTTTTTGTTTCTTTCCAATTTCTGTGTTGGAAGCATGCATCCAGAAGAGGCTTGCAAGCAATGGCCAATTCTGAAACATTTAACAAGAAATAGGTGTTGCTCACTTGCCTATTATTCTTGATTAAAACAGGAAGGTGATTGTTAATTCCAACACTGGAAGGTGGAATATTATCTTTCCCCCCCAGAAGTATTGTAGAGAGCATTAGCAAAACCCCTGCTGTGGCATCTTCCACATCTTTCACCAACACACCTGCCATGACTGGGAACTCAGAGTCATATGCAGGCACAGAAAATCAAATGATTTAAATACAGTTTTGCTTTTAAAGTGGCTCCCTTAAGGTGGCTCCAAAATAGGAATGTGATGTGTACTCACAAAATTTCTCATTCTCCACAATTTTTTGAGTCTCACCACAGCAAAATCTATTGAGACTGTTTACTTTATCAGCAAGAAATCTCATGTTTCCATTAAAAGGAGAGCCATTTTTTTACTGTCCTGTTTTTTGCCTTCTGTTTCTGTTTGAGTTTGATTTCCTTCCCTTGATGCCCCCTTGTTCTGCACAAAAAACTGTCAAATTCTGCACAGATTTCACCCTTTCTGGTGAGTTCATACCTGTCAACTTTTGGCTTTGAAAATAAGGGTGGGCGTGGCCAAATAGGTGGGTGTGGCCAAATAGGTGGGCGTGGCCAATCAGTCGCCATGTGTGGCTTGCTGGGGATAACCATGACTGAGTAGGCTAGTCGCTATCTAGTCATGCCTGCCACATGGCCATGAAAAAAAATCTACAAACAGCACTGGCTGTGTGGCATTCATGCCTAGACACACAGAGCGCTGTTTACCTTTCCCACCGAAGTGGTCCCTATTTATCTACTTGTAATGTCTTGCTTTCGAACTGCTAGGTTGGCAGGAGCTGGGACAAAGACGGGGAGCTCTCATTCTGTCCTGCAGTCCTCGGGAATCAAACTGCTGACCTTCCCAGTCAGCATCTTAGCCACTTGAGCCACTGCAGTTGCAATTACTACTTGCAATTTCTGGCTTTTGAATGGCTAGGTTGCACAATAACAACCACACTTAAGTGTACTCTCTGGGCGGTTCACAAGCTAATTAGCATTATTATTATTTATTGCCCACAACATGCTGGGGACTCATGTGACCAGCCTGGGTAAAGCTGTGGCAGGCCGAGTCAACCTCCCTGACACCCTGTCAGGATCGAACTCACAATGTTTTGACAGCAGTTTAACCACTGCACTACCAGGACTCTATACACACCGGCCTTGCCCTTTGTGTATAACCTCCAGGCGGAGGAGGCGAAGCCCATGTGGCAGTGGGGGAAGGAAGCACCACAAAGATGGCCGCCATGGCAGTGTGGGTGGGTGAGGAGGCCGCATTATTCCTCCCCTAACCCCAGGGGTGTGGGGTGGAGAAGAGGCTGGAAATCTATATGATTCGAAGTCTACCTTCCGCTCCAGCCAGCCGCATGATGTCACTTTAGCGTGCACAGGAGAGGGAGCGACGGTGATGCCATCTGTGCGCACCCAATTGCATGGATGCACTGCTGCTGCTGCTGCCGCCACCGCTGCTGTTCGAATGGTGGCTGGGGGAGGCGGGGGCGCCTTGCCTTCCCCACAACCCTGCGAGGCAGGCGGCCACTTGGCCCTGATGGGCCTCCTGAATGGCCCAGTGACCCACATCACACACACAGAGATACACACACACACACACACACACACACACACACACACACACACACCAGAGGATTGACTGAAAGACGGGGGTGAGGAGGAGGAGGCTGAGCGGTGGGAAGGCCAGCTACCGCTGCCGCCACGAGGCCTCCATCCAGAGCTGAGTGGGGGCTGCCCGGAGACCACCACCCGCAGCTGGGGGTGAGGAGGAGGAGGATGCTGAGCGGTGGTAAGGCCAGTTATTGCCGCAGCCGCGAGGCCTCCATCCAGAGCCTTTTTTTAAAAAAAAGGGAAAATATGGGGAAATTAATAAAATGAGAGGTGGTGGGAAGAGGGGTAAAAATAAGGGGTTTCCCGGGTAAAACAGGATGGTTGACAGATATGGGTGAGTTCCATGCAGAAAAGCTGTCATCCTGTACAAGAATTGTAACCCTCCTGTGTAGCTTGGTATTTTTTCTCACCTTTCAGCTGAATCCTTTGAAGGAAATCTACTCTTCTGCTCAGGAAATGGTGTGTTGTGGGGGGTTTTGTGCCCTTTCTAGGCAGATCTTGTGCAAGAAAGATGCCATCCTCTTCAATAAATGTAATAATCTTGCACAGCTTGGCATTTTTTTCTAGGGGAAAAATCCCCACAAACATCTAACCTACAAGATTTCCTTGGGACATTTCTTATTGGGTGTGGAGTCTCTTGAAGAGGAATCTTGCTGACAGACAAAGACAAGTTTTTTAACATGGTTCACACGTCCTCAAATTTTACTTTTGATGTAAGTTGTGGTAAGTTCAGAAACATCATACATACATACATACATACATACATACATACATACATACATACATACATACATACATACATACATACATACATACATACATAATATTGCAACTATGTTCACCACCTATAGTGACAGTTGAGTCAGATTCACAGCATAGGCTATCTCACAGAACAAAGGATGAAACTCATACTAATGTCAATAGATGTTGAAGTTTAAACTCATTAGCAAATGTTTAATGCCAGTTGTTTGTCTTGTATCCTCCTACTAACCATTTACAATTCAACAGGGTGAAACTTCACAACTAATCAAAATAACAACCAGAGATCTACTATTACTAATTGTAAAAAGCCATATTGATTTGTATACTTATCTGTTATGCTAACCAACCACTATGTACCTCTGTACCAGATGTATATAAATTGATGCCATGAAGTCTCTCTCCTATGTCTGACAAAGTAGATTTGATCCACAAAAGCTAGCTAAAATACAGCAGTTAGTCTTTAAGGTGCCACTTTTTTTGTCTTATTGTTTTCTTTTATTTACTCTGATATGCTTGTAACAGACTAACACAGCTATCATTTCAAAAGTTTTACTTTGTACACATGTTCATGGTCTGTGGTCAACTCTTTCAAATGAACCTGTGCTCGGCCCCGGCGAGGGCGAAGAGGTCCTGCCGGCCACTAAATCGGCTGGCGTCCTGGGGCTCCGACCTCCCCCCCCCTCACCTAGGACTTAAAAGGCAAGGGTGCCGGGAGGAACTTTGCTGCCACGTGCTCAGCCCCGGTGAGGGCGAAGAGGTCCTGCCAGCCACTCCATCGGCCGGCGTTCTGGGGCTCTGCCCTCCCCTCCTCGCCTAGGACTTAAAAGGGAAGGGGCACCAGGAGGAACTTTGCCGCCACGCACCTGGCTCCTGGCACATCTGGTACTTTGGTAATTTTGTTATATTACGTGATGTTTTCATCCTTTGTGATTCTATTGTAATTATTGATATATTATTTTGATGTGGTGCTGATATTTGTATTATTTGTATTATTGTTGACTGTCCTGCCTTATACTGTATTTACTTATAACATTGTATTTATTATTATAATTTGAATATTGTATCTTTGTGTAAACCCTGTGGGGTGTCCAAGGGTCATTTATATGTTGTTAGCTGCCCTGAGTCGGCCATGTGTTGAGTAGGGCGGGATATAAAATTGAATAAACATGAACATAAACAAACCTGAAGAAATGTGTTATTATTGACAGAAGCTTATGCCATATAAATCTCTTTGTTGTTTTTTGCTGGAACAGATCTACCCCTCCTCCACAAATCTGAAAGTATGAGAGAGGATTTGGTGAAGAAAATGAGAAGCAGAATTTTTTGTCCCCCTTCATGCATTTACATTGTGTGAAAATAAGTAAAAATGTGTTTGTTTTGAAATTCCCTACTATACATACGGTAACTCACCACTTTCTTCCACCAGTCTTTCTTGATCAAAGATCTTTAGGGGAAGATTAGGATCAAATTAGTATCTTATTTCCTTTAAGGATTGAAAGCCTTTAACAGTATCTCTGTATTCAACAGTGTTATTTGTGCATTTAGAATGCAATATCTAGACAGTAAATTCTCAACACAGTTGCTGCTAGGTTTCAAGCTTCCTGGACAAGTTAGCATCAATTCATTTTTCAGCAACAATTCTCATTAAAGTCTTCATTCTTGTCAAAATAAGTAGTCACAACACTGAAAAATAAGCAGTGATTTTTCTCTCATTGAGATTTCCACAATTTGCATAGATTGTCTCTGTGTGAAATTCATATCATTTCCTTTTGCTTCTTACTTTTCAAAATTCATGTGCTACGCTCAACTGCATAACATTCAAACAATGTCCTTGGACAATTGTATATTTTATTATGCTTCTTGGTAGTTTGACTCCATTAGATCCATTACAGCTGATGGTTATCACTATTAAGGAAAATTTATTTCAGTGTGAAATTAGATAACCTTATCAATCACATCAAAGTTTACCTGGTTATCAACGTATAAGTATTTTCAGTGTTTAAATATTTTTAGTGACCCCTGTTGAACACCTGAACATAATCAAGTATTGGCAAATGTAGCAAAGCAACAGCTACTGTAAAAAAAAAAAATTAATGTATAAAGTTACTCAGTTTGTGTATTTTTTAAAAAAAATTACAACAGAAACAATTCTGTAAAAATACTGAAAATATCCTGCTATCTTATAGGCAAGCTTTTTTATTTTGTTATTTTGTGTTCTTACATGAGAGGAGAAGATACTGAGGTTTTCTATCCTTGTTATGCAATATGCAATATGAAGAGAAATGAAGAAGGCTACTGACAGAATGATGTCAGTCAGAATTCAAGGCAAACCTTTCAATGTCACTGTGATCCAAATATACGCACCAACCACTGGTGCAGATGGAGCCACAATGGACCAGTTCTATGAGGACGTACAACACCTCATAGAACAGACACCAAGAAATGATGTCCAAATTATATTAGGAGACTGGAATGCCAAAGTAGGAAATCAAAAAGTGGAGGGAATAACAGGCAAATTTGGTCTTGGAGTACAGAATGAAGCAGGGCAAAGATTGATAGAGTTCTGCCAAGAGAACACACTGGTCATAGCAAACACTCTCTTCCAGCAACACAAGAGGCGACTTTACACATGGACATCACCAGATGGCCAACACCGAAACCAGATTGACTACATACTCTGCAGCCAAAGATGGAGAACCTCCATACAGTCAGCAAAAACAAGACCTGGAGCAGACTGTGGCTCAGATCACAACCTATTGATCGCAAAATTCAGGCTTAGACTAAAGAAAATAAGGAAAACACGGAGACCAGAAAGATATCACCTAGACAGCATCCCTAAAGAATACGCGGTGGAGGTGATGAACAGATTCAATGGCTTAGACTCAATAAATAGAGTGCCAGAAGAATTATGGACAGAGATGAGGGACATCATGCAGGAAGCAGCAAAGAAAACCATACCAAAAGAAAAGAAGAGTAAGAAAGCAAAGTGGTTGTCTGATGAGGCTCTTAAAATAGCAGAGGAAAGAAGGAACGCAAAAGTCAAAGGAGAAAGGAAAAACTACAATCATTTGAACACAGAATTTCAAAGAAAAGCAAGGAGAGATAAGGAAAACTACCTAAAAGAACAGTGCAGAGAAATGGAGGAAAACAACAAAAGAGGCAGAACCAGAGATCTTTTGAAAAAAATCGGGGAAATTAAGGGAACATTTAAAGCAAAAATGACCATGATAAGGGACAAAGAAGGAAAGGAGCTAGCTGATGCAGAAGAGATTAAGAAAAGATGGAAAGAGTACACAGAGGAACTCTACAAAAAGGACCTCAACACTCCTGACAATCACAATGATGAAGAAGTAGAACCTGAGCCAGACATCCTGGAGAGCGAAGTCATAAAGGCCCTAAAAAGCACTGCAAACAACAAAGCTAGTGGAGATGATGGTATCCCAGTTGAATTCTTTAAAGCGCTAAAAGATGACGGCGTCAAATTACTGCATTCAATATGCCAGCAGATTTGGAAAACAAAACAATGGCCACAGGATTGGAAAAGATCAGTATACATCCCAATCCCAAAAAAGGGCAATGCCAAAGAATGTTCGAATTATCGAACAATCGCGCTCATCCCACACGCCAGTAAGGTGATGCTCAAGATAATACAGGATAGACTTCAGCAGCATGTGGAAAGAGAATTACCAGAGGTGCAGGCAGGTTTCAGAAGAGGCAGGGGGACTAGAGACCACATTGCCAACATAAGCTGGATCATGGAGAAAACAAAGGAATACCAGAAACAAGTTTATTTCTGTTTTATTGACTACACTAAGGCATTTGACTGTGTGGACCACATCAAGATGTGGCAAGTAATTAAAGAGATGGGAATACCAGAGCACCTCATATGCCTCCTGAGAAATCTGTACATGAACCAAGAAGCAACAGTTAGGACAGAACATGGAATGACAGAGTGGTTTGGAATAGGAAAAGGAGTAAGACAAGGCTGCATTTTGTCACCATGCCTATTCAACCTATACACAGAGCACATAATGCGCAGTGCAGGGATGGAGGAATCACAATATGGGATTAAAATCGCTGGGAGAAACATCAATAATCTGAGATATGCAGACGATACCACCTTAATGGCAGAAAGTGAGGAAGACCTAAAGAATCTCTTGATTGGGCTGAAGGAGGAAAGTGCAAAAGCTGGCTTGAGACTCAATATCAAGAAAACCAAGATAATGGCAACAGGCCCAATCAGTTCATGGAAGATAGATGGGGAAGAAGTAGAAGCAGTGACAGATTTTACTTTTCTGGGATCAAAGATCACTGCAGATGGGGATTGTAGCCATGAAATAAAAAGGCGACTGATTCTTGGGAGACAAGCAATGAGAAACCTGGGGAACATAGTGAAAAGCAGAGACATCACACTGAAAACAAAAATTAGAATAGTCACAGCAATGGTCTTCCCAGTAGTAATGTACGGATGTGAGAGCTGGACAATTAGGAAGGCTGAACGCAGAAGAATAGATGCCTTTGAAATGTGGTGTTGGAGGAGGGTTTTGAGAGTCCCCTGGACAGCGAGGAGAACAAATACGTCAATCTTAGAAGAAATTAACCCTGACTGCTCACTGGAAGGTCAAATAGTAAAGATGAAGCTAAAATACTTTGGACATCAAATGAGAAGGGAGGATTCACTTGAGAAGGCATTGATGTTGGGAAAGGTGGAGGGCAAAAGAAGAAGGGGGAGGCCAAGGATGAGATGGCTAGATGGCATTGTAGACACAATGGGCACAGAGCTGGGAGGGCTGAGGGGGATGGTGGAGGACAGAGGCGCCTGGAGAGCAATGGTCCATAGGGTCGCAAAGGGTCGGAACCGACTGTGCGACTGAACAACAACAACAACAAACTGCGTTCAAACTGCACAAGCACTGGCAGAGACATAGCTTTTCTTCTGCTTGAAGCCACACTGCACATACATACAACTGTAGGCACAAACACAACTGAAAAACTGAAAAGTAAAATATAGTTAAGAAACTGAAGCAATTGGGAGCCCAAAGGTTTTACTGGTGTATCTTTTAGAACTTTGTCTGTCTTACAGGCAAAAAAAATGCTGTAACTTACATATACTGTATGCACTTATCTAAGTATTTAACATCTCGACTAGCCATCTCCAATTATCTGTCATCGGATATTTTTGATTGCAACATGCATCCTCACCAGTCATTGTGTCCCATAAAATCTTAGGATTTCTTTTCTTTCTTATTTCTCCCTTTCTCTCTTCCTTCTTCCTCTTTCTCTTTGTTCACCTGACAATTTCTTGATAATATACTTAGATATATACTAGGAGATTGTTCCTGGCAAGAGCATAAACTATTTTAATTAAATCTGAGAGTCCTGCATGCTCTTAATCCAGTAATAAGTGCTACTTTTCCGAAAACAAATTACAAACTGAATTATTCAAATATTTCCCTTGTGTCTCTTTTCCAGTCCTCAAATATCTACAGATGGAATAAGATCCCTATTACGTGTTGAGAGCTTGGCTGATGTTCTCTATTTAATTTTTACTTCAATAGCACTGGGTTTGAATACAACACGAACTGGTGCCCTTTCATCAAACATGTTTAGCATCCCACTGCATTCAGTGAGATATTTTCCTCCCTATTTTCCATTTTCCACGTAGAGCATTCAAAATAGGAATGTTTGATCTCTGCCATCTTCAGCATAGTATAAAGTGTACACCATCTGTTACTGGTGTTGTCTATGCCACTGTTGCTCATTCATTTTTAACAAAATACCTCCATATTTTAAACTTGTTGTGACTATTTCCAGATGTTGTGTATTACCTTTAAATACCATGCAATCTTGTTTCCCCACTGCCACATGTACCATTTAGAAGCTTTCTATATCAAAGTAGCTGCAGTGGCTCAAGTCGCTAAGACGCTGACTGGGAAGCGGAAGGTCAGCAGTTCGATTCCCGAGTACTGCAGGACGGAAATGAGCTCCCGTCTTCATCCCAGCTCCTGCCAACCTAGCAGTTTGAAAGCAAGAAATTGCAAGTAGATAAATAGGGACCACTTCGGTGGGAAGGTAACAGCGTTCCGTGCGCTCCGGTGTCTAGTCATGCCTGCCCCATGACCACGGAAACGTCTGCAGAAGCAGACAGCGCTGGCTCTTCGGATTAGAAACAGAGATGAGCACTGCACCCTAGAGTCGGATATGACTGGCTTTTGAGCAAGGGAAACCTTTACCTTTACCTATATCAAAGTTCTCTTCACTGTCCCATGTATCAATATATTGTTATTGTTTCCATTGGACAAATAATTGATACTGTCCCTCACCCACCTCAATGAATATGAGGACTGTGAACACACCTGGGCATATCCTGAGTTATTGTTGTTGTTGTTCAGTCGCACAGTCAATTCCGACCCTTTGCAACCCCATGGACCATTTTCCTCCAGGCACCTCTATCCTCAACCATTCTCCTCAGCGCACCAAGCTCTGTGCCCATTGTGTCTACAATACCATCTATCCATGTCATCTTTGGACGCCCCCTTCTTCTCTGGCCCTCCACCTTTCCCAGCATCAAGGCCTTCTCATGTGAGTCCTCCCTTCTCATTTGATGTCCAAAGTACTTTAGCTTCATCTTCACTATGTGTCCCTCCAATGAACAGTCAGGATTGATTTCTTCCAGTATTGACCTATTTGTTCTCTTTGCTGTCCAAGGGACTCTCAGGACTCTCCTCCAACACCACATCTCAAAGGCATCTATTCTTCTGCATTCAGCCTTCCTAATGGTCCAGCTCTCACACCCATACATTACCACTGGGAATACCATTGCTTTGACTATGCGAATTTTTGTTTTCAAGGTGATGTCTCTGCTTTTCACTATATTCCCCAGGTTTCTCATTGCTTGACTCCCCATAATCAGTCGTCTTTTTATTTCATGGCTACGGTCGCCATCTGCAGTGATCTTAGATCCCAGGAAAGTAAAATCTGTCACTGCTTCTACTTCTTCCCCATCTATTTTTCAGGGACTGATTGGACCTGTTGCCATTGCAGGCGCACCCCCCAAAGAAAGACTCAGATACCGGTATATGGATAAAGGCATTGGGCCACTTTTATTGAATAATACCCTAGTCCGAATTATAACTTTCAATTGGTGTATTCATCTAATTGTAATTCTTAAGGCAAGCAGGCCGCAGTAACACTGGTAAGGTTCCTCCCAAAATGCCAATGATAATTGGCTGCAATGTAACTATTTGTATCAATTTGATTGTTGACACAAACAAAATGTTGACCGGAGTCAATAAACTATCTACTGAGCCCACCCTATGACGTGTATCCGTCAAATCACGAGGTGATGCATGCTGTAAAGCTCCTGCCATCACCCCTTGCCTGGTTCGTCGTTGACCGGCCAAAGCTATTACACCTGTACCTGTCTAAGTGTTGGCCAGTCAATTGCGAACCTGCCGGATACCTATGGGTCATCAATCTTTACCTTACCAGTGCTACCCGCCTAAAGTGACCAAAGTCAAAGAACCCCTTTGCTCAAACACTAGCAACAGTGTGGGATGGGCAAAAAAGCCAGAACCCAAGGGCCAATTGTAGGTTAGGGCCAAAAATTCCCACCCGGCCCCAAGCGACCAAAATATCACACTGTTCACTAGGGAGGGGGTGGAGGGAAAAACTTCTCCTCTCCGTCGCTATTCTAAAATGGCAGCTCGGCTGCCTCATGGCCACCCCTTTTATAAAGGGGTGGCCACGCCCCCTAACTCACCCAGATGTCTGAGTCTGGGTGGGGGCCCCCCGCAAAGAGCGCGGTGGCCATTTTGGCGCCGCGCTTTCATTGCAGGCGCACCCCCCAAAGAAAGACTCAGACACCGGTATATGGGTAAAGGCATTGGGCCACTTTTATTGAATAATGCCCTAGTCCGAATTATAACTTTCAATTGGTGTATTCATCCAATTGTAATTCTTAAGGCAAGCAGGCCGCAGTAACACTGGTAAGGTTCCTCCCAGAAATGTCAATGATAATTGGCTACAATGTAACCATTTGTATCAATTTGTTTATTGACACAAACAAATTGTTGACCGGAGTCAATAAACTATCTACTGACCCCACCCTATGACGTGTATCCGTCAAATCACAAGGTGATGCATGCTGTAAAGCTCCTGCCATCACCCCTTGCCTGGTTCATCGTTGACCGGCCAAAGCTATTACACCTGTACCTGTCTAAGTGTTGGCCAGTCAATTGCGAACCTGCCGGATACCTATGGGTCATCAATCTTTACCTTACCAGTGCTACCTGCCACACGGGGAGGCGTCTATGAAGACTCACCGCCCCTCCCCCAGACCGTCAGCTCGGTCACCAGGCCTGCTTGCAAATCTTCCAGAAAGAGGTTCATACCTCTAGCCGACAGGTGGACCCCATCCCCTGCATAGAGATCGTAATTTTGCAAACTAATCGTGGGGTGCCGGATGACAATCCCCAAACCCTTGTCTGCCAAGAACCGGGCAACTGTCCTGTTCACTGAGCGGCGAGCGCGGTCAAGGGCACGGAGGTCAATACCTCCCCTGTATGTATGACGCGGCATGATGTCCGACCATAGCAGCCTTGTGGACGGCCACACATAATGCAAATAAGCTAGGTCACTGCAGATTGTGAATTTTAAGGAAAGGCCAATGACCTGGGCAAGGTCATTGCCCCCGAGGTGCAGTACAAGGACATCAGGCAGTTCAGCATCCCTGATGGAAAACAGGAATGGCAACAGTTCAGACCATCTCATTCTGCGCTTACCGTACCAACGTATACGTGCGGTTGCACGTAGTCCAAGCTGGGGTCCCCACTCTGTCGCCGCAGCTTACGGTGCTGCCCAGTGCACGTAACTGTGGCCCACCAGCCATACTGCCACCAGTGTGGGGGACACACAGGGTCTGTAAAAGAAGAAAAGAGAATAATGACTTAACTGGTACTCATGCCTGAAGTGGGCGAACGTACAATGCAAAACGCATGGATTCCCATCTCCCCATCTGGCGTATATCAGCCTCAGAGTACCCAAATGCAGCCGCAGTGGAAGCAGCACCTATCCTAAATGAATCGGTGCCGTAACGAGCCCCGGGGAGGCCAACACTGGATAGTGCCATAGTGGTCACCTTCCAAAATTGGAATTTAGTCAGGGGAGACCCATCCTGGTGGCAGAAAAACGGGCCATGCACTGCCAAAAACTCATGTAGGGCACCAACCAGACAGATGTCTTCAATGGGACATCGTTGCAGTCTAACTCCACTGCCTACGCCATGCTGATCAACCTTTGAGGACCGTATCCTCAACTGAGCCCACTCCTTAGTGACATAGACATTGTCGAGTTCCAGTGCCCTACGAGTCGCATCCGCCTTAAACAGTGGTACCAACTCACTGATGCGGAGCACTCCAAAGAAGGCCACCGTGGTAGCCGCATGAAAAAGAGTCACCTCATACCTATCATAACACAAGTTATGCCAGCCTCGTGCAAGGTGAGTCAGTACCTCTGGTGAAATTGGGTGGCGAGTGTCCGGGCGGCGGCCACGTTCCCGTGTCCACCCCTCCAAAACATGATGTATGCGGAAATCATTCACACAGACAGCAAAACCCCGCACTTTGGCCATAAATGCCAGTGCCGACAGCCTGGATGCTATAGTACGAGGAGCCAGACCCTGACTGTGCAGATAAACCATAAATTGTAAAACCTGTTCCACTGGAATGGGCCACACTTCGGGCAACTGTAGTTGTACACAAAAGGTTCTAAATTGTATAAAAGCATGTTGATACGCCTTACGCGTGCGGGGTGCCAAAGACATGCCGATCGCCCGGTTCACATCTCCTCGCCAAATTTCCAAATCTCGGCTGGGAGTGGTGAGGGGAATTCCTCTGCTTCCGGAGCCAAGGCACGGAACCGGGGGATCTGCAGGCGGGATAAAGCATCAGCAATATCATTATTAATGCCTGGGACATGTCTGGCCTTAAACAGCACCCGGCAGGCAAGTTAAGATGCCCATGAAGTACCTGAAGCTCACGAAGTGACACTTTACGTTTGGCCAGCAATGCCAAAATCATCGCAGAGATCCAGGTGACCTTCTCCATGGGTAACCGGGATGCCTGTGCGACCGTGTCAATTTCAATACCTAGAAATGTGAGCATAGTAGACGGGCCCTCGGTCTTTTCAGGCGCTAAAGGGACACCCAGTTCCCGCATTAGCGTCTGAAATGTAGTGAGGAGACGCGTGCACATGTCCGAGCCCCGTTCACCCCCAAACAAAAAGTCATCGAGGTAATGGGCTACAGACCGAGATCCTGACCTGCGAACAAAGGCCCACTGAAGAAAAGTGCTAAAACGTTCGAATGCCGAACATGAAATAGAGCAGCCAAAAGGCATGGCCTTATCTACATAGAACTTCCCTTGGAATCTAAAACCCAATAGCTCAAAGTCCCCAGGGTGCACTGGCAGCAATCGGAATGCCGATTTAATATCACATTTCGACAGGAGGGCACCGGGACCACAAGAGCGCACCATCCGTAGGGCTTGATCAAACGACGTATACCTGACCGAACAAAGGTCATCAGGAATAGCATCGTTGACAGAAGAACCCGCCAGGTACGATAGATGGTGGATTAAACGGAATTCACCCGGGGTCTTCTTAGGTACTAGCCCCAGAGGGGAGACCTTCAGGTTAGGGAAAGGTGGTTCGGAAAAGGGGCCCGCTACCCTCCTGGCCTCTACTTCTTTGGCAATACTCAGGGCAGCTACCCCTTCCTTACCCTGCAGGGAAACCAAATTAGGGGCATCTTGGGGTCCCCGCACCCCTTCGAATGGGATACGAAAGCCCCACTGGAAACCCTCCAGGAGGTACCTCGCGTCCTCCTTTCTTGGATAAGTTGAGAGCCACCGCTCCAACATATACACATTAACTGGGGAGGGGGCCTTTTGACTGGCTAGCTCCATCAGCGGAAGCCCTGCCTGCCCCCTGTCCACCTCTACCTCTGCCCCGTGACCCACCAGCCCACGGGCACGCGGAGGCGGCGTGGGGGCCAGTGCAAGAGGGACACTCATGTTTGTACCGACACTGTCGCTTATTGCACATGCCATTAGGTGAGAAGCTCCAACACAGCAAGCGGGCTGGAAGCTCCTGCCCCGCCGGCTGGCGGGGAGCCTGTGTTGGAGCAGCTCGCTGCACAGCATGGCCACAATGGTACCTATCCCCAGGCACCGGACACGTGGGGGTCATGTACCAGCTACCGAGCTGGAGCCTGGCTGCCAAGTGTCAACCTGAGTAGCCCCACAGGTACCAGTGGGCAAGCCTGGCATTCTGCCCTGCCGCGAGGGCGCAACCCTGGTCCTCCGACCCAATGGCTGGCCCACATCCGGCGCAGGGCCGGTAAAAGTTCTCCCCCTCGACCACGGCTTCATCGCCGGGGCCTTCCGCTTGGGAGCCATGTCTCCCTAGGAGAAGAAAAGCAGGATCCCTATCCAGGGATCGAACTCCTAGCGCCTAAGCACCGCAGTAGCCAAGCACCACGGTAGCCAAGGCTCCACATGCGTTAATCCTCTTTTCCCAGCTGGGAAACAAACTGCAAGGGCTCAATCGCCGAAGACTAAGAGAAAAAACAGCGACGGAGAAAACTTCTCCTCTCCGTCGCTATTCTAAAATGGCAGCTCGGCTGCCTCGTGGCCACCCCTTTTATAGAGGGGTGGCCACGCCCCCTAACTCACCGGATGTCTGAGTCCAGGTGGGGGGGCCTGCAAAGAGCGTGGCAGCCATTTTGGCACCGCGCTTTCATTATCTTGGTTTTCTTGATGTTGAGTCTAAAGCCAGCTTTTGCACTCTCCTCCTTCAATCCAATCAAGAGGTTCTTTAGGTCTTCCTCACTTTCTGCCATTAGGGTGGTATTGTCTGCATATCTCAAATTGTTGATGTTTCTCCCAGCAATTTTGATCCCATATTGTGATTCCTCCATCCCTGCATTGCGCATTATGTGCTCTGTGTATAGATTGAATAAGCAGGGTGATAAAATGCAGCCTTGTCTACTCCTTTTCCTATTCCAAACCACTCTGTCATTCCGTGTTCTGTCCTAACTGTTGCCTCTTGGTTCGTGTACAGATTTCTCATGAGGCATATGAGGTGTTCTGCTATTCCCATCTCTTTAATTACTTGCCACATTTTGTTGTGGTCCACACAGTCAAAAGCCTTGGTGTAGTCAATAAAACAAAAGTAGACTTGTTTCTGGTATTCTTTTGTTTTCTCCATGATCCAACGTATGTTGGCAATGTGGTCTCTAGTCCCCCTGCTTCTTCTGAAACCGGCCTGCACCTCTGGTAGTTCTCTCTCCACATGTTGTTGAAGTCTATCCTGTACTATCTTGAGCATCACTTTGCTGGCATGTGGGATGAGCGTAATTGTTCGGTAATTTGAGCATCCTTTGGCATTGCCTTTTTTGGGGATTGGAACATACACTGATCTTTTCCAATCCTGTGGCCACTGTTTTGTTTTCCAAATTTGCTGGCATATTGAATGCAGTAGTTTGATTCCATCATCTTTTAGTGCTTTGAAAAATTCAACTGGGATGCCATCATTTCCACTAACTTTATTGTTTGCAGTGCTTTTTAGGTCCTTTTTGACTTCACTCTCCAGAATGTCTGGTTCATGTTCAAATTTCTCATTATTGTTATTATCAGGAGTTTTGAGGTCCTTTTTGTAGAGTTCCTCTGTGTACTCTTGCCATCTTTTTTTGATCTCTTCTGCTTCAGCTAAATCTTTTCCATCTTTGTCCTTTATCATGTTCATTTTTGCTTTAAATGTTCCCTTGATTTCCCCAATTTTTTTGAAAAGATCTCTAGTCCTGCCTCTTTTGTTGTTTTCCTCCATTTCTTTGCACTGTTTGTTCAGGTAGTTTTCCTTATCTCTCCTTGCTTTTCTTTGAAATTCTGAGCTATTACATCACTGAGCTATTACATCACTATATTTACCTATAAGAAGAGGTTTGGGCCATGCGTGTCCGGCATGCGTGTCCGCACACGTCCAGCCCATCCTGTAATGTGCCAGCCACACTTACCTTATGTCCTTGCCAGCCTCGCCATGACAGTCCAGGAACCGAGAGTGGGGCATCCACCCCACAAACATGAAACAATGAAAATACTACAACCCCCAGCATCCCCGTGCATGTGGCCAGTCACAGCCAATCGGGAGCCGAGCCTGAGTGTGTGTGAGAGTCAGGAGGACAACGGACAATCGTGGGGGAGAGGCGGGGCGGCAGCCATGATGGAAGCCAGCCCAACGGCCACAGAAGCTGAGGGGAAATGGCAGTGCCAGAGGCAGATGAGGCCACAATGCACAAGGAGACGGCAGCAGCGAACGAACTCAGTGGCTGTCCAAGAGACGGAGAACAGCAGTCCCTGCAAGGGTGAGGCTAGGCCAGGCAAATAATGTAGTCTACAATAATTGCTTCTGAGACATATGAAGAAAATATTCTCCACTGAATCTTTTTTTTTAAACCCACCAATAATAATGTTGATAAAATCTATGCTTTTGTTGTTGTTGTTCAGTTGCACAGTTGATTCTGACCCTTTGTGACCCATTGGACCATTTTCCTCCATGCACCTGTGTCCTCCACCATCCTCCTCAGCCTGCCCAGCTCTGTGCCCATTGTGTCCACAATACCATCTATCCATCTCATCTTTGGACGCCCCCTTCTTCTCTTGCCCTCCACCTTTCCCAGCATCAAGGCCTTCTCAAGTGAGTCCTCCCTTCTCATTTGATGTCCAAAGTACTTTAATGTCCAAAGTACATTAGCTTCATCTTTACTATTTGTCCCTCCAATGAACAGTCAGGGTTGATTTCTTCTAATATTGACCTATTTGTTCACTTTGCTGTCCGGGGGACAAATATATCTAACAATATATTTGCAATCATGGAAAGTTATGTCAGTTACGATATCCATTTTGTCTCTAAATTCTAACTTTATTAGTTCTCTGTGAGCATGATTTTTTTACTCACTTACTATTTCCAAGAAATAGCAAAAAATATTTCTATGTAAAAAAAGTATATAATTGCCTCCTACCCCTCATAAAACAGAATAGAACAGAATTTAAAAAATTAATTCCTGTAGCATCTTGAAATAAGTCATGTATTCATTAATATACATTTGTTACACAGAAGGAAGGAAGCCTCTACTATGTACTTTCTTAAACAAGCATAGATCAGCTTCTTTTAAAAAAAGGGAGATCTTTTATGTGTTATTACATTGTTCATGTTTCCTTATGTTGATTCTAAGATCTTTTAGAGAGCTCCAAATCTTTTTTACCCAATGGTAACTGAATAATAATAAAGGCAGTAGGTCATCACTATCATGATAACATAGTACGTTTCATAAGTACTCATGGTAGAAAATTGGAATTTCCTCTTCAAGAGGTAGTTCCTTTAGGAATGTGTGCTGCTTTTGAAGAAAATGTTGGGATAGAATATTTATTTATTTATCAAATTTGTATATTGCCACCCACATCAAATGAGCAACTCTGGGCGGCATAACAACAGTGAAAACATTACAATCATAAAACATTAAGAACCCTTAATAGACCTTTAAGATTACCCTCCCCATCAATTATTTTAAAAATATGGTTAAAAGGATTAAAAGAACGGAGAGGCCTACACTATATAAGCCAACATGGTGGGGTCACCATGTCACCAGTGCCTAGGGTTGCCATATGTCCCAGTTTTCCAGGATTTTCCTGGATTCAAGCTGTCCCAGACAGTTCAAGAAAAAACATGTTAAAGTCCTGGAATTTTAAATTTGAACGAAGGAAGCAAGATCACCCCTCACCAAGGGATTTTTGCAAAGAGTTAATTCACTGCCTCCCTGCCTTTCTTTCAATTATCCTGCTTGAAAGTGGTGAAGGCAAGACAGCACCCTGAGAAGCCCGTCGTGGAGAGGAGACACTTGTAAGTGAGATAATTGAAAGAAAGGCATGGAGGCAGTGAAATAACTCTTTGCAAAAATCCCTTGGCTCACCTTGAAGTTTGGGGGACAATGAGTCATCCTCAGCCCTTTTCCTCGAAAAATGAGCAAGAAATTCCCATATTGAAGAAGTCAAACCTGCACCATACACTAGGACAGATTATTCCTTCTTCACTTGACCACAGAGGGTTAATTGTATAGGGTCAGTATTCCTAGAGAGGAAGGGAACAGGGTGCGCAGAAAGTGAAGAATCCTCCATTGCAAAGGTCCTCCTCCAAAAAAAGTCCCTTCCTCTCTCCTGCCTTTCTCCTTCCGGGGGGAAACGGAGGTGCCATGGACTGCATTGCCATTCTGGGCCCCTGTTTGGAACTTTCTTCTAAGGGATCCTCATGTGAGGTTTGAGGGTGAGTCTAATTCAGTGGTGTGTGTGTGAAGGGGAGGGTGAGGTGACTTCAGGGGGAGGAAGGGTGGTTTCAAGAGTGGCCCAAGAAATTTTATTCACAAAAATAAAAATAAAAATAGAATCATTAAGTATAGTCTTGTGCAAGAAGAATCACATGGGGGAAAAAACCTCTTGACTACACTTTATTTTAAACTGATGAAAGTTGTCTGCCATGGACGGGGATTCCACGGGGTCTTAGAGCTGGAGTCTCCCTGACAGCCCCACCTGATGCATGCACAGTTTGAAAAATACAATGACATCACATGGCTGTCCCGGTTTGGCAAGAGAGAATTACGGCAACCCTACTGGTGCCACACACCTGCTTTGCCAGCCAGGTTTTTAGTTCTTTCCTGAAGGGCAACAACTCCACCTGGAGGCACAACTTAGTTGGTAAGAGGTTCCATAGGACTGGAGCAGACACGGAAAAGGGCCTCCTTCTAGTGCTAGAGAGTCGAGCCTCTCTGTTCTGCTCTGGTAGGATGGACGTTCTTGGGGTGATGCGGTCTCTTAGGTATCCTGGCTCACTACCATGTAGGGCTTTAAAGATCATAACCAGCACCTTGAATTGCACCTGGAGGCACACCGGTAACAAGTGCAGCTCCCGGAGCATTGGCGAGGCATGGGCATAAAGCTTGCACCTATATTTTAGGCTACTCGTTGCTCTCTCCCCCTTCCTATCTCTTGATGTACACTTTTTTTATTATGCTATCAGAGCAGTATGCATGTGGAAATGTCAGTAGATGAATATGTTCTTTCCTGTGTGGGCACTGACTCGATAGGCTACAACAGCACTATTCCCCTCATTTCTTCATTTTGCCTTCCTATTTTCTTTTTGTTTTTATACTGTAAATAATGCCAATGTCTGCTTCTGTTGTTGGCTTCTGGTAAAAGGAAGAACAACTAGCTACTTTTCAATTCAAACCAGCTGTTCTGTTCACATTGGACCATTGCTGTCATTGCTGGAAACAAAATCCTTTTGGCGTCTTGCTTAGGCATACTTCTGGATGCTAGAGTAACTACATCGTTGCACTTTCTGCCAAGCACTGTTGCCACTTTTACAGTGTTCTGGCAAAGTATCTCATCCCTGGTACAAAAGACTGCTTCAGAGGTGACTTCCCCCCCACACCTGAAAAAGTACACAGCTATTCAAAATGAAAGCACACAGAACCTTCTATCTAAGCTTCATTACATTTCTTAGAATTGTCAGTGCTAAGTGGCACCTGCCATCCCAGGATATATCATTTTGTTTTCCCCATTCTGAGTATAAAAACTGAACTGGAAATATTCCAATGCCCATATTGACTCAACACCAAAACAGCTCAGAGTATGCCATTAGCAATCTGTACAACAAATGTTCAGATTGCAAGCGCGGTGCCAAAATGGCCGCTGCGCTCTTTGCGGGCCCCCCCCATCGGACGAAGGCATCCGGGTAGTTAAGGGGCGTGGCCAGCTCCCTTATAAAAGGGGTGGCCATGAGGCAGCCGAGCTGCCATTTTGCAAAGCGACGGAGCGGAGAAGTTTTTCCCCTCTTGCCTCCGTCGCTTTTACCTTTACCGGGAAGCCTCTTGGCTGCTGAATTTTCTCGTTTTCGGCTTCCCGTCGCTTGGCTGAGATGCCCTCGAAGAAGAAGGCGGCTGCAAGCGCGGCTCGTGCGATTCGGAGGCGCAATCCGGGTCGGAGGACCGCGGCTGCGCCTCCCCAGCAGCCGCCTTTGCCTGCACTCACCGGGACCGGTGGGATGGGGTTAATCCCCCCTTAGCCGGAGACCGGGGGCCTGCGCACGGGCCCAGTAGGGGCTGCGGCCCTCGGCCGGCAAGCGGTGGACACCGCTCCTGGTGTTGCCCATTCCGCTGGGCCTTCCTCCATAGGGGCGCAGCTCGCTCAGGGGGCTTCCAGCCTTGGACCTTCCCTGGCAGGTTGCTCCATCGGCCATACTGGGCCCGGGTTTGGGGTCGTGGCCCTATTCGGGCCCCGGGGTACAGGGACCTGTACCCATGCCTGTAGTGGGCGGGCCGGCTGGCCCTTTGCCCCATGTCAGCGTGGAGGCTCTACTGGCCCACGTTGCGGCCCTTGAGGCATCCCTGGCCCGGGCTAGCCACCCTGGGGCCCCTTTTGGGGTACAGTTCGATACGTCGTCTGCTGGGCAGCGGCAGGCGACAGGACGGGTCGAGCTGCTTGAGGCGCGTGGCACGACCTCGGCCACTGCCTCGCAGCTCCCCAACCAACAGGCCGGTGCGGGTCAGGCCCCGTCGACGAGCTCCACGGCGGTCATGAGCTCCGACGCCCCCAGTGGGCTGGAACCCCCGGTGGGGGCGGCCCATGGGGGTGCAGCATGTGAGTATGCAGTACAAGCTAGTGCACCTACACACGTGGCCACGTTGGGGGGGCTTTTCAATGGCCTTGGCCTCGCGCGGGTGGTGCGGTGGTCCAGCCGATGACACCCCACCCGGCGACGTCAACTACCACCCAGGGCCCCGTGGTGGGGGGTGTTTTTTACCCTGTGGGGAATGTTTTGGGGGTGGCCGGGTTAGTCCAGCCCCCTTTCCAGATGCCCCCAGTTTCTGCTCTACCTGTGTCAGCCTCGCCGACAGCGGGGTATTCCTTACCACTGGGAGACCATTTGGCCCAGACCACCAAAGAGAAGATCTGGCGGGGGGAGTATGTGGATATCTTCTCCCTCCTCAACAGAGAGCCCACCAAGGAAGAGAGGGGGGGCAGGATGAGAAGGATAAGGAGCAGGCACGTCGTCGCAAGCCACCATGTACGTGGGCCAACTGGTTGCCGGCCTACCTCATATATATGGCGGTATACCTTAGGGCCCGGCCGGGTTTGGCGATTCCGATGGTCCAGTATTTGGACAACATCTATAGGGCGATGGTTGACTTCCCGGGCCCGTCGTGGTTGGCTTATGACGAGGAATTCCGTATGCGGATTCCCCTGCACCCCGAAATGAGGTGGGATGAGCCCTGCCAGAGGCTTTGGCTTCTGTACATGACTCCCACGTGCCCCGCGCCTGGGGAGAGATACCATTGTGGACATGAGGTCCAGCGTGCGGCCCCAGCACAGGTCCCCCGCCTGGTGGCGTGGCAGGGGGTTGCAGCCCGCCTGCTGTGCTGGACTTTCTCGTACAATGGTTCCTGCAATAGGAAGAATTGCAAATACAGACATGAGTGTCCCGCCTGTGCTGGCCCCCATGCGGGCTCTGCATGTCCCAGGCCTGGAGGGATGCGGGGCAGAGGGAGGGGCGGACAGGGGGCTGGCAAGACTGCCTCAGGTGGAGCTGGTTCACCGAAAGGCTCCCTCCCCGATTAATGTGTACATTTTGGAGCGTAGCCTTGCATTGTACGCGAGGGGGGCAGATGCAGTTTACCTGCTTTGGGGTTTTCGACTGGGGTTCCGTATTCCTTTCATGGGTGGTAGGTTCCCCCAAGACGCCCCCAACCTTTTGTGCCTCAGGGGAAGGGAGGAGGTGGCTGCTGCCAGCATTGCTGAGGAGGGTAATGCGGGCAGGGTCGCTGGCTCTGTCCCTGCACCCCCGTTCCGGGGAGCATATTATTTTGATGATGCCATGCCTTTTGGCTGTTCCATTTCGGGCTCGGCATTCGAGCGTTTCACCACCTTCCTAGAATGGGCTTTTGTCCGCAGGTCAGGGTCCCTGTCTGTAGCCCATTCCCTGGATGATTTTATTCGGGGATGAACGGGGCTGGGACACGTGCACACGTCTCCTCAACACATTTCAGACGCTAATGGAGGAACTTGGTGTCCCTTTAGCGCCCGAAAAGACCGAGGGCTCGTCTACACAGCTAGTATTCCTGGGGGTGGAGATTGACACGGTAGCCCAGGCTTCTAGGTTGCAGCGGGATAAGGTGTCGAGGCTAGTGGCCCTTATCTCGGACTTGCTGGCCAAGTGCATGGCATCACTGAGGGAACTGTAGGTGCTACATGGTCACCTCAATTTTGCTTGCAAGGTTGTCGCACCGGGCAGGGCAATTGCTCGGCGCTTGTGCGACGCCATGGCAGGATTATCCAGGCCCCACCATAGGGTTAGACTTACCCGGAGTATCAGGGCAGACGTGCTTGTCTGGCTCCAGTTCCTGAGGGAGTTCAATGGGGTGTCATTTTGGAGGTCTGAGCCCTGGGCTTCCCCTCGCTTTCAGATATAGTCCAATGCCTCGGGATCCCTGGGTTATGGGATGTACTTCAATTGGAAGTGGGCCTATGGTGAGTGGCCACCAGCCTGGGCAGGCACGGGTCGCCTGCGTGGTCTCACGTATCTGGAATTTTCCCTATCCTGGGGGCTTTGATGCTATGGGGCAAGGAGTGGGCCAACTTGGTCGTCCATTTCTGGTGTGACAATGCGGCCGTTGTACACATTGTCACCTTACAGACTTCCACATCGCCCAGGGTCATGGACCTAGTGCGCCAGTTTCTGTTGCGCAGCCTGCGCCTCAACGTCCTCTTCTGGGCCAGGCGTGTCCCGGGGGTCAATAATGATATTGCTGACGCTTTGTCCCGCCTGCAGATCTCCCGGTTCCGTGCCTTGGCGCTGGATGCGGAGGAATTTCCCTCGCCACTCCCGGACGAGATATGGACCATTGGCAAGGAGAGGTGAACCGGGCGATTGGCTTGTCACTAGCGCCACGCACGTGTAAGGCGTATCACCATGCATTCATTTCTGAGCATTCTGTCCCCAATTCCGGCTGCCAGGAACCTGGCCGATCCCAGTGATCAATGTACTGCGGTTCATGGTTTACCTACATGCCCAGGGCCTTGCACCTCGCACCATAGCATCTAGGCTGTCGGCGTTGGCTTTTATGGCCAAGGTGGGAGGTCGTGTGGACAGTACCACTGACTTCTGTGTGAGACATGTTTTGGAGGGGTGGGTGCGGGAACGTGGGCGTAGCCCGGACGACCGCCACCCGATTTCCCCAGGGGTTTTTACCCGATTGGCCCGGGGCTGGCCTGGCCTCTGTTTTGATAGATATGAGGCAGCCCATTTCATGCGGCTACGATGGTGGCCTTTTTTGGAGCGCTCCGCATCAGCGAGCTTGAGATGCTGTCTAAGGCGGATGCAAGTCGTAGGGCACTGGAACTCGAAGATGTCTGTCTGGACAATATTGGGCTCAGTTGGGGATACGCTCCTCTAAAACGAATCAGCACGGCGTAGGCAGTGGAGTAGACTGCTACGATGTTCTTTGGCAGACATCTGTCCAGTTGGTGCCCTACAGGATCTCCTTGCACTGTGTGGCATCCACCATGGCCCGTTTTTCTGTCACCAAGGTGGGTCTTCCCTTACTAAATTTCAATTTTGGAGGGTGCCGGGAAGGCACTAGACAGTGTTGGCCTCTCTGGGGCTCGCTGCGGCACCCATTCGTTCAGGATAGGGGTGGCTTCTACTGCAGCTGTTTTTGGGTACTCCGGGGCTGAAATACGCCGCATGGGAGGGTGGGGATCACAATGTTTTCAGTTTTGTGTTCGCCCTCTTCAACCGTGAGTACCAGTTTAGTCACTGCAATGTTTCTCCCCCCCCCCTTTTTTTCCTTGACAGACCCTGGGTGTTGTTTTACACTGGTGACAGTATGGCTGGTGGGCCATAGCCACATGCACAGGGCAGCGCGTTACGCTGCATGGGGCAGCGCGTTACGCTGCACAGGGCAGCGCATTACGCTGCAGCGACAGAGTGGGGACCCCGACTGGGACTGGGTGCATCCGCACGTCTCAGGTGGTATGGTAAGCGCGGCATGTTATGGCGGGAACTGTTGCCATTCCTTTTCTACATCAGGGATGCTGACTCGCCCGATGTCCTGGTTATGTACCTTGGGGGCGATGGCTTGGGACAGGTCACTGGCCTATCGCGGAAGCTTGCGGTTTGCAGTGACCTGCCCTACTCACATTATGTGTGGCCTGCCACGTCCCTCAATTAGTCGGACACGATACCGTGGTACGCTTACAGGGGGGCGTTCGGCCTCAGGGCTCTTGACTGAGCCGACGCTCCGTGAACGGGGCTATTGCCCGGTTCCTTTTCGACAAGGGCAGGGGACACGTCATTAGCCTCTCCGCCATCAGTCTGCAAAATTGCGAGCTTTACTCAGGGGAGGGGGCCCATCTGTCGCAGGGAGGTATGGACCTCTGGTTAGTGGACTGGCGAGCAGGCCTGTCGACTGAGCTGACGGTCTTGGGGGGGGGGGCGGTGAGCCTTTTGGGAAGCCTCCCCATGTGGCGGGTATCACTGGTAAGGTAAACATTTATGACCCACAGGTATCTGGCAGGTTCACAATTGACTGGACAACACTAGACAGGCATAAGTTGGTTAAACGTTGTCCGGTCAACGACGAACCAGGCGACGGGGTGATGGCTACAGCTAGACAGCATGCATCACCCCGTGATTTCATGGATACGCGTCAGAGGGTGGGGTCATTAGTTAGATATTGACTACGGTCAACAATTTGTTTGTTGTCAACAAACAAATTGATACAAATAGATACATTGTAACAATTGCCGTTGGCAATTTTGGGTGGTACCTTACCAGTGTTACTTCGGCCTGCTTGCCTTAAGAATTATGATTGGTCAATTACCAATAGAAATTTATAATTCGGACTAGGGCATGAATCAATAAATGTGGCCCAATGCCGTTATCCACTTTTACCAGTGTCTGAGTCCTTTATTGGGGGGTGCGCCTGCAATGCAAGCGCAGCGCCAAAATGGCCGCCACGCTCTTTGCGGGCCCCCCCATCGGACAAAGGCATCCGGGTAGTTAGGGGGCGTGGCCAGCTCCCTTATAAAAGGGGTGGCCATGAGGCAGCCGAGCTGCCATTTTGCGAAGCGACGGAGCGGAGAAGTTTTTCCCCTCCACCCCCTCCCTAGTTAACAGTGTGATATTTTGGTCGCTTCGGGGCCAGGTGGGAATTTTTGGCTGGGACCCACAATTGGCTCTCGGGTCCTGGTTTTTTCGCCCATCCCACACTGTTGCTATGGTTTGATATAGGGGTTTCTGTTGCTGCTGTTGACTTTGGTCACATGGGCGGGTATCACTGGTAAGGTAAACATTTATGACCCACAGGTATCCGGCAGGTTCGCAATTGACTGGACAACACTAGACAGGCATAAGTTGGTTAAACGTTGTCCGGTCAACGACGAACCATGCGACGGGGTGATGGCTACAGCTAGACAGCATGCATCACCCCGTGATTTCACGGATACGCGTCAGAGGGTGGGGTCATTAGTTAGATATTGACTACGGTCAACAATTTGTTTGTTGTCAACAAACAAATTGATACAAATAGATACATTGTAACAATTGCCGTTGGCAATTTTGGGTGGTACCTTACCAGTGTTACTTCGGCCTGCTTGCCTTAAGAATTATGATTGGTCAATTACCAATAGAAATTTATAATTCGGACTAGGGCATGAATCAATAAATGTGGCCCAATGCCGTTATCCACTTTTACCAGTGTCTGAGTCCTTTATTGGGGGTGCGCCTGCAAACAGATTGGGTTGGGAGGTATTTGTCTACTCCTAGTCTTATCTGGATAGCTCAGTGGTTTAGGTATCTGGCTGGTTGAGAAATTTGATTTTCCACTGCAAATATAACCAGCTCATTTAGCCTTGGGCGAGCTGCATATTCCCTGGGTGCCCCAGTATGGAAAGGTAAAACACTTCTATGTGCTGTGTACCTGGAACCCCCAAATATGATTGTCTTAAGTCAGTAATGACTTGACAGTACATGATTATTTAGAAATTAACCTCTGGGATATTTTTCTGCTGCATATTTATTGAATAAAATATCAAAGTCTATACCAGGAGTTTGCAACCTACAGGCCATTGGCTGGCCCCGGCCCATGGTGCCAATTAATCCAGACTGTGGTGAGGACGCAATCACCGCTGCCGGAAGCACCAAAAACACCACTTTTGGGGTGATCCCAGAGCATTTTGCCACAATTTTGGTGTGTTTTGGGAAGTGCCCCAAATGCAGCAAAATGCAATGAAAACACACTGGAAGCCTCCAAAATGTGACGAAAATGTGCCAGAATCACCACAAACATGGCGAAAACTGGTGAAAGCTCACAGAAAACACACAGGAAAATGCCAAAAACACACCGCCCTCACTCCTGCTGCCATGGGAAGCAGAGGAAGTGGCAAGAACAGGTGAAAATACACTGTGAATGCACCCACCATCACCACCACCGCTGCCACCATGGGAAGTGGCAGAAGTAACCTCTGGCCTGCACATCTGTCTGAGGGGGCATGGTCCAGCCCATGGCACAAAAAGGTTAGCCACCTCTGGTCTATACTATTCATTTCAGATTCAGGGAAGGGACAGAGTGAGGGAAAGAGAAAGGGCAAGAAGCATAAACAAGTTCAGGCTTCTTGAATTTCCTTTTATCTATCTCTCTATATCTATCTATCTATCATCTATCTAAAGTTGCATGTGCTTAAAATCTCTTAAAGGCATGGTCAAGCACTGGGAGTTGTAAAGGTCATGCAAATGAATTTTAAATATTTTATTACAATGTGATAAACAAAGTTCTTTTTTTAAAGAATAATTATTGAGCTGCTTCTGAAATCATCAAACATCTTTACAACAGCTGGCACGTCAAAAGCCTACTAGACAGGCACTAGAGCTTCAGAATTGCATGTGTTTCAGATGATTTTTCTTATCTGACATCCACATAACGTTTTTCCCTTGATAAGGAATGAACTTCATTGCAATTAAATACACAATAAAAGAACAAGCACCCTGAGATTCCAAATCAGAAGCTTATCCCACCCTGTAGTTAAGTAATTTTCTGACCCCAAGCATAAATAATATTTTTTTCTTTTCCCATTCCATTCCACCAAATAGTAATACATTCTGTGTGTGAACAAGAGTATTATCTCTTTCCTTCTCCTACTCAAGAACCTACTTTCAAAACCAAGTGAAAATGAGTATATAAAGTACACAAAATGCCTACTTATGTGTTACCACCCTTCATTTTCTTATTCATTTAAAGCAGTCATGACCTATGGGCCATGTGTACCCTCGAGGCTATATTTGTACCTCCAGTCTCCCCCAAATTCCCTGCAATGTTCTCCCAGTGCTGAAAAACAATTTCAAACAAATAAGGTATCTCTGTTCCTCCATTTTGAGAGACCTCCAGGAGTAAGATTTTGCTTTAACCCTAGCTCAAAAGCCATAATAACTCTCAACCACTGTCCTTATTGGTCTTATCTGGACTTGGTGTGGCCTGTGGCAAATTCTAGTGGAGAAAATCTGACCCCAAGTCGACCAAAGTTGCCCCAACACTGAATTAGGAAAACTTATGATGTTCTTTTATGTTCCTGTATGTTTTTCTTCTAAATAGACTCATTGAAAGAGAGCAAGTAGTGGTCATCAGCAAGTAGTGGCCTTTCATTTTCTTTAGCTTGTTTTTTTTAAAACAGAACTCATTTAAGAACAAGAGGATACTGTTGTTTAAAGAAAAATAAAAATGGGAAGCCATGGTAACCATAGAAATATATGATGTTTTTCTCCTTTCAAGAGTTCCTTACAACAACTGCGGATTCCGCATGCACAATTGGCACATACGGCCTCTGGCAGAGGTTAAACCAGTCGAGAAAACTCCTGGCCACTGGCCCTTGCCAGTATGGAAATTGGGGAGCGGATTAATAATCATAGGGTTGATTCACCCACATCTGACCTGACCGGCAGTTCTGCTGAGGGAAGCGAGATCGCTAACTCCTGTTAGCAATTAGGCAATTACTCACTCACAGAAGAGCCTAAGCTCTAGTGCAAATAGTGGCCATATTTACCCTGGTGTAAGCCACGAACAATGGATTTCCCCTGTCAGTGTTTGTCCTAGTTAATTAACTTCCCCAAGAGAGATTCCCCATTAACCCGGGTAAATGGATGATGTGATTTTCTGTCAGATGATGATTCTATCACACGTTGCCTTCTATTCCTATATATGCTGATGCTTTTCCCTCAATAAACCACTGGTCTTCGCTCCATCTTGTCTCGTGTCATTCCTTTGACCAGTCTCCTCCGGGACCCTAAGGGCCGCTTCACGGCCCCAATCCAACAAACAAGTTAGTTTCTCTCTACACTCTACAGAGCAATAAAAACTATTGCTAGATTTCCCTTTAAAGATTTATCATAGTTTTAAATTATATAAGATGAATAGGAGATGTTTTCACAGAACATACCATTTTACATTATTCTTTTAGTCTCCTGAGGTATTCAAGAGGTTGACAAAAAAGAGCATTTTCTAGACAGCTAAAATACTCCTGGGTTTCTGATTCCTGATCTCCTTGGTGATAACAAAACCTTTCTCTAGAGAGAAAGGGAAAGAAAAAAATTGGAGTCACTGCAAAGCCCAGGGGACTGGAATGAAGTGATGATAAGAGCAGCAAAATGTTACCTGGAGATTTGAAGTGGAGATATAGATTAAAACTAGAAAGACAGAAAAAAAAATACCTCACATAATAAACTTCAGTGAAAACTTCAATAATACTTTGAACTCCAGTGTGAAAACTGAAGCTTTGCTACTGTGACTTTATACAGTAATTCTGACTGCTTAACAGTCAGTACACAGAGAGAATTATATTGTCACTTGGGTGAGAATAAACTGAGAACTTTTCTATTTTGTTCAAATATATAATTGTACCTGAACTGGTATATGTCAGATAGTACTTGTTGTGTCCAAACGTTATCTATGTATATTGCTTTAAGTTATGTTCACCATTAAGTCTTTGCTGTATCCGCGCCCCTTTCTGTAAGACACCTTATTCATATGTTTGCAATGTACTCTGATTGGTTTACACTAGCTTCCCACGGTAAATCCAGGTAAATGTATCTCTATAACTGCCGTTCTGCTGGTCTATAAAGAGCCACCGTTGCCCCCTTTTCCCCAGTCCGGTCTGCTATTATGAGCTGAACAATAAAACACTGTTGGTTTGACCCGATCCTGCTGGTCTGAAAACCTCTTAAGCACCGGACTCAACAGTACGTGAGAAAAATAATAATTTTGTGTCAGAAATTATTCATGGGTTGAAAGGGTTTTTGCTGGAGAAACTCCACTCAGGGGACGCCCAAATGAGGCTCCTTTCACGTCCCCAATATCTTTTCCCACCCATGTGGTCCCTATTTATCTACCTGCAATTTCTTACTTTCGAACTGCTAAGTTGGCAGGAGCTGGGACAGAGACAGGCACTCAATCCGTCATGCAGTACTTGAACTGCTGACTTGCCAGCCTTCCAGCTAACAAGGCAAGCTTCTTAACCACTGAGCCAACACAGCCCCACTTGAGAATATGGACCTCAGAGTGTTGAATTTGAATATGAGCCAAGTAGGAACAATATTTGTGAATCATACTTTACAATTCCTTATGGGAAAGTCACAGGCACAAAGATAGATTACAAGATTTGGTCTAGATTTTACCACAATGCTTTGGGAAACAGCCTGCTTCTGTTTCCTTAAATTCAGAGCCAGTCCACTTTGAGTCAAGTTATTGAACTCCAATCAACATGTGAACACTTGAAAGTTTGTGCTTTCCATTAACTTTCATTGAAAAATAGAAAACAACTAGAATCAAATTTACTAGAATCTCATTCTTCTTCAGGTGCTACATCCGTTCCAGATATTGGCTATCATCATGGTGATAGTCTTTCTGTTCTTAACTCCTTGGAACAGTTCTTCTGAGAACAGGCCACATGAGTCTCTCAGGTTCTTCAGCCATGAAGTCCATCTATGTCCAGGGCCTATCTTCCCAGCAATCTTTCTTTGTGGAGCGAGTTGGAGTATTCTATACTAGAATCTAAGGGGAATTTTTTTTATTGGGAGTCCTTGACACTGCAGCTAGTTTGTTAGTAATGTGCAGAAAATGATAATTTCATACTCCTGCTAAACTTTCATTACAGTAAAAAGCCTATAATGAGATAATCCAAAATGAAACAAGAGATAAATAAGACTACTTAATCTCTTTCTGAGGTAGAGAAAGCTTTATTACTTATTATGCAGATATATTAAATCCAAAAGGGTGTCTAGTGGCTGATGTGTACAGAAATGGAAGAAAAGTCTAATGCTGCACAACATGGAATGTGAGAAGTATAAATCAAGGCCAGTGAGATTACCACGAAAAACAGATATGGATTGTATAAACATTGAATTGCTTAGTATCAGTGCACTAAAGTGGATTAGAGTGGGATATTTTCAGTCAGACAACTACAAAATGTTCTAAGTATATAAACATTGCTTTAATTTCCCATGCAAGCAAAGTGATGTTCAAGGTATTGCAAAAAGGGTTTTTAAGTTGTATGGAGTGAGAAATGACTGATGTTCAGGCTGGATTCCAGAAAGGAAGAAGTACTTGAGATTATATTGCAAATATTGCTGAATACTGCAGTGCACCAAGGAATTTCAGAAGAAGATCAGTCTATGTTTTACAAACTACAGAATAAACTTTGAGGGTCATGAAACAAATGGGTTTGACATTTGTAGTCTAAATGGAGACTGAAGCCTAAGAAATCAGAAGAAGATTTGAAAGGACAGAATGAAGGAAATGTAAAAAGATCTTCAAGTGTGTAGGGATAAGACCAGGGTCATCCATACTTTTGCATTTCTGATCACAGTATACAGGTATGGAAACTAGACAGTTAAAAAAGGTAAGAGAGAAAAATTGGTTTGTTTGAAAAGTGGTTATGGACGAGAGCATTGCAGATACCCTTGACAGAAAGACAAGCAAGTGGGTTCTAGGGCAAATCATGTCTGAACTATCTCTGCGGACAAAAATGATGAAACAGAAGCTGTCCTACTTAAGGCACATCATGAGGAAAGAAGATTCTTTGGAAAAGGCAATAGAGCTGGGCAAAGTTGAAGGCAGCATGAAAAGATGAATAACAAACATGAGATGGATTGTCTCCCTAAATGAAGCCACAGGCTGGAGTTTACAAGATCTGAGCAGGGCTGTTGAGAACAGAACATTTGGAGATCTCTCTTTCTTACAGTCGAAGGTGGCTTTATGGCACATAACAACAAGAATATGTTGGTTTGTCTTCTACCAGAATCATATTACAAATCATCACCAAGACAACTGCAGGGGGACATGGCTGTATTTATTTAAAAACAAACTAAAAATGAGATAATGTTCCATATCCACACCTACTCATGGCATAAACAATCTAGCTATCTTGCTGTTAGAAAATCTAAATACTGTACAATAAAACCTTGGTTAACATAATTAATGCATTCCCCAGGGCGTTTCTTAAAGCGAAAATTACTTAAACTGAATTTCTCATAGGAATGCATTGCATGCAATTTCCCATAGGAATGCATTGAAAACTAAAATATGTTAACCAAAACATGGTTTCCCATAGGAATGCATTGTAAACGAATTAAAATTCCTTAAACCAAGCCACTATTTTTTATGGATTTCCTTTTGTTATGCGATTTTTCTGTTAACCAAGCCATTGGTTAACCCAGGTTCCACTGTACTCACTACTTCAATTTAAGAGTTGGAATCTTGCATCATGCTACAAAAATTGTCTAAATAGAAATGTCCTTTCATTATTTATTATTTATTAATTAAAAAATTGAAAAAAGTAATGTCCTTTCTATAAGCTCTGGTTTTGAAGCAATATTATTTTCCTATCCACATGCACAAGATGTTTTAAACTGGTGCTAAAGTTCTTATGTATGCTCTGTTCTGTGCGGGGAAGATAGATAGATTGCAGTCAACAGACTCACAGGTCTTCCTAAAAAGATGTAAATTAAGAATTTATTTTTCTTCCATGTCTTGGACAGATATGAAACTGCCAAAATGAAGCCACCTTTTGATGAATTCTGCCTGCAGTTCTTTTCGCCTGACCTAGTGTGAGAAAGATTAGCCAGTAACACAAGGTTGCTGTTACCACGGTATGCCCAATTGTGATTCAAAAATACCACAATCTTCAAGGAGGCTCTTTCTGTGTACCCGTAAATTGGGACCGGAACTATGGAACAAAGCCTCAACTATAATAATAATAATAATAATAATAATAATAATAATAATAATAATAATAATAATAATAATAATAATAATAATAATAATAATAATAATTATTATTATTATTATTATTATTATTATTATTATTATTATTATTATTATTATTATTATTATTATTATTATTATTATTATTTACTACCCGCCCTACTCAGCATCAGCCAACTCAGGTGATGGAGTCAGCTCACATCCCAGACAGAGCCCCAACTCAACGTCTCCAGCTGAGGCAGCATCAGTCTGTCTCCCTGTCCCTCTGTCTCTCTCCCCGCCCCCGCTCTCAACACAGATGGGGAAAGGACAAGTCCAGCTGCTCTGGCAGTGACATGATATTGAAGCCGCACTGGTCAGCCCTCAACTGGGGCCAGTCTCACTCCAGTTTCTCTCCTCGCCCTTGCTCTCACCAAGGGTGGGAGTCTGGAGAATCCAGCCTCTGCTGGGCGAGGAAGCAGACCGGCAAGGCACAGAGGCAGTCTGGCAGGGGGCCAGCTCAGGCGGTGGTAATTTCAAGCCTTACCGGTCACCCCAGGTGTTCCTCCTTCTCTCCAGCCCTGGCTGGGCAAGGGAGCAGACCGGCAGGGCATGGAGGCAGTCCGGGGGGGGGCACTCAGGTGGTGGTGTTTTCAAGCCTTGCTGGTCACCTCAGGTGTTCCTCCTCCCTTCCAGCCCCGGCTGGGTGAGGGAGCAGACCGGCAGGGCACGGAGGCAGTCCGACCTTGCCTGTTTCTAAGCTTAGAAACATTCCATTTTTAGGGAACTACAACTCCCATAACACCCTGATCTGCATGACCACCACCATGAAATGCTTCCTAACTCCACCCCACTCTCCATGGTCACTATAGGGCAGTGGTGCCCAAACTTTTTTTTTCTCCAGGCCAGTCCTGCCCCCAACACGTAGGTGCAGAGGCCAGAGGCGGACTGCTCCTTTTGCTGATGGTTATGATGTCAGCCATAGCATTGATGGCAGCGGTGATCGTGCTTTGTCCCTGCTGCTCCAAGCAGCCTCTGGCTTGGTCCCCTCGCTTCAGTAGCCTTTGGGAACATGGATCGCTGCATTGGAAAATTTTTCGAAACCTTCCCCATTTCAAAACCCGCAGCACTAGGAGAGCCCCATGGTGCGCCCAGGATGACATTCCTCTGTTCCACCAGCATCTCTGCTGTCTTTTTCTCTGATCTGATTCCTGAAATAACAGACACCTCTTCTTCCTCTTCCTGTGCTGTGAGATTTCTTAACAGCCTCTGTTCTTCCCTCTCTTCTTCCATGTGTAGGCCAGATGTGAAATTGCTAAAATGAAGGCACCTTTTGGTGAGTTCATTCTTCAGTTCCTTTCACCTGACCTAGTGTGGGAAAGATTAGCTGGCAACACAAAGTTGCCATTACCTGAGGACACCAGATTGTGGTTTAAAAATACCACAATCTTCAAAAAGGCTTTTTCTGTGTACCCCTCTGTTGAAGTACATACAGAATTTAATGCCTTGGTGCAGTCCGGGGCCTGACAAAGTATTGCTACTAGCAACATATTATTCCAGTCTGACCAAACCCCTCATAAACTCAGTAAGACATGCTCAGTAATGATTGTAAGGGACTAACAGGTGATTGCACAAGCCAAAAGCAAGACAAACTAAGTGTGGAAATGCTGCCAGAAACCCCCCCCCCCCCCAATAAGTCCTGCTGGCAAAACAAAATACATTGCATATTCATGCCAAAAGATCAGAACTACCATTCAGAAGAAATACACCCTATATTAGCAAAATATATGAAAAAAAGGTGTGGGACAATCAAAATTAAGATTTCCATAAAAATAGCCTCCTGTTGTTCACAATGTGAAAAAATATTTATGGAAGTAAAAGAAAGAAAGAAAGACCAGTGTGGAACCAGAATTCTTAGAGCTGTGGAAGTCCTTGCTGATTACTACATTGCAAGCCAAATGTGATATTGTGTCTGCATCAAGTAATGACACCCTTGTGTCAATGGTTGTGTTTTGGGTTCAGGTTGGGTGGCCGCTGCCACCAGTTTAAAAAATGCGACAAGTTCCCCAGAGGGAAAAACGTTCGTCCCAGCTTAGCTGAAATGCAGTCACATCAAGGCAGGCCGTCTCTGGGGGAGTCTATTCAGTCACAGCCAGCCTCTCCCTCATGTTCATCAGGTCTCTGAGCTGGTCATCAGTGATCCCTCCCTACCCAGGAAACTCATACAAAGTTTCCCCAGCTGACGCAGCTCAGGCCGTATCTAGAAGTCCCACATCTGCCCTGTGGGGGCTCGAGTGTTGTGTCAAGCTCTTTGAGCTCCCCAGAGTCAAACACTGCTGGTCCTGAGGGAAGGGGGAAGGTACAGATTCATCCCTGGGATTGGGGGGGGGGGGAGCCACCACACAAGAGAAGGGGACAAGTGAGTTCACAAGACAGTTCTGTGACTTTGATTTCCAGGAAGGTGACACTGCCGATTCTGCGGTAGAAAATGCCCCTCACTCTATGGGTACAGTTTTGGCACCGTCACAAGGTAATGCCACAGTGCAACCCTCCACTGACTTCTTTTCAAATGCCATGGTGCCCCTCTTGCCAAGAACTCCTTCAGAGTCGACAGAATTCCTGGCAGTTCTGAGTCCTGGGTCTACACCTCAACTATCATCCCCTATTCTTAAATAGGGGACTATCGTCCCCTATTCCTGCTATTAATAAATCCCCCACAAACCCTGCTTCACGTAAGCCACATAAAACTCCTAGCTTGTCTAGGTCGACCAGTGAGTCCACCGGCACTTCCATAGACCCTGGTCATCCCATACCCAATGCCCTAAGTCCCACAAGTGTTGGGCATCCTATTCAGACATGTGGTTCACCCCAAAGGTATAAGAACATAAGAACATAAGAACTGCCTTGCTGGAACAGGCCACAGGCCATCCAGTCCAGCATTCTGTCTCACACAGTGGCTCACCATTTCCTTCAGGGTATTCCCAAGCAGATGCCTTCACCTGCTTAGGATTCCCTGGAAATGACATTGAGAGATATCCTGCCTATCTCTCCAACCCGGAGGTTGTCCTTAAGTATCCATAATTATAGCCATTGATACTCTTGTCCTCCATGAACTTGTCTAATCCTTTCTTAAAGCTGTCAAGACTGACAGCTGTCACCACTTCTTCTGGCAGGGAGTTCCATAGACCAGTATGGAGAGTGGGTTCCCCCCTAGGGGGGTGGATTGTTGTGTCCAAGTGTTGTATTGCTTTAATTCTGCAATCACCATTGAGTCTTTGTTGTGGCAGTTTGCCCTTTTCTGTAAGGCACCACTTTCATATGTTATCAATGTATGCTGATTGGTTTAACACAGGTTTCCTGCATTAGCAATAGCCCGGGCAAATGTATCAGTGTAACTGCCATTAGCTGTGCATATAAATTGCTACCTTGTCCCTTGTTCCCCAATCCAAATTATCCCTGCAGCAGTATATGAGCTGACATTAAATCACTAATATTAACCCCAACTTGTAGTCCCATTGCTAATTACCTTTGGACTCAACAAAAACATAAACACAAAAGAAGGGGCAGCCTGAGTAAGAAAACAAAGAAAAAACAAAAGAAAAATTAGTTTCAGTGGCCTTGGCACCTAACACTGCAAGATAAGAAGAGTAGATTCAGTGCTTGCAAACCAAGGTCTGCATTTTCCCTTCTGATCAAGGACTTTGTAGTGCCCACTTCCCCATTCACCATAAATCACTAGAAACAGAAAAATGTTTCATTCCATGGGTTGGAAAAGAACTTTGCAGCTTAAGTCTTCCTCTTTTTGTCACATTTTTTCCTCAGCTTCAATGGGGCAAGTATATATTCTGTGGCATTATTAAGGAGCCATTCGTAGATGTTGGGAATGAACAAATGAGGCTGTGTGCAGTCTTTTCTGGCAAATAAGGATCTACTATAATTTTTAGAAGCTGCCACTTCTGAATCTAAGAGGTTTATGTGAAATGAGGCTGTCACTAATAACAGACGACCTTATTTTCTCAAGATTTTTTAAATCTGATTTATAGGGAACAGTTTATCCTAAAAGTTCATTTCTGATAGCAGTTAGTTGTGTCCATGTAGCTCCAATTATAGTTATTGAAATATCATCTCATCCAATTACACCCTAATATCAGAACATGAAAAGTTACTTCAAAAAAGTAATTGCCATTATGTGATGCCAAGTCACTTCTAACTTACAACTCTGATAGGAGTTTCAAGGTAAGTGAGATATTCCCAGAGTGGTTGAAAAGAGGTTTGAACTCAGGTCTCCTGGGTTCCACCCAAAAATTACCCATTACACCATATTTGTTGTGAAGAAAGTAATTAGATACAATTACAGTTCTAGGCCTTCCCAAAGGAGCAGCCATAATCCCTTTCCTATCTTCCAAAAGTAAGTAACATAATTAGTATCCATTTGCTTTGAAACACAAAAGTAATACAATCCACTGGCTAATGACACAAAATGGACTCTTTTCTTGTCTACTTCCTCGCCATCTCAGGACCAGAACCCAAGACAGTAGCATGAGTCTCAGCTCATGCCAGTGCTTCAACTATGAGATATTCATTCTCTACCATTTGGTGGAAGTACATTCCCACAACTATAAAATTAACTTGAAAGTTATTGTTGTAACATAGTAGGAGGAAAGTCGTTGATCTTCAGGTTACAAACTTTTCCTATCAATGGTTCTTCTTCAGGTGCCGTATCCATTCCAGATATTGTCTATCATCATGGCAATAGTCTTCCTGTTCTTAACTCCTCGGAACAGTTCTTCCGTGGACATGCCACACCAGTCTCTCAGGTTCTTTAATGGTTACTAAAAACTATATGGAATAAAAACATTTTATACTGCTTATTTGGGGGGGTCTAGACAGATAACATTTCAGTGAGCCTACAGACAAAAGTTATTTCATACCTGAATACTGTAGTCAAGAAGGTCTCCTCATATGCCCTTTACACTCCTAATGAGCTACAGAAATGGTAAATGTATGAGGAGAGAACAGAGGTGAACATCTATTGTAACTGCACAAGGCTATCCAAGGTTTTAAAAGGTCACAAGCAGTCACATTTTGTGCTAACTAGAACATGTGAACACTGACATAGTGGACCTGCAGTGACCCCACCTTGCCACAGCTAATATTTTTACTATGGGCAGCCCCTTTTAGCACAGCTGACCAGTCTCAAAGTGCTTGAATGTTGACCAATAGATCTCTTTGTGAGAGAAAAATCAAATAAAAGAAAACAAATTCAGAGCAATCATCATGTAGACTAGAAAATATTGTAATTTTATCTGAGCCTAGGGGCTAGGTAAAGGATTTGTGTTCTTTTTAAAGACAGTTGTTTCATTTTTTAAAAAGATAAGGCAAACATTTAGCTTTGTTATACCCAACTTGTTTAAAGCTGAACACTATAATTTATGGATATGTTAAAATATGCAGCTGATCAGATTCTAATTTTGCTTTCACTGCTAATGCTGACTACTCTGGCTAGCTGCTTTAATTAGAAGTGGTCCTGGGCAGATCTATTTTCAGTAGGTACTTTGTGAGGTTGTCAAGCGTACATGCACTTTACAATCTTTCACTCTCTTGGGCTATAATCCTCACATCACTTATTCCACAGTAATCTAATTGAAGCTAATGAGACTGTTTCAATATCAGTGGCTGGGGGGTTGCCTGCTCTCTCCCTTGGAATGTAGATGTTACAGTGGCTCTTGTATGGCAAATGTAGGACAAGCGCAGCCCATATGCTGTATTTACAAGAAATATGCAACTCCAAATCTTTGGGGAGAGGGAATGGGTTGCTCCTTGGGAAAAGAGTGCATTATAGAGAGAAACAAAGGGTTAGAGAGAATGCCGAAACAGTCTGCCAGCCCATATCCATTTTATCAAAGGTGATGTATGGCCTCATAGGAGAAAACTAACCAACAGTTTAAAGTTTTTCCTTGAATCTGCAGTTTTTATCTAGAAGTAATTTTCAGCCATGAGGGAGAAAGATAACATCGTTTAATCTTGCTCTGCTTCCTTTAGCAAGCTAGTTCTGGTGTCCCAAACACACCTAGCAATTTCCTAAATGGCAAAATAATTATAAATTAATGCCCCCATTCATCCAACCATTTTCATCATGATCAAAGGCCGTGGCATGTTGAAGACTATCAGCCACTGCTGATAGAGCTGAAAATGTATACTTTGAAAAATTGCTTTATTTACAATGGAACTTTGCAGGCGCACCCCCCAAAGAAAGACTCAGACACCGGTATATGGATAAAGGCATTGGGCCACTTTTATTTGAATAAGGCCCTAGTCCGAATTATAACTTTCAATTGGTGTATTCATCCAATTGTAATTCTTAAGGCAAGCAGGCCGCAGTAACACTGGTAAGGTTCCTCCCAAAATGCCAATGATAATTGGCTACATTGTAACTATTTGTATCAATTTGTTTGTTGACACAAACAAATTGTTGACCGGAGTCAATAAACAATCTACTGACACCACCTGATGACGTGTATCCGTCAAATCACGAGGTGATGCATGCTGTAAAGCTCCTGCCATCACCCCTTGCCTGGTTCGTCGTTGACCGGCCAAAGCTATTACACCTGTACCTGTCTGTGTTGGCCAGTCAATTGCGAACCTGCCGGATACCTATGGGTCATAAATCTTTACCTTACCAGTGCTACCCGCCACACGGGGAGGCATCTATGAAGACTCACCGCCCCCCCCCCCCCCCCGACTGTCAGCTCGGTCACCAGGCCTGCTTGCAAATCTTCCAGAAAGAGGTTCAAACCTCTAGCCGACAGGTGGACCCCATCCCCTGCATAGAGATCGTAATTTTGCAAACTAATCGTGGGGTGCCGGATGACCATCCCCAAACCCTTGTCTGACAAGAACCGGGCAACAGCCCTGTTCACCGAGCGGTGAGCGTGGTCAAGGGCACGGAGGTCAATACCTCCCCTGTAAGTATGACGCGGCATGATGTCCGACCATAGCAGCCTTGTGGACTGCTACACATAATGCAAATAAGCTAGGTCACTGCAGATTGTGAATTTTAAGGAAAGGCCAGTGACCTGGGCAAGGTCATTGCCCCCGAGGTGCAGTACAAGGACATCAGGCAGTTCAGCATCCCTGATGGAAAACAGGAATGGCGACAGTTCCCGCCATCTCATTCCACGCTTACCGTACCAACATATACGTGCGGTTGCACGTAGTCCAAGCTGGGGTCCCCACTCTGTCGCCGCAGCATACTGCGCTGCCCAGTGCACATAACTGTGGCCCACCAGCCATACTGCCACCGGTGTGCGGGGACACACAGGGTCTGTAAAAGAAGAAAAGAGAATAATGACTTAACTGGTACTCATACCTGAAGTGGGCGAACATACAATGCAAAACACATGGATCCCCATCTCCCCATCCAGCGTATATCAGCCTCAGAATACCCAAACGCAGCCGCAGTTGATGCAGCACCTATCCTAAATGAATGGGTGCCGTAACGAGCCCCGGGGAGGCCAACACTGGCTAGTGCCATACCGGTCACCTTCCAAAATTGTAATTTAGTAAGGGGAGACCCATCCTGGTGGCAGAAAAACGGGCCAGGGTGCGTGCCACGCACTGCCAAAAACTCATGTAGGGCACCAACTGGACAGATGTCTGCAATGGAACATCGTAGCAGTCTAACTCCACTGCCTACGCCTTGCTGATCAACCTATGAGGACCCTATCCTCAACTGAGCCCACTCATTAGTGACATAGACATCATCGAAGTTCCAGTGCCCTATGAGTCGCATCCGCCTTAGACAGTAGTACCAACTCACTGATGCGGAGCGCTCCAAAGAAGGCCACCGTGGTAGCCACGTGAAAAAGAGCCACCTCATACCTATCATAACACAAGCTATGCCAGCCTCGTGCAAGGTGGGTCAGGACCTCTGGTGAAATTGGGTGGCGAGTGTCCGGGCGGCGGCCACATTCCTGTGTCCACCCCTCCAAAACATGACGTATGCGGAAATCATTCATGCAGTCAGCAAAGCCCCTCACTTTGGCCATAAATGCAAGTGCCGACAGCCTGGACGCTATAGTACGAGGAGCCAAACCCTGACTGTGAAGATAAACCATAAATTGTAAAACCTGTTCGACTGGTATGGGCCAGACTTCGGGCAACTGTAGTTGCACACAAAAGGTTCTAAATTGTACAAAAGCATGTTAATACGGCTTACGCGTGCGAGGTGCCAAAGACATGCCGATCGCCCGGTTCACCTCTCCTCGCCAAATGTCCAAATCTCGGCCGGGAGTGGCGAGGGGAATTCCTCTGCTTCCGGAGCCAAGGAACGGAACCGGGGGATCTGCAGGCGGGATAAAGCATCAGCAATATCATTATTAATGCCTGGAACATGTCTGGCCTTAAACAGCACATTCAGGCGTAGGCTTCTTAACACGAATTGGCGAACCAACGCCATAACCCTAGGCGATTTAGACGTCTGAGCGTTGACAATGTGCACCACTGCCACATTGTCACACCAAAAATGGACCACTGAGTTTTCCCATTCCTCGCCCCATAGCATCAAAGCTCCCAGGATGGGAAGGAACTCGAGAAAGGTAAGATCGCGGAGGCGATCCGTGCCCTGCCATGCGGGAGGCCATTGGCCGTAAGCTCACCTCCCCTCAAAATAAATCCCATATCCCAGGAAGCCGGAGGCATCCGACTGTACTTGGAATCTAGGGGAGATCATAAGGTCTGATCTCCAGAAAGAGACCCCGTTAAAATCCTGGAGGAATGTGAGCCAAACCAAAAGGTCAGCCCGCATGCCCTTGGTCAGTCTGACCCTATGGTGGCGCTTTAACAGGCCAGTCATGGCGTCACATAGGCGCCGGGCAAATGCTCTGCAGGTGTCACCACCCTGCAAGCGAAGTTAAGGTGTCCATGAAGTACCTGCAGCTCACGAAGGGACACTTTACGTTTGGCCATCAATTGCAAAATCATCGCGGAGATCCTGGTGACCTTATCCATGGGTAACCGGGATGCCTGAGCGACCGTGTCAATTTCAATACCTAGAAATGTGAGCGTAGTAGATGGGCCCTCGGTCTTTTCGGGCGCTAAGGGGACACCTAGTTCCCGCATTAGCGTCTGAAATGTAGTGAGGAGACGCGTGCACGTGTCCGAGCCCAGTTCACCCCCGAACAAAAAATCATCGAGGTAATGGGCTACAGACCGAGACCCAGACCTGCGAACAAAGGCCCACTGAAGAAAAGTGCTAAAACGTTCGAATGCCGAACAAGAAATGGAGCAGCCAAAAGGCATGGCCTTATCTACATAGAACTTCCCTTGGAATCTAAAACCCAATAGCTCAAAGTCCCCAGGGTGCACTGGCAGCAATCGGAATGCCGATTTAATGTCACATTTTGCCAGGAGGGCACCGGGACCACAAGAGCGCACCATCCGTAGGGCTTGGTCAAACGACGTATACCTGACTGAACAAAGGTCATCAGGAATAGCATCATTGACAGAAGAACCCGCCGGGTACGATAGATGGTGGATTAAACGAAATTCACCCGGGGTCTTTTTAGGTACTAGCCCCAGAGTGGAGACCTTCAGGTTAGGGAAGGGCGGTTCGGCAAAGGGGCCCGCTACCCTCCTGGCATCCACTTCTTTAGCAAAACTCAGGGCAGCTACCTCCTCCTTACCCTTCAGGGAAATTAAATTGGGGGCATCTTGGGGTCCCCGAACCCCCTCGAACGGAATACGAAAACCCCACTGGAAACCCTCCAGAAGGTACCTCGCGTCCTCCCTTCTTGGATAAGTTGAGAGCCATCGCTCCAGCATATACACATTAACCGGGGAGGGGCCCTTTTGAATGGCTAGCTCCGTCAGAGGAAGCCCTGACCGCCCCCTGTCCACCTCTACCTCTGCCCTGTGACCCACCAGCCCGCGGGCACGCGGAGGCGGCGTGGGGGACAGCGCAAGAGGGACACTCATGTTTATACCGACACTGTCGCTTATTGCACACGCCATTAGCCGAGAAGCTCCAACACAGCAAGCGGGCTGGAACCCCCTGCCCCGCCGGCTGGCGGGGAGCCTGTGTTGGAGCAGCTCGCTGCACAGCATGGCCACAATGGTACCTATCCCCAGGCGCTAGACGCGTGGGGGTCATGTACAAGAGCCACAATTTCTGGCAGGGCTCATCCCACCTCATCTCTGGGTGTAGGGCCACCCTCATTCTAAATTCCTCATCGTAAGCCAACCACGATGGGCCAGGGAAATCCACCATCACCCTGTAAATATTTTCCAAGTATTGGACCATAGGAATGGCCAGATCAGGCCGGGCCCTCAGGTATACCGCCATATAAATAAGATATGCTGGCAACCAGTTGGCCCAAGTGTGCGGTGGCTTACGACGATGGGACAGCTCTTTGTCTCTGTCATCCTGTCCCTCTCTCTCTTCCTTAGTGGGCTCACGGTTCAATAGGGAGAATATATCCACGTACTCCCCTCGCCAAATCTTATCCCTCGTGACCTGTGACAAATGATCACCCAGGGGCAAGGAATAACCAGCCGTCGGCAAAGCCATCGTCGGCACATTCTGTATAGAGGGCATACGCAGCGGGACCTGGACAGCCCCTGCGATGCTCGGCACTGCCCCAGGGGCGGACACCCCCGCCCTTAACGAGGGACCATTTTGAAACCATGGGATACTGGTATAGGATGATAACTGATGCCCACTCGCCTCAACTTGACGAGACCAGGGCCACTGAACCCCACCACTGTAAGTGGGCTGTGGTGTTGGTGCACTAAATTGAACCTGATACTCACTAGGTGCACCCCCGTGAGCCGCCCCCACCGGGGGTTCCGGCCCACGGTGGGTGTCGGAGCTCGCAACCGGAATCGAGCTCTGGGACCACCCCTGACAGCTCCCAGTCTGGACATCAGGTTGAACGGGGAGCTGCGAGATACCAGCTGGGGCCGGCCAGACTGTCTCAAGCAGCTCGACCCGGTTGGCCGCCCGCTGAAGCGTTGCGGCCGGCAAGGTAGCCGGGGCCGATGAAGGGGTCCCTGTTGAATAAAGAGTAGCGCCCCCCTCCGAAGGAGGCTGTGCAATGCCCAAGGATGCTTCCAGCACTGCTAGCCATGCTAACAGAGCATCCACTGCCCCAGAGCCCCCAGTATAAGGCAGGCCGGGTGGGCCGAATGGCCCACTAGGCAGTTGAGAAAAAGGCAACCCAAAAGGAGAGCCAGGGCCAGAATAGGGCCATGCCCAAAACTCTGGCCCATGAGGAGCCGGAGGAGCAGTGGGTTGAGCACCCGCACCAGGCCCCCCCAGGCCGCCCTGTCCCATGCCCGGCAAAGGCGGGCCAAGGGCCGAAGCCCCGGAAGGGCCGGCCTGTAGCTGACCAGCTACAAAGCTGGAACCCGGCTGCCAAGTGGTAGCCTGACCAGCCCCACTGGTAACAGTGGGCAAGGCTGGCACATTGCCCTGCCATGGGGGCGCAGCCCTGCTCCTCCGTCCCAAAGGCTGGCCCCCATCCAGCGCAGGGCCGGTAAAAGTTCTTCCCCTTGGCCGTGGCTTTAGCGCCGGGACCTTCCGCTTGGGAGCCATGTCTCACTAGGAGAAGAAAGTCGCTGCAGGATCCCTATCCAGGGACCAAACTCCTAGCGTTTAAGTACTGCGGTAGCCAAGCAATCCAAATAGGCTCCAGGTACTTTGATCCTCCTTTCCCAGCTGGGAATCGAACTGCAAGGCTCAATAGCAGAAGACAAAGGAGAAAACAGCGATGGAGAAAACTTCTCCTCTCCGTCGCTATTCTAAAATGGCAGCTCGGCTGCCTCGTGGCCACCCCTTTTATAGAGGGGTGGCCACACCCCCTAACTCAGCCGGATGTCTGAGTCCGGGTGGGGGGGGGCCCGCAAAGAGCGAGGTGGCCATTTTGGCGCCGCTCTTTCATTATATGTGGTAGAAACAGATGTGTTCAAATAGACTACAACAATGTTCCACAACATTTTTAAAAAATATATATTTTTATTAAAATTATTTCAACATAAGACAACATAAGAACATAAACAACATAAAAACAATACTACACAATTCAACAAACAACCTTCATCACTCCACCCCTTCCCACCCCTAGTGCTGTACAAGGTGTAGTATGCCAATTAAACTTATTATCATAGATGTTGCTCTTTTACCTTTCCCAAAATTTACACACTTCTTGAGCTGGCTTAACTCCATCCTTACTCATCAACATAAGATTTCCATATTTCCCAAAAAGTATTCTTTTTTGTCATCCCTTTCTTTAATTTTATCTCTGATGTTAACTTATCATTCAGTGCTAGCCGCCAAACATTTTTATACCATCAATCTGTTTATTGCAAATTTGTTTTCCACTCTGCTGCTATTATTTGTGTTGCCACTGGCAGTAATACAACCAGTAGCTCTTTCTTTTTACTCTCTATTTTAATTTCCTCAACCTCTCCTAGTAATATAATTTTGGGATTTAATTCTATAACAGCTTCCACAATCTTTTCCAATTCCTTTTCTATCATTTTCCAGAATTTTTGGGTGTATTCGCAACCCCACCACATGTGCAGGTATGTTCTGGTTTCTTTCATCTCCAGCACTTGTTAGTCCCTCCCTTACTTATTTGATATAGTCTTGCTGGTGTCATGTACCATCTTCAAATAAGCTTACAATTATCTTCTTTTTCTTTTATAGAAAGTAGTCTCATCAACCGTTGTTTCCATTTTTTCTTCCATGCTTCCTCGCCAATGACTATACCCAGTTCTCCCCCCCCCCTTTTAAATATTTGTTGTGGCTCTTCCTTTTTATTTAAGACCTCATATATTCTTCCAACTAACCCTTTCTTTATAATTATCCCTCTTCTTACATTATATATCAATTCTTCAAAAGGGGTTACCGTACCATACTTTCCATATGGCTTTTACTTCTTATTTTCGTATCCCATTTTTCAAGCTGCAATCTTTGGAACCAATTCAATTCCAGTTTTTTCATAAATATCCTCCCTCTTCTGTTGGATATTACCCTTAAATATCTATTTGTTCATTAGCAGACACTTATTCTGTAGTAATTTTTGTTTCATTCCCTTCATTAAAATTTAATGGGCATTCTGGGAAATCCAACACTTCTATTCTCCTGGTGCTAACTTAACATTTAACCCTTTCCAAAACTGGAGCAACTCCTTAAATGTTTTATTTCTAATTTTTATCTTATCATCGTAACCTGTCAAGAATAAACTACCTTTAAATTTCTTATATTCTATCTTATCTACTTTCTAACTTTCTAAATTTTTCTGTTTTAATTTGTTTATAATTCGGTTTAATTGGAATGCTTTGTAGTAATTCACTATATTTGGAATACCCAAACCACCTTCCACCTGTTTCAAAAAGTTTTCATAATCCTTGACTTGTTTCCGCCATTACAGTATACATCCAACATTTTTTGCCATTCTCTTAATTGTTTCTTTTACCCTTTTCCTAGTAGAAAATTTGGGCATAATCTTCATCCTACCTAGGCTTACCCTTCCAAACCATGAGATCTTTAATTTGTTAAGCCTTTCTATAGTCAGTTTTATCTCCTTTTCAACTTCTGAGATTCTTTGATGTTTTCCACTATTTGAATTCCTAAACATTTCGAACTATCCTTAATTTGTATTTTATAATGTTTATTTATCTCTTCATTTTCTACATTATTATGATTACACGTATAAGGGATTAACACTAAATAGGTGATAAATTGCCAACATAATATTGATAATCAGATAGTTTAGATTGTTTAGTTAAGGAATGTTGAAATTAATTAAAATTGCAACATGGAATGTGAAAGGCACAGGCTCTGTTTTAAAGAGGAAAAGGGTGGGAAATGCTTTAAGAAAAGATAAGCCGGATCTTATATTCCTCCAAGAAACACACCAAAGATCAGACATAACGAGTAACTTATACTTAGGATGGACTGACATTTATGAAAAATTGTATCATCTAAGGCAAAGGGAGCTGCCATTTTTATTTCTAAAACAATAGGATTTTCTTTAGTTAAGACAGTTAAAGACAAAGAAGGGAGATATCTGATTCTAAAGGGGACAATGGGGGGGGGGGAGTTACTCTGGTAAATATATATGTGCCAAACAAAGCACAAGAAAAGTTCCTAGATAAAATAAGGAAGATTATAGTAGTCAAAATATGATAATAGTGGGATACTTCAACTTGACCACCTCACTTATTGATACGTCTAAGGTTGTAAGAGATAGGAAAGTATCAAATAAATCGATATTAGAAAAATGGACTGCATCTTTAGAAGTGAAAGATACATGGAGGATACTGAAGGGGGCAGAATGTTTATTATACATTTTTCTTGCAAGTACATAAAACATACTCCAGGATTGATTATATAATGATTTCAAACAATTTGGTGAAAAGCTTAAGGGATACATTGGTGGGTATATTTAAGGAATCTGACCATGCTATGCTCATGGTGGAAATGCAAATGCAGACAGGAAAGAACAAAGAACTTGGAGATTTGATACACACCTAGTAAAGAACAATAAAATAAAGGATAAACTGAGACAAAAATGTGAAAAAACTGGAGTTTAAATGAAACAGAAGATGTAGATATGCACATAGTATGGGATGCAATGAAAGCTACTTTCTGAAGGGATTGTATTAGAGAGATGATAATTGAGAATAGAAAAAGGGAAATAAGACAAGAAATTTTAGAGAAAGAAATAAAGTGTTTAGAATAAGTCCATGCTAGAACACATAAGAATGATGTTCTACAGAAACTACCAAGTCTAAGAAGCGAATGACTAGGACAAGAAACAGAAAATGTAAGAAGGAATCTGATTTATCTAGACAGGGATAACTTTCAGCATCATATTAAAAGTATAAAAAAATAGCAAAAGCAGCTAGTGGAAAAAAAAAATCCAAGAGGGAAGTCAAGGAATTAATAGATAGAAACAGAAAATGTAACATTAAAATAGAGGATAAATTAGAAATAGTGGAAATTTTTTATACTGAACTATAAAAAGCAAAACAAATTGAACTACAAGAACTAAATCACAATTAGATAAATATTAACAATTAAAATAAATGATACTCATAAGAATTTCATGGAGGGAAAAGTTACTGACAAAGAAATAGAAGCAGTAGTAAAGAAGCTTAAATACGAGAAATCTCTAGGAGAAAATGGATACACAACAGAGTTTTATAAAGCATTTAGTGACTCAGTTATCCCTAAATTAAACAAATTATATAATTACATTATAGAAGGAGGCAAGATCTCAGAGTCATGGAATCAATCTATTACAGTCTTACTCCCTAAGCCAAATAAGAATCAGGAAAAGATAGAATCATACAGACCAATCTCACTTCTTAATTAAGATGTTAAAATCTGTACTGCTGTAATGGCAAATAGACTTGGCAAATTTATTGGCAATTATTTACACAAAGATCAGGCAGGATTCTTAAAAGGCAGACAAATGGAGGATCTCATAACAGGATTAATAAATGTTTTAGAGGCAGCGAAGAAAGACAAGGTTAAGATTTGAATTCTATCTTTGGAAATATATAAATCATTCAATTTGATCCAATGGCAAACAATCAAAACAATAATCGTTAAAATGGGATTTGGCAAAAAAATTCAGCACGTCATAGATCAATTATACAGTAAAACCCAAACACGAATAAAGATAAATGAATGTCTTACAAAAGGAGTTAAAATAACAGCAGGAACAATACAGGGATGCCCGCTGTTGCCTATACTTTTTCTTTTAGCGATGGAGCAACTGGCTAATACTATCAGAGAAGACAGGGGATTAAAAGAATTGTGTAACAAAAAAAAATAAGCATGGACGCAGATGACATGCTTCTGGTATTAAAGAATCCCAGAAACTCCATAGGAAAAGTTCAAGCTCATCTGTCAGGATTTAAAGGGATAACGGGGCTGAAAATTAACTGTTCCACAACATTTTAAGGCAAGACATGTTTGACGAATGTAGTAGCTCAAAACAAAATACATATATATTGCTTGTGTGAAATCTTCCCTGAGGGTGTTTTGTTTTCAGCTGCTGTATTCTTCAACCACTTCCTGTCTTAAATTGTTGTATAATGGTGTGCATGTATAACAATGTGCAGATAGACAGACAGATGATAGATAGATAGGCCAAACCATTGTTGCTGTTTTAGGCACAAAAGGTGTAGCGTTCTGAAAGAAATTCTGACTATATCTATGTTTTGTGATCTTAGTCCTTAGCCAGATGAGGCAAAAGTTCCATACGCCGCCCTGAGTCGGGTTTTTACCTGAGTGGGTGGCATAAAAATTGAAATAAATAAATATGACCAATTTATGCATGGTTAGTCATGATTTGGCATGGCGCTGGGTTTACCAGGTTTTTTGTCAAAAAGCCAGGTGTTTAAAACGACTTTTTCTCAGAAAATACATGCAATTCATTCTGGGGGGAAATCATTGCAAGCACATTTTGCTGTTGGTGATTCACTTTTTAACATAGATTTTTTAAAATCTTTAAAAGCACCCAGCTAAAATGCTGTAAAGTGGAATCTTTTATCTCATTGTCCAACATATTGTCCATTGCCTATTTGTTTTTGTTTCCAAAGAATTTTACTACAATCACAAGTTTTTGCTTCTGAACCTTATTTTTGAAAAATGAAAGCGCACCGCCAAAATGGCCGCCATGCTCTTTGCAGCCCCCACCCCACCCGGACTCAGACATCCGGGTGAGTTAGGGGGCGTGGCCACCCCTCTATAAAAGGGGCGGCCATGAGGCAGCCGAGCTGCCATTTTAGAAACGTGATGGAGAGGAGAAGTTTTCTCCGTCGCGTTTTTCCTTAGAAGTTTTGCCCTTCGTACCTTCTCTTTGCTACTGCGGTACTCAGGGCTCAGGATTTCATCCTTGGCCAGGGATCCTTCAGGAGGTCTCCGGCGGTCAAGCTGCCCCGAGGGGAAGGGCTTTCCCTGCCCTTCATAGAACTTTGCTTGCCGCTTGATTTCGTTCCGGACTGCAGTTGCTCGGGTGGCTAAGAGGCTGACTGAGAGCCTGAAAGTCAGTGGTTCGATTCTGGGCACTGCAGAACGGGATGCTTCAATGGGGTGGGCTCTGCCCAACCCTTTAATTTGCGGGGGGTTACACTGGGCCGGAGGGCTTGGATAGCAACCCCGCAGGTCCCACGAGGCCAGGCTGTGGGCTCGGGCGGGGGGTGCCACAGGCCTGCCCCGCTGGGGTTCTTACCCCTGCTGCTTATTGGCCCCCTGTATCAATTACCCGGTGGGCCATCCAGCTCATCCGGCCCACCTCATCTTGGTGGGTTAGGTGTTGCGGATGCTCCCTCGCCTCCACTTTGGCAATGGAGGCATCCCTGGTCTACGTGCCAGCCATGGCTACGCAGTGGGCCGCCAACAGGGTTGAGCTGCTGGAGGCCTCAGGCCAGCGTAGGCTGGCGCCTCGCAGCTCCCCATCCGGCCCAGGATGCATGGGAACATGGAGCTAGAGGGACATCACGGACTCTGACGCCCACCATGGGCCGGAACCCCCGAGTGAGTATCCTGGTCAAGTTAGCACACCTCTGACGCTTGCTTATCACGCTGGGGTGTGTGTGTAGTGGCCATAGTTGCAGCGAGGCAATTACACTCTGGTTCTTATTGGGGTTACCGCCCCTATGCCTTTATTTACTTCCCTGGGCACGTAGGGCCAATTTTGTGTTTATCACTACAATCAGTGCCAACGGTGGTTCTGCTGTTGGCCGCTTGCTCTATGCCCCTGGGTGCCCTCTTGTACTGGACTATTAGCTGGGCCCTGTGGTCTGGTGAATATATTCACGTTTTTCCCCTCCTGCATTGTGAACACACTGATCAGGGGATCAGGGGTAGGACGACAGGGTCAAGGTGTTGCCCCGTCGCCACAACCTGCCCCCTTCCCCCCTATGGGGCCAATTGGTTGCCGGCCTATTCGGCATCCGCGGCAGGATGTATGAGGGCCCATCCTCATTTGGCCGTTCCAATGGTGCAGTGCTGGGACTATGATAGCAGGGCCGTGGATGTTTTCCCTGTCCCATCATGGTTAGCATACGTCAAGACCTTAGGCTTAGGGCGGCCCCTTCCCCTATGAGGCCAGCGATGACCCCTGTTAGCGAGTGTGGTTACTGTATGTGACTCTTACGCGGTGACGCTTATGCTGCGTGCGGAGAGTCCATTTTCGGGCAACCACTTGTACCTTGATCTGGAGCTCCCAGATTGAGTTAGCTGCTACTACCTTGAATGGGGGACATGTTTTGCAGGGCACTGGTGCTAGATCACGGGTTGTGTGATCAGGAGTGGGCTTTGGTGAGGCTTCGCTCCTCAGGGGCCAATCACCCGAGAAAGGCCACTAGCCTGGCGCTGCCATATGTCTGGTCGCTCCCCCACAGGTGTTTGTGCCAGCCCTTGGTTCGCTTCCCGGCCTGTCGTCTGCCACCAAGCCGGGTCTACCCTGACTGAACTGAAATTGGTACCCATTCCTCCGGGTTGGGCACCGCATCAGCTGTGGCTCCGTTTGGGTGCCCAGAGCCCGACATATGTTGCAGGGGCAGGTGTGGATTTGCCCAATTTCCTCTGTCCATTCGTCGCTGCACTGAATGAGTGCCTTGTCTGCCCTCTATTCTCCCTCCTTATTTTACAGACACAGTGTGTTCCCGCACGCTGGTGGTAGTGTGGCTGGTGGGACACAACTCTGTGCACTGGGGCGGCGCAGTATGCCGCTTTGTTAGAATGAGGACCCCATCTTGGACGACGTGTAACCACGCGTATGCAGTGGTATGGGTGCATGGCATAGAGGTGGCGGAAACTGTTGACATTCCTGATGTCCATTGGGGATGCTGGGCTGCCACATGTTTTAATGCTGCACTTCGGAGGTGGTGATCTTACCGGATTGCTGGCCCAGACTTAAAGTCTTCCGAGTGCAGGGACCTGGCGTTTCTTTGCCATTTATGGCCGTCTACACGATTGCTAGGGTCATATATCATGCCGATGCAATATCATGGCTGACACTTTGTCCCAGCGTTTGGACCATGCCCGACGGTCAGTGAACAGGGCTGCTGCCTGGTTCTTTATCTAGAATTGCCTGGGGACAGCCATTTGTAGTCTGGGGATAGGGTTACAGGAATTTGGCCTGTATTCTGGAGATGGGGTTCACCGGTCAACAAGTCGAGGCACCTCTCTTTGAATGACGTGCAAGAGGGCCAGGTGACTGAACTGTCGGTCAGTGTGAGCGGGCAGGGGCCCTGTTGCAAGGTGGCAATGTTGCCAAGTGGAAGGTGCCTCTACGGGAGTCACATGTGATGCAGGGCTGCATCAACTTCACCTGCAGAGTGGTAATAACAGGCAGTGCTTTCGCCTAATGCCTGGGTCACGCTAGGGCGGGTCTCGTTAAACGAAGCTGCGGGGTACAGCTGATTAGGGGTTTGCGAGCGGACCTGTTGGTTTGGCTCACATTACCGTAGTACTTCCATGCTGCCGCATCGGGAGGCCTGAGCTTCTGGTCAGCCCCAGTTACATGTACAGTCAGATGCCTCTGGCTCCCCGGGTGAGGGGATTTAATTAAGGACAGGGGTCTATGGTCATTGGCCCCAGGGATGTCAGGGCATGGATCGTTTACGCGATCTTATGTTTCTAACATATCTTCTCCATCCCAGTTACAAGTTCAGTCGGATGCCTCCGGCTCCCCGGGTGGGGGGATTTAACTCAGGACAAGGGTCTATGGTCTTTGGCCCCAGGGATGTCAGGGCACGGATCGTTTACGCAATCTTATGTTTCTAGCATATCTTCTCAATTCAGGGTACCCTTTATGCTCTGGGGGACAGGCGGCCTGATTCTGTGCTTCACTTTTGGCGTGATAATGCTGCGGTGGTGCACATTGTCAATGCCCGAACGTCCAAATCACCTGAGTCATGGCCTCAGCTTGCATATTGTTCTGGGGTTCATGCGCTTTAAGGCGCTTCTTTGGACTAAACATGTGCCAGTCATTTATACCAATATTGCTTATGCTTTCCACCACCTGCAGATCGCCCGGTTCCGCGGCTGGGCTACGGACGCTTGTGGCTACCCTCTCCACTCCTGGCTGTGGTATGGTCATTTGGCGAGGAGACGTGAACCAGGTGAATTGCATGTATTGGTAACTCGCACATGCACTGCGCATCGGCATCCAATCCTTCACTTTAGGGCCTTTTTGTTGGTAAAGGCAGTTGCCCAATATGCGGCCGACATTGGTCGACTGGGTTTTAGATTGTATAGTCTGCCCTATGATCTGGGGTTGGCTCCACGCACCATAGCCACCAGGCTTTGAGCATTGATACTCGTGGCCAAAGCACGGGGCTTCCCTGACTATGCTAGGGTCTTCTGAATAAGCCATGTATTAGGGGGTGGACACGTGTCGGTGGCTGCCGCCTGACACAAGTCGCCCTATTCTCACAGATATTCTGACCCACCTTACACGAGGTTGGCATAGACTATATCACAGTAGGTAGGAGGAGTCTCTCTTCATGCAGCTACTGATGTAGCCTTTTTCTGGAGCTCGACGACTCAGCGAGCTGGTCCCATGGTCAAAGGGGGACGTGTTTTGTAGGGCACTGGAACTCGAAGATGTCTATATCAAACAAGAGTGGGCTCAGTTGGGGATTCGTCCCTCAAAGGCTGATCAGCATGGAGTGGGCAGTGGTTGTATACTGCCATGACGTACATTTGCTGACATCGTTCTGGTTGGTGCCCTACATGCGATTGGCAGTGCCTGCTGCGTGCCCTAGCCTGTTTTTCTGCCACCAAGATGGGTCTATACTTACCAAATTTAAGTTCCGAAGGGTGACCGGTACCGCGCTTCCCAGTGTGGGGCCCATTATGGCACCCATTTACTTAGAATAGGCCTCGCATTGACCGCGGCTGCGTTGGGGTGCTCGGAGGTGGATATAGGTGGGCACGTGGGGTCTGCGCGTAATTTTTCTATATGTACGTCCCCTCACTGTATGAGTACCTAGTTATGTCCTTAACCCCTTCTCCTCTTTTACAGATCCTGTGTGTCTCCGCACACCGGTGGCAGTGGGGCTGGTGGGCCGCAGCTATGTACACTGGGCGGCAGTATATGCTGCGGCGACAGAGTGTGAACCCCAGCTCGGGCAGCATGCATCCGCACTTATGCGGTGGTATGTATGCGCGGCATGAACGGGCGGGAACTGTTGCCATTCTTGATGTCCATCAGGGATGCTGGACTGCCTGATGTTCTTATTCTGCACCTCGGCGGCAATGATCTCACACGGATCACTGACCTTTACTTACACTGTTGAGGTGCAGTGACCTGGTGTTTTATACCTGGTGCTTGCATACGGTGCTTGCATACGGTCGCTATGGTCCAACATCATGCCGAGACACCAATTTAGAGGAGACGTGGATCTCCGCAGTTCGGACCGTCCCGGCGGTCAGTGGACAGGGCTGTTGCCCGGCTCCTTGCTGAGAATGGCTTGGGGGATAGCCATTAGATATCTGAGGATAGGCTTACAGAAAATTGGACCTGTAGGCAGGATATGGGGTCCACCTGTCGGCTAGAGTTATGTACCTCTTTTGGATGAGGTGCAAGCAGGCCTGGTGACCGAGCTGATGGTCTGGGGGGGGGGGGCGGTGAGTCATCATGGATGCCTTCCCATGTGGCGGGTAGCACTGGTATGGTAAAGATTTATGACCTATCGGTATCCGGCAGGTTCGCAATTGACTGGCCAACACGTAGACAGGTACAGGGGAAAGAGGTTTGGCTGGTCAAGGGCGAACCAGGCAAGGGGTGATGGCAGGAGCTTTACAGCCTGCATCACCTTGATATTTAACGGATACACGTCATAGGGTGGGGTCAGTAGATAGTTTATTTGCTCCGGTCAACAATTTGTTTGTGTCAACAAACAAATTGATACAAATAGTTACATGTAGCCAATTGCCATTGGCATTTTGGGAGGAACCTTACCAGTGTTACTGCGGCCTGCTTGCCTTAAAGAATTACAATTGGATGATTACACCAATTGAAAGTTATAATTCGGACTAGGGCATTATTCAATAAAAGTGGCCCAATGCCTTTATCCATATACCGGTGTCTGAGTCTTTCTTTGGGGGGTGCACCTGCAAAGAATAACAATTAACGTGTATTTGCTTTCATTTGTTTTGTTATTAAACAAAGATGATTGTGTTTAATCAAACGTACCTGAGATGCATGACAAGGAACCTCTAGACAAAAATAACAAAAGGGGCATGTCAAAAATGAAGAAGAGGAAACATCTGGGAATTTTCTTATTAATGAGACTACTTCTTGAGAAATATAAGGTATTTAACTGGAGTGTTCATATTTCAAATATTGTTCTGAATGTTCATTTTTCTCCTCAGGCAGATTAGGTAACTATTTTCCCCACTTCAAATTCATACTTATTCAGATCTTCTTTCTTAAATTCCTAAAACATTGTGAATGTCAGTCATACAACATCTGTTTAGGTGGCATTTGGTTTTCTTTTCAATCTGTATTGCTTAATATGATGATTTTTGTGAAAGAAAAGTATGTAATTCTCTCTATGTGGGGCTCTCCATGTTCCTGATATGGAAACCTCAATGGGTGCAGAATGTGGCTGCCAGGCTAGTTACTGGGGTGAAAAAATTTGATAGATAGATAGATAGATAGATAGATAGATAGACAGACAGACAGACAGACAGATAGATAGATCTTTATTGTCATTGCCCTGCACAGAACAATGAGATTGGGGAGGGGGAAAAACACACATCAACCCAACAAAACTCTATATAGAAGTTCCTTCATAGACTGCATTGCACTGCATTCAAAGCCAGAACCGTTTTTGGGTAGAAACTATTTCTCAAGCGGCTGGTCCTGGTCTTTATGACCCTATACCTTCTTTAGAAGGCAGAAGCTGAAAGAGATCATTTCCGGGGTGCGTACTATCTTGCACAATCTCTACAGCTTTCTTATAACACCTAGTGGCATAGATTTGATCTACAGTGGGAAGAGTACACCCGATTATCTCCTCCACAGTCTTTATGACCCTGGACAGCATTGTTCTTTCCCTAGCTGAACAACTCCCAAACCATACACACAGACCATAGGTTAACACTCTCTCTATGGTACAGTGGTAGAATGCCAACAGCAGGTCCTTTAAAAGATTGTTCTTGCAGAGGATTCTCAAGAATTATAACCTCTGCTGTGCTCTCTTCATCAGATCTTTGGTGTTTGCTCCCCATGCTAGATCATCCCTCAGCTCCATTCCCAGAAATCGAAACACCAAGACCTGTTCCACACAATTCCCTTCAATAATAAGTGACTGGATGTTCAATTTGCATTTTCTAAAGTCCACAATGATCTCTTTTGTCTTTTTTACATTGAGGAATAAATTGTTTTCCGTACACCACTCCATCAGCATCTCAACCTCCTCCCTGTAAGCCGACTCCCCCTTCCCAGCAGTATTCAGACCAACCACTGTTGTGTCACCTGCAAACTTGATGATCTTATTGCTGGGGTAACTGGGAACACAACCATATGTGTAAAGCGTGTACAGAAGCAGGCTCAGCACACACCCCTGCGGCGTCCCCATACTTATACTGAGATCCGCAGATACTTGAGAGCCCATCCTGACCCGTTGAGAACGATCTGATAGAAAATCTAGTATCCACCTGCATAAGCATGGTGGAAGCCCCAGCTCTAATAATTTGGGCACCAGTTTATGTGAAATAGTATTAAATGCAGAACTAAAATCTACAAATAACAGTCTCACATAATTTCCTTGTTTCTCCAAATGGGTCAGAACAGCATGTACAGCCGTAGCCAAAGCATCCTCCATGGATCTCTTTCTCTTATATGCAAATTGACAATGTTCAAGTCCAACTGGTAAACAAGCCATAATACGGTTCTGCACCAACCTTTCAAAGCATTTCACAATGACACGTGTAAGCGCCACAGGGCGGAAGTCATTCAGACTATCTATGTTAGGTTTTTTAGGCAGAGGTATAATAGTAGAGGATTTCAGACAAGGTGGGACAGTGGCTTGGGCGAAAGACTGATTAAAAGTCTTCATAAAGTTTTCTGCCAGCTGTTCTGAGCAGTCTCTCAGTGCCCTACCAGCCACTCCATCAGGACCCATAGTCTTCCTCACGTTTATCCCTTTTAATATTCACCTCACTTCTCCCTCTTCCACCCTGGCAACATTCCCTATGGGGAGAAATGGTGATGACTCTGGCAACACTGCTAGATCCACTGCTGGTGTCACCTCAAATTGTGCGAAGAAGGTGTTCAGCTCCTCCACCAGAGAAGCACTGCTCTCTACAGGCGATGAATTACTGGGTTTGTAGTCAGTAAGGTGCTTGCTCCCCTGCCATACTTGCCTGGTGTCATGACTACTCAGGCGATCTTCAATTTTTCCTCTATGCACAGCTTTTGCCTTCCTTATACCCCTCTTCAGGTTTGCCCTTTCTATACTATACAATACCTGGTCTCCAGTTCTAAAAGCAAAGTTTCTGGCCTTCAACAGTCTCCAAACTTCTCTCGTCATCCAGGGCTTCCTGTTCGGACACATCTTTACATGCTTTTCCCTGGTGATGTTGGCTGTGCAGAATCTAATATAATCCAGGACCGTTGATGTGTAGGTCTCCAGATCTTGATGGTCAAACACATTCCAATCGGTCTCCTGGAAACAGTCCTGCAGCTGTTGAGAGGCTCCCTCAGCCCACACAGTAACAGTCTGTGTTTGTATCGGGGCTTGTTTCCTAAGGGGTGTGTATGCAGGTGTCAAAAGCAGGGACACATGATCTGACCTGCCAAGGTGTGCCAAGGGCTTAACCTCATATGCCCATTTAATGTTTGCATACACCTTGTCAAGAGTATTCCACCATCACCCTAGTTGCACATTTAATGTGCTGATGAAATTTTGGGAATACTGCCTTCAAGTCTGTATGATTGAAGTCTCCTGCGATGATCAGCATGGCCTTTGGGTATTTGCTCAGTTTAGTATTGATGTTTCCATACAAAATATCCATGGCCATGCGTGAATTTGCAGTTGGTGCCAAATGCACCACCATTAATACTACTGCTGTAAATTCCCAGGGGAGAAAAAAAGGCCTACATTTAATTATTAAAGACTCTACCTCCGTGGATCACTGGCTATCCAACCTGACAGAGTCCGTGCACCAGTTGTGATTTATGAAGATAACACTCCCCTGCTTGTTTCTTGCCAGAATTCTTTGTCTTGTCCAACCGGTGTGTAGTATGGCCTTGCAATTCAATAGCTGTGTTGGGAATGAAAGAGTTAAGCCATGTCTCTGTGAGTTAGCAATGCACAGCAATCCCAGAAGTCTCCCTCAGCTCCAACACGCAGCCTCCACTTGTCAAGTTTGTTCACCAAAAACCTCACATTGGAATAGAAAATACTTTTGAGAGGTAATTTATATCATTGTTTTCTTATCTTTGCCCTAGCATTCACATGGCCCTTTCCTCAACAGCCTCTTTTCTGCCTTCACTCTCTCCTCCTCATCTTCCTCCAGGTCCGGTGATTTATGATTTCTGGAATCTTGCAAGCCCACAGTTTTTCACACATAACACAGTCTCCACTTCTGCTTCTATAAAACAACAATTCCTGATGGCTATAAATAACCCTACTTAACTGACTCTGTCTCAAAAGCAAGGAGCTCTCAGCTGTGACTGAATGTGCCGCCATCTTCCAGATTGCACATATCTCCCCAATACTGGCAGAACTGCATTGGCTGCCTGTTATGTTTTGTGTCAGGTTCAAGGTGGGTGTCTTAACTTTCAAATCCCTAAACAGTTTGGGACCTTGCTACTTGGTGGAGCATCTTCCCCTCAGAAATCAGGCCTGCTTCACCCACTCCCATTGGCAGCCCAATGGGAGCACTTCCTCCATCCCCTAGCAGAGCCCTACTCTCTTTGTGGCCATGTAGAGACTTATGGGCTACCCTGTAGAATTAGATTGATAGGCCCTGGACCTATCCTGTCTTGAGATAGATTGCAAACCTCAATGTATGTGCTGATTCCACAGTGCTTCCTATCTGCAGTAGGGAACTGTGATGGTAATAAATATAGATAGATAGATAGATAGATAGATAGATAGATAGATAGATAGATAGATAGATAGATAGATAGATAGATAGATAGATAGATAGATAGATAGATCTTTATTGTCATTGTCCTGCACAGAACTTTAATTTAATTTAATTTAATTTAATTTAATTCTCGTGCTTATATACCGCCCACTTAGGTGCAACCCGACTCAGGGTGATTTACATGGCGGACAATAAATACATAATAATAATACAGTAACACATCTCCAAAGATACAGTTACAAAACTCAAACAACAAAATATACAATTCAATTACAGCAAGAGAAAACAACAATGAATATGACCTCCCTGGTGGTCGGGGGGTGGGTGTCCGAGGACGCCGGGGGAGATGAAATGCCCCGACATCTGGCGCTGGGCGGGCTTCTCCACCAGTGAGGCCAGAGGCAGCATCAAGAGTCCTGCCGCCTCTACAGCCCTTAAGTCCTCCCTGGGGGTTGGGGGGGTATCCGAGGACACCAGAGGAGATGGAATGCCCCCCCATCCAGTGTCCAGCACTGGGTGGGTTTCTCGGCCTGTAGGGCCAGAGGCTCAGTGGTGGCAGCAGCGTCTTCGAGCCTCTCGGGCTGCAAAAGGCTACTTTTAACCCCCCCCCCCCATGCTGATGGAGGGGGCAGGGAGGTGCTGCGGCTCAACGGCAGCATCTTTGAACCTCTCGGGGCACGAGAGGTTCCTTTTAAACACACACACACTGCCGGTGGAGGGGGCGGGGAGGCGCTGCGGCTCAACAGCAGCATCTTTGAGCCTCTTGGGCCGCAAGAGGCTCCTTTTAACCCCCTGCTGGTGGAGGGGGCGGGGAGGCGCTGCGGCTCAACGGTGGTGTCTTCGAGCCTCTTGGGCTGTCATAGGCTCCTTTTAAACTCCCCACTGGTGGAGGGGGCAAGGAGGCGCTGCGGCTCAACAGCGGCGTCTTTGAGCCTCTCGAGCCGTGAGCGGCTCCTTTTAACACCCTGCCCCACCGGTGTAGGGGGCAGGGAGGTGCTGTGGCTCAATGGGATTGGGGGAAAAAACACTTATCAACTCAACAAAACCTAAACAAAATACAACTATACAAAATTATCAACATATTCCCACCCCAAATATACACATTTAACCCGTAAAAAGCTCTAAAACTCCAAGGCTCTAAAAACTCTAAAACTCAAACTCTAAAAATTATATACAGAAGCTCCCTCATAGATTGCATTCTACTGCATTCAAAGCCAGAACCGATTTTGGGTAGAAACTATTTCTCAAGTGGCTGGTCCTGGTCTTTATGACCCTATATCTTCTTCTAGAAGGCGGAAGCTGAAAGAGATCATTTCCAGGGTGCGTACTATCCTGAGCAATCTCTACAGCTTTCTTATAACACCTGGTGGCATAGATTTGATCTAGAGTGGGAAGAGTACACCCGATTATCCCCTCCGCAGTCTTTACGACACTGGACAGCATTGATCTTTCCCTAGCTGTACAACTCCCAAACCATACACACAGACCATAGGTTAACACAATCTCTGTGGTACAGTGGTAGAATGCCAACAGCAGGTCCTTTGAAAGATTGTTCGTCCTGAGGATTTTCAAGAAGAATAACTTCTGCTGTGCTCTCTTCATCAAATCCTTGGTGTTTACTCCCCTTGTTAGATCATCCCTCAGCTCCATTCCCAGAAATTGAAACACCGAGACCTGTTCCACACAATTCCCTTCAATAATAAGTGGCTGGATGTTCAATTTGCATTTTCTAAAGTCCACAATGATCTCTTTTGTCTTTTTTACATTGAGGAATAAATTGTTTTCCCTGCACCACTCCTTCAGCATCTCAACCTCCTTCCTCTAATCTGACTCCCCCTCCCCAGCAGTAATCAGACCAAGCACCATTGTGTCGTCTGCAAACTTGATGATATTATTGCTTGGGTAACTGGAAACACAATCATATGTGTAAAGCATGTACAGAAGCGGGCTCAGCACACACCCCTGCGGTGTCCCCATACTTATATTGAGATCCGCAGAGACATGAGAGCCCATCCTGACCCATTGTGAACGATCTGATAGAAAATCTAGTATCCACCTGCATAAGCATGGCGGAAGACCCAGATCTAATAATTTGGGCACCAGTCTATGCAGAAGAATAGTATTAAATGCAGAACTAAAATCTACAAATAACAGTCTCACATAATTCCCTTGTTTCTCCAAATGGGTCAGAACAGCATGTAGGGCCGTAGCCACAGCATCCTCCGTGGATCTCTTTCTCTTATATGCAAATTTACAAGGGACAAGTCCAACTGGTAAACAAGCCATAATACGGTTCCGCACCAACTTTTCAAAGCATTTCATTATGACAGGTCTAAGCGCCACAGTACTTTGCAAAAGTCTTAGGACCCCACTAGATGATTTGGGGAAAATTCATTGAGTGGTTTGGGAAGTGAGGCAAAACTCAGCCTCTAAGCTGCCTAAAGATACCAAAATTGGTGAGAGTCTTCTGCTGACTCTCCTCTTCACCCTCTCAAAGTTTGGTGAAGTGTGGAGTCAGGATATCCAAGAGAAGCAAGGTTTTTTTCTTTCATTTACCCATATACTGATGTGGATCATCAGCCAGTTCACCATATGGGGAAAGGGATGCTTGGGGTTTTTGGATGGGGAGATCAGATTAAATGTTATTTAACCCCTCTCCCTTCTGAAAGCAGTCTGAATATGAGTGAATTCAGGCTGCAATACAAGAGGCTCAGAGTTCCACTTTAATTCATCTTTCTTTCTCCTTTTTAAAAACTTGCTATTCTTTGATGCAGTTGTTCATCTGTAAATTTAGGGATTTTCTAAGAACTTGATAAAGGTGCTGCCATTTCTAGTGGATTGTGAAAAGGCAAGAGCTGCATCAATGGGCACAACTGATCACTCAAATGAGTACACTGAATCGTGGCATGAAATATCAAAAAGTATTTGCCAGCATATAAGACACATCAGAGTATAAGAAGCACCCCAGTTTTTATACACATTCTTAAGGAAAGTCATAATTTCCTACATTTCCCCACAAATTTCCCAAAAGATTTATTGTACAAAAAACATGGGGTTGGGGAGGATTGGTGGTGGCTGAAGTGGGGGAAGTGTGGCTTCCAAAAGCTCCTTCTCTCCCCCTGATCCTCACCAGCAGGGGGTGTGTGGCTTTAAAAATAGCCCTTTAACCGTCTCCAGCCACCAACCCTCTTCAGCTGCCAAACCACACCTTTCCCTGTTGAGCCCACCGTAGTTGACCACCAGGAGCTGGGGAGGGCAGGCTCAGCAAGGGAAGAGGGCTCCTTTGGAAGCCCTCTTCCCCACTGCAGCTGACTGTCAGGATCCAGGAAGGGCAGGCTCAGTGGGGGAAGAGGATTCCTTTGGAAGCCCTTCACCCAGCTACATGTCCAGTGGCAGTGGGATTGGTGGGGAAAGGGACTTCCAAAGGAGCCATCTTTCCCCACTGGTTCAACCACCGCTGGCCACCAGGAGCCAGGGAAGTTGGGATTGGTGGGGGAAGAGGGCTCCTTTTGAAGCTGCCCTTCATCTGACTCCAGCTGCCACTGATCAACACGATAATTTTGATTACCTGCATATAAGACACACCCCATTTTCTAGTGTATTTTTAAGTGCATCTTATTCACCGCCAAATACGGTAATTAGTAGCTATATAATATCATGTTAACTCCAGTTTACAACATCCCTTTTCAGGGTTCCCTAGGTGTAGAATACTCAGAAGTGGTTTACCATTCCCTTCTTAAATTTCACATATCAGTAGGGGGAAAACAAACAAGTTACAATCATTTTAGTTTTCCAATGAAAATTGAAGGATGGGTTGATGACCTAAATTTCTAAATCAATCAAGTTTCAGCATTTAGATGAAATTAGACGGAATCTACACTACTCTGCAAAGGTCTTAGGTTGGGGATTTGACATGGTCTCATGCTGGAGCCAAAATCTGTTATAGCACCTTGGAGAATCTGAAGGTGCAATGCAGAGGCAACCAGCCTTACCTCTTTTCTCTTCAAATAAGAATGTTTTTTTTTTCAGCTATGCAAAGCATGGAAAGTAATATTACAGTTCTCATGCTATACTAATTAAAATACAAATATATAATTATCTTCAGTGAGTCTGAAGACCATTGTACACAGTAAACCTTGTACTATGAGCAGCAAAAATGATTCTCTAAAGGAGATTATGAATTGCAATGTATATTTGCTAAATTAAGTGTCTCTATACCATCGTGTACACTCCTGGTAGCTGTTGCTCACATATGGATTCAGCATGATGTGACAGCATTCAACTAAAGGATTTTATAATAGGTATTTTTAAATTATTCTATTTTCTCTCTGGGGAAGCAGTTTTCCCTAGGGCACAGCTACTTGTCAGACTTTACTTAGCTCCATTTTAAGGCAAGTAATTTTATCAGGCAACACCCCCATCATTTACTATCTTTTGAAAAATACCCAAGCTGCATTAAAAGAAAATCCCAAATTCAATGGCAGTAAACACCAGCACTTTAAGTGTTTATGATGCATTAAGTTCACATTGAGCAACACCAAAACCCAAAGAGTCACTGAAACTCACTAATGCAAAACAATGTGATGAAATGTCTTCCTCTACATTTCTATCTGTGAATTAAACATAGTGTTTTTCCATAAATAACTCTGTGTGGCTCGAAAAGTCAAGGCAGATATTAAGAAACTTTGAATTGCCCTCCTTTTTCCCAATGCTCCATTAACCTCCAACATCTGCTTTTTCTGTACCTAGTCAGCAGCATTCCTTATCCTGCCCTGCTTTCTCTTCCTTCCTTCCTGAAACAGTTGTCTTTATTACAACAGCCTGCCTGCCTCCAAGCCTGCCTGCCTGCCTGCCTGCCTCCACCTTCCTAGCTCATACTAGTGACAAGGAATCTATAGTACTGCCTAGACATGAGTTTTCTTTTGTCTCAGCATTTTAAGAGCCTAAAATTGTCCAAGTATACAAATATACTGAAGCATGAAAAAAACACTGGGAAGAATAATAGTTTCAGCTTTATAGTTCACAATAAAGCCTATGGTTATGTGTATCACAAAATGCTATGGATCTGTTGTGACCTGGGGTCCTGGGTGCGAGGAGGAGGACTTTCAGCCTGCCCAGCTGCCTGCTGCCAGCTCCGACTTGGAATCTGAGCCTGAGAAGGACTTCTTGACAGTCCCCCACGCCAAAGCCGGCTCAGATCAGGAGGCCGACTCAGAGGATATGGACATGGCACCGGCCTCGCAGCCAGCTATCACTCCAGAGCCTGCCCAGCAGGGCACCTGACCTCCGGACTGGCAACAAAAACTCTGCTCTGCTCCTTCTGAAACCTGGAGAAGCTTCCCTTCCCCATTGTAGCTCTAACCAGCTATAGAGCTATGCTGGTGCTGGGCTCTGACAGGATCATTCTAGAATAAATTGTTATTTCACAAAATGTGACTCTCCTGAACCATATATACCAGGGGTACCCAAGTTTTTGGGGCCATGGGCCAGTCATGTGGTTCAGTGGATCGGTCATGTGGTTCCTCCCACTGGAAATGTGCCTTGCAATCTGTTTTGCAACAGGATGAGATAGATTTTTAGGCTGCCATTCTCTGCTTAAACTTTGTTGTTGTTCAGTTGCACAGTCGATTCCGACCCTTTGCGACCCTATGGACCATTGATCTCCAGGCGCCTCTGTCCTCCACCATCCCCCTCAGTCCTCCCAGTTCTGTGCCCATTGTGTCTACAATACCATCTATCCATCTCATCCTTGGCCTCCCCCTTCTTCTTTTGCCCTCCACCTTTCCCAACATCACGGCCTTCTCAAGTGAATCCTCCCTTCTCATTTGATGCCCAAAGTACTTTAGCCTCATCTTTACTATTTGACCTTCCAATGAGCAGTCAGTGTTGATTTCTTCTAAGATTGACCTATTTGTTCTCCTCACTGTCCAGGGTACCCTCAAAACTCTCCTCCAACACCACATTTCAAAGGCATCTATTCTTCTGCGTTCAGCTTTCCTAATTGTCCAGCTCTGACATCCGTACATTACCACTGGGAATACCATTGCTTTGACTATTCTAATTTTTGTTTTCAAGGTGATGTCTCTGCTTTTCACTATGTTCCCCAGGTTTCTCATAGCTTGTCTCCCAAGAATCAGTCGCCTTTTTATTTCATGGCTGCAATCCCCATCTGCAGTGATCTTAGATCCTAAGAATGTAAAATCTGTCACTGCTTCTACTTCTTCCCCATCTATTTTCCAGGAACTGATTGGGCCTGTTGCCATTATCCTGGTTTTCTTGATATTGAGTCTCAAGACAGCTTTTGCACTCAGATTTCTCATGAGGCATATGAGGTGCTCTGGTATTCCCATCTCTTTAATCACTTGCCACATCTTGTTGTGATCCACACAATCAAATGCCTTAGTGTAGTCAATAAAGCAAAAGTAAACTTGTTTCTGGTATTCCTTTGTTTTCTCCATGATCCAACGTATGTTGGCAATGTGGTCTCTACTCCCCCTGCCTCTTCTGAAGCCAGCCTGCACCTCTGGTAATTCTCTCTCCACATGCTGCTGTAGTCTATCCTGTATTATCTTGAGCATCACCTTGCTGGCATGTGGGATGAGCGCAATTGTTCGATAATTTGAACAATCTTTGGCATTGCCCTTTTTTGGGATTGGAACATATACTGATCTTTTCCAGTCCTGTGGCCACTGTTTTGTTTTCCAAATCTGCTGGCATATTGAATGCAGTAATTTGATGCCATCATCTTTTAGTGCTATGAAAAATTCAACTGGGATACCATCATCTCCACTAGCTTTGTTGTTTGCAGTGCTCTTTAGGGCCTTTCTGACTTCACTCTCCAGGATGTCTGGCTCAAGTTCAATTTCTTCATCATTGTGACTATCAGAAGTGTTGAGGTCCTTTTTGTAGAGTTCCTCTGTGTACTCTTTCCATCTTTTCTTAATCTCTTCTGCATCAGCTAGCTCCTTTCCGTCTTTGTCCCTTATCTTGTTCGTTTTTGCTTTAAATGTTCCCTTGATTTTCCGGATTTTTTTGAAAAGGTCTCTGGTTCTGCCTCTTTTGTTGTTTTCCTCCATTTCTTTGCACTGTTCTTTTAGGTAGTTTTCCTTATGTCTCCTTGCTTTTCTTTGAAGTTCTGTGTTCAAATGATTGTATTTTTTCCTTTCTTTTTGACTTTTGTGTTCCTTCTTTCCTCTGCTATTTTAAGACCCTCATCAGACAACCACTTTGCTTTCTTACTCTTCTTTTCTTTTGGTATGGTTTTCTTTGCTGCTTCCTGCATGATGTCCCTCATCTCTGTCCGTAATTCTTCTGGCACTCTATCTATTGAGTCTAAGCCATTGAATCTGTTCATCACCTCCACCGTGTATTCTTTAGGGATGCTGTCTAGGTGATATCTGTCTGGTCTCCTTGTTTTCCCTATTTTCTTTAGTCTAAGCCTGAATTTTGCAATCAGAAGGTTGTGATCTGAGCCACAGTCTGCTCCAGGTCTTGTTTTTGCTGACTGTATAGAAGTTCTCCATCTTTGGCTGCAGAGTATGTAGTCAATCTGGTTTCGGTGTTGGCCATCTGGTGATGTCCATGTGTAAAGTCGCCTCTTGTGTTGCTGGAAGAGAGTGTTTGCTATGACCAGTTCTCTTGGCAGAACTCTATCAATCTTTGCCCTGCTTCATTCTGTGTTCCAAGACCGAACTTGCCTGTTATTCCCTCCACTTTTTGATTGCCTACTTTGGCATTCCAATCTCCTAATATAATTTGGACATCATTTCTTGGTATCTGTTCTATGAGGTGTTGTAAGTCCTCATAGAACTGGTCCACTGTGGCTTCATCTGCACCCGTGGTTGGTGCATATATTTGGATCACAGTAACATTGAAAGGTTTGCCTTGAATTCTTACTGACATCATTCTGTCATTTTTGAGGTTGTATCCCATTACTGCTCTTCTCACTCTTTTATTGACAATTATGGCTACTCCATTTCTTCTAAGGTTTTCTTGCCCACAGTAGTAGATATGATGGTTTCCTGAGCTGAATTCGCCCATCCCTGTCCATTTTAGCTCACTGATTCCCAAGATGTCAATGCTTATTCTTTCCATCTCATTTTTTACCACTTCCAGTTTACCTTGGTTCATTGATCTCACATTCCATGTCCCTATGCAGTATTGCTCCTTACAACATTGCATTTCTCCTCCCCCTTTCCTGTCCCTCCCCTTCCTCCACTCTGTGGTGTTAAGCATCCTGAATCATCTAAACTGCTCCTTTGTTTTGCATTTTGTTTTGGTCAATAGGGTTCTCTTGGCAAGCTTTGTGGCGTGGTTTGCCGGTTTGTACGCCATTTTTTTTTCTCGCATCATACATCATATCACAGTTTTAAAAGTTTAAAACAGTTTAAACAACATATTATCATGCATATTATCACACTCTAACACACAGTCTCTATGTTAATTGCTATATTAAGTCAGTGTAAAGTCTCTATGTCAGTTGCTATATTAAGTCAGCTACATTTTTTGCACATCAGCTACTTATCCTTGCGTCCCCACCCCCCAGGTGGGGTTGTGGTCTCTTGGCGGCCCCTTGCTCCCAGGACATTGCAGCAGCGGGTGGTGGATGTTTTTCCCTGCAGCTCAGCTGGTCTCCTCCTCTGCCTCTGGCAGCGGCAGTGGATGGCAACCTTTCCCGCCGCCTGCCTGGTCGTCCACACCCCCGGCTGGGGTGATCTCACGGCTGCTCCTGGCCGCGGGCAGCCTCTTCGCGGCAGCGGCGGTGGATGGCGACCTTTCCCGCCACCTGCCTGGTCATCCCAACCCCCGGCTGGAGTGATCTCACGGCTGCTCCTGGCCGTGGGCAGCCTCTCCGCGGTGGTGGTGGTGGATGGCGACCTTTCCCGCTGCCTGCCTGGTCGTTCCCACCCCTGGCTGGGGTGATCTCACGGCTGCTCCTGGCCGCGGGCAGCCTCTCTGCGGCGGTGGTGGTGGATGGCAACCTTTCCCGCTGCCTGCCTGGTCGTCCCCACCCCTGGCTGGGGTGATCTCACGGCTGCTCCTGGCCGCAGGCAGCTTCTTCGTGGCAGCGGTGGTGGATGGCAACCTTTCCCGCCGGCTGCCTAGTCATCCCAACCCCTGGCTGGGGTGATCTCACGGCTTAAACTAGGGGTGCCCAAACTACATCCCATGGGCTGGATCTGGCCCCTGACACCAATTCATCTGGCCTGCACCACCCTTGCTGCTCCTGGAAGCAGAAGTAAAACACACCCTAAAAAGAGATTTGCAGATGCCATGGACCATCAGAAAGACAAATAGTGAATATTAGATCTCTCAGTAGAAGCTAAAATGACTAAACTAAGAATGTCATACTTTGAACATACCATGAGAAGATAAGCCTTATTGGGAAAGTCAATAATGCTAGGAAAAGGATAAGGCAATAGGAAAAGAGAAATTTGGTAATATAAGGCAGATTGACTCAATAAAGGATGTCATTGGCTTTACTTTGCAATACCTGAAAAAGACTGTCAATCATAGTATGTTTTAGAGGTTGTTAACCTGCAGTAGAACCATAAATCAGTAGTGATTTGATGGTATATTACAGAGCAAATCATAGAAGGATAATTTATCATAGGTAGGAGGAATCAGATGTAATGCTGCAATTGCTAACACATGGTTGCAAAAGAAGACAAATCTGTTACACAGCGTTCAGTGAAAATATGTGATATATCAAGGCCTTAAAACTATGCCAGTTTCTTCCTTCTGTTCTGTCACAGCACAACTGAAGATTCACAGTCATGAAAATAATCTTAAATTATTCTACATTTTCTTTTCAGCTTGAAATAGCAGAAAGTCAAAGGCGAGCTGCACTTCAAAACTTAGTGAGGGGAAAATGGGAAGCCAAGTTAAACTGTTGATGTTTCTCTTTGAATTTTAGTCTTTACTTAAAGACAATAAAACACTTTTCAGCTGTTGACTACTGTCTGGTGAGAGACAAGAGAATCAGAGACATGTTGTTTTACCCAGCAAGACTGAAAAAGATTTTTTCTCTCTCTGATTAGAAAAGAGCAGCAAACAGATTTATTTATTTTTTTAATCACAGTTTTTCAACTGACATTGTAGAACAACAAGCAGCAGGAGCACTCCGTCTGATCAGTAAGTCCTTGACATTTCAGATGCAATAATCTTAAACATAATATGAAAACTACATGTTGCCGTTTGCAGACTATTTTATGTTAGAGATTGAAAAATAGAGTTTTGGAAGCAATGCAGGCTCCATGAAAAGATATTTTTGTATAGCATTTATTACTTGTAATATCTCTGTTCTTAACAATCCTATTCATAAATTTGAAGTAATGTGTACCTTTTCTTATATTGGCGCCATTATTGTCACTCTTCATTTATATACAACAACAGGAGATCACTGAACAAGAGATGAGTGTGGTGAAAGATGTTGTTGTTCAATAGCCTGCCTCTTATAGATTCCATTTTATGTTTCACAACATCTGAGATGCTGCTGTTTTGCACGTCCTTTCAATTTATATACTGAGCATCCGACTGGTGAAGTAAACTGAAAAACCTCTTTGCAATCTTTACTTCAGAGCATATTTATCCATCCTTGTACATAGCCTGTCCCTCCACTGTGCCCAGCCCTGAAAAGCCCTTTCTATAATGTTCAGTATGGGCATCTAAAAACAAAACAAAACCATTTGCTGTTACAGAATGTCAATAGATTGGGGAAGTAATCTGAAGCAGTAAAATAGGGGGAGATAAATAATCAGATTATTGCAGAGATTTTTCCTCTTCTTGTCTTTCCAAACCAAAATTTACACTGCTCCTTAATTTTCATTTTATCTCTCCTTTTCCCTTTGAGAACACATCATCTTGATTCTTCTTCATTGCTAAAAAGGTGGACTCACATGGGTTCCCCATAATGGCTATCTGAGCTAATTTGAAGGCATAGAAATCACTTCTAAAACTTTGGGATATTTATTTAGTACATCTTTTATCTAATACCGTGTTTCCCTGAATATAAGACACTGTCTTATATTTTTTAAAATTCCAAAATCAGCACAATGTCTTATTTTTGGGGATGTCTTATTTTTCCCAGCTGGAGGTAGCTGGCTTTCCTTCCTGCCGCAGCCCAGCTCCTCCTCACCCCCAGCTGGGCTATGGTCTCTGGGTCCGGGTGGCCCATGCCTGGCTCCGGACGGAGGCTACGTGGCCGCGGCGGTAGCTGGCCTTCCTTCCTGCTGTGGCCCAGCTCCTCCTTACCCCCGGCTGGGGGTGTAGTCTTCAGGTCCGGGCAGCCCACGCCCAGTTCTGGGCCATGGTGGTAGCTGGCCTTCCTTCCAGCTGCGGCCCAGCTCCTTTTCACCCCCGGCTGGACCCAGAGACCACACCCCCAGCCGGGGGTGAGGAGCTGGTCCACGGCGGGAAGGAAGGCCAGCTACTGCCGCGGCTGCATAGCCTCCATCTGGAGCTGGGCGTGGGCCACCTGGACCCGGAGACCACACCCCCAGCCGGGGGTGAGGAGCTGGGCCACGGCAGAAAGGAAAGCCAGCGGCCGCGTGGCCTCCGTCCGGAGCCGGGCAGGAGGTAAGGGGGTCTTATTTTTGGGTGGGGCCTTATATTTCAAAGGCGGGGGGGAAAAGGGGGTGTCTTATTATAGGAGGAGGTCCTATAATCAGGGAAACACGGTAGTATACATTCACAGATTAAGTGTTTTCTTCTCTTGCCTGCAAATGCATTCCATCTTCTAGACTGGTTATTCTTTTTCAGTAGTAACAAGCTCAGCACCAGGTTACTGCATTTTGCAAACATGCATGCCAAAAAATCCTAACAGCCTTGGTCTTGTTTGGAATGAGTTGTCAGTGGTTATGCACTGTGGTGGTATTTTTACTTCTGGTTCGGCAAAGATTCCAACATCAAGCCGATGTTCGTCTATCATTGGCCAGTGCTCAAATCTGAGCAAGATTTACTTGTTCAAGAATGTTTTGCCCAAAAAAGTAGTATTATATGCCATGGTGGCTGTGAGACTTTGAGAGGTGTAGCCCCCAGAATCAATGCTTCAGGAAACTTTTGTTCTTATGTTTATCTTTGAGTTCTTTTGGTAATATCCCTGCAACCTCTGGCATTGACATTGAGGAGATTTTCAAAGGCAAATGTTGGTAAGCATGTTCAGAGGCTTTCCAAAGTTGGGGAAATGCCACTGGCTATGCTTTAGCCATGTAAAGTTACTCTTTGGACCACACTTATAGTTCATGCTGAAGTGATTTCTCACTGGTAAACCAAATGCAAGTTTTAAATGTCTCTTTGTATTCTATATGAATGAAAAGCCTAAGAAAGAAGCCAAAACTGCATTGATTTGAGTCATAACATTTTGGAAAGCCTCCATTTCCTTTGTTTATTATTATCCCTATTAAACAACAATTCCAACTTGAGTATTGCATGATCTGATTCCCTGATTTTTCCGATTTCTGTATCCTTCAACCGTCCTACCAAATTGCTTAAAACCATCAGTTAATCGATTCTCGAGTATGTTTTGTGCATTTGAGAAAAAAAGTGTAAGCTCGTTCAGTTCCTCTTAAGATCCTCCATGTATCATTAATCCCTAAACTCTATCCAATTTTCTAATCCTGATTTTTAAATTTTCTTTCCTGCATTTTCCCCTTTAGTAACAAAAATCTCCCCTCTTCGTCCTTTACTACTTTTGTTATTAAAAAATTTATTTTTTTTGAAATAAGGATAGCTACACCCCTTGCTTTCGATGATCCAAATGATTTTTCGTATACTTCCATCCACCCCAAGTAAAGATTATTCACTTTATCCATTTTTTGATGTATTTCCTGTAAGAATAGAATATCGGGCATCTCCTTTTTTAATGCATTCTCAATTTTCTTTCTCTTTATCACCGTTCCCAAACCTTTCACATTCCACGATATTATCCTTATTGTACTTGACATGAGTAATTTTTTAAACAAATTAACTTTCATGTGAATAAGTAATGTAAAATTATAAACTTAACTTTACAACTGATGGTTGGACAAAAATATCACTATACATTAACTGTGGATTGACACCCTTACCTTCCCTCCACCCACCTATTTTGACAACAAAAGACGACAACAACAAAAAACTAACAAATAAACAAATGAACCTGCCTCTCAGTTGCCCCAGTTTGAGAGGGTTCGAGCTTCCTTGCTGAAACTTTCTCACCCCCTTGAGTGAGAATTAGATGAACAGAACCCGTTCCAACTACATTACTCATTTACTAGGAGTTTCATGCCATTTCAACCCTTCACCCTTCAAAATACCTAATTTTAAACTAAAACATTTTAGCTACTGGGCTGATTTCATTAGTAGGTTAAAAGGAAAAGAGAGTGAAAAGAAATGAATAAAACCCATTGATATTGAGTTAGTCTTCGAACTTGATGGTTTAGGAGCAGTTTGTGACTGATAATATGCAAGCGCGGCGCCAAAATGGCCGCTGCGCTCTTTGCGGGCCCCCCCCACCGGACGAAGAGCATCCGGGTAGTTAGGGGGCGTGGCCAGCACCCTTATAAAAGGGGTGGCCACAAGGCAGCCGAGCTGCCATTTTCCGAAGCGACGGAGAGGAGAAGTTTTTTCCCAATTGCTCCGCCGCTCTCTCTCCTTAGCAGAAGGAGTCGCTTCCTTGCAAGATTTGCTTTAGAAGCGACGGGGCAGAGGAGTTTGCTCCGTCGCTTCCTCCTTTGTTAGCCTCTGTTGAGGCTCCCTTTCTGCAAGCTGCTGGATAGCTCAGTGGTTTAAGTCTTCGTCTTTGGGGACGGAGGTTGGGAGTTTGATTCCCCACTTTTCCTTTGCATCTTTGCGAGGGGCTTAATTAGGTCAGCAGTCTGATACCTAGGCTGCAGCCATAAAGGTAGGTCTTTGGCCTCTCATTTAGGCGGGCAGTGGTCGGGTCGGAGGACCGCGACTGCACCCCCTCGATAGGACCTTCAACCGGAGGCTCCCACCGGGATTGGTGGGGTAGGGCAGCTCAGGCTGTGGCCCGCGGCCCTCCGCCCTCAGACCGGCCCTGCAGGGGCTTCGGCCCTCGGCCCTCAATCCCTGGCCACGGGTGTGGATCAGGGGGGTGGGCCAGGCGCGGTTGCACAGCAGGGCTTCCCCGGCCCTGCATGGGCCGGAGTTTGGGCATGGCCATTTTAGGGCCTGGCTCTCAAGTAGGGACCCTGGACCATGCCGGGTGGGCCGTCCGGCCCACCTGGCCCCACTTATGCAGGGGGTTGGCATGCATTACTGGCCCACGTGGTGGTGCTAGAGGCACCCCTAGGGATTGGCCATTCAGAGGATTCAGCACACGCCTGCCGGCTATGGGCCGGAACAATTAGGAGGGGGGCCTGGTGCTGCCTCACAGCGCGTTTTGCCCATTAGGGGCCGGGTTTCGGACAGGGCCCTATTCTGGCCCAGGATCTCAAACTGGGGGCCTCTGACGCTATACCGAGCGGGCCGTCTGGCCCACCTGGCCCACCTATTAGGGGTTTTTCGTGGCAGGCCCCCTTTCCGAACGTCGGAGCCCCTTTGTGTCTGCCGGCTACTTTGATCGTGGCCACTCTCCACAAGGCAGTGCTTCTCATGACACGCCGGCCTGTGCCCGCCGCTGTCTCGCGGCTTCCCGTTTGTCTGGATCTGCAGCGGGAGCGTATTTCGGTCGCGAGCTCCGACACACACCGTGGGCCGGAACCCCCGGTTGGGGCGGCTCATGGGGGTGCAACTTGTGAGTATTACGTTCAAGTTGAATGCACACACATCACAGTCCATTCCCGGTGGGGGCAGTGCTCTTGGCCTTGCCTATTTGAGGCTGGGGGGCATCACTCGCCATCCTATACCAGTGCCCCTTGGTTGCATTCTGGCACGACGTTTGGGGGTGGGGGTTTACGCTCCCGGGGCGGCACGTGGCATCACAGGGGCTGTCCAGGTCCCGCTGTGCATGCCCGCTGTACATCATGCTTCAGCATGGGCACTGCCGTCAACTGGTTATTCATGCCCCCCCCTAGTGATCATCTGCTCCAGGTCGGGAGGGAAAAGATTTGGTGGGGGGGAGTACGTGGATATATATTACCCCTATGAACTGAGACCCGAATGGGGATGGGGGGTACGGGCTGGACGATGGAGACAGCGTGTGGTCCCCCGTAGTAAGCCAACATGCACTGAGGCGTCCGCCCTCGGAACGGTGTGGGGCATCGTGGGGGCTGTCTGGATCCTGCTGCGTAGGCCCCGTTACACAGGACGTCCCGTAGAGGGCCTGGCTGATGATCGGCTACTACTGGCCCCGGTTGATTATTGGCCGCAGGCCATCAGGGGCAAGGGCCGTAGGGGGACATGCGGATTTTCTCCCTATTGAACCGCGAGCCCACTGGCAGGAGAGAGACGGATGGGACGGCTGAGGCAAAGAGATGTCCCACTGTCGTTAGCCACCGAGCACCTTGGGGCCCACTATCCTGGTTGATTGGATGGGCCCATTACAGTTGGCTCATCATGGGGGATGTGGACGAGGGTGGCTATAGATATCCCGAGTGAGGAGGGACGAGTTCTGTCACCAAGGGTGCTCGTGTGCATCAGTTCCACGGAACGGTGCCTGGTGATGGGCACCATGGTGGTCATGCTGAGCAGCGGGCTTTTCGGACGCTGGCCCCAAGCAATCTGGTCGGGCGGGGGGTTGCGGCCCGCCTACTGTGTTCGGCCTGCTCAGCTGACAATGTGTGTACTAAGCATCACGGTCGTGACCGACTTGTGCGCAGGGGCGATCAGAGCTCCCTGTGAACCACATATTCTTGTTGTTAGCCCCCCCGCCCCTATTATAGTCAGCCTGGGGGGATGTCACTCTGTCTCCCAAGAAGCGAGGGGGCGGGAAACCTGCTGGGGGGTTTTCAATGGGGTTTTTGTATCCATTCGGGGTACTAGGGCCCCCAGGATGCTACTAATCTGGTTCCCTTCCAGGGTAACGGAGAGGGGGCTCCACTGTCCGCAGTTATGGAAGTTGGGGGCTATGAGAGTAGCGGGGGCCCTTCTTGGAACCACCTTTCCTTAGTCGAAGGTATCCCCCATGAAGCTCATACTGAGCTAGAAAAAGGGTGAATATAATATAATCCTCCATTCGGCTTACCCTGTGGGTGCTCCATTCAGGGATGACCTTCCTGATGACCTTGTTCGGTCAGGTACTCGTGGTTGCCTCGGCTACTACGGGTGGCGTGCTCACGCAATTCTGGTGCTGTTTTGGCACAGTGTGATATGCACTCGGCTTCCAGCTTTTTGCCAGTGCACCCCATTTTTTAGACCTATCAGGTTTTTAGGTTTGAGGGGGATTTTCATTAGATAAGGCCAATCCCTTTCTGCATGCATTAATTCAGGTTCAGCACCCGACCGATGTGGGACTTTCATTCAGTGGGCATTTGCTCACAGGTTGGGGTCTCGGTCTCCAGCCCATTACCTCGACAAATTTTGGGTCCGGGGTTAAACGGGGCTTGGACACGTGTACGCATCTCCTCATCACAATTCAGACACTCAGGTGGGACCTGGGTGTCCCCTTGGCGCCTGAATAGACCGAGGCCCCATTTTCTAACCTCACATTTCTGCCTTTGGCATTGATTGCCAAACATATAGTATGCCCCTTCTTATTCGGGGGTCACTTGGTGGGATCGGACCTAGTGGTCCGCCGTGAGATATCTGGCGCGGTCGGATGCCGCCGGCCTCTCACTTATGGGGTTTACTCTACTGGTGGGTGCCCGGATTGCCCCCGTGATCACAGTGATAGTGCTTTTCACCTGTTTTGGGGAGCACTGCGCCTATGGTGCAAGGAGTGGGCCTACTCAGTGGTCCAGTTGCTGCGTGGCACTGTGGCAGTGGTGCGCATTGTCAATGCCCTGAAATGCTAATCCCTGGGCCCTGACTGTGGTTTGTCTATTCGTTTGCGAAGCCTACGCCGAAATGTGCTGTTCCAGGCCAGACGTGTCCCGGGTGTGAATAATGACCTTACTGTGCCTTTTCACCACCAGCGGATCGCCCGTTCCCGTGCTTTTATCCAGGAGCGGAGGAATTCCACTTGCCACTTTGGCCAATAGCTGGAAGTTAGTCGAGCTGAAGGGGACCGGACATGTCATTGGCACGTCGCACGCGTAAGGCGTATCACCATGAGTTCATGTGTCATGTCAGGGACGGGTAGACGTGAGAACGTGCCCGCTGCCCTGGCACGCGTCACTTTTCTGCCCAGCAGTTCGACCCACCTCGCACGAGGTGGCATACCCATGTACAGATGGGTAAGAGGTGGCTCTTAGCCACGCGGCTACTATGGTAGCCTTGGGGAGCGCTCCGCATCATTGAGAGGGTCCCAGAGTTGGTACCACATGTGTAAGGCGGAGGTGTCTCGTAGGGCACTGGAACTCGACGATGTCTCAGGCACATGAGTGGGCTCGAGTGGGGATGCGGTCCTCACGGGTTTTTCAGCACGGTAGGCAGTGGTGTATACTGCTACAAGACATTTGAGACATCGGTCCGGTTAGTGCCCTACAGGAGTTGCTTGCACTGCGTGGCACGCACCATGGCCCGTTTTTCTGTCACCAAGATGGGTCTCCCCTTACTAAATTTCTATTTTGGAAGGTGACCGGTAAAGCACTAGACAGTGTTGGCCTCCCTGGGGCTCGTTACGGCACCCATTCTTTCAGGATAGGGGCGGCTTCTACTGCGGCTGCTTTTGGGTACTCCGGGGCGGAAAGACGCCGCATGGGAAGGTGGGGATCACACTGTTTTCAGTTTTGTGTTCGCCCTCTTCAACCGTGAGTACCAGTTTAGTCACTGCACTGTTTCTTCCCCCCTTTTTTCCTTGACAGACCCTGGGTGTCGTATTACACCGGTGACAGTATGGCTGGTGGGCCACAGCTACGTGCATAGGGCAGCGTCGTACGCTGCGGCGACAGAGTGGACCCCGACTGGGACTGGGTGCATCCGCAAGTCTCAGGTGGTGTGGTAAGCGCGGCATGTTATGGCGGGAACTGTTGCCATTCCTTCTATACAGCAGGAATGCTGACCCGCCAGATATTCTGATCATACACCTTGGGGGCAATGATTTGGGACAGGTCACTGGACTATCGCTGAAGCATGCGATTTGCGGTGACCTGGCTTACTTACATTATGTGTGGCCTGCCACAACCCTCATTTGGTCAGACATGGTACCGCGGCATGCTTACAGGGGAGGGTTCGACCTCCAGGCCCTTGATCGAGCTCGTCGCTCGTTGAGCAGGGCTATTGCCCGGTTCCTTCTCGACGAGGGTTGCCGGCGTGTCATTAGGCACCCCGCAATCAGCCTACAAAATTATGAGCTTTACTCAGGGGATGGGGTCCATCTGTTGCAGGGAGGTATGGACCTCCGGTTAGGAGATTGGCGAGCAGGCCTGTTGACCGAGCTGACGGTCTGGGGGGGGGGCGTCGAGCCTTTATTGAGCCTCTCCGTGTGGCGGGTAGCACTGGTAAGGTAAACATTTATGACCCACAGGTATCCGGCAGGTTCGCAATTGACTGGACAACACTAGACAGGCACAAGTTGATTAAACGTTGTCCGGTCAACGACGAACCAGGCAATGGGGTGATGGCAAGAGCTATACGGCATGCATCACCCTGTTATTTTACGGATACGCGTCAGAGGGTGGGGTCAATAGGTAGGTATTGACTACGGTCAACAATTTGTTTGTTGTCAACAAACAAATTGATACAAATGGATACATTGTAACCAATTGCCGTTTGCAATTTTGGGTGGTACCTTACCAGTGTTACTTCGGCCTGCTTGCCTTAAGAATTATAATTGGTTGAATACCAATAGAAATTTATAATTCGGACTAGGGCATGAATCAATAAATGTGGCCCAATGCCGTTATCCACTTTCATCAGTGTATGAGTCCTTTATTGGGGGGTGCACCTGCAATGAACTACTTTGGACTACGCCCCCCTGATCTTGTTAATTCTTCCTTTAATTTATCCCATTCAACCGTTCCCTCTTTTATTAAACCGCATGATTCTAGAATGTCCATGCTATCCGTTTGTTTATTTACAACTGAGGTTTTCCCTGCATAAAAAAATCTTAGCTTCTGGGGTGGTTGCCAATTGTATTTCAGCCCTTTTGCAGACAAAAAGCTAGTAATAGGTTTTACTTTAGCTCTCCATTGCCTTTCTTCTTTAGGAATGTCCTGGTAGACCTCAACATTTCCCAATTCAAGTTTCAGTACCTCTTTACCATGCAATCTTATGTACTTCATAATTCTTAGCTTCACATCCAGATTAGAAAACTTAATTACCACATGTCTATTCATTTCCCCATGAACCCTTTGTCCTATCCGAAAGACAGAAATGATATCCTCATCACATATTTCTTTATCTAGTTTCATTTCCTTTAACCACTTAGTTATTCTTGCTCTTAACTGATCTGGATTTTTCTCCTGAAAATTTTTAACAATAATATTTTTTTGTCTCAAAGCATTCTCTAAAATATATAATCTTTCATCTTGCAATTCCATTTTTTGCTCTTGTTCTTTATTCCTATCCATTATCTGTTTAACTTCATCCTTAATTTCTTCAACACTTTTAACCCCTTCCTCAATCATTTTAATCTTAGATTCCATCTTTTCAAATTTTGATTCTATATTTTTAGTGAAATTGGCCATCAAATCTTTCATTCCTTTTAGACCTTGTAACACCTCCTTAGAATCTTGTCTTCTTGCCTCCTCATTTTTTTGAAAACTTTTCTCTAAACTATCCATTCTTTCATTAATCTTGCCCAAAGTATCCATTGTTTCCGCAAACATATCAGTATCTTTCTCCACCTTCCCTTTAACCTTCCCTCCCCGGCCTTTCCCCTTGTCTGTATCCATCTCCTTATCTAACTCCTCCTCCATTCGAGTTAACCTTTTGTATAATCTATCTGATGATGTCTCTCTTGGCTCTCTTTTCCAAAATGCTTTTTGAGCTTTGGGGCAACAATGGCGACTCATTCACTGGTTTCCGCCTGTCTTTATACTCAATGTTTACTCCTTCTTTGGAAATTTACTAATTTAACTTATACCCCACTAAATCAATACCCTTCTGTTATCCTATTCATAATCTGAGAAACAGATATTTATGGTTACCCTAAATATTATTGAAGTGTCTCTTACTACAATCTAAATAATCTTAATGACCAGCAATTCCTTCTCAAGGCAAGATATATAATGATATCAATTGCTTTGTAATTCCCTGTATGACCACCAAACCTTAACACATTTGAGAGATTTCTTATTGCAAATTCACCACCACAAATTAAACTGAAATTTAAGAATTTTCAAACCCAAAACCAATTTGTAGTATTGCCCCTCCCCCTTTTCCTAACTACTCCTTACAATGTCTTTAATCTATCTTCATACTCTTCATGCTCTTCTCAGTCTGACCGCTGATTTTTTCATAGTTCAAACAGTAACAAACTCCACCACTTCCAAAATTTCAATTGTTCAAATCAAATCTCTTTAAACTCCTTGATTGTTTAAACATTTAATCATCTTCGGCACCCCTTCTTCACCTCTTCTTCCACCTTTTCTTTTACCGCTACAAATCTTCCAAACACTGTATCACCCGACCGTGACTCTATAAATCTGTAACTTTGTATCTCTGTGGCTTGTACACTTTTCCGGACACACCTCTCAGCTGATGATGACCCTCCGCATCTCCGCGTCTCCTAGTGTCTTCACCTTTCCACTACACGTCACACTCCCCACTGGCTATTGCAACCCACTCCAAAATCAGCAGTCCTTACCAAAGTCAACAGCTTCTACCATTAACAGAAGGTTCAATTTCAGAGTTTGAGCTCACTTGCCGGCAGTACTCCTTTGAAATTTGGGTAATAAACACTTTTAATGCCACCCCTCCTTTCTTCTCTTCTCTCGTTTTGGAGCTCTCTTTCAACCACGCCTCTACAAAGTTTTTATACTTTTCCAACCTTTTTAAAGCTCTGCTTCTGTGAATTATCGATGTACCGCATCTCCTAGCACATTTGAAACTGGGTGTCTCAAGCAAAAAAAGGACAGCCTGTTCCCCGATGGAATCATCCTCCCCCCGTCCAACTCTCCTTCTGCAATTACTTAGCCAGACTACAACAAAATGTTTGGACTCGGCTTGACTGGTTCCCCTCTGTTTCACCTTCGGTCTGAGTGCGGCACCACTTGTTCGACCCATCCTCCCATTCAAATCTGCATTTGTCTTCTCGTGGCATACAGCGTACAGCTGAGAGTGTTTCGTTCTTTCTACTCCCGATAGTCCTTGTTATCTCGTATCACCCTTTCTTTTTTTCTTCTCGCATCTATTCTTTATGGAGGTTTGATACATATTTAATCAAGAATAAGAAGATATTAAACAAGTTAAAATCAAAATGGCAAGAAGACTGGATGTTAAATGATACAGGAGAGGTAGAGATGCACACACTCTGGGATGCAATGAAAGCAGTGTTTCGTGGGGATTGCATTAAAGAAATAATAATGTTGAATAAGCAAAAGAAGTTAAAAATGCAGAATATAGAAAAAGAGATAAAACATTTAGAAATAGAACATGCTAAGGGTCAGAAGGAAGAAGAGACTAGTGAAATTGAGAAGTGAGCTTTTAGGACAGGATATGGAGAAAGTTAAAAGGGAACTGATTTATTTGAACAGAGATAATTTCGAATTTAGTAATAAAAGTCTTAAAAGACTTTCAAAAGTGAGGAGGGAAATAAAGGTATTAGTAGATGATAAGGGTAATCGTATGGTAAAAACGGAGGAGAAATTGAGAATAGTAGAACAATTCTTTAGCGAGTTATACACAGGAAAACCTATAGACATGGAGGAATTGAAAAGGCAGTTGGAAATAGAGACAATGTTTAAAATACAGGAGGATCGTAAACAAATAATGGAGGAAAGAGTTACCGAGAAAGAAATAAAGGAGGCTATAATGAAGCTTAAACTAGGGAAATCTCCGGGTGAAGACTGGTATACGACTGACTTTTATAAGGCCTTTCAAGAAATAATTACCCCAAAGATATGCATTTTATATAATTCAATATTAGATGGAGGAAGGGTCCCAGATTCCTGGAATAAATCAATAATTGTATTAATCCCAAAGCCAAACAAGGATCCAGAAACAATTGATCATTATAGGCCGATCTCGCTCCTAAATCAGGACACCAAATTATTTGCAGCCGTGATGGCGAATAGCGAAAAGGGAAAGAACCAAACTATATATTCTCTCACTTGATCTATTCAAGGCATTTGACTCAATACAGTGGCAAACATTACAAACTATAGTGCAGAGAATGGGCTTTGGAGATAAATTTTTACATGTATTCAATCAATTATATAGCAAATCACAAACAGTTATAAAAGTAAATGATGGATTCAGTAAAAAGATTGAGATTACGGCAGGAACAAGACTAGGGTGTCCATTGTCCCTGTTATTATTTGTCTTATCTATGGAACTTTTAGCTAATGTTATCAGAAGGGATAAGACATTCAGGGTTTAAATGGCCAAAAAAAATAGTATGTACGCCGATGACACGTTACTTGTATTAAAAAATGCTAAAAACACAATTGGTAAAGTTCAAGAACATCTATACAGGTTTTGAAAAAATAACTGGCCTAAGAATTAATTGGAAAAAGACTGAAGCGATAGCTTGTAATTATAATGAAAAGGACAAGGAAGAGATTAAAAAACGTTATAAAATAGACATAAAGTAAAGTTTGAAGTATTTGGGCATATATATAACAGAGAATATTAAGGAGCTCCATAAGTTAAACATAGACAAACTAAGGCAAGATTTAAAATCAAATATAGCTAAACTTAATAACTTAAAGGTGTCCTGGTTTGCTAGAGTGAGTCTGGGGCAAATGAAAATTTTACCAAAATTAAATTTTGTTATAGGTAACCTTCCTCTTAAGATAAGTAATAAGCAACTAAAGGAATGGCAAAAAATGTTAAACAAGTTTTGTAACGGAGGAAGGAAACCAAGGATAATGAAATTGTTATGGTACCAAAGTCAGGAGGACGGTGGGCTGGGTATCCCCAATATAACAAAATATTACAAAGCATTTCAATTAAACAGAATTGTAACTTTATTAGCACAGAATAAGGATGAATTAGAAGATATAAATCAGATTGAATATAAAAAATATAATGGCAGTTTATTCTTAGAAATGCATGTTAAGAAAAAACAATTAAAGACTAAGACACTAAGAGAATTGTATCAATTTTGGAAGGGAATAAAAGAAGAACTAGTTATAAGAGATTCTCCAATATTAGAAGTGACGGATTTTGCAGATTGTCCATTAAATGAGATGAAGGATATGAAACAGAAATTAAAGTTGAACAACTTAATACAAATTAATGAGTGGATTTCAAAGGGGTCTACATCCCAAAAGAGGGAAGAAATTTATCAAAAGTTAGATTTAAATTGGTTTCAAAAAATTCGGCTTGAAAAATGGGATAGCAAAATAAGAAAGAAGGGACAGAAAATTAGAGAGGTATCAAAGTTTGAAGAATTGATATACAGTATAAGAAAGGGGATTGTGGTTAAGAGTGGATTGGTAAGTAAATTATATAAAATAATAAACAAAAAGGAACATCCACAAAGATTAATAAGGAACGGATGGGAAGAAGAATTAAATATAAAGATGAGTGAACAGGCATGGAAATGAAGATGGAACCAAAGAACAATGAATCAGCTATCAATAAGGGAAAGGGAACACAACTTTAAATTAATTTTGGAAGTGGTATTTGACCCCGGTTATTTTACAACATATGGATAAAGCAAGATCAAATAAGTGCTGGAGATGCAATAGAGATTTAGGTACCTATGTTCACATGTAGTGGGACTGTGAATATACACAGACCAATTGGAAGATGGTGGAACAGGAAATAAATAACATCTTTAATAAAAACATAGTATTGAACCCTAAAATTGCTCTGCTGGGACAGTTAGAAGATATAAATATTGATAATAATGAAAAGGAGTTGCTATCCATTCTGCTCACCGCAACAAGGCAGATAATTGCTTTGGAATGGAAGAATAAAATAAATATATGCAGAGAAAGATGGGTTAAACAAATATTGCAGTTGGCGTTAAATGACAAACTAACATCAGAAATGAAAGTAGAAAGAGGAGAGGTTAAGAGTAACCTTTTCTGGAAAATTTGGAGACCATGGGTAGTGTATGGTATGTCAAGTAAAGATGGAATAAAACCTGTACAAGAAAAATATGAAATTTGGGCGGATTTATAAATAATAATTGAGTGACAAGGGTAGTTATTTTTTATTTTGAATAGGGTTGGGAGTGGGATGTTGGGTGGTGGGGGTGTTATGTTGTATGTATTGTATGTAATGTTATTTTGTTGGAGGTATGTATTGTAAAGTAATTAATAAAATTTATTTTTTAAAAAAACATTTTGGAAAGAATGCCAGGAAGTAAATGAATAATGTATCTTGCAGAGGCACAGGAAGCCAAGTTCACATGCCTGATCAAACATTATTTGACCAAAAGGTAGAATATGCAAACAGACAATATGCAATCATTGGATGACATGGATGAATTAATAAGACTTTTAGTGGCTTTCACTAATGGGATAGCACTTCCATTACCATTTAGTTATACTCTTTTCTTCCCTCTCTCCCTCCCCATCTGAAGAAATCATGAGCTAGTTAAATTTCTGAGGTAATGTCTGGGTTGATTAGACACTGTCCTGATCAGTTTGAAATTCAGGTGGCACTGCTTACCCAAATGCTTCTTCTAGAAAATGAGGTCACTAAGAGTGTGTTTTAGTAATGGTAAAATAAATTTAGGTAATATAAATTTAGGAAGGTAAAATAAATATATAGTATCCTGTAAAAAACAGGTTATGTTCAATTGTTAAAAACTTGGTTAAAAGGGTGGTCCTTGTCTCTTTCTGAAGGAAAATGGGCATGGGGTGCAACTTGCCACCCATTTTGGAATATTAAAACAGATACTGAAGGATTCCTCTCTCACATCCTCATCAAATATTTCTGTGAAGTTGGTGGAGCTAAGAGCAGGACCTTCCCCAAAGATCTTAAATCATGCACCAGCTCATCAAAGGACATCCAATCCTTCAAAGCCTGAACCCAAGCTGAAAATCAACTGTTTCTCTTCAACAATAGCCAAGTGATAGGAGAAATACCTGCAACCTAACAAAAAAGGTGTTTTAGGACCACAATATTCATATCACTCTTTCTGCTTAGAAGTACCGTATTTTTGGACCATGGGGAAAAGGATATTTTACAACAGCCAGCTGGCGGAAGACTACTACTGCCGCATCTCAGCTGTTCAGCTGTTCATGGCAGGGGAAAAAACATATGAAAAATAAGTGGCCACTAGAGGGCGAAAATCACAATTTCCCATTTAAATGCATTGGAAATAAATTTCTTGTATTCAAAAGTTTTCTGTTTGTATGTTCCCAATGCGTTTAAGTGGGAAACCAAGCCTGTGCTTCAAAAGAAAGGGTTTCACTTACCTTGACACCTTTGTCTCTATTCCATGTGGACAAAATGGAGGGGGAAAACATGCTTCCTGGTTGAAAGGAGAGCAAGAGGCTAGGCTAGAGTATCACTTCCTTCCTCAGTGCAATTGGCCTGCCTGCCCATTTCCCCTGCAGTGCCACCACTGGTTGCTGGTGCAAAATATAGTATTTAATTTGTTTTGTTTTCCTGCTCTGAAAACTGGGTGTGTCTTATGGTCAGGTGCATCTTATGGTTCAAAAAATATTGTATCTACTTACAGACAGCTAGTTTTTCATTGTACTAGCTAACACATAGCAAAACTGCTCTTTTCATACAACCTCATGAGCAATGACTTCATTGTTTTTGAAATAGAATTAATAGTCTCTGTTACAGTTATAGTTACAAGTCATGTCTCACCAAATAGTAGGAAAGGAATGTCAGATGGTTCAAGTGCCAACTCATGCTCTTGTTTCAGGCTGTATGTTGGGTATTAAGACAATCATAAGGTAGACGGGTGAGGACTGCATTTCATACAAAGGGCTAGTGCATTATATAGAGCATATGTATTTTTATTTCATTATACCATTTCCTTGGAGGGCATCCTGGAATTACAAAAGACACTATTGATCTTTATTTTTAATCAAAAGTAACTTCTCAATTTCTGCTGAGAAATTTCTTTCTCATAATTCATGTTCATGATTCTAAAACTACTTACCCAGATAAATTTATGTCTTCCCTTCTCAGCCAGATGGATTAACCCTCTCAAAGTACTACCTTCACTCCTGAGAAATCTCTCATTATTTTCTAACCATTATGGGACAGTTACAATTTTCTCACAAAGATTTGGCTAGCACAGCATGGCTGTTGACCGTTAAGTGGTACTGTGGGTCATTACTAAGCAATTTGCCGGACAAAAGTATATGCCCAACCTGGCACAGCCTGGCCAGAAATCCTGTTAGATAGAAACCAAAATGGCAGGGTTAAACACTGAAATCTGCTCAACAAGAATATGGATCTAGCTAGGAGTCTTTCTTTCCTGTGAGGAAAGTGAATGCATGCTTTGTAAGAATACATTCGTAAACAACCCTTCCTTCAAGGCACTAAAAGCTTCAGTATAGAAGAACTCTTAGGAACAATAGGCTGAAAGTGGATAGCTTTGCTAAGTTCACTGATAAAATTGTCATAACAGAGCAAGCAGTTGATCCTAGGTCATCCTACTCAGATCCAGCAGTTTAACTGCTACAATATAATGGCTCTCATTTCATACTGTTTCTCATTTCTCTGTTCTTATATCACTTATATCACTTGCTCTGTCCCCCATTCCTGGGGTAAACTGTAGTCTAAACCCTCATGAGAAGAGAAGACTGAGGGGGGGGGATGTCCATCTTCTCTAGTCTAAACATACCCAACTCCATCAACCATTCCCTTTGGGATTTGCTTTTCAGACTTTTTATCATCCTGATCTCTCTCTCTCTCTCTCTCTCTCTCTCTCTCACACACACACACACACACACCGGACATGTTGCTTAAAGTATTGTATTTTGTATTGCCATCTCTGAGGCAGCTAAGGTCGTAAGAACAGCCTTACTGGAACAGGCCACAGCCCATCCAGTCCAGCATTCTGTGTCACACAGTGACACACCATACATGTGTCACACCATACATCCTTCTGGATGTATGGTGACCAGGTCCAAACCATCAAAACCCTTCATTCGGGTTCTAAAGACAACAGGAAATCTACTGAGAGGGAACAGCTTATATTACACATGAACAACAAATTGACTCCAAAAATTAAACAATAAACATGAAAGAAAGGGAAAGACATACCAATATTGCTGTTTGAAGCCCTGTGTGGAGAATAAAAAGAATTTCTTAATAGTGAATGTGGGAAGAAGTGCCAATTTAACAAACATTAAAAAGCAGCAGCTCTTAGCCAAATTAGCAAAGAGCAAGAAAATGCTGAGTTTTTGCATGAATTTTGGATCACTTTTAAAATTAGCCACAAATTGCTCTCTCTGCTGTGTTGCATAATTGTGATACTTTAATAAATTGATGTTCTTAATACTTGCTCAGTATTTACTTAACATCCAATCACTATTTTATTAGCTCTAAATGAAGTGCCACATGGAGTAGAGCACTTAATATAAAGTGCTGATCATAACTAATGGTTACTGAAAGCAAACAAAGCTTGTCTTTGGTGTAGATTGGATATCTTAGCCACATTATCTGGTGTTCGTATCAGCTTTGAATGTGAAACTCTTTATATTACCATATGTTTGTAGCTTTCATACTAGTCCTAGCAGATTTTCGAGAAATCTAAAGCTCTAACTATTTTGTAATTACTATAACATTGTTACAGATATTTAAGAGATACTGCTTACTTGGATTTTGTTCACTTCAGGAGTTGGCTGGAGCCCCATTGCTGGAATAAACGCTAAGTGTTAGGCAGCGGTTAACTAACTTGACAACCCTGAGGACTAACGGCTTGGGTGCTGAAGTCCACAGGGAAGGGTGATGGTCCCCAAGTGGATTAAAGCCCACTTGAATCCATCTTGATGGAGGGTAGCAGCTTCATCAATACTGGCCTGGGGCCTATGAGGATTTTGTGTGCCAAAATGGCTCAGAACCAGAAAGTGACTCACAGAACTGGATCAGTGGTACAAGTATCATGTTGCGATGCAGAAGGCAGATTAACAGCCAATCTTACCCTATAAGAAATGGATGTGGCCGTGCGTGTGCGGAATGCGTTTCCACACCTGTCCAGCCTATCCCATAATGCACCGTTCACACTTACCTTACTTCCCTGACATCATCGCCACAAGGGTCCGGAGAACTAGAGTGGGTCCAGTGCCCCACAAACACCGACAAAAAACCTCCAAGTCCCAGCATCCTCCGTGGCACACCGCAGCCAATCAGACAGGACGGCCCAAGCATGGAGGAGATGGGACAGCTAGGACGTGAATGCTCCAGCCAACAGCTGCTTTGCACGTGTGTGGGCCGGACAAGGCGGCACTGTAGGTACTGCCTCTGCCCTGCAGCCAGTGATCTGCCAGGGAGATGGCAGAGGAGCAGCCTTCGCAACACTCCCTCCAAAAGCCAATGGCCAAGCCGCCGGCACCCGCGGCCGGTCCAGTGTTGACTCCACTTGCCTGTAACCGTGCTGCTGCCTTCTCTGCACCTCCCCCTCCCCCCTGTAGCAGCACCCGCCACAGTAGCCACCTCAAACAGGCAAAAGGAGTGCACCTATGGACCCTGTGCTCCGCAGAAAACTAGTCGGGAACAGTTGAGGCAGCAATGGCAGTAGGTGAGTCTGCAGCGGGCACGACACAGACGAGATGGAGATCAGGCCGCAATGCAACCTACTCAAAACCATGCAGGCTGATGGGGCTGTGCAGTCGGCCCCAGCATTCCAGAGAGGGCACCGTGAAGGCTGCACCTCCACCCTCGTGGTCTCACCCGCCACTGTAACTGCATTGCACAGCCAAAGGGAGTACGGCTGCCGGCCCAGGCCTCCAGAAAAGGCCAGGCTAGCCTGTCATCTCCAGACACAAGCTTAACCACCCACCATAACCACCGCCACAAAAGGAACTTCAACAAAACCCACCCAACACCCACCCCACCCACAAAAAACAAGCAAAATCACAAAAAAACCACAAGTATAAACAGAATCCAGGAGAAAAAATGGTCCAGGAGCCTGAAATAACCAAGTACACAACAAAAGTAAAACAACCATTATGTGCCCGAGAACAACATGAGACTCAAAATGGGGGGGGGGAGGAATGAAAGGAGGGGGTGAATGTAAGAACTAACTCTACACTCAAACATTAAACTCAAAGTCCTGAAGATCAATTCACAAAGAAACTCTCAACTTGCCACCATGAGATGAAGAGCTAATGACCAAGGGACCAACAAAACTGATAACAACTGAAGAGAGGTCACAACCTCAACACGATAGCCGCACCTTCAGGCAGGAGAACTGCACAGCAGGTGATTAAAAAACACCAATAAATTTAGAAAAATATACAGGAAATAAAAAAACACTGTCATCAAATAAGGGCAGGGAGACACAATAAAACAAGGTAAACTATCACATAAAACAACAATACTTACAAAAAACACAAAACGCAACACAACACAAACAAAAACATCACAGAACAAATGTGCGTACACACATAGTTAATAAAAAAGTGCATGACGTAAAAGAAACTCGGGGTATCAATGAAAAAATTGGGGACACCTTACCAAAGCAAATTTTAAAAATACCCAGGCTGAGAGAGAGAGAGAGAGACTCCCCAAGACACGGATTGAGCCCCCCCAAAAAAAACCGTCCACTTCTTCCTTTGCCCTCAACTTTCCCCAGCAACAAGACTTTCACCCATTTAGTCATCTCTTCCCATTTAAGCCACACAAACCCCAAATCACCCCACCAACAACACAAAATCAATACCCCCGGCAAGGCCAGGCAATCAGCTAGTACATAATATTCTCAGGACAGTCTTCATGACTAATCGCCGTGAGGATCGTCAATATTCAGATTCTGATATGGCAGAAGAAGAAGAAGATAGGTGACTGGCACATCTTAACACTCTTGTAGTTATCCAAATCTATAGCCCTACCACAGAGAGAGGAACAACTGTATCCTAAGATGTGTGGACACTTTAATGGCAGCAACAATTTGGACTACAATTCCTATCAACCTTCAGCAACTCATTAACATCATATCCACTCTGAAACATCTGTGAAGTCATGTAAAACAAGCTTCGAAAACATGTTTTCAGCTTTGAGCTTTATTGTAGCAATGTATAAGTATTTATTTGATGAACCTCTGTATTAGCTATCTTCTTTAATAGCAAAGATCCAAAAGAATTAAGATTACATTTTGTATTGATAAAAAAGCTTAGTATTGTGCAACTGAATTCTGATTCCTATCTTCAAAATGTACTGTATATATAAACTGTTCATTTCAAAGAAAATTAAATAAGTTATTGAAATTCCACTTGAAACGAAAAGATACAGGGCATGAAATCTACTGGAAAATTGCAGTAAAGAAATCTATAGTTGGTATTTAACAAGTCCAAACTATAGATAGAGTACTGTATATCCTCCTTGCTTCCAGAAATACCATCCAGAAATATATATTAAAAACAGTGACACTAAAACATCTTTAAAATCTAAAGAGTTAAAACTAATTCATTAAACTGTTTATTTGCCATTAAAATGTGTCTCTAAACACATAAAAGTCATTAAAGAAGAGGTAAGGCAGACTTTTTTTGGAACTGAGGTATTGTCCCTATGTAGCTATGTAAGAAGACCCTAGTCTAGTCATCTTCTTCCTAGACAGAGAAGAAAAAGAAGTCTGAGACTGGAGAGCCCTTTGAAAGAAGGATTAGTAAAGGTAAAGGTCACCCTTTCTCAAAAGCCAGTTGTATCCAACACTAGGGTTCAGTGATCATCTCTGTTTCATAGCCAAAGAGCCAGTGCTGTCTGCTTCTGCAGACATTTCCGTGGTCATGTGGCAGGCACAGAACACTGTTTACCTTCCCACCAAAGTGGACCCTATTTATCTGCTAGATTTCAAAATCAAAATGGCCTCTTAGGTGCAGTTCTTTAAAAAGTTTGAATAACTTACTGTATTGCTTGGCCCAGAGATGAATAAAAAAAAATGTGCTGCAAAAGCAGGTTGTACTGTGCTTTCGTAGAAAAGTCAAATATTATGATGTTTTTCTTTGATTATGAGGGATATTTGAGGGATATTATTTGCCTACGATAACAAAACTGTAATGAAATAAATTGTGCATTGTCAAAAATATATATTTTTTTAAAAAATTAAAACACCGAGCAGCTTTTCAATAGATAGTTTTGAAAGTCTGAAACTTGAAAGGTTCTCTTTAAAAATACATACACCCCATGTATCTTCATCTCTTCTCTGCTGAACATCTGCCTTTATTCTCCTTATCACCAAATCCTCAATGTTCAAGAAACATACTCATTTTATATAAAAAGAAATCCCATTATGTATCTGTGCTGTTAAGGCCAAGGGTCAAGATGCCTTGCTAATGTTGTGCGGAAAAGGAGATTGGTTTTGTGGGGTGCTTTTTATTGGGCTGTTATTTCCTATTGTTGGTTACAGCCTTTAAACAAGAGAAAAATGCTAGTTTCTCCAGCTGGCACCCTTTTATTTAGTGAAAGGAACACAGTCTGTGTTCAGTAAATAGCATTTTAGATGGCTTAAGGAAAGCTTTACAAAGGGAAGAAATGTTCTTTCAAAATATCTCAAATGGCAACATTTCTGATCACTACTTTGAAATCTAGACTCTGTGATCTGTTAAATTTGGTTTGAGATCAAAATAGTTTCAATAGCATGGTAGGGGAATCCTACCCTATAAAGGGAGCTCCAATCAATGTAAGTGGCAGCAGAGAGTCATTAAGAATAGCAAGTAGAGTATTTTAATAGTATATTTAGAGAGGTCTTAAGTGCTGATGAGCCACTTCAGCCTGAGAAACTGCAAAGCATTGCTGATGAGGCTGGCACAAACATTACACTTTCTTCACCCGTGAAGTGTTTTGTGCCAAAACCACAACCTACTCCAATTTTTGAACTATTGACATTGTCATAGCACCAATGGCAGTGAGGATCATACCTGTCAACCGTGGCTCGGGACAATCCAGGACCTGCGCACAACATTTCTGTTGACGCTTGCGTAGAACCCTTTTACGCTTGTGTAGCCTTCTATGCAAGTGTAGAAGAGTTTTACGCAAGCATAAAAGGGTTCTACGCAAGCGTGAAAGCCTTCTATGCATGCGAAGAACGCGACATGCACAGTACCTCTTTTCCCCCGCTGCCAATTCCGGGGTTTTGGCTGCTGCAGGTGGGAAATGGCGCAAATTGGTGCCATAAATTGGGTAATCCCGGCCAATCCGGGAAGGTTGACAGGTAGGGTGAGGATATGTGTGCATTCTTGTTATTATTTTTCTTCTGTGGTGTGGTGAGGCGACTTGAACAACTTTAATAGGCAGAACAAATTTATAGTACAGACCTCTCTCCCTCCCGCTGCCTCTCTCTTATGGTTGCATTATACTTGATGGGTGGGGCATTATTGTTTGGAAACTGCATGAATTACAGAGAGCTGGAATCAATTGTTCACCCTACCTTACACAACTTAACAAGACACATCTCTTTAAAATACACAGTTGTGACAGTAGGATTTAACCCAGAAATCTTGTTAGGAGTTTGCTTAATTGGTTAAAATGTTATGTTGTTTTAATTTTCATCACTTGTATACTATTCATTGCACATCTCCAGGTATTGGGTAGTGGTGTTCTAGATATATAGTTTTTACTATTATATGCAGCAAAAGAACAACTATTTTCGACTTGTCCTTGCAGCTCCTTTTTATTTTTATTTTTTCCATTTGATCTCTGATAGCTTTGGTGTTAATGGAGATTCAGGTGAATAAGACTGAAATTCATACCAAAAAAGTTTAACAGCTCTCTTAACATTAAAAAACATTAAAAAAACATTAAAAAAAACCACCTCTACAATCTAGAAGAAATTAAAGGGAGTTTGTGTGTTTGAATTGAGAAGCCCAGAAAAATAAGGAAAGCAATGGAAGACTCTCCTACACCTGTCAGCAGACATTAAACCTACTTATTTTATTACATTTATCTCTTATCTTTCCTTTATGTCTAGATAGCATAAATTACTCCTAATACTCTTTAAACTCTCAACAACTTGTGTGGTAGATCAGGATGAGATCAGTACAGCCGGCTGCCTAAATGGAAGAGGGATTTTGCTCCCCTTCTCCATTGGTAGAGAGCAGGCTGGGGATGCTCACTGATTTGGGGAGAGGCAGGGTGATAGGCCAGTTTATAGACCTGGCCTGCCCTTTCTCAGGCCTCTTTACAATGGCTTTCCTACTTTCCCAATGTAGCCAAAGTATTTGAGTTGCCTTATTTATTTTTATTTTATTTGTTCAATTTCTACCCCACCCAATCAGCCAAGGCCGACTCAGGATGGCTAACAAACACAGGATAAAACAGCAAATAAAACAATTAACTCCCCCCCCCATAAAAAAGGGGTGCTGGAACCAAAGGTTATGGGGCTGGATAGGAATTTTTCAGCCCATCATCTGGACTGGCATATTTTAAGTTGGGTAGTTTTTCTCCTATCACATTCTGGCTCTTGGGAACTTTTGTGGCTTAGGGTGCAGTCATGTAAAGTCAAATTTATATGGGTAGTGCTGGGTTAGGGTGGTAGTGGTGCATTATTGCACAAGGTAAAACATGGGTCCCTGGCATGTTTCGGTGAATCAACTGGGGATTTAGGTGACACAGTAAGGCATCTCCACAGAACGTTCAACATCTGTTCATGCAAATAGAGTAGGAAATGCCTGTGGTGATAACTCTCCAACTTAGCAGGCCTGGGTAGTAATTGTTGAAGGTGTAGTACTGCCAGGGAGCAAAGAATTCACCTGTCAAGTCTGTCTCCTGCTTTTGTTTCAGAATTAGCACTAATAGCCCCTCCGTGGGTAGGGGATTTAAATTGATTAACAAATGTGACCCAATGCCTTTTACCACAAATATGTGTCCTATCTCTTTATTTAAAAGGTAGGGGGTAAACAGACATAAGGTCACCCAGTGAGTTTCAAGGTTGAGAGGGAACTTGAATATGGGATTAAAATTGCTAGGAGAAACATCAACAATCTGAGATATGCAGACGATACCACCCTAATGGCAGAAAGTGAGGAAGACCTAAAGAATCTCTTGATTGGGCTGAAGGAGGAGAGTGCAAAAGCTGGCTTGAGACTCAATATCAAGAAAACCAAGATAATAGCAACAGGCCCAACCAGTTCCTGGAAAATAGATGGGGAAGAGGTAGAAGCAGTGACAGATTTTACTTTCTTAGGATCAAAGATCACTGCAGATGGGGACTGTAGCCATGAAATAAAAAGGCGACTGATTCTTGGGAGACAAGCTATGAGAAACCTGGGGAACATAGTAAAAAGCAGAGACATCACATTGCAGACAAAAATTAGAATAGTCAAAGCAATGGTATTCCCAGTAATGATGTATGGATGCGAGAGCTGGACAATTAGGAAGGCTGAACGCAGAAGAATAGATGCCTTTGAAATGTGGTGTTGGAGGAGGGTTTTGAGAGTCCCCTGGACAGCGAGGAGAACAAATAGATCAATCTTAGAAGAAATTAACCCTGACTGCTCATTGGAAGGTCAAATAGTAAAGATGAAGCTAAAGTACTTTGGACATTCACTTGAGAAGGCATTGATGTTGGGAAAGGTGGAGGGCAAAAGAAGAAGGGGGAGGCCAAAGATGAGATGGCTAGATGGTATTGTAGACACAATGGGCACAGAGCTGATAGGGCTGAGGAGAATGGTGGAGGACAGAGGCGCCTGGAGGAAAATGGTCCATGGGGTTGCAAAGGGTCGGAGTCGACTGTGCGACTGAACAACAACAACAAAAACCCAGCTCTGAAACTGTTAAATGTGCTACAGTGAAGGAAAGGTGTGGAAGAGTTCCACATTGCTTCCAGTAAATGCCAAAGTTCAAGTTTCAATGGTCTCTAAACTGAAGGGACAATCCAAGGCTAAGGAACATTGCCAGGTAGCATTTTTCTTCTTGTGCTGCCACTGTGTTTCGTTCAAGTGAGATGGACAACATGATCAAAAAACCCTTGGCAGATTAGAGTGATTCTAAGTGAGCTTGGGGTGAAAAACAGTCTGTTAGCTAAATTGACCCTGATGTCTTTGTCACCTATAGAGTACAAATGGTCACAGAGCTGATTAATTCCAAACAGCATTCTGTGAAGCATGAATGAGTTCCACATGCTGTTGCGCCACAGAAAAGCTGCAGGAAAACCGAGCAATAAAGCAACAGCCACCCAGACATAAATGAAGTGTCCATGTTGTCACAGCAAGCTTCATAAGATTATCACTGTATAGTGTAAAAGGCTGTAGATGGCAGTGTGGCCCAACCATCTCGCGATAGCTAAATCTTGGAGCAGTCAGAAATGTATTAGCGAAGCCTGTGTCATTGCTTAGGCACAGATCATGTATACAAGGAGTGTTCCACAAAGAAACAAGGAAAGTCAACTCCAGCATTGGGTGTCTTCAATGGGCTCTGGGATACACCTCTTTTCTTTTCTTCTTCCTTGGAAACTCATTTTTCTTCCCTTCCATTACATAATATAAAAAACAATAAATATAATCTTTGAAAGCATAGTCTCATCTTCTGCTATTACTTCTGTATTATCTTGGTTGTTTCACATGATTTTTTTAAAATCCAGAAATAATTCAACTTTACATACTTACATTCTCCCCTGTTGACTCCATGGATGTTACTCAATATGAAAAAGAAAAATTAGAACATGTTTCTCCTGGAACCAAAGATGATAAACAGAACTACTCTTTCATATTTCTGAAATATTGTTAGGCCACACGTGTGCATTATTTCTTACCCAAGATTTTCCTTAATTTAAAAATGAGATTATAATCAGACCAAAAAAAGTCCATTTTGTTTAGCATCCAGTTTTCTTAGGTCTGGGCCAGATCTTTGAAAAGTTACTTCTATGGATTATATGCTCATTGATTACTTATTCAGCCTAAAGTAAAAAGTTACTTTTAGGGCCACCGTTTTCAGAATACTCATACCATTCCTCTGGGAAAGAGAAGTGTTTGGAAAAGTTACTTGAAAAGTCACCTATCAGAATCTCTCATCCATAATTATGGATACCTAAGGACAACCTCCGGATTGGAGAGATAGGCAGGATATCTGACAATGCCATTTTCAGGGAATCCTAAGCATGTGAAGGCATCTGCTTGGGAATACCCAGAAGCAAATGGTGAGCCACTGTGTGAGACAGAATGCTGGACTGGATGGGCTGTGGCCTGTTCCATCAAGGCTGTTCTTATGTTCTTATGGCATAGCCACTGGCCATGCTGGTTAGAGGAGTCCAGGGAGAGCTAGGGTAGCCATTTTTCCATGGCAAACAAGAAACACTAAAAAGAACGAAATGTTTCATAAGAAAAGAACATTTTTGACATTACATTTGTATATGCAAATTCAAACTAGCTGGCTGAATAGTTCAGTGAGTTAAGTATCTGGCTTCAGAGGCAAAGTATAGGAGTAAAGGCAAAACAAAGGGGCAGGCTAGGTGATACAGGATGCTTAACACCACAGAGGGGAGGAAGGGGAGGGACAGGAAAGGGGGAGGGGAAATGCAATGTTGCAAGGAGCAATACTGCATAGGGACATGGAATGTGAGATCAATGAACCAAGGTAAACTGGAAGTGGTAAAAAATGAGATGGAAAGAATAAGCATTGATATCTTAGGCATCAGTGAGCTCAAATGGACAGGGATGGGGGAATTCAGCTCTGGAAACCATCATATCTACTACTGTGGGCAAGAAAATCTTAGAAGAAATGGAGTAGCCATAATTGTCAATAAAAGAGTGAGAAAAGCAGTAATGGGATACAACCTTAAAAATGACAGAATGATGTCAGTCAGAATTCAAGGCAAACCTTTCAATGTCACTGTGATCCAAATATACGCACCAACCACTGGTGCAGATGAAGCCACAATGGACCAGTTCTATGAGGACTTACAACACCTCATAGAACAGACACCAAGAAATGATGTCCAAATTATATTAGGAGACTGGAATGCCAAAGTAGGAAATCAAAAAGTGGAGGGAATAACAGGCAAATTTGGTCTTGGAGTACAGAATGAAGCAGGGCAAAGATTGATAGAGTTCTGCCAAGAGAACGCACTGGTCATAGCAAACACTCTCTTCCAGCAACACAAGAGGCGACTTTACACATGGACATCACCAGATGGCCAACACCGAAACCAGATTGACTACATACTCTGCAGCCAAAGATGGAGAACCTCCATACAGTCAGCAAAAACAAGACCTGGAGCAGACTGTGGCTCAGATCACAACCTACTGATCGCAAAATTCAGGCTTAGACTAAAGAAAATAGGGAAAACACGGAGACCAGAAAGATATCACCTAGACAGCATCCCTAAAGAATACACGGTGGAGGTGATGAACAGATTTAATGGCTTAGACTCGGTAGACAGAGTACCAGAAGAATTATGGACGGAGATGAGGGACATCATGCAGGAAGCAGCAAAGAAAACCATACCAAAAGAAAAGAAGAGTAAGAAAGCAAAGTGGTTGTCTGATGAGGCTCTTAAAATAGCAGAGGAAAGAAGAAACGCCAAAGTCAAAGGAGAAAGGAAAAACTACAATCATTTGAACACAGAATTTCAAAGAAAAGCAAGGAGAGATAAGGAAAACTACCTAAAAGAACAGTGCAGAGAAATGGAGGAAAACAACAAAAGAGGCAGAACCAGAGATCTTTTCAAAATAATCGGCGAAATCAAGGGAACATTTAAAGCAAAAATGACCATGATAAGGGACAAAGACGGAAAGGAGCTAGCTGATGCAGAAGAAATTAAGAAAAGATGGAAAGAGTACACAGAGGAACTTTACAAAAAGGACCTCAACACTCCTGTTAATCACAATGATGAAGAAATTGAACTTGAGCCAGACATCCTGGAGAGCGAAGTCATAAAGGCCCTAAAGAGCACTGCAAACAACAAAGCTAGTGGAGATGATGGTATCCCAGTTGAATTTTTCAAAGCGCTAAAAGATGACGGCGTCAAATTACTGCATTCAATATGCCAGCAGATTTGGAAAACAAAACAGTGGCCACAGGATTGGAAAAGATCAGTATATGTTCCAATCCCAAAAAAGGGCAATGCCAAAGAATGTTCAAATTATCGAACAATCGCGCTCATCCCACACGCCAGCAAGGTGATGCTCAAGATAATACAGGATAGACTTCAGCAACATGTGGAGAGAGAATTACCAGAGGTGCAGGCTGGTTTCAGAAGAGGCAGGGGGACTAGAGACCACATTGCCAACATACGCTGGATCATGGAGAAAACAAAGGAATACCAGAAACAAGTTTACTTTCGTTTTATTGACTACACCAAGGCATTTGACTGTGTGGACCACAACAAGATGTGGCAAGTAATTAAAGAGATGGGAATTCCAGAGCACCTCAAATGCCTCCTGAGAAATCTGTACATGAACCAAGAAGCAACAGTTAGGACAGAACACGGAATGACAGAATGGTTTGGAATAGGAAAAGGAGTAACACAAGGCTGCATTTTGTCACCATGCTTATTCAACCTATACACAGAGCACATAATGCGCAGTGCAGGGATGGAGGAATCACAATATGGGATTAAAATCGCTGGGAGAAACATCAACAATCTGAGATATGCAGACGATACCACCCTAATGGCAGAAAATGAGGAAGACCTAAAGAATCTCTTGATTGGGCTGAAGGAGGAAAAGTGCAAAAGCTGGCTTGAGACTCAATATCAAGAAAACCAAGATAATGGCAACAGGCCCAATCAGTTTCTGGAAAATAGACGGGGAAGAAGTAGAAGCAGTGACAGATTTTACTTTCTTAGGATCAAAGATCACTGCAGATGGAGATTGTAGCCATGAAATAAAAAGGCGACTGATTCTTGGGAGACAAGCGATGAGAAACCTGGGGAACATAGTGAAAAGCAGAGACATCACATTGCAAACAAAAATTAGAATAGTCAAAGCAATGGTTTTCCCAGTAGTAATGTATGGATGTGAGAGCTGGACAATTAGGAAGACTGAACGTAGAAGAATAGATGCCTTTGAAATGTGGTGTTGGAGGAGGGTTTTGAGAGTCCCCTGGACAGAGAGGAGAACAAATAGGTCAATCTTAGAAGAAATTAACCCTGACTGCTCATTGGAAGGTCAAATAGTGAAGATGAAGCTAAAGTACTTTGGACATTCACTTGAGAAGGCATTGATGTTGGGAAAGGTGGAGGGCAAAAGAAGAAGGGGGAGGCCAAGGATGAGATGGCTAGATGGTATTGTAGACACAATGGGCACAGAGCTGGGAGGGCTGAGGGGGATGGTGGAGGACAGAGGCGCCTGGAGGAAAATAGTCTATGGGGTCGCAAAGGGTCGGAGTCGACTGTGCGACTGAACAACAACATAGGAGTTGGATTAGCCACAATATGTGGCCATGGGCAAACTCCACAATACCAGGAAATCTCCAGAAGATGAGAAAGGTGAACCATTTCGAAATCCTCTCACATTCTGTGTATGAGTGACTTAAAATGGGTGTGATTTTGAAGGAAGAGCAGATCTGAAGAGACAAGAATTTACAGCTGCCCGAGGGAATGGGGAGGATCTGATAGGGAACAATCTAAAAGGTTCTTATTGCAAATATATATAGCAGTAGCAAGTCTCTCTCTCTCTCTCTCTCTCTCACACACACACACACACACACACACACAATTGCAAATATCTAAATAACAGTAGTGTGTATATTCACAAACACATGCCCGTGTGTGTGGATTTATATACATACATGCTGTGTTTAGGTTTTTATTCAATCTGCTCAAGGGAAGTACAATGAGAACTTTACGTTTGTGTTTATGTGTGTGTTTATCTCTGTGTAAAAATCTAATGGAAGGACTGCATTTCCAAATTTGCAACTACACTACTGTTTCCCCAAGGTCTGAAAAGGAATTACCTTTAGGTAATATTGGGGGTTAGTGTGCTTCTTCTTCTTCCATATCTAGGCCAGACATGAAACTGCCAAAATGAAGCCAACTTTTGATGAGTTCATTCTGTAGTGATTAGTTTGCTGTGAAAAAAGAAAAGGTTGACCAAGAGGTAGTTGGTTCCACTGTAGTACTGCTCTAACTGTTAAGATGTTTTTTCTGATATTCAGCCTATATCTGGCTTCTTTTATTTTGTGTCTGTTATTAAATGTCCTACACGCTGGGATGACCGAGAAATCCTGCCCTTCCTCTTTATGATTATCTTTCAGGTATTTAAAGAGTGTTATCATATTCCATTCCAACTTTAATTTGTACCCCACCCCACTCAGCACATGGCTGACTCTGGGCGGCATTACAACATAATTGAAAATACAATATACAGTAAAAAATATAAGTAAAATTGATTTCTATATAAGCACAATATAATACACATTTACAATAAAATAAACAGTCCCTAAACTATTCCAAAATAAATAAAATAAAGTACAATATTACAAATTATACAAAATTCACACTTACAAGGTTTACAAAGCAACTACATATCATATAAAAACGCTATTTAAATACTTTTAGTGTATGAAACCAAGACACAGGACACAGCCTTGGGCTGGGTTAACTCAGGTTTATTGCATCGTGGGCAGAGGGAACATGAGGTAATGGCGGATCGATAGCTCTTTATATACTGCAGTAATACATTTGAACGTGGTGCCATAGTAGCCCATTGGCTACTGCCTGCGTGACGTCATTGCGAGTCACGCCCTTCTTGTCCAGGTGTAGGTGGTGGCGGGAAAGCTTCCCGCGCTGTTGCCTTTGATGAGTTCTGACCAATAGAGCTTGGACGCTCGCTGCTGCCAGCTGGTGGTCATTAGCTCGCGTCCTCATGCAGGGTTCATATGATACAGCTGAAGGTTACATTGTTGCTATAGGCAAGGTTACATTGGTTCAGATACATTGTAATCCATGTGGAAGGTAAAACCCTTAGAACACAACATCCCTCCCCCCTAGGACGAGACAACGTCTCGAGCCCATGCTTCTAGACACTCCCCCCCCTAGGAGACAAAATCTCTTAGCCAAGATGGCTTGTTTCGAACACGCTGGGGTCTCGATGCGGGCTGCCTCTCCCCGGGTTTGCTACCTTCTCTTTGTCCCCTGGTTTCCTGTCCTGTAATTTGAGAGGGAGACTCGTTAGTGCCCTGCCGCGGCTCCGCGGCGTTGTTGGGAGGTGTGCTCTTACTTAGGGGGGAACCGGGGGCACTGGGGGCTAACGAAAAACCCCTCTTCTCGCTTGGATGGGTGGGGGAACACTCCTGAAAACCCCCCTGGTTTGCTAAATCAAAACCAAAATTCCATTCGGGGGCAGCGGTCGCGAACTCTTCTCCCCCTTCCCCGGCCTCTGATGGAACTTGTCTATCAAAAGGATATGATTCGGGGCCGCTGCTTCTTCCTTCCCCCCTTGCTTGGGACTGTTGTCCGCTGCTGTCTCCCCCTTGGGTTAAGCGGGTGGGGGAGAACCCTAACGCTGAATCTTGATGGTTATCCTCACTGACTGGCCCACTTACACGGTGCCTCAGTTGGTCTGCGTGCCTCCTCCAGAGGAGACCAGTGTGGGTTTCGACCCGGTACGACACTGGCCCCGTCTGCTCTACAACCGTCCCCGGCACCCAGGCTGGCCCCGCGCTGGCATAGTTCCTGCAATGAACAGGGTCGCCGGCGGCGAAACCTTTCGAGACTGCCAGCCCCACGTTTTTTCCTTTATCCTCAATTCTTGTGGGGTCCAGCCTGGACAGGAGTGTAGTCAGTTTTCGCCGCATCAATAGCTCTGCCGGCGAGTAACCTGACGCTAAGGGGGTCACCCTATACGCTAATAAGAACTGACATACTTGGTGATTCAGGTCCCCGGGGCCCATGCGCCGAAGCGCGTCCTTTGTTGTACGCACCAACCGTTCCACTTGGCCATTCGTGGCCGGGTGAAACGGCGCGGACGTGACATGCCGAATGGCATTCGCCTCCATGAATGCCCCGAACTCTGCGGAGGTGAAGCAACTCGCGTTATCGCTGACTAAAGTGTCGGGTAAACCGAACGTTGAAAAGACTCTCCGAAGTTGGTTAATTGTAGTGGCGGAGGACGTGCTCTTAACCGGAATGACCTCCAGCCACTTTGAGAATGCATCCACCACCAGGAGAAACATGGTTCCTCGGAAAGGGCCAGCGAAATCTACGTGCACTCTGGACCATGGCCCCCTCGCTGTGTCCCATTCCCTATGCGGGAGGTGGGCCGCCTCTGGTCGGGACCCCTGGCACGCCTCACAAGTGCCGACCATGTGCTCAATGTCCTCGTCCAGCTGTGGCCACCAAAAGTAACTGCGGGCCAGCGCTTTTGAGCGAACGATGCCCGGGTGGCTGACGTGCAGCAGCTTGAGAACTCTCGGCCGCATGGGTGTTGGGACCACCACCCGTTGGCCCCACAACAGGCACCCCCTTTCTAGGGACAACTCCAGCTTCTTCCGAAAGAATGGGTCGAATTCCTTGCTTGGGGACGATGCTAGCCACCCTTTCTGCACCCATGAGCTAACTTTCCCCAGTGTTCTGTCCTTGCCAGTCGCCCTCGCTATATCGGCTGGTACTATTGGGGGTTCGTCTAAAACTTCGATTAGCAACACCTGGCGGTCTCTTCCTATTCTGGCTTTTTGGTCGTCCGACAAGGGCAAAGGGGATCTCGAAAGTGCATCAGCATGGCTGATCTCTTTTCCGGGCCGGTACTCCAACTCGTGTTGGTATGCGTTAAGAAAAATGGCCCATCGCAACATTCTCGGGGATAGTATCTGCGGCGTGGGCTTGCCTGCCGTGAAAATCCCTAACAGGGGCTTGTGATCCGTCACGATTTTGAACGGGCGGCCATACAGAAAATCGTGAAACTTTTTGGTCCCCGCTACTATTGCTAATGCCTCCCTGTCGGTTTGTGCGTAATTTCGCTCTGCTTGGGACAGGGACCTTGAATAAAACGCAACTGGGGCTTCCCGACCGTCATCCAACACGTGGCAAAGCACCGCCCCCACCCCCACCGGTGATGCATCACAGACTAAGACCACCGGCCGTTTGGGGTCGAAGTGCGTAAGGATTGCGTCCGATGTTAAAAGTTGCTTTAGTTCGTTGAACGCCTTCTCGTGCTCGTCACCCCACATCCATGTCTCCTCCTTTTTAAGTAACCGATGAAGCGGTTCGGCCACGGAGGCTTTCCGCGGAAGGAATGTATGGTAAAAATTGAGGAGCCCCAGGAATGACTGTAGTTCGGTTTTGGATGTGGGGCGAGGGGCCTTCTTAATGGCTTCTACTTTGGATTTGGACGGCTTAATACCCTCGGGTGTGATCCGAAACCCTAAAAACTCGACCTCGGTTTCGAAAAAAACACATTTGTCCTTCCTCAGTCTCAGCCCCGCTTTCTCGAACACAGTTAGCACTTTATCCAATCTCTTTGCTAGTTCGGCCTCACTCCCCCCTGTTATCAATACGTCATCAAAATAAGGTAACACCCCCTCCAGCCCCTTCAGGAGGCGTTCCACAAGCGACTGAAAAAGACCGGGTGCCGAGTTCACGCCGAACTGTAAACGCGACACCTGGAACGCTCCTTTGTGTGTGACTATCGTTTGTGCCGCGGCCGTGGCGGGAGTTACGGGGAGTTGTTGATAGGCTTGTGCCAGGTCGAGCTTAGCGAAACACTTTCCCCCATTTAGCCTGGCCAAAAGGTGGCTGACCACTGGCACCGGATATGCATTAGGGCGAATCGCCTTGTTAATTGTACACTTATAATCAGCGCAAATGCGCACCTCCCCGTTAGCCTTCAGAGCTGTTACAATTGGAGTTTCCCACTCCGCGGAATCAACAGGAATAAGAATCCCCTGGCCCACCAATTTGTCCAGTTCCGCCTCTATTTTGTCCTTTAGTGCGAAGGGCACCCTGCGCGGTTTGAGTCTTATCGGGCGGACCTCCGGGTCTAGGTCGAAGGCTACGGGGGGTCCCTTGAATTTTCCAAGTCCCTTTTCAAAAACGGCGGGGTGCGCATCGCACACCGCTTGTATTGGATCCACCCCCACTGAATGTACTCCCCCTATGAACAGGCCCAAAGGCTGAAACCACTGTGTTCCTAGGAGGCTACAACTTCCCCCCTTGAGGACAACTAGGGGCAGTTCCGCAGAATGTCTCCTGAACTTAACCTGAAATTTCCCGACCCCCAACACCGGAATGCTGTTTCCCTGTACATCACGTAGCGTGGACCTCAAAGTTTTAAGTTTGGGCCGCACGTGGGGGTCGATTTTCAAGAACTCTTTCTGGGGAATGATGGAATAGGAGGACCCCGAGTCAATTTCCATCCTGATAGGGGCCCCTTGTACTAGTACCTCAACGAAGTAATGGGACTGTCCCGCGGACACGCTGAACACTGGGGCGTCGTCCTCGCTGCCGTCCGAGACGCGGCCCACGCCGTCCTGCTTCTTCGTGGTCTGGGCGCCATCTTTGGACCTCGCTGGACGGTCCGGCCTGGTCGAACGGTCTGATGACTGCCTCCGGCCCTCCTTTCGTTTTCTGCATGCCCTGGCGATGTGCCCCCGCCGGCCGCAGGTGTAACATTCGGCCTTTCTAAATGGGCACCTCGCGCGCTCGTGGGCCGCTCCGCAGCCATCGCAGCGGCGCCCCCCTTTTCGGACCTTCTGGACTTCCTCGCCGTCGCTGCCTTCCGAGGACGATTTTGAGGCCCGTCGAGCTGCGTGCACCGATTTTTCCGCTTTGCCGGCTCTGGGACGCCACTCACGCCACTGGTGCATCTCGTCCACACCGGCATTCGTGGACTCTGCGGCTTCTGCGGCCTCAATGACCTCTGCCAGCGTGGGTGGCGGCTCCTTGTTCATCAAACTGCGCTGCACCTCCTTGTCTTTCAGGCCGCACAGCACGCCGTCCCTGAGGGCCATTTCTTGGATATTGTCCCATTTGCAGGGGACGGCGGCTACCCTCATGGCGGCCACGAATGCCTCAACCGACTCGTCCGGCGCTTGGACTCGCCTCCAAAACGCGCTCCGAGCGGGAAACATCGCCCTCGCGGGTCGGAAACGCTCCCGTAGCAGCTTCATGATGTCGGCCGCCTTGAATTCGCTCACCTTCTTCGGAGTGATAATGCCCACCAGTGTCCGCTTGGTGTCCATCCCGAGCATTCTGGTGAGGATGGCCCTCTTTGTCTCCTCATCGTCTTCCTTGACTTTGAGCTCCACCAGTGCCGCATGGAAGTCCATCTCAAACAGCTCCCAGTCTTGCGGTTTGGTGATGTTGAACCCGCCCTGCGCTCTGGCTGCTCCTTGGGGATCCATCGATCCCACCTTCGTCGCCAATTTAGTGTATGAAACCAAGACACAGGACACAGCCTTGGGCTGGGTTAACTCAGGTTTATTGCATCGTGGGCAGAGGGAACATGAGGTAATGGCGGATCGATAGCTCTTTATATACTGCAGTAATACATTTGAACGTGGTGCCATAGTAGCCCATTGGCTACTGCCTGCGTGACGTCATTGCGAGTCACGCCCTTCTTGTCCAGGTGTAGGTGGTGGCGGGAAAGCTTCCCGCGCTGTTGCCTTTGATGAGTTCTGACCAATAGAGCTTGGACGCTCGCTGCTGCCAGCTGGTGGTCATTAGCTCGCGTCCTCATGCAGGGTTCATATGATACAGCTGAAGGTTACATTGTTGCTATAGGCAAGGTTACATTGGTTCAGATACATTGTAATCCATGTGGAAGGTAAAACCCTTAGAACACAACATCACTAATGCCGACATATCCCCTCTCAATCTTATTTTCTCAAGGCTCACCCCATACCACTCCCCTGCTTACTGGCATGGAGGAGCTCCATTGTGTAGGTGAAAGAAACACCCCCATAGCAGCCAAAAACACACCTGTTGCCGCTTCTGCCACCCCCTCAATCTTGTCTACTCTGCTTTGCTTGGCATGTCCCTAACTGTGCTCTGTAGCAGGGTGGATGTTGTAAGCCTTACAACATCCACCCTGCTATGAAGCATCATTAGGGACATGCCAAGCCAAGCCAAGTGGAGGAGACAAGGATTGAGGTGGCAATGGTGGCAGCAGCAGCAGCTGGGGCAAGTGTGCAGGCTGGATTATTTGTTGTCATGTACTGGATTTGGCCCATGGGCCATAGGTTGATGATCCCTGCCCTAGGTGTTAAACTTTGCACTTACCCCTGTTAAATTTCATTCTGTTGGTTTCCACCCAGCGTTCAAGCCTATCCATGATCTTTCTGACTTCTGCTCCTCTCTTCCAAGGTATTAGCTATTCCACCAAGTTTTTTTGAGTCATTTGCAATTTTGATACGTTTTTCCTGCACTCCCTTGTCCAAGAAATATATGAAAATATTGAAGATCAACATGGTCCAGGACTGAGCCTTATGATATTCCAATTGTTACCCCCTCCCAGGTTGAGAAAGAGCCATTAATAAGTGCTCTCTGAGTATACTTCTGTAAACAACTGAATATCCAGCTGACACTTCTGCTATCCAGGCCCCACCCAGTTATTTTGCTAATCAGAATATCATGGGACACTTGTCAAAGACTTTATTGAGGTCGAGATATATTATATCAACAGCATTCCCACTGTCCACCATGGAAGTTATCCAAGCAAAAAAAAGAAATCGGATTAGTCTGGCAGGTTTTGTTTTTGACAAATCTATGTTGGCGTCTAGTTATTACTATATTGTTTTCAAGTAGCTTTCAGAGTGAACTCTTTATAATCTGCTCTAGAATTTCCCTGGGATGGCTGATTGTTCTGTAATTCCCCAGTTCTTCCTTTCTGCCCCTTTTGAATAATAGCCCTCCTCCAATTTTTGGGCACTTCACTCATCCTCCATGATTTCACAAAAATTACAGACAGTGGTTCTGAGAACTCTTCAGCCAGTTCCTTCAATATCCTTGAATGCAGTTCATCTGGTCCTGGGGATTTGAACTCATTTAATGTAATAAGGTATTCCTTGACTGTTTGTTTAGCTGAAATTCTGTCCCTTACTCTGGTGTGCTCTGTTTGAAGTCAGCAGGGACACTTATAATTGCTTCAAAATGACAGAAATACTATAGCTCTTCTTTACTTTTATCAATACATTTGTGCCTTTCTCTTACTCTACAGATCACTTCAGCAGGGAGTAGCCTTGCATTTAGAACTTCATTGGCTCATGTTCTTAAAGAAAGCATCAGTGTTTCCAGTGAAAATTGATGATGGATTCTTTTGTACACTAGTTCCTTGTTACAAGTATGCCAGACAATTGTTGTACCAGGATACTACCAGCAAATATAATTGGTATATGTTAGATCACAGTAGCACACACTGCATCCTTTCAAATGTGCTAGAAAGGTTGACAGAGTGTGCAGATAAATAGGAGTTTCCTAGTTTTGTACCAGCTATTATTAGACATCAAATTATAATGTTTGACACAAAGTCACCACTGTTAGAACACCTTAATTTCTGGTAAGGTTGGTGGTTTCTATTGATGTGCTATTTTGTCATTTGTCACAGAGGGGGTGGGGGGAGAAGATGAAGTGATTGTAGAGAGTCTTTATTGTAATAATAATGGTGGGTACAAAGAGGCTGTGTTTTCTGTTTAGCTCTATACCTTCTAGGTTGCCTAAATAACCACATGCGGCTGTTGGCCTTTCCACAGAGTACTAGGTTTCAGAAGACAGACAGCTCTCTGCAGCCTTCAGAGATCAATAACTGGCTGACTAGCATCAATTTGTCAGCAGCTGTGTATGTTTATTGTGCTTCTCCAGTCCAGAAATAGACAGAAACCTAAAGATAGCATCAATCATCCACTCTGTAAGTGTCACCAAATGCTGGTCAGAAATGTTACTATCACATCTAGCCTAATTTTTAAACTTTCACATTACTTCCCTACCTTCAACATTTTGTTTCTTTTTGGTCTTAAGTTGCTTTTGCATCCCCCCCCTCCCCTTTGGTATCTTAAAGTGAATGTTCATCAGTGTGGGTGTTTTTGTTTCATTTTGTTTGTCTCTCATGGGCCATCAAACCTACCTTTGTTTTGCATTGCTTTTGTTTGTTCGTTTAGCTTTTTCTTTTAATGGGGAAAACATTAATAATACATTTTAATGCTTGAAATGGTTCAGTCTATAATATTTTGTGCTTATGAATAATTTCAACTCACAGGCAGAAGGCATTGTCTGTCTCTATATATGAGATTTCCTGCCAGCTTTTTAAGATTAAACTAGAGCAAATAGAAGCATAAAGTTACAGTAGAATAGTGATGGAGTAGATCTAACATGACCTAAGAGGGAAAGCCTTTTTGGAGCTGCTGCCCTGGGAGAAAACCAGTAAAAAGAGTCAGAGTTGGGATTGATGGTTTCTCTCAGTTGTTTTTTTGTTCTAAAACACTTCAACCTTTCCTCCCCAAAGATTTCAATGGAAGGGTATCTGGGGAGTTTAAAGCCTCCTCAAAGATTGTGGTAGTTTTGAACCACAATCGGGCATATCCAGGTAACATCAACTTTGTTTTGCTGGCTAATCTTTCTCAAAATAGGTCAGGCAAAAAGAACTGCAGAATGAACTCATCAAATGTGCCTTCATCTTGGCAGTTTCATCTGGCCTAGACAAGGAAGAAAAAGTGGCTGTGGAGCTGTTGTGTATTGGAATAATATTAAGTATTATTATTACTTATTATAGCATGTTAAAATGGTGATTCGTGCCAGTCTAGTTCAAGGTGATTTTGGCGTGCCTTCCCTGGTTCAAGGTGTGTGCTCTATGCAAATATGTGATACATATTTTGGATCCTAGCAGGGATTCGTCAGGGTTTAAATATAGCATTACTGATTGGTTAATTAGGGTTATCTAAATAGGTTGCCATATTGTAACATTGAGTAATGGCCACTTGGATGCTGTATAGCCACCACTTGCAAATAGGCTGTTGGCTCTTGGTTCGCATGCTCGCATGGCACACACACACATGTGGATTACCTTCAGTAGGCGCAGGTGCAGAACTAATCCCAGGTAGTAGAATAGTGGAGTGAGCGCAGCCAACTCATGTCTAGACTCATGTCTATTTAAGCGGTAGTATTGTTCCAAGAATTGTGAATAAACCGTTGCATCGTTGTTTGAATCACTGCTCATTTAAAAGCTTAAGACACAACATTTGGCGACGAGGATGGGAGGTCCAGATGGCTGATCTCATTCCTGTAGGTCTGGAACCATTCAACATCTCCAAGCCAGAAAAATTGCCATTCTATGAACTGCAACTCGAGAGCTACTTCATTGCAAGGAAGCTTGACCCGACCCTGAGAAAGGCGACCTTCCTAGCTCACTGTGGGTTAGCTACTCTCGAGCTTGTGTCCAGATTGCTGCTGCCCACTGCTTTGCGGAAAATCTCTATGCAAGGCTTGATGATTCTTCTATGGGACTACTTCCAGTCTCAGGCTGCTCTCCAGAGGACGGAATCGTTAGGTCTGGCTGCAACCCCTGATGACTCCATGGAGACTTTGAGCCACGTCCTCCAGGGACTTCCAGAAAAACTCCAGGGGACACGGGCATCCGCTACAGGAACTGTTGTGCTGTGTCAGGGCTACGGTAGGCGCCACCTTCGACAAGATTGTCCATTCAAGAATGCAGAGTGCCATTTTTGTAGGAAGAAGGGCCACATCTTCAGGGCATGCAGCCAGCATTCAGAGTTTGTGACCACAGTTTTGACAGCTTGGTCCAAGAGCTGACAGATGGGTTTGTCATCAACATCCACTTAGAAGGGTTTTTGTTTCATATGGAAGTGGATTTGGGATTAGGATTACCATAATTCCCTTTCACAAAAACAGGACAGAAGTAAAGGTTGCCCTTGCTCAAAAGCCAGTCGTATCCGACTCTAGGGTTCAGTGCTCATCTCTGTTTCAAAGCCGAAGAGCCAGCGCTGTCTGCTTCTGCAGATGTTTCTGTGGTTGTGTGTCAGGCATTACTAGACACCGGAGCACACGAACACTGTTTACCTTCCCACCAAAATGGCCCCTATTTATCTACTTGCCATTTCTTGCTTTCAAACTGATAGGTTTGCAGGAGCTGGGACAGAGACGGGAGCAGACATTTCCATGGTCATGTGGCAGGCTCAGGCATGACTAGACACCGGAGCACAGGGAATGCTGCCCCCCCCCCCAAGTGGTCCCTATTTATCCACTTGCCATTTCTTGCTTTCAAACTGCTAGGTTTGCAGGAGCTGGGACAAAGACGGGAGCTCATTCCATCCTGCAGTATTCAGGTATTGAATTGCTGCTACAGATGCCACAAGTCGAAAAAAAGACATGTTCCCCCTTCCCTGTTCAACAAGCTGCTGCTGCCACCTGCTGGTCATTCCTATAGAAGTGCAAGAAAAATGCGTGTTTTTTCTTCCAAATCAAGTGGTTTGAAAACCGTGAATTTTCAATGTTTTTATGGAACTGTGCGGGACAATTACAAAATGTGAAATTCATGGTTTTCAGTTACATATGGCAACTCTATTCAGGATTGTTCCTCTCCATCATGGCCGAATGTGAGTTTCAATGCATTCAACTAGCAAACCGCCCTAAGCTTAGGGCACTGCCCAACAAGGTGGTGGACTTGCAAGGCCGCCATGTTCCGGTGCGGGGCATAGGCAACTTCAAAGTTTTCTTCAACAATATTTCCACACATCTACCTCTTGTGGTGTGCAAAGTGGGTAATGCCAATCTTTTGGGGTCCCAGTGGTTCAGGCCCCTAGGCATTTCTTTCACGGGTATAAAATTGGGTGGGAGCGACCCTGTCCTTAGTGTGGAAGACGAGGCCCCGAGTGCGCTGAATTCTGGGATGGGTTTGTCTAGGGGACACCCTGAGCATTTGCACTCTGATAAAGACTTTTCAACTATGGACTACCATCATGTGCACATTGCCCAAACTGACTGTGACTTTGCTAACTTTGAGGATTGTTGTAAAAAGACTTGCGTTTTGCCCGAGGACTCTGAACTGGAAGCTCCTGAACTTTTGCACCAGGGCGACTTGGAGCTGGCAAACCCTGAGTTTTGGGACAGTTTAGCAATTACCTTACTTAAGTTAGGACTGGACTTTGCAAGTGCAACCTTTAAGGATCCTGTATTATCACAAATTGTACTGTGGGAAAGGTTGGAGTAGCTGCCACCGCCGGTTTCGGAGGAGTTCAAGGTTTTCCACAAGGACCGGGATAAGATATCATTCTTGGGAGGTTGTTTATACTGGTTAAGCAAAACTATAACACCATTCTGGGTTTGGGACAAGGTTCTGCACAACATACTGTCCGGGTCTGCTGATATCGCTCGTTCTAAATTGATCATAAGGAATTATTTCTGGTGGCCAGGACTGGAGGAGTCCATCGACGCCTGGGTTCGGGAACACAACGCTACACACATTTCCAGCGGGGAAGGAAGGATTTCAGGCCCCCAAGGGGAAAAGGGAATGGGAGCAGAATTTCAAGCGGTAGAGGGAACTGAGCCACACTCCCTGAGGGTGAAGTGGGAATTGCCAGTGTGCTCAGGTTTTAAGTGAATGGTGTTGTCCGAAGGTGAAGCAGGGAAGACTGTTAGTCACCACAGGGATGTATTATTAGGAGCTACTTCGTACATTCCACGGGAAATTGCTCCAGGTTTTGCTATGATTGAATTTGTAGGTCAGTCCAACTGCAAAAGGTGTGGGTTTCCTCCAGAGTATGTTAATGGGGAAATCTGGGGCTAAGTTATGTGGGAGGCAGTGGTTGCTGAGACATCAGATACACATCTGCAAAAGGTTTAATTGTTTCCAGTCCTGTTTCCAAATGGTTCCCCAAGTTTCTTTACCTGTGTCTTGCAGTACAAGCTACCTCAAAATTAGGAGCAGGTCTGGAAGAGGAATTTCTTGACCAAGTTTTCAAGTAGGAACATATTAAAAACTTGGGGGTGGGGGAATGTTGTGTATTGGAATAATATTTAGTAGTATTATTATTACTTATTATAGCATGTTAAAATGGCAATTCGCGCCAGTCTAGTTAAAGGTAATTTTGGTGCGCCTTCACTGGTTCAAGGCGTGCTCTATGCAAATGTGTGATACATGATTGCGTACTATTTTGGATCCTAGCAGGGATTCGTCAGGGCTTAAATATAGCATTACTGATTGGTTAATTAGGGTTATCCAAATAGGTTACTATATTGTAACATTGGGTAATGGCCGCTCGGACGCTATATAGGTGCCGCTTGCAAATAGGGCATTGGATCTTCGTTCGCATGCTCACATGGCACACACACGTGTGGATTATCTTCAGCAGGTGCAGAACTAATCCCGGGTAGTAGAATAGTGGAGCGAGCGCAGCTAATTTATGTCTAGACTCATGTCTATTTAAACTGTAGTATTGTTCCAAGAGTTGTGAATAAACCGTTGCATCGTTGTTTGAATCACCGCTCATTGGACTCTTCATTTTAAAGCTTAAGACACAACAGGAGCACAATATCTTAAGCCCACACCTCAGACTGTTCCATTGCATTCTCTTAGTTTCTGCCAGCTAATAGTTCCTGGGTTTATGGAATCATTTATTATTGTGCTACAAGACTCGAGATAGATGAGCCCTTACTAGCCAACAAAGACCTTCATGGCATATTGATCCCCTCTAACCAAAGGACCTTGGAGTTTGGACTGCAAGATACCACTGTGTTTCTAATTGTGATATACAGTACAACTTCAACAAAGTACTTTGTGTTATTTTGAGTTCAACTTTTCACCCAATCCATAGGGTGAATTAAAAATAAAGTAAAACCTGAGGTGAACATAGTGAAGAAAAAGGTCAGAACTTTGTTCTGTTAAGTTATTTATTGCTGTTTTACTTTAACACATAGCACTGAAAAGCTTTTAAGTAACTTTAGGTTCAGCTCACAGAACACAATATACCTGCTCAATGGGATATAGGAAAGTAAAGTAACACAAGCATATTTATATCAGCAACTTTTTTATGTTAAGTAATCTCTCTCTTTAATATTTTATCAGAAACTCAGCTGCCTTTCCCACTTGTATGACCAACACACATATTATGTTTTCTCTGTGTTACCTAAGTTACACATGCATTTTCTCAACATTCAGTAATATTTTTCTCTCGGGTTTTTTATTTTCTCTATTCTTGTTCTCACACAGGTAAGCTGGATAGGTATTTGATTTGAAGTAAAAAAAAATAGTATTCTATGGTTAGGGACAGATTTTGCCTAGAAAGGTAAACTAATGCAGGAAATCTAAGAATTGAAAGAAGCACACTCATTTATGATGGGAGCAGGGGAAAAGAAGACTATTTGGCTCCTATTCAACAGGCATAGGATCTTTGGAAGATGTGAACATCTTACTCTCTTAAAGCCATCATCCTCCAAGCCCTAAGCCTCTAATCACTAGGAAAATGTTTGGTTTAGAAGTTCATCTCATTTTGTTTATACCATCATGGAAGGTTAAAGCAGAGCTCTAGATTTTGTTTGAGACAGTTCTGCATTTGCTAGTGTCTTTGGTCTTCCTAGCTTTTCCCCCACAGCCCTGTATGTTTTTGTTAGCATGTTATAACCTGAAGATTGCACATGGCTCTTCTCTGGTGTGCTCTGTTTGAAGTCAGCAGGCACACTTATACTGTGCTTCCTGTCGGCAACAATTGCTTTGAAATGACAGAAATACTATGAAAGCGTGGCGCCAAAATGGCCGCCGCACTCTTTGCGGGGGGCCCCCCCCACCCGGACTCAGAAATCCTGGTGAGGTAGGGGGTGTGGCTACCCCTCTATAAAAGGGGTGGCCACGAGGCAGCCGAGCTGCCATTTTAGAATTGCGATGGAGAGGAGAAGTTTTCTCCGTCGCTGGTTTTCTCTTAGTCTTCGGCTATTGAGACCTTGCAGTTCGTTCCCGGATGGGAAAGGAGGATTAACGCACGCGGAGCCTCAGATTGCTTGGCTACCGCAGTGCTTAGGCGCTAGGAATTCGATCCCTGGATAGGGATCCTGCTTTTCTTCTCCTAGGGAGACATGGCTCCCAAGCGGAAGGCCCTGGCGCTAAAGCCGCGGTCGAGGGGAAGAACTTTTACCCGCCCTGCACCAGACGGGGGCCAGCCATTGGGTCGGAGGACCAGGGCTGCGCCCCCACGGCAGGGCAATGTGCCAGCCTTGCCCACTGGTACCAGTGGGGCGGCTCAGGTTGACACTTGGCAGCCGGGCTCCAGCTCGGTAGCTGGTCAGCTACAGGCCGGCCCCTCCGGGGCTTTGGCCCTTGGCCCACTGTTACCGGCCATGGGACAGGGCGGCATGGGGGGCCTGGTGCAGGTATTCAACCCGCTGCTCCTCCGGCCCCTCATGGGCCGGAGTTTTGGGCATGGCCCTATTCTGGCCCTGGTTCTCCTGTTGGGTTACCTTTTCCTCAACTGCCTAGTGGGCCGTCCGGACCACCCGGCCCGACTTATGCTGGGGGCTCTGGGGCAGTGGATGCTCTGTTAGCACGGTTAGCAGTGCTGGAAGCATCCTTGGGCATTGCACAGCCTCCTGCGGAGGGGGGCACCACTCTTTCCACTGGGGCCCCTTCGTTGGCCCCGGCTACCTTGCCGGCCGCAACGCTTCAACGGGCGGCCAGCCAGGTCGAGCTGCTTGAGACGATCCGGCCGGCACCAGCTGGTGTCTTGCAGCTCCCCGTTCGTCCTGATGTCCAGACTGGGAGCAGTTAGGTGTGGTCCTAGAGCTCGATTCCAGTCGCGAGTTCGGACGCCTGCCGTGGGCCAGAACCCCCGGTGGGGGCGGCTCACGGGGGTGCACCTAGTGAGTATCAGGTTCAATTTAGTGCACCTACATCACAGCCCACTTACAGTGGTGGGGTTCAGTGGCCCTGGCCTCGTCAAGTTGAGGCGAGTGGGCATCAGTTACCAGCCTATCCCAGTGCCCCATGTTTTCAAAATGGTCCCTTGTTTAGGGCGGGGGTGTCCACCCCTGGGGCAGTGCCGAGCATCGCAGGGGCTGTCCAGGTCCCGCTGCGTATGCCCTCTATACAGAATGTGCCGATGACGGCTTTGCCGACGGCTGTTTATTCCTTGCCCCTGGGTGATCATTTGTCACAGGTCACAAGGGATAAGATTTGGCGAGGGGAGTACGTGGATATATTCTCCCTATTGAACCATGAGCCCACTAAGGAAGAGAGAGAGGGACAGGACAACAGAGACAAAGAGCTGTCCCGTTGTCATAAGCCACCGCGCACCTGGGCCAACTGGTTGCCGGCATATCTTATTTATATGGCGGTATACCTTAGGGCCCGGCCTGATCTGGCCATTCCTATGGTCCAATACTTGGACAATATTTACAGGGCGATGGTGGATTTCCCTGGCCCATCGTAGTTGGCTTACGATGAGGAATTTGGATAAGGGTGGCCTTACATCCTGAGATGAGGTGGGATGAGCCCTGTCAGCAATTGTGGCTCTTGTACATGACTCCCACGTGACTGGCGCCTGGTGATAGGTAACATTGTGGTCATGCTGTGCAGCGGGCTGCTGCAACACAGGCTCCCCGCCAACCGCTGGGGCAGGGGGTTCCAGCCCGACTGCTGTGTTGGACCTTCTCAACTAGCGACGTGTGTAATAATCGCAAGTGTCGTTACTGACACCAGTGTCCCTTTTGCGCTGGCCCCCATGCCGCCTCCGCGTGCCCGCGGGTTGGTGGGTTACGGGGCAGAGGTAGTGGTGCACAGGGGGCGATCAGAGCTCCGTCTGACGGAACTAGCCATGTCAAAGCCCCCCTCCCCAATTAGTGTACTCATGCTGGAGCGATGGCTCTCAGCTTATACAAGAAGAGATGATGCGAGGTACCTGCTGGAGGGTTTCCAATGGGACTTTCGTATTCCATTCGGGGGTGTTAGGGCCCCAAGATGCTACTAATTTAGTTCCCTTGTAAGGTAACGAGGAGGTTGCTGCACTGAGCATAGCTAAGGAAGTTGAGGCTATGAGAGTAGCGGGCCCCTTCTTGGAACCACCTTTCCCTAATTTGAAGATCTCCCCTCTGGGGCTAGTACCGAAGTAGAACCCGGGTGAATGTCGTCTAATCCTCCATCTAGCTTACACTGCGGGTTCTTCGGTCAGTGATGCCATTCCTGATGACCTTTTGTAGTCAGGTAAACATCGTTTGTTCAGCCCCTATGGGTGGTATGCTCATGCGGTCCCGGTGCTTTCCTGGCACAGTGTGATATGCACTCGGCTTTCAGATTACTGCCAGTGAACCCAGGGGATTTTGAGCTATTGGGTTTTAGGTTCCAAGGGAAATTTTACTTAGATAAGGCCATGCCTTTTGACTGCCCTATTTCATGTTCGGCATTCGAATGATTCGGTACTTTCATTCAGTGGGCCTTTGCTCGCAGGTCGGGGTCCCGGTCTCTAGCCCATTACCTCGATGACTTTTGGTTCGGGGGTGAACGGGGCTCGGACACGTGCACGCATCTCCTCACTACATTTCAGACACTCATGTGGGAACTTGGTGTCCCCTTAGTGCCTGAAAAAACTGAGGGCCCAGTTACTAAGCTCACATTTCTAGGCATTGGAATTGGTTCTGTCGCACAGGCATCCGGGTTACCCATGGATAAGGTGGCTCGGATCTCTGCGGCGATTTTGGCATTGATTGCCAAACATAAAGTGTCCCCTCGTGAGCTGCAGCTACTTCATGGCCACCTTAACTTTGCCTGCAGGGTGGTTACACCCGGCAGAGCATTGGCCAGGCGCCTGTGTGACGCCATGGCTGGCCTGTTAAAACGTCACCACAGGGTCCGACTGACCAGGGGCATACGGGCGGACCTTTCGGTCTGGCTCAAATTCCTCCAGGGTTTTAACAGGGTCTCTTCCTGGAGATCAGACCTTATGGTCTGGCCTAGATTTCAAGTACGGTCGGATGCCTCCGGCTCCCTGGGTTATGGGGGTTTATTCTGAGGGTAGGTGGATTTACGGCCAAGGGCATCACGCATGGCTTGGCACGGATCGCCTCCGCGATCTTTCCTTCCTTGAGTTTCTTCCCAATTTGGGGAGCACTGATGCTATGGGGCGACGAGTGGGCCAACTCAGTGGTCCATTTTTGGTGTGACAACGCGGCAGTGGTGCACATTGTCAACACCCAGACATGCAAATCCCCCAGGGTCATGGCATTGGTTTGTCAATTCTTTTTGAGAAGCCTACACCTAAATGTGATGTTCGGGGCCAGACATGTTCCAGGTATTAATAACGATATTGCTGATGCTTTATCCCGCCTGCAGATCCCCCGGTTCCGTGCCTTGCTCCCAAAGCAGAGGAATTCCACTCGCCACTCCCGGCCGATATTTGGACGTTTGGCGAGGAGAGGTGAACCGGGCATGTCATTGGCACCTCGCACGCGTAAGGCGTATCAACATGCTTTCATGCAATTTAGAACTTGTTGCGAGTAACTACAGTTACCTCAAGTGTGGTCAATATCAGAGGACCAGGTTTTACAATGCATGTTTATCTTCGCAGTCAGGGTTTGGCCCCCCGTACTATAGCCTTCAGGCTTTCGGCACTGACATTTATGGCCAACGTGGGGGGGTTTCAATGACTGTGTGAGTTACTTCTGCATGCGTCGTGTTTTAGAGGGGTGGACACGTGAACGTGTCCACCGCCTGGACACGCGTCACCCCAGTTCGCCAGAGTTTCTGACCCACCTTGCACGAGGCTGGCATGACTTATGTTCGGATAGGTGTGAAGTGGCTCTTGGTCATGCAGCTACCACGGTAGCCTTTTTGGAGCGCTCCGCATCAGTGAGTTGGTGCCAGAGTTGGTACCATGGTGTAAGGCGGATGTTTCTCGTAGGGCACTGGAACTCGACGATGTCTATGTCACACATGAGTGGGATCAATTGGGGATACGGTCCTCAAAGGTTTTTCAGCACGGCGTAGGCAGTGGAGTTAGACTGCTACGAAGTTTCATTGGAGACATCTGTCCGGTTGGTGCCCTACATGAATTTTCGGCAGTGCCTGCTGCGCACCCTAGCCTGTTTTTTCTGCCACCAGGATGGGTCTACCCTTACCAAAGTAAAGTTACTGAGGGTGACCGGTGCCGCGCTTCGCGGTGTGGGGCCCGTTTTGGCACCTGTTTATTTAGGATAGGCGTCGCGTTGACCACGGCTACATTTGGGGTACTCGGAGGCGGATATATGTGTACGTGTAATTTCTTATATGTATGTCCCCTCACTGTATGAGTACCTAGTTATGTCCTTCACCTCTTCTCCTTTTTTACAGATCCTGTGTGTCTCTGCACACCGGTGGCAGTGGGGCTGGTGGGCCGCAGCTATGTACACTGGGCAGCAGTATATGCTGCGGCGACAGAGAGTGGACCCCGACTTGGGCTGTATGCATCCGCACGTATGCGATGGTATGGTACGCACAAGGGGGCAGGAACTGTTGCCATTCCTGATGTCCATCAGGGATGCTGGACTGCCCAATGTTCTTATTACGCACCTCGGCGGCAATGATCTTATACGGATCACTGCTATTCCTAAACTGTCGAGGGGCAGTGACCTGGCGTTTTATATCATGTATGGCTTACACATGGTCGCCATGGTCTAACATCATGCCGAGACACCAATTTAGGGGAGACGTGGATCTCCGTGGTTCGGACTGTTCCGGCAGTCAGTGGACAGGGCTGTGGCTCGGTCCCTTGCTGAGCATGGCTGGGAGACAGCCATTGGAAACCTGCGGATAGGCTTACAAAACTTTTTGCTGGTAGGCAGGAGATGGGGTCCACCTGTCGGCTGGAGGTATGTACCTCTTTCTGGGGGTGGTGCAAGCAGGCCTGGTGACCGAGCTGACAGTCGGGGGTGGGTGGGCGGTGAGTCATCATGGACACCTCCCCGTGTGGCGGGTAGCACTGGCAAGGTAAAGATTTATGACCCAGAGGTATCCGGCAGGTTCGCAATTGACTGGCCAACACTTAGACAGGTACAGGGGTAATAGCTTTGGCCGGTCAATTACGAACCAGGCAAGGGGTGATGGCAGGAGCTTAACAGCCTTCATCTCCTTGAGATTTAACGGATACACGTCATAGGGTGGGGTCAGTAGATAGTTTATTGACTCTGGTCAACAATTTGTTTGTGTCAATAAACAAATTGATACAAATAGTTACATGTAGCCAATTGCCATTGGCATTTTGGGTGGAACCTTACCAGTGTTACTGCGGCCTGCTTGCCTTAAAGAATTTCAATTGGATGATTACACCAATTGAAAGTTATAATTCGGACTAGGGCATTATTCAATAAAAGTGGCCCGATGCCTTTATCCATATACCGGTGTCTGAGTCTTTCTTTGGGGGGTGTGCCTGCAATGACTCCTGGAAGAATGCATTGGGTCACTGAAGTCTTTCAAGAGCATAACTTTGATGAGCCCCTTCCAGTCAGTGTTGAAAATAGAGATTGAAAAAGTTTATTTTCTTCTTTGAACTAGACCATATTGGCCATGCTGTCTATGGAATTCTGGGAGTGTCTCTCAAAGCATTTTTGAATTCATATTGATAATATTGGGCTATATAAGCCATGCTCTGAATCAGTTCTGTATAAGGAAGCACCCTATATTGTAAGGAGATAGCAATACTAGCTGACTCTCTTTAACAAATGTGCTAAATACAATTCTCACATCATTAAATATTTGTCAACAAGATGAAGCGTTCCTAGATTATAAATGATGTTGGGTCCATTCTGAATAGATTTATAACAATGCTTATTCCAGAGCCTAAAAAGTACTGATTGTTAAAAAAATAAAACCCAACTATTCACAGGCAAAGAATACATATATTTTGTCTTTCTAACCAAAATTGTTGTGAATGAAGCTGAAAATCCATGGGGGAGTGAGGAGACTTGATAGCTACTCTTTCCAAAATCCTAAAGTAAATTGAAATATTTGCATTTGATTCCTCTCACACTCTCAGCATTATTCTTCAGACCCCAAAACATTTATCCCTTTTTGGTCACCTGGAGGATAGTAAATCTAACCAACAACCTTTCAAGAAGGGAAAGTTTAACCAGCTTTTCTCACAATTTCATATTCCAGAATATAAAGATAGTTTATTTGGCTTTCCGAGTAGTTCATAACAGTGGGAACTAATAGTGGGCCAGAAGTGGTCATGATTTCTTCGGAGTTGGTATAGAGAGGAAATGGATAGCTAATATGTATCTTCAAAAAAAGGTATTTACAAAAAACTGTGAAGAAATACTGGGTGAGCTCCAATGATCAGAGGTTCTCAAGGAAGAGAGAGTTCTTGATGGAGATGAGTTTTGAAAATGTAATGTATTTATGACCCATCCATTATGAGAAAGGAATATGGGACGCATCAGAAAAGTACTAGAGTATTTTAGTAAGTAGATTACAGATGGGCTAAGATTTAAAAGCAGCATGTATAGGAAATGGAAAGAGTGGCAAATCATGAAGAAAACTTAAAAGTAAAGCACGAGTATTTGCAGAGAGTACATTAAAAGGATAAATGCTCAGAATAAGCTCAGATTTGTAAAATATGTCAGAACCAGTGGTGGGCATCAGCAGGTTCACACCAGTATACGTGTAGTAAAAATGGCTGGCCCTGCCCTCTGGGGCCAACGGGTGGTCATTCCCGAAAAGCTACGACCGAAAGTGCTCAAGCTACTGCATACCAGCCACCGGGGATCGAACGCTCACAGGCTCTGGCCAGAAGCTATTTCTGGTGGCCCCAAATAGACGCTGATATAGAGCACATGGTGGGCACTTGTGAGAGTTGCCAGAGCTCTCGACCCTAGGAGTTCCGGCTTCCCCACAGAGCATGGGACACGGCCTGTGGCCCATGGTCCCGAGTGCACACCGACTTCACTGGCCCATTCCGGGGCTCCCTTTTCCTGTTGATAGTAGATTCATACTCTAAGTGGTTGGAGGTCATTCCAATGTCCAACACCTCATCAGCCGCAACAATAAAGCAGTTGCACAGGGTGTTTACTTGCTTCAGTTTACCCGATGTGCTGGTCTCCAATAATGCCAGTACCTTCACGTCTGCCGAATTCAAGGCGTTCATCGAGAGGAATGCCATTCGGCACATCATCTCTGCTCCATTCCACCTGGCCACAAACGGTCAGGTAGAACGCCAGGTGCGGACTACAAAAGACGCACTGCGGTGAATGGGCCCCGTGGATTTGAACCTCCAACTGTGCCAGTTTCTAATCTGCTACAGGGCAACTCCCCTGGCGTTCGGGCTCTCACCTGCAGAGCTCCTCATGCATAGGAAACCCATAACACTCTTTGATTGGTTGGATCTGACCAAGGTGGAGGATGAGGGGAGGAATATAGAAATTGGGAGCACCAAAAGTTTCAGTAGGGGAACCGGTGTATTGTAGAAATTACGCGACCTCGGGACCAACATGGGTTCCAGGAGTGGTAATTGAGCAAATGGAGCCAGTGTCATACAGGGTAGAAACCAGTATGGGTCTACTGTGGAGGAGACATGCCGACCAACTCAGGCGTTGGGTCACCAGCAGCCAGGGTGAAGAGAGCCAACAAGGAGAGTCAATGTTAGGGTCCTCCCCCACCCACTTATCCCAAGGGGGAGACACAGAGTACCCCTCGAGTACAAATCCATATCCTTTGGACACACAAGAGGGGGTCGAGACCGATGATTTAGCGGATGAGTTAGACTTTGATTTCCAGTACCAGGGGGGTGTATCAGAGTGGTCCCCCACCTGTCTGAGTGAGAAGAGGGGTTTTTGTTCAGCCCCTGGTAGTTCTCCCAGTTCCTTTGTTTTTGAGTTCACCCCCTCGCCTCAAGGAGCAAGAAAGGTCACAGGTTTGCCCGCAGCTCAAGTGAACAAGCGGGGCGAGACAGCAAGGTTCTCCTCAATCCCAAGGTTCGTGCTACTGTGTATCAATCTGCAAACATCAAAAAAATAGAAGCCTTTTCTATTTTCATCACTCTATAGCGAACATCTGAAGCCATTTCCCCCTTCTCCAAGGCTTTTCCTGGGCTCCATTTCACCACAAAGCACTTCCCTAGCCACTCTCGAGTGGCTGGGGAGGCTCTTCAGGGTCAAGCGGAGCCCTGGAAAAGCCTTAGACAAAGGGTAAATGGCTTCAGAGGTTCGCTATACAGGTAGAGTGATGAAAATAGAAGACAGTACTCTGATGGAGAAATATTAGTGGAGGAACTGCTAAGCCCCTACTTTGCCTCTGTCAACTCCCAAAGTGAAAACAGTGGCCAACTTGGTGCCAGAGAATAAAGGAAGTGCTAAGAACGCTATTGTGCAATACAGACTAAGAAGTGGTATGTAAATGCTTACCTAATTTTAATAATTTTAAGTCTACAGAACTGTGTGAACTCCATTCAGGTACTGAAGGAATTTGCAGGCGTTGTCTCAGAGCATCTGACTATAATCTTTCCAAGCTCTGCTGTGAACTTGGTGATGTCTCTATTGATCTTAGACTTCAAAATGTTTTTAAGTTTCAAAATGTTTTCCTCTTCTTTGTAATGATCAAACCAACCTGTGTGTAAAAATGTTAAATTTTTTATTGTCATATCAAAAGTATGAATCCTACCAATAGTTTTTTCCCTCTTACCTGAGAAAACAAGTAAAAGATATAAAAAGAATTCTCATTTTATGTTACCAAAGAACTGTTTCACACTCACGTAAGGGCTTAGTAGAATATTTGGCTTTCTTTCATTCAGCTAACTCCAAAATATGTCATAAACTATGTTTAAAGCAAAGTGGAAGAAAATGTGGGAGTGTAAGTGACAGAAGTTATGTGATATATATTAAAAGATGAAAACAATTTTAAAAGTCACTTTTAAAAAATTCAAAACCATACCCTTTTTGAATAATCTTTTTTTTTGTTTCCTGTTAGGATAATTTTGAATTGATTCAGTTATCCAGGATGTCAAAGAAAGCAGGTAGCTTCCGTGATGTAGCAAAACTACATCCTATACCGGGGGGTGGGAGTGTCATGTGGGACGAGAACCACTTGGCTTGAATCCTATTGTGGCTGGATCAAAATGACTAAACTGGCCTTCAGAATTGTATTATGGGTCCCTTGCACAGTCCTAGTTTCAACTTCTTCAGGGTGGATAATGAATAAAGTGTCAGCAAGCAGAACATGTTACAGATGCTTAATGTTGTGCATGATAAAGGTGGGCAACAGGTATTTTAGGACAGAACCTGGCTTTCTGCCCTGAAGGTAAATGCTAGGGAGGATTTAGAATGCATAAAACCAATTTCCACAATTTGCTGCCCCAAGATATAGTGATAATTCCTATTTGAATGGGAAGGGGACTATAGGGAATTAAATTTACAGAGGATGAAGTCATGAATGGAGGATAGTTATGACTTTTCTTTCGTTGTTCATGGCAAAGTGTTGTACAGATTATTTTTTACTAGAAGCAGGCTACTTTGATGGTATTATCTCAGCAATTTATTAGATCTTCTTTTGGACACATGGTGGGACATATATTGCATGCACATAAATGTGCACTGATTGGATTTCTTCACATTCACAGAAAATTTGTCAGGTGTCCAAGTTACTTGCTTATTCTTTAAATTTCCTATTTTGTTTCCAGGTCTATTAAGAGATCATCCAGCCAAAAATCTAATCCTTCCAAACCAGAAGCATTGTACCATAAACATACTGATGAGCAAAATTACCCAATGCTCCTTTTCAGTATCACAAATGACAATAATTTCTAGTAACATAAAGGGTATCTTTTCATCTGAAGAGAAACTCTTAGCTTCACTTTGCTGCAAATGGAAAAGTGATGTTCTTTTCTTCTAAGAAACTGGCAGAGGAATAGTGACATGGTTATATGTGAGGTTCAGATTTCTGCCTGTGGATGTTAGATAGGCATCTGGTTGGACACCGTGAGAATGGAATGCTGTCATAGATAGGTCTTTTTTTCTGATCCAAAGCTCTTCAACACTGCAGTAGGAGAGTATAAAGACAAGCATAAAACAAAATAGTGTGGAAGGATCTTAATAAAATAGAGGACAAAAATAGACCATAGAATGCTAACTGAATGCTGGTGGCAAAAGGAGATGCAGTACCCAGGGGAAATCCACACATTCAGGTTTATTATTCACTCACAAAGATTAAATGCATAAACATTTCAAAGTTAACACATACTCTGTCTGAAGAGCGACTCTGCTTCGCAGGAAATTTTAACCTGCTTTTTAAAAAAGCAAAAACCATTGATGCATTATGCATACTCCAGACAGCTTTTGCTTTCATGTTGGGTGCTAAACTGGAAGACATATCTTTGCTTAATAAGAAATGAAACTTACAGTAGCAGTGGTTGAAAGCAAAAATAAACAGCCCCACAACTCTTTGCATGTGAAAAATCTGCAAGATGTAGCCAAATGAGGTCCAAGTTAAAAGAATAAAGTATGCAGAGCACAAAATGAATGACTTACCGTGCTGTCTATTTCACTGTTATTTATACTTAGAAAGCAAACAGCATCTGAAAAGGAACACAATTTATACATGTAAAGCTGTCGGTTTCATGTTGGTCTGGAGTGATAAAAAAATTTCCCCCTCATATCCCTCTGAAATCTGATGGCAGCTCTTAAAACAAAAACAATCTGGAATATAAAAAAATTATGGCCTTTCAGTCATGATAATGTGTGATATGCTAATGAGATTCTTGTTAAAGAATGAATAAAAAAGAAAACAATAATTAAGAAAATTACATTGTCTATAGCCTCTAAAATATCTTTGCAGGCGCACCCCCCCAATAACGGACACAGACAACATTGAAAGTGGATAACAGCAAAGGGCCACATTTATTGATTCAATGCCCTAGTCCGAATTATAAATTTGTATTGGTAAAACGACCAATCATAATTCCTAAGGCAAGCAGGCCGAAGTAACACTGGTAAGGTACCACCCCAAAATTGCCAACGGCAATTGGTTACAATGTATCAATTTGTATCAATTTGTTTGTCAACAACAAACAAATTGTTGACCGTAGTCAATAACTAACTCATGACCCCACCCTCTGACGCGTATCCGTGAAATCACAGGGGTGATGCATGCTGGTTAGCAATCACCATCACCCCATCGCCTGGTTCGTCGTTGACCGGACAACGTTTAACTAATTTATTCCTGTCTAGTGTTGTCCAGTCAATTGCGAACCTGCCGGATACTTGTGGGTCATACTGTTTACCTTACCAGTGCTACCCGCCCATGTGACCAAAGTCAACAGTAGAAATGCAGAAAGACCCCTATATCAAACCATAGCAACAGTGTGGGATGGGCAAAAAAGCCAGGACCCGAAGCCAATATGGGTCCCAACCAAAAATTCCCACCCGGCCCCGAAGCGACCAAAATATCACACTGTTAACTAGGGAGGGGGTGGAGGGGAAAAAACTTCTCCGCTCCGTCGCTGAGGCAAAATGGCAGCACGGCTGCCTCGTGGCCACCGCTTTTATAAGGGAGGTGGCCACGCCCCTAACTACCCGGATTCTCTGTCCTGTGGGGGGGGGCCCGCAAAGGGCGCGGCGGCCATTTTGGCGCCGCGCTTGCATTGCAGGCGCACCCCCCCAATAACGGACACAGACAACATTGAAAGTGGATAACAGCAAAGGGCCACATTTATTGATTCAATGCCCTAGTCCGAATTATAAATTTGTATTGGTAAAACGACCAATCATAATTCCTAAGGCAAGCAGGCCGAAGTAACACTGGTAAGGTACCACCCCAAAATTGCCAACGGCAATTGGTTACAATGTATCAATTTGTATCAATTTGTTTGTCAACAACAAACAAATTGTTGACCGTAGTCAATAACTAACTCATGACCCCACCCTCTGACGCGTATCCGTGAAATCACAGGGGTGATGCATGCTGGTTAGCAATCACCATCACCCCATCGCCTGGTTCGTCGTTGACCGGACAACGTTTAACTAATTTATTCCTGTCTAGTGTTGTCCAGTCAATTGCGAACCTGCCGGATACTTGTGGGTCATACTGTTTACCTTACCAGTGCTACCCGCCACACGGAGGGGCTTCACAGAAGACCTGACGCCCCCCCCCAGACCGTCAGCTCGGTCAACAGGCCTGCTCGCCAATCACCTAACAGGAGGTCCATACCTCCTCGCGACAGATGGACCCCATCCCCTGCGTACAGGTCATAATTTTGCAGACTAATATCGGGGTGATGACTAACCCGTCCCCAAGCCCTGGTGGCAAGAAACCGCGCCACTGCCTTATTGACCGCGCGCCTAGCGCGGTCAAGAGCCAGGAGGTTAACGCCCCCTCTGTAAGAATGGCGCGGAACAATGTCCGACCAAACCAGGGTTGTGGCAGGCCAGACATAATGCAAGTAGGCGAGTTCCTCGCAAATCGCATGCTTGAGCGATAAGCCGGTGACCTGGCCCAAATCATTGCCCCCCAGGTGGATGATTAGAATGTCAGGCGGGTCAGCCCCCAGGCCAGAAAAAAGGAAAGGCCGCAGCTCCTGCCATAACATCCCAGGCTTACCATGCCATGCGAGACTGGCGTGGTCACCCAGTCCCAGTCGGGGTCCCCACTCTGTCGCCGCAGCGTAACGCGCTGCCCTGTGCACATAGCTGTGGCCCACCAGCCATACTGTCACCGGTGTAATACGACACCCAGGGTCTGTAAGAAAATTGTGAAAAAGGGAAGGTAAGGTGACTGAATTGGTACTCATGGCGGGAGTGGGCGCACATAAAACTGAAAACATTGTGAGCCCCACCTCCCCATGCTGCGTATGTCAGCCCCAGAGTACCCAAAAGCAGCTGCTGTAGAGGCTGCACCAATACGAAACGAATGCGTGCCATAACGGGCACCTGGTAGGCCCACCCTGGTGAGGGCTCTGGCTGTCACCTTCCAAAACTGAAATTTAGTAAGGGGAGACCCATCTTGGTGACAGAAAAAACGGGCCGTGGTGCGTGCCACGCAGTGCCAGGTATTCCTGTAGGGCACCAACCGGACAGATGTCGGCCAAAGAACACCGTAGCAGTCTTACTCCACTGCCTACGCCATGCTGATCTGTTTTAGAGGAGCGAATCCTCAACTGGGCCCAGTCTTTGGCAACATAGACATCTCCGAGTTCCAGTGCCCTACCACTTGCATCCGCCTTAGACAGCATCACGAGTTCGCTGACGCGGAGCGCTCCAAAAAATGCCACCGTTGTGGCTGCATGAAAAAGGGCTGCCTCATAATGATCAAAACAGAGGCCTGGCCAGCCCCGGGCCAACTGGGTAAGGACCCCTGGGGAAATAGGGTGCCGGTCATCCGGGCAACGCCCGCGCTCGCGCACCCACCCCTCCAAAACGTGTCTCACGCGGAAGTCAGAGGTGGTATCCACATGACCCCCTACTTTGGCCATAAAAGCCAACGCCGAGAGCTTGGATGCTATGGTGCGAGGTGCAAGGCCCTGTGCATGGAGGTGGACCATGAACCGCAGAACATGGTCCACCGGGATAGGCCAGGTCTCTGGCAAGTGAAATTGAGTAGCAAAAACCCTAAATGAATTGAGTGCTTGTTGATACGCCTTACGCGTGCGTGGCGCTAGTGACAGGCCAATCGCCCGGTTCACCTCTCCTTGCCAATAGTCCACATCTCGTCCGGGAGTGGCGAGGGAAATTCCTCCGCATCCGGGGCCAAGGCGCGGAACCGGGAGATCTGCAGGCGGGACAAAGCGTCAGCAATATCATTATTAACCCCTGGGACATGCCTGGCCCTGAACAAGACATTGAAGCGCAGGCAGCGCAGCACAAAATGGCGCACTAGATCCATAACCCTGGGCGATTTGGAAGTCTGTGCATTGACAATGTGTACCACGGCAGCATTGTCGCACCAAAAATGCACTACCGAATTAGCCCACTGTTCGCCCCATAGCATCAAAGCCCCCAGAATGGGAAAAAATTCCAGGTATGTGAGATCCCGCAGGCGACCTGTGCCTGCCCATGCCGGTGGCCACCCACCATAGGCCCACTTCCCATTGAAGTACATCCCATAACCCAGGGATCCTGAGGCATCAGACTGGATCTGGAAATTGGGGGATGCCAGGAGGTCCGACCTCCAAAATGAGACCCCATTAAACTCCCTCAGGAATTGCAACCAGACAAACATGTCTGCCCTGATACCCCGGGTAAGCCTAACTCTGTGGTGGGGCCTGGATAACCCTGCCATGGCGTCGCATAAGCGCCGGGCAAATGCCCTGCCCGGTGCGACCACCCTGGAGGCAAAATTAAGGTGCCCATGTAGCACCTGCAGTTCCCTCAGGGATGCCTTACGCTTGGCCAGCAATTCCGAGATAAGGGTCACTATCCTGGACACCTTATCACCCGGCAACCTAGAAGCCTGCTCTACCGTGTCAATCTCAACCCCCAGGAATACTAACTTGGTCGATGGGCCCTCGGTCTTTTCGGGCGCTAAAGGGACACCAAGTTCCTGCATTAGCGTCTGAAATGTATTGAGGAGACGTGCACACGTGTCCCAGCCCCGTTCACCCCCGAATAAAAAGTCATCCAGGTAATGGGCTACAGACCGGGACCCTGACCTGCGGACAAAAGCCCACTCTAGGAAAGTACTAAAACGCTCGAAAGCCGAGCATGATATGGAGCAGCCAAAAGGCATGGCCTTATCAAAATAATATTCCCCTTTAAATTTAAAACCCAGCAATTCAAAGCCACCCGGGTGCACTGGCAAGAGGCGAAAAGCTGACTTAATGTCGCACTTGGCCAGCAAGGCACCCGGGCCACACGAGCGCACCATGCGCAGCGCATGGTCGAACGATGTATACCTGACCGAACAAAGGTCATCAGGTATAGCATCGTTGACCGATCTGCCGGCTGGGTAGGACAAATGATGAATAAGGCGAAACTCCCCTAGGGACTTTTTGGGAACCAAACCCAATGGTGAAACCTTAAGGTTGGGAAAAGGGGGTGCGGGAAAAGGTCCAGCGACCCTGCCCGCGTCTAATTCCTTTTTAATGCTGGCCGCAGCCACCTCCTCCCTTCCTCTGAGGGATAACAGGTTGGGAGCATCCTGAGGGGATCTATCACCCATAAAAGGGATACGAAATCCCTGCTTAAAACCTTGAATGAGATACTCTCTGTCCTCCCCCTTCGGGTACGATGCGAGCCAGCGCTCCAGCATGTCCACCTTAATTGGGGAGGGGGCCTTTTGGAGAACTAGCTCCCTCCGTGGCAGCCTTGCCAGCCCACTGTCCACCCCTCCCTCTGCCTCGCGCCCCCCCAGGCTTGGGACAAGCCGAGGCTGCATGGGGACCAGAACATGTGGGACACTCATGCTTATACCTGCAGTTCTTTCGACTGCAGGAACCATTTGACGAGAAAGTCCAGCACAGCAGGCGGGCTGGAACCCCCTGCCCCGCCGATTGGCGGGTAACCTGTGCTGGAGCTGCCCGCTGGACCGCATGTCCACAATGGTATCTATCCCCCGGGGCAGGGCGTGTAGGTGTCATATACAAGAGCCACAGTCTCTGGCAGGGCTCATCCCATCTCATCTCGGGATGGAGGGGAATCCTCATACGGAATTCCTCATCATATGCTAGCCATGAGGGGCCCGGGAAATCTACCATCGCCCTATATATGTTGTCCAAATATTGGACCATGGGAATAGCTAGATCCGGCCGCGCCCTCAAATATACCGCCATATATATCAAATAAGCGGGGAGCCAGTTAGCCCAGGTACGCGGCGGCTTACGGCGGCGTGCCTGCTCCTTGTCCTTCTCGTCCTGACCCTCCCTTTCTTCCTTAGTGGGCTCTCTGTTCAGGAGTGAGAAGATATCTACATACTCCCCTCGCCATATCTTTTCTCTGGTGGTCTGTGCCAAGTGATCACCCAGTGGCAAGGAATACCCTGCCATCGGCAAAGCCGAAAAGGGGACAGCCGGCCTATTAAAAGGGGCCTGAGCTAACCCTGCCACCCCCAGGACGTTCCCAGCAGTGTAAGAACCTAGGCCCACCCCAGTGGGCATGGTGGCAGTCGTTGTCGCCGGGTGGGTCGCCAGTGGGGTAGCCCCCGCACCACCCGCGCGAGGCCAAGGCCACTGAAAGGCCCCCCCTATATTGGGAATATGTGTAGATGTACTCGTTTGCACCATATACTCACATGCTGCACCCCCGCGGGCCGCCCCCACCGGGGGTTCTGGCCCACTGGGGGCGTCGGAGCTCACGACCGATGTAGAGCTCATCGTCGGGGCTTGACCCGCACCAGGTTGCTGGCTGGGGAGCTGCGAGGCAGTGGCCGGAGCCGCGCCACCCGCCTGCCGCAGCTCAACCCTCGCCGCCGGCTGTTGTCCTGCTGCCGATAGCGCCTCGAAAGGTACCCCGAAAGGGGCGCCTGCCTGACTGGCCCGGGCCAAAGACACCTCCAGGGCCGCAATACGGGCCAGTAAGGTGTCCACATTAACCATGGGGAAAGAGCCGGCCGGCCCACCTGATCCTTGGATGGGGACAGGTCCCTGTACCCCAGGGCCCGTATATGGCCATTGGCCAACGCCAAAGCCCGGTAGGGCTGGTGAAGAAACCTGCCAAGGCAGGGAGCCGGGCCACCCCCCAAGGCTAGAGGGCCCCGGGAGAGGCGGCGGCCCGAAAGGAATAGGCCCAACGGATTGAGCAGAAGGAGGAGCAGTGTCCACCGCTCGCGGGCCACGGGCCGGAGCACCCTCCGCGCCCGCACTCTGATCGGGCCAAGGGGCGATAGACCCCATGCCACCAGCCCCGGCCGGGGATGGTAAAGGTGGCTGCTGAGGAGGCGGCACCGCGGTCCTCCGACCCGGATTGCGCAGCTGAATTCGCAGCAGCCTTCTTTTTGGAAGGCATCTCACCGCAGCAGAAAGGGAAGCTAACTAGGCAAAATGACCCAAAAGGCTTCCCGTTGATACCAACGAGCGACGGAGACGCAGGAAAAAACTTCTCCGCTCCGTCGCTGAGGCAAAATGGCAGCACGGCTGCCTCGTGGCCACCCCTTTTATAAGGGAGGTGGCCACGCCCCTAACTACCCGGATTCTCTGTCCTGTGGGGGGGGGGCCCGCAAAGGGCGCGGCGGCCATTTTGGCGCCGCGCTTGCATTCTCTTGCTTTGCCAATATTTGTAGTAATTAAATAGATTAGTGAGCTGGGACATTTATTACAGAAGCAAGTTAACAAACAAACAAAAAGACTTGTCACTGTGATGTAGAAGTCGTTTGTGCCACAAAACAAAAGTGTAAGTAATTTTCAGCCATATCTCAGACAACCCAGCTTCTTCCTTTTTCTAGCATGCAGGATTCTGTATTTCAGAGGATAGCACCAGGGGCTGCTTCTTACATTATTCACAACTGACAGTTGGAAAAAATTTCAGAAAAGGGACATTAGAGCCCTCCATCTAGGTGATTTCCTGTCTCAACTGATAGAATGAAGATATGACTCATGAACCAGCCAGTAAAGAATTATTTCATCTGCAGGTATGCTCAGCTCAAAATATCATTCCACGCTGTGCATCAAAAAGAGGAAGAAGACCTTGTCATGTGAGGGGGGAAGTCGTCTATTATATTTCTTCTGAGTTTTCTACTTTTACCACTTGCCTTGACTTCCCTGCCCAATATTGGATATATTAGCCTGAATCCAGTTGGTAATGCCAAGCAGAACAGATCCCTTGAAAAATGGGAGTAAAATAAATGTTAACCTATCATTCAGTAGTTGAATTCATGGGCCAGCTGAATAGACTAGCAATCAATTTCAATCACAATCTCAATTGAAGTATTCCAATTCTACTTAGTAAAGAGACAAGCAAAGGAAATATTCTAATCGGAACACCGCTGTCACTATCACTGTCACTTTTTTTATGATAGAGCCTTCTGTAACCATGTAAGATGTCCACATGAGTCCTGTTTTCAAAGAGATAGTCGTGCTAGTCTATTTAAACATATGAAACATTTAGATCAGGGGAATCTCCTCACCTCATCTCTAGCCTTGATGGGCAAATCCCTGCCCCCTGTGCAGTAATGTACCTTGAAATCTACTTCCCAGACCGGCTGAGTTGGGGAAGCATCTCCATGGACATTTCTATGTGTTTGGTCATACCACAGAGCTAATTCACGATGTCCACTGCATGCTAAACAGATTCACCTGAACTGTGTCAGGCAATCAGTATTCACTGCATTTAATGAAACCATGAGGGATTCACCACTACCACCTTAATTCAGTTCCACCCACCACAAGAAGCCCGGAGTCGCTTCGGCGAGGGGGTGCTGATAGAAATCAAATAAACAAGAGAAAGCTAGCTCATGCTTGGCTCCTCTCACTCCAATTGCCTTCAAGGACAGTTAGAATGTCCCTCCACAGGTCTGCCAAAAATATGTCAGCCACTACATTGGTCAAATGTACCCCATCACCTCAAAAGTACTCCGGGTGTCCAAACTGGATGCCCAGATGATCCAACTAAAAACTTCCATTTTTATTTACCTATGCCTTGACAACTTAGTGTGTCCAGTTCAAATTTTGGAGATCACAGCCACCCCTCCCAACACATTTTGCTGACCATTGCCTCCTTAGCTCCAGCAGGTCCCTTATCTCTTGGACAATCATAAGAACATAAGAACAGCCTTGCTGGAACAGGCCATAGCCCATCCAGTCCAGCATTCTGTCTCACGCAGTGGCTCACCATTTCCTTCAGGGTATTCCCAAGGAGATGCCTTCACCTGCTTAGGATTCCCCGGAAATGGCATTGAGAGATATCCTGCCTATCTCTCCAACCCCGAGGTTGTCCTTAAGTATCCATAATTATAGCCATTGATACCCTTGTCCTCCATGAACTTGGTTAATCCTTTCTTAAAGCTGTCAAGACTGACAGCTGTCACCACTTCCTCTGGCAGGGAGTTCCATAGACCAGTAATCCTCTGGGTGAAAAAGTACTTTCTCTTATTTGTTTGAGAACTAGTACCCAAAAGTTTCATTGAGTATCCCCTAGTTCTAGTGTTGTGCGATAGGGAAAACAGTTTTTCCTTATCTACTTTATCCACACCGTGCATGATTTTATAAACTTCAATCAGGTCACCTCTTAGACACCGTTGCTCAAGAGTGAAAAGGCCCAACCGTTACAGCCTCAGATGGTAAGGAAGGTATTCCAGTCCCCTAATCATTCTGGTTGCCCTCCTCTGCACTTTCTCCAATTCCATAATATCCTTCGGGAGGTATGGCGACCAGAACTGTATACAGTATTCCAGATGGGGCCTCACCATAGATTTATAAAGAGGCAAAATGACACTTGCTGACTTATTTTCTATATCCTTCCTAATGATCCCTAGCATTGAGTTTGCTTTTTTCACTGCTGAGGCACACTGGGTTGACAACCTTCATTGAGTTGTCCACCAGGACACCAAGGTCCCTTTCCTGGTTTGTCGCAGAGAGTTCAGACCCCATCAGTTTATAAATGTAATTGGGGTTTTTTGCCCCAACATGCATCACTCTGCACTTACTAATGTTGAAGCTTATTTGCCACTGTTTTGCCCACTAGCCCAGTGTCAAGAGATCCCTAGGGAGCTCCTCACAATCTCTCACACTTTTCACTACCCTGTATAATTTAGTGTCGTCAGCAAATTTGGCTACCTTGCTTTTTACTCCTACCTCTAGATCATTTATGAAGAGGTTGAAAAGCAGGGGTCCCAGTACTGAAACTTGGGGGACCCCACTCTTTACTTCCCTCCACTTGGAGAAGTGTCCATTTAGTGCTACCCTCTGTTTCCTGTCCCTTAGCCAGTTGCTGATCCAGGACAAGACCTGTCCCTTTATTCCATGACTGGTAAGTTTATTCAAGAGCCTTTGGTGTGGGACCTTGTCAAAAGCCTTATGAAAGTCCAGATAAACAATGTCAACAGGATCCCCCTTATCCACATGCTTGTTAACACTCTCAAAAAATTCCAACAGATTAGTGAGGCATGATTTGCCCTTTTAAAAGCCATGTTGGCTCTCCTTTAGCAGCGCCTTCTCTTCTATGTGCCTATTAATTCTATCTTTTAGGATGGTTTCCATCAATTTACTTGGGACACATGTCAAACTGACAGGTCGGTAATTTCCTGGATCACCCCTGGATCCTTTTTTGAAAATTGGTGTTACATTCGCTACCTTCCAGTCATCAGGCACAAAGCCTGATTTGAGGGAAATATTATATATTTTGGCTAGGAGATCAGCAATTTCATCTTTAAGTTCCCTGAGAACTCGTGGATGGATGCCATCTGGTCCTGGTGATTTGTTAGTGTTTAGCTTAACAAGACATGCAAGGACCTCCTCCCTGGTTATTTCTATCTTGCTTAATTCTTCGGTTTCCCTCCCTACGAAGATAGGCTCTGTTTTGGGCACGTGGTCTCTGTCTTCTTCAGTGAATACTGAAGCAAAGAATTCATTGAGTCTCTCTGCAATCTCTGTTTCCTCTTTAATAACCCCTTGCCTTCCATTGTCATCTAATGGTCCAATGGCCTTCCTAGTTGGGTTCTTACTTCTAATGTACTTAAAGAAGTCTTTCTTATTTCTCTGAGTATTTTTAGCTATACGCTCCTCAAAGTGTTGCTTTGCTTTCCTGATTGTTGCTTTGCATTTGTTCTGCCAGAATTTATGTTTCTGCCTGCTGTCCTCATTCGGACAAGCCTTCCATCTTCTAAATGAGCTTTTCTTGCTCTTGATCACTTCCCAAACAGCTCCTGTAAGCCACATCAGAGTCCTCTTGGACCTGGCAGTGCCCTTTTTCCTTTTGGGTATGCATTCCAATTGGGCCTCTGTTATTGTTTTTGTAAACAGCCTCCATGCCTCTTGGAGTGTTTGGACTCTCTCAATTTTCCCTTTCAGCTTCTTTTTTACTAGTTTCCTCATCTTTGGGAAATTTCCTTTTTGAAAATTTAAGGTCTCTGTGTTAGATTTTATCAGTGACTTGCAGTCTATGATCAAGTTAAACATAATTGAGTTGTGGTCACTGTTCCCTATTGGATCAGTCACATTAACATCTTGCACCAGATCCTGAGTATTACTCAGGATCAAGTCAAGGATTCTTGTACCTCTAGTTGGGTCTTCAACAATCTGTCCCAGGGAACAATCATTTAGCATATCTAGGAACTTTATCTCTTATCTCTAGCCCTATATGGTAGTGGGCCGGGTTACCTAAGAGACCGCATCGCTCTGAGGACGTCTGTCTGTCCAACCAGAGCAGACCGGAGGGGCTCTCTAATTGTTCCATCAGCCAGAGGGGCTCGCCTCTCTGGCACAAGGAGGAGAGCCTTCTCCGTGTCTGCACCGGCCCTCTGGAACCTCCTGCCAACAGAGCTATATCTCCGGATGGAATTGCTGCCTTTCAGAAAAGAACTTAAAACCTGGCTGGCGGGTCAAATGTGGGGTGCAGGTGGAAGGGTAACCTCCATTGGGTGGTTGGTGTAGAAGAACTCCTCCCCATGGTGCCTTTGGATCCTGCAGCCCTTGTTTTTAGGGGGTGGGTAGTTTTAACTGTTTTTAACATGTGTTTTTTTTTTTTATTGTGAACCGCCCTGAGTTGGCTTTGGCCGAATGAGCGGTATATAAATGTGACAATTAAATTAAATTTTTAAAATTAAATCATGTGCTGAACAACAGTTCACCCAGTCTATGTAAGGGTAATTGAAATCCCCCATTATAACCAGGCTTTCTTTCTTGGATGCCTCCTTTACAACATTCTCCAACTGCCAGGCTCCCTCAGGAGTTTGGGTCGGAGGCCGATAGTATATGCCTACTGTTAGACCATCCTTGTGGCCTGGTACTCTTACCCACAGAGCTTCTAATGGTGACTCCAAATCACCTAGATATTCCAATTCATACGATTTTATCACTTCTTTGACATACAAGGCTACACCACCTCCCGTTTGCCCCTTCCTATCCTTCCTGTACAGTTTGTAGCCTGGGATAACTGTATCCCATTGGTTATCATCCGTCCACCAGGTTTCAGTGATACCAATAATATCAATATTCTTATCTATTGCTAAGTATTCCAGCTCCCCTATTTTGTTCCGGAGGCTTCTGGCATTTGTATACAAGCATTTATATATGCTTTCCTGATACAGTCTTTTGAGTCCAGTTGTATTGTTAGACTGCCTCTTGCATCCTTCTGCTAGAGTGCTGGTGACTAGCTCCTTGCTCTGCTCAGTAATTTTTACATCCTCCTCACTACTCAAGTACACACTTTCCCGAACCGGATGCTGCCCAGCTCCTGTAAGTTTTCCCCCAGTTATCAGTTTAAAAGCTGCTCTGCAGCCTTTTTGATGTTGAGTGCCAGCAATCTGGTCCCATCATGGTTCAAATGCAACCCATCCCTCCTGAACAGATTTGGCTTGTCCCAAAATGTTCTCCAGTTCCCGACAAATCTGAAGCCCCACCTCATCCATGCATTGAGGCTTCTGAGCTCTGCCTGCCTGGTAGGTCCTGCGCGAGGGACAGGCAGCACTTCTGAAAATGCTACCTTGGAAGTCCGGGACTTCAATCTTCTTCCTAACAACCTAAATTTGGCTTCCAGGACAGACCGCTTTGCCTTCCCAGCATCATTGGTACCAACATGTACCATGACAACTGGCTCGTTCCCAGTTCTCTCTAACAATCTATCTAGATTTCTTGTGATGTCTGCCTTGCTCTTTAGGAGGCCAATATCAGTACCACCCAAATGAACCACCAATATTTAATCAGCCCCAGGAGAGTAGGCAAGAGACCATCCCACCTCATGCCTCTCTTGAATTTCCACAATATGATAAGGCTAATTAAACCCTGACATGGCATCACAGAACCTTCTGAGAAATGCTCTCCCAGTGGCCACTACTTTGCATGCAAAATTCAAATGACTTCCTAGGTTTTGAAGCTCCTTGAGAGAAATGATTTTTACTTGCTAAGAATTGCTTTAAGAAAGAATGTGTATTATTTATTATGTTCTCAGGCACCCTACAAGCCTCCTCTACAGGTATCAATTTATTTACCTAAAACCTAAGCTTAATACAAGGACCCTCAGGATTTTTTTTCTAGCCAGAGAGGCACCCAGGTCCTCAGTCAAGTGAAAAAATATGTCCAAAAGTCATTGGTAATGACCAGGACTACTCTTCTCCACCATCAGAAAATCATCCAGGTAGTGGGCAGTGTTTGAAAGGCTGGTCACCTTTTTCAAAGTCCACTCCAAATAAGTACTCCACTCCAAAACTCCCATTGAAAGGGTCCTCTCAACGTAAAACGGATCCTTGAAATGAAACCCAACAGATCAAAATCCTTTGGATGTACAGGCAGAAGGTGAAATACTGACTTAGTGTCACATTTAGACAATTCCACTCCCCTACCACAACAATGCACCATCCTAACAACCTTATCAAATGAAGTATATCAAACAATGATAAAACTTCTGGAATGGCATCTTTTACCAAAACCTCATTAAGGTAGGACAGATAAATGAATCAGGCAAAATTTGCCTTGCTCTTTTTAGGCACAATCTACAAAAATGATATCCTAAGTTTTGGCAAAAGAGGGGTGGTGAATAGCCCTCCTATTGTCAGCTACAACTTCTTGTTTATTTTATTGTGTACTATCTGGTCTAAGCCCTTGACTGATTGCAAATTCTCAGTCAGCATGGGATATCACTGTCCTGTGAATGGAATCCGAAACCTCCAATGAAATCCTGCCTTGAGAAATTCTGCATCCTCTTGAATATATTGACACTAGCTGAGTACCTGGCTTCGCTCGGGTGTTTATTTTTTTGTGAATTGGCAGAAGATGCACACTGCGGCCAATGAGGCTGCGGAAGTGGAACTGTAGCCATGTATCCCTTCCTGGGATACCCCAAAAAGAATGGGAGGGCCTGGGGCCGCGATGGCCTGGGGACGCTCAGAGAAGAGGAGGGGGAGGGCCCACTGGCTTTCCTGATGCCCCTTCTGCAGCACAGTCCTGCAATGGAGGGTGGACCTTACCCCCATTTTCGTCTGCCTGGGCTGTTTTTGTCTCAGTAAAGTATGTTTAGTTCTGCCAGGCTTGTCGTCTCCCCTCCCAGGTTAGTCATGAAGCCTCAGCCCAGCGTCCCACCTGCCTGGTGTCTTGCTCTGGCGTGCTGACCGGGGGTCCTTGCCCAGTGTTCAGGCCTTATGTGCCACCCCACCCTGCCACCCTTTTTCATCTCCTGGCATCACCATCGTGTGCCCCAGCTGTTGTCTCTGGCTTGTCTATGCGGCCCCTGCAAGGGTGAGCCCAGCTGCCCTTTGGCCCGTGCCACCTCTCCACCCTGGGCCACCCGCCGGATATCTGGGATTCGCTTGCCTCTCCACCCCCACTGGCCTCTTTTACCTGTCAGGCCTCTGCATGGCTGGCCTCCGCCTCCTCTTCTGGCCCTTCATCTAGGTGGGCCCTGCAAAGGTGGTGTTGGATAGGTGCCTTGCTCCGGGGCATGTGAGGGTGGCCCTATGTTCCACTCTGGAGACCGCACCACTGCAGGAAGCTGTGGCTTCTAATTGTAGCCACAGCCATTTGTTGGGATAAAGAGGTAGCAGCGGCAGCATCACCATTGTCCTCTGCTACCAGGGTACCCCCCCCATGTGTGCTCACTTGTGCATGCCACCCTGTCAATGGCTGTGCCATGGGTTTTGCCACTCATGGGTGGGGTGGGGGGGTTGCGAGCTCATGCTGCCTGGAGCCCAATGGCCACTCAGGCCTCTCCCCTTCCCTCTCTGTTGAGGAGGGATATAGAGCAGTGCTTGGCAATGGCAGAGGGCCCATTCCGGACCACTGCACATGTGCAGTATGGTGTTTGTTTTTTATGTCACGCAGGGCACCATGGGATGTGCAATTCCCACAACTTTCCCCTTTTGGGGGGGGCACATGCCAAACCTGGCCACCAGACCCCCCCCCCTCGTGACCGTCTCGCACATGCCAGGAACGTGTGTGCGAAGTTTCATCGCGGACAGTGCAGGGGTGGGGATTTGTATTTAAGACCCACAAGAGGACACCTCTGCTATATATATGCTATACTAGCATAGATTGCCTGGCATTGCCGGGCTGTTATAAATTGTGTCTTGCTTTTTTTTTGGGGGGGTGAGTTAAAAATCAACAGAGGATGCTATAAATCTTTTTATTTTATTTATTTAACATATGTTTGTTATTTGTGTAAACTTTTGATTTATTGTTATTTTTGACTTGTTTTTACTCTTGTGGCCTCTAGGTGGGGCTGTTTTGATTTTGACTTGTTTTAATATTCCAGCCTGCAGGTGGGGCTGTTAGTTTTCTTTTTGTTTCAGTTGTTTTTTCTCACCTGGCCTCTAGGTGGGGCATCTTCCAGTAAGTAGTGAGTTCTCTGGGTTTTTTTTATTCTGGGATTTTTCTTTGTTTTGATTTTATGGTGGTGGGCTTGGAGGTGTTTCTGTTTGTTCTTTTTTGTTTTGGTTAGGCTTTAGATGTGTGTAATTGGTTTGTTTATTTCTGGTTTTGTTTATTTTTGTGATTTCGTTGGTGTTTATTTGTGTAATTTGTGGTAGTTGTGTTGTTTGAGTTAGGTATTTTTGTGTTGTAGTTAGGTGTTTTCTCTGTGCTTTTGTGGTATTGTGGATGTTTTTGTTTGTGGATTTTGTGGTTTACTTTTTTGTTTATTAATGGGTTTTTTAATTATTTATTTATTTTTGTTTTATTATTTTTTATTAATTTTGGTGTTTGTCGTTGGTGTGTACTTTTGCGTGAAGAATGGACTGCCTGTCGGTTCCTCTTTTCTCCATTGCTTCTTTGAATTTTGGGTTCAATACAGTAATGGGGAAAAGGAGGAGCTGGCTTTTAGCCCGTTCTTCCCCTGGTAAGGTTCGATAGGTAGGTTGGGGGAGAAGGAAACAGAGAAGAGCTAACTGCCTGACGATGGTTCTCTCCTCTCTGTCTCCTTTCTCTCCTGGCTTACCTAACTGGAGATCAGCAGGAAGCGATCTGTAAGGGGTGGTGCTCTTCCTTGCGGATTACTGGCTGCTGCTTTTGTATTACCTCCACCGCTGTTTCATGTTAGTTCTTGAAACAGTGGTGTCAGAAGTACAAAGGCAGCAGCCAGTCATTCGCCAAGGAGTGTGCTTCCCCTAACGAACTGCTGCCTGCTGTTGTTGTTTTTTCCACCCAGGCTCAAGGTACCTTGAGCCTGGTGGTGGTCTCACCATATCTTCGGTGGGGTAGCGTGGAGGAGAGGGAGTCCCTCTTCTTCCCGTTGCTCTGGGAAAGAAGGCCGGTGGGTGTCTTGCCGTGGTTTTTTGTGGGTGTTTGTTTTGTGAGGCTGTGAGGCGCTGCATCTGCCTGCGGCAGACTTGCACTCCCCTTGTGTTTTTTAATTTTAATTTTCACGCGCTGGCTTACTCAGCATTCTGCGCACTCACGGAATGTAGGACGCTGGGACTTTGAGTTTTGTGCTTTTTGTTTGCGTTCGTGCAGTGGTTTTTTCCCCCTGCGTCTCGATTTTAATTGGCCATGCCACATTTCCCAATGTTCTTTTTGCTCACGCCTGTCAGCCTGATTGGCTGAGGCGTGGCGCAGCACAGAGGACATTGGGAAGTGAAGTTCTTTTCCTTTTTTCACATTTGTGGGGCTCTTGCCTCACTGGCACCTTTGGCAACCCTGCAGTAACCTGCGGGCCGGGTTCGGGCAAGTGCAGGAGGCTTGGTATGGGATAGGATGGACAGGTGCAGAAACTTATAGCAAGTTCCAACAGTTAACCCTTGGATTTATATATATATATATATATATATATATATATATATATATATATATATATATATATATATATATATATATATATATATATATATATATATATATATAGAGAGAGAGAGAGAGAGAGAGAGAGAGAGAGAGAGAGAGAGAGAGAGAGAGAGAGAGAGAGAGAGAGGCTCTAGTGCAGATTGTAAATGGATACTATCTACTGGGTTTCTGAGAACACACCATATGTGTCCCCAAACTCCCAACAAAGGAGGTAGGGTTGAACTGCCATCCATACTGCCATCCAGGCTGGTCTTGAATTGTCTACGTACTCTCTGAAAATTGGATCAGCATATTGGAACAGGGCTGCCACCCTCAAGGCTGTGAAGTCACAATCACCATGAGGCAAATAAAGAAACCAGATGGTTAATTGACCCTTGTCCTGTCTACACACTTCTTCCTAATTCTTTCCTTTTCTTTTTCATCTAGCAATTCCTTGTCCTTAACTCCACTTCTTTAGAAAGTGTACTGACTTAGGTTTCTGGGAATTAAAGTCCCTCTGTGGGATGTGTGCCCCACATTGGGAACCACTGAGTTAGACAATGTGGTCTAATGTGGGGAAATGGTCATAAACGATCAGCTGGATAAACCATGGAAATAATGTGTGTGCAGGAATACTCACTTGTCACAAACTGAGCAGCCTGAAATAGAATTGAGGCTCTGGGGCTAAGGCCAGAATAACTGACCACAACTTCTTGCACCTTTGTCTCCCAAAGCCACAGCTGGTGCATCATCAACTTCACTCTGCATTGGCACAACCATGGCTTATCCATTATATTTCCAGCAAAAGATCCCTTACCTGCTTCCAAAGCATCTAAACAAGACAGTCTAGTGAGCAAACTTCTGTAGCTTAGCCCTCTTAGAACAGTTGGTTTCCCCCCTTAAATGTCAGCCAATGCTGCACAACTTTTCTCAAGTGCACTCAGTTGTGCAAAATTGTTGGTCACAATGGTGGCATCATAAAATGGTGGCCACAAAGGTGCTACCACAAAATGGTGGTCACAATGGCACCACCACAAAATGGCAGCAACAGCAGCGAGAGCATCCCTCCCACCCTTAATCACACTGACACAAAAGGGCGGGAGTGGAAAAACAGATCTCACATGTAGGATGGGCCCAAAACCTTCCCCTGTGATGAACCTGCTGAAAGCTGCCACTCAAGAAACCACTGCAGAAGAGAGAAAGAGCTAAGTGCTTCAGCAACAAGTTCAAACTTTGGCTGAGCTCATGATTTGCCATGCAATCCTGTATCTGAAGAGGTGGATTTTGATAATCAAAAATTGAAAATGTAATCAAATGGTTAGTCTTTAAAGTGCTAGACTCTTTCCTCCCACCTTTTCCTTTCTCTTCCACCATGTTGACACATATTAGGATGGACACTTCTTTAGAAATAGTGAATATATGTTATTTGTAAACTAAATACAACTTCTCTGGTTCTCTCCATTATATGTTATATATTCACTACATATATTTATCATATAATATTGTGTTTATTTATTTCATATTCATATATTTGTTTCAGACATAAAAATGTAATATCTAAAAAAAATCTCAAAAGAAAAAAAACCCTCCAGAGAGTAAATTAGAACCACTCTGTCTGATAACTCAATAGTTACCTCTCTGTGAGCAAGAGAGATGACCAAAGTTTATTTTTTAAACTGTCAGGTTATTTTTAGTTGCATTATTTGGTGAAAGGAACTTTGTTCCCATGGTATCTTCTTCCAAACTTGCTCTCTTATCTCAAAATACAATGTCTGTGACTGCTGTTTTGCCCCTTTCTGGGCTTGCTCTTTTTAGATAGGAAAACCTGACAATTATATTTTCTACTGACTTCACATTTTTTCAACTTTAAGTGTCCATACCAAGTGATGCATGAATTAAGGACAAATAACTGAAGAAAATCACAAAAACAGCTCCCATTTGCTTCTCAAAAGAGGCCATTGTGAGGGACGACCCCACTTAAATTGGCTTTCCTCCATACCCTGGCCAGTTGGCGAGCATTAATTGGTGCTCCCCTAGTGGAACCACTTCTGGGTGAAAAGAGCAAAGAACCCACACCCAATGACTGCACCAGGTTGTGGGATACATTAATAAGTTAAAGGAATTGCAATATGTCTCACTCTAATAATGGTGATTGTAATCAGTTGAAGTGTGTGTCTACTGATTCTGCTATAGCAGTGGTGGTGAACCCATGGCATGTGTGCCAGAGGGGCCACTCAGAGCCCTCTATGTGGGCATTTGTGCCCTTGCCCCAGCACAAAGTTCACCCCACCTCTCTGCCCAGCAGCCAATGGGAATGCTTCCTCCCTCCCCAGCACAGAGTTCACCCACCGCCTATCCAGCAACCTAATGGGAGCACTTCCTCCCTATCCAGCATTTGGCCTCTAAAAGGATCACCATCATTGTGCTATATAAATGGCCACTCCCCTGAAAGACAGCTTCAGACCCCTTCATCTTCAAGTTAGAGTTTGACCAGAGAGTCTTTTGAATGGAAGACACCTTCTAAAGTAAGGCTATGGCCTGGCAGACCTACAAATGCCATCAAATAACTCTGATTTCTGGTAACATATTAATTTGATTTGATTTATTCGATTTGTATGCCGCCCACTCAGTATACACTGACTCAGGGCAGCTCACAAAAATCACAACATAATTTTTAAATTTAATTAAATTTAATTGTTTGATTTCTACACTGCCCACTTGGCCTAGGCCAACTCAGGGCAGTTCAGAATCAAAGATAAAAACATAATTAAAAGTAAAGTAAAACAACCCACCCCTTAAAAAGGATGCATGGACTGAAGGGACCATGGGGGAAGGAATTATCCTCTATACCAACCACCCAATGGAGGTTAATCTTCCACCTGCACCCCATACTTGGCTCACCAGCAAGGTTTTGAGTTCTTTTCTGAAGGGCAGCAATTCCGTCTGGAGATGTAGCTGTGTTGGCAGGAGGTTCCAGAGGGACGATGTGGACATGGAGAAGGCCCTCCTCCTCTTCCTTGTGCCAGAGAGGCGAGCCCTCTGGCTGATGGAAAAACTAGAGAGCCCCTCCAGTCTGCTCTGGTTGGTTGGACAGACATACTTGGGGCAGTGCAGTCTCTTATGTATCCTGGCCCACTAACATATAGTGGGCCAACAATATACAAAGTAAATACAAAATAATACAAAATTCAATCTACAAAAAAAACCACCACATTATAATATACAACATGACAGTACAATACTATAAAATAATAATAAAGTCACAACCACATAGAAAAGTTCCCAAAACATGGTCCAGGAATGGGGTGGCAGGTGTCCTCAGCCTCAAGGCAGGATTGTCTTCTGCCGCTTGAGTAAGATAATAGAATACAAAATATAATAGAATACAGTAGCATATAACAACAATACATAAGTCAGAATGTCATGTCATCGTAGAAACAATATACATCATAAAAGTGCAAAGAGAAAAGCATTTCAACACCTAACAGCAACATCACAAGGCAGCGGCGAAATTCCTAACTGCCGAGCCCCGGCCAGTGCGGGCCGAGGGCAGGCATCCAGTGGCGGTGGCAGCAAAGTTCCAGGATGTTTTAAATTAGAGAATTCTCAGAAGTGATTTACCAGTCCCCCCTTCTCCACAGGCTGGATCTAATCCCAGGAGGCACAGGGGAGAATTTATCTCCCATCTTATGACTCCATAACCAGATGCCTAAACCACCGAATTTATCTTGTCTGCAATTTCTTTATACTCAGTGAATCTGAAGGTTTGTCATTCTTTACTCATCTCAATAGTCAGAGAGGGGAAAAAAGAGATTAGAGTGCAAACATGTTGGTATTAAACCATTCCCTTTCAATAGTTTGTTGGAAATCATGATTAAAATTCAGGATGGACTTTTGGTAAATTAAAATTGCTTGTTTTTCTGCATAATATGTGTTTTGTCTTAGGATGAATATTTAATTGGACATGGTGATGGAAGAAGCACTTCTGGCAAATGTCATACATTTCATAATTGTTTTTTTTTTAATGTAAGTTGTATATCATGCCAACACACCTCAGCAATCCAATTACAGCATGTTCCCGCAAAAAAAAAATACAGTCCACTTGCACTACATATAATGAGAAATAAGCAGACTCTCTTGGAAGATGACAGATCTGTCAACAGAAGGTTCACTGTGTGGATTTGTCTCACCAACAAGAACACTCTAAATGGCATTTCACTAAGAACTTTCCAGGCATCAGAAGGAGTAGAGAAAAATTTTATTGACTGCCTTCACCAGCAGCACCCACACAGAATAAATATCCTAGAGTTCCCTAGATCAGCTTTTCAGAGAGGAATGGCTCAAAGAAGTAGGATATCAAAATTGCCTCTCCCATTTCCACTAACAGAAACTCTTCATTGGGTCAAAAAGTTTTCAATATCTAAAATGAGCCCTCCTTTTGTTTCCATAAGACAAGGTTTGGATCAAAGCCAGAAATAAAAGATAAAGGTTCCCCTTGCTCAAAAGATAGTCGTGTCTGACTCTAGGGGGTGATGTTCATCTCTGTTTACAGCCAAAGAGCCAGTGATGTCTGCATCTGCAGCTGTTTCCATGGTCATGTAGCAAGCATGACCTGATCCTGGAGCACATAGAATGCTGTTACCTTTCCCATCAAGGTGATACCTACCTATCTACTTGCAATTCCTTGCTTTCGAACTGTTAGGTTGGCAGGGGCTGGGATAGATGATAGGCACTCACTCCATCAGGCATCCCTCAAGTCTTGAACTGCTAACCTTCCTACCTTCTGGTTGTCAAGCTCAGCTTCTTATTCACTAAGCTACCACAATCCAAGCCAGAGATACACACAAACCAATCATAAATATGAAGATTTTAAGATCATTCATTAATTACTTGCTTCTTGCTTTGGACATTTAGTTAATGTTTAATGTTTGTTTACTTTCTCTCAGTCTCAAATGAAAAAGCTTTCTCTGAAATAAAATTCAAAGGTACAGAATGAAAGCGCGGTGCCAAAATGGCCGCGGCGCTCTTTGCGGGGGCCCCCACCCCCACCCGGACTCAGACATCCGGGTGAGTTAGGGGGCGTGGCCACCCCTCTATAAAATGGGTGGCCACGAGGCAGCCGAGCTGCCATTTTAAAAGAGCGACGGAGAGGAGAAGTTTTCTCCGTCGCTGTTTGTTCTTTCCACCTTGGTCCTTCCCGGCTGTGAAGGAAGGTTTTGCACGGAGCCTTTGGCTTGCTGGCTCCTCTGTGCCTTTTTGCGCTCTTCGATCCCTCGAAAGGGATCCTGCTCCTTCCTTAAGATATGCCTCCCAAACGGAGGGCCTCGGCGATGAAGCCGCGGCCCACGGGGAGGACTTTTGGCCCTGCGCAACGTGGGGGCCAGCCCTTGGGTCAGAGGACGCCCACGCAGCAGGGCTCTACCCCCACCGATACCGATACCGGTGGGGCGATGCAGGCTGCTTGGCCCTCGGCCGGTCAGCCTTCGTCTGGCCCTTCTGGGGTTTCGGCCCTCAACCCGCAGCTACCGGCCATGGGACCGGGCAGCGGGGGTGGGCCCGGTGCTGGTGCACAGCACGTTCCACCTCCGGCCCATCATGGGCCAGAGTTTTGGGCATGGCCCTATTCGGGCCCAGGCTCTCATACTGGGGTTCCTGGTCCAATGCCTGGTGGGCCGTCCGGCTCACCCGGCCCACTTTATACTGGGGGATCTGTGGCAGTTCATGCATTGCTAACGCGTTTAGCTGTGCTTGAGGCATCCTTAGGGATGGCACACAACCCCGTGCCTGGTGGCCCTTCATTTGCTGCGGGGGGCCCTTTGGGTCCACCGGCTACCTCAATGGCCGCCACACTGCAGCAAGTGGCCAGCCGGGTTGAGCTGCTGGAGATGCTCCGGCCTACCCCCCGGGCCAGTGCCGGGCATCGCAGGGACTATCCAGGTTCCGCTGCATATGCCCCGGGTACCTAATGTGCCGGTGACGGCTTTGCCGACGGCTGGTTATTCGTTGCCCCTTGGTGATCATTTGTCCCAGGTCACGAGGGAAAAGATTTGGCGGGGGGAGTATGTGGAAATATTCTCCCTATTGAACCGTGAGCCCACTAAGGAGGAGAGAGAGGGACAGGATGACAAAGACAAAGAGCTTCCCGCCGTCGTAAGCCACCACGTACCTGGGGCAACTGGTTGCCCGCATATCTTATTTATATGGCGGTGTACCTCAGGGGCCGGCCTGACCTGGCCATTCCTATGGTCCAATATTTGGTCAATATTTTTAGGGCAATGATGGATTTTCCTGGCCCATCGTGGTTGGCTTACGATGAGGAATTCAGAATGAGGGTGCCCTTGCACCTGGAGATGAGATGGGATGAGCCCTGTCAGAAATTGTGGCTATTGTACATGACCCCCACGCGTCCGGCGCCTGGGGATAGGTACCATTGTGGCCATGCCGTTCAGCGAGCTGCTCCAATGCAGGCTTCCCACCAGCTGGCGGGGCAGGGGGTTCCAGCCCGCTTGCTGTGTTGGAGCTTCTCGGCTAAAGGTGTGTGCAATAAGCGGCAGTGCCGATACAAACATGAGTGTCCCTCTTGCGCTGGCCCCCACACCGCCGCCGCGTGTCCGCGGGCCGGCGGGTCACGGGGCAGAGGTAGAGGTGGACAGGGAGCGGGCAGAGCTACTGCTGAGGGAACTAGCCAGGCAAAAGGCCCCCTCCCCAGTTAATGTGTATACGTTGGAGCGATGGCTCTCAACTTATCCACGGAAAGAGGATGCGAAGTACCTCCTTGAGGGTTTCCAGTGGGGCTTCCGAATCCCATTCAAAGGAGTGCGGGGACCCCAAGATGCACCCAATTTACTGTCCCTGAAGGGTAGAGAAGAGGTGGCTGCCCTGAGTATCGCTAAGGAGGTCGGGGCCAAGAGGGTGGCAGGCCCCTTTTCTGTGCCACCCTTCCCCAACCTAAAGGTCTCCCCTCTGGGGTTGGTACCCAAAAAGGCCCCGGGGGAATTTCGTTTAATCCACCATTTATCGTACCCGGCGGGTTATTCTGTCAGGTATACGTCCTTTGACCAAGCCCTGCGAATGGTGCGCTCTTGTGGTCTGGTGCCCTCTTGGTGAAATGCGACATCAAATCGGCATTCCGATTGTTGCCAATGCACCCTGAGGACTTTGAGCTATTGGCTTTTAGATTCCAAGGGAAGTTCTATGTAGATAAGGCCATGCTTTTTGGCTGCTCTATATCCTGTTCAGCATTTGAACGTTTTAGCACCTTCCTTCAGTGGGCCTTTGTTCGTAGGTCCGGGTCTCGGTCTGTAGCCCATTACCTCGATGATTTTTTGTTCGGGGTGAACGGGGCTTGGGCACGTGCACGCGTCTCCTCACCACATTTCAGACGCTAATGCAGGAACTGGGTGTCCCTTTAGCACCCGAAAAAACCGAGGGCCCATCCACTACCCTCACATTTCTGGGTATCGAAATTGATATGGTCACACAGGCATCCCGGTTACCCATTGACAAGGTCACCCGGATCTCCGCGATGATTTTGGCCTTGCTGGCCAAACGTAAGGTGTCACTTCAGGAGCTTCAGGTACTGCATGGCCATCTTAACTTTGCCTGCAGGGTGGTTACGCCTGGCAGGGCATTTGCTCGGCACCTATGCGATGCCATGTCTGACCTGACAAGGCGCCATTATAGGGTCCGACTAACCAGGGGCATGCGGGCTGACCTTTTGGTTTGGCTCTCATTCCTGCGGGACTTCAACGGGGTATCCTTTTGGAGGTCCGACCTTTTAGTTTCACCTAGGTTTCAAGTCCAGTCGGATGCCTCCGGCTCCCTGGGATATGGGATTTACTTCCAGGGGAGGTGGGCTTATGGCCAATGGCCTCCAGCATGGTGGGGCACGGATCGCCTCCGCGATCTTACATTCCTTGAGTTTTTTCCAATCCTGGGAGCTTTGATGCTATGGGGCAAGGAGTGGGCCGACTCTGTGGTCCATTTTTGGTGTGACAATGCTGCAGTAGTGCACATTGTCAATGCTCAGACATCTAAATCACCCAGGGCGATGGCTTTAGTTCGCCAATTAGTGTTATGTAGCCTACGCCTCAATGTGCTTTTCAGGGCCAGACATGTACCAGGCATTGATAATGATATTGCTGATGCTTTATCCCGCCTGCAGATCCCCCGGTTCCGCGCCTTGGCTCCGGATGCAGAGGAATTCCCCTCGCCACTTCCGGCCGAGATTTGGACATTTGGCAAGGAGAGGTGAACCGGGCAATTGGCATGTCCTTGGTGCCCCGCACACGTAAGGCGTATCATCATGCTTCCGTTCAATTTAATAGCTTTCCTGTGCAACTTCAGTTGCCAGAGGTGTGGCCCATTCCAGTGGAACAGGTTTTACAATTCATGGTTTATTTACACAGTCAGGGCCTCGGTCCCCGCACTATAGCATCAAGGCTGTCAGCATTGGCATTTATTGCCAAGGTGGGGGGTTTTGCTGATAGCATAAACGATTTTCGCATACGGCATGTTTTGGAGGGGTGGACACGGGAACGTTGCCGCCGCCCGGACACTCGTCACCCAATTTCCCCAGGGGTGCTCACACACCTTGCACGAGGCTGGCCTAACCTATGTTTTGACAGGTATGAGGCAGCTCTTTTTCATGCGGCTACCACGGTGGCCTTCTTTGGAGCGCTCCGCATCAGTGAGTTGGTACTACTGTCTAAGGCGGATGCGACTCGTAGGGCACTGGAACTCGACGATGTCTATGTTTCTAATGAGTGGGCTCAGTTGAGGATACGGTCCTCAAAAGTTGATCAGCACGGCGTAGGCAGTGGAGTTAGACTGCTATGATGTTCCATTTCAGACATCTGTCCGGTTGGTGCCCTACAGGAGTTCTTGGCAGTGTGTGGCACGCACCCTGGCCCGTTTTTCTGCCACCAGGATGGGTCTCCCCTTACTAAATTTCAATTTTGGAAGGTGACCGGTATGGCACTTTCCAGTGTTGGCCTCCCTGGGCTCGTTACGGCACCCATTCATTTAGAATAGGTGCTGCTTCAACTGCAGCTGCATTTGGGTACTCTGAGGCTGATATACGCCGTATGGGAAGATGGGGATCTATGCGTTTTGCATTATATGTTCGTCCTCTTCAAACATGAGTACCATTTAAGTCACTGTTCTCTTTTTTCTCTTACAGACCCTGTGTGTCCCCGCACACCAGTGGCAGTATGGCTGGTGGGCCACAGTTACGTGCACTGGGCAGCGCAGTATGCTGCGGTGACAGAGTGGGGACCCCAGCTTGGACTGTGTGCGGCCGTGGATTGAGATGGCGGGAACTGTTGCCATTCCTTTTCTCCATTAGGGATGCTGAACCGCCTGATGTCCTTGTACTGCACCTCGGGGGCAATGACCTCGGCCAGGTCACTGGCCTTTCTTTAAAATTCGCGATTTGCATTGACCTAGCTTATTTGCACTATGTGTGGCCGTTCACCAGGCTGCTATGGTCGGACATCATACCACATCACGCTTACAGGGGAGGTATTGACCTCCGTGCCCTTGACCGCGCTCGTCGCATGGTGAACAGGGCAGTTGCCCGGTTCGTGGCAGACAAGGGTTTGGGGATGATCCGACACCCCACCATTAGTTTACAAAATTACGATCTGTATGCAGGGGATGGGGTCCACCTGTCGGATAGAGGTATGAACCTCTTTTTGGAAGATTTGCAAGCAGGCCTGTTGACCGAGTTGACGGTCTGGGGGGGGGGGGGCGGTGAGTCTTCATTGAAGCCTCCCCGTGTGGCGGGTAGCACTGGTAAGGTAAAGATTTATGACCCATAGGTATCCGGCAGGTTCGCAATTGACTGGCCACAACTTAGACAGGTACAGGTGTAATAACGTTGACCGGTCAACGACGAACCAGGCAAGGGGTGATGGCAGGAGCTTTTCAGCATGCATCCCCCCATGATTTGACGGATACATGTCAGAGGGTGGGGTCAGTAGATAGTTTATTGACTACGGTCAACAATTTGTTTGTGTCAACAAACAAATTGATACAAAATGGATACATTGTAGCCAATTGCCGTTGGCAATTTTGGGAGGAACCTTACCAGTGTTACTGCGGCCTGCTTGCCTTAAGAATTATAATTGGATGAGTACCAATTGAAAGTTATAATTCGGACTAGGGCATTATTCAATAAAAGTGGCCCAATGCCTTTATCCATATACCGGTGTCTGAGTCTTTCTTTGGGGGGTGCGCCTGCAATGAGGAACCCAACAGAGGAGAAGCCATTGTGTTGTTGTGACTAGGACTCAAGAGACCTGGGTTCAAATTCCCATTTGGCCATGAAACTCCTTGCATGACTTTTGCCAGTTAGAGTCTTTCAACATGACCTACCTCATGGAGTTATTATAAGGATAAAATTGGTGACATGCAGCTATGTGTTCCACTTTAAACATAGGGGAGAAAAGGTGTGATATATACATATAAAAATCACACCTATCAATTCATTTAAACTCATTGTGAGCCACAGGGGTAAAAAATTGAAGCTGGATTAGGAATGCTGTGACTGGAATATCACTCTATATGAGAACTGTCCAGAACTGATGATCTTGGCCTAATCACCATTTTTCACCATAAACCTTTTTTTTACATGATTTTTGAGAAGATCACTCCATGTGTGGTTTCTGGAGCATCTTTGATAACTAATACAATTTCTTGCTCAAAACAAGACTGAAATTACAGCTGTATCTTGACCATTAACTACCTCTGAATCAAACATAGATGTCCACCTTTCTAAAACTAGATGCATCTTTCAAGCTGGCAATGAATAAAATCCTAGGGCACCTTAAGCCACATGTGAAATGATCTAACAGGAAACTGAGATAGTTGCAAGAGGAAAGAAAATATTTTACTGTTATTTTTAATATGCATTTCACTAGAAATAGCTAACTCATTAACATGTATCTTCTATTAGATATTTTTGAACAATTGTGTATATGGATTTTAGGCTGACATTTCAAAATCTGTCAATGAGAACATATGTAAATAAACTACACAGTTCAGAAATCTGTTCCTAAGAGTCAAGAGCTGTTTCAGATCCATAGAGAAAAGATTTTTTTTTTTACTCCTAGAAGAATTTTGCACTATTAAATGTATTACTACTGGAACGTTTAGAGATTAAGGTACATACGCTCCTTCATGTTGCAGAAAAATGATCATCCTGAAAGGAAATAGGATGTTGACTGGAATTAACAATAGAAGTTTAGTAGCAATGATCATTTGCTACATGCTTCCAAGGACACACGTCTTCCTGACAATATTTCCAGATGCTGGCCTGGAGTTTTTCTGCAGGATATACTTTCTTATTCATTGGAGATCTATTTGATCAGCTGAGGCTCACGTGAGGCTGGCATTCAGTGTGAATTCACCAATAATTCAAATTTGATGATGATGATGATGATGATGATGATGATGATGATGATGATGATGATGATGATGATGATGATAGGTACTGGGGCAATGCTTGCTCAAAATTACATGGATATATATGGTAAACCTCTCAAATTCAGCATCTAGAAAATGAACTTATCATGCACTGTTAAACTGTACTTCAAACCACAGTTACCGATGAACACAACTGTGCTTAGTCTTCCTGAAAAGACAAACATAAGGCTGGATTTGAGAAGATGAAGTGATTGACATGCACATGAGTATGAATAATGCCATTTTTTCCTTTAGGCATTTGAATAGTAATTAAAAAGCATATATAAAGAGAAAACGTGTAATAGAGTATGTATTTCTAGTAGCCATTATCTTGTTGCTAGCCTCAACTAGAATAGACATACATGTATTGACTTTCTGGAATTTTTGTAAGGGTTGATTTATGTTCAGCAGTGGATTCAGTATATCTACTGTCAGTATACTAGCAATAATATATTGGGTTTTGTTTTCTATAGATGAATATTGTAGGGTTTATTTGGCAATTTCCTTCTCCCACTTCTATGGAATATGTAATTTTTTCTCAAATTATCTGTGTTTATTTATTTATTTATTCAATTTGTATAGCCGCCCCAATTGATGTGCGACTCTAGGCAGTGTACATAAAATCCCCATGTCACGAGTGCTCAGGGGTCTTCAGACTAAAATTCTGCTCAGGGTTTTGAAACAGATAACAGTCCAAAGATTTATAGTGAAGTACCGAGAGGTTTGTAAAAAAAAAACTTTCTCAGAGATTCTAACTAGGGCTATCCAGTTAATGGAACTTTGAGATGAACCGTCTCCCTCTGAGATAATCAGCTTCAGCTGACAATTAAAATAGCTGCATGGGAAATTTATGAGAATTCAGCTTCATAACCCAAATAATGCCCATCTACAAATCTCTCCTTGTGAGGCACTCCAAGAGTCCTGCTTTCTCCTTGAAAAATGACGAATGGTCGGTAGATAAGAAGTTCCTACCGCAGGCAAAGATTTGACTGCCACCTCCCTTCTGTAGAGAGAACAGCCTGGCATTTTTCAAAGATAAAATATCTTCTGGCTGGACACCTAAAAATTCCCTCTTTAAACTAAGAGGCGAATAAAATCAATCTACCCAGTATTGAAAATAGCAGCACTTTATTGGCTTACAATATTGAGGTAGATTAATATACAGTTATAATAAAAATTCAGGAATACAAAAAGAAATCATAAACAAAACATAAACATAAACATGAATAACTAAGCTGTCTAAATAGCTCTAAGAAAGTGGGGCAAAAAGCCCCTCATAGATTTAGACTGCCATGGTCTGACCTATGGGGAAAAGAGGGGTAACTTCTCTCTGGCTGAAAGAAGCTTACCCTATCTAGATCTTCTCTAAACATCAGGGTAAAAGGATTCTTACTTATACACTTTTCAGTCAGACACCTGCATCAGAAACATGTGAAAACTTCCAACTATGTCTTGAGGAGACAAGCTGGCTGGGTGTGTGGGTTTGACACCCCCCTACCCACCTGTTCAGGACATCTGCTAATTAGAGAGACCGTTATCTCTTGTGCCATCTTCTTATCTGGTGAGATGGACTAAGTGTCTGAGTGTCAGACTTCAAGTCTGCACATCGACAAGCAGGTGTCAGAGTAAACATATTTGTCTAAACATCTGTTCTAACAAACACCTGTGAGTTAGTATTACATCATAGACTAAGAATCTAGCAAAACATTTTTACTTCAAGCAGTAAACAACTTTAATGAGAGCAAAGATCACTCTTTTTAAATGCCAATTCCTTTACACCCCAACGTTTAAACTATAGATACCCTTAAAATTCCTAAAAACACTGAAAAACTACCTCTTACCCACACCAATTAAAAATCTAGTTAAAAACTATTAAAAGCATGAGTGATCCTCCTCTAAATGAGCTGGGGGGGCAGGTTGCTCCCTCTCCACCTCCCCACACCTGCCCTGCCAGCCAGGTTTTCAGCTCTTTCCTGAAGGGCAGCAGCTCTGTCTGGAGATGCAGTTCAACTGGCAGGAGATTCCATACAGCTGGACTGGATACCAAAAAAGCTCTTCTTCTAGTGCTAGAGAGGTGAGCCTTTCTAGCAGTTGGTATTTTTAAAGAGCCCCTACGGTCTGCTCTAGTGGGATGGGCAGATGTCCTTGGGGTGATGCGGTCTCTTAAGTATCCTAGCCCACTATAATGTAGGGCTTTAAAGGTAATTTCCAGCACCTTGAATTACACCCGGAGTCACACTGGCAACCAATGCAGCTCCTGTAGCAGGGGTGAGACACAGGCATAATGCCCACACCCCATCACTAAATGGGCAGCTGCATTCTGAACCAACTGCAGCCTCCAAATAGTCATGAAGGGCAGCCCCATGTAGAGTGCATTACAATAATCCAGTCTGGAGATGACCAGAGCGGGTGTGACATAAGAACATAAGAACATAAGAACAGCCTTGCTGGAACAGGCCACAGCCCATCCAGTCCAGCATTCTGTCTCACACAGTGGCTCACCATTTCCTTCAGGGTATTCCCAAGGAGATGCCTTCACCTGCTTAGGATTCCCTGGAAATGGCATTGAGAGATATCCTGCCTATCTCTCCAACCCGGAGGTTGTCCTTAGGTAGCCATAATTATAGCCATTGATAGCCTTGTCCTCCATGAACTTGTCTAATCCTTTCTTAAAGCTGTCAAGACTGACAGCTGTCACCACTTCTTCTGGCAGGGAGTTCCATAGACCAGTAATCCTCTGGGTGAAAAAGTACTTTCTCTTATTTGTTTGAGAACTAGTACCCAAAAGTTTCATGGAGTGTCCCCTAGTTCTAGTGTTGTGCGATAGGGAAAACAGTTTTTCCTTATCTACCTTGTCCACACCGTGCATGATTTTATAAACTTCAATCAGGTCACCTCTTAGACGCCGTCGTTCAAGAGTGAAAAGGCCCAACCGTTGCAGCCTCAGATGGTAAGGAAGGTGTTCCAGTCCCCTAATCATTCTGGTTGCCCTCCTCTGTACTTTCTCCAACTCCATAATATCCTTCTGGAGGTATGGCGACCAGAACTGTACACAATATTCCAGATGGGGCCTCACCATAGATTTATAAAGAGGCAAAATGACACTTGCTGACTTATTTTCTATACCCTTCCTAATGATCCCTAACATTGAGTTTGCTTTTTTCACTGCTGAGGCACACTGGATTGACACCTTCATTGAGCTGTCCACCAGGACACCAAGGTCCCTTTCCTGGTTTGTCGCAGAGAGTTCAGACCCCATCAGTTTATAAATGTAATTGGGGTTTTTTGCCCCAACATGCATCACTCTGCACTTACTGATGTTGAAGCTCATTTGCCACTGTTTTGCCCACTCCCCCAGTGTCAAGAGATCCCTCTGGAGCTCTTCACAATCTCTCACAGTTTTCAGTACCCTGTATAATTTAGTGTCGTCAGCAAATTTGGCTACCTTGCTTTTTACTCCTACCTCTAGATCATTTATGAAGAGGTTGAAAAGCAGGGGTCCCAGTACTGAACCTTGGGGGACCCCACTCTTTACTTCCCTCCACTTGGAGAAGTGTCCATTTAGTGCTACCCTCTGTTTCCTGTCCCTTAGCCAGTTGCTGATCCAGGACAAGACCTGTCCCTTTATTCCATGACTGGTAAGTTTATTCAAGAGCCTTTGGTGTGGGACCTTGTCAAAAGCCTTCTGAAAGTCCAGATAAACAATGTCAACTGGATCCCCCTTATCCACATGCTTGTTGACACTCTCAAAAAATTCCAACAGATTAGTGAGGCATGATTTGCCCTTGCAAAAGCCATGTTGGCTCTCCTTTAGCAGTGCCTTCTCTTCTATGTAACTATTAATTCTGTCTTTTAGGATGGTTTCCATCACTTTACCTGGGACACATGTCAAACTGACAGGCCGGTAATTTCCTGGATCACCCCTGGATCCTTTTTTGAAAATTGGTGTTACATTTGCTACCTTCCAGTCATCAGGCACAAAGCCTGATTTGAGGGAAAGATTATATATTTTGGCTAGGATATCAGCAATTTCATCTTTAAGTTCCCTGAGAACTCGTGGATGGATGCCATCTGGTCCTGGGGATTTGTTAGTGTTTAGCTTAACAAGACATGCAAGGACCTCCTCCCTGGTTATTTCTATCTTGCTTAATTCTTCGGTTTCCCTCCCTACGAAGATAGGCTCTGTTTTGGGCATGTGGTCTCTGTCTTCTTCAGTGAATACTGAAGCAAAGAATTCATTGAGTCTCTCTGCAATCTCTGTTTCCTCTTTAATAACCCCTTGCCTTCCATTGTCATCTAATGGTCCAATGGCCTTCCTAGTTGGGTTCTTACTTCTAATGTACTTAAAGAAGTCTTTGTTATTTCTCTGAGTATTTTTAGCTATACGCTCCTCAAAGTCTTGCTTTGCTTTCCTGATTGTTGCCTTGCATTTGTTCTGCCAGAATTTATGTTTCTGCCTGCTGTCCTCATTTGGACAAGCCTTCCATCTTCTAAATGAGCTTTTCTTGCTCTTGATCACTTCCCGAACAGCTCCTGTAAGCCACATCGGAGTCCTCTTGGACCTGGCAGTGCCCTTTTTCCTGTTGGGTATGCATTCCAATTGAGCCTCTGTTATTGTTTTTGTAAACAGCCTCCATGCCTCTTGGAGTGTTTGGACTCTCTCAATTTTCCCTTTCAGTTTCTTTTTTACTAGTTTCCTCATCTTTGGAAAATTTCCTTTTTGAAAATTTAAGGTCTCTGTGTTAGATTTTATCAGTGACTTGCGGTCTATGATCAAGTTAAACATAATTGAGTTGTGGTCACTGTTCCCTATTGGATCAGTCACATTAACATCTTGCACCAGATCCTGAGTATTACTCAGAATCAAGTCAAGGATTCTTGTACCTCTAGTTGGGTCTTCAACCATCTGTCCCAGGGAACAATCATTGAGCATATCTAGGAACTTTATCTCTTTATCATGTGCTGAACAACAGTTCACCCAGTCTATGTGAGGGTAATTGAAGTCCCCCATTATAACCAGGCTTCCCTTCCTGGATGCCTCCTTTACAACATTCTCCAACTGCCAGTCTCCCTCAAGAGTTTGGGTCGGAGGCCGATAGTATATGCCTACTGTTAGACCATCCTTGTGGCCTGGTACTCTTACCCACAGAGCTTCTAATGGTGACTCCAAATCACCTAGATATTCCAATTCATACGATTTTATCACTTCTTTGACATACAAGGCTACACCACCTCCTGTTTGCCCCTTCCTATCCTTCCTGTACAGTTTGTAGCCTGGGATAACTGTATCCCATTGGTTATCATCCGTCCACCAGGTTTCAGTGATACCAATAATATCAATATTTTTATCTATTGCTAAGTATTCCAGCTCCCCTATTTTGTTCCGGAGGCTTCTGGCATTTGTATACAAGCATTTATATATGCTTTCCTGATACAGTCTTTTGAGTCTAGTTGCATTGTTAGACTGCCTCTTGCATCCTTCTGCTAGAGTGCTAGTGACTAGCTCCTTGCTCTGCTCAGTAATTTTTGCATCCTCCTCACTACTCAAGTACACACTTTCCCGAACCGGATGCTGCCCAGCTCCTGTCGGCTTTCCCCCAGTTATCAGTTTAAAAGCTGCTCTGCAGCCTTTTTGATGTTGAGTGCCAGCAATCTGGTCCCATCATGGTTTAAATGCAACCCATCCCTCCTGAACAGATTTGGCTTGTCCCAAAATGTTCTCCAGTTCCTGACAAATCTGAAGCCCTCCTCTCGACACCACCGCCTCATCCACGCATTGAGGCTTCTGAGCTCTGCCTGCCTGGTAGGTCCTGCGCGAGGGACAGGCAGCACTTCTGAAAATGCTACCTTGGAAGTCCGGGACTTCAATCTTCTTCCTAACAACCTAAATTTGGCTTCCAGGACAGACCGCTTGGCCTTCCCAACATCATTAGTACCAACGTGTACCATGACAACTGGCTCGTTCCCAGTTCTCTCTAACAATCTATCTAGATTTCTTGTGATGTCTGCAACTTTTGCACCTGGCAGGCAAGTCACCATATGGTTATCATGTGCATCACAAATCCATTTCTCTGTATTTCTAATTATTGAATCGCCTAGTACAAGGAGCCTCTCTCCTGCAATCTGTTCATCTACATGCACCTCATCAACCATATTAAGGGAGAGAACCTCAGTTTGTTCCTGTTGTTCATCTTCCTGGATCTCATCAAGTGTGATGAAGGAGAGATCATCAGGTGGAACCAGTTGTTCCTCTGTGTGTTCCTCATCAGGTGTGATAAGGGAAAGAGCCTCAAATTTATTCTGTAATTCCAGACTCTCAGAGTGATCCCCTACTCTTCTCCTCCTTTGAGTCACATTCCTCCAACCATCTCCCTCCTGAGTTAGTGAAGGGCCTTCTCCCTCAGAACTGTGCCCTGTCACTTCTTTGTCCAGCATAGTCTGCTCCGCTCTGTCCAAGAATAGCTCAAGCTCCTTAATTTGTTGGTGGTTAGATATGCGGGCCTCTAGCTGCTGGACCTTCTCTTCTAGTAGTGCAACCAGCTTGCACTTGCTGCAAGTGTAGTTCTCCATATGCTTTGGCAAGAACACAAACATGGCACAAGAATTGCAGGTAACTACAGCTGTTCCCTCAGAATCCATTTTAACAAGTGCAGTATTCTGGGCCTCAAAAATGTACACGTTTACTACCTTTCTACCTAGTAAGACTATAATTTTTTTCCTAGTTTGTAATCTCGTGCGCCGTTAGGCGCGCGGGCCTCTAAAGCAGCTCTACTCCAACTGCAAAACTTACCAGTGCTCACTTCCTTTGTTTGGCTCTCCTCAGCAGCAGCTCTGCTTAAGAGCAATTGCAGAGTCAAAATGGCTGACCCTGAAAGAGCTCAGAGCTTTTAAAGGCTAGTGTGGCTCCGCCCCTATGAGTCACAGTTCAGGGAAGGGCCTGGTGTGGCCCTGCCCCCTGCTTCTGGAAGCTTCAAACTGCTTCCTCTGTTTGAACAGAGGTGGCTCTCAGCAGTTTCAATTATCAATTTAAATTAGTAGAGGCCTCTAAAGCAGCTCTACTCCAACTGCAAAACTTACCAGTGCTCACTTCCTTTGTTTGGCTCTCCTCAGCAGCAGCTCTGCTTAAGAGCAATTGCAGAGTCAAAATGGCTGACCCTGAAAGAGCTCAGAGCTTTTAAAGGCTAGTGTGGCTCCGCCCCTATGAGTCACAGTTCAGGGAAGGGCCTGGTGTGGCCCTGCCCCCCTGCTTCTGGAAGCTTCAAACTGCTTCCTCTGTTTGAACAGAGGTGGCTCTCAGCAGTTTCAATTATCAATTTAAATTAGTAGAGGCCTCTAAAGCAGCTCTACTCCAACTGCAAAACTTACCAGTGCTCACTTCCTTTGTTTGGCTCTCCTCAGCAGCAGCTCTGCTTAAGAGCAATTGCAGAGTCAAAATGGCTGACCCTGAAAGAGCTCAGAGCTTTTAAAGGCTAGTGTGGCTCCGCCCCTATGAGTCACAGTTCAGGGAAGGGCCTGGTGTGGCCCTGCCCCCCTGCTTCTGGAAGCTTCAAACTGCTTCCTCTGTTTGAACAGAGGTGGCTCTCAGCAGTTTCAATTATCAATTTAAATTAGTAGAGGCCTCTAAAGCAGCTCTACTCCAACTGCAAAACTTACCAGTGCTCACTTCCTTTGTTTGGCTCTCCTCAGCAGCAGCTCTGCTTAAGAGCAATTGCAGAGTCAAATAAGAGTCCATAAGCAAGGAGTCCCAGTCCAGGAGTGGGCATAATTGGCAAATGATACAAAGTTGTGCAAAAGCCCTCCTAACCATGACTGCCACCTGCTCATCAAGCAGGAGTCATGAGTCCAGGAGGACCTCCATATTATGCACCGGGTCTGTCTGTAGCAAAAAAGCCCCATTCAGCTTCAAAGATGGTAGCTCCCTGATCCACGAGGGGGCCCTGATCCACAGCCACTCAGTCTTGCCAGAATTCAGTTTTAGCCCATTGTCCCCCATCCTGACCCTAACAGCCTCCAGACATGAGCCGAGATGTATAGCTGAGTATCATCTGTATATTGATGATACCTCACCCTGTGGGAACAGATGCTCTCCCCCAGCGGCCTCATGTAGATATTAAATAGGAGAGGTGAGACCACCAAGCCCTGAGACACACCATATTGGAGGGGCCTAGGACTGGACCTCTCCTCCTCCAACCACACTGACTGGGTCCGGCCCCTCAGAAATGAGGGAAACCAGGATCAAACTGTGCTCTGGATCCCCAATCCTTGGAGCAGTTCCAGAAGGATACCATGGTCGACATGGTATCAAAAGCTGCTGAGAGGTGAAGAAGAACAAGGATGGACAGATGACCTCCATCCCACTCTCACCAGAGATCATCCAGCAGCGCGACCAATGCAGACTCAGTACCATATTCGAGCCTGAATCCTGACTGAACACGGGAATCTAAATATATTGCCTGGAATCTTCTTACTTGGGTAATAACATGCAGTAGAGTAGGATTGTTAACCATCTGGGACATGATGAGTCACATACACCAAGTTGCAACTAGAATAGACCTTATGGAGTCAATAGAACACACAGAGGATTTGATTCTCCAAATCCCCATTGATCCAATGGGTCTATTCTAGGGTGAAACTGCTAAGCAAGAGGATTTCAGCTAGTAAATTAAATCGGTTTCTACACCTGGGAAAGTGCAAATAAATCAACCCTCATCCTGAGATGTGGCAATTTGTGGAAAAGTATGAGAAAATGGCTTTAAGGCATATCCAAGAAAAAGAAGGGGTGAATGAAATTGGTATCCCATTTCCAGGTCCCTAAGATGCATAATGGATTTATTGTTCCTTTAATGCCAGCAAAAAAAAATACCATTGATATCATGAGGCAATCTTAAATAGAAAAGGATGTATTTGATCATCTGCAGCAAGATTTTGCCCTTTACAAAAACCAGTCTACCTCTGTATCATTAAAAGAAATGCAGACTCTTTAAATCTCTTCCCCTACCATCCAGATCCTTTTCTCAATAAATGTGATTAAGTTATGAGATCAGGAGTGAATTAAACCAAGGTCTTTCTAGTTTCCGTGTCCCTTTAAAATCTGCATAGCATTTCACCAATTTGAAGGCAAAATGGTGAAAGAGACTAAGTTGCTGCTTATTATGCATCTAGTTCATCCACAGAGCCCCCTTATGACTGATAAAAATGGGGGGAAAGGAGAACTCCTTTAGAATGGGTCAGAATGGAGAATGATGATGCTTTCTAATGTTTCACAAGTATAGAGAACTCAGAAGTGGTTAGTTAGTCCTTCTTGGGCCCACTGGGATTATTTAGCCAGTCCAAGGCCACACAAGCTGGCTTCAATATGGAGCCAATCTTGCCCATTGCTCATATTTTTGACTGTACCTTGTGAATAGTTTTGTCGCATTTTCTGACAAAGAAAAAGCTTTTCACTTTATCAAGTATAGGTACTACATTGATTTTTAGAGGAAAGACCTACCTCTGTCACAGACTGACTGGGGTTTTCAGTTGCCCCTAAGCAGTTTGAAAGAATACCATTGATGTGCAAATGATAAACTTAGCATGAGAACTAAATACAGAAGTAGCCTTAAGGGTGGGTGAACTGGTTAATCAACCATCCTTCTCACTTATGGAAGCTCTTCTTTGAACAGAGAGTTATGTGTTTTTCATCACTCTGTCTGCAATGCAAAAAAAATCATAGATTTTTTTTATTGCAAGGTTAAGTTAATGTTAAGTATATAAAAAAAGATTCTCCTTTGCTTTGTTCTAAAGTATGCTTCTTTCTCAATTTCCAGTGTGATATTATTTACACTCAATAAAAATCAGTAGAAGACAGCTTTCTACACTTTGGATAGGTCCTTTTAGAGGGCAGAAACATGACCTTCAACAGTGCAGTTGCCCAAGGCCCCAAAAGTCTTTTAGCTAGTTCTATAAAGTTGACCATAGGGAGGGGTGTGTTAACAGCACTTCTTGCCTAGACTACTATTTATTCTACAGCATGTCTTAAGTAGATACCTTAATCATACTCCTCTGCCTCCAGACAACAGATCTCTAAATTGAGCACACCAGACAAATGGAGGAGGTTTGATGGTCATTTACCTAAGAAGGCAAGAATATTTACAAAACATAAACATTAACTGGAAAGGAAACTTTTTTTTTGCTCAGTCCTATCAATAGTAGCCTATTATATATTAAGATAACAATTGAAACTGTTCATTAGTTAAGGAGATAATGTTTGAGCTCCTAGATACAGAGTTTTCTTGGTGAAAACTCAAGAGATTTTCTCTGTTGCTTCCTGTATTGTTGCACAACACATATAGCCATAAAGCCTCCACATCAAAGACAAAGAAAAAAAATATTGGGGTGGTGTGGGGGGTGTCACACAATGAGTAGGATTTATTTTCCATTCAGTTTTCTATAAACAGAACCTTCAACAATAGTCAACTTGCACATGAATGTATAGTGGATTGAGGCAGAAAACTAACTTAGTACCTGACTACACCATTAAAAAAACATTGGATTTGTTCCACTTATAAAATGGATGATTTTGATCTATTATTATTTTTATTGGCCACCGGATCTTACGGCTGAATCCTATATGTTTTTATTATTATTATTAATATTATTTTTGCTCTTAGAGTAGCTTTTTTCCTCTCCCCACTGAAAGCATTCTACTTTTTCATTCAAAACAATTTAATCAGGCTTTTTTCCTCATGTGGTCACTTATGATTCTTTGTTGTAAAGCAGGGGTGCCCAAACTATGGCCCACGGGCTGGAACTGGCCCACAGGATGTCACCATACAACCCATGGGCCAGATTGATGCTGATGCCGGAAGGGCTCTGATGTTGCCAGAAGTGCCAAAATTGTCATGTTTTCCCACTGAAACGCAGTGAAAATATGCCGATTTTTAAAAAAGGACACAAAAAGCTACCCCAATGCTCCCTCCTGCAAGGGAAGCATTGGAGGAGGGTAAAACACCTGAAAATGTAGCATGATTTCACATGCCACCAGTGCCACCGGGAGGAACCATGTGACTGGCCTGCACAGGTAACTGAGGGGGCATGGTCAGGACTGGGAGAATATGTCACTGTGTTCTTTCTTCTCTCCAAGTAGCCTCTGTCATGTTACAGCAGTGTTCAGGACTGGAAGAATATGCCCCCGTGTTCTTTTCTCTCTCCAAGTAGCCTCTGTTTTTGTTTTGTATTTGACATTATCACTAGAACTACCCAGAAAGTGCTCTAAGGACTATGGGGCTATATATAAGCATAATTGCTATTGCTGTTGTTAAATCTTTCACACAATGCCTTACAGGTGTGTTTCTGAGGTTGCATGATGCCACCATGTTTTGTGTCCCCAAGCCACCCTTCAATGTCTCCTTTGTCCTGAAAAAAAGAGAGAGATTGTTGTTTCTGTAGGTTTATTTTTCAAATAGATTACAGCCTCTCCCTCCCGAGTTGTGTAACACCCCAAGATGGTCATTTTTTAAACTCCAAAACAGACCATTTCTAGGTTTGTTGTTTGCGATTTGAGGCAATCGCTGAAGGATCCAATGGGCCAAACATACCAAAATTGTACATCCCTGGAAAAAAATGTTTTGTGGCACAGGTTGTATATTCTGTGTCCTGTACCATCAGAAGTTTAGTGAGTGATTAGATTTTGTTCATGTTGCTCAGCCATAACCCATTAAAAATTAACGTGTGTACTTCTTGCTTCATATGGTACCAGGGGCCCAACTTTACATTAGCTGATCATCAGACTCAGATTTTTACCATATATTTAGATTAAGCCTTTACATTGGAGATATTTGTTCCTGTTTGTATTTTCAATACACACTATGACTATGGACTGTTTTGTGCAGTTGTCCTGAATATTCACTACCCCTTTTCACATGGCCAAAACCCCTTGCTTTGAACAGGGTAATCTCTCATTCTCTTTGCTGCTAGAACGAAGTGCTTTGCCCATGGAGTGGTTATGCTCCAGAATTCTCCATAGAACTGTTTGAATAAAAGCATACATGTTAAATCTGACAGTCAGAATAGATATTTAAACATGTTATGTGTTCCAAAGAGTGAAGTCATAAAAATCAATATATAATCATAGTCTGCAATTTGTCCTTACCATCACTTGTGAAACTGGCCTAAGACAGGAGTCCCCAACCCTTTTTGCACTATGGACTGGTTTCATGCCTCAAGAGAACGGAAGAATGGAATGTTTTTAAAATTTGTATGTATTTTAAGTATGATGGAAGCCACCTTGGGTCATCCATGGATGAGGTTGGCGGGGTATTAATGTTGTAAAATAAATAAATAAATAGATAGATAACTCTGCTCATGCCGGCGCCATGAGTGGACTCTTCTCTCGGCCACTCTGGCCTCAAGAGAATGGAAGACAGCTGTGTGTGATAGGGCCGGCCAGCATAAGAACTCCACTTCCACCGCCGCCACCACTGGACTCTTCTCTCAACCGCCCCTGGCCTTGAGAGAATAGAAGACAGCTGTGTGTGGCAGGGCCGCTTGACAATAAGAATGTGTTATATGGTGCTGTTACTGTGTTGATGTGATATTTTAAACTGTAATTTTATACTGTAATCTGATTTGATATTGTGTTTTGTTTATTGGATTGAATTTTGTATATTGTATTGCTGTGTACCTGCTTTATATATTGCTGATTTATGTCATAATTTCTGTGAGCCATCCTGAGTCGGCGTATGCTGAGTGGGAGGCATACAAATTGAATCAATCAATCAAGCAAACAAACAATTTTTCCACAGGTAGCACCTGCCATTCAACTCAGGCAGTGAGGTATCACACTGCACACAGAAGGGGTGGCAGAGCCCTTCTGTAATTAAACAACATGGAAGAGGGTCCTGGCTTCCTGCCTATCTGCTGTGTCTGTAGTCCATGTTCTCCCTCCATTTGCCGGGCAGACCCATCGGAGCACGTTGAGGGCAAAAGGCTGCCATCAGGGCTCCCATCACCACCCACCCCCATGGCCTGATTCGGGACAGCCCATGGCCCAGTACCAGTTCACTTTCTGGTGGTTAGGGACCCTTGGCCTAAGAAATCAATTTCTGTAGCAATAAACTGTGGGCAATTTTTTTTATTCTCACAGCTGTGACACTTGGTGATTTTTTAAAATACCAACTTGTGGTTTTATATATTAAAACTGCTTTGTTAAAAGACAAAATACACACTCATTGTTAGTATAGGAAGAAGCCTTTTGCCATTAATTTGTTGCTGACAAAACCTTTATGAGAAAATAATAATGGGAAAATGCAAATAGTTTCTAAGTTGCATCTTCTTCCAATAAGAAAACACATTCGAAGTGGAAAAGATCTATATCAGAGGTTTGCAACCTATGGCCCGACACCATTCCATCCAGCCCATGGCAATGTCTCTGGAAGTGGAAGCAGAAGCAGACATAATTACAACAGCCATAAACATGCCCACACATGTGCAAACATACCCACTGTGGTTTACAACAGTGTTTGTGGCAGAGGGGAACCATGTGTCCAGCCTGCTCAGCTGTCAGAGGGGGAGTTGTCTGTTCCATGGCACTGTAAGGTTGAGAACCCCTGTTCTATATAAATCTATGTACACCATTCAGGGCTTGCGTAGTTTCTCATATAACAACTGAAGAACAAAAACTTGAAGGAACAAACACTAGTTCTTTTCTCCTTGTACAAAAAGGAAACTGAAAGAACTGTTACAAGGTTTAGAACATAAGAAGAATCAAGTTGGATTGCATTGATATTCTTTTCTAATATATACTACCCATCCACTTCTGCTATGGAAAGCTCACGAGAAGGAACATCTATAACACAACACCCTTCCCACTTGCAATTCCCATCAACTTATGCAAAAAGACATATTGCCTTCAGTACCGAAGATGGCACATATCCATCATTATTTGTCACCAACGATAGCCCCATTTTCTATGAGTTTGCCCAAGCCTGTATAGGCAGGCTCTTCTGCGATACATACTGAGGAATTCCCAGCCTCTGGTTCACCAGCCAGATATCTAACTCACTGCACTATCCAGCCAGCTACAGTCAATTTAGGAAGTGTTATTTACTGCAACATTTACTGTTGGCTGATTTAGTGTGTTGATCAACCCGCCTAGAGCTTTAATGATGGTGGCATGCAATGCTGAATAAACCTTGCAGTGACGAGCTAGCTCTTTTAAGCCTTAATGGAGGAGAGGAAGGAAGGTGTCACTTTTAACTTGCTCTTTGATCATTTCATTGCTCTCTCTGCCAAAAGATTTAGAGGAAGAGCTTGAACTGCAGTTACTCCTACATTTTTCAAGAAATGTTTGAATTGCTTTGATGAGAGATGGGCATAATAGGATAATCTGCCAGTAGGTGGCATATTGTGTCTTTTCCTGCATAGTGACCATCAGTAGCTTGATGCCCTCTTCTTTAGCATTTGTGTCCATCTCTGCTGAGCCTGAAGATGATTCGATGAATTACAGTTTCCAGACTCTATTCTTCCTGTGCCTTTTCCCCCCTCCTGTGATAATACAATCAAATATTATTTCAGCATTGTGGCAGATGTTTTTATACAGTTAATTTACGTTTGCTTTTAAATCAAGATAACAGCAAAGAATCCCTGATAGTAATTTGGGGTTTTCATGGATACATTTTTCAGCATTCTTATGATGGTTTTAGAATCAAGATTGTAATATACAGAAAAGAGAGGCTGCTGGATGAAAAAGCACATAAACAGAGCCTTGTGAATAGATGTGAGTTGCTTCTGTACAGACTTTCACTAGTTGTCAAAAAAAAATAGGTAAAGGTAAAGGTTGCCCTTGCTTGAAAGCCAGTCATATTCGTCTCTGTTTATAGCCAAAGAGCCAGTGCTGACAGTGTATGCAGACATTTCCATGGATACTGTATATGGCAGGCATGGCCAAGCACAGAATGCTGATTATCTTCCCACTGAAGTGGTACCTATTTATCTACTTGCAATTGCTTGCTTTCGAACTGCTAGGTTGGCAGGAGCTGGAACAGAGATGGGAGCTCACTCAGGTCTCAAACTGCTGACCTGCCAGTCATCAAGTTCAGCATCTTAACCACTAAGCCACTGCAGTCCCTTCCAATAAAATAGCCAGCTACTTATTTCACTATTCATCCATAACACTTGCCAGTCCATGATGAGATGCAGTTAAGCAATCATTTCAGTGCCACTGCTAGTTTGATGTTCAGCAATTGAAGAGAAGCAGCCAGCATAACAGGGCCAAACACAACTTTATTGTAAGCAAACTGAACATGAACAGCAATGGCGCAGCATCACCTTATATACAAATAAAATGGATACATTTGGGTGGGAAACAACAGGATTGGTTGGGATAGAAGTGCGGTGATTGTGGGGTGACCGGAGACTGAGGAGACTTTGTGCATCTCGTTAGAAAGAGCGGGAATGCAAGTCCTGCGATAGCTTGGGACCATGAAGAAGACAAAATGGAGGATCACCTCGATCCCACAAAAATAATTGCAAACTGTTTAAAGCAATATTTCAGTTACATACACAACAGCTAGGCTACCAGCTGTGTTGTACAAAGAAGCATCCCCATCCAAACAAAAGATGTGGTGTGCTAAATACCATAATCTCATTTATTCAGGCTGTCCCAATATGATAAAATGCTTTGGTGTAGAATTTTCAAACTGTACACAATTTCCCATCTCCAGTGTGAGAATGAGGAAAGGTTCTCCAATAAAGGTCATTGCAATACCTACAAAATACGTCTGCATAAAACTAATGTGTTGTTTTTTAGAAGCAAAGTACAAATATGCATGGACAGTGCAGAAGGACTGGAATTCTTCAAAAGAGGCAAACTACCTGCCCAATGCTTCTAATTCTAACCTCCCCTAGGATTCCTGGGTCTCCATATCCCCCCCCCCTAAACTTTTTATTTAAAGCAGGCTAGAGGAAGAGCTTCTAAAATGAAAATTATTTGGGAAAGGGCTTTGCTGTTGCCGAATTCATTGTTTGGGCATAGTTTGGGCATAGTTTGGGCACCCCTGCTCTAGCACTTCTAGCCACCTCCACCAGCATTATTTGGCATTATTGTTATGTTTCTTTGATGTTGTCTCTCTACCTTCCTATGGGTCTATCTTGTTGTCTTTGTCCTTCTCCACTATGTAACGCAATTTCAACTAATGTAAGTTGTATAAATCTTCAGCCCAAGTTTCAGAAACATTGTTGGCGCCCAGACAAAAATTCTTAAATTTGGAAAGGCTTATCAGATACATCTATGCCAAGCCTATTCCCACCACAGCCTTTTTAGAGCAGCATCTTTCACAACTTAAAAGAAAAAGAGAGAAAGTTTGCCCATATCAGTGGTAGCATATCATGAGGCCTTGACAAAGAGATGAAACAGTTGCACTCTGTAAGGCAGGGGTGAGCAATGCAGTGTGCATGTAGGCAGTGGTGGGCTCCAAAAAAAATTTGCTACCACACTGTGGGTGTGGTATGGCAGGCGTGGAAATGGGGAACACCCTGCATTGCACCCAAATTAGGACTACTTTATTTCAAAACTTGGCTGGGCAGGGCCAGCCAGAATTTCTGCTACTGGTTCTGGCACACTGGTGCAAACCTGCTGATGCCCACCACTGCATGTTGGGCCAAATTTGCAGTATATGCCTGCTCTACAAGATGTGTAAAACTATCAAATGAACATCTTGACCCATGCCAGCAAGGAAGGTAAAAGGAGCCCCGTCGGGCTCAAAGACGCCGCCGCCATGAGCTGCACCTCCCTGCCCCCTCCACTGACGGGGAAGGTAAAAGGAGCCCCGTTGATCTCAAGGATGCCATCACCGCCGTGAGCTGCACCTCCCCGCCCCTTCCACCAGCGGGGAAGGTAAAAGGAGCCCATGGGCCCGAGGACGCCACCCAGACTAGTCCCATCGGCATGGCCAGCCATGGGAGTTCGGAGCCTAGCTGTGGCTCGTCCCGGAGAGACTGGCTCTAACGGTGGGGCAATCGGTGCTGCTTCCCCGGTCCGGCATTGGCCGCGGGGAAGTCAAAATTCCTGGGCTTGCAATGCTGCGAGTATATGAACTCCCACCACTACCACCTTTTTTTGAGATCCTTCCTCGGTTCTGCATTGGCCGCGGGGAAGTCAGAGCACCTGGGCTGCACTGTAATTGATATTATTGATATTATGATGTTGATCTGTATTGGAATTTTTGTGATATGTTGAATTGTATTTAATTTTGTATTGAGTTTCTGTATGATGTCCGGCTATTTATTGATATGCTCTTGTTATTTATGTTGATTCTGTAAACCGCTTTGAGTCACTTTCGAGCGAAAAAAGCAGTATAGAAATGCTACTATAAATAAATAAATAAAATACTGTTTTTTTTAAAAAAGGAATCAGGATGGGTATTCCCATCCTGAGTGGGTGGCATATAAATGTGTAAATTAAATTAAATTAAAATTAAAGATTTGTGCGCCTCAGGAGATTCTCTTCCTTCCCTTTATATAAAAATGGTTGGATCTACAATTCTCAAGGAACAGAACATTTTGTAAAAAATGTGTTACCTTTTGGGGAGGACTCTCGGGGACCTTAAAACAGTATGTTTTTCTTACAACCCATGTAATGTATCAAGCATGTGAAGCAAAACATCACTACCGAGGAGATAACATTTGGTTCAGCCCTCCGGTTTCAGCCCCTTCAATCATACTTCTCCTTATCCTATGGAAAACTGTTAAAAAGGAATGGGAAGCCATTCCTTTGCAGCTCTGGCAAGGAATATATCATTCACTGACAGTGCAACTGAGAAAGATGAAATTCCTCTGTCACAATAGGCAAAAAGGAAGAAATCATAAGAAAATTAGGTGTGTATGCATGACTGCATGCTTCAATAAGGAGAAATAGTTTATCGATGTTGGAAACAATGAAAACATTGAACTGGGTATGAAAAATGAGTACAAGGGAGTTTGGACAAAGAATCAGCAGAAGAAGAAAATAGGAGTATTGATCAGATAATTTGGTGGCTTGAAAAATACTGCAGCTAAAATTTATAAATACTGTACACACTGCGACAGAAAAGATTGTTACACAACAAATCAAAGGCTAAACATCCAGATGGAATGGACAAAAACAAGTTTTATTTGACATGTACATTCATGGTCATGGTCCCAAATACTTCTCAAGAAGATTCACAACCCTTATAAGATAAATGTAAACCCACTCCATCCCAAATGAGACCACAGGCTATTTTTGGGTCCCATTAAAACTGCCTGTTTAGCAGATAATGATCAAGTAAAATTGGGCTACTAGGACACAGAATAAATGTTCTGTGAATGTAGAGAAATCCAATCAATGCAGCTTTACCATATATGTGCATGCAATTATACTCGGCCATGTGTACAAAAGAAAATATAGTAAATTGCTGAGATAAGGCTGTTAAAGTAGCCTACATCTGGTCAAAAATGATCTAATTATGCAAAGCTCTGATATGAACAAAGAATTGTTTGAATCAAGTTATTTCTCTTTGCCCACACTTTAAGTAAATAGTAAATAAGTTCTTTGCACCAGTCATTGACCATAACAAAGTATAACAGATAAAAATCATCAAACTAGGATATAATGGGAGCACTGTAATTTTAAGTATATCATCAATTTTTTTTTTAAAAAAACCAGATGAACTTACAATACAGTGTTATGATATAAACTAAAAACACAGCTATGCCCATATTATTGATAGAAGGAGGCATAATTGCACAAAATATAATGGTTACACATCAAAATAATAATAATTTAATGTCAGATTTTATTCTTGGTTGAAAGGATTTTTGCTGGAGAAACTCTGCTCAGGGGATGCCCAAATGATGCTCCTTTCATGTCTCCAAGATTTGTACCCACCAAATTTGGCCACTGTTTATCTACTTGCAATTTCTTGCTTTGCAACTGCTAGATTGGCAGGAGCTGGGACAGAGACAGGTGTTCAAACCATCATGCAGTACCTGGGTCTTGAACTGTCAACTTGCTGGCCTTCCAGCTAACAAGATAAGCTTCTTAACCACTGAGCCCTGCACATCAAAATAGTATTTTAGAAATCAAACCCATCACATATTACTCATGTATTAACTTTGTAATGCCCAAACCAGCAAGAAAAGAACTGAAAGTCCTTGGGCAACTTCTGAGCAGGAAGACTAGAAGAGACAGAGGCAACAGGCCACAAAACATCCTGAGGAACAATATTTCCTCTGAAAACAGTCCAGAACAGCAAGTTGGACAAACCAACCAAAGTCACTATTTACATGTACTCATACAGACTGATGCAACAAGCCAGAGACATCATCAGGGATTAGATTCCAATACCTATTCTGGGATAAAGATCTGTAGAGTTTGAAGAAATTCACTGCTAAAGTGTCCTTCACATATATCTATGTCTTTAAAATGTCAGTGAAGAAAATTGCATCACTCACTGACTTTACACCATTTTTACCCACAATTACCAACTCAAACTAGAGTTAGAATCTTCTTTTTCTGTAATTTGCACCTTTCATGGGTGATGTTTGACAGTTATCATTTCTAAAAAATTGTGCTGATCTGTGTACCTTTCTCAATATTTTTCGCTTCAGTTTCTATTATCAAATATCTTTTCCATTCCACTCCAGCTTTTGCATAGTTCTTTTTTCTTTATTTGGTTTTTGGTTGCCTAAAACTAATTTCAAAACAAATTGCAGTTATTTTTTTAGGCCAAGGCTTTGAAGAATTTTAATTTAATATAATTTAATTTTTAAATTTTATGCCACCCACTCAGGTGAACCTGACTCAGGGCAGCGTACAGCAATTAAAACATATAAAACAGATTTAAAAATCCCAAGTCACCCACCCACCTACCCACCCTACTACCATACCTGTCAAGTTTTGGATTTGGAAATAAGGAAAATTTCCTGGCAAATAAGGGATACTTGACAGCTATGCTTATCCTGTGCTGCCCTCCAATGCAGCAATAGGGCATTGCAGTCTAATTAATAAGGGATGACGGCAGGAAAGAGGGTAGAATAAGGGGTTTTCCTGGCCAATAAGGGATACTTGGCAGCTATGCTACTACCCCCACAACATTTAAAAAGAATAAAAGGTAATTGGAGGGATACAACAACACAGAGGGAGGCACACTAACTGGACACTAACTAGAGATAAGCCAACAGGCTGGGGCCGTATACCCATTAAGCCTCACACCTGCCCTGAGAGCCAGTTTTTTAGGCCTTTCCTAAAGGGCAGCAATTCTGTCTGTAACCTCAATTCTGTTGGCAGGAGGTTCCAGAGGGCTGGTGCGGACACAGAGAATGTCCTTCTTTGTATGCCAGAGAGGTGGGCCCCTCTAGCTGAAGGCATAACTAGGGTGCCCCTCTGGTCTGCTCTCGTTGGACAGGCAGACACTCTTGGGATGATGCGGTCTCTCAAGTATCCTGGCCCACTGCCATATAGGGCTTTAAAGGTCAAAACCAGCACCTTGAATTGCAGCCGGAGGCAAACTGGTAACCAGTGCAGCTCCTGGAGTAGTGGGGAGGCACAGACATTACATCCACACCCCATCACCACCCGGAAAGCTGCATTCTGAACCAGCTGTAGCCTCCAAATGGTTATCAAGGGCAGCCCCATGTAGAGCACATTACAGTAATCTAGTCTGGAGGTGACCAGAGCATGAGTGACCATGAGTAAGGAGTCCTGGACCAGGAGCAGGCACAACTGGCGGATTACTCGACGTTGAGCAAAAGCCCTCCTGGCCATGGCCACCACCTGCTCTTCTAGCAGTAGTTATGAGTCCAGGAGGACCCCCAATTTGCACACTGGGTCTGTCTGGGGCAAAACTGCCCCATCCAAGACCAGAGATGGTAGCTCCCTGGATAACCCCTGACCCCTGACCCAAAGCCATTCGGTCTTCCAGGATTCAGCTGAAGCCTATTGACCCCCATCCAGACCCCAACAGCATCCAAGCATCCAGACAGGACTTTGCCCACATCACTGGGATCACCATGGGCTGAGATGTACAACTGAGTGTCATCTGCATACTGGTGGTACCGCACCCCGTGGCAATGGATGATCTCACCCAGCAGCTTCATGTAGATGTTAAATAGAAGAGTAGAGAGCACTGAGCTCTGCGGCACCCCATATTTCAGGGGCCTAGGACTGGATCTCTCATTCTCCAACCACACTGACTGGGTACAGCCCTCCAGAAAAGAGGAAACCCAGGACAACACAGTGCCCTGGATTCCCAATCCTTTGAGCCGTTCCATAAGGATACCGTGGTCGATGGTATTGAAGGCCACTGAGAAGTCAAGGCGAGCAAGCACAGTCGGATGACCACCATCCCGCTCCCGCCAGAGATCATCCATCAGTGTGACCAATGCCGTCTGCATACCATGTTCAGATCTGAATCCTGATTGAAAGGGGTCCAGATAATTTGCTTCCTCCAGAGCCCCCTTCTGTACCACCACCTTCTCCAGTAGCTTCCCCAAAAAGGGGAGGTTGCAGACCGACCTATAGTTGTTTAGGATAGCTGGGTCAAAGGACAGTTTCTTCAGGAGGGAGCGCACCAGAGCATGTTTTAGCAGTGCAGGAAACACCCCCTGCTGTAAAGATTCACTTATTATTGCCCAACCAAGCCTCCTGTCACCACCTTGGAGGCTTTCACCAATCAGGTGGGACAGGGATCCAAATGACATGTAGTGGCCCTGCTGCAAGGAGTCTGTCCACTTCATCAGGGACAACCAGATCAAACTGATCCCAGATCACACGGCAAGACTGTGCTCCAGCCCCCCCCCTCACTGTCCACGCTTGGGTTAAGCCCTGAGTGAATCTGATCGATTTTCTCCACCAGATGGTCAGCGAAGTCCTCAGCCAAACCCTGCCAACCGGGCACTTCCCACCAAGGAGGGACCTGGTCAACTGAAACAGGGTGGCTGGGTGATTATCAGCAGAGGCAATAAGGGTGGTGAAGTATTGTCACCTCACCACCCCCATCGCCACTAGGTAGGCCCTAATAGAGGCCCTAGCTAGTGTTCAATCAGGATCACTCCGGGTTTTCACCCAGCGGCGCTCTAGGCATCTCTTAACCCATTTAAGCTCCTGCAGTTCATCCATGAACCATGGGGATGACCTAGCCCCATGGTCTCGAAGAGGCCGCAGTGGTGCGATTTCATCCAAGGCTGCTGTCGTCATCCTGTTCCACAGGTCGACAATTGCCTCAGATGAATCGTGTGTCTGTTCCAGAGGAAAATCCAATCAGATCCATTAGTTGCCTGGGTCAGGCCAATTTAATAGACCCTGCCTCCCTATGGTGAAGTGTCACCCCCCAGAAAGTCCAGAGTCACCAGTCTGACCATGGCACAGGTACTATGTCTAAATTCTGTAATCTCAGATCATTCCGCTACCGCTCTGACAAGAAAACTAAATCTGGTGTGTGGCCACTGCACCTGGTCATACCCTGAATTACCTGAGTCAGGCCCATGGCTGCCATGGAAGCCATGAACTCCCGTGCAACCTCGGTGCCAGTACCCAGCGAAGGCAAATTGAAGTCCCCCAGAACCATTAGCCTAAGGAACTCCAACACCAATGCTGAGACGGCCTTGAGGAGCTCAGGCAGGGAGTTCCTTACCCTGCAAGGGGGCAGGTACAGGAGTAAGACTCCCAACTGACCCATTGGGCCTAACCGCAGGAGCAGAGCCTCACAACCTGGAACTTGTGGAGCAGCTGCCTTGGTGACTCCCATAGACTCTCTGACTAAAATGTCAATGCCACTACCCTTCCTCTCATCCCTAGGCTGGTGCCAAACACCGAACCCAGCTGGACACATTTCTGACAGAGTAACGCTGTCCTCTGGTATCAGCCAGGTTTCGATGATGCACGCCAGGTCAGCTCACACACACCCCCTGATGGAGTCTGCAATCAGGGGGGCCTTGTTACAAACCAACCTGGCATTCAGCAGCAGCAGCCTAAGGGAGGGATCACTCTGGATCTGCTGCTCAGGGCCTAGAATTGGAACCGAGGGGCTGGAATGGGGGACAGATACTAAACATCGGTCCCACATTCCCTGAGTGTAACCCGCCCCTTAGCGCCCGCCATATCGTCCCATGCCCATCACAACCCCTATGTGGGGCCCTGGTACCTCCTGGCCCACTCCAGACAGAATGCTGCCCCCACTATTTGGCTGTCAGGGCAACCTCTCCCTTTCTCTCCCTCTCTAACATCATTCCTTCACCCCTGTGACTTTCACTCTTATCGCCCCCCAGACCCATGTCTCCACCTTTCTTCATGCTAGCATTGAAACTCCCCACCTGGTAGGTAGCAGTGATGGTTTTCTAACTGTTCCATGGGCCAACCCACCTGGTGGTGGAACTTCACTCCCTCCCTTGCTGGGGGAAGAGGAGCTGATCCCTGTGTCATCAACGGGTGTTTCGGGGGCCACCAAAGCGAGCCCAGGTGCCAGCAATTTTGAGAGAAATGCAAAGAGATAAGGAGATTTTTCTCTGAGGGTTTTTTCTCAGAGGGTTTTTGTTAGGTATTGGGGTCTGTGTGTGAATCCTGCAGAGCTAAGCAGTTAGCTTGTGGCAGCAGTGGTGGTGCCCATGTAGTGTTTTCACTCTCACCCAGACAATAGCATGCAGAGTAACGATGAAAACTGTGGGTTGCCCAGGTCACTGATTGGACAGCAACCTTTCCCGATAGGTTCGTTCGGCGAGAACACCGCCTCGAAGACCAACCGAGCTTTACTGGAAAGGAAATTGGTTACGGGCTAATAGTAATAGGTAGTAGTAGTGACTCCACGTTTCCTTGGCTGGGGACGCTGAGAGAAGTAGGACAAATACACAATACCTACATACATGAAGGTCATCACAACCCTATCAATCCCCTCCTATTGTTAAGATACATGAATGTGGTAGACACAACAGATAAGTACAAGTACAGAAAGTCACATTTGGATACCAAGGACAGTACACATGGTATTGTAACATTCATTGGACAGTGTTCCAGACAGATTAATTTACTCAGTATTTCCACCTGGGATTCAGTGCTTTCGGTTTGGTGGACATTGGCAATCTCTTAGTCAGTTTGTGTACCTTAAGTGACTGTAATTCCTTTTCTACGACATCTTCACAAGCAGTTGGCTCATCGGGAAACAGTGATTTGGTTTTCCCATAACTACTGGGCTTATTAATCAGTAGACATGCTAGAGAAGCTTGGTACCGGTCAGGTGGTCTCCTTTCTCTCTCTGATCTTCTTGGTACAATAGACTCTGGAGTTCTAGAATTGGTTTCTCTATATTCCTCCTCACCTTCGGACTTTACCTCCTTCTCATGCTCAGAATCACCTCCTCCTGTTTTATTTCTACTCGAGACTTTCTGGGAGTAGTGGTTTCTTTCTGAGTTAGTGCCTCCTCCTCCCCATCTGAATAGACTGTGGTAGGTGATACCTCTTCTACCTGATTCCACCTTGCATGTTGCAGGAATCTGGCATCTGCACTATTGTAAATATTGTTTGTACCTGGTAACCAGAAGTGATAACTTTTGTGATTAGCATCTTACCCTACAAAGGTGAGCTTGCGGGCACGGTGTTGTCCCTTCCTTTTCAATTGTGCAGGTATGTGTACCCATGCCTGAAATCCAAAGATCCACAGATAATCTAGATTGGGTTTTCTCTTGTGCCATTTGGTATAAGGGATATCCTCTATTGCTGAGTGATAAACATTATACATGAGCATGCTAGAACACATGAGTGCTTCTCCCCAGAGGGATTGAGGCAAGTCTGCATCTTGCAGCATGGCCCTTGTCATATTCTGTAGCATCTGCCCTTGCCTCTCCACAAAGGTGTTCTGTTGTGGCTTGTAGGGTGCACTTTTCCTGTGTGAAATTCCCTCACTGGCTAGAAAGTCAACAACTGAAAGCGCGGCGCCAAAATGGCCGCCACGCTCTTTGCGGGGCCCCCACCCAGACTCAGACATCCGGGTGAGTTAGGGGGCATGGCCACCCCTCTATAAAAGGGGTGGCCACGAGGCAGCCGAGCTGCCATTTTAAAATAGCGACGGAGAGGAGAAGTTTTCTCCGTCGCTGTTCCTTCGATTCTTCGGCTCTTTAGCCCTTGGCTTTCCCGGCTGGGAAGGAAGGAGTTGCACAGAGCCTTTGGCTTGCTTGCTCTGTGTTTTTTGGCATCGGTTGATCCCTGGACAGGGATCCTGCTATTGCTATCAATATGCCTCCCAAACGGAAGGCCCCGGCGACGAAACCGCGGCCAACTGGGAGGACTTTTGCTGGCCCTGAGCAACGCGGGGGGCATCCCTCAGGTCGGAGGACCAGGGCTGCGCCCACGCGGCAGGGCACTACCTCCACCGATACCGGTGGGGCGATGCAGGCTGCTTGGCCCTCAGCTAGCCAGCCTTCAACCGGCCCTTCTGGGGCTTCGGCCAGGTTCCGCTGCGTATGCCCCGGGTACCTAATGTGCTGGTGACGGCCTTGCCGACGGCTGGTTGTTCGTTGCCCCTTCGTGATCATTTGTCCCAGGTCACGAGGGAAAAGATTTGGCGGGGGGAGTACGTGGATATATTCTCCCTATTGAACCGTGAGGCCACTAAGGAGGAGAGAGAGGGACAGGATGACAGAGACAAAGAGCTGTCCTGCCATCGTAAGCCACCACTCACCTGGGCCAACTGGTTGCCCGCATATCTTATTTATATGGCGGTGTACCTCAGGGCCCGGCCTGACCTGGCCATTCCTATGGTCCAATATTTGGACAATATTTACAGGGCAATGGTGGATTTTCCTGGCCCATCGTGGTTGGCTTACGATGAGGAATTTAGAATGAGGGTGCCCTTGCACCCGGAGATGAGATGGGATGAGCCCTGTCAGAAATTGTGGCTATTGTACATGACCCCCACACGTCCGGCACCTGGGGATAGGTACCATTGTGGCCATGCCATTCAGCGAGCTGCTCCAACGCAGGCTTCCCGCCAGCTGGCGGGGCAGGGGGTTCCAGCCCGCTTGCTGTGTTGGAGCTTCTCGGCTAGCGGTGTCTGCAATAAGCGGCAGTGCCGATACAAACATGAGTGTCCCTCTTGCACTGGCCCCTACGCCGCCGCCACGTGTCCGCGGGCCGGTGGGTCACGGGGCAGAGGTAGAGGTGGACAGGGAGCGGGCAGAGCTTCTGTTGATGGAGCTAGCCAGACAAAAGGCCCCCTCCCCAGTTAATGTGTATATGTTGGAGCAATGGCTCTCAACTTATCCAAGGAGAGAGGATGCGAGGTACCTCCTCGAGGGTTTTCAGTGGGGCTTCCGAATCCCATTCAAAGGAGTGTGGGGACTCCAAGATGCACCCAATTTACTGTCCCTGAAGGGTAGAGAAGAGGTGGCTGCCCTGAGTATTGCTAAGGAGGTTGAGGCCAAGAGGGTGGCAGGCCCCTTTTCTGTACCACCCTTTCCCAACCTGAAGGTCTCCCCTCTGGGGTTGGTACCCAAAAAGGCCCTGGGGGAATTTCGTTTAATCCACCATTTATCGTACCCGGCGGGTTATTCTGTCAATGATGTTATCCCTGATGACCTTTGTTCGGTCAGGTATACATCCTTTGACCAAGCCCTGCGAATGGTGTGCTCTTGTGGTCCTGGTGCCCTCCTGGCAAAATGCAACATTAAATCGGCATTCCGATTGTTGCCAGTGCACCCGGAGGACTTTGAGCTATTGGGTTTTAGATCTAAGGGAAGTTTTTTGTAGATAAGGCCATGCCTTTTGGCTGCTCTATATCCTGTTCAGCATTTGAACGTTTTAGCACTTTCCTTCAGTGGGCCTTTGTTCGCAGGTCCGGGTCTCGGTCTGTAGCCCATTACCTCGATGACTTTTTGTTCGGGGGTGAACGGGGCTTGGACACGTGCACGCGTCTCCTCACCACATTTCAGACGCTAATGCAGGTACTGGGTGTCACTTTAGCGCCCGAAAAGACCGAGGGCCCATCCACTACCCTCACATTTCTGGGTATTGAAATTGACACGGTCGCACAGGCATCCCAGTTACCCATCGATAAGGTCACCCGGATCTCCGCGATGGTTTTGGCCTTGCTGGCCAAACGTAAATTGTCACTTCGTGAGCTTCAGGTGCTACATGACCATCTTAACTTTGCCTGCAGGGTGGTTACGCCTGGCAGGGCATTTGCTCGGCGCCTATGCGACGCCATGTCTGGCCTGAGAAGGCGCCATTATAGGGTCCAACTGACCAGGGGCATGCGGGCTGACCTTTTGGTTTGGCTCTCATTCCTGCGGGACTTCAACGGGGTCTCCTTTTGGAGATCCGACCTTTTAGTTTCCCCTAGGTTTAAGTACAGTCGGATGCCTCCGGCTCCCTGGGATATGGGATTTACTTCCAGGGGAGGTGGGCTTATGGCCAATGGCCTCCAGCATGGCGGGGCACAGATCGCCTCTGCGATCTTACATTCCTTGAGTTTTTTCCAATCCTAGCTTTGATGCTATGGGGCGAGGAGTGGGCCGACTCTGTGGTTCACTTTTGGTGTGACAATGCTGCGGTAGTGCACATTGTCAATGCTCAGACGTCTAAATCACCCAGGGTGATGGCTTTAGTTCGCCAATTCGTGTTACGTAGCCTACGCCTCAATATGCTTTTTAGGGCCAGACATGTACCAGGCATTAATAATGATATTGCCGATGCTTTATCCCGCCTGCAGATCCCCCGGTTCTGCGCCTTGGCTCCGGACGCAGAGGAATTTGGCTCCGGACGCAGAGGCAACTTTAAAAGAACTTTGCCTCTGCTGCTTCTGAGGCCACCAGACACTTGTCTCGTCCCTTCCCAGTCAGGCTGGCTGGAGAAGGGCAGAAACACCTGTGAGATGGAGGCAGGCAACTTTAAAAGAACTTTGCCTCTGCTGCTTCTGAGGCCACCGGACACTTGTCTCGTCCCTTCCCAGTCAGCCTGGCTGGAGAAGGGCAGAAATACCTGTGAGATGGAGGCAGGCAACTTTAAAAGAACTTTGCCTCTGCTGCTTCTGAGGCCACCGGACGCTTGCCTCGTTCTGGAGGGAGTGGTAGCATCTGCACCATCTCCTCACAGCAACGAGGGTACCTGTTTGTGCTCACTAACACCTGACGTTGGGGCACAGAGAGCAGAGCTTTTTTCCCAGTCTGTTTAGAGCGTGGAACTTTGGGCTCTGTGGGAACCATAAGGACACAACCTTTATGGGATTGTGATAATTGTTTTGATTTTTATTATTATTTGTATATTGAATTTTGTAATGCATATTGATTCTGTGCTGTGCTACTTTGTTAGTTGGAATTTTTGTGGTATATTTTAGGACGCTGTTGTTTATAGACTAGTTTTTTTGCATTGATTGTATATTTAATTCTGCAGTTGTTTTGTAATTGTATACTATTGTGTTTTGTGTGTTTATATTGTTTTCTCTTGTTATATTGTATTTAATTTACTTGTTGTAAGCCGCCTTGAGTTGGCCCTGGCTAAGTAGGGCGGGATATAAATCGAATAAATGAAATGAAATGAAATGAATGAATTCCCCTCGCCACTCCCGGCCGAGATTTGGACATTTGGCAAGGAAAGGTGAACCAGGCGATCGGCATGTCCTTGGCACCCCGCACGCGTAAGGCGTATCATCATGCTTTCGTTCAATTTATAAATTTTTGTGTGCAACTTCAGTTGCCCGAGGTGTGGCCCATTCCAGTGGAACAAGTTTTACAATTCATGGTTTATTTACACAGTCAGGGCCTCGCTCCCCGCACTATAGCATCCAGGCTGTCAGCACTGGCATTTATTGCCAAGGTGAGGGGTTTTGCTGACAGCATGAACGATTTCCGCATACAGCATGTTTTGGAGGGGTGGACACGGGAACGTGGCCGCCGCCCGGACACTCATCACCCAATTTCCCCAGGGGTGCTTACCCACCTTGCAGGAGGCTGGCATAACCTATGTTTTGACAGGTATGAGGCAGCTCTTTTTCATGCGGCTACCACGGTGGCCTTCTTTGGAGCGCTCCGCATCAGTGAGTTGGTACTACTGTCTAAGGCGGATGTGACTCAAAGGGCACTGGAACTCGACGATGTCTATGTTTCTAATGAGTGGGCTCAGTTGAGGATACGGTCCTCAAAAGTTGATCAGCACGGCGTAGGCAGTGGAATTAGACTGCTACGATGTTCCATTGCAGACATCTGTCCGGTTGGTGCCCTACAGGGGTTCTTGGCAGTGCGTGGCACTCACCCTGGCCCGTTTTTCTGCCACCAGGATGGGTCTCCCCTTACTAAATTTCGATTTTGGAAGGTGACCGGTATGGCACTATCCAGTGTTGGCCTCCCAGGGGCTCGTTACGGCACCCATTCGTTTAGAATAGGTGCTGCTTCAACTGCAGCTGCATTTGGGTACTCTGAGGCTGATATACGCCGGATGGGAAGATGGGGATCTATGCGTTTTGCATTATATGTTCGCCCTCTTCAGGCATGAGTACCAGTTAAGTCACTGTTCTTTTTTTTCTCTTACAGACCCTGTGTGTCCCCGCACACCGGTGGCAGTATGGCTGGTGGGCCACAGTTACGTGCACTGGGCAGCGCAGTATGCTGCAGCGACAGAGTGGGGACCCCAGCTTGGACTGCGTGCGGCCGCATGCATACGTTAGTACGGTAAGCGTGGAATGAGATGGCGGGAACTGTTGCCATTCCTTTTCTCCATCAGGGATGCTGAACCGCCTGATGTCCTTGTACTGCACCTCGGGGGCAATGACCTCGGCCAGGTCACTGGCCTTTCTTTAAAATTCACGATTTGCAGCGACCTAGCTTATTTGCATTATGTGTGGCCGTCCACAAGGCTGCTATGGTCGGACATCATACCACGTCATGCTTACAGGGGAGGTATTGACCTCCGTGCCCTTGACCGCACTCGTTGCTCGGTGAACAGGGCAGTTGCCCGGTTCATGGCAGACAAGGGTTTGGGGATGGTCATCCGACACCCCACCATTAGTTTACAAAATTATGATCTGTATGCAGGGGATGGGGTCCACCTGTCGGCTAGAGGTATGAACCTCTTTTTGGAAGATTTGCAAGCAGGCCTGTTGACCGAGCTGATGGTCTGGGGGGGGGGGGGCGGTGAGTCTTCATTGAAGCCTCCCCATGTGCCGGGTAGCACTGGTAAGGTAAAGATTTATGACCCATAGGTATCCGGCAGGTTCGCAATTGACCGGCCAACACTCAGACAGGTACAGGTGTAATAACGTTGACCGGTCAACGACGAACCAGGCAAGGGGTGATGGCAGGAGCTTTTCAGCATGCATCACCCCGTGATTTGATGGATACACGTCAGAGGGTGGGGTCAGTAGATAGTTTATTGACTACAGTCAACAATTTGTTTGTGTCAACAAACAAATTGATACAAATGGATACATTGTAGCCAATTGCCATTGGCAATTTTGGGAGGAACCTTACCAGTGTTACTGCGGCCTGCTTGCCTTAAGAATTATAATTGGATGAGTACCAATTGAAAGTTATAATTCGGACTAGGGCATTATTCAATAAAAGTGGCCCAATATACCGGTGTCTGAGTCTTTCTTTGGGGGGTGCGCCTGCAATGCTTTATTTGTGAATTTTGTCCCGTGGTCTGTAATTAGGGTCATTATCTTGGTCCCAGATTTGTGTTGAGCAAACCTGGCCCATTTCTTAAATGCTTGCAAGGTCTTGGTTTTATTCTTTAGCAGATAAGCAAACCCATACCTTGAATAGTTATCCACTATATTTAGAACATATTTGGCCCCTCCCAGTGATGGTTGCTTGGGTCCAATAAGGTCTGCACTGACTAGTTCTAGTGGCTTGGTAGTTTTAAAACTTTCCCTTCTGTTTGCTGGTGCTGCTTTACTTTTCTCCTGTCTACATACATTACAGGACATGTATTTTGAACAATGCTGTAGTGCTACGCCCTTACTCAGTTTAATTGTTCTTGCAACATCCCTAAAATTTAGGTGTCCAAACCTCCTATTCATCAGGTGAATGCAATTATTGTGATGGGGTTTGTTTGTATAACATGGGGTGGCAGTTTCAACTTTGTTAGACTTGTCCTTTAAGACAAACAGGTTATTAGACACAGGAACCTTAACTTCCAAACTTCCTTTCCTCAGAACACATTCCTTTCCCTTGAATGTTAGTTCATACCCCAAGGTCAACAGCTTAGAAACAGATAACAAATTTAACTTTGCATTTGGTATGTACAACATTTCCATTTTGACTCCTACAACTGGGCAGTGTGCCATACCTTCCCCAACTACTTTCATATTCCATCAGTTTGCTAGTATGAGCTTTCTGTTGCTCTTTCTGTAAATTTAAAAAAAGGCTTTTATTATTATTTATGGGAGCAGAGGCTCCAGAGTCGAGCAACCATGTATTTTTATTCGGCTCAAAGCCTTCAATACTTTCTGTAGAAATGGTCAAACTAGTTTTAGCCTTTCCCTTATCTGAGGCTTTTTTCTTAACAGAGCAAGCCTTAGTCAGATGGCTTACTTGATTACAGAGAAAACATCTTTTTGCTACTAATGCTACTTCGTTGCTTGCATTCAGCTCATTAGGCAAACTGATAACACCAGGGGAGTTAACTTGATTCAACTGCTTTTTCTCCTCCCATTGCTTGTAATAGTCTAACAAGCATACAGTTACTAGGATAGAGGTCAAATCTTGCTTAGCTATACACTCTAGAGTTGTAGCAAAAACATCAAATGAATCATCTAAAGAAGATAATATTAGATATGCCTTTGGAGTCTGGGTGTGAATCCTGCAGAGCTAAGCAGTTAGCTTGTGGCAGCAGCGGTGGTGCCCATGTAGTGTTTTCACTCTCACCCAGACAATAACATGCAGCGTAATGATGAAACCAAAATAGCTCTTACTTAGCAAGTCAGTTCATAAGGTCAACATAAAACATTAGATTCCTCTCTATGAAAGTAAAGTCAGGTAAAAAGTTTGTAAGTCTTTGTAAGCAGTACTTTCAAGGTCTGAGTCCCAGTCAAACTACTCACAGCAAACTCCAACCTTCTCCTGGGCTGGATGTAGGCTATGCAAAGACTTGTTGTCCTGGCTTGAGAAAATAACAGAGCCTCCAGGCTCAGTGTCTCTGTTAGGCATTGTTTCTGGAAACTGGACTCACTTTGTCCATTCAGTTGGATTCCAATCCTCTGGAGAGTTTCAGACTCTCTCTCTTCTTCAGAGAGTTCAGCAAAGCCAGTAGCATAACCCCAGGAGCTGAAGCACCCTGGCAGAAGCAGTTTTGGCAATAAGGCAGCATGGCTAGCAAGCAGTTCGGCTAGCAAGATTGTTGGCATTGAAGGTCCGTTGGCATGAAAACCTTTTTGGCATAACAGCCTATGGCTAAAAGCAAAGTGGCTTCTGAGAAGCCTAGATTTATACAAGATAATTTGCTCAGTCACCCACTCAGTGGTTACAGCTGGGTGCTGTGCTTAAGAATCTCTTAAAGATACACCTTCATGCATCTTACACAATACCTACATACATGCAGGTCATCACAACCCTATCAGTTTTTATAGTTAAATCCATACATTGTTCTGCAGTTCCAATTTACCATTTGTTGTAATGGTCCATGGGAGTTGAGGTACTGAACTCAAGAAAGGCAAGCGAGACTGAAGTATGATGGTAAAAGCCAGCCCCGAGTCCTCGGGTGGTCTATATTTATTGACTACAATCTGGGGTCAACACACACAGCCTGCGTGAGACCCCCGTGACAGAAAGCTTGCTACGTGGCACTTGGCTGGTTGGGTTACACTTACCAGCCTGCATGCCCAGGTTGCCCATAGGCAGACTTAATCAGCGAATTGCAGTGAGACTCATTGTTCTCATGTTATGTAAGTCCTAGAAGGCTCTGTGTACCTATGCATAGCTATTTGGTCTAGCTGTGGTTGGTGTCTGCTCAGCCCTTTACACGGATGTGAGCTAGATACCGTATGCTGTTTACGAGACCATGGGTCTCTTTCCTCATGACACTTGTCCTACTTCTCTCAGTGCTCTCAGCCAAGGAAACATGGAGTCACTATTGCTTCTTATTACTTATTAGCCCACACCCAATTTCCTTTCCAGTCAAGCCAGGATGGTCTCGGGCTTTTTTTCAGAGCCCGACAAACCCATTGGGAAAGGTAGCTGTCCAATCAGTGACCTGGGCAACCCACAGCCATTCACCCAATTAAATGTCCATTCTACACCCTGACAAGCCACAACATTTTGTCAGATTTGTACTGGTGGAAAGCAAAATTATGATTTTTTCTAAATCTAAAATGCAATGAATCTTGAGGTTAAAGTCCTAAAACTGCTTACAAGCCTCAGGTGCTAGACTACTTCAAGGTTATATCAACTGGAAATGGCAAATAGATCATCAAGATTAAGCATCTGTCTTGGAGTAAATTCATAGGAGGCTGAAATTGTTTCCTGCAAGCAAATCCCTTTTAAGTCCCAAATAATAATTCAAAATGTTCATTTGGGAACCCTCTTTCTTCTTTAGTTCTCCATACTGTACATCATTTTACACCTGTATACCTGTATTTCAGTGTTCTTTCCCCCAAAGATGAAAAAAATAAAGACACAGATTTATACAATTCCTAAAAGAGCCATCCATATTTGACATCTGAAGCAGTATGTTACCTAAAATGGCAATATATAAAATAAAAAGTCTGAAAAAAAGAATAAGGAAAGTGCAAAACACACACTATAAAGCAAACCCATTCAGGAAGACTGACAGATGTCATTATAGTTAGTGTTTTCCACTGTTTGAGTCCCGAGCTGGTACAGTATCTCAATATCTTCTTTTCATCTCCCACATAGGCTTGTCAAAGCCATGGTGCTGTTGAGGAAAACAGACTATTCCTTTTTCAAAGACATTTATTTGATAAAAATTCCACCCAGTCCCCAAAGCTGCTGTTAGTTGAGTAATGACAGTATAGAATAAAAAGATACCTTAGGCATCAGAGAGTTCTACATCATGTCTGGCTTGGCCTTCAACAGCCTGTGTGTCTTCTAGCTGATTGTTCTTTGTAAGATTCTGGGGTGTAAACTAGTAGCTTCCTGCTGGTTTTTATTGTAGGTATTAAATTAGAATGTTGTCGTTAGTCTGTTCATAAGGGTCCTTTCTCTTCTCCATGTGATATAATAAAGCAGGAACATGAGAGTGAAGCTCTAGTACTTTTTTAGTTTAATAGCAGAAGCAATATTGCTCTCTGCTAGAGCTGTATTTGAGGTTAGCTTGGCACATAGGCCATTTATTAAGTAAGCTAAGCATAGACAGTGATTTTCACAATATTAGCTACTGAATATCTCTGCTTAGAGATCTGAACCTTTGCAGGCGCACCCACCCAAAGAAAGACTCAGACACCGGTATTGGATTAAAGGCATTGGGCCACTTTTTTTGAATAATGCCCTAGTCCGAATTATCACTTTCAATTGGTGTATCATCCAATTGTAATTCTTTAAGGCAAGCAGGCCGCAGTAGCTCTGGTAAGGTTCCACCCTAAATGCCAATGGAAATTGGCTACATGTATCAATTTGTTTGTTGACACAAACAAATTGTTGACCAGAGTCAATATACTACCTACTGACCCCACCCTATGACGTGTATCCATTCAAATATCAAGGTGATGCTGGCTGTGAAGCTCCTGACATCACCCCTTTCATAGTTCGCCCTTGACCAGCCAAACCTGTTTCCCCTGTACCTATCTATGTGTTGGCCAGTCAATTGTGAACCTGCTGGATACCTATGTGTCATAAATCTTTGCCTTAGCCAGTGCAACCCGCCACACGGGGAGGTGTCCATGATGACTCACCCCCCCCCCCCAGACCATCAGCTCGGTCACCAGGCCTGGTTGCACCTCATCCAGAAAGAGGTACATACCTCTAGCCGACAGGTGGACCCCATATCCTGCCTACTGGTCAAAATTTTTGTAAGCCTTAACCTCAGATATCTACTGGCTGTCCCCAAGCCATTCTCAGCAAGGAACTGGGCAACAGCCCTCTCCACTGACCGCCGGGGACGGTCCAAACCATGGAGATCCATGTCTCCTCTAAATTGGTGTCTCAGCACGATGTTAGACCATAGTGAACGTGTGTACGGCCATAAATGATGTAAAACGCCAGGTCACTGCACCTCAACATTTTAAGGAAAGATCAGTGATCCGTGTGAGATCATTGCCGCCGAGGTGCAGAATAAGAACATCAGGCGGTCCAGCATCCCTGATGGACATCAGGAATGGCAACAGTTCCCGCCCTCTCATGCCGCGCATACCATACCACAGCATACGTGCGGATGCACTCAGCCCTAGCTGGGGTCCACACTCTGTCGCAGCAGCAATATACTGCTGCCCAGTGTACATAGCTGCGGCCCACCAGCCCCACTGCCACCGGTGTGCAGAGACACACAGGATCTGTAAAAGAGGAGAAGGGGTTAAGGACATAACTAGGTACTCATACAGTGAGGGGACGTACATATAGGAAAAAATAGGCGCACACCCCCATGTGCCCACATATATCCGCCTCCGAGTACCCAAATGCAGCCGCGGTCAATGCGACGTCTATTCTAAATAAATGGGTGCCATAACGGGCCCCACACTGTGAAGCATGGTACTGGTCACCCTCCAGAACTTAAATTTGGTAAGGGTAGACCCATCCTGGTGGCAGAAAAACAGGCTAGGGCATGCAGCAGGCACTGCCAATTGCATGTAGGCCACTAACTGGAACGATGTCAGCAAATGTACGTCATAGCAGTATACACCACTGCCCACTCCATGCTGATCGGCCTTCGAGGGACTGAGCCCACTCTTGTTTGATATAGACCTCTTCAAGTTCCAGTGCCCTACAAGACACGTCCCCCTTTGACCATGGGACCAGGTCGCTGAGTCGTCGAGCTCCAGAAAAAAGCTACAGCAGTAGCTGCATGAAAAGAGACTCCTCTTACCTACTGAAACATAGTCTATGCCAACCTCGGGCAAGGTGGGTCAGAATATTTGTGAGAATAGGGCAACGTGTGTCCGGGCGGCGGCCATGTACACGTGTCCACCCTCCCAATACATGGCGTATGCAGAAGACCCTCGCATAGACAGGAAAGCCCTGTGCCTTGGCCATGAATATCAAGGCGTAAAGCCTGGTGGCTATGGTATGTGGAGCCTACCCCAGATCATAAGGGCGGACTATACATTATAAAACCTAGTCGACCAAAGTCAGGCACATCTTGGGCAATTGCCTTTTCCCACAAAAGGCTCTAAAGTGGAGGAGTGGATGCTGATGCGCCGTGCACATGTGAGTTGCCGAGACATGCCACTCACCCGGTTTGCGTCTCCTTGCCAAATGACGATATCTCAGCCAGGAGTGGAGAGGGGAGTTCCCAAGTGTCTGGAGCCCGGTCATGAAACCGGAGCCCGGACATGAAACTGGGAGATCTGCAGGCAGTAAAAGCATCAGCAATATCGCTATTGATGCCTGGGACATGTGTAGCCCTAAGGAGCACATAAAGCGCACGGACCCAATGACAATAGGCAGGCTGAGGTCCTGACTCAGGGGATTGATATGTTTGGGCATTGACAATGTGCACCACCGCAGCATTGCCACACCAAAGTGAAGCACCTAATTAGGCCACCTATCCCCCCCAAGCATAAAGGGGTACCCAGAATTGAGAAATTTCCAGAAACGTAAGATCGCGTAAGCGATCCGTGCCCTGCCGTCCCCGGGGCCCATGATCATAGGCACACTGTCCTTCCAATAAATTCCTCCACCCCAGGGAGCCGGAGGCATCCAACCGTACTCGGAACGGGGATGACCGAAAGCTCAGACCTCCAAAAGGAGACCGCATGAAAGTCCTGCGGGAATGTGAGCCAAAACCAACAGATCCGCTCGTAAACCCCTAATCGGCCACACCCTGCGGTGTCGTTTATAAAGACCCGCCACATTGTGACCCAGACACCAGGCAAAGGCACTGCCTGGTGTTACCATTCTGCAGCCGAAGTTGATGCGGCCATGCATCACCTGCGACTCTCGGAGAAGCACCTCACACTTGGCAACATTGCCACATTGCAGCAGTGGCTGCCCTCCTTGACCGACACTTCGGTCACCTGGCCCTCTTGCACGTTATTCAAAAGAGAGGTGCATCCACTTGTTGACAGGTGAACCCCATCTCCGGAATACAGGCCAACTTCCTGTAACCCTACCCCAAACAACAAATGGCTGTCCCCAAGCCATTCTAGATAAGGAATTAGGCAACAGCCTAGTTCACTGACTGCTGGGCACGGTCCAACTGCTGGGTCAAAGCCTCCCCCATGATATTGCTACGGCATGATGTATGACCATAGCAATCGTGTAAACGGCCATAAATGGCAAAGAAACGCCAGGTCACTGCACTCGGAAGTCTTTAAGTCCGGGCTAGCAATCCGTGGAAGATCACCGCCTCCGAGGTGCAGAATTAAAACATGTGGCGGCCCAGCATCCCCAATGGAAATCAGGAATGTCGACAGTTCCCCCCACCTATATGCCATGCACACCATACCACTGCCTACGCGCGGTTACGCGTAGCCCGAGATGGGGTCCCCATTCTGATGAAGCAGCATACTGTGCCGCCCCAGTGTACATAATTGTGGCCCCACAAGCCACACCACTACCAGTGTGCGGAAACACACAGGGTATGTAAAATAAGGAGGGAGAATAGAGGGCAGAACAAGGCACTCCTTCAGTGAGGGCATGAAGAGACAGAGAAAATTGGGCAATCCCCCACCTGTCCATGCCACATGTCAGGCTCCAGGTACCCAAATGCAGCCGCAGCTGATGCGGCGCCCAACGGGAAGGAATGGGTACCAATTTTGGTTCAGTAAGGGTAACACCTGTGGGGAAGCAACCTGACATATGGCAGCGCCAGGCCAGTACACCCTTCCAGCTGACCGGCCCTTGAGGAGCAAAGCCTCCCCGGAGCCCACTCCTGATGGAGCAACACATAGTCTAGTTCCAGTGCCCTGCAAAACATGTCCCCTGTTGAAAATGGGAGCAGCTAACTTAATCTGAGAGCCCCAGATCAAGGCACAGAGATGGTTGCCCCCAAAGTAGACTCTGAGTGCGGAGCACAGGCGCTGCCACGTTGGAGTCATATATATTAACTACAAGTGCTAGCAGGGCACATCGCTCGCCTCTCAGGGTGAAGGGCCGCCCTCATCCTAAGATCTGGACGATAGGCCAACCATCACGGGCCAGAGAAAGCAACCACAGCCCTGTAAATATTGTCCAAGCACTGAACCATTGGGATGGCCAAATCAGGACGGCCCCCTATATATCCTACCATTGATACCCAATAGGCCGGTAACCACTCGGCCCCATTGAGAGGCAGCTTGTGGCAACGGGGTAACCCCCTGTCCCTGTAGTCCTGCCCCTCCATGCTCTAATCAGTGTGTTCATGTTGTGGGGGGGGGGGGGTAAAATGTGAACATATTCCCCAAGCCACTTAGTCTTGCTAATATCCCGGGACAAATGGTTACCCAGGGTATGAAGTAACCAGCCATCGGCAGAACCACCGTTGGCCCGGATTGGAATGGGGAAACATGTAATAGGCCCATTCGGTCCCCAGAAAAATTAAGGAAAAGCATATGGGCGATCACCCCAGTAAGATCCAGGGTGTAATTGCCCTGTTGAGACCATGGCTACTATACCCCCCCCCCCAGCATTATGAGCTAGTGGCACAGGTGTACTAATTTGATCAGGATACTCACTCGGTGCACCCCCACGAGCCGCCCCCACTGGGGGTTCCGGCCCATGGTGGGCATCGTAGTTCATGATGGCCATCCAGCTCCGTGTTCCCATGCATCCAGGCTGGATGGGGAGCTGCGAGGCGCTGGCCTGCACTGGTCTGATGGCCTCTGGAAGCTCAACCCTGTTGGCGGCCTGCTGCGAACCATGGGCGGCATGTGGCCCGGAAACACCAAGTTGGCATGCCCACCAACCGAAGGTGGTGGAGCAATGTCCATTGATGCCCCCAGCGCCGAATTGCGGGCAGGGGAGCATCCACAGCTTCTGGCCCACCAGGATAAGGTGGGCCGGATGGCCCACCGGATAATAAAGGAGGGATAAACCCATGTGGTCATCCCTGGCCAGAATAGGGGCATGCCCAGTAATCCAGCCCATGAGGGGCCGGAATGATGGTGGGGCGGAAACCCACACCGTGCCCAAGTGGGCCGCTACGCCCCAAGCCGGGCAAGAAGCAGCGGGGCTTAAGAACCCAAGTGGGGCAGGCCTGTGCCGCCCCCCCCTGCCCGAGGCCTCAATCTGGGCTCATTGGTGGCAGTGTGTACTATAACCCCACCACCCACCTGCAGGGGTGCCGTCCGAGCCCTCCGGCCCGGTGGCACTCCCGGAAAGTAGAGGGGGTGGGCTGCCCCCCCCCGGGCGCGACCAAGGGGTCACCTGAGCATTGGGATCGAGTATTCCGTCCTGCAGTACTCCGAAATCGAATCGCTGACGTTCTGCCTCCCATCAGCTTCTTATCCACATGAGCCACTGCAGTCCGGGTAAACTTCCTTCGAGGAGATTTAAAAGAGAGAGAGAGAGAAAAGCAAATCGAGCCTCACAAAAGAGGTGAGCAGGGAAGCGATGGAGCAAATTTCTCTGCTCCGTCGCTTCTCAATTGAGCAGTGATTCCAAATCAGGCAGATTGAGCCTCTCAAAAGAGGCAAGCAGGGAAGCGACGGAGCAAACTTCCCTGCTCCGTCGCTTCTCAATTGAGCAGGGATTCCAAGTCAGGCAGATCAAGCCTCTCAAAAGAGGCGAGCAGGGAAGCGACGGAGCAAACTTCTCTGCTCCGCCGCTTCGCAAAATGGCAGCCAGGCTGCCTCATGGCCACCCCTTTTATGTAGGGGGTCAGAGTCCAGGTGGGGGGGACCCTGCAAAGAGCGCGGCGTCCATTTTGGCACCGGGCTTGCATTCTTTCCCTAAGTGTATGCAGGTATAGATGCACAGCTATCTATAAATGAACAAAGCAAGGATTTGCACTCTTCACAATGGGCAATAACAATAGGGGCTGAACTTCAAAATATAAATTATAACTTACCATTAATTTGTTCTGAGGAAATATTCATCCCGTAGTAATCTGTCATTCTTCAGAAATGAATATCTGAAGAAGGGACATTAAAATGAACCTTCTTATTAAGAATAGCATTCTTGTAATATACATTGCACCTATCTTCTTCCATGACCTTGGTGGAAGTTTCATAGAATGAAGAAGCAGAGACCCACATCAGACCTTCCTTTCTGAACTGGCAATCTCCAAAATGTTCTTTCCTTAGCACCCATGATCAGCTCTTAAATATTGTAAACAACTTTAGGGAGTCAATTCATTTCATATTCAGTCTTTTCTTCATTGCTGCCCTTTCAAATATCAGTTTTCTGGTATCTTGGATACTGTCTTTATTTGGATTGATGACAAGGCAATGACAACCAGTGAATATGTTCTGGAATTCATATGCCTTGATAGTTGGAGCCTCTAGAAATATTCCATATGCAAAACACTGAATATCCTTTTTGCAAAAATTCCAGGACTTTTGCTCTTCTTTCCCCACTTTCTCTCTCTCAAAACCAGACCAGACACCTCCTGTACCCGTCCACACAGCTGCTTTATCTTCTTTACACACACATGTTGTTCAGTCGCACAGTCGACTCCGACCTTTGCGACCCCATGGACCATTTTCCTCCAGGCGCCTCTGTCCTCTACCATCCCCCTCAGCCCTCCCAGCTCTGTGCCCATTGTGTCTATAATACCATTTAGCCATCTCATCCTTGGCCTCCCCCTTCTTCTTTTGCCCTCCACCTTTCCCAACATCAATGCCTTCTCAAGTGAATCCTCCCTTCTCATTTGATGTCCAAAGTATTTTAGCTTCATCTTTACTATTTGACCTTCCAATGAGCAGTCGGGGTTAATTTCTTCTAAGATTGACCTATTTGTTCTCCTCGCTGTCCAGGGGACTCTCAAAACCCTCCTCCAACACCACATTTCAAAGGCATCTATTCTTCTGCGTTCAGCCTTCCTAATTGTCCAGCTCTCACATCCATACATTACTACTGGGAAAACCATTGCTTTGACTATTCTAATTTTTGTTTGCAATGTAATGTCTCTGCTTTTCACTATGTTCCCCAGGTTTCTCATCGCTTGTCTCCCAAGAATCAGTCGCCTTTTTATTTCATGGCTGCAATCCCCATCTGCAGTGATCTTTGATCCTAAGAAAGTAAAATCTGTCACTGCTTCTACTTCTTCCCCGTCTATTTTCCAGGAATTGATTGGGCCTGTTGCCATTATCTTGGTTTTCTTGATATTGAGTCTCAAGCCAGCTTTTGCACTCTCCTCCTTCAGCCCAATCAAGAGATTCTTTAGGTCTTCCTCACTTTCTGCCATTAGGGTGGTATCATCTGCATATCTCAGATTATTGATGTTTCTCCCAGCGATTTTGATCCCATATTGTGATTCCTCCATCCCTGCACTGTGCATTATGTGCTCTGTGTATAGGTTGAATAAGCATGGTGACAAAATGCAGCCTTGTCTTACTCCTTTTCCTATTCCAAACCACTCTGTTATTCCATGTTCTGTCCTAACTGTTGCTTCTTGGTTCATGTACAGATTTCTCAGGAGGCATATGAGGTGCTCTGGAATTCCCATCTCTTTAATTACTTGCCACATCTTGTTGTGGTCCACACAGTCAAATGCCTTAGTGTAGTCAATAAAACAAAAGTAAACTTGTTTCTGGTATTCCTTTGTTTTCTCCATGATCCAGCGTATGTTGGCGATGTGGTCTCTAGTCCCCCTGCCTCTTCTGAAACCAGCCTGCACCTCTGGTAATTCTCTCTCCACATGCTGCTGAAGTCTGTCCTGTATTATATTGAGCATCACCTTGCTGGCATGTGGGATGAGCGCGATTGTTCGATAATTTGAACATTCTTTGGCATTGCCCTTTTTTGGGATTGGGACGTATACTGATCTTTTCCAATACTGTGGCCACTGTTTTGTTTTCCAAATCTGCTGGCATATTGAATGCAGTAATTTGACGCCATCATCTTTTAGCGCTTTGAAAAATTCAACTGGGATACCATCATCTCCACTAGCTTTGTTGTTTGCAGTGCTCTTTAGGGCCTTTATGACTTCGCTCTCCAGGATGTCTGGCTCAAGTTCAATTTCTTCATCATTGTGATTATCAGGAGTGTTGAGGTCCTTTTTGTAAAGTTCCTCTGTGTACTCTTTCCATCTTTTCTTAATTTCTTCTGCATCAGCTAGCTCCTTTCCGTCTTTGTCCCTTATCATGGTCATTTTTGCTTTAAATGTTCCCTTGATTTCCCTAATTTTTTTGAAAAGATCTCTGGTTCTGCCTCTTTTGTTGTTTTCCTCCATTTCTCTGCACTGTTCTTTTAGGTAGTTTTCCTTATCTCTCCTTGCTTTTCTTTGAAATTCTGTGTTCAAATGGTTGTAGTTTTTCCTTTCTCCTTTGACTTTTGCGTTCCTTCTTTCCTCTGCTATTTTAAGCGCCTCATCAGACAACCACTTTGCTTTCTTACTCTTCTTTTCTTTTGGTATGGTTTTCTTTGCTGCTTTCTGCATGATGTCCCTCATCTCCGTCCATAATTCTTCCGGTACTCTGTCTACCGAGTCTAAGCCATTAAATCTGTTCATCACCTCCACCGTGTATTCTTTAGGGATGCTGTCTAGGTGATATCTTTCTGGTCTCCGTGTTTCCCCTATTTTCTTTAGTCTAAGCCTGAATTTTGCGATCAGTAGGTTGTGATCTGAGCCACAGTCTGCTCCAGGTCTTGTTTTTGCTGACTGTATGGAGGTTCTCCATCTTTGGCTGCAGAGTTTGTAGTCAATCTGGTTTCGGTTTTGGCCATCTGGTGATGTCCATGTGTAAAGTCGCCTCTTGTGTTGCTGGAAGAGAGTGTTTGCTATGACCAGTGCGTTCTCTTGGCAGAACTCTATCAATCTTTGCCCTGCTTCATTCTGTGTTCCAAGACCAAATTTGCCTGTTATTCCCTCCACTTTTTGATTTCCTACTTTGGCATTCCAGTCTCCTAATATAATTTGGACATCATTTCTTGGTGTCTGTTCTATGAGGTGTTGTAAGTCCTCATAGAACTGGTCCATTGTGGCTTCATCTGCACCAGTGGTTGGTGCGTATATTTGGATCACAGTGACATTGAAAGGTTTGCCTTGGAATCTGACTGACATCATTCTGTCATTTTTGAGATTGTATCCCATTACTGCTTTTCTCACTCTTTTATTGACAATTATGGCTACTCCATTTCTTCTAAGGTTTTCTTGCCCGCAGTAGTAGATATGATTGTTTCCAGAGCTGAATTCACTCATCCCTGTCCATTTGAGCTCACTGATGCCCAAGATGTCAATGCTTATTCTTTCCATCTCATTTTTTACCACTTCCAGTTTTCCTTGATTCATAGACCTCACATTCCATGTCCCTATGCAGTATTGTTCCCTGCAACACTGTATTTCTCCTCCCCCTTTCGTATCCCTCCCCCTTTTCAGATCTGCTGTGCTGAGCATCCCCTTGTTTTGCCTTTTGTTTTGGTCCATAGGGTTCTCTTGGCAAACTTTGTGGCGTGCCTTGCCGGTCTCTACGCCAGTTACACACACATATAGCCTTCAAAATGGTAAAGTATGGAGAGAGATAGTGAAAAAAGCTGAGCGGTATGGGTACCCGAGCTCTGCGGTGGCTAAGAAAGCACCCAGATTGACCAAAATACTGTCATGGAGGATAAGACCAGGAGGAAGCTGCAAGAAGGAACTGACCATGGTATCTGTTGTGTACAAAACCTGAAAGGATTACTAGAGCAGAGCTGGTTCAAACAACAATATGGTTTATTGCAGTGAGGAAAAGAACAGGGGAACAGGTGCAAGAACAACAGCTTTTATACAGAACACGATGGATACATTTACCCAGGCTTCCGGAGAAGCGGAAAAATATTGACGAATCAGCATCAGCAAGAATGGTGCCTTTTTTGCAAGATGCTTTTAAGCACATGTAAGCTTAATACACAGCAGTATCTGACCATGGTTTGTTTAAGGATTGTGTCTTTGGCGTCCACACACTTGATTCATTATCTGGCAAGATCTAGTCTTACCAAGCTTAGTTTCTTGGTTTCTCTATGTTGGTTAGACATGAGCCTTGACCTAAGCATATCTTTCTAGAGGCTGAATTTGGTTAATTGTTATTTGTTCTTGCACAACTGCGTGGCATTTTTAACCACAAGTCAGGGTATCTGAGTCCTATACCCTGTTACTGTCAATGAGCTAAGTAACCAAAAGTTTGTTGAGGAAGTAGTTCATGGGCATCTCATCCTCCTTTACTTTCACCTTTGTGCTGATCTTTCTGTTCTACATAATAGGAGCTTAATTATTCTTTGCTTTTGCCAAGGGATTCATGTGGCATTTTTTCATTGCTCAGATTTTGTTTTGTTGGAACAGCAAATAGCCTTCTCTTAATTAAACCTAAATATGCATACACCAGAGTAGATCATCAATACACTGCTTAGCTCAGTCTTGTTTTGTGCAACTCCCTTCTACATTTGGTTTAACTGGGAATGCAGCTTGCTTTTCTCTTTAAAAGTCATGTAGTCATTGGATCCTTCTCTTGACTTCTTTGACTATCTCTCACTCTATCACTTTCTGGCAGGTTTTGTACATCAGCAATCCTGCCAAAATTTTGTGGGGTGTGTGGGTGACAGTAGATATTGATTCATATTATTTCCAGTGAATATGGAGCATTAAAATAGTAGGAATTGAATCCTAGTTCTGGGTTGTCATCATACGTTAAGGAGCATGGAAGCATTACAGCAAAATACTTGAGCTGACTCTGCCACATTCTAGATTGTTTTAAAACAGAGGTGAAAGTTAAGAAGGGTTTATGATGACACCACAAATTTTTTTCACTCATAAAGAGGTAATATAAAAATTCCACCAGGCTTACTCAAGGCCACTGACACTTAGCAAATATTGAACACACTTTGTTGTATTTCTCAGAACTTCCTTTCAGTGAGCCATGAATAATTTCTTTCCACCTATCTAATATCAGATTGGAACTGGAAAAGAATGTTTGGACTCTCTCCAGACTAAATCCTTTTCTAGAGATGATTTCCCCACTATATTACCATCATGACTAGCAGTCTATGTCATTCAAATACTTATCCTCTCTATACATGTATAATCTACTTCGAACCCATTTATTTTGGTGGCCAAAACCAGCATTCCATAATTTAAATATACTTTGTATCCCCTTTCTCTGCTTATTACAGTTCTACAGTACAATATCCCCCTTAAGCTGCAGTGACCAAAGAGGTACATTGCATTCCAAATGCATTACATAAGAACATAAGAACAGCCTTGCTGGAACAGGCCACAGCTTATCCAGTCCAGCATTCTGTCTCACACAGTGGCTCACTATTTGCTTCAGGGTATTCCCAAGCAGATGTCTTCACCTGCTTAGGATTCCCTAGAAATGGCATTGAGAGATAACCTGCCTATCAATAGATTTGTATAAAGTCATCAGGTACAGTTAGTTTTCTCTTTCAGTGTTTCCTTCATGATCTCTTGCTATGGAATTTCCCTTCCCAGAATTACTGGATGCTGGATGCATAACTCTCCACCACAGTCACAACATTCCCTTCCTGCCCAGTCATTCCCAGCATAAAACCCTTCAGTGTATATGTGAATGTCAGCACTTTACTTAAATAAAGGTCATTTTATTGGTATTGAACTGTTTTTGTCCCTTTGGTGTTTGTGTTGTAGAGCAGTGGTCCCCAACCTTTTTTGCACCATGGACTAGTTTCATGCTAAACATTTTTTTCTCATACTGGTAAGTGGTGGTGGAGGTGTGGGATGAGATGGTGCAAGTGCACAATAAAATATGATAAAATGCACAGGTGGGGGAGGAACCCTGCTGTAGCTCAAAAACAAGGAGGAGGGGTCCAACCGCCTGCCAGCCACACCATTCAGCATGGGCAGTGAGGTATCACACTGCACACCAGCAGGGGTGGAACCCTGCTGTAGTTAAGCAACATGGAGGAGGGGCCAAGCCACCTGCCTATCTGCTGTGTCTGAAGCCCATGCACTCGCTCCATTCACCAGACATACCCAGCAGAACACATTGAGGGCAGAAGGCTGCCATTGGGACTCCCAGCGCCACCCACCTCCGTGGCCCAGTTCAGGACAGCCTTTGGATCAGTACTGGTCCATGGGCCGGTGGTTGGGACCCCTGTTGTAGGGAAGCTTTCTGGAATCATTGGCAATCTCTTTTTGTTGTTACCATTCAGATTAATCTGAAAATGTAACCACTATACTGTTTATCTGTAATTGTAGATTTGTCCTGAGCAAAATCAGAAATACTGGTCTCATTGAAATTTCTTGGGGATCCCACCATATATTCATCCTTTGTGAAGACTATTTATTCCTGCATTTTGCATCTCATTCTTTAACCAGCTGTCATTATTATGTGCTGTCAAGTCACCCTTGACTTACAGCAGCCCTATGAATGAATCCTGTTCTGGACAGCCCTGCTCACCTCTTGTAAACTGAAGGCTGTGGCTTTCTTTAGTGAATAGGTCCATCTCATTTTTGTTCTTCTATTCCTGCTGCCTTTAACTTTTCCTAGTATTATTGTCCTTTCCAGAGAATCTTGCCTTCTCATGAAGTGTCCAAAGTATGACAGCTTCAGTTTAACAAGCTATCAGTACATAACAGGATCTAAATTGTGCCCCTTCTATGGTAGGTTTACATTATCAATCAATTTAAAAAGTGTTCAAATAAAAAAGAGCAACAAAAACACCCATATCAAAGCCTTATTAAACATTGGGGGGGGGGGGCTTTTCATCATTGATTCTTTTAATTTATAATTTTATCCTGAACAATGTTGTCTACCAATTTATCCAGATTGATGTTAATCTAACTGGCCTTTATTTTTATTTACTTATTTATTGGATCCATTATTAATCCCATTTTCAAAATTGTGTTACATGGCTACTTTTCAGTTATCACAGTGGAGGTTGGTCTTCAGTATGAGATGCATTTTAAAAAGTTGATCAAGAGCTTCACAATTGATGAGAGTTCTTTAAAGAGAAAGTTAGTGGTGCTGGCAAGTGTTCATGTTTTGAGATTGTGTGATAAATAAGTGATCACCCTGGCAATTCCAGCGCATTTTGGGTTTGAATTCCAACAGTCAAAAAGGGCAAGAAACAAGAAGTAGTTGAAAGTGCTGGAAAAATATAATGGAGTAATAGCAAAAATATTGCACCCATTAGTGCTATTAATCTTCAAGTGCCAAATTAACATTATTGGAATTTGAGGAAAACATGCAATCCACTTCTGATCTCTGCATGATATCCTGCTGTCATTGATATGATCTTTTTTTATTTAGGTTTTTGTCTTGTTGCCAGAAAAAGAAAAAAATTCAGTAGTATACAAAAATGAACCAATTCATTTAAGCTGACTTTAATTATTTTTGTAATGAGGGTGGAATTTCATACTTCTTCAGTGCAGGACATGATTTTAATTGCAGAAATAAAAACAATGGGATGAAAACAATATTATCATGACTAATTTCCTCCCACTTTTCCTTGTTTGCATCAAATGTTCCACAAGTAAAGGAAAATATGGCAGTGATGGAAAGCTTTTCAGTCCAGCACATTGTCTAAACAAGAACAAAGCAATCCCCCAAATCATAAGAATACTTAATTAGACTAACCAAGAATAGATTAAATTTTGTCATTTAAACCCTTATTTATAACTTCAAGTTGTCTGAAATTGTTTCTTGAAAACATGCTACTTTTGTTATATCAGTCAAGCATTTTTTGTCCTTGTAAAAAATTCTATTCTTGCCTCAGGGGAAGCAAAGTAATGAGACATAGCTAAGAACCCAAGAAAACACAAAATTAGAAAGGGGTGTGTGAAACAGCTCTGACAGTCTCTTTGTCCTTGCTGCAGGGTGAGGGAAAGAGTCTCCTATTTGCAACTAATTCAAACACATCTCAAAAAAGATCTCCATTTAAAGCTTGTATCAAAGGTCTTAGATATTCCTTCAAAGTCCACATGTTAAATCACCTGCAGACAACTGTGATAACCAGCTGTTGGCAAAAGGAGAGACTGCGAGTGTGTCTAAATCAGTGTTTTCCAACCTTTGGTTTTTGGACTTCAATTCCCAGAAGCCTAAATAAATTCCCCAAAGCACTGATCAGCCATTATACTGACTTAGGCTTCTGGGAATTGAAGTCCTTCTGTGCGGCATGGACCCCAAATTGAGAATCACTGGTCTAGATGAAGGCTTATCCTGTTTGGTCCTGCTGTTGACACAGTTAAGTTGGATGTGTTTTCTGGCAATTACACAGTGTGCAGCTAATTGCAAAACACAGCTCAGTGTTTTTCCATCACCATCCTAAACAGCAGGGACTATTGTTTTGGGGAAGCAACTGGGATTTCAGTTTCTGGCATGTAGGGTTACCTATATCATTCCCAGCCTGCACGTATATCCTTTGGTGTGTCCTATGGTGATGTTGATGGTAATATATAAAGTGGGGTGTGACATGGCAGTATACAATTATGAAGACCATATGGAGCTGAGGTAGCTTCTTAAGAAGTGCTCTACTGCAAACCAAAAATAGCTCGATTTCCTCCTTTTTTCTAGTTTATTGTAAGCAGTTTAACCATTATTCTACACTGCTCAGGATTACTGGTCACCCTTCTTCCTCTACAGTGGTTCTTAACCTTGTTGGAGGTACTCTGGCGGGAGTGGGACGGTGGTCACCTGTCTGTCCTTGCTCTTCTTGACCTCTCAAAGGCTTTCGACAGTGTTGACCACATATCCTTCTGGTACGGCTCTGAGGATTGGGGATCTAGTGTACTGTGTGGTCCTGGTTTTCCTCATTTCTGAGGGGTCAGACCCAGGTGGTGTGTTTAGAGAGTGAGAGATCCAGCCCTAGGCCACTTCATTATGGGGTGCCTCAGGGTTTGGTGCTCTCTCCTCTCTTATTTAACATCTACATGAAGCTGCTGGGTGAGATCATTCATTCCCTCGGGGTGCGGTACCATCAGTATGTGGATGACACCCAATTGTACATCTCGGCCCGTGGGGACCCCAGTGATGCTGTCAAAGTCATTTTCAGGTGCCTCAAAGCTGTTGGGGTCTGAATGGGGGCCAATGGGCTACAGTTGAATGAGTGGCTTTGGATAAGGGGCCCTACGCTATCCCAGGAGCTACCATCTTTGGTTCTGGATAGGGCTATTCTGCTCTAGACAGACCTGGTGCACAACTTGGGCGTCCTCCTGGACTCACAGCTGCTGCTAGCAGAACAGGTGGCGGCCGTGGCCAGGAGGGCTTTTGCCCAACTTCAGGTGATTCACCAGTTGCGTCTGCTCCTGGACAGGGACTCCTTGCTCATGGTCACTCACACTCTGGTGACCTCCAGACTAGATTATTGTAATGCGCTCTACATGAGGCTGCCCTTAACAACCATTCGGAGACTACAGCTGGTCCAGAATGCAGCAGCCCAGGTGGTGATGGGGTGTGGGCATTATGCCCATGCCTCACCACTGCTTCGGGAGCTGCACTGGTTGCCAGTTTGTCTCCGGGTGAAATTCAAGGTGCTGGTTTTGACCTTTAAAGCCCTATATAGTAGTGGGCCAGGATACTTAAGAGACTGCATTGTCCTGAAGACATCTGTCCATCCAATCAAAGCAGACCGGAGGGGCTCTCTAATTGTTCCATCAGCCAAAGGGGCTCACCTCTCTGGCACAAGGAGGAGGCCCTTCTCCGTGTCCACTCCCGCCCTCTGGAACCTCCTGCCAACAAAATTATGTCTCTGGATGGAATTGCTGGCTTTCAGAAAAGAACTTAAAACCTGGCTGGTGGGCCAAGTGTGGGGTGCAGGTGGAAGGGTAACCTCGATTGGGTGGCTGATATAGAAGATAATTCCTTCCCCATGGTTCCTTCAGTCCCTGCACCCTTTTTTTAGGGGGTGGGTAGTTTTAAATAATTGTTAACCTGTTTTTATCTGGGGTTGTCAACCGTCCTGAGTCAGCCTCGGCTGAGTGGGCAGTATATAAATTTAACAATAAAATAAAAATAAATAAAGTACTGAACCCCAGCAAGTTTCATACATGCATTCACCAAAACCCTTTGTAGAATTTGCCCTAAATACCCTGCTGAATAGAACCGACACATACACACACCTCCGCAAACCTCTGAGACTGACTCACCAAACCACTGGGGTTTGATTGAACCCAATTTAAGAACCATTGCATCTGGCAGAATATATCAGGAATTTCTGTAGTCTGTGCAACAAAGTTTAAATTAAAACAAAAAGCTACACTATTTTATCAAAAACCAGCTGTGTCAGCTAATTGTTGGGTCACAGTTAACCCCACCTCACTTTTCCATCTAGTCACAGCCTCTGTTAAGAGGATGAAAGAAAAGTTAGGGAGCAGGCTGGCTTTTCAAATGACAGAAGAGGGTATGAGCCACCCAGCAATTTGAGATGTTCTTGCTCTGAAACTACCCAGGTTAAAGTAACTATTTCCCTGTAAACAGAAACATCAATCCTATTTGAATGGCCCATCCAATCCAATTTAACCTTATCCAACCTAGGACAGCTTTCATGTTTAGTCACTACCTAACTGCTTCTTTCTCAAACAAATGCCCCCACCCTTCATTTAACACTGCCACCTACTGTATAACAACAGGTTGTAGAGCAAAAAGCAATATCTACAAAAAATGATAAGAAATTGGCAGGTCTAGGCACTTTAGGGGAGCTTCATGCAATATTGGGGCTAGGGCATCTTGTGTTAAAGAAACACAATGCAATGTATCCCTGCCTAAATGTAGCACTGCCAAAAAACCTCTACAAAAAAACATTTTGACAGGGATTGTCCTGAGTGGAGAGGGGATGCATGATTCTTATGTTTTTCCAAGTACCTCTGGCTACTTATGACCATTCTCCTCTAAAATATAAGGTGGAACAAACTTTGTTAAAATTTGTATTCTGTTTCATTTTGCGGTACAATTTCATCACATGCCCTATGCTTCTATCCTCTCCGGGGTCCTTGAAATTCTGTTTTCACTAGCAATACTGCTGACAAAAATAAAAACTGCTGTAATAAGTTCAAACTAAAGTTACGCAATCACTCATTGTGAGTTTTCATTTTCTGAAGGTGACACATCCTTTCTGGTCTGTTATCTATGACATTTAGAAAGCGGGAGAGGGTGGGGGATCCCACTCAATGATGCTTAGATGGTTTTGCTTTTGACCTAAAAGGAGGAAAGTTGTGAGGAAATATTGCTACTCACATAGCTTTCTGCTTGTTTTCTGCACTGAAGGAAAAAATGAAAAGTAAAAGCTGATATAAAGAAGGTAGGAAAGGCAGCCACCTCAAAAGGGAGAATACTTTTTTAACAAAATCTAAGGATAAGGAAGACAAATGGATTATTATATCCCAGATAGACTTACTCATGTGGCAAAGATTCTGATTCCGTTTTGTGCTGAAGGTAAAAACAGGAGCAACATCTTTTTTAATGTTAGTCACCCACACAATAACACAGACAGCTGTCACCTCTTACCAGAATATATTGAATGTGAGTGACAAAGCTGACAAAAAGACTTATATGATTTCATGTTGTTGTGTACTTTATTGCTCACATTAGTTCTTGGGAAGGGGGGAAGGGGGAGCTCAATACCTCATAAATCTTCACTGACACTCGTCATGATATTGTCTCCTTATGTTAGGGAAATTGAAGGTAACATACTGTACCCGCTTTCTCTGTAGTGTTCAGCTGCCTTCTGCACAGAGAAGCCACTGTAATATATCAAAACAACAACAAAAACAACAATAAAACCTCCAGGCAAATGAAAGAATTATGATAAATAAGCCATTCACTCAAATGTTATTCCTTATAGCCTTTTTAATTGCAAGGGGTTTGCTGAGGAAAATAAAAGACTATTGCTAGAATGAGATTTCAGACCTTTAATTTATAGAATTATTTCAACAAATAATTTCATCTGGAACACAGTGCATAGTATTTGTCTCTCTCTCTCCCTATTATTCAGGCATTCTGAATACAATAAATACATAAATGCATTGTGCAGTGGTTCTAATTTATGTGTGAATGTTCTAATTTTATATTTGGGACTGTTTGGTTTTAATCTTAAACCAGTTTACACAGTTAATACATAAGATATTTAAAACAGATATCTTATGTATTAACTGTGTAAACTGGTTTAAGGATCCATTACTGTATATAGAGAGATGGTCAGTAGACTAGTTTAACTATTTGTAGATTAGATTAATTTTTATGGTTTTTATGGTCATGCTTTCTTGCCTTTAATTATATAAGTGAATTTGTTTTTGTTGTGTTATGCTGTATTGTGTATTTGATTAGAAGCCACCTTGAGTATTATGCAGTGGAAAATTAGGTAGATAAGTAACAAACAACAGCAGGGATAAAATAAAGCATTCTGCTTGTTCAGGACTCCCAGTCAGGTGAAAAATCTCTGTACAGTAAGGAACCCTGATTTTCTAAGGTCCTTGTCATGTGGAAATTTACAGCTGACTAAAGATCACCTGGAGATCTCTACCTGGAAATTTAGAAAGATAAGGTTCCTGATCATGTGTTGCTTCAACCTGAAATGACAGTTCTCCTTTTCAGTTCTTCATTCTACATGGCTTTGGAGTTATGACAGAGTTAGTGGGGATAATACAGTACAATCATTTCAATACATGTTGATTTAAACTGGATAACAGAGTGTTTGAATAAGGCTTCTCTCTTATTCACATTTGACACATGTATTAAAATGACTGTGCAAACAACCAGCAAATTTCATTACAATTTTAATTCCCTTCACTTGGTATGTTTCTGAAAGATACCTTTAGGTTAATGACATTCAAAATATTCTAAAGTGTAAAAATTACAAACCATGTAACAATCATGTGTACCGTAGATATGAAGACAGACCTTACCATTCTACTGCTACATCTGTAGAATTCTGAAGCTTGTATTTCCTGTTCTGAAGCATTACTCGAGAAGGTTGTACTTGAACTCTCACACACAAATGCATAGCGACAATCATCCTGGTGTTGTCCAAGTTGCAGTAGCAACTTGCCACTAATGAAAGAAGTGCTGGTTGCATTTCTGGGTGTACACTCAATTGGACATGCATTTAGGAACACCTCCAGAGACTCATGAATGAGCAGCAACTTTGTTTCATGGTTTATGTATTTTCAATCCCACTACTCTAAATTGCCAAATGGATTCTTCTTCTTTTGTGTCCAGATCAAACTTTGGATGGCCAAAAATAAAGCCACCTTCTTGGCTTTGTCTTAGGACAAAATTGAATCTTTATTGGTATACATTTCTGGTAGTAATTGGCAGACCAGTAAATGAACCGGATACTGTAATTCTCCACATTCACACAGCATATTGTTACCCGCCAGCAGCCCCCACTTGAGCAGGTTGGTTTTGCATTTAGGGACTCCAACGCTGACCCTATTCAGGGTCCTCCAAATGATATAAGGGAGGTTGAGTTCTTCAGCTGTATCCTCCTTTAATGTTATTCATTGTCCAGTGAGTTCCTTCCTCCATCTTTTAATTTGGTTTTGTTCTTGCATACTCCATCCATCATCAGGACAGATTGGAGGGAGAGGGTGTCGGTATCATTTGCAAAGATTATATCAGGATCAGTAGGTTCTCTGCACTATCAAGTCTGGGTCCAGAAGCCCTACATGTATTTGTGGGTCACGGAGATAGAATGGGGATAGGAACAGTGTACGTCTTTTCATGTAACCCAGTATTTCCAGAGTTGATGGATTTCATCTCAGTTGTGGTGTTGAGGTCTCTCAGGTTTTTGTTCCTAAGGGACTTCAACATCCATGTGGATTTGTCTAAGTCTGTTCTGAGATACAATAGATCTTTAGACTTATCCAAATTTGTGAGATAGCATCTCAGATGGTTCAGTTTGGGGATGCTGTTTAAACACTTTGGGAGCTACCGTAATATTTAGTACTTAATATCTATGTAATGCTATTGCAAGGGATTATCAAAAAAATTGGGTTTGCTGTCATCAGTACAATGATGATACACAGCTTTATCTCTCCTTTATTTCATCAACAGTGGATGTAATCTGGGGACTTGTATGCTGCCTGGCCTTGATATTGGTTTGAATGAAGGCCAACAACCTAAAACTGAATTTAGACAAGATAGAGATCCTGTTGTTGAGGGGATCTATCTGATTGTTTGAGGAAAAATTTCCTGAATTTGATGGATGTACTCTTCCCCTTTCGGCTTTAAGGACTATTCCACCTGGTCCTTCTCACTAGTGGTCCCAGACTCCCTATTTGCAGAGTTTTTAAAAGTTCTTAAAAACAGATCTGAAGCCTTTGGAAATATACTCCCTGAGTAAAGCCTTTGATCTGCTGTTGATGTTGAAGTTATTTTGCTCCTTGCAGTCAGTCATCATATTTTGATTTTTTATTATTACTTTTTAAGCTAGGTTTAATTATAGTTATGTGTTGTTTGTTCCTATCTTATAGAAATGGATGCAGGGAGGTTGAATTTCATTTGCAAACCACCCAGAGTAGTGGATTTCACTAGATGGGTGGTAGAGAAATTTGATTAATTTAATTTAATTTATTAAAAGCATGTGTTTAAAATTTGTGATTTCCCTATGGAATACTGATCTTAAGAGCTATAGCAAGTGAAACAAAAAACAAAAAAAACATGCATCTCCTGTTGCTGACATTGCCTAGCCCATGGAGAGGGAACCTGTGGCCTTAATGCAGGGATTCTGTGGCCCGTGAGCCAGATAAAGTCCATGGCACCATTTCATGTGCCCCTCCCCTCCACCACACCAGTAACTGCCATGTGGTGGAAGAAGGCAAAATTGTCCTCTGGCCTCCAAAGCTGTCTGAGGGAGTGTGATCTGGCCCCCAGCTTTAAAAGGTTGAGAACACTTGCCTTAAGGCCACATGTGACCTTCTAGGTCCTTAACTGCAGCCGTTTGCCTGAATCCACATTTTACAGAGCGAATCCTTTAATTTTTATTACTACATTTTTGTTAGTCTTTTATACTTTTATTTTATTTTAGTAACTTTAAAATTAAGTTGTTTGTGGGGTTTTATTATGATTATTATTATGATTATGATTATGATTATGATTATGATTATTATTATGATTATGATTATGATTATTATTATTATTATTATTAATAATAATAATAATAATAATAATAATAATAATAATAATAATAATAATAATAATAATAATAATAATAATAATAATAATAATAATAATAATAATAATAATAAGTACAGGTGGCCTTCCAACATGAAATGGAACTGGGGCCTACCTTAGTTTGACATTCCCACAAATCACGGTATTTTTGATCAACTTACTGGCTCCCCACAATGGACTATTATTACCATAAAGAAGTTAATGTGTCTATGTATTAACCATGAATATCCACATCATAATCCTTTTGCTAGGTGGGGAAAAAGTGAAAATTTTAAAGTAATATACCATTAAATGGTTATGACTGAAACACAATTGAAATGGTTATTTTAAGGAATAATATAAGAAAATCCAGGGCTGCCATCAGAAATTTCTGGGCCCCATACTGAGCAATCCTATTGACCCCCCCCACACACACACACACACATTTCTCTGTTGCCACAGCGATCCCCTGCACTCCGCTGTCTAGTCATGCCTGCCACATGACCACAGAAACGTCTGCAGACACGCAGACAGCACTAGCTCTTCGGATTTGAAACAGAGATGAGCACTGAACCCTAGGGTCAGATATGACTGGCTTTCGAGCAAGGGAGACGTTTTACCTTTATTATTTATTTATTTAAAATATTTATATCCCGCTCCCCTCACTCAAGAGTGACCCAAAGTGGCTAACAACATAATAAAAACAAGAAATAAAACAGATTAACAAACCCCATTTAAAAACTTCATATTAAAAAAATTCAAAAGTCCCCACCCACCCATTCAGATAAAACAGTCAGGACAGAAAACCTGTGTAGGCTAAATGAGCCAGCGGGACATGGCAGTCGATGTAGCCAAGCCCCATACCCACTGTCATAGGCATGTTTTCAGTTGTCTTCTAAAGGGGAGCAGCTCCATCTGGGTGCGTAGTTTGAGAGGCAAGAGGTTCCAGAGGGCTGGGGCTGACATGGAGAAGGCCCTCCACCTGGTCCCTGCAAGGTGGGCTTCTTTTGCTGAAGGGACCATAACCGAGCACCTCCAATCAGCCCTCGTAGGATGAGTATTGCACCTAGGGGTGATGTGGTCTTTTAGGTAAACTGGACCAATGACATGGAGGGCTTTAAAGGTCAAAACTAGCAGCTTTCCCTCTCCCTTTCTCCCAACCGAGCAAAGAAGAGGAAGGCGCCTTCCTCCAGTGCTCCACCAATCCTGCGTGGTGAGAGTAGCAAGAGTGCTGGGACTGGGCAGACATGGAGGAAAGAGAGTCCCAATCAAGTTAGGAGGGAAGGGAAAGAGGAGAGGGAGGGGACAGCATGCACGTGCATCTCTCAGCCCTCAAGCGGAGCTACTTTCTCCACCACCCTGAAGTATTGGATAGATAACGTTTGGCTGTGTGGTGAGGGAGTCGGTGTCGCTGCTGCTGCTGCTGCACTCCATGCGTCTCTGTGGGCCTGCTGCACTCCAAGGCTTCTGTGGGTGGCTCCCCATTTCCCCCCTCTGCCACATGCCCTCTTTATCTCCCTCAGGGCTATTTCTTATGCAGCCCCCCAAAAAAATTTTTTTTGAAAAATGTCAGCTTCCAAAGGGCTTTTTTATGGGGGAGGTGGAGGAGGGGGAGGGGGAGGGAAACCCTCTCCCTCACACTGGCTTGTGGTTCACCCACAGCGAGGTGAAAACCAGCAGAGAGTGGGAACTATTTGCCCTTTGAGATCTGGGGGGGACGCCCTTCCCCCTCCGACGTGTGGAAAATTGGCCCTGAAATTAGGGGGGGGGATCTTCCTTTCCTTGTCCAAACCAGGGCATTCTAGATTAGACATTTTGAGAACAGGGCTTGCTCGTGGGTTGATTGCTTGGTAGGAAACCCTTTTTCCTTATATTTACATATATAAACCAGGACCTCAGACCCCCTTTAAAGCACTTGCATTTTCTGCATTTGTTTTTTGTAGCTTGCAGCATGCAGGAGCCCCACTGCCTGCCTTACTGATGGAGCCCCGTCTCACCTGCCCCATCAGAAAGGGAGGCCGCCAGGCAAGAAAGTCTTCCTCTTTCAAAGTCTCCTAAGAAAGGCAGCCGCCAGTCACTCAGTCCATCATTCGGTCGGCCAGCCCTCACACCTTCCTCCTGAAACCTGCTGGAGCGAGGGAGCAAAGGGGGAAATCCGTAGAGCACCTCTGAGGGTCAAGCCAACCAGCCCTGCACACCCAGGCACCTGACTCGTCGGCTTTTCCCCTATCCTCAGTAGGGTGCAAAGGGGAGGCCGCTGGGTGAGCCCAGCCAGGCAGGCGAGAGAGCGAGACAGGAGATGGGGAAGAAGGGGCAGAGGGAAGCTGCTGCTCCAGGAAAGCGAGCAAGTGAGTGAGGCAGAGAGGGAAAGGGAAAGCTGCCTCCAGCTCCACAGCGCACTGAGAGTTTATCCCCCCCCTCTCCGCCCATCCAAGATTTAAAGCCGTGACTGGGCTGGAAAGGGTCATCCCTCAGGCACCTGCTGGACCCCTGGCCGAGCCCCTCTTAGATCCCAAGCCCGGTACAGCAGTCCCCCTTGTCCCCCTTATGGCGGCCATGAGAAAATCAACAAAAAGAGGGTGGAGTTTTATTAACTTAGAAAATGTGAACAGGAATAGGTTTCGTGCATTCTTAATTTACACTCCTCTGATGTCCTTTCTTTTCTTTGCCTCTGAACAAACTTGTGTCTCTGCACCCAAAAGTGTTGAAGACCAACCCCAAAGAAGAAGAATCCCCATCCTAAGCCCTCATTAAATGCAAAATGAAGGATTCAAATGGAGAAATAAAGTGATGGCAATTACAAGCATAAGCAACCAGAAAGAGATTATTATAGCATAGATTTATTGTTTCTTATAATAGGCAATGGCTCAAGATAAACCAATTGCTAGAGAATTCTTTAGCACATGAATGGGTGGGTGGGTGGGAATCCTTAGATGAAAAACCACTTTTCAGGCAATACAGTTAATATCATTTTGCCTTCCTTCTTGATTATCATTTAACTCAATTGGTTTATCTTTCAGGGAAATTTCCAAAGGCACACAGAATAATTTACTTAATCTTAAACTGAGGCTTTGGGATCCAACAAGTCGCACTTCAGACATTATTTCATAAACTTATCCAGACACTGCTTTGTAGAATCACCACATGTATATTTTATGTATATAGATATACAGTGGTGAATAATTCAAGGAACTGGACACATTCACTACAACAGGATGATATGTTTTCATTTGATCTCTTTAGGTTGAAAAAAAAACATCAGAAAATTTACAGCACTGATGTGATATTTAAATATTTAATAATATTGGAAACATCAGAGTCTATTTTCCTTTGAAGAGTGCTTAATTATGTCAGTTTTAAAATGATGCAATGCAAAAACCAGAATTATTTAAATTTGGTTTAACTTGGGCTAGGCAGTTACATTGGGATGTAATGCTTTCAAGTATTTTATGTACTTACTCTTCTGTGTACTTCAAAGTGCTACTGTACTCAAAAGTAAGTCAGTTAATAAAATAATATCCCAGTATTCTTTTGGGCAATTTTACCCCCTTGAGCAACAATGCTTGGATTTTAAATTAAAAGGATAGTCTTGTAAAGTATCCTTCAATGCTGCATCTTCTCTTCTACCTAGGCCAGGAGTTTCCAACCTAAAGCCCATGGGCTGGATCTGGCCCACAGCACCTTTCATGTGGTCCCCACCTCCTCCATGGGCATTTGAAAAACTAAATGCCCCCCCCCCTTGAAGCTGTTGGGACAAAATGCCCTCCCCATCATGCAGGCAGGGCAAAAGGGCCATCTGGCCCTGAAGCTGACTGAGAAAGTGTAACCCGGCCCCTGACCTAGGCTGACAAATGCTGCACACATCAGAATATAGAAATTCACAGATACATTTTGACAAATGATAGTCAGATACTCTGGCCCCATCTTGGATGCATTCATCTTCCATATAATTGTATGGAGGCACATACATATCAAATAACCACCATGAGCACTATCATCATCATCATCATATGCCATCAGGTCAATTCTGACTTTTCAAGTATCTAGGTAGAGTGTTCCTGGAAGTCATTCACTATTTCTTTCTTCTGGGGGCAATACAGGAGGAGTGTGCACTTATCCAAGGCCACACAAGCTGGCTCTCTGATATGCACAGTGGGAAACTGAACTCCCATCTTCTGGCTGCACAACTAGAGACTTAACTCACTGAGCTGTCAAGCAGATATACAACTTAATTTCCCTACACTTCTGGTTATACAACAAAACATAGGAATTTACTCTGATAAAAACCATTTTGTTTGGGGTAATATGAAAGTCCACTCTTTAACATTGGTTTGGTGGACATCAGTGGTGGGATTTAGCAGGTTCACCCCAGTTCGCCAGAACCAGTAGCAGAAATTCTGGCAGGCCCCGCCCAGCCAAGTTTTGAAATAATGCAGGGCTTCTCCTGGCCATGCCCACCATACCATGCCCACAGAGTATGAAGTTTAAAAAAAAATGAATCTCACCACTGATGGGCATATCATGCATCGTCATGATCATGCAATCATCAGATTATGAATATGCATGTGTAGGTTAGCCTCTAGCTCTTGGAAACTAAGGTTTCTTAGGCTGAATGATGTCCTGAGCAACACTAAATGAATCCCTTGGTTATTGTCCTCTGTATATTAAGCTTTAAAATCAATCTGTTCTTTGTTTTGTTTCTAACACTAAATAAAGTGGAACAAAGTCAGTGAGGAAAAGAATGTGAACATTGTGTTGTTCCAGTTTCTGGTTCTTCCTTATTTGTTTCACCAATCAATCATTTGCACTCATCTCTTACGTCTTCCTTTACATCTAAAGCAGGTATCTTTCTTTGTTCCTCTTGGTGAGGGAGAGAGAGAAATGCACAGACAATATGTTTCACAAATCAAGGGATTGTCATCTTGAGACAAGTAAAAGACGCACAGAGAAAGTCAAAGAGATCTTGAGATAAAGGTTTCTGAACTACAAATGGAGCATTTAACTTTCCACTTTGTCAAAATGGATTTTAAGTGTGGAGGCCACTAAGTAGCAGAGAGCTTCATATCCTGAAAATTATTACTGTGGGCAAAGCCTTTTGTCTTATAAGAAAAAAGAAAGAAAGAGGTCAAGAACCAGAGTAAAGTGGTAATGGATTCCCTTCCTCAAAGAATAAATGTCACCATAAATTTTGTACCAGAGCTGAACAATCTGACACCACTTCTATCCTTAAGGTTCCTCTGAAATACAAGCATCCTAGTCATAAATACAGCTGAAATAGCATAGCAAATTGAACATACTGATACTACTTCCTCTTCAAAGAGGTGGCAAGTCCATCTCCTTTTGTTGTCTGTCACTTGCAATCCTGTAACAATAGACCACTGCTACACATCAAATGCATTAAATTATTATCACAATCAGCAGATTTTGTTGAGTCCGCCATCTCTGTAATTCTGCCGCTAGTATTCCTCACAGTGAGGAGGTGGCAGGAGGACTGGGGATACAGTAAACTAACTGTTGGCTGGCTTTAAGGGAAGGTCACAATGCTTTTTAAGCTTGCCTGACCCAAAGCCAGCCTCTTTGCAGGCGCACCCCCCCAATGATGGACTCAGACACAAATGAAAGTGGATAACGGCATGGGCCACATTTATTGATTCAAGCCCTAGTCCGAATTATAAATTTCTATTGGTAAAACGACCAATCATAATTCTTAAGGCAAGCAGGCCGAAGTAACACTGGTAAGGTACCACCCAAAATTGCCAACGGCAATTGTTACAATGTATCCATTTGTATCAATTTGTTTGTTGACAACAAACAAATTGTTGACCGTAGTCAATATCTAACTAATGACCCCACCCTCTGACGTGTATCTGTAAAATCAGGGGGTGATTCCAGCTGTCTAGTGGTAACCATCACCACCTTGCCTGGTTCGTCGTTGACCGGACAACGTTTACACAACTTATGCCTATCTAGTGTTGTCCAGTCAATTGCGAACCTGCCGGATACCTGTGGGTCATCAATGTTTACCTTACCAGTGCTACCAGCCAATGTGACCAAAGTCAACAGCAGCACAGAACAACCCCTATATCAAACCATAGCAACAGTGTGGGATGGGCGAAAAAACCAGGAGTCAAGGGCCAATAGCGAGTCCCAGCCAAAAATTCCCACCCGACCCCAAAGCGACCAAGAAATCACACTGTTAACTAGGGAGGGGGTGGAGGGGAAAAACTTCTCCGCTCCGTCGGTTCGCCAAAATGGCAGCACGGCTGCCTCGTGGCCAGCCCTTTTATTAGGGTGCTGGCCACGCCCCTAACTACCCGGATGGTTTTGTCCGGTGGGGGGGGCCCCGCAAAGAGTGCGGCGGCCATTTTGGCGCCGCGCTTCCATTGCAGGCGCACCCCCCCCCAATGATGGACTCAGACACAAATGAAAGTGGATAACGGCATTGGCCACATTTATTGATTCAAGCCCTAGTCCGAATTATAAATTTCTATTGGTAAAACGACCAATCATAATTCTTAAGGCAAGCAGGCCGAAGTAACACTGGTAAGGTACCACCCAAAATTGCCAACGGCAATTGCTACAATGTATCTATTTGTATCAATTTGTTTGTTGACAACAAACAAATTGTTGACCGTAGTCAATATCTAACTAATGACCCCACCCTCTGACGTGTATCCGTAAAATCAGGGGGTGATTCCAGCTGTCTAGTGGTAACCATCACCCAATTGCCTGGTTCGTCGTTGACCGGACAACGTTTACACAACTTATGCCTATCTAGTGTTGTCCAGTCAATTGCGAACCTGCCGGATACCTGTGGGTCATCAATGTTTACCTTACCAGTGCTACCCGCCACCCAGAGAGGCTTCAATAAAGGCTCGACGCCCCCCCCAAGACCGTCAGCTCGGTCGACAGGCCTGCTCGCCAATCACCCAGCAGGAGGTCCATACCTCCTCGCGACAGATGGACCCCATCCCCTGAATAAAGCCCAAAATTTTGCAAACTAATGGTGGGATGATGACTGACCCGCCCCCAGCCCTTGGTCGAAAGGAATCGGGCCACCACCCTGTTTACCATGCGCCGAGCGCGGTCCAGGGCCTGGAGGTCGAAGCCTCCCCGATAAGCGTGCCGTGGGACCATATCTGACCAAACAAGGGTTGTGGCAGGCCATACGTAATGTAAGTAGGCGAGGTCCGCGCAAATCGCATGCTTCAGCGATAAGCCAGTGACCTGACCCAAGTCATTACCCCCAAGGTGTATGATCAGAATGTCGGGCGGGTCGGCACTCCTCGACGAAAAGAGGAATGGCAAAAGCTCCCGCCACAACATACCGGGCTTACCATGCCATGTGAAATGTGCGTATGCACCCAGTCCCAGTCGGGGTCCCCAATCTGTCGCCGCAGCGTAACGCGCTGCCCTGTGCACTTAGCTATGGCCCACCAGCCATACTGTCACTGGTGTGATACGACACCCAGGGTCTGTCAAAGGAAAAAACAGGGAAGGAGAGATACATGGTGACTCAGAAGGTACTCACGGTAGGAGTGGGCGAACATAAAACTGGAAACAGTGTGAGTCCCACCTCCCCATGCTGCGTATGTCAGCCCCGGAGTACCCATAAGCAGCCGCAGTAGAGGCCGCCCCAATTCTAAATGAATGGGTGCCCTAACGGGCCCCAGGGAGGCCGACTCTGGCCAGTGCCTTCCCTGTCACCTTCCAAAACTGAAATTTAGTGAGGGGAGACCCATCTTGGTGACAGAAAAACGGGCCATGGTGCGTGCCACGCAGTGCAAGGAACTCCTGTAGGGCACCAACCGGACAGATGTCTGCCAATGAACATCGTAGCAGTCTTACTCCACTGCCTACGCCATGCTGATCTGTTTTAGAGGAGCGTATCCTCAACTGAGCCCAATCATTGCAAACATAGACATCTTCGAGTTCCAGTGCCCTACGACTTGCATCCGCCTTAGACAGCATCACAAGCTTGCTGATGCGGAGTGCTCCAAAAAAGGCCACCGTTGTAGCCGCACGAAACAGGGCTGCCTCATACCTATCGAAACATAGGTCATGCCAGCCTCGTGCCAGTTGGGTAAGTACCCCAGGGGAAATTGGGTGACAGTCGTCCAGGCAACGCCCACGTTCCCGCACCCACCCCTCCAAAACATGTCTCACACGGAAATCAGCGGTACTGTCCGCATGACCTCCCACCTTGGCCATAAAAGCCAGCGCTGATAGCCTAGATGCTATGGTGCGTGGTGCCAGGCCCTGGGCGTGCAGGTAAACCATAAAACGGAGGATGTGGGCCACTGGGATCGGCCAGGTATCTGGCAAGCAATGTTGGGAACAAAAGGTCCGAAACGAAACCAACGCGTGGTGATACGCCTTACGCGTGCGTGGCGCCAGTGACATGCCTATCGCCCGGTTCACCTCTCCTTGCCAATGGTCCATATCTCCTGCGGTAGTGGCGAGGGAAATTCCTCCGCATACGGAGCCAAGGCACGGAACCGGGAGATCTGCAGGCGGGACAAAGCGTCAGCAATATCATTATTCACCCCCGGGACATGCCTGGCTCTGAACAGTACATTGAGGCGCAGGCTGCGCAATACAAACTGGAGCACAAGATCCATGACCCTGGGAGATTTAGAGGTCTGTGAGTTGACAATGTGGACAAATGCCGCATTGTCACACCAAAAATGCACCACAGAGTTGGCCCACTCCTCACCCCATAGCATCAAGGCCCCCAGTATGGGAAAAAATTCCAAATATGTGAGATCCCTAAGGCAACCCGTGCCTGACCAGGCTGGTGGCCATCCACCATATGCCCACTTCCCATTGAAGTACATCCCATAACCCAGGGATCCCGAGGCATCAGACTGAATTTGAAATTGGGGCGAAGCCAGGAGGTCAGACCTCCAAAATGAGACCCCATTGAACTCCCTCAAGAACTGGAGCCATACGTGCAGATCTGCCCTGATGCCCCGTGTCAGTCTCACCCTATGATGGGGCCTGGATAAGCCTGCCATGGCATCGCACAAGCACCGAGCAAAGGCCCTGCCAGGTGCGACCACCCTGCAAGCGAAATTGAGGTGGCCATGTAGCACCTGCAATTCCCGAAGGGATGCCTTGCGCTTAGCCAGTAAGTCCGATATAAGGGCAACTATCCTTGCCACCTTGTCTGCGGGCAACCTAGAAGCCTGCGCAACCGTGTCAATTTCCACCCCCAGGAATATTAACTTATCAGACGGGCCTTCGGTCTTTTCGGGCGCTAAAGGGACACCGAGTTCCTCCATTAGCGTCTGAAATGTGTTGAGGAGACGTGTACACGTGTCCCAGCCCCGTTCACCCCCGAATAAAAAGTCATCCAGGTAATGGGCTACAGACCGAGACCCTGACCTACGGACAAATGCCCACTGCAGGAAGGTACTGAAACGCTCGAAAGCCGAGCAGGATATGTAACAGCCGAATGGCATGGCTTTGTCAAAATAATATTCACCCCGGAATTTGAAACCCAGCAACTCGAAGTCACCCGGGTGCACGGGCAAGAGGCGAAACGCCGACTTAATGTCACACTTAGCCAACAGTGCACCCGGGCCACATGAGCGCACCATGCGCAATGCCTGGTCAAAGGATGTATACCTGACAGAACAAAGGTCATCAGGGATAGCATCATTGACCGAGTGGCCGGCTGGGTAGGACAAATGGTGAATCAGGCGGAACTCGCCCGGGACTTCTTGGGCACTAGTCCTAGCGGAGAGACTTTAAGGTTGGGGAACGGGGGTGCGGGGAAAGGGCCGGCGACCCTGCCCGCAGCAATCTCCTTATTAATGCTGGCGGCAGCCACCTCCTCCCTTCCCCTAAGTGACAAAAGGTTAGGTGCATCCTGCGGTGACCTATCCCCCGTGAAACGAATACGAAAACCCAGTTGAAAACCCTGAAGGAGGTACACAGCGTCTGCTCTCCTCGGGTACGATGCGAGCCAACGCTCCAGCATGTCGACATTAATTGGGGAGGGGGCCTTTTGGTGAACCCGCTCCCTCCATGGCAGTCTTGCCTGCCCCTTGTCTGCCCCTACCCCTGCCCCTGTATCCTCCTGGCCTGGGACAGGCGGAGGCGGCATGGGGGCCAGAACAAGAGGGGCACTCATGCTTGTACTTGCAATTTTTTCTGTTGCAAGAACCATTGGACGAGAAGGTCCAGCACAGCAGGCGGGCTGGAACCCCCTGCCCCGCCACTTGGCGGGGTACCTGCACTGGGGCCGCTCGTTGGACCGCATGTCCACAATGGTATCTCTCCCCAGGCGCCGGGCGCGTGGGAGTCATATACAGAAGCCACAGCTTCTGGCAGGGCTCATCCCACCTCATCTCTGGGTGCAGCGGAATTCTCATGCAGAACTCTTCGTCGTAAGCCAGCCATGACGGACCCGGGAAGTCAACCATAGCCCGGTAAATATTGTCCAGATATTGGACCATGGGAATAGCCAAATCCAGCCTAGCCCTGAGGTAAACGGCCATGTAAATCAGGTACGCTGGCAGCCAATTTGCCCACGTGCGTGGCGGCTTACGACGACGTGCCTGCTCCTTATCCTTCTCGTCCAGCCCTTCCCTCTCCTCCTTGGTCGGCTCCCTATTTAGAAGCGAGAAGATATCTACGTACTCGCCCCTCCAAATCTTTTCCTTGGTAAACTGAGCCAAATGGTCCCCCAAGGGCAAGGAATACCCTGCTGTTGGCAAAGCTGACACCGGCACCGAGGGAAGTACGGGTAAAGTAAAATGAGCCTGAGCCAGCCCGGGGATCCCCAACACATTTCCAAGCACATTGGGGGCACCACCCCGCCCCAAGCCCTGTGTCATGGGCAAAGTCGCTGGGTGGGCCGGGGGCCATTGGGCCGCCGTGCCACCCGAGCGAGGCCAAGGCCATTGAACAGCCCCCCCCCCAATGAAGTCAGTTGTGTGGGTGCATTAGCTTGGACTGCATACTCACCCGCTGCACCCCCGCGGGCCGCCCCCACCGGGGGTTCCGGCCCACTGGGGGCGTCGGAGCTCACGACCAAAGCTGAGCTCGTCGACGGAGCCAAACCAGCACCAGACTGCTGCACCTGTGGAGTGGGGAGCCGCGAGGCAGTGGCCACCACCGGCCCACACGCCTCGGGCAGCTCAACCCGACCCATCACCGGCCGTTGTTCGGCGGCCAAAGGGGGTACCTGAAAACCCAGAGATACCCCTGTTTGGTTGGCCCTTGCCAAGGACGCTTCCAGGGCCGCTACCCGGGCAAGGAGGGCCTCCACGTCACCATAGGGCCCGGCCCCGACAGGGGGCAATTGGGCAACCGGCCCATAATTCACAGGTACCTGTCCAGGTCCCTGAGCCCCAGGGGCCAGATAAGGCCAAGAGCCCATGCCCAGCCCCTGGGAAGCCGTAGGAACGCCCTGTAAAGGCAGGGAACCCAACCACCCTCCGTGGCTCGCACCCCCCATAGGGAACTGCGCACCCGGGCAAGACGGCCCCACCGCACGAACCATGGCAGGGGCCGTGTTGGTCGTTTGCGGGCCAAGGGCCGAGGCCCCGTCCGGGGCCGCGGGTATGCTCCGCGCATCAGGCCAAGGAGCCACCGATCCCATCCCACCGTTCCCGGTGGATTCCGCTAGAGGTGGCTGTGGAACGGGCACAGTCGCGGTCCTCCGACCCGGCTGACGCCTCCGCGCCGATCGAGCCACGTTCGCGGCTGCCTTCTTCTTCGAGGGCATGGCTAATGTAGCTAGGCAGCCTAAAAACAAAATGAGAAAGCTGCCCGTAAAGGCTTCCCTCAAGAGGACGCGAGCGACGGAGGTAAGGAGGAAAAACTTCTCCGCTCCGTCGGTTCGCCAAAATGGCAGCACGGCTGCCTCGTGGCCAGCCCTTTTATTAGGGTGCTGGCCACGCCCCTAACTACCCAGATGGTTTCGTCCGGTGGGGGGGGGGGGTGCAAAGAGCGCGGCGGCCATTTTGGCGCCGCGCTTCCATTCAATTGCTAATTGATAGCCTGTAAGTTAGAATTTGGTCTGGGTTGCCTTAAGGGGCCAGATAGGAATTCTGGCCTTGGATTCACTTGATTAAGAAGATTTTAAAAGGGAACCTCAGGATGTGTTTTGCCTATTTCATTCAGATTCTTACATGACATGAAGCACAAATCTGGGATGGTGTTGTATTGAATTTGTCCCAATTCAGTGTAGTTTGTTGGGTTAGCACAGGATGAGGATAGTATTATCATGAAATGATGAAATGATTGGTTTCCTGGTTTGGGTACCAAGAATTGTGGGATTCAGATGTGCAAGTGGGCCTTCTGAGGCCCTGAGGAAATGTCTAGGCTCATGAGAACCAGGATGGAGATGGTCCCAGGGGTTGCCTGTCCAATGTGGCTGAGATGCATCCTGTCCAGAAGTGGAGACTCACTCAATCCAGGCTGTAGAGTGGCCAGAATATGCTGCCTACTCTGGTACCAAGGTACAGGCAGTATCCTAGGTCTCCCTGCAAGCTGTTGGTGAAAGTGTTTAAATAAATGTGTGGCCCAGGATTAAACTGCATTTACTGTGCCTAATCTCTTCTATCACTGGTTTGGGGTGGGCAATAAACTGTTTCATCACGACCACAGGCCTTTGATTCACCAAACTAAATGCATCTCATGGGCCCCAGCAAGCTAGCTGATGGCCAAAACATTATGCTTTTGTAGTCTGCCCAGTTATACATGTTAATATTCAGGTAGCCCGATAACCATATCCTCCAAGCAGAGCTAATGTTAGAAGTGGGGGCAAAGATGTAGTGTAGAAGCCACAGTGCTGAATATTACGGTCCTGTGTAAACTGAATGTACCATCTGCAGTGAGCTAGGTAGATCAGGAAAAAAATATCAATATGTGTTTTAACTGGATTCATGTTTTCTTTCCAAACTTTGGCAGGTTGTTTGGTCACCTACTACAAACATATGTTTCCTGAAAAATAAATCTTTGTCAATTAATTTTATCAGATGTTTCCTTTCAGTTTTGAGTTTGATGTCAATAATTTTAGGTTAAAGAAAAAAATGTGGCTTTACTTGGGGACAACATTGCTAAGTGTTACGATACCTTGGCCACTATAGTGCAATAAAAGAACAAAGTGTATGATAGTTCCAATGTTAAATAATTACAAATATTATACCCAATGTAATGGACTGCACAGCAAAGAATTTGGTTAGCATATTTTACATCTTTACTTTGCACATAACCATCTTACAAAAATCTGCTCAGTTAGCTGTATATCTGCCGCTACCTGTAACAGTGGGACTGCCAATGGGAGGACCTTTAGGGGATCATTAATTCCATCATATGCTGAAAATGACTTGATGACATAAGCACAACTTGTATTATGTTCTATGTCATCAAGTTGTCGCTGACTTATAGTTACTCTAATAGAGCTTTCAAAGTAAGTGAGATATTTAAAGAGTGCTTCAAACAATTTCACATCCCTAATGAACTTCCATGGTTGATCAGGGATTTGAACCCAGGCATCCTAAGTTCAAGTCCATCACTGAATCTTCTACAGTGATGGACTTGAACTTAGCAGCAAATAAAAAGCAATCCTGGCAGCCATGAATACCTTGATTTTTCCTAGCTTCTCAGCTCATCACCTGGGTTGTAGGGAAATGTGGAAGGGCATAGCTCTGTAGTGGTAAATTTTCATTATTACCCCAAATGTTAGACAGCCTCTCCTACCACATTTTTACATAGGATGAGCCCAGGTTATCAATCTCACTGCCTTTCAATGGTGCATATTGTAGACTGATGAGAAATTGTTTAGCAAAATATTGCACCAAAATTTAAAGCAGGGAAAATGGAGAAAACTATCTCATTGGAGAGTTTGATGGAGAAATTAGTTATTGTTTTATTTTGTTTTTCATAGTTTTCCTTTGTCTTCCATACTTACAGAAAGAGCCTCCTCAAAGATTGTGATATTTTTGAACCACAATCGGATGTACCCTGGTAAAAGCAACCTTGTGTTGCTACTGCTAGCTAACCTTTATCACACTAGATCAGGCAAAAGGAACTGCAGAATGAACTCATCAAAAAGTGTCTTCATTTTGGCAGTTTCACATCTGGCCTAGACATGAAAGAAGATTTTTTTTAACTGTTGGTGGTAAGGCAGTGACAGAAGAGATTTGTATTTCCCTTTGCATTATAGGGTCAATGGAAGAAAAAATGAGACAGCCCACTCCAGACCCATAGTATTTCCTGCATTTATTCCCATGTAGAAGAGGCAGGGGGACTAGAGACCACATTGCCAATATACGGTGGATCAGGGAAAAAACAAAGGAATATCAGAAACAAGTATACCTCTGTTTTATTGACCACACCAAGGCCTTTGACTGTGTGGACCACAATAAAATGTGGCAAGTACTTAAAGAGATGGGAATACCAGAACACCTCATATGCCTCATGAGAAATCTGTACAAGAGTCAAGAAGCAACAGTTAGGACAGAACACGGAATGACAGAGTGGTTTGGAATAGAAAAAGGAGTAAGACAAGGCTGCATTTTAAAACCCTACCTTTTCAACCTATACACAGAGCACATAATACACAATGCAGGGATGGAGGAATCACAATATGGGATCAAAATTGCTGGGAGAAACATCAACAATTTGAGATATGCAGATGATACCACCTTGATGGCAGAATTTGAGGAAGATTTAAAGAAGCTCCTGATTAGGCTGAAAGAAGAGAGTGCAAAAGCTGGCCTGAGACTTAACATCAAGAAAACCAAGATAATGGCAACAGATCCTATCAGCACCTAGAAAGTAGATGGGGAAGAAGAAGAAGCAGTGACGGATTTTACTTTCTTGGGATCTAGGATCACTGCAGATGGTGACTGCAGCCATGAAATAAAGAGACGACTGATTCTAGGGAGACAAGCCATGAGAAACCTGGGGAACTTTGGTGTTCAGAGAAGCAAGACGATAGAAGCAGCCATAATCTGGCTAACACATCTTTATTGCATGAAGTACAGTTCGAACACGAGGTAATGGTGGCAATACAACTCTTTTTATACAGTCACTATACATTTGAATCTGGTTGCATGGTAGCCTATTGGCTACTGTCGGCGTGACGTCATCCGGAGTCCCGCCCTTCTTGTCCAGGTGTGTCTGTGGCGGGAAGGTTTCCCGCGGCTGTGCATGATTGGGGAATTTGTACCATGTGAGTTGAATGCTCGCTACTCCCATCACTGGTAGTAAGCTCGCATTCCAATAGCAGCTGGATACAATGTTTCTATACAAATGGCTTAAGTATACATTTCCTGTAGAACCGGTTACATTTAACTTAAAGGCACAGCGTAGCAGTTGCATTCCATATTATTCCATACACAACATCCCTCCCCCTAGGATGGTATGAAGTCCCTCAACCAGTGTGTTTCCCTGCATGTGCTTTTGGGGCATGCGGCTGCTGTCCTTGGCTCAGGGGCCCTTGCACTTCTCTGCTCTTGCCCTGCAATAGGACGGATGGACTCATTAGTAGTTTGTGGTTGTGCCACCCCTGACTGAGAACATGGGGAACTGGGGTTTCGTGTTTGCGCCGGCCCTGACTGGGGGGCCCTTGGCTGGAAACATGGGGTGGGGGTGAACTCTAATGTCGAGAAATCAGGGGCTCCTGGGACTAACAAAAAAACCCGCTCTTCACTCAGACGGGTGGGGGAACACTCTGGGGAAAAAAACCCAGGTTCTGAAACTCAAAATCAAACTCTTCCACCCTGACAAATTCGTCCCTCTCTTCCAAAGTATCCCTGGTGTCCAAAGGGTATGGGCTTGTATCAACCCCCTCCCCCCTAGGTGGGGATTGCCGATCCACATTTGTACCCGAAGGGTACCCCGTGACTCCCCCTTGGGATAAGCGGGTGGGGAAGGACCCTAATGCTGAATCCTGTGGCTGAATGTCTGTGTCCTGCCTATTGGTAACCCTATGCCGGAGTTGATCGGTGTGCCTTCTCTAGAGTAGACCTGTGCTGGTCTCCACACAGTACGAAACTGGCCCCGTTTGCTCTATGACTACTCCCGGGAACCAGGCTGGCCCTGCGGCCACGTAATTCCTGCAATATACAAGCTCTCCAATTCTGAAACTTTTGGTATTACCTATTTCTATGTTCCTCCCTTTATCCTCCACCCTTGTGGGGTCCAACCTAGTTAGAAGTGTTACAGGTTTCCTGCGCATGAGGAGCTCTGCAGGTGAGAGCCCTGACGTGAGTAGCGTCACCCTATAGAACAGCAGGAACTGGCACAGTTGTAGGTTCAGGTCCCCGGGGCCCATGCACTGCAATGCCTCTTTTGTAGTTCGCACCTGGCGTTCTATGTGGCCATTTGTTGCGGGGTGGAAAGGGGCAGAGGTGATGTGCCGAATGGCGTTTTTCTCAATAAATGCCTGAAATTCCGCAGACATGAAGGTACTGCCGTTGTCGCTCACAAGCACGTCTGGTATCCTGAAACAACGAAACACCTTGCACAATTGCTTTACGGTTGCGGCTGATGAGGTGTTGGACATCGGAATTACCTCCAACCACTTGGAGTAAGCATCTACTATTAGCAGGAAAAGGGTGCCCCGAAAGGACCCGTGAAATCTATGTGTACCCGGGACCATGGTCATCTGGCGGTGTTCCATTCTCTGTGGGGAAGTCGGGACTTTTCTGGTCTAGAACTCTGGCAACTCTCGCAAGTGCTGACCATGTGCTCTATATCAGCATCCATTTGGGGCCACCAGAAGTAGCTTCTGGCCAACGCTTTAGAGCGTACGATCCTGGGGTGGCTGACGTGCAGTAGCTTGAGCACTCTTGATCTCAGTGACCCGGGAATGACCACCCACTGGCCCCATAGGAGGCAGCCCCTTTCTGTGGAAAGCTCATCCCTTTTTCTAACATAAGCCGTGAATTCCTCCCTGGGGGAAGTCGTTGGCCACCCTTTATGAACCCAGGAGCTCACTAGGGAAAGGGTCTTGTCCTTCGCCGTGGCTTTGACGAGGTCTGCGGGAACTATCGGGGGTGAGTCGAGGGCTTCGATCAGAAGCACTTGATGATCTTGCTGCACCTCGCACTCAGGGTCTCCTAACTGTGGCAGGGGTGACCTGGAAAGAGCATCTGCATGGCTAATATATTTTCCTGGGTGGTGGACCAGTGTGTGCTGGTATGCATTGAGAAAGATAGCCCATCGGAGCATTCTGGGGGACAGAATCTGTGGCGTGGGCTTGCCTGTGGTGAAAATACCTAGTGGGGGTTTGTGGTAGGTCACAATGGTGAACGGTCGACCATACAGGAAGTCGTGGAATTTCTTTGTTCTAGCGACTATGATGAGAGCCTCCCTGTCCGTTTGCACGTAGTTGCGCTCCGCCTGTGAAAGTGACCTGGAGTAGAATGCAACTGGGGCTTCCCACCCATTGTCTAACATGTGGCACAGCACCGCCCCCACCCCTACTGGTGAGGCGTCGCGTACTAGAACTACAGGCTTTCTGGGGTCGAAGTGGGTCAGGACCGCTTCTGAGGATAGAAGCCGCTTTAATTCTTTAAATGCCTTTTCCTGACTGTCTCCCCACCGCCAAACCACATCCTTCTTAAGTAACTTATGAAGTGGCTCCACAACTGATGTCTTCCTTGGCAAGAAGGAATGATAGAAATTCAGGAGCCCAAGGAATGACTGCAATTCTGGTTTTGCGGTGGGGTGAGGAGCATTTTGGATAGCCTCAACCTTGGATTCAGAGGGCTTTACTCCATCGGGGGTTATTTTAAACCCAAGGAACTCAACCTCTCTCGCTTGGAACACACACTTGCTCTTTTTCAACCTCAACCCCGCTTTTTTGAAAATTGACAAAACCTTGTCCAACCTCTTGGCCAGTTCCGACACACTCCCCCTGTGATCAGTACGTCTTCAAAATATGGGAGAACCCTGGGGGAGCCCCTTTAACAAACATTCCACGAGGGACTGGAAAATCCCAGGGGCCAAATTTATGTCGAACTGCAGGTGCATGACCTTAAAACCCCCTTTGTGGGTTACAATTGTTTGCACAGCGGTGGCAGCTGGAGTTATGGTCAGCTGTTGGTACGCCTGCGCCAAATCCAATTTAGCAAAAAACTTTCCCCCATGCAACATGGCTAATAGGTGGCTAACAACCAGCACCGGGTATACATTTGGGCAGATTGCCTTATTTATTGTACATTTATAATCTGCACAAATCCTAACCTCCCCGTTAGGTTTCAAAGCAGTCACAATAGGAGTTTCCCACTCCGCGGAGTCCACTGGAACAAAAATCCCCTGGACCACCAGTTTGTCCAGTTCTGCTTCTATTTTGTCCTTGAGGCTGAATGGGACCCTCCTTGGCTTGAGCCGAATGGGTCGGATTTCTGGGTCCAGGTCAAATGAAACTGGGGGCCCGTTGGATTTCCTGAGCCCCTTCTCGAAAACTGCCGGGTGTGCATTGCAACCATCCAGGATGGGGTCACACCCGACGGCATGAATACCCTCTATTGAAATTCCCAGGGGCTGAAACCACTGTGTTCCCAGGAGACAGTAACCCCCCTCTTTCAGGACTACTAAGGGCAGCCTCTCCCTGTGGTGTTTGAATTTCACCTTGAATTCCCCCACCCCCAACACTGGGATCCCGACCCCTTGAACATCCCACAATTGGGTCTTTAGGGCCTTGAGCTTAGGTCGCTCATTGGGGGAAATACGCAGGAACTCCCGCTGGGATATAATGGAGTAGGAAGACCCCGAGTCTATTTCCATCCTAACTGGGACCCCTTGCAACAGTACCTCAACAAAATAATGGGGGTGTCCCAAGGACATGCTGTGGACAGCCATGCTGCTGTCACTGCCAACCCGCTGGTACACGCAATGCACTTCTGGGTCGCTGTCATCGGAAACTCTGCCGACGCAGTCCGGTCTCCTCGGGGGACGTTCCGCTGGGCTCTTGTACTCTCCTCACCATTGTCTGCATACTTTGGCGATGTGGCCCCCCCGTCTACAGTTGTGGCACTCGGCTTTCCGGAATGGGCACTTGCATCAGTCGTGGGATGGGACAGCCATCGCAATGGCAACTCTCTTTGCCACACTTTTCAGTCACTGCCTTCCGCACCTTTCGGATGCCCTCATCCTCGCTGACTTCCGAGGATGAGGAGGATGATGATGCTGGGGATCGATGGTCCCGCCAGGCCGCCTGTACCGGAGTTGATGCCACAACGGTTGGTGGGGCCCTTGCCTTGAACAGCTTGACTCCGGCACTAATGGCTTCAGCCACCTGTGCTTCCTTTAGGATCTCTTGGAACATCAGGTCGTGGCCACGGGTCATCAGCTTTCGTTGGGTCTCCTCATCATGCAGACTGCAGAGCAAACAGTCCCTGAGGGCTGTTTCCAGATCTGCCCACTCACATGGGATTGCCGCCACGCGGAGGGCCACCGCAAGGTCAGCCACAGTCTCGCCCGGGCACTGGTCCCGTCTCCCGAAGGCAGCTCTGGCCGTGAAGATGGACACGGTCGGCTGGAAGTGCTCCTGCAGCGTTGCTAGGAGCTGCTTGACTGGGACCTCTTCTACCTTCCTCAGTGCCACCGGGTTGACTAGGAGCTTCACGGCGAGGTACCCCAACATTGTGATGAGATGGCTGTGCTTTTTCCCCTCATCGGTGATTCCTGCTATCACCAGCGTGCTGCGGAAATGCATTTCGAACCATTCCCACTGGTCCAGCTGGCTGATATCATAGATTGGTTGCATCTTGTTCCCGTGGGAAGCCATATCCCACCTTCATTGCCAATTTGGTGTTCAGGGAAGCAAGATGATAGAAGCAGCCATAATCTGGTTAACACATCTTTATTGCATGAAGTACAGTTCCAACATGAGGTAATGGTGTCAATACGACTCTTTTTATACAGTCACTACATATTTGAATCTGGTTGCATGGTAGCCTATTGGCTACTGTTGGCGTAACATCATCCAGAGTCCCGCCCTTTTTGTCCAGGTGTGTCCGTGGCGGGAAGGTTTCCCGCAGCTGTGCATGATTGGGGAATTTGTTCCATGTGAGTTGAATGCTCGCTACTCCCATTGCTGGTAGTAAGCTCGAATTCCAATAGCAACTGGATACAATGTTTCTATACAAACTGCTTAAGTATACATTTCCTGTAGAACCAGTTACATTTAACTTAAAGGCACAGCGTAGCAGTTACATTCCATATTATTCCATACACAACAGGAACATAGTGAAAAGTTGACACATTACCTTGCAAACAAAAATCCGTATAGTCAAAGCAATGGTAATCCCGGTGGTAATGTACACTTGTGAGAGCTGGACAATTAGGAAGGCTGAGCGCAGAAGAATAGATGCTTTTGTGATGTGGTGTTGTAGGAGAGTTTTGAGAATCCCCTGGACAGCGAGGAGAACAAATAGGTCAATCTTGAAAGAAATCAGTCCTGGCTGATCCTTAGAAGATCAAATATTAAAGATGAAGCTGAAGTACTTTGGTCATCAAATGAGAAGAGAGGATTCATTTGAGAAAGCCTTGATTCTGGGAAAGGTGGAGGGCAAAAGAAAAAGGGGACGGCCAAGGACGAGATGGCTAGATGGCATTGTGGACACAGCAGGCACCAAGCTGAGTGGGCTGAGGAGGATGGTGGAGGACAGGGGTGCCTGGAGGTCAATGGTCCATAGGGTCGCAAAGGGATGGAATCGACTGTGCGACTGAACAACAACAAAAAAAGTTAAGCCTAAAGCAAAACAGTAGGGCAAGAGCAATGTTCATTTTTGAGACCAGTCCTTTGAAACTTGAAATTATTACCTAAGCTCACATTCCACTTTGCACATTGCAAAGGAATCAGCCCAAAAGTTCCTTCTGAAGAAATAAGAAAACTTTTATTTATTATGGAATACACTTGAAATAGAAAAGACAATAAAGTCTTAGTCCTGCCTGTGTAAGTTGCAGTCTTGCTTTTGTTGTTCAGTCGCACAATTGATTCTGATCCTTTGCGACCCCATGAACCATTACCTGCCAGACACCTCTGTCCTCCACCATCCTCCTCAACCCACCCAGCTCTGTGCCCATTGTATCTACAATACCGTCTAGCCATTTCATTTTTGGCCGCAGTCAGGAGGAGTTAATGACTGTGGTTTTCATCTTTAGAGAGGAAAAACAAGATGTCTCCTCTTTGGAGGACAAGAGGTGGGTGTGAGAAGGAATTAAGTGATATCAGCAATTGTAATATAACAATCAAAGGTTAAAGTATAGTCAGAGTAAGTAAAGGAAAGTTAAAGAAACCTGAGGAGCTTTTCTCTATCCCCAGATCTACATACAAAGGCACAAATCATCTTGAACATAAGCTGAGTTTCACCAGTCACCTCCCAAAACCAGTAAGACTCTTTCTCCATCTTGCAGAATAGCAACATTCAGTTCAGTTTCTGTGATATATGGGACATAAAATCCATGGCGGCATCATGTACACATGGAAGGGTTAAATAATTATCACCCAAAGTTTCTCCTAAAATGTAGTTATGAGTTCAGAATGAGGAGAGAGAAACTACAAAACTTTCAACACAGGACTAAGTTTCTTTCAAACAGCAATATAATTGTTCCAATTTTTTAAAAACTTCTGATTGAATACATTTGTGCAGAAGAGAGAAACAGTGTGAACAAGGGAAGACAGGGAAGAGAAGAGGCAGCAAAACTTTATTTAAAATGATAAATGTCTGCCAAAAAAAGGGGGGGCATTCATAACAGACTTCTTAGTTGGAAGGACACTGCAAAACAGTAACATCTTTTTCTACATGGCAAGAGATAATATAGAAAAAATAATTAAATCTCAGAGGCCCTTTTTTCATCTCAGAGTTTTTTCTCTAAGTGGAAAATAAGCATTGAAGCTGCCCCAAAAGACACCTTCAAACTTGCCATTGCCCTGAAATCAAAGACAAGAAGTGAAGGTTCCACATTTATTTGTTCCTGTTTTTATGACACTTAATGTTCATTGGGGAGGATTAGCACAGGAGGTTTGTGTGTGTGTGTGTGTGTACCAGTCCTGTTTTTAAGGGAATGCTACAGTCTTTCATTTTAAAGACACAGATTTTTTATTTCTGAGAAAAAAGTGTCTTTGTCACTTAAGATACCAGCTCTTCAACTAGTAACTGCAACTGTTCCTTGAGCAGATGGAAGGCATGCACACCTTTCTATGCTCTATAGCAGTGATCACAAACCTTGGCACTCCAGGTGTTCTTGGACTTCAATGATCAGAAGCCCATGCCAGCACTCCTGCTGATCAGGGCTTCTGGGAATTGATGTTCTAGAACACCTGAAATGCCAAGGTTTGCCATCACTGCTTTCAAGCCTTTACTATGAAAAGCTAACCATGCACATGAAAAAAACAACAACACAAAGGGACCTTGGTGTCCTGGTGGACAGCTCAATGAAGGTGTCAACCCAGTGTGCCTCAGCAGTGAAAAAAGCAAACTCAATGCTAGGGATCATTAGGAAGGGTATAGAAAATGAGTCAGCAAGTGTCATTTTGCCTCTTTATAAATCTACTAGCATTTTTGTGCCCAGCCAGCTGGGCAGTTTTTATGTGTGTGTGTGTGTGGGGTTGTTTTTTTTTTGGTTAGGGGTGGTTTGGGTGGTGGTGTTTTGAATTTGTGGTTTTTGACTTTATTTGATTTAATTTATTTTTCATTTTGATTTTTTACATATTTTTGACTGGTTTTTACTCTTCCGGCCTCTAGGTGGGGCTGTTATTAAGAGTACTGTGATTTTCTTTCTTTGCTCAGTTCCATTCCGAAGGCATGAAGGGAAGACGTGTTTGGTAAGTGCTCTTGATTGTTTATTCTGTTTTTGTTTTGTGTTGATTTTGGGGTATTGGGCTGGGGGGGGGGGTTAAGTAGAGAGTTTCTACTTAACCCCCCCCCCCAAGTGTTTCTGCCTGTTAGTTTGTTTGTAATTTTGGGTTTTAGATGTATTTAATTCTTTTGATTATTTCTGGTTGTTATCTATTTGTTATTTCTTCCGTATTTATTTGTTTAGTTTCTTTTTTATTTATTTTTAAATTAAATTTTCAACAATAATACAACCTAAAAAACAATTATGAATAAAAATACAAACAACAAACTTACAAATACAATATCTAAATTAAAAAAAGAAAGAAGAAAAACATAAAAATACAATTAAATCACAACCTAGTAATATAACACCTTCCACTTTCTCCCATACATCTTTGATTATATTTCCAAAAAATTTAGTACATTAAACGTTGTCCGGTCAACGATGAACCAGGCGATGGGGTGATGGCAGGAGCTAGGCAGCATGCATCACCCCGTTATTTTACGGATACGCGTCAGAGGGTGGGGTCAATAGTTAGGTATTGACTACGGTCAACAATTTGTTTGTTGTCAACAAACAAATTGATACAAATGGATACATTGTAACCAATTGCCGTTGGCAATTTTGGGTGGTACCTTACCAGTGTTACTTCGGCCTGCTTGCCTTAAGAATTATAATTGGTCGAATACCAATAGAAATTCATAATTCGGACTAGGGCATGAATCAATAAATCTGGCCCAATGCCGTTATCCACTTTCATCAGTGTCTGAGTCCTTTATTGGGGGGTGCGCCTGCAATGGACAACCCTGCCTTGTACTAGCTTCTAGTTTTACTTCATGTGTAAAATCATCATTTACCCTAACAGTGGCAGTACCATGTTGATATAATTGTTCAATCATTCTTCTAAATTTATCTCCAAATCCATAGCATTTAATTATCTCATTAATTTCTACCCACTGTAATGAATCAAATGCCTTAAAATGTCTAGTGATAATAATCCAACTTTCTCTTTTGTTTGCCCTACAATATCTATTAAAACTAAAACTCTCTTTGTCAGATCCGCCATATGTCTTCCTTTCAAAAAACCCACTTGGTCTTCATTTATGTAACTACCCATAAAACTATTCAATCTGTTTGCCAAAATCGCTGTAAAAATCTTAGCATCTTGATTTATCAGGGAAATAGGCCTATATGACTCCACTTTTTCTGAATCCTTTCCAGGTTTTGGTAGTAAAACAATTATAGTTCTATACCATAAGGTCAGAATTTGCCCTCCTTCCAATATGTAATTATATAATTTCATCAATTTTGGAACCACAAAGTCTTTAAATTCCTTATAAAACTCAGCTGATAACCCATCTTTCCCTGGGGCTTTATCTGTCTTCAAGTTGGCTACTACTTCTTTTATTTATTTCTCTGTTGTTTGCTCTTCCATTCTATTTCTTTGTTCCTGTTTTATCTTATTTTCAATTTGTTTATCCAATTGATCTTTTAGCTTCTCCAGATCTATGTTCTTTTTAGCATATAAATCCTGATAAAAATCTTTAACAATCTTACATTTGTCTTTAATCTTATTCTATCTTTATTAATCAAAATTCCAATTTCCCTTTTATTTCTCTTTTCTTTAGCAGCTCTTGCTAATAATTTTGAATTCTTATTGCTGTATTCAAAATATTCCCCTTTTAAATATACTAAGTCTCTGAATATGTTTCTGGGCCTGGGCCTGAGGCGGCCGCGACGACCAGCAGCAAAGGAAGACCGGGCAGGCGGCGGGAGAGGTCGCGATCCTCCACAGCCGCCGCCGCGAGGAGGCTGCCCGCGGACAGAAGCAGCCGCAAGACCTCCCCAGCCGGGGGAGGGAGGAAGACCGGGCCGGCGGCGGGAGAGGTCGCGATCCTCCACAGCCGCCGCCGCGAGGAGGCTGCCCGCAGACAGAAGCAGCCGCAAGACCTCCCCAGCCGGGGGAGGGAGGAAGACCGGGCAGGCGGCGGGAGAGGTCGCGATCCTCCACAGCCGCCGCCGCGAGGAGGCTGCCCGCGGACAGAAACAGCCGCAAGACCTCCCCAGCCGGGGGAGGGAGGAAGACCGGGCAGGCGGCGGGAGAGGTCGCGATCCTCCACAGCCGCCGCCGCGAGGAGGCTGCCCGCGGACAGAAGCAGCCGCAAGACCTCCCCAGCCGGGGGAGGGAGGAAGACCAGGTAGGCGGCGGGAGAGGTCGCGATCCTCCACAGCCGCCGCCGCGAGGAGGCTGCGCGCGGACAGAAGCAGCCGCAAGACCTCCCCAGCCGGGGGAGGGAGGAAGACCGGGCAGGCGGCGGGAGAGGTCGCGATCCTCCACAACCGCCGCCGCGAGGAGGCTGCCCGCGGACAGAAGCAGCCGCAAGACCTCCCCAGCCGGGGGAGGGAGGAAGACCGGGCAGGCGGCGGGAGAGGTCGCGATCCTCCACAGCCGCCGCCGCGAGGAGGCTGCCCGCAGACAGAAGCAGCCGCAAGACCTCTCCAGCCGGGGGAGGGAGGAAGACCGGGCAGGCGGCGGGAGAGGTCGCGATCCTCCACAGCCGCAGCCGCGAGGAGGCTGCCCGCGGACAGAAGCAGCCGCAAGACCACCCCAGCCGAGGGAGGGAGGAAGACCAGGCAGGCGGCAGGAAAGGTCACCATCCACCACTGCAGACAGAGGCAGAGGAAAAGGAACAGCTGAGACACGGGGAAAACATCCACTGCCCACCACTGCGATGCCCCTGGAGCAAGGGACCCAGAGACAACAACCCCACCTGGGGAGTGAGGACACAAGGATAAGTAGCTGATGTGAAAAATGTAGCTGAATTAATATAGCGACTGACATAGAGACTTCATACTGACTTAATATAGCAATTAACATAGAGACTGTGTTTTAGAGTGTGATAATATGCATGATAATATGTTGTTTAAACTGTTTTAAACTTTAAAAACTGTGATAAAATGTATGAGGAGAGAAAAATGGCGCAGACACCGGCAACCACGCCATAAATCTTGCCAAGAGAACCCTATGGACCAAAACAAAAGGCAAAACAAAAGGGCAGGCTAGGTGATACAGGATGCTTAACACTTCAGAGGGGAGAAAGGGGAGGGACAGGAAGGAGGGAGGAGGAATGCAATGTTGCAAGGAGCAATACTGCATAGGGACATGGAATGTGAGATCAATGAACCAAGGTAAACTAGAAGTGGTAAAAATGAGATGGAAAGAATAAACATTGACATCTTGGGAATCAGTGAGCTCAAATGGACAGGGATGGGCGAATTCAGCTCTGGAAACCATCACATCTACTACTGTGGACAAGAAAACCTTAGAAGACATGGAGTAGCCATAATTGTCAATAAAAGAGTGAGAAGAGCAGTAATGGGATACAACCTCAAAAATGACAGAATGATGTCAGTAAGAATTCAGGGCAAACCCTTCAATGTTACTGTGATCCAAATATACGCACCAACCACGGGTGCAGATGAAGCCTCAGTGGACCAGTTCTATGAGGACTTACAACACCTCATAGAACAAACACCAAGAAATGATGTTCAAATTATTCTAGGAGACTGGAATGCCAAAGTAGGAAATCAAAAAGTGGAGGGAATAACAGGCAAATTTGGTCTTGGAACACAGAATGAAGCAGGGCAAAGATTGATAGAGTTCTGCCAAGAGAACGCACTGGTCATAGCAAACACCCTCTTCCAGCAACACAAGAGGCGACTTTACACATGGACATCACCAGATGGCCAACACCGAAACCAGATTGACTACATACTCTGCAGCCAAAGATGGAGAACATCCATACAGTCAGCAAAAACAAGACCTGGAGCAGATTGTGGCTCAGATCACAACCTACTGATTGCAAAATTCAGGCTTAGACTAAAGAAAATAGGGAAAACAAAGAGACCAGACAGATATCATCTAGACAGCATCCCTAAAGAATATACGGTGGAGGTGATGAACAGATTCAATGCCTTAGACTCATTGCAGGCGCACCCCCCCAATAACGGACACAGACAACATTGAAAGTGGATAACAGCAAAGGGCCACATTTATTGATTCAATGCCCTAGTCCGAATTATAAATTTGTATTGGTAAAACGACCAATCATAATTCCTAAGGCAAGCAGGCCGAAGTAACACTGGTAAGGTACCACCCCAAAATTGCCAACGGCAATTGGTTACAATGTATCAATTTGTATCAATTTGTTTGTCAACAACAAACAAATTGTTGACCGTAGTCAATAACTAACTCATGACCCCACCCTCTGACGCGTATCCGTGAAATCACAGGGGTGATGCATGCTGGTTAGCAATCACCATCACCCCATCGCCTGGTTCGTCGTTGACCGGACAACGTTTAACTAATTTATTCCTGTCTAGTGTTGTCCAGTCAATTGCGAACCTGCCGGATACTTGTGGGTCATACTGTTTACCTTACCAGTGCTACCCGCCCATGTGACCAAAGTCAACAGTAGGAATGCAGAAAGACCCCTATATCAAACCATAGCAACAGTGTGGGATGGGCAAAAAAGCCAGGACCCGAAGCCAATATGGGTCCCAACCAAAAATTCCCACCCGGCCCCGAAGCGACCAAAATATCACACTGTTAACTAGGGAGGGGGTGGAGGGGAAAAAACTTCTCCGCTCCGTCGCTGAGGCAAAATGGCAGCACGGCTGCCTCGTGGCCACCCCTTTTATAAGGGAGGTGACCACGCCCCTAACTACCCGGATTCTCTGTCCTGTGGGGGGGGGCCCGCAAAGGGCGCGGCGGCCATTTTGGCGCCGCGCTTGCATTGCAGGCGCACCCCCCCAATAACGGACACAGACAACATTGAAAGTGGATAACAGCAAAGGGCCACATTTATTGATTCAATGCCCTAGTCCGAATTATAAATTTGTATTGGTAAAACGACCAATCATAATTCCTAAGGCAAGCAGGCCGAAGTAACACTGGTAAGGTACCACCCCAAAATTGCCAACGGCAATTGGTTACAATGTATCAATTTGTATCAATTTGTTTGTCAACAACAAACAAATTGTTGACCGTAGTCAATAACTAACTCATGACCCCACCCTCTGACGCGTATCCGTGAAATCACAGGGGTGATGCATGCTGGTTAGCAATCACCATCACCCCATCGCCTGGTTCGTCGTTGACCGGACAACGTTTAACTAATTTATTCCTGTCTAGTGTTGTCCAGTCAATTGCGAACCTGCCGGATACTTGTGGGTCATACTGTTTACCTTACCAGTGCTACCCGCCACACGGAGGGGCTTCACAGAAGACCTGACGCCCCCCCCCAGACCGTCAGCTCGGTCAACAGGCCTGCTCGCCAATCACCTAACAGGAGGTCCATACCTCCTCGCGACAGATGGACCCCATCCCCTGCATACAGGTCGTAATTTTGCAGACTAATATCGGGGTGATGACTAACCCGTCCCCAAGCCCTGGTGGCAAGAAAGCGCGCCACTGTCTTATTGACCGCGCGCCTAGCGCGGTCAAGAGCCAGGAGGTTAACGCCCCCTCTGTAAGAGTGGCGCGGAACAATATCCGACCAAACCAGGGTTGTGGCAGGCCAGACATAATGCAAGTAGGCGAGTTCCTCGCAAATCGCATGCTTGAGCGATAAGCCGGTGACCTGGCCCAAATCATTGCCCCCCAGGTGGATGATTAGAATGTCAGGCGGGTCAGCCCCCAGGCCAGAAAAAAGGAAAGGCCGCAGCTCCTGCCATAACATCCCAGGCTTACCATGCCATGCGAGACTGGCGTGGTCACCCAGTCCCAGTCGGGGTCCCCACTCTGTCGCCGCAGCGTAACGCGCTGCCCTGTGCACATAGCTGTGGCCCACCAGCCATACTGTCACCGGTGTAATACGACACCCAGGGTCTGTAAGAAAATTGAGAAAAAAGGGAAGGTAAGGTGACTGAATTGGTACTCATGGCGGGAGTGGGCGCACGTAAAACTGAAAACATTGTGAGCCCCACCTCCCCATGCTGCGTATGTCAGCCCCAGAGTACCCAAAAGCAGCTGCTGTAGAGGCTGCACCAATACGAAACGAATGTGTGCCATAACGGGCACCTGGTAGGCCCACCCTGGTGAGGGCTCTGGCTGTCACCTTCCAAAACTGAAATTTAGTAAGGGGAGACCCATCTTGGTGACAGAAAAACGGGCCGTGGTGCGTGCCACGCAGTGCCAGGTATTCCTGTAGGGCACCAACCGGACAGATGTCGGCCAAAGAACACCGTAGCAGTCTTACTCCACTGCCTACGCCATGCTGATCTGTTTTAGAGGAGCGAATCCTCAACTGGGCCCATTCTTTGGCAACATAGACATCTCCGAGTTCCAGTGCCCTACCACTTGCATCCGCCTTAGACAGCATCACGAGTTCGCTGACGCGGAGCGCTCCAAAAAATGCCACCGTTGTGGCTGCATGAAAAAGGGCTGCCTCATAATGATCAAAACAGAGGCCTGGCCAGCCCCGGGCCAACTGGGTAAGGACCCCTGGGGAAATAGGGTGCCGGTCGTCCGGGCAACGCCCGCGCTCGCGCACCCACCCCTCCAAAACGTGTCTCACGCGGAAGTCAGAGGTGGTATCCACATGACCCCCTACTTTGGCCATAAAAGCCAACGCCGAGAGCTTGGATGCTATGGTGCGAGGTGCAAGGCCCTGTGCATGGAGGTGGACCATGAACCGCAGAAGATGGTCCACCGGGATAGGCCAGGTCTCTGGCAAGTGAAATTGAGTAGCAAAAACCCTAAATGAACTGAGTGCTTGTTGATACGCCTTACGCGTGCGTGGCGCTAGTGACAGGCCAATCGCCCGGTTCACCTCTCCTTGCCAATAGTCCACATCTCGTCCGGGAGTGGCGAGGGAAATTCCTCCGCATCCGGGGCCAAGGCGCGGAACCGGGAGATCTGCAGGCGGGACAAAGCGTCAGCAATATCATTATTAACCCCTGGGACATGCCTGGCCCTGAACAAGACATTGAAGCGCAGGCAGCGCAGCACAAAATGGCGCACTAGATCCATAACCCTGGGCGATTTGGAAGTCTGTGCATTGACAATGTGCACCACGGCAGCATTGTCGCACCAAAAATGCACTACCGAATTAGCCCACTGTTCGCCCCATAGCATCAAAGCCCCCAGAATGGGAAAAAATTCCAGGTATGTGAGATCCCGCAGGCGACCTGTGCCTGCCCATGCCGGTGGCCACCCACCATAGGCCCACTTCCCATTGAAGTACATCCCATAACCCAGGGATCCCGAGGCATCAGACTGGATCTGGAAATTGGGGGATGCCAGGAGGTCCGACCTCCAAAATGAGACCCCATTAAACTCCCTCAGGAATTGCAACCAGACAAACATGTCTGCCCTGATACCCCGGGTAAGCCTAACTCTGTGGTGGGGCCTGGATAACCCTGCCATGGCGTCGCATAAGCGCCGGGCAAATGCCCTGCCCGGTGCGACCACCCTGCAGGCAAAATTAAGGTGCCCATGTAGCACCTGCAGTTCCCTCAGGGATGCCTTACGCTTGGCCAGCAATTCAGAGATAAGGGTCACTATCCTGGACACCTTATCACCCGGCAACCTAGAAGCCTGCTCTACTGTGTCAATCTCAACCCCCAGGAATACTAACTTGGTCGATGGGCCCTCGGTCTTTTCGGGCGCTAAAGGGACACCAAGTTCCTGCATTAGCGTCTGAAATGTATTGAGGAGACGTGCACACGTGTCCCAGCCCCGTTCACCCCCGAATAAAAAGTCATCCAGGTAATGGGCTACAGACCGGGACCCTGACCTGCGGACAAAAGCCCACTCTAGGAAAGTACTAAAACGCTCGAAAGCCGAGCATGATATGGAGCAGCCAAAAGGCATGGCCTTATCAAAATAATATTCCCCTTTAAATTTAAAACCCAGCAATTCAAAGTCACCCGGGTGCACTGGCAAGAGGCGAAAAGCTGACTTAATGTCGCACTTGGCCAGCAAGGCACCCGGGCCACACGAGCGCACCATGCGCAGGGCATGGTCGAACGACGTATACCTGACCGAACAAAGGTCATCAGGTATAGCATCGTTGACCGATCGGCCGGCTGGGTAGGACAAATGATGAATAAGGCGAAACTCACCTAGGGACTTTTTGGGAACCAAACCCAATGGTGAAACTTTAAGGTTGGGAAAAGGGGGTGCGGGAAAAGGTCCAGCGACCCTGCCCGCGTCTAATTCCTTTTTAATGCTGGCCGCAGCCACCTCCTCCCTTCCTCTGAGGGATAACAGGTTGGGAGCATCCTGAGGGGATCTATCACCCATAAAAGGGATACGAAATCCCTGCTTAAAACCTTGAATGAGATACTCTCTGTCCTCCCCCTTTGGGTACGATGCGAGCCAGCGCTCCAGCATGTCCACCTTAATTGGGGAGGGGGCCTTTTGGAGAACTAGCTCCTTCCGTGGCAGCCTTGCCAGCCCACTGTCCACCCCTCCCTCTGCCTCGCGCCCCCCCAGGCTTGGGACAAGCCGAGGCTGCATGGGGACCAGAACATGTGGGACACTCATGCTTGTACCTGCAGTTCTTTCGACTGCAGGAACCATTTGACGAGAAAGTCCAGCACAGCAGGCGGGCTGGAACCCCCTGCCCCGCCGATTGGCGGGTAACCTGTGCTGGAGCTGCTCGCTGGACCGCATGTCCACAATGGTATCTATCCCCCGGGGCAGGGCGTGTGGGTGTCATATACAAGAGCCACAGTCTCTGGCAGGGCTCATCCCATCTCATCTCGGGATGGAGGGGAATCCTCATACGGAATTCCTCATCATATGCTAGCCATGAGGGGCCCGGGAAATCTACCATCGCCCTATATATGTTGTCCAAATATTGGACCATGGGAATAGCTAGATCCGGCCGCGCCCTCAAATATACCGCCATATATATCAAATAAGCGGGGAGCCAGTTAGCCCAGGTACGCGGCGGCTTACGGCGGCGTGCCTGCTCCTTGTCCTTCTCATCCTGACCCTCCCTTTCTTCCTTAGTGGGCTCTCTGTTCAGGAGTGAGAAGATATCTACATACTCCCCTCGCCATATCTTTTCTCTGGTGGCCTGTGCCAAGTGATCACCTAGTGGCAAGGAATACCCTGCCGTCGGCAAAGCCGAAAAGGGGACAGCAGGCCTATTAAAAGGGGCCTGAGCCAACCCTGCCACCCCCAGGACGTTCCCAGCAGTGTAAGAACCTAGGCCCACCCCAGTGGGCATGGTGGCAGTCGTTGTCGCCGGGTGGGTCGCCAGTGGGGTAGCCCCCGCACCACCCGCGCGAGGCCAAGGCCACTGAAAGGGCCCCCCTATATTGGGAATATGTGTAGATGTACTCGTTTGCACCATATACTCACATGCTGCACCCCCGCGGGCCGCCCCCACCGGGGGTTCTGGCCCACTGGGGGCGTCGGAGCTCACGACCGATGTAGAGCTCATCGCCGGGGCTTGACCCGCACCAGGTTGCTGGCTGGGGAGCTGCGAGGCAGTGGCCGGAGCCGCGCCACCCGCCTGGAGCAGCTCAACCCTCCCCGCCGGCTGTTGTCCTGCTGCCGATAGCGCCTCAAAAGGTACCCCGAAAGGGGCACCTGCCTGACTGGCCCGGGCCAAAGACGCCTCCAGGGCCGCAATACGGGCCAGTAAGGTGTCCACATTAACCATGGGGAAAGAGCCGGCCGGCCCACCTGATCCTTGCATGGGGACAGGTCCCTGTACCCCAGGGCCCGTATATGGCCATTGGCCAACGCCAAAGCCCGGTAGTGCTGGTGAAGAAACCTGCCAAGGCAGGGAGCCGGGCCACCCCCCAAGGCTAGAGGGCCCCGGGAGAGGCGGCGGCCCGAAAGGAATAGGCCCAACGGATTGAGCAGGAGGAGGAGCGGTGTCCACCGCTCGCGGGCCACGGGCCGGAGCACCCTCCGCGCCCGCGCTCTGATCGGGCCAAGGGGCGATGGACCCCATGCCACCAGCCCTGGCCGGGGATGGCAAAGGTGGCTGCTGAGGAGGCGGCACCGCGGTCCTCCGACCCGGATTGCGCCTCCTAACAGCCCGAGCTGAATTCGCAGCAGCCTTCTTTTTGGAAGGCATCTCACCGCAGCAGAAAGGGAAGCTAACTAGGCAAAAATGACCCAAAAGGCTTCCCGTTGATACCAACGAGCGACGGAGACGCAGGGGAAAAAACTTCTCCGCTCCGTCGCTGAGGCAAAATGGCAGCACGGCTGCCTCGTGGCCACCCCTTTTATAAGGGAGGTGACCACGCCCCTAACTACCCGGATTCTCTGTCCTGTGGGGGGGGGGGCCCGCAAAGGGCGCGGCGGCCATTTTGGCGCCGCGCTTGCAATAGATAGAGTGCCAGAAGAATTATGGACAGAGATAAGGGACATCATGCAGGAAGCAGCAAAGAAAACCATACCAAAAGAAAAGAAGAGTAAGAAAGCAAAGTGGTTGTCTGACGAGGCTCTTAAAATAGCAGAGGAAAGAAGGAACGCAAAAGTCAAAGGAGAAAGGAAAAAATACAATCATTTGAACACAGAATTTCAAAGAAAAGCAAGGAGAGATAAGGAAAACTATCTAAAAGAACAGTGCAAAGAAATGGAAGAAAACAACAAAAGAGGCAGAACCAGAGATCTTTTCAAAAAAATCCGGGAAATCAAGGGAACATTTAAAGCAAAAATGACCATGATAAGGGACAAAGATGGAAAGGAGCTAGCTGATGCAGAAGAGATTAAGAAAAGATGGAAAGAGTACACAGAGGAACTCTACAAAAAGGAACTCAACACTCCTGATAGTCACAATGATGAAGAAATTGAACCTGAGCCAGACATCCTGGAGAGTGAAGTCAGAAAGGCCCTAAAGAGCACTGCAAACAACAAAGCTAGTGGAGATGATGGTATCCCAGTTGAATTTTTCAAAGCTCTAAAAGATGATGGCATCAAATTACTGCTTTCAATATGCCAGCAGATTTGGAAAACAAAACAGTGGCCACAGGACTGGAAAAGATCAGTATATGTTCCAATCCCAAAAAAGGGCAATGCCAAAGAATGTTCAAATTATCGAACAATTGCGCTCATCCCACACGCTAGCAAGGTGATGCTCAAGATAATCGAGGATAGACTTCAGCAGCATGTGGAAAGAGAATTACCAGAGGTGCAGGCTGGTTTCAGAAGAGGCAGGGGGACTAGAGACCACATTGCCAACATACGTTGGATCATGGAGAAAACAAAGGAATACCAGAAACAAGTTTACTTTTGCTTTATTGACTACACTAAGGCATTTGATTGTGTGGATCACAACAAGATGTGGCAAGTGATTAAAGAGATGGGAATACCAGAGCACCTCATATGCCTCCTGAGAAATCTGTACATGAACCAAGAAGCAACAGTTAGGACAGAACACGGAATGACAGAGTGGTTTGGAATAGGAAAAGGAGTAAGACAAGGCTGCATTCTGTCACCCTGCTTATTCAACCTATACACAGAGCACATAATGCGCAATGCAGGGATGGAGGAATCACAATATGGGATCAAAATTGCTGGGAGAAACATCAACAATCTGAGATATGCAGACGACACCACCCTAATGGCAGAAAGTGAGGAAGACCTAAAGAATCTCTTGATCGGTTTGAAGGAAGAGAGTGCAAAAGCTGGCTTGAGACTCAATATCAAGAAAACCAAGATAATGGCAACAGGCCCGATCAGTTCCTGGAAAATAGACGGGGAAGAAGTAGAAGCAGTGACAGATTTTACTTTCTTAGGATCTAAGATCACTGCAGATGGAGATTGCAGTCATGAAATAAAGAGGCGGCTGATTCTAGGGAGACAAGCCATGAGAAACCTGGGGAACATAGTGAAAAGCAGAGACATCACCTTGAAAACAAAAATTAGAATAGTCAAAGCAATGGTATTCCCAGTGGTAATGTACGGATGTGAGAGCTGGACAATTAGGAAAGCTGAATGCAGAAGAATAGATGCCTTTGAAATGTGGTGTTGGAGGAGAGTTTTGAGGGTACCTTGGACAGCGAGGAGAACAAATAGGTCAATCTTAGAAGAAATCAACACTGACTGCTCATTGGAAGGTCAAATAGTAAAGATGAGGCTAAAGTACTTTGGGCATCAAATGAGAAGGGAGGATTCACTTGAGAAGGCCGTGATGTTGGGAAAGGTGGAGGGCAAAAGAAGAAGAGGGAGGCCAAGGATGAGATGGATAGATGGTATTGTAGACACAATGGGCACAGAACTGGGAGGACTGAGGGGGATGGTGGAGGACAGGGGTGCCTGGAGAACGATGGTCCATAGGGTCGCAAAGGGTCGGAATCGACTGTGCGACTGAAAAGTCTCTTTTCACTTTTTCAATAACCTTTTCTACCAATTCCGTCTTTAATCTTTGCATCCTATCGAAAACCTTCTTATCATTTGTCTTTACATGCTCTTCTTGTAATCGTTTTATCTCTTTTTCAACTTTGTCTTGTTTTTCCTTAAATTGTTTGTTTCTAATGCTAGCCAACTTAATACTCTCCCCTCTAAAAACCGACTTCATAGCCTCCCATACCATATTATAGCTGACCTCATCCTATCATTCCAATACCAGCTTTCTTTCCATTTTTCAATTATTTGTTCTTTACATTTATGGTCTTTAAAAAATTTAGCATCATATCCTCATCTATATTCCTGATCATATTCTCTGTTACAAATATATAATCTATTCTGGAGTATGCATTATGCACCTGTGAAAAAAATGTATAAGTCCTTTCTGACCCTTTAAACTTCCTCCATGTATCTTTCAAACCTAAAGATTTCACCCATTTATCAAGAATCTGCTTTTTAAATCCTCTTCCACTCCTTGCTATATTTGTACAGTCTAAGTTTGACCTTATTGAGTTAAAATCTCCGGCCACAATCATTTTTGTTGTTTTTTCCTTCTCCAATCTACCATATATTTTATCTAAAAACTCACCTTGATGGTCATTTGGTGCATATATATTCACTAAAGTGATTTCCTCATCATCAATCTTCCCTTTTATTATTAAATATCTACCTTCTGGATCGGAAATACTATTTATCATCTCGAAACCTAGTCTACTTGAAATCAAAACTGCCACACCTCTTGCCTTTGAAGTACCATAGGACATTTCATAAATTTGCATCCATCCTAAAAAAATCTTATTTTTGTCTCCCCATTTTTGATGAATTTCCTGTAAAAAGACTATATCCGGCTTATCTTTCCTCACAGCTGATTCTGCCGCCCAGAGTCGGCCTTGTGTTGAGTGGGCGGGATATAAATTGAATAAATAAATAAAAATAATCTTCTTCTCTTCACTTGACAACCAGTACATTTTACATTCCATGATAATACTTTAATATTTCTCATATCTTAATCTTAATAACCATCTTCTATGACTACCGCTTCCTCCTACGGGTGTGCTTCCTTCCACCACACATAAACAATAACAATAACAAAAACAATAAACATTCATACCTACCCTCCCCACTTCTTTCTCCAAAAAGTGGTCCTTGACAATCAAAGAGAGGAGGGGGGAATGTGGAAGATGTGCATACTGTCTAACGCTCTAGCGCACAATATATTTTTTAAAAAAACAAGCAACATTTATAAAAAATATTTCTCTCCCCTGCATCACTCTATCTTCTTCTCCATCCACTAAACCCTGTTTCACCCTTCATCAACCACCGTCAGTACTTTGGAATCCACATAAAAACCTCCTGTAGCACCTCTCTCTTCTACATTCCCATAGTCTATTTTTATTCCTCCCGATTCTATTAAAGTTTTCCTTAATCCAAGCCATTCTTGTGAAGCCACCTTGACCAGACCAATTAAACACAAATATTCCAAAGCATCAATTCCTGCATCAATCTTATGCATTTTCTGTCATAAAAGAATCTCAATTGTTGTGGAAATCTTCAATTATATTTTATCGCACGTTCCATCAAAAATTTTGTCGCTGGTTTCATCTTATAGCGCCAACCACATTCATCAACTGATGTATTGTTGTAAACAATTTTTAAGACGCCAGACCCAGCTTGTTTTATAAAGGCCATCACCTTTAATTTATCCCCCAATTTGCAAATTTAACCAAAACATTTCTTTGAACACTTTTCCCTTTCCTTGCACCCAATCTATAAACATTTGCGATATCTTCATTCTCGAAATCTTTCCCCATTTTCAAACTATTTAGCCAATTAACTATTCTTTCCTTCAGCTGGTCTGGTGCTTGTTTAGTTTCTGATATTATTGCATGTTGAGCTAGGTATTTTCATGTTGTAGATAGGTGTTTTTAGTGTGCTTTTATGGTTTTTCATTAGTCTTTGGTATTTTGGGTGTTTTTTGTTGAGTTTGTTGTTTATTGTTTTGTTGTTTACTGGGTTTATTTTAATTATTTGTTTATTTTTTTGTGTTTTATTATTTTTGATGCATGGAGTTTTGGTTAACTGTTTAGTTTTGTTGTTGTTGTGTTTTGTTGTGTGAAGAACGGCCTGTCTGTCATTTCCTCTTTTCCCCATTGCTGTTTTGAAATTAGGTTTCAATGCAGCGATAGGGAGAAGGAAGAGCCGGCAGTCAGCTCGCTCTTTGTCTGGTAAGGTTCGTTAGGTAGGTTGGGTGAAAAGGAGGCAGAGATTAGCTATCTGCTTCAGGATCGTTCTCTCCTCTCTGTCTCCTTTTTCCCTGGCTTACCTAATGGGAGATCGGCCGGCAACGATCCGTAAGTGGTAGTGCTCTTCCTTGCAGATTGCTGGCTGCTGCTTTTCTATTACCTCCACCGCTGTTTCATGCTAGTTCTCGAAATAGCAGTGTGGGTAGTAGAAAGGCAGCATCCAGTCATTCGCCAGGGAGTGTGCTTCCCCTGATGAATTACTGCCTGCTGCTTGTTTCTTTTTCCACACTGGGTCAACTTATCTTGAAGCCGGTGGTAGTCTTGCCGTTTCTTTGGTGGGGTAGCAGGGAGAAAAGGGAGTCCATCTTCTCCCTGCTGCTCCGGGAAAGAAGGTCGGTGGTTGTCTCGCTGTGGTTTTTTGCAGGTTTTGGTTAGCAAGGCCATGAGGCACTGTATCCACCTGCGGCGGCTTTGTGCTCCCATTGTGGGAGGCATTTTTTATTTTATTTTTCATGCAATGGCTTTTTCAGTGCTCTGCATGCTCACGCCCTTCAGCCTGTTTGGCTGAAGTGGTCATGGCACAGAGGATGCAGGGATTTTAAGTTTTGTTTGTTTTGTTCATGTTTGTTCAGCGGCTTTTTTTCTGCACCAGCTTTCCCAACGTTCTCTTTGCTCTCGCCTGTCAGCTTCATTGGCAGAGGGGCGGTGCGGTGCGGAGGACGTTGGGAATTGAAGTTGGTTCATTTTGTTTGCATTCGTGGGGCAACTGCCAGACCCTTGCGGAGATGGTCGGGCTGTGTAAAGGTGAGTGCAGGCGGCTCGGTACAGGATAGTAGGGATGGGTGTGGGAGCGTTTTTTACATTCCAATGGTTAATATCCTTCCTTATAGGTAAAGATGGTGAGGCCCCATCTGGAATACTGTGTACAGTTCTTTTTGCCATACCTCCAGAAGGATATTATGGAACTGGAAACAGTGCAGAGGAGAGCAAGCAGAATGATTAGGGGACTGGAACACCTTCCTTACCATCTGAGGCTCCAACGGTTGGGCCTCTTCACTCTTGAACGACAACGTCTAAGAGATGACCTGATTGAAGTTTATAAAATCTTGCACGGTGTGGACAAAGTAGATAAGGAAAAACTGTTTTCCCTATCGCATAACACTAGAACTAGGGGACACTCCATGAACCTTTTGGATACTAGTTCTCAAACAAATAAGAGAAAGTACTTTTTCACCCAGAGGATCACTGGTCTATGGAACTCACTGCCAGAAGAAATGGTGACAGTTGTCAGTCTTGACAGCTTTAAGAAATGATTAGAAAAGTTCATGGATTAGACAAGGGTATCAATGGCAATAATTATGGATACCTAAGGACAACCTCCAGGTTGGAGAGGAAGGCAGGATATCTTTCAATGCTATTTCCAAGGAATCCTAAGCAGCAGAAGGCATCTGCTTGGGAATACCCTGAAGCAAATGGTGAGCCACTGTGTGAAACAGAATGCTGGATTGGATGGGCTGTGGCCTGTTCCAGCAAGGCTGTTCTTATGTTCTTAATTTGGGTGATTACAGTGTGAAGAAGCTTTGGGTAAGGAGAAGCACGGAAGCTTACAGTGGTAAGTGGAATGCCACCTGTGGACATCAGCAACTAAGCAGCTTGAAGGAAGGGGTGCTTTCCCCTTCCTGCCATAAGAAGAGATAGGAGTGGTTAGGATGTGGTTATGTTCTGCAAGCCAGCCTTGGGGTGGAGAGAGAGGCTTGGTAAGCATGCCTCACCCCAGGGATGGGCCTCATTCAATTCTGTGAGCAGCCCATCTGCCTGTCTGGCAGGCCAGAGTGTGTTTTGGGTTGCCTATGGGGAGCAGATAGGAATTTTCGTCTCTGATTTCCTGATTGGCAGACTTTGAAAGCGGGACCTGAAATATATTTTACCTGTCTCATTCTTATCCTGTCAAGGCCTGAGGGGCAGATCAGAGATGATATCATATTAAATAGGTTACAACTTGGTTGAGGGGTGTAGAATGTGGGTTGTAGCAGTGAATCCAACAGGGCATCATTCGACAATTGGGCTTCCTGTTTGGGTACCACAAATTGTGTGTTTCTGGTTCACAGACTGGTAGGCCTTATGAGGCCCTTAGGGATATAGCCACCCTTGGCTCATGAGAATCAGGTTGGAGACAGTCACAAAGGAGCATCCCAAGCTCAGCAAGGGTGGAAATGACCAGCATCATCCTAGGGCAAGGATTCACCTGATATGGGTTAGAGAGGGTCCAGGAGGGTCCAAATGATTTAGCACCGGGTTATTGCAGTACAAAATCATGAAACACTGCTAGGAGACAACAGGTGAGGGGAACTGACACCCTCACAACCACCTTTTTGCATTGGATAAATCAGAGCAGAATACAGAGTAAAGTGATGATAGCTAATCAGGAAAAAGTATGCTGCCCTGCTGGCTGAAAAAATATGGCAACAGATAATAAATAAATTTTATGTCAGAAATTACTCTGGGTTGAATGGATTTTTGCTGGAGAAATTCTGCTCAGGGGACATGCACGAGGCTGCTTTCATGTCTCCAAGATCCATCATGCAGCACATGGGTATTGAAGCCCGACCTTCCAGTCTTCAAGTTCAGTGTCTTAACCACTAAGCCACCACAGTGCTGCAGTGCAATAAATAATTCTTCCCTGAAGAAAAAGGTGATTCTCCACCAGACCTCCCCATGCTGAGCTTTATATCATGTAGGCACTAGTTTTTCATTTGGGTTTTTCTATGCTGAATCCAATGTAAACTGGAGGGCATTAAAGGTGAACCTTGGCACTCCAGCTGTTCTTGGACTTCCATTCCCAGAAGCCCAAGTCTCTGTGAATCCATACGAATGGGTTTACTGCATGTAAACATCCTGAGTGGAGTTTTCTCCAGTGTACGCACATCATGGTTGTAGAGTAAATGGCCAGTGTCATTGGCCTCTTAGTCTTAGTTACAGATGAGGATTGAGTCCAAAGCTCCTTCAAAACCATTTTCAGGTTCAGGAATGGGTCATTTGTACATCACTCAGGTGTAACAGAAACTTCCTTGCAGTAGTTTGTACTTCTGCCCTATTTGATTGTTGGTTACTGAAGTGTGGGGAAGTATTATTTTTGTATGTTGCAATATGGCAAATATTCTGCAAATGGATGCCCAAGGCTGATTTCCAGGAGTCTTCTTCTTTTTAAACATCCCCTGATTCCCTTGAAGCTAGTCATTCCTGTATTTCTAATAGCAAAATGAATTCCAGCACTAAACACATTTTATTACTTTATGTTTGGGGTTTGGTGGGTGTTTTTTCCTCTCGTTTTTAGCTGCTGAGGGGGAAAAAGGTTTATCAACTTTTGGAAGCACAGAGATAGCCTCAGGGTCTCTGACAGTTGGGCACAGCCTAGACATCAAAGGACATTATCATTGTGCAAAATTGCCAGAAGGCATATACTATTTACAGACCTTCTGGCCCCCGTTATGCTGGAATGATAAGAAATGTCAGTGTGGTATATTGAGCTGAATAATAAACATTCCAGCCTGCCCACTAATAAAGCCTATGGAGTTGAAGCACAACTTGCTGCTATGATTCAAGGAAAGCAAAATTCTTGCCCTTTTTTCTTAAGACTTTATTGGATCCTTTCTCGTTAATTATATTCACAGTATTGCAAAAAAATAAAATAAAAGTGGGAGAGGAGGGGAAAGTTCAAGGATCAGGTGTACTTTGCCTATGAAATATAGCTTATCCATGTTTAATTAAATAAGGTCTAAATGTAACCCACTTTAATTCCAGAGCTAATTAAAAATGAAATGACTTTACATTGCTGAGTGACATCATTAACCAAACTGTTCATCTGAAAATGTAAAATGGAAATGTCTGCAGGAAGCAACTATGATGTTTATGCCATGTGAGTCAACCTCCCAAAGAAAGAGATGTACAGTGGAACTCCGGACAATGTCCAAACTTGGTTCCACAAGTCTGGACGTTAACCAGATTTGGACATTATGCAGATCAGCACCGGGTATTGCTTTTAAAAAAGCTGCTTTCCTCCAAACCAAGCACTGGCTTGGTTTAGGGGAAAGTGGGCGATCCCCCCCACACACACACACACACACCTCCAGGCAGGGAGCTGGCCACATGCTTTGCCCAGAGGGGCCGCGGGAGAGCACCTGTTTGTTTGGGGGAAGGACTCGTGGCGCCACGCATCCTCACCCAAAACAAACTGGGGGTCCACTGCTCGGACTGCCAGTTTGCTTGGGGGGAGGAAGCACCGGGCGACAAAAATGATGAAATTGAAACTGTCCTGCTTTAGCCATATAATGAGAAGACAAGGCTGTCTGGAAACGACAATAATGATAGGTGAAAGGCAGCATGAAATGAGGATTACCAAACACAAGATAGATTGATTCCTTAAGGGAAGCCACAGGTTATAACTTGCAGAGGTTGAGCAGGGCTGTTGAAGACAGGACATTTTGGAGATTTCTCATTCATAGGGGCACCACAATTCAGAGACAACTTGATGGCATGCAGCAACATTTACTGCCATGTACATAGCCCATGCTGGTAGTATGGTTTAATAGGCAGAGGTTTTCAGTATCTGCACTAGAGGCATGGATAGTCATCCTATGGGTGAAATGGCTACATATGTTGCAGTACTCTCAGGATTACTTGTACCTGACCAGTGGTTAGAGTAGAAGGAGGGATGTAGTTCAAATCATTGGGAACTAACTGCAGGTTTTGGTTCTGATTTGGGAAGGCAGTTTATAGATTAGACATCCTAATGTCTGAGATGAGAAACATTGCTCTTTCTTTGGACTATAGCATCCAGAAACTCATAAGCAGATGGCCACTAGCATTGTGTGGAACTATGGGACTTGTACCCCCCAAAAAGTAATGTTTCTAATATTTACTGAATACCTTTTACTATTTTTAAAAATAACTACACCTTTCCCCTCCATATCTTATCACTGTGCATGTATCTTGGTGGTGGCAAGTGTCATCAGCAGTATGAGTGGCAGGTGCAAGTACACCTTTCATATCCATAGATATGAATGAGGCATTCACAGTCCTCCATCGATGCTGTTCTCCTAAATGTTCAGGATTTTCTTCTGTAGGGACTGATAGTGAACAGCCTGTCATGCAGGACTCTCCCATTTATTAATTTTCTGTCTGAAGAAGGCAGCAGCAGTCAGGGCCAGACTGAAAGTGAAGCAGTATTATAATGAAAGTTGATTTGAAGAGGAGGAGTGTGTGTGTAATGAATGTAAACTGATGGTGATTTATCATTATAAAAAATGCACCTAACCTTCCAATAAGTCTGTTTTATTAAGGCAATCTTTGGCATAATGTTGCTTTACCTTGGCTTCCACCTCAAGCAAATCTATCTATGTTATCCCCCCCCCCAACACACACACACACATCTTGTCCTCTCAAGGACAGCTCTGTAATGAGAGTGAAGTGTTTTTATTATTGCTTTTGTTAATCATGCATCCTGCAACCTATGAAATGTGGCTTTCTCTTCTAAGCATAAACTATGCCAGTGTTATTGGGAGATTAATCAATACCTCTTATTAATCATGATCACAACTGGTAATCACAGCTGCAATTACCCAATGATTAATTAGTTTGATCCTGTTCAAATGTCAGCAGCCATTAAATTTTCAGAATGTAGAATGTTCAGTTCAGACCAACAACCACACACCTAGACAATTACATTTCACCCTGCCATAATTTATTGTGCATATTGCTTTCACTGTTAATTATCACTTCTTTAAAAATAAAAATAAATAAATTTGCAGTCAAAATTTCTTAAATTTTCTTGATTTTAAAAACAATATCAATATGTGTATGCATACACATACACCTAATCACACATACACAAATGAACTCACAAACATGCCACTAGAGTGGAATTTATAACCATAGCTAATGATACATATGAGAAAGGTCAATTAAAAATCTAACCTATGCATGTTTAGGGACTTCTTCTGAATGATTTTTTCAGGGGGATAAATGTTTCCACCCAAAGAATAACATTTCATCACATTCCAGTCACTGATAAACACAAGTTGTTTGCTTTCTTTTGCTGCTGAGCACAATTTATATTAGCAAAGCAACATTTCATTTTATTAACCCTGGCACTTGTGTATTTTCTGCTGGACCCTACAGACCATTTGACAGGCAGTACATCTAATTTTCTGCAGCAAATATCTAAGACAGGAGGGGAGGTTCATGAGCAAATAAGTGAGCAATTTTAACCAAGCAAAAAGCCAACAGTTATAAGAGGATTGTGTTTTCCTTATTTCTTCTTCTTTTAGGTCTCCTTCCACAGAAATAATGCCAGGAACAAATAAACTAATCAATCCCAATCTTTATGATACATCCCATTTATTGGATGTTTTCCTCACAAAAGTTTTAAATCAGAGGACGTTGAGGGTCATTCTCTTGCTTACTTCTCCCAGCATCCACTGTTGCTTCTCTCCTTATCTTAGGTGGAGCGATGTCAACAAGATGATATATTTTTTCAACTGTTGTAGGTTTGAGGCATCCTATCACAATGCACATTTTTTCATTAACAATGATTTCAACTTGCTTCACATGTGTGCTTGTGTTCCATACTGGACCAGCATACTCTGCTAAACAGACACTCAGGGCAAAAGATGACGTACAAAGCATGGATGGCTGAGTTCCCCATGTGTAGTTTCTCAGTCTCTTGATGATATTGTTTCTTGTGCAAACTTTAGGTTTGGTATTCAGGCAGTGCTGCTTAAAAGAGAATGTCCTGTTAAATGTCACACCAAGGTATTTCAGTGCTGAGCAATGCAGTAATCCAAGCATGCCCAAACTACGGCATGTGGGCTAGATACAGCCCCCAAAGGCATTCCGTTAGGCCTGCAATGCCCTAGCCAAACCAGAAAATAAATATGGATGCTTCTGCGCATGCACAAAAAGTGGCCATTTTACTTCCTGGTTTGGCATGGATGCTTCTGTGAAGTAAAATGGCCACTTTTGCACATGCACAGAAGTCTGCGCCAAACCAGGAAGTAAAATGGTGACTTTTGTGCATGCGAGGAAGCATCTGCACCAAACCAGGAAGTAGAATGGCTGATTTTCACACATGCACAGAAGCATCTGCACCAAACCAGGAAGTAAAATGGCTATGCATGCATGCACATGCCTTGTTCTGGGTGCATGGTCTGGTCCGCTCAGCTGTCCCAGGGGCGTGGTCAGGCCCCCAGCCCAAAAAACTTGGGCATCCCTGCTGTAATCAATTCCTTTTCCATATAAAACCCAGCTCAACCCCTTGGTTTCGAAAATGGAAATTGTACACTTGAGTCTTGCTTGAGTTAGGCTTCAAACGGTTGATGGTGTAATACTGGCCTAATTCTTTTACTGCTCCAGTAGGCTTTCCAGTTATTTCATGAAAATTGATCCTTGAATGGCCATTGATGTGTCAGTCGCATAGATAGATGAACAATTTTGTATTGCCAGAGACTAGTTGGTTGTGTACATATTATACAGTGTTGGAGGCAATATACTTCCTTGTGACAGTTCATTCTTCTGCAACCACTATCTACCATCATACTGGTAAAATAAAATAAAAACAAATAAAGACCAACTGACAGAACCAATGAAAAGTTGGTTAGAAAGTTATCTAAAAGTCAGTCTCTATAGATTTCAAATATCTGTGTTCTTTAGTACTTGCACAATCCTGTTTTGTGGCTGCCTTTAAAAAAATCATTTTGGTTTGTTATTAATCTATGAACATTTTATTCACTATTTTACTTAATGCTTACATTCATTTTGTTATCCATTGTTCTTATATATTTTTCTTTCATTAGCTGAAATTCTCTTGCCTAGCTAGGCTGGCAAATCATAATATTTGAAGCTGATTTGCCCTAAATTAAGAAATCCCTGTAGTCATTATCAGTTGCACACTGAGTTGTGTGACTGATAATATCTACAATGTTTTTTTAAAAAAAAATTGGAGCAATTTGTCATCTGTTCGGGGAGATTTTGGTGATTAATTTGTTTTTTCTTCTTCTATACCTCCTTGATAATTCTCTCCCTTACCATTGTATGAATTTCCTTGGGACATTAACCATCACCCTGAGATCAGGCAGCTTTAATGTGCAGACACTGGGAAAAACTGCTTGGGCCAGGTTTCTCAAGGACATATATAAATACCTGCATCTACACTTACTACTTTCATGTCTTGGGCAGACTTTAAATTGCCAAAATGAAGCCACCTTTTAGTGAATCAATTTTGTAGTTCCTTTTGCTTGACCTAGTGTAAGAAAGGTTAGCTGACACAACAAGGTTATCATTGCTTGGGATACATCTGATTATGGTTCAGAAATACCACAATCTTTGAGGAGATTCTTCCAGCTGAGTCTGCTATGTCAGCAAGATAAAGATAAGACCACTACCCAGCAGGTGCTACAAATAAGAGTACACTTTTACTACAGGAGACTTCCATTTTTGAAAGAATGGACACTGACCAAAAGAACAAAAGTACAAAGCTGTTCTGTTATTTCAAAGTTAACGTAACCTCTTATTTCTTCAGTGTAAATTAAATCTCAATAATTCTGAAAATATCTTATTTTATTAGGATCAATTTGCTCTATAACTTTTTGATTAACTAGCATATAAACATTCAACCACCACTATTACAATATGTTGTTTGTGAATTTAAATCCTTAATCTAGAATAGAAAAGTTTGGGAATAATGCTCATCTCATTGGGATCTAGCTATTAAAATTGATTTTAAATGGTTCAACTGAGGAAAACTAAGTTTAAGATTGCATGCAAAAAGTTTGAATATATGTGATAAGGAGAACTGACTGGAAAGGTGTAAGCCATTTGATGCACAGAACCAAAAATACAATTAACACCTTCAATTGACATTCTATAACCCTAGGTGTGAGCCGGAGTCTAGACGCTTTATTGAAATGTATAATAATATATGGAATACCTTAATCCAAATTCTGTCCCACATGTAGATTGTTTGTATAGTACCAGAATGGTTGGCTCAAGTTTTCATCTCCAAGTTTCATTAAATGTGTCAGAAAATATGGCCAACACTGCCCACCCCCTTTGTCAATAGCTCCATTTCCTAATAAAGATTTGTTTTTGGTTCAAAATTATCTGGAGGATCTTCACAGGGAGATGAATTTCTTCTTTTTGAACAATTATTCTCCATCATCATTATTATAAAGGTTGATACTGCTGAGTATTTTGGCTCTGCAGAAGCCAAGGAAAATTCTAAAAGGAAAACAGCATGGGGAAGATGTCCAACAATTTCACCAAGAGTGAAAGTTTTGTAAGGTGTTGTACACCCTTTAATAAAGAGCTATGCAGCCTTTCCACAGACAAATTGCCCTTCTGCATAAAGTGACTTGAAACACCTTATAACAAGTGGCAATCCATTATTACCAGCATTGTTAATCACTGACACACAATTAATCATGAAGAAAAATTTCTCTAACAAGCCCTGTATACTGTAACTGTAAAGATTAATCCGATGGGAGTAAGCTCTTCAACACTTTTTTTTTAGCAGAAAGAGGTGTTTTTTTTTAACCAATATCTGCCTCCAACCATGTTGCCTATAAATCAATCACTGTAGTGTGGTCAGAAAAATGAAAAGAAAATAATGATCAGAATAGAGGTCTCTAAATTCAATACTATTCCCAACTTTATTATGGCATTTCTCATGGTTTTAACAGAAAAAAGTAAATTATAATACAACTGCCCTTGAGGGTCGGGGAGATGCCATAGGCTTTGGTAATTTAGTATTATTTTCAGGATTCATTTAGAGGGGAAAAAATGTTTGTTTGTTTATATCTTGCCCATCTAGCATGAGGCATTCTGGGCAACCTACAGACATAATACAAACACAAACACAGAAAATATAGAGGTGGAGGGGAATGAAAACTTACCTAGCCCATTCATACAAAGATATAACTCTAACAAGCCCTGTATATAACTCTTGCAATGACAAGCCAGTAAATCCACAGTCATATCATGTACATGTGTTGACTTAGCAAAACTGGGAAGAGGGTTGAATGGGTATAATAATTGTGGAGAAGAGAAAACCGTTCGTGGCCAGAAGGCAAAATTGCCAAGAGATGTTTAGCACTGAAAGTAGTAAGTCCAAGACAAGTGTCCATGTAACCAAATTTGTAATGAGTGTAGTTCCACAATGAGACCATATTTCCAAACAATTCATCACTGAGAATAAATTTTCAATGCTTTTCCGGTAAAATAAAGCTTTTCTGGGCAAAAGCCCTTTCCTCAGGGAAATCTCAGTATAAATTGGTAAATATTCATGATGAAAGAGTCTCGCGTCCTAGCCTTATTTTACCAGAAAAGCTTTGGAAATTTATTCTCAGTGATGAATTGATATAACAAAAAGAAGTAATTGAAACAAAAAGAAGTAGTTCTCTAATGATATATTTATAATTGATAGCATAGGGAACACTAGCATTTTGCATCTGTAGCTGATAAATTATGCAACTAATCTATTAAATCTATTAAAAATGCGGATGCCACCATGGCTCCTTCTCCCGGTCTGGCATTGACCGCAGGAGAAGTGGGAGCAGGTGGGGGTGGTGGGGACTTAAAAAACTGCCCCAAATGTGGATGCCAGCATGGCGCCTTCCCCTGGTCCTGCACTGACTGCAGGGGAAGTGGGAGCAGGTGGAGGGATGGCGGGGACTTTAAAACCTACCTCAAATGTGGACACCACCACGGCTCCTTCCCCTGGTCCATCATTGGCTGCGGGGGAAGTGGGAGTAGGTGGAAGGGTGGTGGGGACATTAAAAACTGCCCCAAACATGGATGCCACCATGGCTCCTTCCCCCAGTCCGGCACTGGCCACGGGGGAAGTGGGAGATGCCGATGTTTCTGCTCCTTGAGATTTACTATGGTTGAGTGGGGGCTATATTGTTCTGATATTATGTAACTTTGTAATTGTTCTGCTCTTGGATATATTGTATTTTAGATATTTCTATGTAGCCTTTCCTCCAGCCGAGACATGGAGCTCCTTCCCCCGGTCCTGCTGATGGGGGGAGTAGAAGTACTCCTTGCCGGCCTATATTGCATTATTGCATACTTATGTATTTTACTTGTATTTTTTCTATATATTTTGTATTTTATATGTATTTGTTTTGTATTTCATATTTTGTATGTAAACCCTTTGGGGTATGTTTATGTTGTTAGCCGCCCTGAGTCGGCCTGTGCTGAATAGGGCAGGGTATAAATCAAATAAACTAACTAACTAAAACAGTTTCATGGCTCCCCATCTGTTTCAAGGCCCAATTCAAAATGTCAATCTTCTTCCTCCTCCTCAACACCATAGAAGAGTGCCATAGCAAAAAACAAAAAAACAAAAACAAGACTACAAAACAACAGCACTAGAACCAGACAAACCTGTATTAATTGAAGAAGTAGCAAGAGTCATTAAGCAATTTCCTCAACACAAAGTACTAGGAATAGATGGCCTACCAACAGAAATAATCCAAGCAACAGGAGGAAGCAGCACCAGTTGGCTACACAGAATCTTCAATGCAGCATGAACACAATTAACTGCACACACTGATTGGCAAGCTATTCTTGGGAGGCAAGCTATGAGAAACTTGGGGAACATAGTTAAAAGCAGAAATATCATCTTGCAAACAAAAGTCAACACAGTCAAAGCAATGATTTCCCCAGTGGTAAAGTATGGTTGCAAAAGCTGGACCATAAGGAAAGCTGAGCAAAGAAGAATAGATGCCTTTGAAATGTGGTGTTGGAGGAGAGTTTTGAGAGTTCCCTGGACAGCGAGGAGAACAAATAGGTCAATCTTAGAAGAAATCAACTCTGACTGCTTCTTAGAAGGTCAAATAGAATAGATGAAGCTAAAGTACTTTCGACATCAAATGAGAAGAGAGGATTCACTTGAGAAGTCCTTGATGCTGCGAAAAGTGGAGGGGAAAAGAAGAAGGGGCAGCAGAAAATGAGGTGGCTAAGAGCTCGGACGGTTGAGGAGGATGGTGGAGGACAGAGGTGCCTGGTGGGCAATGGACCATGGGGCCACAAAGGGTCGGAATCAACTGTGCAACTGAAAAACAACAACAACAACTGATTGGCAAGAAGCAATAATAACACCACTGTGGAAAAACAAAGGGAGCAAATGAGAACTCACACAGTAGCAAGGCATCTCACTCTTAAGCCATGTAGGGAAAATGTATGGTAAAATAATAGAAGTAAAACTGAGACCAGTTACAGAACTGCAACTAGTAGAAGAACAGATGGGCTTCAGAAAAAACAGAAGCTGTGCAGATGCAATTTTTACACTTAAGCAACTAATTAAGAAAAACATTGAATACAACAAGAATCCTTTATGTTGCATTTGTAGACCAAGAGAAGGCATTTGACAGAGTTGACTGAAAACTGCTATGGCAAGCATTGCCCAATATGGAGTAAGTGAACATCTTATCAGACTGTGTAAAAGCTTATATAGTGACTAGAGAAGTGTAGTTAGAACAAGTCAAGGATTATCAGAACCCTTTGCAGTAACATCTGGGGTTAGGCAGGGATGCATACTATCGCTACTATTATTCATCACCTAAATAGACAGCATAAGCAAAAAAGCTAAGCCCATGGAAGGAAACAATATCAATGAATTACTTTTTGCAGATGAACAGGCATTGATAGCAAGTATAGCTAAGGAACTATAACAACACCTTACAACAATGAACCAAGAATGTAAGATAAATAATATGAGAATCATTATAGAGGAGAATGAAGTAGTGGCAAATGGAAGGAAACAGCATACTCTTCTAGAGACAGCGAGATAGAGGGGGAAAAGTTTAAAAGAAATGGCAGAGTTCAAATACCTATGAACAACATTTACTGAAAATGGCAAGATGCACAAAGAGATTAGCATACGGTACAGTAAGACAGACCAAATATTGGGACAGTTAGCTTCGCTCTTACAATACAAAGCAATACCATTCAACACAAAGAAACACAGCATATAAAGCATATTCATTCCCTCCTTATGTTACCAGTTTCAAACACTGACACCTACAACTAAACATAACCAAATAACCAAATGACAAAAGCAATGTTGGATGTTTGGAAAAATATAAAGATGAAATTAGCACCTGAGGTTTCTCCAATAATGGATATAGAAGATATAAAAACGTTTCCTGTAAAAATTGATAAAATAAAATAAAAATATAATGCTGAGAAACGATGTGTTTCTGTTGAAAGATTGGATAAAAATGACGGATGATTTAGTACTGAGAGCTGAAGTGTTTTAACAAATGAAATTGAATTGGTTACAGGTGATTTTTGTGAACAAATGGGAGAAGAGATATAAGGATGAATTTAGTCTACAGAGGGATAGGACAGAATTTGAAGAGATGATTTGTAAAATAAGAAAAGGAGAAATGGGGATAAAAGGGGTAGTAAGCAAAATATATAAAATATTAAATAAGGATGAAAATTCACAAAATGCTTTGAGAAAATTATGGGAGGAGGATTTGAATATAAAAATTTCTGAACTTCAATGGAAAAACAAATGGAAGAGAAGAATTATGAGAAATCTTTCAATTAGATTAAAAGAACATAACTATAAAATACTATGGAGGTGGTACTTGACACCAGTTAAATTATTTCAAATCGATAATAGTAAAACTAAAAATTGCTGGAGATGTAAAAGCAATCTTGGAACATATGAACACATGTGGTGGAATTGTAAAGTGATAAGTGCTTTTTGGAAATTAATTGAGAAAGAAATATCAGATAGCCTTAAAGTAGATTTTAAATTGGATTCAAGTATCGGCTTATTGATAGAATTGGATAGTATAAATATGAATACAAATAACAACTAAACATAAACAAAAGTTGGTCACCATGGAAATAAGGAAATTAGCTTTCTGAGAATGGAGTGACTAGGAGGGATAAAATTAGGGGGAAATTGGAACAGAACCAATCCTGCACTACATACAGAGACAACAAATAAAGTGGTTTGCCCATTTGGAGAGAATGTCTTGGAATTCTATACCTTACAAGGCATGTGTGGAAAGATATGTGGAAAGATGAGAAGGACAAAGACCATGAGGCAGACCCAGAGGAAGGTGGAGAGATAACTTGCTGCTGCCCATACTCAACCTTGGGCACAGCGTTCTGGTCCTCAGGTGGCCTTGGGGGCTGGGCAGCCTCCAGCTGCTCTACCCTCTGCTGGAGGGAAGCAACCAAACTCCTCCAGCCCGAGACAGTCAGGCCCATCACCACCTGCACCACCAGGTGGGCGGACCTGCGGGTCTCTAGCAGTAAATTGTTTTTTGTTTTTGTTTTCTGACATGCCTGAACCACAGACTAACATGGCTACTATTCCAAAAAAATTCAACATACTTTGTGAATGTGGAGAAATACAGAAGCCAGCTCATTTACTAGTCTGTTGATTACTACCAGAAACATGTAGTGATGAGGACCTATTTTTGGCCAATTACAAAGCCAAGAATGTGGCTTCATTTTGGCAGTCCAAAGTTTTATCTGGACATGGAAGAAAAATATAGGGATTCTTATGATCTGGGAATCTTGCTGCCAGCATCAATCAATATTTTCAAAATTTACAAGATAATTATTGGGGGGAGTGTTTCAAGTGCCCATTTCAGAACAGGAAGGTGAGTGTAATAACATAGATGTACTACTATGACAATTAAATACAGACTCTATAACCATCTAAGAAGGGAACCTATTTCTGTTTTCACAAATAGACTTGAGGAACATTTTCTAAATGTATGCAGTACACTTCCTACTTTTGATATACTTTCCATGTAAATAGGCAGCTAACGGTGCAAACCTATAAATATCTAAGTACAGGAAAAATACAGAACCCAGGTTTTTTAAAAAATAAATAAATGATTGTTGTCCATGTTAGCTGGGGGAATTAAAATATTACTATTGAAGCCCTTACCTATGGATTTTGGAGACTATACTTCTGTTAATGCAGCCTAAAATAACACTGTCATTTTTGCAGCCACATCACAATGTTGATTCATATTCAGCTTGTGGTCTAGAATAATTCCAAGATCCTTCTTGATGTTAATATTACTGATTCAGGTATCTCCCATCTTGTAATTGGGCATAAGGAGAGACTGACTTTTCAACTCTTGAACATTCCAAGAGTACCTGAGCAGACTCAGGGAAGACCTTATATGGGATTCACAGAGATCACAAAGAAGAATCATAGTTCTACAACAAAAATGGGAGGGATTAGCAGAACAAGCATTGGGATGCAACATTTCTCTACTTTCCCCCTACCTTCCCCCACCCCTATCTTCTTTACTTTTAAAACATTTGCGTGCACTAGGTCTGCTGATGTTCAGCTGGGCAAAAATACTGGATGTTTTATTTATGGCCCTTCCTGTAACTTCATATCAGCAAACAGCAAGAGGATAATTAGATGACTATGAAATGTATAACAAGCAAATAATCTTGGTGGTATGTATGGAATAATTAGACTTCACGATAGTTTTATGCCTGTGCTGTGGACTGTTAATTAACCTTTCCAGTTAAAATTATATGACAGCTTTAATTTTTTCACTCATACAACCCACACTCAACATTTTATACTGTAGTGTAAGAACACTACAACTCAGTATTTACGTTAGCAAATTGAGAGAGACTGACAAGAGAGGAAAACTCAATGTCCAGATGCAGGAGGGACTCAGAGCCACATCTTCTCCCTTGACATTCATTGATCCTGTAGACTTTCATACATGTCCATCATCTTTTTCTTTATTCACACTGTTATCTTCATTATGTTAATTATGGCTGGCATTTTTCATTTCACAATAGAGTTTGAGTTGTGCTTGGGACACTAATTTGGCCATTTGATTTGAAGGGGCTGGAGAACAGTAGCAACAGCAGGAAGTAAAACTAGCATCTCTGTTTAGTAACTGGAAACTACAGGCCATGTTAGCTGCCCTGCCATGCTGTGTTAGATATCCTTTTTTCAAATAATTTCATCTTAGTGAAAATACGTGCAATATTTGAATGATGCTTATTTTAGAATACTTACTGTCATAGTAGATAATTTGCCGGGTGAGTGGCAAAAGGGCCTGCCACCGCCGCCGCTGGGCAGCCACCCCCAGCCGGGGGTGAGGAGGAGGAGAGCCGGGCGAGCGGCAAAGGGGCCTGCCACCGCCGCTGCCACCGGGCAGCCACCCCAGCCGGGGGTGAGAAGGAGGAGGAGAGCCAGGCGAGCGGCAAAAGGGCCTGCTGCCGCCACCGCTGCCAGGCAGCCACCCCCAGGGGGGGTGGGGGGGTGAGGAGGAGGAGGAGAGCCAGAGTCCCAGGCAAAGGATAAGTAGCTGATATGCAAATGTAGAAGACCTAATATAGCAACTGACATAGAGACTTTATACTGACTAAACATAGAAACTGACATAGAGACTGTGTTTTAAAGTGTGATAATATGCATGATAATATGTTGTCTTAAATGTTTTAAACTTTTAAAAACTGTGATAAAATGTATGAGGAGAGAAAAATGGCGTAGACACCGGCAAACCACGCCACAAATCTTGCCAAGAGAACCCTATTGACCAAAACAAAAGGCAAAACAAAAGGGCAGGCTAGGTGATACAGGATGCTTAACACCACAGAGGGGAGAAAGGGGAGGGACAGGAAAGGGGGAGGAGAAATGCAATGTTGTAAGGAGCAATACTGCATAGGGACATGGAATGTGAGATCAATGAACCAAGGTAAACTGGAAGTGGTAAAAAATGAGATGGAAAGAATAAGCATTGACATCTTGGGCATCAGTGAGCTAAAATGGACAGGGATGGGTGAATTCAGCTCTGGAAACCATCATATCTACTACTGTGGACAAGAAAACCTTAGAAGAAATGGAGTAGCCATAATTGTCAATAAAAGAGTAAGAAAAGCAGTAATGGGATACAATCTCAAAAATGACAGAATGATGTCAGTCAGAATTCAAGGCAAACCTTTCAATGTCAATGTGATCCAAATATACGCACCAACCACTGGTGCAGATGAAGCCACAATGGACCAGTTCTATGAGGACTTACAACACCTCATAGAACAGACACCAAGAAATGATGTCCAAAATATATTAGGAGACTGGAATGGCAAAGTAGGAAATCAAAAAGTGGAGGGAATAACAGGCAAATTTTGTCTTGGAACACAGAATGAAGCAGGGCAAAGATTGATAGAGTTCTGCCAAGAGAATGCACTGGTCATAGCAAACACTCTCTTCCAGCAACACAAGAGGCGACTTTACACATGGACATCACCAGATGGCCAACACCGAAACCAGATTGACTACATACTCTGCAGCCAAAGATGGAGAACCTCCATACAGTCAGCAAAAACAAGACCTGGAGCAGACTGTGGCTCAGATCACAACCTATTGATCGCAAAATTCAGGCTTAGACTAAAGAAAATAGGGAAAACACGGAGACCAGAAAGATATCACCTAGACAGCATCCCTAAAGAATACACGGTGGAGGTGATGAACAGATTCAATGGCTTAGACTCAATAGATAGAGTGCCAGAAGAATTATGGACAGAGATGAGGGACATCATGCAGGAAGCAGCAAAGAAAACCATACCAAAAGAAAAGAAGAGTAAGAAAGCAAAGTGGTTGTCTGATGAGGCTCTTAAAATAGCAGAGGAAAGAAGGAACGCAAAAGCCAAAGGAGAAAGGAAAAACTACAATCATTTGAACACAAAATTTCAAAGAAAAGCAGGGAGAGATAAGGAAAACTACCTAAAAGATCAGTGCAGAGAAATGGAGGAAAACAACAAAAGAGGCAGAGCCAGAGATCTTTTCAAAAAAATCGGGGAAATTAAGGGAACATTTAAAGCAAAAATGACCATGATAAGGGACAAAGAAGGAAAGGAGCTAGCTGATGCAGAAGAGATTAAGAAAAGATGGAAAGAGTACACAGAGGAACTCTACAAAAAGGACCTCAACACTCCTGACAATCACAATAATGAAGAAGTAGAACTTGAGCCAGACATCCTGGAGAGCAAAGTCATAAAGGCCCTAAAGAGCACTGCAAACAACAAAGCTAGTGGAGATGATGGTATCCCAGTTGAATTTTTCAAAGCGCTAAAAGATGACGGTGTCAAATTACTGCATTCAATATGCAAGCAGATTTGGAAAGCAAAACAATGTCCACAGGATTGGAAAAGATCAGTATACGTCCCAATCCCAAAAAAGGGCAATGCCAAAGAATGTTCAAATTATTGAACAATCGCGCTCATCCCACACGCTAGTAAGGTGATGCTCAAGATAATACAGGATAGACTTCAGCAGCATGTGGAAAGAGAATTACCAGAGGTGCAGGCAGGTTTCAGAAGAGGCAGGGGGACTAGAGACCACATTGCCAACAGACGCTGGATCATGGAGAAAACAAAGAAATACCGGAAACAAGTTTACTTTTGTTTTATTGACTACACTAAGGCATTTGACTGTGTGGACCACAACAAGATGTGGCAAGTAATTAAAGAGATGGGAATACCAGAGCAACTCATATGCCTCCTGAGAAATCTGTACATGAACCAAGAAGCAACAGTTAGGACAGAACAGGGAATGACAGAGTGGTTTGGAATAGGAAAAGGAGTAAGACAAGGCTGCATTTTGTCACCATGCCTATTCAACCTATACACAGAGCACATAATGCACAGTGCAGGGATGGAGGAATCACAATATGGGATTAAAATCACTGGGAGAAACATCAACAATCTGAGATATGCAGATGATACCACCCTAATGGCAGAAAGTGAGGAAGACCTAAAGAATCTCTTGATTGGGCTGAAGGAGGAGAGTGCAAAAGCTGGCTTGAGACTCAATATCAAGAAAACCAAGATAATGGCAACAGGCCCAATCAGTTCCTGGAAAATAGATGGGGAAGAAGTAGAAGCAGTGACAGATTTTACTTTCTTAGGATCAAAGATCACTGCAGATGGGGATTGTAGCCATGAAATGAAAAGGCGACTGATTCTTGGGAGACAAGCAATGAGAAACCTGGGGAACATAGTGAAAAGCAGAGACATCACATTGAAAACAAAAATTAGAATAGTCAAAGCAATGGTTTTCCCAGTAGTAATGTACGGATGTGAGAGCTGGGCAATTAGGAAGGCTGAACGCAGAAGAATAGATGCCTTTGAAATGTGGTGTTGGAGGAGGGTTTTGAGAGTCCCCTGGACAGCGAGGAGAACAAATAGGTCAATCTTAGAAGAAATTAACCCTGACTGCTCATTGGAAGGTCAAATAGTAAAGATGAAGCTAAAATACTTTGGACATCAAATGAGAAGGGAGGATTCACTTGAGAAGGCATTGATGTTGGGAAAGGTGGAGGGCAAAAGAAGAAGGGGGAGGCCAAGGATGAGATGGCTAGATGGCATTGTAGACACAATGGGCACAGAGCTGGGAGGGCTGAGGGGGATGGTGGAGGACAGAGGCGCCTGGAGACCAATGGTCCATAGGGTCGCAAAGGGTCGGAACCGACTGTGCGACTGAACAACAAAAGATAATTAAAGCAAAATCTGATGGCAAATTAAAGAATAGGATATGGACTCAAGTTACAGAGACACAGAACATACTGTCTCACAACACAGACAAGCTAGATAAGAGGAAGTTTATTCCTTCTTCTAGATTTTCTCTCAACTGAGAACTTTCTTGCTGCTCTGATTATTTTGCCATTTCCCCTCTGGGCTGCTGTTGCTGTGCATTAGGTCACTCCAAAACAAGAGCTTCTTCATCCACAATTAAATCATAAATGAAAGGCCCAACCTGGCTTGACTGAAACCATAGATCAGTGGTTCCCAACCTATGGCTCATGGGCCGGCTCCAGCCTGTGGCACCATTTCATGTGGCCCACACCACTGCTGCTGCATGTGGAAGTGGATGCATTTACATCAGCCATAAAATGCACCTGTGCATGTGTGAACGCACCTGCAACTGTCGTAAATGCGGAAGTGGCTGCATTTATGACAGCTGCAAATGTTTACACTTCTGGGGGTGGCATGGCCCAGCCCACTCAGCTGTCCAGGGGAATGGTCAGGACCTTGGCATAAAAAGGTTGGGAACCCCTGCCATAGATGGAAGGAGTTAGCCTGAGCTTCTCCAGAATTTACCCAAACTCCACATTTTGGTATAAGATCAGCATTGGCCAAAAAAGTGTCGTAGTTGATAAGAATTCATGCATAGGAAATCTGGTTGAGAATCAGTCTAGAGTTATTGTACCTTACACTGACCTCTGAAATCAGACTGAAGATTCTGTTGGCTTATGTTCCATCGCTTTGCCTAACTTTTTCTTCACCCAAGTTAATGGAAATACTCATATTTTATTTTGAAAATTCCCAAGTTGGTGTCTGAGAGGACTTAAATTCTATTGCTAGAATCACCTTGTCTAAGACTTCACAACCATCACAACAACCACTTATCTCTCCTAAATTCTTTTTATCCTAACATATTCCTCAGGACACAAGCTGGATTTTTTTTTGTCAGCTACATGGGAGGTGCTGATCTGAAGGTAAAGGCTTTTGCATGTATTCCACTATTGCAAGCGCGGCGCCAAAATGGCCGCCACGCTCTTTGCAGGGCCCCCCACCGGACGAAGGCATCCGGGTAGTTAGGGGGCGTGGCCAGCTCCCTTATAAAAGGGGTGGCCACGAGGCAGCCGCGCTGCCATTTTGCGAAGCGACGGAGCGGAGAAGTTTTTCCCTCTTACCTCCGTCGCTTTTACCCTTCAACGGGAAGCCTCTTGGCTGCTGTTTTTTCTCATTTTCGGCTTCCCATCGGTTAGCTGCGATGCCCTCGAAGAAGAAGGCGGCGGCGAGCGCGGCTCGGGCAGTACAGAGGCGCAATCCGGGTCGGAGGACCACGGTTGCGCCTCCCCAGCAGCCTCCTCCGCCTGAACTCACCGGGACCGGTGGGATGGGGTTAATTCCCCCTTGGCCGGAGGCTGGGGGCCCGCGCACGGGCCCAGTAGGGGCCGCGGCCCTCGGCCCACAAGCGGTGGCCAACGCTGCTGGCGTGGCCCATTCCGCTGGGCCTTCCTCCGTCGGGGCACAGCTCGCTCCGGGGGCGTCCAGCCTAGGGGGGTGGTGTGGTCCCCTTCCCTGGCAGGGTGCTCCCTCGGCCCTCCCGGGCCCGGGTTTAGGGTCATGGCCCTATTGGGGCCCCGGGGTACAGGGACCTGTATCGCTGCCTGTAGTTAGCGGGCCGGCTGGCCCTTCGCACCCCCTTGTTTTAGGTGGCCAGGTCAGCGTGGAGGCCCTCCTGGCCCGCGTTGCGGCCCTTGAGGCATCCCTGGCCCAGGTTAGTCACCCTGGGGCCCCTTTTGGGGTGCAGTTCGACGCGTCATATGCTGGGCAGCGGCAGGCGACGGGACGGTCGAGCTGCCTGAGGCGCGTGGCCCGGCATCGGCCACTGCCTCGCAGCTACCCAACCAACAGGCCGGTGCAGGTCAAGCCCCGTCGACAAGCTCTACGGCGGTCGTTAGCTCCGACGCCCCCGATGGGCTGGAACCCCCAGTGGGGGCGGCCCATGGGGGTGCAGCGGGTGAGTATGCGGTCCAAACTAGTGCACCTACACACGTGGCCACGCTGGGGGGGGCTTTTCAATGGCCTTGGCCTCGCACGGGTGGCGCGGCGGTCCAGTCGCTGACACCCCACCCAGTGACGTCAACTATCACCCAGGGCCCCGTGGTTGGGGGTGTTTCTTACCCAGTTGGGAATGTTTCGGGGGTGACCGGGTTAGTCCAGGCCCCTTTCCAGATGCCCGCAGTGTCTACTGTACCTGTGTCGGCCTTGCCGACAGCGGGATATTCCTTGCCCCTGGGAGACCATCTGGCCCAGACCACCAAAGAGAAGATCTGGCGGGGGGAGTACGTGGATATCTTCTCCCTCCTTAACAGAGAGCCCACCAAGGAGGAGAGGGAGGGGCAAGACAAGAAGGATAAGGAGCAGGCGCGTCGTCGCAAGCCTCCACGTACGTGGGCCAACTGGTTGCCGGCCTACCTCATATACATGGCGGTCTACCTTAGGGCCCGGCCGGATTTGGCAATTCCGATGGTCTAGTATTTGGACAACATCTATCGGGCGATGGTTGACTTCCCGGGCCCGTCGTGGTTGGCTTATGACGAGGAATTCCGTATGCGGATTCCCCTGCAACCCGAGATGAGGTGGGACGAGCCCTGCCAGAGGCTTTGGCTTCTGTACATGACTCCCACGCGCCCCGCGCCCGGGGAGAGATACCATTGTGGACACGCGGTCCAGCGAGCGGCTCCAGCACAGGTACCCCACCAGGTGGCGGGGCAGGGGATTCCAGCCCGCCTGCTGTGCTGGACTTTCTCGTCCAATGGTTCCTGCAATAGGAAGAATTGCAAGTACAGGCATGAGTGTCCCTCCTGCGCTGGCCCCCATGCGGCCTCTGCCTGTCCCAGGCCTGGAGGGATACGGGGCAGAGGGAGGGGCGGACAGGGGGCTGGCAAGACTGCCGCAGATGGAGCTGGTTCACCGAAAGGCTCCCTCCCCAATTGATGTGGACATGTTGGAGCGTTGGCTCGCATTGTACCCGAGGGGGGAGGATGCGGAGTACCTCCTTCAGGGTTTTAGACAGGGGTTCCGTATCCCTTTCATGGGTGATAGGTCCCCTCAGGATGCCCCCAACCTTTTGTCCCTTAGGGGGAGGGAGGAGGTGGCTGCTGCCAGCATTACTAAGGAGGTTGATGTGGGCAGGGTCGCCGGACCTTTCCCTTCACCCCTGTTCCCCAATCTTAAGGTATCGCCCTTGGGCTTCGTGCCCAAAAAGTCACCGGGCGAGTTTCGCCTTATTCATCACTTGTCCTACCCAGCCGGCTGATCGGTCAATGATGCTATCCCTGATGACCTTTGCTCAGTCAGGTATACATCTTTTGTTTGTTTGTTTATGTTTAATTGGATTTATACCCCGCTCCACTCAGCCCAAAAGGCCAACTCAGAGCGGCTTACAACACAATAATATAAGTACAATTACAACAAAAAAATTAATATACATACAATTAAGATACAATTATAACAATATAATAATACAAAAATACAATATAATCATAACACATCAAAATATAGACATAATATAACAGCATGAAAATACAATAGGAAAACAATAGTAATACAATACAATAAATTACACAATGAATTATACAATAGACATTTAATTACACAGTCCCTCGGCTACTAATCCCATGGCCCGCACATTATTGAACGGAGCCAAAGAAGAAGACAACCCGGCCCCAACACAGCCGAGGCCAGGAAATGGACCGGCAACTCTGGCGGTGCGGCTTTGAATGTCCCGCCGCAACAACGCCAGTCAGCTGTGCTCCCACCTCCCCCACCGGCGCTGCGCATGGTGTGCTCATGTGGCCCGGGTGCGCTGTTGGCTAAGTGCGACATTAAGTCGGCGTTTCGCCTCTTGCCGGTGCACCCGGGTGACTTTGAATTGCTGGGTTTCAAGTTCCGGGGTGAATATTACTTTGATAAGGCCATGCCTTTTGGATGTTCCATATCATGCTCGGCTTTCGAGCGCTTCAGCACCTTCCTAGAGTGGGCTTTCATTCGCAGGTCAGGGTCCCGGTCTGTAGCCCATTACCTGGATGACTTTTTATTCGGGGGTGAACGGGGCTGGGACACGTGTACACATCTCCTCAACACATTTCAGATGCTAATGGAGGAACTTGGTGTCCCTTTAGCGCCTGAAAAGACCGAGGGCCCATCTACCCAGCTAGTTTTCCTGGGGGTGGAGATTGACATGGTAGCGCAGGCTTCTAGGTTACCGCGGGATAAGGTGTCAAGGATAGTGGCCCTTATCTCGGACTTGCTGGCCAAGCGCAAGGCATCATTGAAGGAACTGCAGGTGCTACATGGTCACCTCAATTTCGCTTGCAGGGTCGTTGCACCGGGCAGGGCATTTGCTCGGCGCTTGTGCGACGCCATGGCAGGATTATCCAGGCCCCACCATAGGGTGAGGCTTACCCGGGGTATCAGGGCAGACATGCTTGTCTGGCTACAGTTCCTGAGGGGGTTCAATGGGGTGTCATTTTGGAGGTCTGACCTCCTGGCTTCCCCTCGCTTTCAGATTCAGTCCGATGCCTCGGGATCCCTGGGTTATGGGATGTACTCCAATGGAAAGTGGGCCTATGGTGGGTGGCCACCAGCCTGGGCAGGCACGGGTCGCCTGCGTGATCTCACGTATCTGGAATTTTTCCCTATCCTGGGTGCTTTGATGCTATGGGGCGAGGAGTGGGCCAACTCGGTTGTACATTTCTGGTGTGACAATGCGGCCGTTGTTCACATTGTCAATTCACAGACTTCCAAATCGCCCAGGGTCATGGACCTAGTGCGCCAGTTTGTGTTGCGCAGCCTGCGCCTCAACGTCCTCTTCAGGGCCAGGCATGTCCCGGGGGTCAATAATGATATTGTGACGCTTTGTCCCGCCTGCAGATCCCCCGGTTCCGTGCCTTGGCCCCGGATGCGGAGGAATTTCCCTCGCCACTCCCGGACGAGATATGGACCATTGGCAAGGAGAGGTGAACAGGGCGATTGGCTTGTCACTAGCGCCTCGCACGCGTAAGGCGTATCACCATGCATTTAATTCTTTCAGAGCATTCTGTTCCCAATTCCGGCTGCCAGGAACCTGGCCGATCCCGGTAACCCATGTACTGCGGTTCATGGTTTACCTGCATGACCAGGGCCTTGCACCTCGCACCATAGCATCTAGGCTGTCAGCGTTGGCTTTTATGGCCAAGGTGGGAGGTCATGTGGAGAGTACCACTGACTTCCGTGTGAGACATGTTTTGGAGGGATGGGTGCGGGAGCGTGGGCGTTGCCCGGACGACCGCCACCCGATTTCCCCAGGGGTTCTTACCCAATTGGCCCGGGGCTGGCCTGGCCTCTGTTTTGATAGATATGAGGCAGCCCTATTTCATGCAGCCACAACGGTGGCATTTTTTGGAGCGCTCCGCATCAGCGAGCTTGTGATGCTATCTAAGGCGGATGCAAGTCGTAGGGCACTGGAACTCGAAGATGTATATGTTGCCAAAGACTGGGCTCAGTTGAGGATACGCTCCTCTAAGACAGATCAGCATGGCGTAGGCAGTGGTGTAAGACTGCTACGGTGTTCTTTGGCAGACATCTGTCCGGTTGGTGCCCTACAGGAGTTTATTGCACTGCGTGGCATGCACCATGGCCCGTTTTTCTGTCACCAAGATGGGTCTCCCCTTACTAAATTTCAATTTTGGAAGGTGACAGGCAAAGCGCTGGCCAGTGTCGGCCTCCCGGGGGCTTGTTATGGCACCCATTCCTTCAGGATAGGGGCGGCGTCCACTGCAGCTGCTTTTGGGTACTCCGGGGCTGACATACGCAGCATGGGAAGGTGGGGTTCGCAATGTTTTCAGTTTTATGTGCGCCCACTTCCGCCGTGAGTACCAGTTAAGTCACTGTACCTTCTCTTCCTCATTTTCCTTACAGACCCTGGGTGTCGTATTACACCGGTGACAGTATGGCTGGTGGGCCATAGCTACGTGCACAGGGCAGCGCGTTACGCTGCGGCGACAGAGTGGGGATCCCGACTGGGACTGGGTGCATACGCAAGTCTCACATGGCATGGTAAGCCCGGGATGTTATGACGGGAGCTGTTGCCCTTCCTTTTTTCAGGCCGGAATGCTGACCCGCCTGACATTCTGAACATACACCTTGGGGGCAATGATTTGGGCCAGGTCACCGGCTTATTGCTAAAGCATGCGATTTGTGGCAACCTTGCCTACCTGCATTACGTATGGCCCGCCACAACCCTTGTTTGGTCAGATATGGTTCCGCGCCATGCGTATAGAGGAGGTTTCGACCTCCTGGCCCTTGACCGCGCTAGACGCATGGTAAATAGGGCGGTGGCGCGGTTCCTTGTTGACAGGGCTTGGGGGCGGGTCAGTCGTCACCCCCGCCATTAGTCTACAAAATTATGACCTTTATGCAGGGGATGGGGTCCATCTGTCGCGAGGAGGTATGGACCTCCTGTTGGGTGATTGGCGAGCAGGCCTGTTGACCGAGCTGACGGTCTGGGGGGGGGCGTCGAGCCTTCTTTGAAGCCCCTCCGTGTGGCGGGTAGCACTGGTAAGGTAAACATTTATGACCCACAGGTATCCGGCAGGTTCGCAATTGACTGGACAACACTAGACAGGCATAAGTTGGTTAAACGTTGTCCGGTCAACGACGAACTAGGCGACGGGGTGATGGCTACAGCTAGACAGCATGCATCACCCCGTGATTTTACGGATACGCGTCAGAGGGTGGGGTCATTAGTTAGATATTGACTACGGTCAACAATTTGTTTGTTGTCAACAAACAAATTGATACAAATAGATACATTGTAACAATTGCCGTTGGCAATTTTGTATGGTACCTTACCAGTGTTACTTCGGCCTGCTTGCCTTAAGAATTATGATTGGTCAATTACCAATAGAAATTTATAATTCGGACTAGGGCATGAATTAATAAATGTGGCCCAATGCCGTTATCCACTTTCATCAGTGTCTGAGTCCTTTATTGGGGGGTGCGCCTGCAATGTGCTGCGTTCATTTCTTTCTTTCTTTTTTTTGGCTTAGTTTATCAATGATTCAGTTGCTCAGCAAGGGTGGAGAACATACTTAAATGATTTGTCATCTAAGATGAATGGTTTCCTGGGTGCTCTCAACTCCTTCAAGGCTGTGCCTGATAGTGTTTATTGATCCACCATTGTCTTTAGAAACTCATGGGCCTTTGTGGCTCAACATTTCTTTTATAAGCTTTGTCTCATTTATAATAGCTGCACTACATGTGGACAAACAGATATCATAATTACACATTCAAGAAATCCCAAAGGAATGCAAGCGCGGTGCCAAAATGGCCGCCACGCTCTTTGGCCCCCCCCACCGGAATGGACATCCGGGTAGTTAGGGGGGCGTGGCCAGCACCCTTTAAAAGGGGTGGCCACGAGGCAGCCGCGCTGCCATTTTTGCGAAGCGACGGAGAGGAGAAGTTTTTCCCCAATCGCTCCGTCGCCCTTCCCTTTAGCCGGGAAGCCTTTTTTGGGCAGCGGTTTCTTGCTCTTTTTCTTCGGCTTCCCAACGAATTGCAGCAATGCCTTCAAAAAAGAAGGCGATGGCGAACGCGGTTCGCCCTTCACGGAGGCGCCAGCCGGGTCAGAGGACTGCGACTGCGCCCCCTCAGCAGGCCCCCTTTCTGGGGGCGCCCACCGGGACCGGTGGGATGGGGTCGATTGCTCCCTGGCCTGAGGCTGGGCAGCCTCAGACCGGCCCTGCAGGGGATGCGGCCCCCGGCCCGCAATTAGCGGCCACCGGCCCGGGCCTGGCGCAGAGCCAAGCTGGGCCTTCAGGCCTTGGCATGCAGCTTCCAGCAGTGGGCTTTAACCAAGGGGGTTGGCTGGGTTCCCTTCCCTGGCAGGGCATGCCCCCGACCCCTCCGGGGCCGGTGGTTGGGGCATGGCCATATTCGGGCCCCGGGGTCCAGAGACCTGGCCCGGCGCCAGCGACCGGTGGGCCGGCCGGCCCTTTGCCCCCCATCAGTGTTGGGGGCTATGTAAACGTTGATGCCCTACTGGCCCGCGTAGCGGCCCTGGAGGCATCTTTAAGGGTAGTTAATCCATCCGGGGAACCTTTTGGTTTACAGGTCAACTCAGCACCTGCCGACAGGGTTGAGCTGCCTGAGGCAAGTAGGTCGGCGCCGGCCGTGGCCTCGCAGCTCCCCACGCAGCAGATGCTGCCAGCAGGTAGTGGTCAGGCCCCATCTACGAGCTCAGTTGCGGTCGCGAGCTCCGACGCCCGCAGTGGGCCGGAACCCCCGGTGGGGGCGGCCCATGGGGGTGCAACTTGTGAGTATACGGTCCAAGCTAGTGCACCCACACCACAACCCACAACGGGGGGAGGTTTACAATGGCCGTGGCCTCGCATGGCTGGGACGGCGGGTCAGCCGCAGCCGGCCCATCAGGGAACGGTTCCAACACTCCAAGGCCCCTCTTGGGGCGGGGTACCCTGTCCTGCAGGGAACTTACTGGAGGTGGCGGGGCTGGTCCAGGCTCCTTTCATGGCGCCCAGCACTGTCAATGTTCCAGTGTCGGCCTTGCCGACAGCAGGTTATTCATTGCCCCTCGGGGATCATCTGGCCCAGGCCACCAAGGAAAAGATCTGGCGGGGGGAGTATGTGGACATTTTATCCCTCTTGAATAGAGAACCCACCAAAGAGGAGAGGGAGGGGCAGGACGAGAAGGACAAGGAGCAGTCTCATCGACGTAAGCCGCCACGCACGTGGGCCAACTGGTTACCCGCGTACCTTATATACATGGCGGTGTACCTCAGGGCCCGGCCTGACCTGGCAATCCCGATGGTCCAGTATTTGGACAACATATACCGGGCGATGGTTGATTTCCCTGGCCCGTCGTGGTTGGCTTACGATGAGGAATTCCGTATGAGAGTGCCCCTACACCCAGAGATGAGGTGGGATGAGCCCTGCCAGCAGCTGTGGCATCTGGACATGACCCCCACGCGCCCGGCGCCAGGGGAGAGGTACCATTGTGGACATGCGGTCCAGCGAGCTGCTCCAGCCCAGGCACCCCGCCAGGTGGCGGGGCAGGGGGTTCCAGCCCGCCTGCTGTGTTGGAGCTTCTTGGCCAATGGTGCATGCAACAGGAAGCAGTGCCGATACAGGCACGAGTGTCCTTCTTGTGCTGGCCCCCATGCCGCCTCCGCGTGTCCTAGGGCAGGCGGACTGCGGGGCAGAGGTAGAGGTGGACAGGGAGCGGGCAGAACTGCCGCAGAGGGAGCTGGTCAAGCAAAAGGCCCCCTCCCCAATTAATGTGGACATGTTGGAGCATTGGCTCACGATGTACCCGAGGAGGACAGACACAGCTTACCTGCTTGAGGGTTTTCAGCAGGGGTTTCACATTCCTTTCACAGGGGTCAGGTCCCCTCAAGATGCACCCAACCTGTTATCACTCAGGGGAAGGGAGGAGGTGGCTGCCATGAGCATTGCTAAGGAGGTTGCTGCTGGCAGGGTCGCTGGCCCTTTCCCTGTCCCACCATTTCCCAATCTCAAGGTTTCCTCATTGGGGTTAGTGCCCAAGAAGTCACCGGGGGAGTTCCGTTTGATACACCACTTGTCTTACCCGGCTGGCCGTTCGGTCAATGATGCTATCCCTGATGACCTTTGTTCGGTCAGGTATACATCTTTTGACCAGGCCCTGCGCATGGTGCGCTCATGTGGCCCGGGTGCACTACTGGCTAAGTGCGACAATAAGTCAGCGTTCCGTCTCCTGCCAGTGCACCCGGGCGACTTTGAGTTGCTGGGTTTCAAGTTCCGGGGTGAATTTTATTTTGACAAAGCCATGCCTTTTGGCTGCTCCATTTCATGCTCGGCATTTGAGCGCTTCAGCACCTTCCTGCAATGTGCCTTTGTTCGCAGGTCAGGGTCCCGGTCTGTAGCCCACTACCTCGACGATTTCTTATTCGGGGGTTAACGGGGCTGGGACACATGCACGCGTCTCCTAAATACATTTCAGACGCTAATGAAGGAACTCGGTGTCCCTTTAGCGCCCGAAAAGACCGAGGGCCATTCAACCAAGCTCACATTCCTGGGGGTTGAGATTGACACGGTTGTGCAAGCATCCAGGTTACCTGTTGATAAGGTTTCCCGGATCGTTGCACTCATTTTGGACTTGCTGGCAAAACGCAAGGTGTCCCTTCGGGAGCTCCAGGTGTTACATGGTCACCTCAATTTCGCTTGTAGGGTCGTCGCACCTGGCAGAGCATTTGCTCAACGCTTGTGCTACGCCATGACTGGTTTGGCCAGGCCCCACCACAGGGTCCGACTGAACAAGGGCATGAGGGCTGATATGCTCATCTGGCTTCAGTTCCTGAGGGAATTCAACGGGGTGTCATTTTGGAGGTCTGACCTTTTGGTTTCCCCTCGTTTTCAGGTTCAGTCGGATGCATCAGGGTCCCTGGGTTATGGGATTTACTTTGAAGGGAAGTGGGCCTATGGCAGATGGCCGCCAGCTTGGTGGGGCACGGATTGTTTGCGCGATCTTACGTATCTGGAATTTTTCCCCATTCTGGGAGCTTTGATGCTATGGGGCGAGGAGTGGGCCACATCGGTCGTCCATTTCTGGTGTGACAATGCGGCAGTTGTCCACATCGTCAACTCACAGACATCAAAATCTCCCAGGGTTATGGAACTGGTTCGCCAGTTTGTGTTGCGCAGCCTATGCCTCAATGTGCTTTTTAGGGCCAGACATGTTCCAGGTATTAATAACGATATTGCTGATGCTTTGTCCCGCCTGCAGATCCCCCGGTTCCGTGCCTTGGCCCCGGATGCAGAGGAATTTCCCTCGCCGCTCCCGGACGAGATATGGACGCTTGGCAAGGAGAGGTGAACCGGTCGGTCGGCATGTCGCTCGCCCCCCGCACGCGTAAGGCGTATAACCATGCATTCAGTTCATTCAGGGCCTTTTGTGCCCAATCACGGCTGCCTGAAAGTTGGCCCATCCCAGTGGCTCATGTCCTCCAATTTATGGTTTACTTACATGCCCAGGGCTTAGCCCCCCGCACCATAGCATCCAGTCTGTCAGCGCTGGCATTCATGGCCAAGGTGGGTGGTTTTGCTGACAGCACAAATGATTTTCGCATACGACATGTTTTGGAAGGGTGGGTGCGGGAATGTGGGCGCAGCCCGGACGACCGCCACCCTATTTCTCCAGGGGTACTTACCCACCTAGCACGGGGTTGGCATGACCTGTGTTTCGACAGGTATGAGGCAACCCTGTTTCACGCGGCTACTACGGTGGCCTTTTTTGGGGCGCTCCGCATCAGTGAGCTGGTGCTACTGTCTAAGGCGGATGCGAGTTGTAGGGCACTGGAACTCGAAGATGTCTATGTTTCCAATGATTGGGCTCAGCTGAGGATACGCTCCTCTAAGGTTGATCAGCACGGTGTAGGCAGTGGTGTAAGACTGCTACGATGTTCCATGGCTGACATCTGTCCGGTTGGTGCCCTACAGGAGTTCCTTGCACTACGTGGTACGCACCCTGGCCCGTTTTTCTGTCACCAAGATGGGTCTCCCCTTACTAAATTTCAATTTTGGAAGGTGACCGGTAAGGCACTAGCCAGTGTTGGCCTCCCTGGGGCTCGTTACGGCACCCATTCATTCAGGATAGGGGCGGCTTCCACCGCAGCGGCGTTTGGGTACTCTGGGGCTGAAATATGCAACATGGGACGCTGGGGATCACGATGTTTTCAGTTGTATGTTCGCCCTCTTCAACAGTGAGTACCAGTTAAGTCACTGCCCTGTTCCCTTTTTTCCTTGACAGACCCTGGGTGTCATCTTACACCGGTGACAGTATGGCTGGTGGGCCACAGCTATGTGCACAGGGCAGCGCAGTTTGCTGCGGCGACAGAATGGGGACCCCGACTGGGACTGGGTGCGTCCGCAAGTCTCAGGTGGTACGGTAAGCGCGGAATGTTATGGCGGGAACTGTTGCCATTCCTTTTCTCCATCAGGGATGCTGACCCGCCTGATATCCTGATTATACACCTCAGGGGTAATGATTTGGGACAGGTCACGGGCCTATCGCTGAAGCATGCGATTTGCGGTGACCTGGCCTACTTGCATTATGTGTGGCCTGCCACAACCCTACTTTGGTCGGACATGATACCGCGGCACGCTTACAGGGGAGGGTTTAACCTCCAGGCCCTTGATCGGGCTCGGCGCTCGGTGAACAGGGCTATTGCCCGGTTCTTTATGGACAAGGGTTGGGGGCGCGTCATACGACACCCCACCATCAGTCTCCAAAATTATGAGCTTTACACAGGGGATGGGGTCCATCTGTCGCTGGGAGGTATGGACCTCTTGTTGGGAGATTGGTGAGCAGGCCTGTTGACCGAGCTGACGGTCTGGGGGGGGGGGCGTGAGCCTTTATTGAAGCCTCCCTGTGTGGCGGGTAGCACTGGTAAGGTAAACATTTATGACCCACAGGTATCCGGCAGGTTCGCAATTGACTGGACAACACTAGACAGGCACAAGTTGGTTAACGTTGTCCGGTCAACGATGAACCAGGCAATGGGGTGATGGCACGAGCTAGGCAGCATGCATCACCCCGTTATTTTACGGATACGCGTCAGAGGGTGGGGTCAGTAGTTAGATTATTGACTACGGTCAACAATTTGTTTGTTGTCAACAAACAAATTGATACAAATGGATACATTGTAACCAATTGCCGTTGGCAATTTTGGGTGGAACCTTACCAGTGTTACTTCGGCCTGCTTGCCTTAAGAATTATAATTGGTTGAATACCAATAGAAATTTATAATTCGGACTAGGGCATGAATCAATAAATGTGGCCCAATGCGGTTATCCACTTTTACCAGTGTCTGAGTCCTTTTTTGGGGGGTGCACCTGCAATGAACAGCAGTTGCTGCATCCAATACAAGCCCTGACATGTTTTATAAGTTGTGCTCATACACACTTTTTCAAGCCACACCAGAGTTTCTGTTACTGGCTGGCCAGTTCTGGAAGGCTTCCTAGCTAACAACAGCATTCACAAGGAGGGGGCTGGACAACAGAGTCCTTGCCCACTTGACATATGCAAAAACAGAGCTGCCCCTTGGATACAGATGTTACTGCCAGGCCAATTCTGGAAAACGTCCTAGCTACTTTAGCACTGACTATCTGGTGACACTCTTCTTACCATGTGAGCAGCTTCAGCGGTTCCATTTTTGTTGCATGCCAAGTGAGTGAGCTGCTGTTCCACCACTTGTGCTGTCAGTAGTGGTGAGAAGCCTCCTGGCACTTGCTACCTGGTGGACCAGTGGCTATTCCATGTCCTGCTTGAATGAGAGGCATCATGGTAAACAGAATTATCTGTAAAAGTGTAATTCCTACCTAACATTGGCCCTGGTTATGCATGCTGTAGTAATCTTGTGTTTAGATTATTTCATGCATTGCATTTCTTTGGTTTGTAGTTTTGAACACTTTCTTTATTCTTTTTCCTTCTAAGTAGCCTGAACCCTTGAACATCCCAGAACCTGAAGCCAGACCACTGTAGGCTACGTAAGCCCTCAAGCCAGGCCAGATTCTTAGAACTGTATTAACTTCCACTCTCACTGTGAGTCTGCTTTGACTTGATTTAATTTCCCCCACTTTTAGCAAAATGTGCTTCATGCAATTGTATTTTGTTCACTTAATTATTTGCTTTATTTACCCATTGTGTATTGGATGGTCATTTATGAACTAATTGATTTCTTATTGAAAGCTCTACAGCAGTATTGGCTAATCCCCAATGCAGTTATTATGCTTTTTTTAAAGCCAATTTTACAAAATGTGAGAAACAGCACTGTGTAACTTAAACATAGCTCCCAGCATAAGGTACTTCCAGGATTGTATATGCAAATTTCTTATATGTGTTTTTTCTACGAATATATGTGAGCACATAGTTTCACAACTTACTTTTATTTATTTTTTTGCAACCTACACAGAATTCCTGTTCTTATTTTTAAACCTGCTCATGATTTTATTTGAGATTATTTTTAACACTATATTCCTGTCTATAACTCTGACTTTATCACCCTCAGCTGCCTGGTATATCTCCTGTTTCCTTATATGACACCGTTGATAACATTAACATCACTTCTTTCATGGGACTACAATGGCTCAGTGGTTATGAAGCTTGCCTTGTTAACTGGAAGGCCAGCAATTTGGCAGTTTGAGACCCAGGTACTGCATGATGGAATGAGCACCCGCCTCTGTCTCAGTTCCTGTCAACCTAGCAGTTCGAAAGCAAGAAATTGCAAGTAGATAAATAGGGACCACTTTGGTGGGGAAAGATCTTGGGGACTTGAAAGGTGCCTCCTTCAGGCATCCCCTGAGCGGAGTTCCTCCAGCAAAAATACTTTGAAACCAGAAAGCACCTTTGTTGTGTATGCAAGGACACTGTTGCTTTAAGTAAATGAATGTAACCAGCCCCATATCACAATGTATCACAGCTGCTAAAGGAACGCGAGCGAGCCGCCCATCAAGGGCGGGTGCGAGCGTTCATACTCACATGGTTCAATCCCCAAATCACGGACAGCCGCGGGAAACTTCTCCGCATGAAGAACTACAGAAGAGGGGGGCGTGCCTCAAGACGACGCCCCCAACGGTGGCAGCCAATGAGCCACCGTGCAACCAGATTCAAATGTGTTTCATTGTTTCATTACAGTATATAATGTGATGTATCTCCGCCATTACCACATGTTCGTTCTGATCATCAACCAATAAACCTGTGTTAGTCCTTACTGCGACTCCTTCTTTGTCTCCCGTGCAAGACACTAAATTGGCGACGAAGGTGGGATAATGGCGAATCCCAGAGTCAAGACGTACCATTTCGACGTCAGCGAGCCTGACCAGTGGGAGCTCTACGAGTGCCAGTTTCGGCACGCGATGGAAGCAGCCGGCGTCGACGACGACGCGCTGATACGCTCCCATTTCCTGGCCCAGGTGGGACCGGCCACGCTGCGCATTCTCATGAACTTGGTGGCGCCAAAGAAGGTTGAAGCCGTGCCGATCGACCAACTCCTGGAGCTGCTGAGGGCACACTTCCAGCCCCCAGTCTCGATTTTTCCGGCCCGGGTCGCGTTCCACCGGCGAGACCAGCGTCCAGGCGAGTCCGTGTCCGACTACGCAGCGGCCCTCCGACTGGCGGCCGTGCACTGCAAGTGGGACGACCTGAACCAGGCTCTGCGAGACCGTCTGCTGTGCGGCCTGCGGGACGAAGAGCTACAAAGGAAGCTCATGACCCGCGACGAGCACCTCTCGTTCAATGAGGTGTTGCGAGAGGCACAAGCGGCCGAGGCGGCCAGGAGCGGGGTCAAGGTGTTCAAGGCCCGCAGCACAGCGTCCGAGCGGGCCAAGTCCCCCGTTCAAGCGGCACGGCGGACTCCAGCAAAGGCAGCCTGGCGGGCACCTAGGTCGCCCGCCGGCACCCCAGAGACCTCCGACGACTCGTCCGTAACGGCGGACTCCTACACCAGCGAGGACGACGGCGTCCAGAGAGTAAGGAAGCGCGGGGAGCGGCGGCAAGACCGAGAGCGGCAGGACCGCCGCTGCGACGGCTGTGGCGCGGCCCACGACCGCACGAGGTGTCCCTTCCGCAAGGCCGAGTGCCACAATTGCGGTCGACAGGGGCACATCGCCCGAGTTTGCAGGCGCGGGCGACCCGAGAGCAAAGGCAGTTCCAGCCATCCCCAGCACCACCAGCGGAAGGCGGCCGGTTCCAGGAAGGTGTCCACCATTCGCGGCGAGGACGGCGTGCACCGCGTGGCCCTGGAGCACCGGCGATTCTACGTGGAGGTACAGTTGCAAGGGCGCCCCGTGAAAATGGAGATAGACTCAGGGTCGTCATACTCCATACTGTCCCAGAGGGAGTACTTGCGCATCCCCCCAGAGGCGCGGCCCAAGTTGCGGGCCATGCGGTCCCATCTGCGGGACGTACAGGGAAACGGGATCCCAGTGTTGGGGGTGGGGAAATTCAAGGTGAAGTTCAAGAATTTCTCCGAGAGGCTGCCCCTAGTGGTCCTCAAGGGGGGGAAGTGTTGCCTCCTAGGGACACAGTGGTTTGCTCCCCTGGGAATAGAACTGTCCGGCATCCATGCCATAGAGACTGACCCAATGCAGGACGTTTGCAATGCACACCCGGACGTTTTTAAAAAGGGGCTCGGGACTTACAGGGGGCCCCCAGTTTCATTCGAGTTGGACCCAGAAATCCGGCCCATCCGCCTTAAGCCGAGGAGGGTGCCCTTCGCACTCAAGGACAAGATCGAGGCGGAACTGGACAAATTGGTGGGGCAGGGGATTTTGGTTCCAGTTGATTCGGCAGAGTGGGAGACGCCGATTGTTACGGCCCTTAAATCAAACGGGGAGGTCAGGATTTGTGCGGACTATAAATGTACGATCAACAAGGCCATTCGGCCAAATGCATACCCAGTGCCCGTGGTCAGCCACCTGCTGGCCACACTCCATGGGGGGAGGTGTTTCGCCAAGTTAGACCTAGCCCAGGCCTATCAGCAACTTTCAGTGACCCCAGCCGCTGCCGCTGCGCAGACCATAGTAACGCATAAGGGGGCATTTAAGGTAACGCGCCTTCAGTTCGGCGTGAACTCGGCCCCCGGGATCTTCCAATCCCTCGTGGAACGCCTGTTAAAGGGGCTTCCAGGAGTTCTACCATACTTCGACGATGTGCTGATAACAGCGGGGAGCGAGGTAGAACTAGCTAAAAGACTAGATGGGGTCCTCTCAGTTTTCGAGAAAGCGGGGCTTCGATTAAGGAAGGACAAGTGTGTGTTTTTTGCGAGGGAGGTTGAGTTCCTAGGTTTTAAAGTAACCCCAGAGGGGATCAGGCCCTCAGAGTCCAAGGTTGCAGCCGTACAGAATGCCCCTCGCCCCACCGCAAAACCGGAGCTGCAGTCGTTTCTGGGGCTCCTTAACTTCTATCACTCGTTCCTGCCTAGGAAGGCATCGGTTGCGGAGCCACTGCACGCCTTGTTAAAAAAGGACGCGGTTTGGCGGTGGGGGGACAAACAAGAGAGAGCCTTCCGAGAACTAAAATCACTCCTCTCCTCAGATGCGGTCCTGACACATTTTGACCCTAGGAAGCCAGTGGTTCTGGTGTGTGATGCGTCCCCGGTGGGGGTGGGGGCGGTCCTGTGCCACGTGTTAGAGAGCGGGCGGGAGGCCCCGGTGGCTTACTACTCCAGGTCCCTTTCGAAGGCTGAGCGCAATTACGCGCAGACAGACAGGGAGGCACTGGCCATAATCGCAGGGACCAAAAAGTTTCATGACTTTCTATACGGCCGCGAGTTTACGGTAGTGACTGATCACAAGCCGCTTCTGGGGATCTTCACTACCGGCAAACCTACCCCCCAAATTCTCTCCCCCAGGATGTTGCGTTGGGCCATATTCCTCAACGCCTACCAATACGAGTTAGTCTACCGCCCAGGGAAGGAGATCTCCCATGCAGACGCCCTGTCCCGATCTCCCCTCCCTAACCTGGGGGATTCCGCATGCGAGGTAGAGCAGGACCACCAGGTCATGTTAATCGAGTCCCTCGACTCACCCCCCATTGTCCCGGCCGACCTCGCCAAAGCCACGGCGGCCGACAAGATCCTAGCCCAGGTTAGCTCATGGGTGAAAAAGGGGTGGCCCACTACTCCCCCAGAGGAACCGTTCAAACCGTTCTGTAGGCGCAGGGTGGAACTTTCCCTGGAAAGGGGCTGTCTACTCTGGGGCCAGCGGGTGATTATCCCTGAGAAATTAAGGGCAAGGGTACTGAAGTTACTACACACCAGTCACCCGGGGATCGTGCGGTCCAAAGCCCTAGCCAGAAGTTTCTTTTGGTGGCCACAGATAGACGCTGACATAGAGCGTCTAGTGGGCACGTGCGAGAGCTGCCAGGGCTCCCGGCCCGAGGAGTCCCGATTACCCCATAGAGAGTGGGACACAGCCCGCGGGCCGTGGTCTCGTATCCATGTCGACTTCGCGGGGCCCTTCCGCGGGGCCACGTTCCTACTGGTTGTCGACTCCTACTCCAAGTGGTTGGAGGTAATCCCCGTGAGCAGCACCTCCTCCGCGACAACCATAAAGCAGTTGCGCAAACTCTTTGCTTGTTTCGGCCTGCCAGACGTCCTCGTGAGCGACAACGCAAGTTGCTTCACGTCGACCGAGTTCCAAACCTTCATGGAGAGGAACGCAATCAGACACATTACTGCTGCCCCATTCCACCCCGCCACAAACGGTCAGGTAGAGCGCCAAGTGCGCACTACGAAAGACGCACTGCGGCGCATGGGTCCCGGCGACCTGAACCTACACCTGTGCCAGTTCCTAATCACCTACAGGACCACCCCCCTAGCTTCAGGGTTCTCCCCGGCCGAGCTGCTTATGAAGAGGCGCCCGGCAACGCTGTTTGACCGGATGGATCCATCCAGGGTGGAGGATGAGGGGAGAAATATAAATTTAGGGGGGGGAGCTCCAAGAACTTTTCCACAGGGGACCCGGTTCATTGCAGGAACTACGCGGCCTCGGGGCCAGCGTGGGTGCCGGGGACAATCATCGAGCAAACGGGGCCAGTCTCCTACAGGGTCGAGACGAACTCAGGGCTAACATGGAGACGGCACGCCGATCAGCTCCGAAGGCGAGTCACTAGTGAGGGGGAATCAGCGTTAGGGTCCTCCCCCACCCGCATTACCCAAGGGGGAGACACGGAGGCGTCCGAGAACACTTTGAAAGAGAGGAATGAGTTTGTCCCCGCATATGAAGATGATTATAATTTCCCGTACCAGGGGGAGTTAGCGGAGTGGTCCCCCACCCGTCCTAGCGAGAAGAGGGGTTTCAGTTCAGCCCCTGGTACATCACGTCCCCAAAGCTCGGGCATGCTGGAGTACACCATAGCCCCGGCCCACAAAAGGCAAACGCCACATAGACAGGCAGCCAGCGGAATCTCGCCAGCCGCAAATCCCCAGACCCCCGAACAGGCAGCGGGAGACAACGGGGCCACAAGGGTCTCATCGTCAGTCCCGAGGTTCGTACTAGGGGGGTCCCCGGGTCCTACAGGCGGTAGGCAAGGGTTCACTTCCCAACTGTTCATTCCGTTCCCGTCCCCACAGGCAAGGTCACCGCAGCCTCATCACAGAACCTCTAACGAGTCCCCACCTTACATTGCAGGACAAGACCGCGCGGGACCAGGAGCCACGGGCTCCCCTGTGTTAGGGCAAGCTGACACGCGCCCCAGACGCACGTGCGGGAAGCCACAATGGTTAAGGGACTTCGTCCCATCCTAGGGGGGAGGGATGTTGTGTATGCAAGGACACTGTTGCTTTAAGTAAATGAATGTAACCAGCCCCATATCACAATGTATCACAGCTGCTAAAGGAACGCGAGCGAGCCGCCCATCAAGGGCGGGTGCGAGCGTTCATACTCACATGGTTCAATCCCCAAATCACGGACAGCCGCGGGAAACTTCTCCGCATGAAGAACTACAGAAGAGGGGGGCGTGCCTCAAGACGACGCCCCCAACGGTGGCAGCCAATGAGCCACCGTGCAACCAGATTCAAATGTGTTTCATTGTTTCATTACAGTATATAATGTGATGTATCTCCGCCATTACCACATGTTCGTTCTGATCATCAACCAATAAACCTGTGTTAGTCCTTACTGCGACTCCTTCAAAAAATCACTTCTTTCAACTCCATGTATGTATCATATTTTGCGTGAAGCCATGGGCACAATTTCTTGTTCTTATCCCAGTCATAGACAATTAATATAATTAATGCCTGTTTGCTGATTTAATCCTGGTTTTTTCAGACCTGTCTTTTGTAACTTGTATAATGTTTATATCTTACTCCATGTGGACTAGAAGCATATTGTTTCTGAAAGCTGCTTATAGCAAGTCACTGTTCAGCTAAACTGACAACATTTTGCCCTGTGCCCAAAAGGTATGGCTCAAAATATCAAGCAAACAGCAAGGGAAAGAAAATAGTTTTTTCCATGATCTCCCTGTTCACACACATGCAATAAGTGTTATGAAGCACATCACAAATTGCTATTACCACATTCATATCATCTCCTATTATCTCTGCTCAGTGACTGTGAGCAGCCCTAATCTATTCTTTGCCACACAGAACATTTCATTCTAACAATCAAATAGCATTTCCCATTTGGCTTCTCATATCCAGTTATAGACTCATTCATTTAGATAGATTTTTTTTGCATGACTTACTTAAAGCTGACATTTTGCAGACATGGAGTTTAAACTCTTTCCAAAGCTGGCACATAAACCTCCTTAAAAATTTTTTTACAAGAAAAATAAGTTAGCATTGAACATTGGTAGCTTTGGGTGGTGCCAAGTTAACCAGACCCAATAGTAGAACATCTCTTCTCAGTGAACAGAAAGAAGGGGGATTTCTGCTCCTGAGTCTAGGCGGGGAGGGCATATGGTATAGAGTTAGAGTGAGTGTGTTGAGTGCTTGGGAAAGGTGAGGCAGAGAAATTCCTATTGCATAAATCAAGAGTTCTCAACCTTTTTAAGCTGGGGCCTGGGTCACACTACCTCAGACAGCTTCAAGGGCCAGATGGCCATTTTGCCCTTCCTCCACCGCATGGCACTTCCAGGTGTGGTAGAGGCTGTGGGGATCACATGAAATGGTGCATTGGGCACAGGTTGAGAATCCCTAGCATAGATGGATGTTCTTGATAAAGGACTCCAGTATTCTTCACATAGGTGGTTAATGTTGTTGGCATATGGCCACAATAGATGTTTCACCCTGTACTTAGAGTTAAATATTTAGTTAATAACTGTGGGCCTGCCACTCTCATCCATCTTGGCATAGGATATAACAAAAACCATATTTAATTAAAGAACTGCATTCAGATGTTCTTTAAAAAGACCTAAGTAAACACATTAGTAAGGCTGTGACTACACAGTGATGGAAATGTGACTTCACTCATATTCATTTGCTGTGAAGTCACAAAGGTATCCCTGATCCCTCCTCATTAAATGTTTACACAATTAGAAACAGAAAAAATGTAATGCATAAGCAGGTGGCATACAGTACTTTAAAAAGCGACAAGCTTACAAGATAAAGGAAGCTGGTAATCATTGATTCTTAACCTATTTAGCATTGCCATGAACTATTTTCAAAAAATGGAAGAGGCTTTGTTTTAGTGATTAAGAAGGGGGGGGAGAGAGAGAGAGAGAGAGAAGTGAAGAGCAAGTCAATAGGAGACCAAACTCAAGAAAGGTACTGATTTCCTTCTGAAGTAAAAAGTGACTAGCCTTCTTCTACTTGAGGCAAGCAGACCACAAGGGTGGGGTGGGGTAGGGTTGCCATAATTATCTCCCATAAAACCGGGACATTCTTCAAACTGTGCATGCATCAAACGGGGCTGTCAGGGAGACCACGGCTCTAAGACCCCATGGAATCACTCATCCATGACAAGCAGCCTTCGTCAGTTTAAAATAAACTGTAGTCAAGATGTTTTTTCCTGTGTGATTCTTCTTGCAAAAGACTATTCTTGATGATTCTATTTCTTTTCTTATGTTTTTGAATAAAATTTCTTAGGCCACTCTTGAAACCACCCTTTTCCCCCTGAGGTCATCCCACCCTCCCCTTCACACACACCCTCAAACTCCACACAATCATTCAAAACATTGCTTGAGACATTATGTGGACCAAGAAACTGTTTGAGTCCATAGTTTCAAGAAGCTGTTTCTTCTGCTTCTCTTAAAGGGTGCCTGTTTAGATAGAACAGAAAGGGATTGATAGATAAGGGTGTCTGATCACTCAGCTGAAGTTAAAGTTATCTGTGTGCTAAGCTAACATAGAGGAGGAGATTTCTGATTTTGAAGACTATGACTCTGCGGTTGTGAAATATCTCATCAAAATGAAGGTAACTTTCCCGTGATCCCACTGCAGGTTAACTAGCAACATCCATTTTTTTTTAGACATGCAGAGCTATGATGGTCACGCACCACTCCTGAATGCCACATATAAAGGAATAAGCTTGTTGGAAACAGTGAGAAACTGTGAGAAACTGTTCTCAAGGGGGCAAATTATTATTAGATGTCATCAAGTCACTTCTCATTTGATAGCACCTAAAATATGAGGTGGTTTAGTGGTTAAGATATTGAACTTGATGACTGGATGGTCGGCAGTTTGAGACCCAAGTGCTGCAAGATGGAGTGAGCTCCCATCTCTGTTCTAGCTTCTGCCAACCTAGCAGTTTGAAAGCAAGAAATTGCAAGTAGATAAATAGGTACCACTTTGGTGGGAAGTTGAAGAGCATCCCGTGCACTCTGGTGTCTAGTCATGCCTTTCACATAACCATCAAAACTTTTGCAAATGCAGACAGTCTATAAATGGAAATGAGCACCAAACTCTAGAGTTGGATATGACTGGCTTTAAAGCAAGGGTGTCCTATACTGACCTATACCTAATAATCTGCATAAGTAAGTGACTTACAAAATGTCCTGTCCTCAACAACCCTGTTCAACTCTTGTAGATTGGAGGCTGTCACTTCTTTTATGAAATCAATCCATTTTGAATTTGGTCTTCCTCTTTTCCTTCAGCCTTCAACTTTTCCCAGCATTATACTGCTTTACCAAAAAAGTCTTGCCTTCACATTATGGTAACTTTCTTGATTCGTGTCAGAGGCACCACCAGAATATAATAACATACAAAGCTAAAATTAACACATCTAACAAGAGTTCAAATAAAGTGGTTCATTTTATTGCTCGGATCAGCAAGTGACCAGCTAGAAGCCTCCAGTTGTTTGTGTAAGCTTTGCATAACTTATTGCAGTGAATTTTTTCTTATCTATGAGGTAGCAAGGAAAATCATGCTTATGGGTCTGGTCATGCACCAGATAGTAAAACCAAAATCTGCCTGGAAATTTCATGAACTAGTTGCAATTAGCTGCAGGAAGCGGCAGGAAGCATACCCAAATGCCAATAAGATTATGGCCATCACTTTTAAATCACTTTCATGTCACATTTTGAGGGATAAAATCTGCCTTGGCTGCAATGAATGAAACTATTCTATTAAAATAGGCTGTGCTTTGCATTTGGTTGAATCTCAACAAGCAGACAAAATGAGACTGATTTGGATGAATTTGGGAGATATTTGAGTTGAAGAAGGGCACTTTGAAAGTGGAACACATCGAAATCTAATCTCTGATGAAAATTGGAAGGCATAGAGACCAAGAAAGTGTATTAGCAAAAAAGAGAGATTTATTTCTAAGCTTGATTTCTAAGAAAAATACCAGGGTAGACTGAGAGGAGACAAAGAGAATGCACATTTTGTGACTGATAGCTATAGTTTCTAAACAAAATAGATGGATTTACAAAGGATGAATTATTCCAGTGTTTACAGCAAGGACATTTAAGTAATATATTGCAGAACCTATACTGGGTTCAGTTCTATTTACTTGTTCCTTTTCCCACGATCATCTGAAGTTCAATAGTTTTGTGGGGACTATTACGGTCCTGTCAGAAGAACTTTCCTGCCATGATGAGGCAAAGCCCTTTGCAGGCGCACCCCACAAAGAAAGACTCAGACTGGATTAAAGGCATCGGGCCACTTTTATTGAATAATGCCCAAGTCCGAATTATCACTTTCAATTGGTGTATCATCCAATTGTAATTATTTAAGGCAAGCAGGCCGCAGTAACACTGGTAAGGTTCCTCCCAAAATTTCAATGGAAATTGGCTACATGTATCTATTTGTATAAAATTTGTTTGTTGACACAAACAAATTGTTGACCGGAGTCAATATACTATCTACTGACCCCACCCTATGATGTGTATCCGTTCAATATCAGGGTGATGCAGGCTGTGCAGCTCCTGCCATCAACCCTTGCATGGTTCACCCTTGACCGGCCAATCTTATTCCTCTGTACCTCTCTACGTGTTGGCCAGTCAATTGCAAACCTGCCGGATACCTATGTGTCATAAATCTGTTACCTTACCAGTGCTACCCGCCCAAAGTGACCAAAGTCAACTTACCCTTTATCTCAAACACTAGCGACAGTGTGGGATGGGCAAAAAAGCAAGAACCAAAGAGCCATTGTAGGTTCAAGCCAAAAATTCCCACCCAGCCCCGAAGCGACCAGAAAAATCACACTGTCCACTAGGGAGGGGGTGGAGGGGAAAACTTCTCCTCTCTGTCGCTTTGACAAAATGGCAGCTGAGCTGCCGCATGGCCACCCCTTTTAAAGAGGGTGGCCATGCCCCCTAACACACCCGGATGTCTGAGTCCAGGTGGGGTGTGGGCCACAAAGAGCGCGGCGGCCATTTTGGCTCTGCGCTTGCATTGCAGGCGCACCCCCCCCCCCAAGAAAGACACAGACACGGGTATTGGATTAAAGGCATCGGGCCACTTTTATTGAATAATGCCCTAGTCCGAATTATCACTTTCAATTGGTGTATCATCCAATTGTAATTCTTTAAGGCAAACAGGCCTCTGGCCAACAGATGGACCCCATCTCTTGCATATAGACCATAATCCTGCAAGCCTATCCTAGGATGTTGAATGGCTGTTCCGAAGCCATTGTCAAAAAGGAACCGGGCGACAGCCCTGTTCAGTGACCGTCGAGCACGGTCCAAGCCACGGAGGTCAATGCCTCCCCTGTAACGGTGTCTCGGCATGATGTCAGACCATAGCAGCCGCGTGTACGGCCATAAGTTATGTAAAAAGGCTAGGTCACTGCACACCGACATTTTTAAAGAGAGGCCAGTGATCTGTCAGAGATCATTGCCGCCGAGGTGCAGAATCAAGACATCAGGTGGTCCAGCATCTCTGATGGACATCAGGAATGGCAACAGTTCCCGCCATCTCATGCCGCGCTTACCGTACCAACGCATACATGCGGCTGCACGTAGCCCGAGATGGGGTCCCCAGTCTGTCACCGCAGCATACTGCGCTGCCCAGTGCACAAAACTGTGGCCCACCAGCCATACTGCCACCGGTGTGCGTAAACACACAGGGTCTGTAAAAGAAGGAAAGAAGGGGAATTAATGACATAACTAGTACTCATGCAGGAAGGTGGCATACATATAAAGAGAAACACGTGGACCCCCATCTGCCCATGCGACGTATATCAGCATCAGAGTACCCAAAAGCAGCCGCAGTTGAAGCGGCACCTATTCTAAATGAGTGGGTGCCGTAACGAGCCCCAGGGAGGCCAACACTGTGAAGTGCCATACCGGTCACCTTCCAAAACTGGAATTTGGTCAGGGGAGACCCATCCTGGTGGCAGAAAAATGGGCCAGGGTGCGTGCCATGCATTGCCAAAAACTCATGTAGGGCACCAACCGGACAGATGTCAGCAATTGTACAACGTAGCAGTCTGACACCACTGCCTACTCTGTGCTGATCGACCTTTGAGGAACGAATCCTCAACTGGGCCCACTCCTGAGTAAGAAAGACATCATCGAGTTCCAGTGCCCTACGAGACATGTCCCCCTTTGATAATGGGACAAGCTCACTGATACGGAGCGCTCCAAAAATGCTACGGTGGTAGCCGCATGAAAGAGAGCCTCCTCATACCTATCGTAACACAAGCTATGCCAACCTTGTGCAAGGTGCGTCAGAACCTCTGGTGAAACAGGGTGACGTGTGTCCGGGCGGCGGCCTCGTCCACGTGTCCACCCTTCTAATACATGCCGTATGCGGAAGTCATTCACGCAGTCAACGAAACCCCTCGCCTTAGCCATAAATGCCAAAGCTGAAAGCCTAGTGGCAATGGTGAGAGGGGCTAACCCTAGATCATGGAGATAAACCATGAACTGCAGAATCTGGTCGACCAGGATCGGCCACACCTCAGGCAACTGCCTTTGCCCGCAAAATTCCTAAACTGTAGGAGTGCATGTAGGTACGCCTTACGCGTGCGATGTGCCAAAGACATGCCGATCGCCCGGTTCAGCTCTCCTCGCCAAATGTCCAGATCTCGGCCGGGAGTGGAGAGGGCAGTTCCTCTGCTTCTGGTGCCAAGGCACGGAACCGGGGTATCTGTAGGCGGGATAAAGCGTCAGCAATATCATTATCAATTCCTGGTACATGTCTGGCCCTGAAAAGCACATTAAGGCGTAAAGACCTCAAAACAAACTGGTGAACTAATGCCATAACTCTGGGGGATTTAGATGTCTGGCCGTTGACAATGTGCACCACTGCAGCATTGTCACACCAAAAGTGAACTACTGAATTAGCCCACCTATCCCCCCAGAGCATCAGGGCACCCAAAATGGGAAAAAACTCCAGAAAAGTAAGATCGCGTAAACGATCTGTGCCTTGCCATGTCTGAGGCCATCGGCCGTAGGACCACCTCCCTTCAAAGTAAATCCCATAACCCAGGGAGTCGGAGGCATCCGACTGTACTTGGAAATGCAGGCTGAGCATAAGCTCCGATCTCAGGAAGGAGATGCCATTAAAATCCTGAAGGAATGTGAGCCAGACCATCAGATCCGCCCGTAAACCTTTTGTCAGCCAAACCCTGTGGTGGCGTTTTAAGAGGCCAGCCATGGCGTCGCATAGACGCCTGGCAAATGCCCTGCCAGGTGTTACTACCCTACAGGCAAAGTTAAGGTGGCTGTGAAGCACCTGTAACTCTCGGAGAGATACCTTACACCTGGCAAGCATAGCCAGAATGGCATCAGAGATCCATGTCACCTTTTCCATGGGCAACCTAGATGTTTGGGCAACAGTATCAATCTCAATACCTAAAAAGGTGAGAGTGGTGGCCGGTCCCTCAGTCTTTTCAGGCGCCAGGGGCACACCTAGTTCCTGCAAAAGCACCTGAAAAGTGGCGAGTAGCCGAGCGCACATGTCCGTGCCCTGTTCCCCTCTGAACAAAAAGTCATCGAGGTAGTGGGCTACTGACCGGGACCCTGATCTACGAACAAAAGCCCAGTGAAGGAAGGTGCTAAACCGTTCGAAAGCAGAACATGAGGTAGAACAGCCAAAAGGCATGGCCTTATCTACATAAAATCTGCCCCGAAAATGGAAACCTAACAGCTCAAAGTCGTCCGGGTGTACTGGCAACAATCGGAATGCCAATTTGATATCACACTTTGCCAGTAGCGCCCCTGGGCCGCATGAGCATACCATCTGCAAGGCCTCGTCAAAGGAAGTATACCTGACCGAACAAAGGTCATCAGGTATTGCGTCATTGACCGACGAACCCACAGGGTAAGAAAGGTGGTGGATTAACCGAAATTCACCCGGGGACTTCTTAGGGACTAAACCCAAAGGTGACACCTTCAAGTTCGGGAATGGTGGGTCAGCAAATGACCCAGCAACCCTTAGCACGGTGTCCTGCGGAAGCCGAATTGAAAACCCTCAAGTAGGTACTTCGCATCATCCCATCTAGGATAAGCGGTAAGCCAATGTTCCACGTCCTGGACATCAATTGGGGAGGGGGCCTTTCTGATTGGTTGCACTGTCAGAGGGAACTCTGACCACCCCCTGCCCACCCCTACCTCTGCCTCGTGTCCCACCAGCCTGTGGGAACGCAGAGGTGGCATGAGGGCCAGACCAAGAGGTGCACTCGTGCCGGAACCGACACTGACGCTTGTTGCACACTCCGTTGGCGGAGAAGCTCCAACACAGCAGGCGGGCTGGAACCCCCTGCCCCGCCGGTTGGCGGGGAACCTGTGTAGCAACCGCCCGCTGCACGGCATGGCCACAATGGTAGCGATCACCCGGCGCCGGCCGTGTGGGGGTCATGTACAAGAGCCACAATTGCTGGCAGGGCTCATCCCACCTCATCTCAGGATGGAGTGCCACTCTCACCCTAAACTCTTCGTCATAGGCCAACTATGATGGTCCAGGGAAATCAACCACCGCCCGATAAATGTTATCCAGGTATTGCACCATTGGAATGGCCAGGTCAGGGCGAGCCCTCAGGTATACCACCATATAAATGAGGTAGGCCGGTAACCAATTGGCCCAGGTGCGCGGTGGCTTACAATGACAGGACAACTCCTTGTCCCTATCGTCCTGCCCTTCCCTCTCTTCCTTGGTGGGCTCATGGTTTAGGAGGGGGAAAATATCCACATATTCCCCCCTCCAAATTTTCTCCCTAGTGGCCTGGGAAAGATGGTCACCCAGGGGCAAGGAATAACCGGCCGTCGGTAGGGCCGCAGTTGGGACAGATTGAATCAAGGGTGAACCCCGTGGTCCCCGAATAACCCCTGAAACATTGGGCATACCCCTAGGGGTGGTCACCCCTGTCATAACTGGGGGGTAAGTGGGTAACCAGGAGCTAACGGGACAGTGTGGATACAACTGTCCACCCATGGTAACCTGTTGTGGCCATGGCCACTGCCCCCCCCCCCCAGTGTGGCTGGGCAGTGTTCACTGGTGTACTTAGTTGACCAGGATTCTCACCCAGTGCCCCCACTGGGGGTTCCGGCCCACGGCGGGCGTCGGAGCTCGCGATGGGTATCGAGCTCTGCATGCCGCTACACCCTTGCCACATTGGACCAGCCCCCTGTGGCAAGCCCCGCTGCGATGATCTAGCAGGGAGCTGCGAGGTGCCAGCTTGGGCTGGCCTGATGGCCTCAAGCAGCTCGACCCTAGCAGCAGCCCGCTGGACAGCGGTGAGCGACATGCGGGCCGGAAATGCAGGAGGTGCAAACCCACCTTCCGAAGGTGGCAGGGCAATGCCCATTGATGCCTCGAGCACCGAAATGCATGCCAGGAGGGCATCAACGGCCTCAGACCCACCGGTATAAGGCACGCCGGGTGCCGGGCAATTGCGGAGTTACCAACCTAAGTGTGGATCCTGGGCCCGAATAGGGCCATGCACAATAATCCGGCCCATGTGGGGCCGGGGGAATGGTGGGGCGTAAACCCGCACCAGGCCCAAGTGGGCCGCACTGCCCCAAGCCGGGCAAAGACCCCGTAGGGGTAGTGATCCCCGAGGGGCCGGCCTGTGCCACCCCTGGTTGGAGCCTGGCATCGGGCAGGTAGGCAACAGCCTGTCCGCCCACATTGGTGGTAGTGGGTAAACCTGCCCTACCACCAGGGCGCAGGGGCACCGCCCGAGCCCTCTGGCCCGGGGGCAGCCCCCTAGATGTGGGGGGGGTGGACAGAGCCCTCCCCCTTGTCCGCGGCTTCGGAGCCACTGTTTTCCACTTGGGAGCCATGTCTCCCAAGCCGAAGTAAAGAAAGAAAAGGAAAAAAACCTTTTTTAAAAGAGAGAAGGCGAAAGCCGGAGAAAAAAGTGATGGAGAAAACTTCTCCTCTCCGTCGCTTCGACAAAATAGCAGCTGAGCTGCCCCATGGCCACCCCTTTTAAAGAGGGTGGCCACGCCCCCTAACTCACCCGGATGTCTGAGTCCGGGTGGGGAGGCCCCGCAAAGAGTGTGGTGGCCATTTTGGCGCCGCGCTTGCATTAGACTCAACAGGAATAATGAATTACTGGATCCTGCAGACCACAAAGCCTCAGAAATCTTGGAAGTCAATCCCCTGGGTGACAACGTCTTTATGACCAATCCTAGATCCTTCAGGAGCCAAAATCTTTTTGTTTAAATCTTTTTTGCCACTCACCTTTGGAGGAGAAGGAAGAGGAAGATTTGTATTTCTTTTTAATTGTTTCCAACTGGCCTAGTGAATCTGCAATGCTTTGTCAGGGCTTAAGTCCCCCCCCCCCAAGCATTACTGATACAGTTGCAAAAATTAAAAAAAAGTACAAAATTTCTCCCTGGCCCTGCCCTACAAAGGAAAGCCAAGCAGAAGTTTCCAATTAAGTGGATTTTCAGAAAGGGATAGTCAGTCAACTGCTTTAGTTTAATCCCAATGATCACACATACACTGGAATTGAAACAGAACAAAGTGATCTTAGGTAAAAAGTCTCCGTTGCCCGAAAGCCAGTTATATCCGTTTACAGCCAAAGAGTCTGTCAGTGTCTGCAGATGTTCCTGAGGTCATGTGGCACGCATCACTAGACACTGGAGTGCATGGAATGCTGTTACCTTTCCCACCGAAGTGGTACCTATTTAGCAGCTGCAATTTCTTGCTTTCAAACTCAAACTACTAGGTTGGCAGGAGCTGGGACAGATGGCAGGAGCTCACTCTGTCATGCAGTGCTCAGACTGCTCTCCTGCCAACCTTCTGGTTGTCAAGCTCAGTGTCTTAACCACTAAGCTACCACAGCACCTAAAAAGTGATCTTTGTTGTTGCTGTTCAGTCGCAAAGTCGATTCCAACCCTTTGCGACCCTATGGACCATTGCCCTCCAGGCACCTCTGTCCTCCACCATCCTCCTAAGCCCGCCTAGCTCTGTGCCCATTGTGTCTACAATACCATCTAACCATCTCATCTTTGGCCGCCCCCTTCCTCTTTTGCCCTCCACCTTTCCCAGCATCAAGGCCTTTTCAAGTGAGTCCTCCCTTCTCATTTGATGCCCAAAGTACTTAAGCTTCATCTTTACTACTTTCCCTTCCAATGAGCAGTCAGGGTTGATTTCTTCTAAAATTGACCTATTTGTTCTCTTTGCTGTCCAGGGGACTCTCAGGACTCTCCTCCAACACCACATCTCAAAGGCATCTATTCTTCTGTGCTCAGCTTTCCTAATGATCCAGCTCTCACAATCATACATTACCACCGGGAATAACATTGCTTTGACTATGCGAATTTTTGTTTTCAAAGTGATGTCTCTGCTTTTCACTATATTCCCCAGGTTTCTCATAGCTTGTCTCTTCATAATCAGTCGCCTTTTTTTTTCATGGCTGCAATCCCCATCTGCAGTGATCTTAGATCCTAGGAAAGTAAAATCTGTCACTGCTTCTACTTCTTCCCCATCTATTTTCCATGTACTGTTAGGGCCTGTTGTCCTTATCTTGGTTTTCTTGATATTGAGTCTCAATCCAGCCTTTGCACTCTCTTCTTTCAACCCAATCAAGAGGCTCTTTAGGTCTTCCTCACTTTCCGCCATTAGGGTGGTGTCATCTGCATATCTCAAATTGTTGATGTTTCTCCCAGCAATTTTGATCCCATATTGTGATTCCTCCATCCGTGCATTGTGCATTATGTGCTCTGTGTATAAGTTGAAAAGGTAGGGTGATAAAATGCAGCCTTGTCTTACTCCTTTTTCTATTCCAAACCACTCGGTCATTCCGTGTTCTGTCCTAACTGTTGCTTCTTGACTCTTGTACAGATTTCTCATGAGGCATATGAGGTGTTCTGGTATTCCCATCTCTTTAAGTACTTGCCACATTTTATGTGGTCCACACAGTCAAAGGCCTTGGTGTAGTCAATAAAACAGAGGTATACTTGTTTCTGGTATTCCTTTGTTTTCTCCATGATCCAACGTATGTTGGCAATGTGGGCTCTAGTCCCCCTGCCCCTTCTGATACCTGCCTGCACCTCTGGTAGTTCTCTCTCCACGTGCTGCTGAAGTCTATCCTGTATTATCTTGAGCTTCACCTTGCTGGCATGTGGGATAAGCACAAATGTTTGGTAATTTGAGCATTCTTGGCATTGCCTTTTTTGGGATTGGAACATACACTGATCTTTTCCAATCCTGTGGCCACTGTTTTGTTTTCCAAATCTGCTGGCATATTGAATGCAGTAATTTGATTCCATCATCTTTTAGGGCTTTGAAAAATTCAACTGGGATACCATCATTTCCACTAACTTTGTTGTTTGCAGTGCTTTTTATTGCCTTTCTGACTTCACTCTCAAGAATGTCTGGTTCAAGTTCGAATTCCTCATCATTGTTATCTTACATACAAAAAGTGATCTTACATACACATAAAAAGCAGTACACCCTGAAAGGGAACCAGAAAGGTATATGCAGGAATGCTCTGAGACTGGGCATGTTGTTGCTGACACTTAGATCATATGGTTGCGAACAAAAGGAGCAAACCAGGCTGCCCTTGTATTAGAAAGAAAAATCTGTATAATAATAAACTTCATGCTAACGTTCTCCAAAGCAGGCAGTTATTTATAAAATATAATGCTCGTGGAATGACACAGTGTCCTGAACTACAATCTGGGCAAAGGCATCCTCCCCCAAAATCAGAGATGTTCTTATAATCTTGTCATAACATATGTCAGTCATTAGTTCTTCATGTGGACATCCGCAAATCAGGTGTCAAGATTGAGAGCACAATATGCTGTATTTTAGCTCATACATTTTGTGGTTTGGGATTGACTTCAGGTGATGTTCCTCTTTTCAAACATCTGCTGCAGTGGTTAACTTCCAGACTGCTGCAACAGTTTCTCAATAGCTTCTTGCTTGCAAGCTTAAACTTTACAAGCTGGGTCAAACTTTAAATCCAATGAGCCAGTGATTAATACATTTCTTGGTTAATTAAAAAGTATTTCCCACACAGAGAACATTCAAAGTAGGGGGACAAATGTAGTCAAATGTTCAGTGTTCAAAGTCTTGGCCAGCGCACACTCTAAACACACCATCTGCTATTCTTATTTTCACAGCAGAAAACACAGACTCTTTTTAACAGCTTTTCATTCTCATCTTCAGAGATTTTACAGGGTTCTTAACCACTTATCAAAGATGGAGGAGAAATTGAAGCCAAAACCCTCTTATTCAGGTTTCTCCTTCTTTAAAAAAAACTGTTGTTTCTCTCCTTCTGCTATAATTAAAGGTTTGTCTAGACTAGAGCAATTTCTCACCAGTGGATTACAGTGGTACCTCATACAATGATTTTTTTATTTATTTTTGCTAAGTGGTTTTTCCCATTGAAAAATTATTGTATGATTTTTTCCATAGGGAAAATTGTTATGCAGGGTGCCATATTTTTCAAAACCTAATTGTTATGCGATTTCATTGCTATATGGGGCGATTGTTGTATGAGGTTCCACTGTATTTCCATAGCTATTACAGGATGTGCTTTAATCCAATGGAATAAATTATTTCCTTTGAAGATGGAGCAACTGCTACTGCACAAGCCACATTTACCTGTCCCTTTGAAATGTAGTACAGTTGGTCTATGGGGTTGCAAAGAGTCAGACCTGACTGTGTGACTAAACAACAACAACAGCAGCAGCAGCAGCAGCAACAAACAGGTGATTTGTTCCAATCATGTCTGCAAGAAAAGCTACCAGCTTTTTTTAAAAAAAAAACATTAGATTTAAAGACACATAGCAAAAGAACCTCACTGGCTCTGACCCAGCCCCCACCACTGGCTGGGTTGAAATGAGCCTCCTGGAGGGAGGCAACTATAACCCAGACCCCCCCCCCCCACACACACACACACACATACTGGCTGGGTTGAACACAGCCTCCAAGGCCCAGAGGGAGGCAGGACTCGCCGTCTCTGGCCCAGCTGCCACCACCGGCTGGAAAGATGAGGAGCCGCTGAGGTTACTAATGGTTTTGGTGTGGGCCGAGATGCGAGCTATGTTATGATTATTATGTATGCTGATATGGACTTTTTATTGAATAATTTTCTTTTTTGCTATGCTTTTGATGTTTTATAATGATTGTAACTTTGATGTGGTAACTTATTGTTGTGAGCCGCCCTGAGTTGTGTGGTGATTGGGTGGCATACAATTGTAAATATGAAATGAAAATTAAACAAAACCTCTGTAAAAATATGGGATTGTCTACAATTTGGTGTAATACTTAATATTTAATTTTAATTTCAGTTAATTTTTAAATTTCTATGCCGCCCACTCAGGCGAACCCGACTCATATAGAATTATGATGTTTTGGGGAAAATGATCTGATTGCAACAGACAGAAAAAGTTACAGCCATGTGTTGCTCTCAATTCAGATTTGGATTTCAAATTGAGAATGGTGGACCCTGAAGTGATCCAACCCAATTCATAATATTTTTTTTGACTTGTTGAATTGAGATCTGAACAGGATCTTGTTCACAATCCTACAATTCTACTGGTTTTTATGGTTCATGCCATGGTTTAATATCTCAGCTTGAAAGGAAAGATGAGCTAAAAGTGTACCTGACTGGCTCTGAATTTATAACATTTTATCTTAATGGAAAAGTATTTATCCTGTGGTCTGTAAACAAATTCCAAGTGCAAACATATTAATCTCTAAATAAATATATTTTCTCAGTTCTTGCTCAAGCCTTATCTCAAATGTGGGTCAATGTCACATGCAGGCTGTATTAAGCAGGTTACTATGAAATAATATAAAATAAAAATTATTATTTATTAAAATGGCTTGACTCGGGCTGCGGTTCCACCTGCAGCAGCCCTGGACGCTGAGCCACCCCACCCCCGGGCCACCACCCCCAGACCTCCACCCCAAAGACTCCGGGAGCTCAAAAGGCATGGAGGGGTGAGGACCATCGAGAGACTCGGGCTGCGGTTCCACCTGCAGCAGGCCTGGACGCTGAGCTGCCCCACCCCCAGGCCACTGCCCCAAAGATTCCGGGAGCTCAAAAGGCGCCGAGGGGTGAGGACTATCGAGAGACTCGGGCTGTGGCTCCACCTGCAGCAGCCCTGGACACTGAGCTGCCCCACCCCCGGGCCACCACTCCAAAGACTCCAGGAGCTCAAAAGGTGCAGAGGAGGGAGCAGCGGCGAGTGACTTGGACTGCGGCCTCTGTTGCGGTGGCCCTGGGCACTGAACCGCCGCACCCCCGGGTCTTTACTTCAACATTTTCAGGAGTGGGAAGGCCACGGAGGGGAGAGTGGCATCGGTGGTCTCAGGCAGCGGCTTTTTCTTCTGAAGCAGCCTCAGCTGCTGAGCCGCAATATTCCCGGGCTCGCTCCTCAATACCACCAGGAGAGGAGAAGCTGAGGGATGATGAGCAGTGGCAAGACACCTTCACCCTATGGCTGGTTTTGGTCGTTGAGGTTACCTCCGACCTTTTCTTTTGTATTTAAAGTATTTTGTATTTTGTTCTATGGTATAGTTATCAATATTGTATATTTTGTTGTATTTTTGCTCTTATTGCCTTGTATTTTATACCTTTGATATGTAATTGACATGTTTAATGTTCTTATTGTTATTTTTATTTTCTGTATTTTTATGCTCTGTTATTATGTTGATTCTTGGAAACCGCTTTGAGTTATTTCGATAAGAAAAACGGTATACAAAAATAAACATGAATGAATGAATGAATGAATACATGGTAGCAGAAAAGAAAACTGTGTGCACTTATAATATACTGACAGTGGCCTACATTCATTGTGGCATTCACAGTAATATGTTCACCCTACCCTCTTTTCTGCCTTCTCTAACACTGTAAATCTGCTCCCAAGAGTTTCCCAATCGTCTGGAACGCACTTTTTGGGTTGGGGAGGCATGGGAGGTTACTGGACCAAAGAAAGATTCTCTCTCTCTCTCTTTCTTGTTTGCACATGTAGGAGCTGCTTCCGTAGCATGGAGGACTGATACAAATACCACACCAAGTGCTTCCATTCTCAGTCTAAAACAAACGCCAGGCAAAATGGCAATAAAGTGCATGTAGATGCCAGTGTGCTGATATATAAGGCATATGAACTCCATTTTCACCTTGCAGTATCTCTGACAGGTATGGTTAGACTGAGAAAAATTATTAGTCCATGATAAAAACCAATGAGCTTCTTATGAAAATAGGGTCTTGAACTGTGATTTCCCCTAGCCTAGTACAGCACAAAGAGTATGCTATACTCTCAGATAGAAGAAAATTATTGGATAGTGGGAGACTTTTTCATATACGCTTGCTGAGAAAGCTCAAAAATTTCAGCTCAAGTTCAGTGAATTTATTTATTTATAAGATGCATTCAATGAGTGGTTTTCCAGACACTTTATAGCAGAAAATATCCATAAAATGCCTTCTTGAATTGTTGACCCTTAAAATATAAAATCTATTTATTGTTGTATGAGAATATAATTATTATAAACAGTTTCTTGGATTTCTATAGCAAATGCCAAAGGTTCACAACTGAAAGTAACTTTTTAGGAGAGATAAGTCTGTATGAATATTTATCATTATTGTGTAGTCACATTTTAGTTTGTCTCTTGAGTCTGAAGTTTAATGTTATAATAGTATTAAATGAACTCTTCACTGCTTTTGAAGACTAATACTCTTATACAGAGGATTGATCACATCATACAAGCTATGCATATTTAATTAATTGCCAAATGATTTATCTGAGAAATTCTCCAATTAGAGTGGATTCTCCTTTTTCTGAAGGTTTTCCTGAGAATCAATCATGTTTTAAGCAGATTTAAGTCCATTCATATAGACAGAGTAGCAGCCTGTTCATGAGCTGTTTGCTGTGACACATTGTGGATGTTCATGAAATGTGTAAGCACATCCTTCTCCAATGGAGCAAGAGCTTCCAGGATCTTCAGCTCTATGGGGATAATATATAATTGCACCAAGCTTTCTTTGTAATTCTTTTATTACAGTATTTAACTTTTCACTAATCCATAAGCAAAGCTGCTCCTAGGATCATATGAAAATGCAATACAGTGATACTTCATCATATCTGTCAAGTTTTGGATTTGAAAATAAGGGAAACACTGTGGCCATGGCCAAATCTGTGGGCGTGGCCAAATCAGTCCATGTGACTTGCTGGGCACTAGTCATCATGCCTGCCACATGGCCACGTGAAAACGTCTGCTAACACAGACAGACAGCACTGGCTCTTTGACTGTCAGTGGAGATGAGCACTGCACCCTAGAGTCAGATACGACTGGCTTTTACAAAAACAGGGCCAAACTTCACAGCAAATTTGAATACCAATCAGAGATTTGCAGTTATTTGGTAAACGTTGCCCTTGCTTGAAAGCCAGTTGTATCCAACTCTAGCGTTCAATGCTCATCTCTGTTTCAAAGCCGAAGAGCCAGTGCTGTTTTCTGTGGTCATGTGGTCCCTATTTATCTACTTGCAATTTCTTGCTTTTGAACTGCTAGGTTGGCAGGAGCTGGGACAGAGACGGGAGCTCATCACTCACTCACTCACACTCACACTCACACTCACACTCACACTCACACTCACACACACTCACACACACACACACACACACACACACACACACACACACACACACACACACACACACACACACACACACACACACAAGAAAGAGGAGAAATAAAACCCTCTGGGCAAAGGAAAAAAATCTATTAACAACTTGCATGCCCCCCCTGCTCTTTAGCTGGAAAAGTGGGTATTTGCAAATTAATGTATTAACATTATCATTATCATTTGTTTTCAAAGAAAGGATTGGCTTGCAATGGTGACTTCCCCGTTTCCCTGTGCACATTTTTTCCCAAAAATGTGAAGAGGACAGTGCAACCGTCATGGTTAGCATACGTCAAGACCTTAGGCTTAGGGCAGCCCCTTCCCCTACCAACCAAAATGGCCACCGCACTCTTTGCGGGGGGGCCCCCCGGACTTGGGCATCCGGGTAGTTAGGGGGCGTGGCCACTCCTCTATAAAAGGGGTGGCCACGAGGCAGTCGAGCTGCCATTTTAAGAAAGCGACGGAGCGGAGAAGTTTTTCCCTCCACCCCCTCCCTAGTAAACAGTGTGGATTTTTGGTCGCTTCGGGGCCGGGTGGGAATTTTTGGCTTGAACCTACAATTGGCTCTTTGGTTCTCGCTTTTTTGCCCATCCCATGCTGGGGGGTGCGCCTGCAAAGGTTTTATTCTTGGATAATTTTCAAGCCTCAATGTCACCTCATTTGCCTTTACTCCTTCATCCTGCACTGTCTCACTTGAGCCTTTTGTCTTCTTTGCCACTCTCTCTTTTTTTTCTCCCATTTATCCTCAGCCATTTTGCTTGTCCCATCTGTCCCTCTCTTTTGCTCATTTCTTGTCAATGTTCTTGCTAGTTCCTTTTCCCTCTCTCCCCATTCTTCTCCTGTTGTGTTCTTACATCCAACCTCGATTACCTCCTTTGCCATAGCAACTCATTACTTGACTAGATCAATCACAAAGGTCATAAAATGGAATTTTCAGCACTGTGTACCATTAATGTGGTCACAAAAAAGTGGTGGTGGGAAGGTTCGTAAAGTGAGACATCACAAATCAAAGGTCTAGTATGTTGACAATAGATCCATGATATTTTACACATACATAAATGTAAAAGCATAAGAGCAATGACTGGAAACTTATAAGCAAAAACAAACAAACAATGTTTTGCCACCTTAAAGACTAACAGGTGTATTTGGCATCTTTTTCCTCACAAGCAACTCCACAAAACTGAGCTACAGTGTATCAAATTTTCTTCCAAATAAAACACATTCATCTTTAAAACACTACAAGACTCTTGTTTTTCATTGAGACATGCTAACGTGGCTCACACTAGGAAACCTGTGAATTCCCTTAAGTCCAAACACTTCAATTTTCACTGACTTCTAATTAGGCTGGTTGTGCTCTGCTTTTCAAAACACACACATGCACACCAAACACCACCCTAGAGAGGAACTGGAGGTAGGAGTAAGTTTTAAATAATAGATTTCTTTAAGTCAGATTCTTGTTGCCTGAATCACTGCAGGTAATTACATGCTAAAAGGTATGTATCTGTGAATAATAGGTACCATCATACTTCCCTGGGTGAAAAGCAGAAAGAAAGTGTTTTTTTACTCATCCTTGCCCATCTTTGACAGTAAATGGATGTAAGTGGCTCAATAAAGCATATAACAGGTTCCATTAAAACACCTACAGAGCTCAGTAAAAACAATTAATCCCCTGTTTCCAGCAAGACAATGCAAATTGGTTTTTAGTAACTTAAATATAGTTCAAGAGGATACTGGCATACCACATAGACTGAAAAGACAAGGAGGTGAAGGAATAATTTGTAGGGATTGCAACTGCCCAAGAAGTTCTACTTATACTCTGCTTCTGGACATTGAGAAAGTTAATTGATTTAGGCAAAAACCCTCAGAGAAAAGATATGCTAATCTACAGTTGTTTCAACCCATTCCTGTCAATCCACCATTCCCAATGTAGTGCAATATGAATCAATTACTCTGTACAGAAGGTTATTTCCAACTCTCAGGAGAGTTTTTGGGGTGGCAATCTTTGGGTCAAAAAAGAACAGAACTATTCATTAATTTCTTCATTCCTTCACTTACTGTATATGCTAAATAATGTTGTAAAAATTCCTAAAAATAGAGCAAGGGGACCTATTATTACATAAAACAAATATACTTTTAGAAGGAGTTAAAAATGCTCTACACAATTTCTGCTCCTCAGATCAAGTGGCAGGGGGAATACTCAATAGTTAATGCCACCATTCAGAAAACTATTTCACAATGCTAGGCAAATGTTATTTGATAGTGACAGGACTACATTTAAAGGCCTCCTGTGAAGATTTCAGAGTCAACCTGGTTTACATAGGAGTAACAGTCTATTAGGTTTCTGGGTCCTCAAATGTTTGTATGCCAATACCGATAGTTCAAAAATAGTTGAGCATAGGGATGTGACTGTCAAAGCTCCACACTTGGGGTAGGGGGTAGGGTTAAATCTTCTCATTCACTGAGATTGTTCTATGTGAGGGTGTGTGTTGGTACATGTTTTCCCCCTGTGAAATCTTATGGGAAATCTTGCTGGAATTTTTGGATGTTTCATGCTATTTTTTAATATCGAAGAAACACCAGTCTGTGCAGATTTATCAAAAAGGTGCAAAATTCTATATTTCCTGTATATGATTCCCTGGAATTGACAGTGGCTGCCCAGAATTTGGTAGTTTCCCATGCAGAACAACAATTGGATTAAAAGGGGGCGGGGGAGAAGCAGAAGTTTCAGAGGATTCATTCTCACAAGAAGTCAAAACATCTAACCAGTGCAAGGATGAGTCTCAGACTGGAACTACCTTTTCGCAATAAAGTTTGCATTTACTACAGTTTAGCTATTTTTTTAAAAAAAAAAAACATGACCTCACTTGTAATGCACAGCCAAGTTGCAGAATTATTAAAATGTTTTAATCCGATATACTCTGGTATGAGCGGGTGTGTTACTGTGGGCATATCAGGGACAGGGCTGTTTTACACACAGACTTTTTAAAGACTGGACTGTCATACACACAGACTTTTTTAAATGCATATCTTTGCACGTGCAATTTTAAGTACAGGTTTAAAAAGGAAATTCCACCTCCGCATGTGTTCATGGAAACAGAAAGAGTGTCAAACACATGATGATGTTTGAAGGAGAAGCAAGAGGGGATGGTGAAGGAGGGAGGTGGGGAAGGAAGGGCAAAGAATTGGCTGGGAAAAGGGGATGGTCCTATGCCATCTGAAATTGTGGTACATCTCTGAGAAACAGTGCCATTTTAATTGAGGTAAAACTTGGCATTCTGTGTTATGGCAAGAGTCACTGCAGATTTCATCTGGCTTTTCTGGAGAGTATAGTTTTAGCCACAGTGAGAAATCTTGTCATGGCAAGACTTGGGAAACAAGATATAATTTCCCCCCATCTATTCTCTAGTTCAACTATTCTCTATTTTGGCCCTTAACTCAATTGTCAAACAGCAGCCAGCACTGGGAGTATTAAAACTCTTCTCACATAACCATTTGGTTCTATAATTATGATAATGATAACTATAATTATCATTATAATTGGCCCCTGGAACCTAGATCATGTTATCCCATTATGTTTGTCTGTGCTAGGAATGGTTGAAGATTTTGTTTCTGCTTGATTTTTTTACAACAATACATTGATGTCTGCAAATTTCTTCAAGTTTGGGTTAGAAAGAACTTTAGGTTTTGCTGTCATTCTTAATGGATGTTAAAAAAAACCCAAAAAAACCACTGAGAATTACTGATTTTTGTATCCTACTGTGCACTAGCTTCCCATTCATTTTTTTGTAGAATTCAAAGTGCTGGTTTTTACCAGCTATGCCAAAATGGTACTCTGGATATATTAAAATAACATCTTTTCTTTCCCACTTTGGTTTAGTGACAGATGGAGCAGACCAGTTTCTGCTACAGCATTCATACTAGAAATGGAGTTGTTTCTTTCTATCTTAAACTGCATATAGACTGTTAATCTGTTTTTTCATTTCGTGGAGTTCTAAGTTTTAAGTGTGGATCTATGATTTTATCTCTCTGCTTCTATATTTTCAAAGCCTGACCTCGTTATATGATTGCTTTTATTTCTTTTGCATGCAAGTAATAATTCTGAAAGTTTTCTTTTATGCATAAAGGAAAGTGAAGAAGACATTATTGAATAGACAAAAATAAACACAAAGAAATAAATTTCCAGCATTGCAAAAGCAACAGTTTTGTAGCTCCCTGAAAGGTAATGTTGTTTATGAAGTTTCCTGAATAGGCAAAGCAGTATCCTTAGTTTGCTTACATATTTCACTTAACTCCCATAATGGCTTGTTGGAAGGTGATGAGTGCAGGAAATTTTAATATCTTATTTGCAAATGATGCTAGTAGGAGAAATTACTGCATATGGCTCAGTTGATTTTTATTGTGCTCAATTTTATTCTAATATTTCTTTGAGAGAAATAAACAAAAGATATTGCAACATATTTCATGATGGAAAGGTTGCTGACTTTTAAAAAAATAAAAAAATGTTTCTTTATTTTCTTTCTTCCAGCCAAGAAACAGGGCAGTTTACCAGTGCTGCCACAGACCTTTCTCCCAGCTTAATCTGTTTAGAAATTAATCTCCTCTTTCACAATAGAAGCAACTTGTTATTCCCATCAGCCATGATGTAATTTTTTTGCAGTGACTTGTATTCCATGAATAAATTTATAATGCAACAAAAGCATACTTTTGTATTCTGGAAAATTCAGAATATGCTATAACGAGAGGATAAAATTGGATAAGCAAATGCCCATGATTCACAAGTGTGCCATTATCAATTACTGCATGTTCTGCTCATTGATAAATCCAGGTATTCATCCCAACCAAAGTTGATCCAATGAATCAATATAATTTACACAAGGGCTAATGTTGCAAGTTCCATTCTTTCAGTTGATTTTCTCTACTAGGGATCACCACTTATACTTAGCCCTCTAATGCTTACAAGAAATTTTGCCATCAATCAGAGTGAAGCTCTGTTCAATTATTTGATAAATTAGTTCCTTATATAAGCCACTGCATGTAGCTACAGATCTGACCTCTCTGCCAAAGCATTATGCTACAATGTTTTATAGATATTGATGCATACCTGTCAACCCGCGGCTCCGGAAAAACGGGACCTGCGCAGATCGCTTGTGCGCAGGTCGCTTTCCATGCATGCGTGGAAGTGCTATGCTGCTTGTGCAGCCCCTACGCAAGCAGCGTAGTGCTTCTGCACATGTGTGGAAGGGTTTTACCCCTTCCACACATGCGCGGAAGTGCTATGCCGCTTGCGTAGGGGCTGCGCAAGCAGCGTAGCGCTTCCACGCATGCGTTGAAAGCATTTTCCCTCGCTGCCAAATTACGGGTTTTTGGCAGCGCGGGGCAGGTTATGATGTCAATCGACGCCAAATTATGGGGTAATCCTGGCCAAATCGGGATGGTTGACAGGTATGTATTGATGTTCTATAGAGAACAATTCTATGGAAGCTACTCTGGGAAATTTAGAGTAGGGGTTCCCAACCTTTTTATGTCACTGGCCTGACCATGCCCCCTGGACAACTGAGCCATAAACACTGTCATAAAACATGTCTGTGGCTGTCGTAAATGTATTTGCATCAGCCAAAGGTGCATTTGCGCAGATGCTGGTGCATTTTATGGCTGTCTTGGATGCGTCCACTTCAGCTTCCACTTTTGGTGTGGCTGCGGTGGTGTTGTGTGCCACATGAAATGGTGCTGCAGGCTGGGTCCTGCCCGCAGGCCATAGGTTGGCCACCTCTGATTTAGAGTCCTGCTGAACAGAGAGAAATTTCTGAACACACCAACAAGATAATCATCTCATGTCACTATTATTGAGTATTATAGAGGAACCCCAGCATGTAACCGGTTGTTAATGTTAATTCTATCCCTGATTAACCAATAGAACAGTCTTTTGTCTTCCTATCTCTAGGGTCACCTCACATGGTTTTTATGTATTAAGCCTTGTTTATTGGGTATCTCATTCTACTCTACTCTCATTATTCTTCCTCCTCCTTCTTGCTATTTTTCGCATTACAAGCAAAAGCATGTATGTTTAAGATCAAAGTTTTGTTTGGCATATGGCAACCTTTATGAAAAGATTTTTCACAAAGCACATGTTTATCTCTCTGAAACAATGGTAAGTAAAGAATGATTTTGTTATATTTCTAAAACATTGTGTGGAGTGCTTACTTGCTGAATTATAGTGGGGAATATAAGCCTAGGAGAACTTGCAACTCAAAGCTAATTGTAAATCTGCCCCACTTTAATGATGCATAACAATTTAACAACTATAAGGTTTGAGCATCTGATTCCTATTAAAACAATGGACCCTGCTTAAATTGAGTACACCCTCCCAACTGCATCTTTTTGAGAAGTGAATGGGAGCTGGCTGGAGAAGCTCATTTTCAACTCTTGCTTGACAATTCCTGAAGAGGCAGTAGGGACTCGCCCTAAGATCAGGGGTAGGAAGAATCCCCTGTCTCTGGCATCTGCACTAAGTTAGACCCCACTGCAGGATGGGGGTGGTTTAAGAAGTTAAATAGTTTATAAAGTGTGGCCCTAGTTGAAATTCCAACAACTATGTTTGTCTCATTTCTAGGTATGTGGGTGGCAATGGACATTATTTTTACTACTTGTATAATTTTGTTTGGATTAATTTTTATATTGCATAAAGATTTATCTTAATTTTCTTACAAGCTACTTTGGTTAATTTTTATGGGTTTTATTGGTTGATAAATTGTCTAAGTTGCTAGTATTCATTGTCAGCCCCCTATTAAATTAATAGGATAAGCGTGATGTATCTTTTAAATTTTGAAAATAGTAAAACAAAAGACTTTATAATACCAATATTTCTCAATTACTAATTAAACGTGTGTTGATGAAGGTGAAACTGGATAGTACAGTTAGCATGACAGTTTCCTTAATAAAAATCTTAGAACTGCAGCCCTGGAAGTGATTCTATGGGTCATCAAGTCCAGCTTGGATTTGGAGAATCCAAATCCAAATTTCTGCCACCAGATGACTAAATCCAGCTTGGATTTGGAGAATCCAAATCCAAATTTCTGCCACCAGATGACTAAATCACTGGAGTTATTTAGGAGTGATTTAAACAGCAGAGCTGGACCACTTCTCATCTTCTAGGTAGATTATTTTGCTTTGTGGGGACAAAATGCTATTTACCTTATGAATTACCTAGAGAGTGCTCTGAACACTAAGGGGTGGTACATAAATTTAACTGTTATTGCTATTTTCATTCATCAATGATTGCTATAAACAGGCTTTTCTCACAAATGTGAGGGAAGCGATTGTCCTTCAGTCCAGTTTACTATCACCGGCTGGGGTTGGTGGGTGTCACAAAAACATAACACACAGTGAATCTCAATAATAAACAATAAACTACTGCAGCCACAATCTACAAACCAGAAGTAGTGAAGCTTGAGAAGATATGTACTCCTCTAAGAGCTGGTTTCTGGATATGACGCCTCCTGGATATATAATCAGAGCTTGGAAAAATTACTTCTTTGAATTACCATATCTAAACTTCCCCAGCCAGAAAGACCACTGGTAGCCCTGGGAAAAGATAGCTTTTCCAAGTTGCGTTCCTGCAAGCTGCCAACATTCAAACCTCATATTTTGGACTTTAATATTTTGTATCTCTGATCTTATGCTTGGTATCAATTAGTGTTCAGATCTTGTAATATAATTTTAATTGCTCATCATTTATCAAAATAGTACTGTTCATCTGATATACTGCAGAGACTCCACAAGGAAGGTTGTTGGACGCCCACAGCCACCCAAAAGGTACACAAGTAACTGACTTCCAGCAGAAATGGCAGGTTGGAAAATTATTTCTGGCAGCCTTGTCTTTTTAATTACTGGAAGAAGGATTCCACATAACATCTCATCCAAAGGCAGCTGTACTTTAATTTACAAAGTAGAAATCCCAACTGGGTATAATAACAGTTATTTCTTCCACTTTTCCTTCCTTTGTTAGTATCTCCATTTGATCTAAAGACTGTAATGGTTTAATAAAGTTGCCCTCTTTTGTCTTTTGAGCAAATGCTATGGAGATTTCTTCTGTTATGATGTTGTTACGTTACCCACTATGGTAATGGAGTAGACCATACAGCCAGTGACTCAACACAGAGTGTTGGGCAGTGGTAAATAACCTGACTCCCTAAAGGGGCCAATGACTTTGGGCAGATGAGCCCCTTTAGGTGGGGTGATGGTCCCCTAAGTAGAAGAAATGCCACTGGAAACCATCCGATTGGGCCCAATGGCAAAATGGGTGGAGGAGGAACTCTGATTTCCAATGGTCATGGACACAGAAGAAGCCATGTTAGATGGACTGGCTGTGAAAGTGCACCTTGTTAATATCCTCAAGGCTATGGCAATCCATTGCAGTCCTGGTGTTAAATCCTGCATGTCTCATTTAATATGTGCCACAGGAGTTTACTCCATGATCAAAGTGTGTGGGTCAGTTCATGGCAAGCTGGGATCCACCTTAAAAAAATTCATGCCAATGGCATTTTTCCTGCTTCAGGAAGAAATGCATTCTTGGATGCAGGGTTGTGAGCTGCTACTCCTTCGGATGGGCCCTAAGGGTCAGTGGGGAATCCTAATCCTGTACCTGCCCCCTTGCAGGGTAGTGGATTCCCTGCCCAACGTCCACGAGGTGGTTGCGGGGTTGGCATTGGAGCTCCCAGGGCTTATGGTCCTGGGTGACTTCAATTTGCCTTCACTGTGGCTGGATTCAGGGGCTGCTTGGGAGTTCACGGCTACCATTGCAGCTGTGGGCCTGACTCAAGTAATCTGGGACCCTACCAGGAGCAGTGGCCATAGTTTTCCTGTCGGAGTGGTGGCTGAGTGATCTGAAATTACATCATATAGAGATAACACCTGTGCCATGATCAGATCACTATCTGGTGTGTCTTGATTTTCAGGGAGCGGTGCCTCACCATAGGGAGGTGGGGCTGGTTAAAGTGGTCTGCCCCGGCAACTGATGGATTCCGTGAGATTTCACATGGAGCTGGGGTTATCTCCTCTGGACCAGCTGCACTATTCGACCGAGACGTTGGTTGCCCTTTGGGAAAAGGAGGTGACATCAGTCTTGGATATAATCGCACCACTGCGGCCTCTCCCTGCCTGCAGGCCATGCATGGCTCCCTGGTTTATGGAAGAATTGTGGGAGCTGAAGCAGGCAAGGAGATGCCTGGAGCGCTGTTGGGTGAAGACCCGGAGCAATTACGACCAAACACAAGTCAGAGCCATTATCAGAGCCTATCTCATGGCGATGAGGGTAGTGAAGCGCCAATACTTCACCTCTTATTGCCTCTGCTGATAATCGCCCAGTGGCCCTGTTCTGAGTTACCAGCTCCTTCCTGGGTAAAGAGGGGCCAGAGCCTGGGTGGCAGAGCTCAGCTGATGATTTTGCGGATCATCTTACAGAGAAAACTGCTCACATTTGCTTGGGGTTTAATCCTGACATGGATATGGATGACCTGGAGAGGGCTGGAGTAGAGTCTAGCCATGTTATCTGAGATCAGTTTGATCTAGTTGGCCCTGATGAAGTGGACAGGATCCTTGGAGCTGTGTATGATACCACTTGCCTTTTAGATTACTGCCCCGCCTGGCTGGTCAAAGCTGCCAAGGCTACAACAGGTAGTTGGGTTGGTGCGATGGTGAATGCCTCCTTATGAGAAGGGGTGGTCCCAGTGGCTTTCAAACATGTGCTGGTGCGCCCCCTTCTTAAAAATTCATTTCTCAATCCCACAGTTTAAACAAATTTCAGACCAATTTCCAACCTCCCCTTCTTGGTGAAGGTGTTGGAAAAGGTAGTGGCACAACAGCTCCAGGGGGTTCTGGATGATACGGATTATCTGGACCCATTTCAGTCAGGATTCAGGCCCGGTTATGGTATGAAGACTGCATTGGTCACACTCATGGATGATCTCTGGTGGGAGCGAGACAGGGGAAATCCTTCTGTTCTCATTCTTCTTGACCTCTCAGCGGCATTCAATATCGTTGATCATGGTATTCTTCTGATTCGGCTCTGAGGATTGGGGGCCCAGGGCACTGTGCTGCCCTGGTTTTCTCATTTCTGAGGGAATGGACCCAGTCAATCTCTTTAGAGAATGAGCTGTCCAGCCCTAGATCCCTCCAGTACAGAGTGCAACAGGGCTCGGTACTCTTGCCTCTCTTATTTAACATCTACATGAAACCGCTAGGTGAGATCATACGTTTCCATGGGGTGAGGTATCATCAGTATGCTGGTGATACCCAACTGTACATCTCAGCCCATGGGGACCCGAGTGATGTGGTCAGAGTCCTGACCAGGTGCCTGGAGGCTGTTAGGGTCTGGATGGGGGACAACGGGCTTCAGCTGAACTCTGGTACGACTAAGTGGCTGTGGGTTCAGGACCCCTTGTTATCCCGGGAGCTACCATCTTTTGTTCTGGATGGGGAATTGTTACTTCAGACCCAGTGCATAATTTGGGGGTCCTCCTGGACTTGTGACTACTGCTCGAAGAGCAGGTGGCAGTCGTGGCCAGGAGGGCCTTTGCACAACTCCGTGTCATCTACCAATTACACCCGCTCCTGGACTGGGACTCCTTGCTCATGGTTACTCACACTCTGGTCACCTCCAGATTGGATTACTGTAACACGCTCTACATGGGGCTGCCCTTGACGGCCATTTGGAGGCTGCAGCTGGTCCAGAAAGTGGCTGCCCGGGTGGTGATGGGGTGTGGGTGATATTTCCATGCCTTGCCACTGCTTCGGGAGCTGCACTGGTTGCCAGTGTGCCTCTAGGTGCAATTCAAGGTGCTGACCTTTAAAGCCTTTCACGGCAGTGGACCAGGATACTTAAGAGATCGTGTCACCCCAAGGTATTCAGCCCGTCCTACTAGGCAGACCAGAAAGGCTCAGTAGTGGTCCCTTCTGCAAGAGAAGCACATCTGACTGGGACCAGAAGGAGAACCTTCTCGGTGTCTGCCCCGGCCCTGTAGAACATCTTACCACCTGAATTATGCCTCCAGATGGAGCTACTCCCCTTAAGGAAGGGACTGAACACTTGGTTATGCCAGCGGGTGTGGGGTATGACAGGTGTAACAGCCCAATCCTGCTGGCTTGTGTAGTTGCATCAGGAGGTTGTGTTTAATTTTTGCTTGTCTGTCTGCCATTTCCAGGGAATCCTAAGCAGGTGAAGGCATCTGCATGGGAATACCCTGAAGCAAATGGTGAACCAATGTGTGAGACAGAATGCTGGACTGGATGGGCTGTGGCCTGTTCCAGCAAGGCTGTTCTTATGTTCTTATGTTTTACCTTCCCCCCTCCCTCTTTTCTTTTCTTTGCCTCATTTTTAAGAGGTTAGGGAGGATATGGGATGGTTTTCTTACATAGTTTTATGAATGAGTCTTTATTACTGTTAACTTGGGTTTTAATTATTGTTTTAACTGAGGTTTTAATTGATGTTTTTAGATTATGTTGGAAACCGCCTTGGGTCATCTTGCGATGAGGAAGGCAGAATAAAAATCTGTAAATAAATAAATAAATAAATAAATAAATAAATAAATATGAGTTGCAGCTGACAACAAACACCAAACTTCAGTCCATGTTGACAGCTGCAGTCCATGTTGATAGCAACCGTACATGGCAGGGGAAAACACACTCCATTAAATAAAAATATGAATATCAAATCAGGCAAATTTGAGGAGAATTTGGGAGGTTGAGATGTTCCTCATGTATGGAACTACTCATCCCCAAAGATGGGACTGTAGAAAAGGTATGGGAAGCATAAGCATATATTACACTGATCTCCTATTCCTGTCTGCTTTGAAATCTTATTCACATCATTGATGATTGGCTATATGCAGACATTGCAGATGACTTGCAATAAGACAAAAAGTGTAACATTTGTAAGAGAACTGCTGTATTAAGAAATCTCCATAGACATAATCTGTTGCATACTGTGTACAAAAAATAATGAGTCATGTAACACAGAGATTTCTTAATTTACAGCAATTTGCATCCAAAAGTTACACTGTTTGAGTATCTGCATACCAGAATTTTCAGCCAGAACATGCCACATTTTGCATATGAATCTGGTGGAAGGAGGCATGGCCAAGTTGGTCAGGGGCTTCTAAACTAAAGAAGTTATTTTTCCAAACGAGGGCACTTGCCCCTCCAATCTGAAATAAGGAGCCAGACACTGTATTGGAGTGAACTAGAGCCACAACTTTATTAACTTTTAAACTGGTAACCACCACCACCCCCAATTTGCAGAGGGCCTAATGTAGTGGGTCTGTCCAAGTCAGGAGCCAGGGGGTTCCCTCTGACTCCTGCGCCTGCTCATTCTGGGTGAGTCCTAAGCTCTGGGGAAATGGCACTGAAAGGCTGCCACTCCTGGCCAGCTGCTTTACTGATGACATTTTTCTGTACCCAGTCAGGTGCCTGAGAGAAGTGACTGCTGCATGTGTATCCACCCCCACCCCACCAGCTGAATCCTGCAATCTGGGCTGACAAAATGAAGGCTGCAGGTCACTTTCCAATCCCTGGATTCACTGCTTCCATTCTGCACTAGCCACTCATCATGACCTATTTAAAGGCAACCTACCCCTGATCGGCTTTAGTGCCACAGGTAATCAGTGTGAGATAGGTAAAAAAAATTACCATGGCCACTTGTGCCAATCAGGTAAGTGAGACAAAAAAATCTTATCTGGCTAAGAAGTGACCAGCTAGTCTCACACTAGACCCAAGGGCGGGTGGATGGGTCACCGAATCTGCCAGCCTGACCAGGAAGGGTGGAAGGGGGAACGTCCCTTAAAAGTGAGAACTCTGTTCTCCACTGCTCGCCTCATGGGGAGCCCTGATTGGCTCACTCTGGTGGTCCGATGCTCTTCCAAGTCATCAACCATGAGCTTTTAAAATTTATACAGTATGAAATCTACAAATCAGGACTGGCCAATCATCTATTCTAATTAGTTTGGATGAATATCTGACCATTTCTGGCAGACCTGTTGACATAAAGGCTCATATAAATCTGATGTGAAAGCTAATTTACTCAGCACCATTTCTCTTGCTGCAAGGAAGGGAAAAACATAATTTGCTTTGCCTTTTAATCACAATAGGCTTTATTAATGTGTGAGGCAGTGGCAGATTCCAGCAAATCTGCCTTGGCAATGCCTGGTTCTGACACTCCTGGCAGGCATAGAGGGAGAAGGAGGTAAGAAGATGCACTTGAAGGCCAGATTTCACCTTCTCACCTGTAATAATAGCAGACCTTGTTCAGCCTCTGAGGTTTTGGCAGCAGGGATAGTACTTGGGAATCATAAACATCACCTTCGCTTTTCAATGAATGAATGAAGGGCAAGAGAGAACTGAAGGGCAAGCTTCATTTTTCTGCATTCCGAAATTGGAAGGTGACAAGGAATATCCCATTATCTTCTCAAGTGACACCTATATATTCACACAATAGGAAAGAAGCATCTTTCCTGTAGTCTAATCACTTTTTCTCACAGCTGAGAAACATGGCATAATGTTCACTCTGCCTATATGGTCCCACCATTCAGCAAGACCTTTAGATAGTAGTGACCAATTGCCCAACAATTATAGGACTTGTTCTTAGAGAGGTGTCCCTCACCTTTTTCCATGAGCTACCTGTTGCTTCTATTTTTTTATTGTGAATCACCCAGATAACTTTATAGTTTTTGAAAATATATAATATTTTGAATGATTAAGTGTTTGCTTAAATACATGGAAGACTCATGGGGGTGGACAATGCAGAAGGTGATTCCATGTTGCTCTGCTATTGTTGAGCCATGTTCATAGTAACCTAAGAATCCCTATTCAGTTGTCTAGTATTAAGGTGAGTAAATACATGTGGAATGAGGGTGAGCTCTCCCCTCCATCATTACTTTGTCCACACAGTACATGAGATATGAAAAGAGGAGACTCACCAATCTGTGAAGGTTCTCATTTTAAACCAATATAGGAGAAATCAAAATTCTGGCTCCTGTAGGAAGCTGACAGAAATAATTGCCCTCTCCTCTTCATATATGTCAGTTCACATAAACAAAATTAAAATGAAGGAGAGAAAGCTCACTGTCTTTTCTCATGTGTTTACTCCCCTGGGTACTGAACAAACCATTATATAAGATTGCTGCAGATTATCACTTCCATTCATTACTTACCAATCCAATGGTGAAAATAATAAATGGAATGATAGGCCTGTGTCCACTTACCACTAGGATGAAGCTATGTTGAAATAGTCCTGGGTTCTTGGTTATAGCTCCTCCCTCATATACCTGGATTTCTTGGTAAAATGTACATGACTTTACCTGGGTGATAAATTATAGGATTAGAAGAATATTCTATTACTCTTTATGTCTAATACGCTATCTACACCCGGGGTGCCCAAACGTTTCATACCATGAGCTGGTAAAATGGTTGAGCATGACTGTCACATGGCTCCTCCCACCAGAAGTGGAAGTAAAACGTACATGCACATAACACACTGGCACATGCATATATCACTGCTGTAAATGGCCTGCAGCTGTCATAAACACATTTATGACAGCCACGGGTTGGGTCATTTACAGCAGCGTTATGTGCATGGGCAGGCACATTATGTACACTGCACATGCACATTTTACCTCCAATTTTGGGAGCAGCATGGGCGCTGCGGGCTTGATGATTTGGCATCATGGGCTGTAGTTTGGGCACCTCTGATCTAGACTTTGTTGTGTTTGTCACTGACATTATAACTGGTTACCTCATGAAAATGATGTTCTTTAGTACCTTTCCTAAGGTTGCACAGACTAAAAGGAGCACTGCTGCTTATTTCAATGTATCAAGCCTACCAGATAGTGGGTAAGTGAGTCAGATGTAAATAGTGCTAGGCCTTGAGCTGTCCTGCTTTACAGCATAACAGATAAACAATCTTTCCTACAGCCTTCCCTGTCTTATTCAAATAACTTGCCAGCTTGAATTACCAAGAGACAGATCTATATATTTCCTTCCCTTAGAGAGCTGCTGTTTTTAACAAGATAGATCATAAGGACCACAGGGAAACATGTACTGAGTAATTGGAACTGAAAACAACTTATACGGTAACATAAAGAGAATTTGCTGTACAAACACCCATTAGGAAACCATCCCACTCCAATATTAATTTCATATCATAAAACCCGCATTTACGTCAACAAGATTACCACAATGCTCTAGTTGTTAAAATGTAATTCACTATAATGTATTCCTAAAACACATTCTGACAAGATTGAACCATATTGTTATTATTATTTATTGTGCTACAAGCTCTTTATGCCTGTAACAGCTAAGATTTAACACCAAGCTGTATGTTCATATTTTTTTTTCTGCTTCTCAATTCCAGAATTATTGGGTACATTTCAAAAGGAGATTATATTTCTCTGGATATTTTATGGAGAATGTTATTGAATGTTGACCTAGATCTCTATCATATGAATGACTGCAACCAACATCCCTTCATGTTCAAATATTTATGTATTAGTACCCCCAATCCATCAAAATTCAGAAAATCAGGCAACCCAGTTATGATAGATTTGGGGTTGTTAAGAAATGTTGTTTTAGCGAGGAATATCTTCCCAGAAAACCTTGCATTTATTCTCAACAGGCACAATGATGATATCTCATTATCTCTCTTCCTACTTGCTAACCTAGTGATGGCTAACCTTGGCACTCCAGGTGTTCTTGAACTTCAATTCCCAGACGCCCTGACCATCAGAAGTGCTGACTTGGGCTTCTGGAAATTGAAGTTCAAGAACACCTGGAGTGTTAAGGTTATCCATCATTGCCCTACCCCATGTAAATTGATAATTCTGTTTAAAATCTTGGAAAGCATAAGCCAACTTGTCCAACCCTCTATTTCAATATGACATGTTTTTCATTATTTGGAAAAATATCACTATGTGCAATGCTAGGCATGCTTCACGGGAACCTTTTTCTTTTTCTTTCTGACAGTAAATGTGCATAAATGCATCAGCAAATCCAGCTGTCTAAACACCTTGTCATTCTCTACAGACTTCTTCTATATAATTATACAGTACTTACGAAGTAGGAACATCACTTTTGTGTCCCTTCCTCAGGGGTAAGTACAAGGAAAATTACTCCTCTCACTGCACAAGAAGGTGAAATATACTCTGGCACTCTCAAAAGGGAAGCAGAAATAAAAACAAAAATGATGGGGAAACAGTAAGGTTGCATGCCTGTGACATTCTGTATCACTGGAAGAGGCCTTATAGCTCACACACACACACACGCCATCTAGCTACAGCCCTGCTTATAGCCTATGGCAATTGATCCTTGCCACTTAATTTGATTAGTAAAGATTTTTCTGCCAGTGGCATTTGATGCAAGCTCCTTCTTCCTATTTACCTGAGCTCATGCTTCTTCCTGTTTACCTGAGCTCATGTTGGGGTTTGTTGATTGCTCCTTTTTTCCACTGACCTCCTTTAGAAAATCAGCAATGTCAAGGATCCCGCTTGCTTGAGATTCCACTTTTACCCATTTCCCCCCTTCTGACTGTAGCTTTTCTTAAAAATACAGATAGAGTGACTTTTCAGTACAAGCGGGCTAGACCTGTGTGGTAAGGGATGGCTGGTGAGATGAGGCAGAATCTTCCATGTTTTCATGGGCATTTTTTCTGCCTTGGGGTTTGATAGCTAAAGAAATAATTAAAGTCCTAATGTAAAACACTTTTACCAAAAATCTGCAATGAGGCCAGACTCTTGTTAGTTATGTTCACCAATATAACTCTATCAATATAAATATTGGTGCTGAATGGCTGCAAGTGAAGAAGTTGGCGTAGCTGCATTATTCAGCTAGAGATTTCCCAGTGTAAATATGTAACAGGATTCCAGTCAATATAAACAAAAATACACAAAATAACACTACAAAGGAGCAAATGTTCAACATAAATAAAACAAGTTGCAGAAATACCGGTTGCCGAATTACTATTTGCACAGCTATTCCTCCATAAGTTTGATCACATCATTATCAGGGTCAATTACTCAGAAATTAATGGGGCTGTGGTGGTGCCTTGTTAGCTGGAAAGCTGGGAAGTCACCAGTTTGAGACCCTGGTACTGCATGACGGATTGAACATCTGTCTCTGTCTCAGCTCTTGGGAACATGAAAGGAGCCTCATTTGGGCATTCCCTGAGCAGAGTTTCTTCTGCAAAATCCTTTCAACCCAGAATAATTTCTGACGTGAAATTATTATTATTATTCAGAAATTAAATGTTTCTTTTATCTTGAGGATCCCTTGGCTCCTACATAGTTTCCTTCATTAACAGAAAGCAATGGGACCTGCATGATGGGTGGAAAAGATCTTTAATTCCCAGAATTCTCCATTACCATTAAAGTTATCTTGGTGGCAACAAGTGTTTCTTGTTTCACTCTTGCCTAGAGGCAAGAAATCTCACAGAGATTGTCTCATCAAGTTGAGACAACCAAAATCAGATGACAGCAAAAAAATTAATGAGTATTTTAGCATGCCTAGAAGTAAGGATGCACCACAGAGACCTTTTCTCTTTAAGGCATCCTAAACATAGGAGAGTCTTTCCATATAGAATTATACACGTGCAAGAACTTTAATTCCTCATCACGAACACACAGAGGACAAACATACAGTACATGATTTTACTACCAGCTGTGTATGCATATACATTTTGAAGGGGCTGTAGATAAGTCCCTACCAGGGATGTAAGGAGTACTTCATAATTCTTTTGTGTGTGTGTGTATTTCATTGATTTAGACTGTCATGATTTGGCAAGAGACCTCAACAATGAATTTCCAAGCCACTAAGCAAAGCAATATCCTTTTCACTGTTAGGAGAAATCAAATTGATTTATAAGCAGCTCAGTTCCAGTCTAGTCACTCATCACCCTGGGAAACAGCTGAATCTGTCCAAAAAACCCAGAAAATTTGTGTGGTGGCAGGAATTGCACAGTTTTTCTGGGGTTTTTGGACTGCCTCAGCTGCTTCTCAGGGTAGCAGGTGGCTTTTTGAAGCAATTTCGCTCCAGTTTCGTAATTTTCCAATGCTCCTCCACTGCGCTTCAGCAGCTAGAGAGGGACAGTGAGTTACTTCCTGGTTCAGCACCAGGATCCCACGCACCTATGTCAGCTCCACCTGGCACCAGAAATAGATCACTGTCCCACTCCAGATGCCGAAGCGCATTGGAGGAGCATAGGAAAATTACCAAACCAGAGCAAAATTGCTCCGAAAAGCCTCCCACTGCCCCAAACCCCAGAAAAACTGTGCAATTCCTGCCACCGCCACCGATGCTGAAGATGATGAAGAAAATGTAAGTAGCGGGTGCCAACACACCTCCGACCCCCCACAGCTGAGTGCAATGGTGGGAACTGGCCCCTGGTGGGAAAACATTGGGAACCCCTGATGTATTTGCTGACAATGTAATGCCATATTGAAATCAATAGGACTTTTATTCATATGGAGGAAGGAGGAGCCAAGGAACTGGAATTTGAGGAAGAAGGAACAAATCTGCCTGTTGAATTGTAACAGGATGTACTGTAGTCTTAAATAATTACTTTATGCACAGATAACAGAAAATAAGGAAGAAAACCGCCAATCTCAATGATTGAACTAACCCAAAATCATGTTAAACTCACATGTTTTCTTTTGTTATAAATAGAATTATTGCTCACTCATCAGCTTTGGTAAATACTATTGTCTTTAACACTTGTAGGACTTTCATCTTCACCTGCCCTGGGAAGCAGAGGAGGCTGTCGAAAATCCTGGAAAAACCACAAAATTCCTGCCACCACCACCGTGGTAAGTGACGTATTGTGACTTCTGGTGGTGTGGGGCAGGTGGGGGATGGTCCTAGAGGTGCCCAGGTGGCCACCACAGTACAGATTAATGATATGCACAGGCTGGATTAGGCCTGCAGCCCGGGGGTTGTGAACCCCTGGAGTAGGTTTAAGAATGAAGTTTCCCTTTTCAGAAAGGTAGGCAAAATGAACACTACAGTTGTTCAGTTCTGCCCTTTGGGGCCATTTAAATTCTCCATAAGTTTGCCTGCATTGCAGCTAATGTTCCTGAAATTTGCTCAGCTAGCTCCTTTGGGATCGACAGCTGAATGCCACTCTACCTGATGACCTGAATTTGTTCACATTGCTCAAGTGTTCCTTGGCAGACTCCGTTATTAGTTTAACCTGTGCCCTCTCCAATGTCCTTGCTGTTGCAAATATTTCACTTGCCTCATCCCAGGCTCCCTTTCTTTATCAAGACTGAAGCAAATCAGATACTTAATAGCTTTCTACTCTCACCAAACCTAGTCACATCAGCACTGGGACTTTTTTTTAGTGTCCGGAAAGTCACTTAGCAGAACATTTTGCTAAAGCAGAATTGTATAGCAATAATTCAAGTGGGAAAATAGCTCTGTGTTGAGCAAATGATATGCTACCCTGGGGGTGGGTCCTACTGCATTAACTATCCTTAAATTTATAGCATTAGCACCCTTGGACATTTAAATTTTGAAGTGGAAAGGCAGAGAAGACATCCACAATATTTAATTATATAAACAAAATGGCCCATCACTCACATTTCTATGGAACATAGAAAACAAAAATAAACCTGAGTTTTAATTTTAATCTTTATGTAAGAATTTGCTTCTAAACCAATATACTGTATTTATTTTCAGCTATTCCTAACTGGCGTGAGGGCTTTATTAGCTCAGTATGTTGTGATTTTGGTATGCAAGTATTGTGTTCCCAAAAAGATCATTATTTCAAACTTTATATCCAATAGGTTTGAATGCAGAAGTTTAGATGTCTAAGCATTTATATCCAATTATGCCCAGAGCTTTAATTTTAATTCTAAGAGTTTATAGTCCAAATGCTCCTAGAAAGGTTTTGGGGTTTGGTGAGTTCCCCTTTTCACTCACCTTAAGCTGCCACTTATAGGCCAATTGTGGAGAGCTTCTTCTCCGCTTCCAACCCCTCATAGTTCAATTGAGTTAGAAGCAGTCAAGGAGAAAAGTTATTGGCCCATATTAAAGAAGCGATTGGCCCCCACCCTACACAGCCGAGGTGTTTCAGAGTGGAGCCCCAAACAAAGAAAAAGTACAGATTTTATACATTTTTTTTCCTCCTCCAAAGCCCCTTTAGAAAACAACTTGTCTGGTTTGTAAGCAATTAATGTTCAAGTTGACCTTATTACAAATGTACTGATAACTATTCTCTTCTCTGATTGGTCCTTTGGAATCCTCACCTGTCTCTGAGCATGAATTGAAACTTAAGAAGCAAGGAGGCTTTTGATTTAAGACCATGAGGTCATGTGGGTGATGGAAGATACAATACCAGCCTTGGACAAACTCCAAGACCAGTATGCCTAGAGTTCCTCCTTCCTTTTCCTTATCTCTTAACAACCTAGAAATGCTTACTCAAGGACTTTTTGGTTCCTACTCCTTGATATTCTCATGTCTTCTGGCTGAGAAGTTGAAGATTAAACATCTTTGGGGTCAAATTAGACCTTAACCTTTCAGTCCAGAGTCAGCTTTAAAGTTTATACAACCTTAGCACTGAATATGAACCATACAATCAAAGGGGCCAGCTTTTGATAGCTGACAATGTTGCTTAGGGTTGATATCAATGGAATAACTTTTTTGTGTTTTAAGTATATAGGCTAACATATATAAATTATTATGTGTATAAAATCCTTGTTACAATATTATTGTGTTGCATGGTATTTCTTAAGAATATTACAAGCTGCAATTCTATAATGTTTCATAAAGTAGATACAATGTGTTTTGAGTGTAGTACATTTCTATATAATTATAATGGATACATATATTTAAATAAATGATAAAAATCAGTCCCACATCAGTAAAAGCATGCAGAAGAGCAGTGGATGAAGTATGAGCTGTGGGTGGCATGTAACCCTCATGGGCATTTCTGAAACACTGTAGAGCCTTATCCACAGGCTAGCTGATATAATTTTAAAAAAACCAATTTCCTCCCTGGAAGCCTTGAGGAATTATGTTTCTTTCCTTAAACAGAAGCCACACTAAGATACACTGAGCAAAAAGTTTTGTATCACAACTACCTTTGGTAGCTTCCTCTTTCAAAACAAGTCCATGAAATGAATTTTTGTCCTGCGGGAGCTGGATTTTTGACCTTTCACTGTTTTTCATGAGAATAGTTGCATATATCTTTTAAGCAGATCTAACTGATCTCCACTGAGAAAGGGTAGGCTTACTCCTTCACAAGATTTCTCTCACTAGGAAATAATACGTTTTGGGCTAAATGTGCATGGTTCCTAGGTAGTAACCATGCTGTCAAGAGATTTGGGGAATAGCAGTTCCTATATAAACTGGAGCAGAAGGAAGATCTGTACCGTTAGGCAGAAGTATCTCTTTCTAGATTGTGCAGTTGCAATTTCTACAACATGCCTATCTACTGTGATGTATTTTTTAAAAAATAAAATATCATTCACCAGATACTTTGTATCTGATATTGTATTTGATACTTTTTCTATCCTCTTTTCCTTACCTGCTTTCCAAAAAGTAACACAATCTCATTACTTTTGCTTTCTTGTAGGATTGAAATACATGCTGTGTTAAAATAATTTCTGTACACCCTATAGTTTCTCTCTTTTAAAACTTACAAGTAAGTGCTTAGTGGGCCCACTCCAGATAGGTTCCATTATACACTACTAAAGTCGGTCTCAAATCTTACAACAGGAAATTACATCATGCTTTGTGTTTGTTTTATATAGTAACATGAAGATGGAAATTGCTAGAATTTAAGAAAAACAGCAGTTTGATAGCAAGAAATTGCAAGTAGATAAATAGGGACTACTTTGGTAAGAAGGTAACAGCATTCCATGCACTCCGGTGTCTAGTCATGCCTGCCACATGACCACGGAAACATCTGCAGAAGCAGACAGCGCTGGCTCTTCAGCTTTGAAACAGAGATGAGCACTGAACCCTAGAGTTGGATACGAATGGCTTTCAAGCAAGGGAAACTTTTACTAACAAAAATGCTCATTGCCTGTTTTGAATCTGAATAGCCAATCAGCAGGATAAATGTTTCTTCTCTTCAAAAGCAAGTGCTTTTCCACTCTTGTGCCTGGGTGCATACTAGCTAAGTTTAGTTTTGTCTGTGTAGTCCAGTCTCTTTCTGAGTCAAAATGTTATAGCCTCAGAAAGGTTGTACCCTCCTGCAACCATCATTTGCTTGAAATGTTTATTTTTATTTTTTGCAACCAAGATGAAGTGAACTGCTGTATTATATTTTTGCCATCTATCTGACAACAGTGTTTACTTACACAAGCCTTGTAAGTAAACATTATATTTTTCTCTTGCTAAAGCTGTGTCTGAGTATTTGTTCAGTGGTTGAACTGAGAAGAAAGAAAAGGGGAATTTAATAAGGCTTACATTTACTGTAAAAGAATTCATTTCCTTTGGGAAATGCTATCCAACAAAATCTTTCCAGACATTCCAACTTGACCATATACAGAGACAAAAAACTTTAAAAATCAAAACATCTTCATTGGCAGCAGTGAAAATTTGCTACCCTTTGTTTCAGCAGTTAAGTTTGGAGATGGGAGCAATTAGTGGCACTAAGATCCAAAGAAAAAAAGGTCCAATATTGCATTAATTTCAGAGCCTTAAATGAATTGATGTGAAGGCCCAGACGAAGAATATAATGAGAGCTGTATTTGAAAACACATATTAGTAGCACTGCATTACTTGGAAGTAACTGGCAGGCTACCATAGATGGCCAGTGAGCTGTTTCATAGGCCACATGTTATTCAGAGGTGTTGTCAAACAGGCTGGCAGTCACCTGTGGCACAATTAGTGGTAGTCCTCTTCACTGCATTTCATCTGTTGATACATAGATTTGTGTATATAGGACATACACGAATTGCCATAAAAGCTCACTGTGTATTATCTGGCAGTATAGTATGACAGACCTTGAAGTAAGCTACCCCCACACATTTTGGCTTATTACTTTGTATTATATATTTGGGATAAAATAGCCTGGAAGGTTTCTCATTTTTGTCTTGGACACCATTGATCTAACATTCATTTTCTTTCCCTCTCCCTTGGAGGATTGATGTCAAACATGTTGATGGTACTGCAACTTAATGAATTTGCTAATAGGAAGTATGAGTCTTTCAGGGGGAAACTATTGACCAACATGTGCTTAGGCAACTCAATTTTCTTTCCCCTATCAGACAAAGGTCCTTGCTGAAGATTAAATTGAGACTCAATGTTGAGGATTTATAGTGTCATACAGGATTCTTTATCATTCTGTGCTCAAGATGAGTACCTAGGACATCATGTTTTATTACAGCTGTGTCCTAGAGACCTGCCTGACAGAGTTCCTCCCATGGCAGAAATGCTCTGGCTCCCATTAGTAAACAGGTTTCCCCACTCCCTCTCTTTCTTTTAAAATTATAACTCTTCATTTCAATTGCATACACAGTGTGATATGGCAGACAGCATGACAGACTTCGACTCTGGAAGCCAGGGTTAGAATGCCCATTTGATCCATGGAAACTCAAGGGGGCAATGGAACTGGTAAAACCACTCTTTAAATATTTAATTTACCTTGAAATTCCTGTTAGGATTGCAGTTCCAACTTTATGGCCATAACTAACTAATTCATTTAAAATATAAGGATTTCAGTTCTATAGTATAGAGATTGTGCTGTATGACTCAAGAGATTATTGCATTTTACAGCTCTGATCTCTGAGACCATTCTATGCCACAGGAAACTTTTTGGGCATCATGGCATTGAAAATGAAAGCGCGGCGCCAAAATGGCCGCCGCGCTCTTTGCGGCCCCCCCCCACCCGGACTCAGACATCCGGGTGAGTTAGGGGGCGTGGCCACCCCTCTATAAAAGGGGTGGCCACGAGGCAGACGAGCTGCCATTTTAGAAAGAGCGACGGAGAGGAGAAGTTTTCTCCGTCACTGTTTGTCCGTAGTCTTCGGCTGTTTAGCCCTTGATCCTTCCCGGCTGGGAAGGGAGGATTAGCACAGAGCCTTTAGCTTGCTGGTTGCTCTGTGCTTTTGGCGATAGGTTTTCGATCCCTGGAAAGGGATCCTGCTATTTCTTCGTAGATATGCCTCCCAAATGGAAGGCCCCGGCGATGAAACCACGGCCAAATGGGAGGACTTTTTCGGGCCCTGCGCAGGACGGGGGGCAGCCGTCAGGTCGGAGGACCAGGGCTGCGCCCCCGCGGCAGGGCACTAACCCGGCCTTGCCCACCGATACCGGTGGGGTGATTCAGGCTGGCACTTGGCAGCCGGGCTCCAGCTCAGTGGCTGGCCAGCTTACAGGCCGGTCCCTCAGGGGCTTCGGCCCCCGGCCCGCCATTACCGGCCATGGGTCAGGGCAGCGTGGGAGGGCCTGGTGTGGGCATACAACCCGTTCCCCCTCCGGCCCCTCATGGGCCGGAGTTTTGGGCATGGCCCTATTCTGGCCCTGGCTCGCCATTTTGGGTTACCTTTCCAACTGCCTAGTGGGCCGGCCGGCCCACCCGGCCGGCCTTATGTTGGTGGCTATGTGGCAGTGGATGCTCTGTCAGCACGTTTAGCAGTGCTGGAAGCATCCTTGGGCATTGCACAGCCTCCTGGGGAGTGGGGGGCGCTTCTCTTTTTTCAACAGGGGCCCCTTCATCGACCCGGCTACCTTGCCGGCCGCTATGCTTCAGCGGGAGGCCAACCGGGTTGAGCTGCATGAGACGGTCCGGCCAGCCCAGCTGGTGTCTCGCAGCTCCCCGTTCTACCTGATGTCCAGGCTGGGAGCGGTCGGGGGTGATCCCAGAGCATGATTCTGGTCGCGAGCTCCGACACCTGCCGTGGGCCGGAACCCCCGTTGGGGGCGGCTCACGGGGGTGCACCTAGTGAGTATCAGGTTCAATTTAAGTGCACCAACACCACAGCCCACTTACGGTGGTGGGGTTCAGTGGCCCTGGCCTCGTCAAGTTGATGCGAGCGGGCATGTTACCATCTTATCCCAGTATCCCATGGTTGCTAAATGGTCCCTCGTTAAGGGCGGGGGTGTCCGCCCCTGGGGCAGTGCCGAGCATTGCAAGGGCTGTCCAGGTCCTGCTGCGTATGCCCTTTATACAGAATGTGCCATCGATGGCTTTGCCGACGGCTGGTTATTCCTTGCCCCTGGGTGATCATTTGTCGCAGGTCATGAGGGATAAGATCTGGAGGGGGATACGTGGATATTCTCCCTATTGAACTGTGAGCCCACTGAGGAGGAGAGAGAGGGACAGGATGACAGAGACAAAGAGCTGTCCCATCGTCGTAAGCCACCGCGCACCTGGGCCAACTGGTTGCCGGCATACCATATATATATGGTGGTATGCCTCAGGGCCCGGCCTGATTGGGCCATCCCGATGGTTCAATCCTTTGATAATATTTACAGGGCAATGGTTGATTTGATGGGCCCATCGCAGTTGGCGTACGATGAGGAATTTGGATGAGGGTGGCCCTACACCCTGAGAGGAGGTGGGATGAGCCCTGTCAGCAATTGTGCTCGTGTACATGACTCCCACGTGACTGGCACCTGGTGATAGGTACCATGGTGGTCATGCTGTGCAGCGGGCTGCTCAGACACAGGCTCCACGCTAACTGGTCAGGCAGGGGGTTCCAGCCCGCCTGCTGTGTTCGACCTGCTCAGCTAGCGACGTGTGTAATAAGCGCCAGTGTTGTTACCGACTTGGGTGCCCCTTTTTGCGCTGGCCCCTACGCCGCCTCCGCGTGCCCGCGGGTTGGTGGGTTACGGGGCAGAGGTAGGGGTGCACAAGGGGCAATCAGAGCCCCATCTGAAGGAACTATCCTTGTCAAAGCCCCCCCCTCCCCAATTAGTGTACTCATGCTGGAGCGATGGCACTCAGCTCATCCAAGAAGGGATGATGCAGGGTACCTGCTAGAGGGTTTCCAATGGGGCTTTTGTATTCCATTTGGGGGTGTTAGGGGCCCCAAGATGTTACTAATCCAGTTCCCTTGAAAGGTAACGAAGAGGTTGCTCCACTGAGCACAGCAAAGGGAGTTGAGGCTATGAGAGTAGTGGGCCCCTTCTTGGAACCACCTTTCCTAATTTGAAGGTCTCCCCTATGAGACTAGTACCGAGGTAGAACCAGGGTGAATGTCATTTAATCCTCCATTTAGCTTACCCTGTGGGTTCTCCGGTCAGGGATGCCATTCCCGATGACCATGTTCAGTCAGGTACACGTAGTTTGTTCAGCCCCTATGGGTGGTACGCTCATGTGGTCCCGGTGCTTTCCTGGCACAGTGTGATATGCACTCGACTTTCCGATTACTGCCAGTGCACCCAATGGATTTTGAGCTATTGGGTTTTTAGGTTCCAAGGGGAATTTTACTTAGATAAGGCCAACCCCTTCTGACTGAGTTATTTCATGTTCGGCATTTGAACGATTCGGTACTTTCATTCAGTGGGCCTTTGCTCGCAGGTCGGGGTCTCGGTCTCTAGCCCATTACCTCGACGACTTTTGGTTCGGGGGTGAACGGGGCTCGGACACGTGCACGCGTCTCCTCACTACATTTCAGACACTCAGGTGGGAACTGGGTGTCCCCTTGGCGCCTGAAAAGACCGAGGGCCCAGCTACTAAGCTCACATTTCTAAATTAACTCTGTCGCACAGGCATCCGGGTTACCCATGAATAAGGTGGCTCGGATCTCCGCGGCGATTTTGGCATTGATTGCCAAACATAAAGTGTTCCCTCGTGAGCTGCAGTTACTTCATGGCCACCTTAATTTTGGCTGCAGGGTGGTTCCACCCGGCAGAGCATTGGCCAGGCACCTGTGTGACGCCATGGCTGGCCTGTTAAAACGTCACCACAGGGTCCGGCTGATCAGGGGCATACGGGTGGACCTTCCGGTCTGGCTCAAATTACTCCTGGGTTTTAACGGGGTATCTTCCTGGAGATCAGACCTTATGGTCTGCCCTAGATTTCAAGTACGGCCGGATGCCTCCGGCTCCCTGACTTATGGGGGTTTGCTTTGAGGGTAGGTTGACTTACGGCCAATGGCATCACGCATGGCTTGGCACGGATCGCCTCCGCGATCTTACCTTCCTTGAGTTTTCTTCCCAATTTGGGGAACACTGATGCTATGGGGCGATGAGTGGGCCTACTCAGTGGTCCATTTTTGGTGTGATAATGCGGCGGTGGTGCACATTGTCAACACCCAGACATGCAAATCCCCCAGGGTCATGACTTTAGTTGGTCTATTCTTTTTGAGACGCCTACGCCTAAATGTGCTGTTCAGGGCCAGACATGTTCCAGGTATTAATAACGACATTGCTGCTGCTTTATCCCGCCTGCAGATCCCCCGGTTCCGTGCCTTACTCCGGAAGCAGATGAATTCCACTCGCCACTCCCGGCCAATATTTGGACGTTTGGCGAAGAAGGTGAACCGGGCATGTCATTGGCACCTCGCACGCGTAAGGCGTATCAACATGCTTTCATGCAATTTGGAACTTTTTGCGAGTAACTACAGTTACCTCAAGTGTGGTCAATATCAGTGGACCAGGTTATACAATGCATGTTTATCTTCGCAGTCAGGGTTTGGCCCCCCGTACTATAGCCTTCAGGCTTTTGGCACTGGCATTTATGGCCAACGTTGGGGGGTTCAATGACTGCGTGAGTTACTTCCGTATGTGTCGTGTTTTGGAGGGGTGGACACGTGAACATGTCCGCCGCCCGGACATGTGTCACCCCAGTTCGCCAGAGTTTCTGACCCACCTTGCACGAGGCTGGCATTACTTATGTTCGGATAGGTGTGAAGTGGCTCTTGGTCACGCAGCTACCACGGTAGCCTTTTTGGAGCGCTCCGCATCAGTGAGTGGGTGCCAGAGTTAGTACCATCTGTGTAAGGCAGATGCGTCTCGTAGGGCACTGGAACTCGACGATGTCTCTGTCACACTTGAGTGGGCTCAATTGGGGATACGGTCCTCAAAGGTTGTTCAGCACGGCGTAGGCAGTGGAGTCTGACTGCTACGAAGTTTTATTGGAGACATCTGTTCGGTTGGTGCCCTACATGAATTTTCGGCAGTGCCTGCTGCGCGCCCCAGGCTGTTTTTCTGCCACCAGGATAGGTCTACCCTTACCAAAGTAAAGTTACTGAGGGTGACCAGTGCTGCGCTTCGCGGTGTGGGGCCAGTTTTGGCAACCATTTATTTAGGATAGGCGTCGCGTTGATCGCGGCTACGTTTGGGGTACTCGGAGGTGGATATATGTGTACGCGTAATTTCTTATATGTACGTCCCCTCACTGCATGAGTACCTAGTTATGTCCTTCACCTCTTCTCCTCTTTTACAGATCCTGTGTGTCTCTGCACACCGGTGGCAGTGGGGCTGGTGGGCCGCAGCTATGTACACTGGGCAGCAGTATATGCTGTGGCGACAGAGAGTGGACCCCGACTTGGGCTGTGTGCATCCGCACGTATGCGATGGTATGGTATGTGTGGCATAAGGGGGCGGGAACTGTGGCCATTCCTGATGTCCATCAGGGATGCTGGACCACCCAAATGTTCTTAATAGGCACCTCGGCGGCGATGATCTTATACGGATCACTGCTGTTCCTAAACTGTCGAGGGGCTGTGACCTGGCGTTTTATATCATGTATGGCTTACACACGGTCGCTATGGTCTAACATCGTGCCGAGACACCAGTTTAGAGGAGACATGGATCTCTGTGGTTCGGACTGTTCCGGCAGTCAGTGGACAGGGCTGTTGCTCGGTCCCTTGCTGAGCATGGCTGGGAGACAGCCATTGGACACCTGAGGATAGGCTTACAAAAATTTTGCTGGTAGGCAGGAGAAGGGGTCCACCTGTCGGCTGGAGGTATGAACCTCTTTCTGGGTGTGTTGCAAGCAGGCCTGGCGACCGAGCTGACGGTCGGGGGGGGCGGTGAGTCATCATGGACGCCTCCCCGTGTGGCGGGTAGCACTGGTAAGGTAAAGATTTATGACCCAGAGGTACCCGGCAGGTTCGCAATTGACTGGCCAACACTTAGATAGGTACAGGTGTAATAGCTTTGACCGGTCAATGACGAACCAGGCAAGGGGTGATGGCAGGAGCTTTTCAGCATGCATCACCCCGTGATTTGACAGATACACGTCATAGGGTGGGGTCAGTAGATAGTTTGTTGACTCCGGTCAACAATTTGTTTGTATCAACAAACAAATTGATACAAATGGATCTATTGTAGCCAATTGCCATTGGCAATTTTGGGAGTAACCTTACCAGTGTTACTGCGGCCTGCTTGCCTTAAGAATTACAATTGGATGAATACACCAATTGAAAGTTATAATTCGGACTAGGGCATTATTCAATAAAAGTGGCCCAATGCCTTTATCCATATACCGGTGTCTGAGTCTTTCTTTGGGGTGTGTGCCTGCAATGCATCACAACTGTATCAGCCCCTTGGTATGTTGCTTGTTTTCGTCACTGTTAAGTCCCTTTTCTTTCTTGTTTTATTTTCAAGTTCTTCTCTGCTTTCCCTTTCTTTGGCCAACAATGGGAATATAATCAGTTAACTCAGTGGTTCCAAACATGAGGCACACGCCCCATGCCTAAATCAATGCATTGGCTGATCAGTGCTTTGGGGTATTGACATAGGTTCCTGGGAAGTGATGTCACCCTGTGGGGCATGTGCCCCATGTTGGGAACCACTGAGTTAACGGATTAAATTCACATTGATTTGATGGGCCTATTCCAATGCAAGTTACAACAGTATGCAATAGGATGTTGGCCAAAGAAAGGGAAAGTAGAGAATAACTTGAAATGGTCTCAGAGTTAAGAGCCATAACGTGCCCCAATCTCTGGAGTCATACAGCACAATATACTTCCTGGGGGGGGGGTGAGGAGGACGAGGCAAGCGGCGGGAAATCCTCCATCCATCGTCACTGCCGCTGTGAGGCCACGGGGGCCAGAAGGAGCCGTTGGATCACCCACAGCCATCCACCGCTGCTGCCGCAGCGAGACAACCAGGGCCAGAAGGAGCTGCGAAATCACCCCCAGCCCTGGGTGAGCAGGATCAGGTAAAGTGATGGAAACCATCCTAAAAGATAGAATTAATAGGCACACAGAAGAGAAGGCGCTGCTAAAGGAGAGCCAACATGGCTTTTACAAGGGCAAATCATGCCTCACTAATCTGTTGGAATTTTTTGAGAGTGTCAACAAGCATGTGGATAAGGGGGATCCAGTTGACATTGTTTATCTGGACTTTCAGAAGGCTTTTGACAAGGTCCCACACCAAAGGCTCTTGAATAAACTTACCAGTCATGGAATAAAGGGACAGGTCTTATCCTGGATCAGCAACTGGCTAAGGGACAGGAAACAGAGGGTAGCACTAAATGGACACTTCTCCAAGTGGAGGGAAGTAAAGAGTGGGGTCCCCCAAGGTTCAGTACTGGGACCCCTGCTTTTCAACCTCTTCATAAATGATCTAGAGGTAGGAGTAAAAAGCAAGGTAGCCAAATTTGCTGACGACACTAAATTATACAGGGTAGTGAAAACTGTGAGAGATTGTGAGGAGCTCCAGAGGGATCTCTTGACACTGGGGGAGTGGGCAAAACAGTGGCAAATGAGTTTCAACATTAGTAAGTGCAGAGTGATGCATGTTGGGGCAAAGAACCCCAATTACATTTATAAACCGATGGGGTCTGAACTCTCTGCGACAAACCAGGAAAGGGACCTTGGTTTCCTGGGTTGACACTCAATGAAGGTGTCAACCCAGTGTGCCTCAGCAGTGAAAAAAGCAAACTCAATGCTAGGGATCATTAGGAAGGATATAGAAAATAAGTCAGCAAGTGTCATTTTGCCTCTTTATAAATCTATGGTGAGGCCCCATCTGGAATATTGTGTACAGTTCTGGTCGCCATACCTCCAGAAGGATATTATGGAGCTGGAAAAAGTGCAGAAGAGGGCAACCAGAATGATTAGGGGACTGGAACACCTTCCTTACCATCTGAGGCTGCAACGGTTGGGCCTCTTGAACGACGACATCTAAGAGGTGACCTGATTGAAGTTTATGAAATCATGCATGGTGTGGACAAAGTAGATAAGGAAAAACTGTTTTCCCTATCGCATAACACTAGAACTAGGGGACACTCCATGAAACTTTTGGGTACTAGATCTCAAACAAATAAGAGAAAGTACTTTTTCACCCAGAGGATTACTGGTCTATGGAACTCCCTGCCAGAAGAAGTGATGACAGCTGTCAGTCTTGACAGCTTTAAGAAAGGATTAGTCAAGTTCATGGAGGACAAGAGTATCAATGGCTATAATTATGGATACTTAAGGACAACCTCCGGGTTGGAGAGATAGGCAGGATATCTCTCAATGCCATTTCCAGGGAATCCTAAGCAGGTGAAGGCATCTACTTGGGAATACCCTGAAGGAAATGGTGAGCCACTGTGTGAGACAGAATGCTGGACTGGATGGGCTGTGGCCTGTTCCAGCAAGGCTGTTCTTATGTTCTTATGAGCGGCGGGAAAGCTACCATCCACCGCCTCCAGGTGCCAGCCAAGCACTGAAGGAGAGGACCACCACGGCAGAAGGGAAGAAGGCAGAGAAGAAAAGCCAAGGGACAAGAGTCCCCTGCAAAGGATAAAAAACTGATATGCAATAATGTAGATAACGTAATATAGCAACTGACATAGAAACTTTACACTGACTTATTATAGAAACTGACATAGAGACTTTGCACTGACTTAATATAGAAACTGACATAAAGACTGTGCTTTTTTTTAATTGAGATAATATGCATGGTAATACACTGTTTAGACCGTTTTAAACTTTTTTTAAAAAAATGTGATAACATGTATGATGGGAAGAAAATGGCATAGAAACCGTCAAACCATGCCACAAAGCTTGCCAAGAGAACCCTATTGACCAAAACAAAAGGCAAAACAAAGGAGCAGTATAGATGATACAGGATGCTTAGGAAAACAGAGTGGAGGAAGGGGAGGGACAGGAAAGTGGGAGGAGAAATACAGTGCAGCAAGGTACAATACTGCATAGGGACATGGAATGTGAGATCAATGAATCAAGATAAACTGGAAGTGGTTAAAATGAAATGGAAAGAATAAGCATTGACATCTTGGGAATCAGTGAGCTAAGATGGACAGGGATGGGCGAATTCAGCTCTGGAAACCATCATATCTACTACTGTGGACAAGAAAACCTTAGAAGAAATGGAGTAGCCATAATTGTCAACAAAAGAGTGAGAAAATCAGTAATGGGATACAATCTCAAAAATGACAGAACGATGTCAGTCAGAATTCAAGGCAAACCTTTCAATGTCACTGTGATCCAAATATACGCAACAACCACTGGTGCAGGTGAAGCCACAGTGGGTCAGTTCTATGAGGATCTACAACACCTCATAGAACAGACACCAAAAAATGATGTCCAAATTATTTTAGGAGATTGGAATGCCAACGTAAGAAGTCAAAAAGTGGACGGAATAACAGGCAACTTTGGTCTTGGTATACAGAACAAAGCAGGGCAAAGACAGATAGACTTCTGCCAAGAGAATGCACTAGTCATAGCAACACAAGAGGCGACTTTATACATGGACATCACCAGATGGCCAACACCAAAACCAGATTGACAACATACTCTGCAGCCAAAGATGGAGAACCTCCATACAGTCAGCAAAAACAAGACCTGGAGCAGACTGTGGCTCAGATCACAACCTACTGATCGCAAAATTCAGGCTTAGACTAAAGAAAATAGGGAAAACAAACAGGCCAGAAAGATATCACCTAGACAACATCTCTAATGAATACACAGTGGAGGTGATGAACAGATTTAATGGCTTAGACTCGATAGACAGAGTGCCAGAAGAATTATGGACAGAGATGCGGGACATCATGCAGGAAGCAGCAAAGAAAATCATACCAAAAGAAAAGAAGCGAAAGAAAGCAAAGTGGTTGTCTGAGGAGGCTCTTAAAATAGCAGAGGAAAGAAAGAACACAAAAGTCAAAGGAGGAAGAAAAAATACAATAACTTGGGGAAAAAATACAATCACAAGGGAACATTTAAAGCAAAAATGACCACGATAAGGGACAAAGATGGAAAGGAGTTAGCTGATGCAGAAGAGATTAAGAAAAGATAGCAAGAGTACACAGAGGAACACTACAAAAAGGACATCAACACTCCTGATAATAACAATGATGAGGAAAGTGAACTTGAGCCAGACCTCATGGAGAGTGAAGTCAGAAAGGCCCTAGAGAGCACTGCAAGCAACAAGGCTAGTGGAGATGATGGTATCCCAGTTGAATGTTTCAAAGCTCTAAAAGATGATGGAGTCAAATTACTGCATTCAATATGCCAGCAGATTTGCAAAATAAAACAGTGGCCACAGGATTGGAAAAGATCAGTATACATTCCAATCCCAAAAAAGGGCAATGCCAAAGAATGTTCAAATTATCGAACAATTGCGCTCATCCCACATGCCAGCAAGGTGATGCTCAAGATAATACAGGATAGACTTCAGCAACGTGTGGAGAGAGAATTACCAGAGGTCCAGGCTGGTTTCAGAAGAGGCAGTGGGACCAGAGACCACATTGCCAACATACGTTGGATCATGGAGAAAACAAAGAAATACCAGAAACAAGTTTACTTTTGTTTTATTGACTACACTAAGGCATTTGACTGTGTGGACCACAACAAGATGTGGCAAGTAATTAAAGAGATGGGAATACCAGAGCACCTCATATGCCTCCTGAGAAATCTGTACATGAATCAAGAAGCAACAGTTAGGACAGAACACGGAATGTTAGAGTGGTTTGGAATAGGAAAAAGAGTAAGACAAGGCTGCATTTTATCACCCTGCTTATTCAACTTATACACAGAGCACATAATGTGCAATGCAGGAATGAAGGAATCACAATATGGGATCAAAATTGCTGGGAGAAACATCAACAATCTGAGATATGCAGACGATACCACCCTAATGACAGAATGCAAGCGCGGCGCCAAAATGGCCGCCGCGCCCTTTGCGGGGCCCCCCCCACAGGACAGAGAATCCGGGTAGTTAGGGGCGTGGCCAGCTCCCTTATAAAAGGGGTGGCCACGAGGCAGCCGAGCTGCCATTTTGCCTCAGCGACGGAGCGGAGAAGTTTTTTCCCCTGCGTCTCCGTCGCTCGTTAGCTTACCGGGAAGCCTTTTGGTGGCGATTCTGCCTGGCTGGCTTCCCTTTTTTGCTTCAGGAGAGATGCCTTCGAAAAAGAAGGCAGCTTCGAGTTCAGCTCGGGCTGTTAGGAGGCGCAACCCAGGTCGGAGGACCGTGGTGCCGCCTCCTCAGCAGCCACCTTTGCCACCCCCGGCCGGGGCTGGTGGAATGGGGTCTATTGCCCCTTGGCCCGGTCAGAGTGCGGGCGCGGAGGGCGCTCCGGCCCGCGGCCCGCGAGCGGTGGACACCGCTCCTCCTCCTGCCCACTCCGTCGGGCCTATTTCTTTTGGGCCGCAGCCTCTCCCGGGGCCCTCTAGCCTCGGGGGGTGGCCTGGCTCCCTGCCTTGGCAGGTTTCTTCACCAGCCCTACCGGGCTTTGGCGCTGGCCAATGGCCATATATGGGCCCTGGGGCGCAGGGACCTGTCCCCATGCCAGGATCAGGCGGGCCGGCCGGCCCTTTGCCCATGGTCAACGTGGACACCTTACTGGCCCGCATTGCGGCCCTGGAGGCGTCTTTGGCCCGGGCCAGTCAGGCAGGCGCCCCCTTCGGGGTACCTTTTGAGGCGCTGTCGGCAGCAGGACCACAGCCGGCGGGGAGGGTTGAGCTGCTGCAGGCGGGTGGCGCGGCTCCGGCCACTGCCTCGCAGCTCCCCAGCCAGCAACCTGGTGCGGGTCAAGCCCCGGTGATGAGCTCTACATCGGTCGTGAGCTCCGACGCCCCCAGTGGGCCGGAACCCCCGGTGGGGGCGGCCCGCGGGGGTGCAGCATGTGAGTATACGGTGCAAGCAAGTACATCTACACACATTCCCAATATAGGGGGGGGCCTTTCAGTGGCCTTGGCCTCGCGCGGGTGGTGCGGGGGCCACGTTGCCGGCGACCCACCCGGCGACAACGACTGCCACCATGCCCACTGGGGTGGGCCTCGGTCCTTACACTGCTGGGAATGTCCTGGGGGTGGCAGGGTTAGCTCAGGCCCCTTTTAATAGGCCGGCTGTCCCCTTTTCGGCTTTGCCAACGGCAGGGTATTCCTTGCCATTGGGTGATCACTTGGCACAGGCTACCAGAGAAAAGATATGGCGAGGGGAGTACGTAGATATCTTCTCACTCCTGAACAGAGAGCCCACCAAGGAGGAAAGGGAGGGTCAGGATGAGAAGGATAAGGAGCAGGCACGCCGCCGTAAGCCGCCGCGTACCTGGGCCAACTGGCTCCCCGCTTATTTAATATATATGGCGGTATATCTGAGGGCGCGGCCGGATTTAGCTATTCCCATGGTCCAATATTTGGACAACATATATAGGGCGATGGTCGATTTTCCGGGCCCCTCATGGCTAGCATATGATGAGGAATTCCGTATGAGGATTCCCCTCCACCCCGAGATGAGATGGGACGAGCCGTGCCAGAGACTGTGGCTCTTGTATATGACACCCACACGCCCTGCCCCGGGGGATAGATACCATTGTGGACATGCGGTCCAGCGAGCGGCTCCAGCACAGGTTACCCGCCAACCGGCGGGGCAGGGGGTTCCAGCCCGCCTGCTGTGCTGGACTTTCTCGTCAAATGGTTCCTGCAATCGAAAGAACTGCAGGTATAAGCACGAGTGTCCCACATGTTCTGGTCCCCACACAGCCTCTGCTTGTCCCAAGCCTGGGGGGGCGCGAGGCAGAGGGAGGGGTGGACAGTGGGCTGGCAAGGCTGCCACGGATGGAGCTAATTCTCCAAAAGGCCCCCTCCCCAATTAAGGTGGACATGCTGGAGCGCTGGCTCGCATCGTACCCGAAGGGGGAGGATGGGGAGTATCTCCTTCAAGGTTTTAAGCAGGGATTTCGTATCCCTTTTATGGGTGATAGGTCCCCTCAGGCTGCTCCCAACCTTTTATCCCTCAGAGGAAAGGAGGAGGTTGCTGCGGCCAGCATTAAAAAGGAGTTAGACGCGGGCAGGGTCGCTGGACCTTTCCCCGCACCCCCGTTTCCCAATCTTAAGGTCTCGCCATTGGGTTTGGTTCCCAAAAAGTCCCTAGGGGAGTTTCGCCTTATTCATCATTTGTCCTACCCAGCAGGCCGATCGGTCAACGATGCTATACCTGATGACCTTTGTTCGGTCAGGTATACATCGTTTGACCATGCGCTGCGCATGGTGCGCGCGTGTGGCCCGGGTGCCCTGCTGGCCAAGTGCGACATTAAGTCAGCTTTTCGCCTCTTGCCGGTGCACCCGGGTGACTTTGAATTGCTGGGTTTTAAATTTAAAGGGGAATATTATTTCGATAAGGCTATGCCTTTTGGCTGCTCCATATCATGCTCGGCTTTCGAGCGTTTTAGTACCTTCCTAGAGTGGGCTTTCGTCCGCAGGTCAGGGTCCCGGTCTGTAGCCCATTACCTGGATGACTTTTTATTCGGGGGTGAACGGGGCTGGGACACGTGCGCACGTCTCCTCAATACATTTCAGACGCTAATGCAGGAACTTGGTGTCCCTTTAGCGCCCGAAAAGACCGAGGGCCCATCGACCAAGTTAGTATTCCTGGGGGTTGAGATTGACACAGTAGTGCAGGCTTCTAGGTTGCCGGGTGATAAGGTGTCCAGGATAGTGACCCTTATCTCTGAATTGCTGGCCAAGCGTAAGGCATCCCTGAGGGAACTGCAGGTGCTACACGGGCACCTTAATTTTGCTTGCAGGGTGGTCGCACCGGGCAGGGCTTTTGCCCGGCGCTTATGCGATGCCATGGCAGGGTTATCCTGGCCCCACCACAGAGTCAGGCTTACCCGGGGTATCAGGGCAGACATGTTCGTCTGGTTGCAATTCCTGAGGGAGTTTAACGGGGTCTCATTTTGGAGGTCTGACCTCCTGGCATCCCCCAATTTCCAGATCCAGTCTGATGCCTCAGGATCCCTGGGTTATGGGATGTACTTCAATGGGAAGTGGGCCTATGGTGGGTGGCCACCGGCATGGGCAGGCACAGGTCGCCTGCGGGATCTCACATACCTGGAATTTTTTCCCATTCTGGGGGCTTTGATGCTATGGGGCGAACAGTGGGCTAATTCGGTGGTGCATTTCTGGTGCGACAATGCTGCCGTTGTACACATTGTCAATGCACAGACTTCTAAATCGCCCAGGGTTATGGATCTAGTGCGCCATTTTGTACTGCGCTGCCTGCGCCTCAACGTCTTGTTCAGGGCCAGGCATGTCCCAGGGGTTAATAACGATATTGCTGACGCTTTGTCCCGCCTGCAGATCTCCCAGTTCCGCGCCTTGGCCCCGGATGCGGAGGAATTTCCCTCGCCACTCCCGGACGAGATGTGGACTATTGGCAAGGAGAGGTGAACCGGGCGATTGGCCTGTCACTAGCGCCACGCACGCGTAAGGCGTATCAACAAGCATTCAATTCGTACAGGGTTTTTGCTACTCAATTTCACTTGCCAGAGACCTGGCCTATCCCGGTGGACCATGTTCTGCGGTTCATGGTTCACCTGCATGCACAGGGCCTCGCACCTCGCACCATAGCATCCAAGCTCTCGGCGTTGGCTTTTATGGCCAAAGTAGGGGGTCATGTGGATACCACCTCTGACTTCCGTGTGAGACACGTTTTGGAGGGGTGGGTGCGCGAGCGCGGGCGTTGCCCGGACGACCGGCACCCTATTTCCCCATGGGTTCTTACCCAGTTGGCCCGGGGCTGGCCAGGCCTCTGTTTTGATCATTATGAGGCAGCCCTCTTTCATGCAGCCACAACGGTGGCATTTTTTGGAGCGCTCCGCGTCAGCGAACTCGTGATGCTGTCTAAGGCGGATGCAAGTGGTAGGGCACTGGAACTCGAAGATGTCTATGTTGCCAAAGATTGGGCCCAGTTGAGGATACGCTCCTCTAAAACAGATCAGCATGGCGTAGGCAGTGGAGTAAGACTGCTACGGTGTTCTTTGGCAGACATCTGTCCGGTTGGTGCCCTACAGGAATTCCTGGCACTGCGTGGCATGCACCACGGCCCGTTTTTCTGTCACCAAGATGGGTCTCCCCTTACTAAATTTCAGTTTTGGAAGGTGACAGCCAGAGCCCTCACCAGGGTGGGCCTACCAGGTGCCCGTTATGGCACACATTCGTTCCGTATTGGTGCAGCCTCTACAGCAGCTGCTTTTGGGTACTCTGGGGCTGACATACGCAGCATGGGGAGGTGGGGCTCACAATGTTTTCAGTTTTATGTGCGCCCACTCCCGCCATGAGTACCAATCCAGTCACCTTACCTCCCTTTTTCTCAATTTTCTTACAGACCCTGGGTGTCGTATTACACCGGTGACAGTATGGCTGGTGGGCCACAGCTATGTGCACAGGGCAGCGCGTTACGCTGCGGCGACAGAGTGGGGACCCCGACTGGGACTGGGTGACCACGCCAGTCTCGCATGGCATGGTAAGCCTGGGATGTTATGGCAGGAGCTGCGGCCTTTCCTTTTTTCTGGCCTGGGGGCTGACCCGCCTGACATTCTAATCATCCACCTGGGAGGCAATGATTTGGGCCAGGTCACCGGCTTATCGCTCAAGCATGCGATTTGCGAGGAACTCGCCTACTTGCATTATGTCTGGCCTGCCACAACCCTGGTCTGGTCGGACATTGTTCCGCGCCATTCTTACAGAGGGGGCGTTAACCTCCTGGCTCTTGACCGCGCTAGGCGCGTGGTCAATAAGGCAGTGGCGCGGTTTCTTGCCACCAGGGCTTGGGGACGGGTTAGTCATCACCCCGATATTAGTCTACAAAATTATGACCTGTATGCAGGGGATGGGGTCCATCTGTCGCGAGGAGGTATGGACCTCCTGTTGGGTGACTGGCGAGCAGGCCTGTTGACCGAGCTGACGGTCTGGGGGGGGGCGTCAGGTCTTCTGTGAAGCCCCTCCGTGTGGCGGGTAGCACTGGTAAGGTAAACAGTATGACCCACAAGTATCCGGCAGGTTCGCAATTGACTGGACAACACTAGACAGGAATAAATTAGTTAAACGTTGTCCGGTCAACGACGAACCAGGCGATGGGGTGATGACGATTGTTAACCAGCATGCATCACCCCTGTGATTTCACGGATACGCGTCAGAGGGTGGGGTCATGAGTTAGTTATTGACTACGGTCAACAATTTGTTTGTTGTTAACAAACAAATTGATACAAATTGATACATTGTAACCAATTGCCGTTGGCAATTTTGGGGTGGTACCTTACCAGTGTTACTTCGGCCTGCTTGCCTTAGGAATTATGATTGGTCGTTTTACCAATACAAATTTATAATTCGGACTAGGGCATTGAATCAATAAATGTGGCCCTTTGCTGTTATCCACTTTCAATGTTGTCTGTGTCCGTTATTGGGGGGGTGCGCCTGCAATGCAAGCGCGGCGCCAAAATGGCCGCCGCGCCCTTTGAGGGCCCCCCCCCACAGGACAGAGAATCCGGGTAGTTAGGGGCGTGGCCAGCTCCCTTATAAAAGGGGTGGCCGCGAGGCAGCCGAGCTGCCATTTTGCCTCAGCGACGGAGCGGAGAAGTTTTTTCCCCTCCACCCCCTCCCTAGTTAACAGTGTGATATTATGGTCGCTTCGGGGCCGGTGGGAATTTTTGGTTGGGACCCATATTGGCTCCGGGTCCTGGCTTTTTTGCCCATCCCACACTGTTGCTATGGTTTGATATAGGGGTCTTTCTGCGTTCCTACTGTTGACTTTGGTCACATGGGCGGGTAGCACTGGTAAGGTAAACAGTATGACCCACAAGTATCCGGCAGGTTCGCAATTGACTGGACAACACTAGACAGGAATAAATTAGTTAAACGTTGTCCGGTCAACGACAAACCAGGCGATGGGGTGATGACGATTGTTAACCAGCATGCATCACCCCTGTGATTTCACGGATACGCGTCAGAGGGTGGGGTCATGAGTTAGTTATTGACTACGGTCAACAATTTGTTTGTTGTTAACAAACAAATTGATACATTGTAACCAATTGCCGTTGGCAATTTTGGGGTGGTACCTTACCAGTGTTACTTCGGCCTGCTTGCCTTAGGAATTATGATTGGTCGTTTTACCAATACAAATTTATAATTCGGACTAGGGCATTGAATCAATAAATGTGGCCCTTTGCTGTTATCCACTTTCAATGTTGTCTGTGTCCGTTATTGGGGGGGGGTGCGCCTGCAAAGTGAGGAAGACCTAAAGAATCTCTTGATTGGGCTGAAGGAGGAGAGTGCAAAAGCTGGCTTGAGACTCAATATCAAGAAAACCAAGATAATGGCAACAGGCCCAATCAGTTCCTGAAAAATAGATGGGGAAGAAGTAGAAGCAGTGACAGATTTTACATTCTTAGGATCAAAGATCACTGCAGATGGGGATTGCAGCCATGAAATAAAAAGACGATTGATTCTTGGGAGACAAGCTATGAGAAACCTGGGGAACATAGTGAAAAGCAGAGACATCACCTTAAAAACAAAAATTAGAATAGTCAAAGCAATGGTATTCCTGGCGGTAATGTATGGTTGTGAGAACTGGATCATTAGGAAAGCTGAGCACAGAAGAATAGACGCCTTTGAAATGTTGTGTTGGAGGAGAGTCTTGAGAGTCCCTTGAACAGCGAGGAGAACAAATAGGTCAATCTTAGAAGAAATCAACCTGCTCATTGGAAGGTCAAATAGTAAATATGAAGCTGAAGTACTTTGGACATCAAATGAGAAGGGAGGATTAACTTGAGAAGGCCTTGATGCTGGGAAGGGTGGAGGGCAAAAGAAGAAGGGGGAGGCCAAGGATGAGATGGCTAGATGGGATTGTAGACACAATGGGCACAAAAGTGGGAGGACTGAGGGGGGGGGGGTGGAGGACAAAGGTGCCTGGAGGACAATGGTCCATAGGGTCGCAAAGGGTCAGAATCGACTGTGCGACTGAACAACAGCTGCAAGTCACTTTCTGGTCCTTTCTGGTCCTGAGCTGTTTGGCATGCAAAGTCATCACCAGCCCCAGGCCAGTATTGATGAAGCTGCTTCCCTCCATAAAGATGGATTCAATCCACTTGGGGACCATCACCCTCCCCTGTCGACTTCACCACCCAAGTCCGCTAGTTCTCAGAGTTCTTAGGTTAGTTAATCACCACCTAATGATTGGTGTTGAGTCACTGGCAGTATGGTCTATTCTATTACTATAGCAGAATAACCTGGCCAGACTGGTAGACTGTTGTCCAACAATATTGATATGGTGCAAGTTACCCACCTTGATGTTACAGTCTTATTAATCCAAATCAGTACAATTTATGCTCCACAACAGCACCTGCAGTCTAGGAGACAGCCTTGCATACTTGTAAAGCAGACATGAAAGTACTGTACTGCTGAATGAACGAGGTGATCTAGTAAAGTATAATGTTCGGTTAGTGAACATCCCAATGTTTCTGGCAGACCAGCTGAAATGGAAAGAAGGCAAGTACACTACCATTGTTTGATTTTTTTTTAATAGTAGCCATGTTAGTGTGTGTTTCAGGCATATCCATGAAAGCTCACATTGAGATATAACAGTTTGTCTTTAAAGTGCTACAGTGTTTTTGTTTTGTTTTGTTTATTTTCTGATATACAGTACCATTGTTTGAACTCTAATACAGCTTTGTCACTGCATGAAACCAACGTTTTTCCTTTTGTGAGCCAAAATTCATGTTCTCTCACCAGGGCTGCCATCAGAAATTTTCTATAATTCCCCAGAAAGAGTTCTTGAAAATCGACCCCCACGTGCGGCCCAAACTTAAAACGTTGAGGTCCACGCTACGAGATGTACAGGGAAACAGCATTCCGGTGTTGGGGGTCGGAAAGTTTCGGGTCAGCTTTAAGAGACATTCTGCGGAACTGCCCCTAGTTGTCCTGAAGGGGGGGAGTTGTAGCCTCCTAGGGACGCAGTGGTTTCAGCCCTTAGGCTTGTTCATAGGGGGAGTGCATACAGTGGGAGTGGACCCAATACAAGCGGTTTGCGATGCGCATCCCGCCGTCTTTGAAAAAGGACTTGGAAAGTTCAAGGGACCCCCTGTAGCCTTCGACCTAGACCCGGAGGTCCGCCCGATAAGACTCAAACCGCGCAGGGTGCCGTTCGCACTCAAGGACAAAATAGAGGCGGAATTGGACAAACTGGTGGGCCAGGGGATTCTTATTCCTGTTGATTCCGCGGAGTGGGAAACTCCAATTGTAACAGCTCTGAAGGCCAACGGGGAGGTGCGCATTTGCGCTGATTATAAGTGTACAATTAACAAGGCGATCCGCCCTAATGCATACCCGGTGCCGGTGGTCAGCCACCTTCTGGCCAGGCTGAATGGGGGAAAGTGTTTCGCTAAACACTAGACCTCCGGGTCTAGGTCGAAGGCTACAGGGGGTCCCTTGAACTTTCCAAGTCCTTTTTTAAAAACGGCGGGATGCGCGTCGCACACCGCTTGTATTGGATCCACCCCCACGGTATGCACTCCCCCTATGAACAACCCTAAGGGCTGAAACCACTGCGTCCCTAGGAGGCTACAACTTCCCCCCTTCAGGACAACTAGGGGCAGTTCCGCAGAATGTCTCTTAAAACTGACCCGAAATTTCCCGACCCCCAACACTGGAATGCTGTTCCCCTGTACATCTCGTATCGTGGACCTCAACGTTTTAAGTTTGGGCCGCACGTGGGGGTCGATTTTCAAGAACTCTTTCTGGGGAATTATAGAATAGGAGGACCCCGAGTCAATTTCCATCCTAATAGGGGCCCCTTGTACTAGTACCTCAACGAAGTAATGGGACTGTCCCGCGGACACGCTGAACACTGGGGCGTCGTCCTCGCTGTCGTCCGAGATGCGGCCCACGCCGTCCTGCTTCCTCGTGGTCTGGGCGCCATCTTTGGACCTCGCCGGACGGTCCGGTCTGGTCGAACGGTCTTGTGACTGCCTCCGGCCCTCCTTCCGTTTTCTGCATGCCCTGGCGATGTGCCCCCGACGGCCGCAGGTGTAACACTCGGCCTTTCTGAATGGGCACCTCGCGCGCTCATGGGCCGCTCCGCAACCATCGCAGCGGCGTCCACCTTTTCGGACCTTCTGGACCTCCTCGCCGTCGCTGCCTTCCGTAGACGACTTTGAGGCCCGTCGAGTTGCGTGCACCGACTGTCCGGACTTCCCGTGCACCGAATTTTCCGCCTTGCCGGCTCTAGGACGCCACTCACGCCACTGGTGCATCTCGTCCACTCCAGCATTCGTGGACTCCGCGGCTTCCGCGGCCTCTACGACCTCTGCCAGCGTGGGTGGCGGCTCCTTGTTCATCAAGCTGCGCTGCACCTCCTTGTCCTTCAGGCCACACAGCACGCCATCCCTGAGGGCCATCTCTAGGTTGTCCCATCTACAGGGGCCGGCGGCTATCCTCATGGCGGTCACGAATGCCTCAACCGACTCGTCCGGCGCTTGGACTCGCCTCCAAAACGCGCTCCGAGCGGGAAACATTGCCCTCGAGGGTCGGAAACGCTCTCGCAGCAGCTTCATGATGTCGTCTGCCTTAAATTCGCTCACCTTCTTTGGAGCGATGATGCCCACCAGCGTCCGCTTGGTTTCTAACCCAAGCATTCTGGTGAGGATGGCCCTCTTCCTCTCCTCGTCGTCTTCTTTGACTTTGAGTTCCACCAGTGCCGCCTGGAAGTCCATCTCAAACAGCTCCCAGTCTTGCGGTTTGGTGATGTTGAACCCGCTCTGTGCCCTGACTGTTCCTTGGGGATCCATTATCCCACCTTCGTCGCCAATTTGGTGTATGAAAACCAAGACACCGGACACAGCCTCGGGCTGGGTTAACTCAGGTTTATTGCATCGTGGACAGAGGGAACATGAGGTAATGGCGGATCGATAGCTCTTTATATACAGTAGTAATACATTTGAACGTGGTTGCATGGTAGCCCATTGGCTACTGTCTGCGTGACGTCATTGCTGGTCACGCCCTTCTTGTCCAGGTGTAGGTGGTGGCGGGAAAACTTCCCGCGCTGTTGCCTTTGATGAGTTTGGACCAAGAGAGCTTGGACGCTCGCTGCTGCCAGCTGGTGGTCATTAGCTCGCGTCCTATTACAGGGTTCATCTGATACAGCTGAAGGTTACATTGTTGCTATAGGCAAGGTTACATTGGTTCAGATACATTGTAATCCATGTGGAAGATAAAACCATTAGAACACAACACCCCTCCCCCCTAGGATGAGACAAAGTCTCGAGCCCACACTTAAACACACTCCCCCCCCTAGGAGACAAAGTCTCTCAGCCAAGATGGCTTATTTCGAACACGTTGGGGTCTCGACGCAGGCTGCCTTTCCCCGGGTTTGCTACCTTTTCTTTGTTCCCTGGTTTCCTGTCCTGTAATTGGAGAGGGAGACTCGTTAGTGACTTGCCGCGGCTCCGCGGCGTTGTTTGGAGGTGTGCTCTTTCTTAGGGAGGAACCGGGGGCACTGGGGGCTAACGAAAAACCCCTCTTCTCGCTTGGATGGGTGGGGGAACACTCCTGAAAACCCCCCCGGCTCGCAAAATCAAAATCAAAATTACATTCGGGGGCAGCGGTCGCGAACTCCTCTCCCCCTTCCCCGGCCTCTGGTAGAACTGGCGTATCAAAAGGGTATGAGTCGGGGCCGCTGCTTCTGCCTTCCCCCCTTGCTTGGGACTGTTGTCCGCTGCTGTCTCCCCCTTGGGCTAAACGGGTGGGGGAGAACCCTAACGCTGAATCTTGTTGCTGCGCCCCACTGACTGGCCCACTCACTCGGTGCCTCAGTTGGTCTGCGTGCCTCCTCCAGAGGAGGCCGGTGTTAGTCTCGACCCGGTACGACACTGGCCCCGTTTGTTCTACAACCGTCCCTGGTACCCAGGCTGGCCCTGCGCTGGCATAGTTCCTGCAGTGAACAGGGTCGCCGGCGGCGAAACCTTTCGAGACTGCCAACCCTATGTTTTTCCCTTTATCCTCGACTCTCGTCGGGTCTAGCCTGGACAGGATCGTGGTCAGTTTTCGCCGCATCAAGAGCTCTGCCGGCGAGTAACCTGACGCCAAGGGGGTCACCCTATACGCTAATAAGAACTGACATACTTGGTGATTTAGGTCCCCCGGGCCCATGCGCCGCAGCGCATCCTTTGTTGTACGCACCAGCCGTTCCACTTGGCCATTCGTTGCCGGGTGAAACGGCGCGGATGTGACATGCCGAATGGCGTTTGCCTCCATAAATGCCCCGAACTCCGCGGAGGTGAAACAACTAGCGTTATCGCTGACTAAAGTGTCGGGTAAACCGAACGTGGAAAAGACTCTCCTCAGTTGGCTAATTGTAGTGGCGGAGGACGTGCTCTTTACTGGGATAACCTCCAGCCACTTGGAGAACGCATCCACCACCAGGAGAAACATGGTTCCTCGGAATGGGCCAGCGAAATCTACGTGCACTCTGGACCATGGCCCCCTTGCTGTGTCCCATTCCCTATGCGGGAGACGGGCCGCCTCTGGTCGGGATCCCTGGCATGCCTCACAAGTGCCGACCATGTGCTCAATGTCTGTGTCTAGCTGTGGCCATCAAAAATAACTCCGGGCCAGCGCCTTTGAACGAACGATGCCCGGGTGGCTGACGTGCAGCAGTTCGAGCACTCTCGGACGCAGGGACGTAGGGACCACCACCCGTTGGCCCCACAACAGGCACCCCCTTTCTAGGGACAACTCTAGCTTTTTCCGAAAAAATGGGTCGAATTCTGTGCTTGGGGACGATGCCGGCCACCCCTTCTGTACCCATGAACTAACTTTCTCCAGCGTTCTGTCCTTGCCTGTCGCCCTAGCAATGTCGGCTGGTACTATTGGGGGTGCGTCTAAGACCTCAATTAACAACACCTGGCGGTCTCTTTCTACTCTCGCCTTTTGGTCGTCCGACAAGGGCAAAGGAGATCTCGAAAGTGCATCAGCATGGCTGATCTCCTTTCCGGGCCGGTACTCCAACTCGTGTTGGTATGCGTTGAGAAAAATAGCCCATCGCAGCATCCTCGGGGACAGGATCTGCGGCGTGGGCTTGCTTGCCGTGAAAATCCCTAACAGGGGCTTGTGATCAGTCACGATTTTGAACGGGCGGCCATACAAAAAATCGTGAAATTTTTTGGTTCCGGCTACTATTGCTAATGCCTCCCTGTCGGTTTGTGCGTAATTGCGCTCCGCTTGGGACAGGGACCTTGAATAAAACGCTACCGGGGCCTCCCTTCCGTCATCCAACACGTGGCAAAGCACCGCCCCCACCCCCACCGGGGATGCATCACAGACTAAGACCACTGGCCGTTTGGGGTCGAAATGCGTCAGGATTGCCTCAGATGTTAAGAGTTGCTTTAGTTCTTTGAACGCCCTCTCGTGCTCGTCACCCCACATCCATGTCTCCTCCTTTTTAAGTAACCGATGAAGCGGTTCGGCCACGGACGCCTTCCGTGGGAGGAATGTATGGTAAAAATTGAGGAGCCCCAGGAATGACTGTAGCTCGGTTTTGGATGTGGGGCGAGGGGCCTTCTTTATGGCTGCTACTTTGGATTTAGACGGCTTAATACCCTCGGGTGTGATCCGGAACCCTAAAAACTCGACCTCAGTTTCGAAAAAAACACATTTGTCCTTCCTCAGTCTCAGCCCCGCTTTCTCGAAAACAGTTAGTACTTTATCCAATCTCTTTGCCAGTTCGGCCTCACTCCCCCCTGTTATCAACACGTCATCAAAATAAGGCAACACCCCCTCCAGCCCCTTCAGGAGGCGTTCCACAAGCGACTGAAAAAGGCCGGGTGCCGAGTTCACGCCGAACTGTAAACGCGACACCTGGAACGCCCCTTTGTGTGTAACTATCGTTTGTGCCGCGGCCGTGGCGGGAGTTACGGGGAGTTGCTGATAGGCTTGTGCCAAATCGAGTTTAGCGAAACACTTTCCCCCATTCAGCCTGGCCAAAAGGTGGCTGACCACCGGCACTGGGTATGCATTAGGGCGGATCGCCTTGTTAATTGTACACTTATAATCAGCGCAAATGCGCACCTCCCCGTTGGCCTTCAGAGCTGTTACAATTGGAGTTTCCCACTCCGCGGAATCAACAGGAATAAGAATCCCCTGGCCCACCAGTTTGTCCAGTTCCGCCTCTATTTTGTCCTTGAGTGCGAACGGCACCCTGCGCGGTTTGAGTCTTATCGGGCGGACCTCCGGGTCTAGGTCGAAGGCTACAGGGGGTCCCTTGAACTTTCCAAGTCCTTTTTCAAAGACGGCGGGATGCGCATCGCAAACCGCTTGTATTGGGTCCACTCCCACTGTATGCACTCCCCCTATGAACAAGCCTAAGGGCTGAAACCACTGCGTCCCTAGGAGGCTACAACTCCCCCCCTTCAGGACAACTAGGGGCAGTTCCGCAGAATGTCTCTTAAAGCTGACCCGAAACTTTCCGACCCCCAACACCGGAATGCTGTTTCCCTGTACATCTCGTAGCGTGGACCTCAACGTTTTAAGTTTGGGCCGCACGTGGGGGTCGATTTTCAAGAACTCTTTCTGGGGAATTATAGAATAGGAGGACCCCGAGTCAATTTCCATCCTAATAGGGGCCCCTTGTACTAGTACCTCAACGAAGTAATGGGACTGTCCCGCGGACACGCTGAACACTGGGGCGTCGTCCTCGCTGTCGTCCGAGACGCGGCCCACGCCGTCCTGCTTCCTCGTGGTCTGGGCGCCATCTTTGGACCTCGCCGGACGGTCCGGTCTGGTCGAACGGTCTTGTGACTGCCTCCGGCCCTCCTTCCGTTTTCTGCATGCCCTGGCGATGTGCCCCCGACGGCCGCAGGTGTAACACTCGGCCTTTCTGAATGGGCACCTCGCGCGCTCATGGGCCGCTCCGCAACCATCGCAGCGGCGCCCACCTTTTCGGACCTTCTGGACCTCCTCGCCGTCGCTGCCTTCCGTAGACGACTTTGAGGCCCGTCGAGTTGCGTGCACCGACTGTCCGGACTTCCCGTGCACCGAATTTTCCGCCTTGCCGGCTCTAGGACGCCACTCACGCCACTGGTGCATCTCGTCCACTCCAGCATTCGTGGACTCCGCGGCTTCCGCGGCCTCTACGACCTCTGCCAGCGTGGGTGGCGGCTCCTTGTTCATCAAGCTGCGCTGCACCTCCTTGTCCTTCAGGCCACACAGCACGCCGTCCCTGAGGGCCATCTCTAGGTTGTCCCATCTACAGGGGCCGGCGGCTATCCTCATGGCGGTCACGAATGCCTCAACCGACTCGTCCGGCGCTTGGACTCGCCTCCAAAACGCGCTCCGAGCGGGAAACATTGCCCTCGAGGGTCGGAAACGCTCTCGCAGCAGCTTCATGATGTCGTCTGCCTTAAATTCGCTCACCTTCTTCGGAGCGATGATGCCCACCAGCGTCCGCTTGGTTTCTAACCCAAGCATTCTGGTGAGGATGGCCCTCTTCCTCTCCTCGTCGTCTTCTTTGACTTTGAGTTCCACCAGTGCCGCCTGGAAGTCCATCTCAAACAGCTCCCAGTCTTGCGGTTTGGTGATGTTGAACCCGCTCTGTGCCCTGACTGTTCCTTGGGGATCCATTATCCCACCTTCGTCGCCAATTTGGTGTATGAAAACCAAGACACCGGACACAGCCTCGGGCTGGGTTAACTCAGGTTTATTGCATCGTGGACAGAGGGAACATGAGGTAATGGCGGATCGATAGCTCTTTATATACAGTAGTAATACATTTGAACGTGGTTGCATGGTAGCCCATTGGCTACTGTCTGCGTGACGTCATTGCTGGTCACGCCCTTCTTGTCCAGGTGTAGGTGGTGGCGGGAAAACTTCCCGCGCTGTTGCCTTTGATGAGTTTGGACCAAGAGAGCTTGGACGCTCGCTGCTGCCAGCTGGTGGTCATTAGCTCGCGTCCTATTACAGGGTTCATCTGATACAGCTGAAGGTTACATTGTTGCTATAGGCAAGGTTACATTGGTTCAGATACATTGTAATCCATGTGGAAGATAAAACCATTAGAACACAACACCCCCCCCACACACACACACACACACAGAGTAATGTCACAGTTATGGCTGGCGATAGCAGGGCCCCTGTCAGCTCCGGGCCCTATACGTCAGTACTGGTAGTAATGTCCTGATGGCAGCCCTGTCTCTCATTCTCACTGACATACTCACAAACTAATAATATAAGAAGGTGGGAGGGACAGGCTGGATGCACAGAAAGGCTGACTGATGGAAACAACTGATTTGTTGCTTCTGATTTCTAAATCTTTTGCTATTTCTTCAGAACTAATTCACTCCTTGATTTTAAATTTCATGGTTCTTATATGTTCAGGGACTGGGGTCACCCAGAAATATGGCAAACTCCATCAGAGAATTAGGAATAACATTTAACTTACCCAATAGGTGAAACCAATTGCAGCCAAATTAATAACATTAACTGTGGTTGAAAACAGATCCTTTTTCTGTTTGTAGGCCTGCTTTCGGGATGTTCAATTTGATGAATCATCATCATCATCATCTTCTTCTTCTTCCATATCTGATTCTGAATATAGGCAATCATCATGGCAATTAGCTATGAAGACTGTCCGGAGAATATAATGCAGTGGCCTTTCATCTGCCTCCTGCATCACAGCATGACACCCGTACCACTGATCCAGTTTCCGTGAGTCACTGTCTGGTCCTGAGCCCTTTAGGCAAGCAAAGTCCTCTCCAACGCCAGGCCAGTATTGATGAAGCTGCTACCCTCCATCAAGATGGATTCAAGTGAGATTTAATCCACTTGGGGACCATCACCCTTCCCTGTGGACTTCGCCAAGGTTGCTAGTCCTCAGGGTTGTCAGGTTGTCAGGGTAACTTGGCCAGACTAGCAATCTGATGAATAGGGGGACAAAATTCAACCAATGTCCACCAGGGTGGAAACTGAGATCTAATCTCCTGATTTGTGCTTACAGCTTGAAGTATGAAAATCACTTTTAAGAAACAAACCTGACACAGAGATCTGCCATGACTTTTGGGAGTTTCATATGTTATTTCTGCACCTTCCACAATATATTAACATCTAACCTGGCAAAGACTTGTGTGGGTTGAATGCTAGCATTTTGGTTTTATCTAATTAAGTAGGGTGTTGGACTCGATGGCCTAAAAGGCTCCTTCCAACTCAGTTATTCTATGATTCTATTATAATGAAGGTATCACCTGCCCTTGCTTTTGGATTATGTAAGGAGCACATGGATGTGTTTCTTTTTATACGGACTTTATTGCTACATAGCATGGGCGGATTTACTCTAAGTAAGTTATTAATTGTAACATAGCTGACTTAAGCCCAGGCATTATTATTATTTCTTAAACTTATATCCCGCCCACTTGCCCTAAGGCAACCCAGGGCAGCATGCAGCATATTTTTTGATATTTTGATTTTTTCACTTTGATTTCTGGGGTTGGCCTTATTGCCCAGAGTTCTGGCTTGCATGCATACAGAATAAATAAGTAGAGTACTCTTTTCACTTCACACCATTATGTAAACAGAATGAAGATAGATGGTGTTAAAACATCTCCCTCTGCATGTTTATATAACAGGGGGGGGGGAATAACTCAAACTGGGCTTCTGCCTTTCTTATATCTGACTCTTTGCTGTTTAGAGGTCTCCAGCATTGGCTTACATGCATTCATTTACCTTGATTCTTTAAATAAGAGGAATTGATTATATGATTTATCACAAAGAACCAAAATACTCCCTGGCAATCTTTGCTATCTACGGTGAATCTTTGTCTTTCCATTTGGTTGATTCTTCCTGACTGAGTAATAACAAATCCATGAGAGCAAAAATGACTGCTTCTATTCTTATCCTTGATCTCCACCTTATTCAAGCCAAACACAATTATTTTAAAAAACATTAAATACTTGTGAAAATAGCAGATAATAACAGAGAACAATTGTGTGGTGAAAACCCACCAAACAAAGAGTACATAAGTCTACACTTTCTGCAAAGCCTATCAAATGTACCTTGAATGGCCAATTAGGTGAAATTTGTATGATCCTTTGTTCAGAACAAAATACAATCAATATAACTATTGATTGCCTAACCTAACCTCATTCTCTGAGGAATTTTCCTGATTTCCCACTGCATATATCATTAACTTGTAAATCAGTTCTTTTCAGTAGGGGATCAATGCCACAGGAGTATTCTATTTACCTTTTCACCACAGAGCACATTACAAAACATAGGCTTTGATAGTCAAAGAGACAGGGAAAAGTCCAATTTTGTCTGCTAGATCATTCTGTGTGTCTTTTACACCTATTCCAAATAGTAGCTACTTCATTTCATGAATGCTTTTAACAGACATAATTCCTTCGCACAAGAAAGAAAGCTTAGCAGCCTAAAGTCTTCTGCCTGTTTGTTGCCAAAGCATATGGAGAACTACACTTGCAGCAAGTGCAAGCTGGTTGCACTACTAGAAGAGAAGGTCCAGCAGCTAGAGGCCCGCATATCTAACCATCAACAAATTAAGGAGCTTGAGCTGTTCTTGGACAGAGTGGAGCAGACTATGCTGGACAAAGAAGAGACAGGGCACAGTTCTGAGGGAGAAGGCCCTTCACTAACTCAGGAGGGAGATATTTGGAGGAATGTGACTCAAAGGAGGAGAAGAGTAGGGGATCACTCTGAGAGTCTGAAATTACAGAATAAATTTGAGTCTCTTTCCCTCATCACACCTGATGAGGAACACACAGAGGAACAACTGGTTCCACCTGATGATCTCTCCTTCATCACACTTGATGAGATCCAGGAAGATAAACAACAGGAACAAACTGAGGTTCTCTCCCTTAATATGGTTGATGAGGTGCATGTAGATGAACAGATTGCAGGAGAGAGGCTCCTTGTACTAGGCGATTCAATAATTAGAAATACAGAGAAATGGATTTGTGATGCACATGATAACCGTATGGTGACTTGCCTGCCAGGTGCAAAAGTTGCAGACATCATAAGAAATCTAGATAGATTGTTAGAGAGAACTGGGAACAAGCCAGTTGTCATGGTACACGTTGGTACCAATGATATTGGGAAGGCCAAGCGGTCTGTCCTGGAAGCCAAATTCAGGTTGTTAGGAAGAAGATTGAAGTCGTGGACTTCCAAGGTAGCATTTTCAGAAGTGCTGCCTGTCCCTCGCGCAGGACCTACCAGGCAGGCAGAGCTCAGAAGCCTCAATGCGTGGATGAGGCGGTGGTGTCGAGAGGAGGGTTTCAGATTTGTCAGGAACTGGAGAACATTTTGGGACAAGCCAAATCTGTTCAGGAGGGATGGGTTGCATTTGAACCATGATGGGACCAGATTGCTGGCACTCAACATCAAAAAGGCTGCAGAGCAGCTTTTAAACTGATAACTGGGGGAAAGCCGACAGAAGCTGGGCAGCATCCGGTTTGGGAAAGTGTGTACTTGAGTAGTGAGGAGGATGCAAAAATTACTGAACAGAGCGAGGAGCTAGTCACTAGCATTCTAGCAGAAGGATGCAAGAGGCAGTCTAACAATGCAACTGGACACAAAAGACTGTGTCAGAAAAGCATATATAAATGCTTGTATACAAATGCCAGAAGCCTCCGGAACAAAATAGGGGAGCTGGAATACTTAGCAATAGATAAGAATATTGATATTATTGGTATCACTGAAACCTGGTGGACGGATGATAACCAATGGGATACAGTTATCCCAAGCTACAAACTGTACAGGAAGGATAGGAAGGGGCAAATGGGAGGTGGTGTGGCCTTGTATGTCAAAGAAGTGATAAAATCATATGAATTGGAATATCTAGGTGATTTGGAGTCACCATTAGAAGCTCTGTGGGTAAGAGTACCAGGCCACAAGGATGGTCTAACAGTAGGCATATACTATCGGCCTCCGACCCAAACTCTTGAGGGAGACTGGCAGTTGGAGAATGTTGTAAAGGAGGCATCCAAGAAGGGAAGCCTGGTTATAATGGGGGACTTCAATTACCCTCACATAGACTGGGTGAACTGTTGTTCAGCACATGATAAAGAGATAAAGTTCCTAGATATGCTAAATGATTGTTCCCTGGGACAGATGGTTGAAGACCCAACTAGAGGTACAAGAATCTTTTACTTGATCCTGAGTAATACTCAGGATCTGGTGCAAGATGTTAATGTGACTGATCCAATAGGGAACAGTGACCACCACTCAATTATGTTTAACTTGATCATAGACCGCAAGTCACTGATAAAATCTAACACAGACACCATAAATTTTCAAAAAGGAAATTTCCCAAAGTTGAGGAAACTAGTAAAAAACAAGCTGAAAGGGAAAATTGAGAGAGTCCAAACACTCCAAGAGGCATGGAGGCTGTTTACAAAAACAATAACAGAGGCTAAATTGGAAAGCATACCCAAAAGGAAAAAGGGCACTGCCAGGTCCAAGAGGACTACAATGTGGCTTACAGGAGCTGTTTGGGAAGTAATCAAGAGCAAGAAAAGCTCATTTAGAAGATGGAAGGCTTGTCCGAATGAGGACAGCAGGCAGAAACATAAATTCTGGCAGAACAAATGCAAGGCAACAATCAGGAAAGCAAAGCAAGACTTTGAGGAGCGTATAGCTAAAAATACTCAGAGAAATAAGAAAGACTTCTTTAAGTACATTAGAAGTAAGAACCCAACTAGGAAGGCCATTGGACCATTAGATGACAATGGAAGGCAAGGGGTTATTAGAGAGGAAACAGAGATTGCAGAGAGACTCAATGAATTCTTTGCTTCAGTATTCACTGAAGAAGACAGAGGCCACATGCCCAAAACAGAGCCGATCTTCGTAGGGAGGGAAACCGAAGAATTAAGCCAGATAGAAATAACCAGGGAGGAGGTCCTTGCATGTCTTGTTAAACTAAACACTAACAAATCACCAGGAGCAGATGGCATCCATCCACGAGTTCTCGGGGAATTTAAAGATGAAATTGCTGATCTCCTAGCCAAAATATATAATCTTTCCCTCAAATCAGGCTTTGTGCCTGATGACTGGAAGGTAGCGAATGTAACACCAATTTTCAAAAAAGGATCCAGGGGTGATCCAGGAAATTACCGACCTGTCAGTTTGACATGTGTCCCAGGTAAAGTGATGGAAACCATCCTAAAAGATAGAATTAATAGGCACATAGAAGAGAAGGCGCTGCTAAAGGAGAGCCAACATGGCTTTTGCAAGGGCAAATCATGCCTCACTAATCTGTTGGAATTTTTTGAGAGTGTCAAAAAGCATGTGGATAAGGGGGATCCAGTTGACATTGTTTATCTGGACTTTCAGAAGGCTTTTGACAAGGTCCCACACCAAAGGCTCTTGAATAAACTTACCAGTCATGGAATAAATGGACAGGCCTTGTCCTGGATCAGCAACTGGCTAAGGGACAGGAAACAGAGGGTAGCACTAAATGGACACTTCTCCAGGTGGAGGGAAGTAAAGAGTGGGGTCCCCCAAGGTTTAGTACTGGGACCCCTACTTTTCAACCTCTTCATAAATGATCTAGAGGTAGGAGTAAAAAGCAAGGTAGCCAAATTTGCTGATGACACTAAATTATACAGGGTAGTGAAAACTGTGAGAGATTGTGAGGAGCTCCAGAGGGATCTCTTGACACTGGGGGAGTGGGCAAAACAGTGGCAAATGAGCTTCAACATTAGTAAGTGCAGAGTGATGCATGTTGGGGCAAAAAAAAACCAATTACATTTATAAACTGATGGGGTCTGAACTCTCTGCGACAAACCAGGAAAGGGACCTTGGTGTCCTGGTGGACAACTCAATGAAGGTGTCAACCCAGTGTGCCTCAGCAGTGAAAAAAGCAAACTCAATGCTAGGGATCATTAGGAAGGGTATAGAAAATAAGTCAGCAAGTGTCATTTTGCCTCTTTAAAAAATCTATGGCGAGGCCCCATCTGGAATACTGTGTACAGTTCTGGTCGCCATACCTCCAGAAGGATATTATGGAGCTGGAAAAAGTGCAGAAGAGGGCAACCAGAATGATTAGGGGACTGGAACACCTTCCTTACCATCTGAGGCTGCAACGGTTGGGCCTTTTCACTCTTGAACAACGGCTTCTAAGAGGTGACCTGATTGAAGTTTATAAAATCATGCACGGTGTGGACAAAGTAGATAAGGAAAAACTGTTCTCCCTATCGCACAACACTAGAACTAGGGGACACTCCATGAAACTTTTGGGTACTAGTTCTCAAACAAATAAGAGAAAGTACTTTTTCACCCAGAGGATTACTGGTCTATGGAACTCCCTGCCAGAAGAAGTGGTGACAGCTGTCAGTCTTGACAGCTTTAAGAAAGGATTAGACAAGTTCATGGAGGACAAGGGTATCAATGGCTATAGTTATGGATACTTAAGGACAACCTTGGGGTTGGAGAGATAGGCAGGATATCTCTCAATGCCATTTCCAGGGAATCCTAAGCAGGTGAAGGCATCTCCTTGGGAATACCCTGAAGGAAATGGTGAGCCACTGTGTGAGACAGAATGCTGGACTGGATGAGCTGTGGCCTGTTCCAGCAAGGCTGTTCTTATGGAGAAAACAAAGGAATACCAGAAACAAGTCTACTTTTGTTTAATTGACTACACCAAGGCTTTTGACTGTGTGGACCACAAGAAAATGTGGCAAGTAATTAAAGAGATGGGAATACCAGAACACCTCATATGCTTCATGAGAAATCTGTACACGAACCAAGAAGCAACAGTTAGGACAGAACACGGAATGACAGAGTGGTTTGGAATAGGAAAAGGAGTAGGACAAGGTTGCACTTTATCACCCTGCTTATTCAATCTATACACAGAGCACATAATGTGCAATGCAGGGATGGAGGAATCACAATATGGGATCAAAATTGCTGGGAGAAACATCAACAATTTGAGATATGCAGATGATTACCCCCCTAATGGCAGAAAGTGAGGAAGACCTAAAGAACCTCTTGATTAGATTGAAGGAGGAGAGTGCAAAGCTGGCTTGAGACTTAATATCAAGAAAACCAAGATAATGGCAACAAGTCCGATCAGTCCCTGGAAAATAGATGGGGAAGAAATAGAAGCAGTGACAGATTTTACTTTTCTATGATCTAAGATCACTGCAGATGATGACTGTAGCCATGAAATAAAAAGAAGACTGATTATGGGGAGTCAAGTGCTGAGAAACCTGGGGAATATTGTGAAAATCAGAGACATCACCTTGAAAACAAAAATTCGCATAGTCAAAGCAATGGTATTCCCAGTGGTAATGTACGGGTGCGAGAGCTGGACCATTAGGAAGGCTGAGCGCAGAAGAATAGATGCCTTTGAGATGTGGTGTTGGAAGAGAGTCCTGAGAGTCCCCTGGACAGCAAAGAAAACAAATAGGTCAATTTTAGAAGAAATCAACCCTGACTGCTCATTGGAGGGACAAATAGTGAAGATGAAGCTAAAGTACTTTGGACATCAAATGAGAAGGGAGGACTCATTTGAGAAGGCCTTGATGCTGAGAAAGGTGGATGGCAAGAGAAGAAGGGGGTGTCCAAAGATGAGATGGATAGATGGTATTGTGGACACAATGGGCACAGAGCTCGGCGGGCTGAGGAGAAAGGTGGAGGACAGAGGTGCCTGGAGGGAAATGGTCCATTGGGTCTCAAAGGGTCGGAATCAACTGTGCGACTGAACAACAAACAATACCAAATAGAAATCCAACAGCATAATATAAATATAAATTCAATCAATACAGTCAATAAATCCAACATAAAAATGAAAATACAATACATGGAAGGGCCAAAGAAACAATATATAACAACTGCAAAATATCACATCACAAAATATCACATTACAAAACATTTCAGAAACATCGCAATAAATCCCCAGTCACACTTACAAAATCAAGTCCTCATAAAACCCTTTAAAAGTACTTTAAAACAGTGGTGGTGGCAAGGTCCACCAAACCAGTGGTGGTGGTGGTGGTGACGGCAGAGTTCTTGTAGCTGGCCGGCCAGCCGCACAGCTGTTCATCCTTCCCTCAGCCGGGCAGGCTGAGGGAAACCATTGGTGGTGGCGGTGGGTGGCGAAATTCTTATAGGACATAGATGTTCTTGGACTTCAGTTCCCAGAAGCCCTGATCAGCAGATGTTCTGACTTGAGCTTCTGGTAAATGAAATCCAAGAACACCTGGAGAGACATGTTTGCTGGCCCATTACAAGTGCTTCAAGCCCAATTCTTCTATTTCCTGACTGTTGGCTTTGCTGGCTGAGTTGTCATTCAGATCAATATCCACACACACATATACACACATGTACGCATGAACCAGGACACATGGAATCTTTGGTATAAAACCTGGGACACAACTGATTGAAATTTGAATCCCTGACCTGCAGTGGGGGGGCCTGGCAGTACTACAAATTTGATACCAGATTAGGGAAAGCTACTACGTATTCCTTCTGCAGTCCAGACTTGCAAATCCCTTGCCCCTGCTCAGAGCTCTACCTTGCCAGCTACTGTGCATGCTGGCTGAATTAGGGAAACAACACTGAAGGTGTTTCCATTTATATTCACGTGATCGTGTACTACATAGCTGTCTCGTGGTGCATTTTGCAGATTCACCTGAATCGTACCTGGCATCTAGTATTAACCTTGTCCAGTGACATTCTGAGGGACTCACCTCTACCACCCTAACCCAGCACTACCCACCTAACCCAATTGTGACCTACTTAATTGACTCTGCCAATAAAACCTCATAATGTCCTACAATAAAGGAGTTGTTGTTCAGTTACACAGTCAATTTGACCCTTTGTGACCCTATGGACCATTGTCCTCCAGACACCTCTCTCCTCCACCATCTTCCTCAACCCTCCCATCTCTGTGCCCATTGCGTCTATAATGCCATCTAGACACCTCATATTTGGTCACCCCCTTTTTCTTTTGCCCTCCACCTTTCCCAGCATCGAGGCCTTCTCAAGTGGCCAAAAATGGCCTGCCACACTATTATAGCCAATCCAGTGTCTAAGTCCAAAAATTCCTATCCAGCCCCCAAATGTATGGGTTTTTTTGTTTGTTTAATAGTATAAATTAAACATAAACAATAAACCAAACCAAATAAAATTATGGGAAATGAAAATAAGCAATAGCAATGCCCCCAAACAATACATATTAGTGATGGTATAGGTTAGTTAATCCTATTGCTTGGCAGTTAGTAAGGTAAAGGTCACCCACTAAGCCACCCCAGTCCCATTGGCAGTTAGAAAGTGACCCCAAAAGGATACCAGTCCACAGTGCAGGCAGGTGGGCCATAAGAAATCAAATGTAAAAGAGGTGAGATCTGGGTTGGGTCTGACAAATAAAACCTGCAGCATCCCACCCAATAATCAATGAGATGCTTCGCCAGAGCATCAACCTTCACTCCCAGCCTCTTCCTCCCACGCCAGGAAGGGACCGTCCCCCTTCCTCACAAGCTGTATATCAACTGTGAATCCAGAGGGGAACATTCTTACACATCCAAAATATCTGGAGATACCTACACTGTGGCAAGCTACTATGCAAACAGTTTGTGAAGCCAGAAGCTTAATATGCACAACATTCTCATCTCAGGGTATGTAAAAACCATTCTCTTCCATTTGTTCTCAATTGTTTTACAGATAGAAACCACTTTACTAATAGTGTAGTTGACTTATATCAATTCAATTAAATTAATATCCATTTTTTTCAATGAAATTGTTCATACTCATATGTTTTGATAGTTAATATAACATTAAAAGTGGGGAAATTAAGGGCTATGACTTGGGGTAAGGGATGAAACACTGTTCAACCTTCAGTGTGCAAGTTAAGCTCCCACCAGTTTTTCCCTCCCTCCTGCCTTCACTTCTCACTACCACCATCTCTGGGAGACATCCAACTTATTTTATTTCTTCAGTTCAGATTCCACGTTCCCTAAGCAAAAGCTCCAGAAACCTAACACATAAGATTAGGGGAAAGGATGCTTCCTTGCTTGCTAAACATTCCCTTGGTGAAATAGGCTGACTCATAAAATAACAGTGTGAGAATGACAGCAACAATACAGCCAGGTATCTCTTGGATGACCGTCTTGAAAGTGGCTCACTGAAGCAAATAAATTAAAGCAGCTGGAAAGAATCCAGTCATTCATAGAAAAAAAGCACTTGGAAAGAAAAAGCTAGCAGCAGAAATAAAATAAAAAAAACAACTAAAGTATAAAATGGAGGCCTGGAAAAGTAGTTTAAGTCCCCCATTTTAAGGTCCTATTTCTAATGCTTCTCTGACCTATCCCACCTATTCCCATCCCACCTATTCCCATCACAGCCTGAAGTGATCAACAGACTGCAACTAATCAAAATGTTAGCCATACATGGATTTTGGTACTGGATTCTGCTTCATTGGCACAGTCAAACTGTCTTTCAGTTTCTTTGCATTGTTTCCCATATGTCATTCCTTTCCATTTCCATTTCCATTAACTATTTGGCAGGGAATCAATCTGATCTAACCACAATTCTGAGTCTTTGTACATTGTCCTCAAAGATCCAAGAGTGAGACTTCCCAGGAAACTGATATTTGGAACAGTGGCCTTAGCATCTGGGCAGTTTCTTTCTAAGCCCTACTTCAGCAACCATAAATGGGTAAACCTACATGTGGGAGGAAGTGGAGCATATTAACCCCACCTCTTTTTGGTAATTGTTTTTATGTGGAATCTGTACTATATGTGCCAACTCAGAGCAGTCAAGTTCTTCAATTATGTGGAGGGGCTCCACATGCAGAGAAGATGGTCCTGCAAACATATCAGGATTTTATTCCTTCCAAAGAAGATACAACTATGCTACAATGGATTCCTAATTGGGGAAAGTGATTTTTGAAACCCTAAGCCTGCCAAAGTTGGTATCCATTATGTCTGATTGTTCTGAACATACTGTGCTACTAAGTATTAACATCAGTAATTGGCATTTTTGGTGTGGCCCCCTGCTGATGTCTGGCCATACCACACCCACCCACCTATTCACCCATCTATCCATCCATCCATCCCTTCCTCTGGTCTGGCATTTCAATCAACAGTCGCAACTAGATCTAGTATACACCTACATTTATCACAATGCCCTTTGTCTTAGACTGAGGAAATAGATGTTTGTTTACTTGACCTCTGATTCTTTGATAGTTAATTGCCTCCAGACACAAGCCTCCTAAGGAACAATTTACACTGAAGCTCTAATGATTTCTACAAAAGATTTTCAGCTATTAAGATACAGAAATTTTGATGGAACATCTGGGAAGAAGGTGACATCTGAACATCTCCTGCTTAAATTCACAGACCAGAGAGTGAAAGGGAGACTTGCTTCATGCATTATTGAGGTTCATCTATAGATTCAGTAGTTACTGCCAGGTTTTGACCTGGAGGCACAAAGAAGAAATAGGTGGTACCAAAAGGGGGTTACATATGGCCTTTGGGTAATTTAACATGGTGTTTATGGAACCATTAATGTGATTGCTTGGATAGATTGCCAAGTGATGTATGAATATGTTCCCACTACATATCAGGAGGAGATGTCTGGTCAGAATCAATGGTAAAACTCTTCAGTGTATCTTTTCAGTAATTAGCAAGAACAAAGACAGTGCTTGTGGATTCCGCGTATGCAATTGGCACAGCTGTCCCTGACAGAACCACAGTTATGGGAGAACACTCCTTCGAGCCATTGGTTTCGAGGGGACAGAAATTGGGGAGCGGAATATTAGATATAGTTTGATTCACTGATTGCTGACCTGACAGGCAGCTAGGACAATAGAGGACCAAAGATCACCAGATGGTTAACTCTATAGGCACGTAATGAGTAATCTTGCATCCGGAGAAGCTCTAAGCCTTAGAGTCAACCTCAGTCCCTTGTTTGCTCCCGATAGTGATGAACAATGCATGTCCCCAGTAGTTAATTAGCTAGATAAGAAACTTCCCCTGGTGAAGTCATCCCTAATTAGTAACTTGTGTAATCATGATGTGCAGACTCAGGGCTTTCCTGTAATGGCTATGCGCAACGTATGCACGCAGCCAAGCCAGGCAGGTATAAAGTCTTTTGCTTTATGATCAATAAACACTGGTCTTCACTCCATCTTGCCTCACGTGTCTTGCTTGACCAGTCTCCTCTGGGACCCTCCGGACCACATTGGGCCCCGATCCAACATATGGTGACCCCGACGTGATCCTACTCGTGAGTAGCGACACCCTTGGTCCAGTTCTATGCCAGAACCACATCCAAGTCTTCCCAGAGGCAGTGCAGCAGTTCAGGTCGGAAAGCCATCCGATCTGAGTGACAGCTATGCTATGAGGCATTCCAGAGGCTGAGGGCGCTTCAAAGCTCTGAGGCATCTTGCGCATCAGAAATGCGTTCCGAACGCTCAGGGTTGGCTGTGAACCCTGATGCCATTGCAGAGGGCACCGAGGGCCTGTGGCAGCAGCCCACATTCCGAGTCCTTCCCAGAGGTCCGTCGCACCGAATCCAGTTACCTACACCCAGACGCGTCGACTCGTCCCGCGGAGGCAACTTCAAAGGACCGGCAGGTAATATGGGGACTTGTCCGCAGCGGCAATGTCCGACCACTAACCAGAGAGTTCACTTAATGGAACTCAAGCCCCTGGCCAGGGTAAATCATACTCGCATTCACAGCACCCAGTTAGCGGATCTTTTGATGTACTTGGGGGAACACTGTCTGTTTTATCCAGAAACAGGCATGTTAAGTCTCCAACTTTGGGATAGGATAGGGACCTGCATTAAGCAAGAGCCAAGAGCCCCAGCTAAGGTGATTAGCACATGGAGCAAGTGTAGGAAGCTCATCGCAGAGGTAGACCCAGTCCGGATAGAGACCGATAGCCCCCCAGTACAGTCAGAGCCATCAGCTCCAATGGGTCTCTATCCACCACTTCAGCTTAAACAGGGAGGCTTAGGGAGCTTTCCTTCAGTGACAGCTGTAGATGTCACTGAAAGAATGCAAGGTATGGGAAACACTGGTGGTTCCCAGACAGCTAAAAGTTCCCAGATAGCCAAAAGTTCCATCCAGCGCATGGTACAGGAAGAAACCATCAAGGGGGAATTGTCAGCAGAAGAACTAGCTGAGCTTAGGCAGTTATGCCCAGTCCGCATAGAGGTGGATGCCCTCACGGGTCAACAGCAGACGATCCATTTGCCGGTTCCGTACAAATTGCTCATGGCAATACGGAAGGCAATTACAGAAACAGGACTTCAGAATCGTTTCACTAGGGATACACTTCAGCAGGTGTGTGAGACAATGATGCTCATTTCATACGACTGGAAGGTCATCATGAGAATGATGCTCAACCCCAGCCAGTATTTGCTATGGGACAGTGAGTATTGACTCGAAGCACAGGCAAGGGCTCCCAGGATGGGAGGAGCAGTACTTCCTGACCAGCTATATGGGTCAGGTCAGTTCGAACCCATCGATGTGCAGATTACCTTGCCACTCGCCACACTTCACCTGGCGGCTGAGACAGCCTTTAGGGCATATCTCAAGGTCCTGGCACCTGGCAAAGCAGCCAAAAACTACACAGCAGTCAAACAGGGTGCCCAGTAGTCCTACATGGACTTTATTAACAGGTTGGAGGAAGCGGTCAGTAGGCAGATAGACAACAAACAAGCCTAGCAGGAGCTTATGATGAAGCTGGCGAAAGACAATGCCAACCTTGACTGCCGTAAGATCTTGCAGTCACTGGGCAATCGTTCCGATCTGACGCTTACTGACATGATCAGGGCTTGTGCCGACGTTGGTACAGATTCCTACAAAATGGGTCTGTTAGCAGCGGCAGTGCAAGGCCATAGGAAATCCAAAGGCAAGACCAAGGGAGCATGTCACAATTGTGGCAAGATCAGTCATTTCGCTAGAGAATGCCGATCCAAAAAGGGTAATGGCAAAAACACGGGTCATCCCAAGGCTCCGACCACCCCATGTCCATTATGTCACAATGGCTTCCACTGGGCCAGGAACTGTCCAAACTCAGGAAACCGGAGTGCGGGCATGTCTCCAAACAGAGACCATAGCCGCTCTGAGAGAGCCAGAGCTGGATTAGATTCTCGACACATTCCACCCTGCATTCCGGAGGCGCAGGCCAGACCTAAGGGCAGTGCAGGACTAGATTTGACTTGCCAGTCAGAAGCCACTTGTGACTTGCCAGGCACAGTCTATCTGTTCAATTCCCAATACATGGGACCCCTGCCTAAAGGTTATATAGGTTTAGTTTTGCCCCATAGTATCACAGGAACGCAAGGAATCTTAGTGATTCTAGGAGTCATTGACTCCAATTTTTCGGGTGTACTCCAGGTTCAACTTTGGACACACCTACCACAAACAGAGGAGTCACGTTAGTGCAACTGATCATGGTTCCTTGTCGCCCGCAAGCAGGCAGCAAGGAAAGGCTCAGGGGCAGCTCAGAGTCTGGGTCGGCAGACCGCTCGAGTGCAGAAGGGGAAGTACAAGGATACCAGGTCTTAGCGACAGTGGAATCCAACATAGAGTGGAAGCGGCAGCCAGTCATAAAGGTATTTTTGAATAAAAAAACCTTTTGATGGGCTATTAGATACCGGAGCTGATGTCAGCATGGTCAGCCAAAGTCAGTGGCCACGTGAGTGGGCTCTCGAGCCGGTCTCTGATGTGTAGGCGGTGTCCAGGAAGCATTTAGAAGCCAAGATTGGGTAGAAGTCACGATCCCCGAAGCTGACGGCACAGAGGTCAGTCAGCCGCACGTGGATGTGCACATCAACCTCTGGGGGAGAGACATCTTGCAGCAGTACTGTGCCACTCTTACCTTTGGGTAATGGCGCTACCACTCAAATGGCTTACCAACACACCAGTCTGGGTAGAGCAATGGTCAGTAGTAGGGGAAAAATTAGTCACCCTAAAACAGCTGGTTAAAGAACAGCTAGACGCAGGACATATAGAACAGTCCACCAGTCCCTGGAATTCGCCCATATTCGTCATTAAGAAAAAGTCAGGGAAGTGGTGACTCCTTCACGGTCTAAGAGAGATCAATAAGTGTATTCAGCCAATGGGTCCACTTCAATGCAGCATCCCAAATCTGAACATGATCCCCGAGGGCTGGGAGATCCTGGTCGTAGACTTGAAAGACTGTTTTTACACCATTCCTCTAGATGTAAGGGATCGGGAAAGGTTTGCTTTCACAGTGCCAGTCATAAACCACAGAGAGCCAATGCAACATTATGCGTGGAAATTTTTGCCACAGGGGATGCTCAACTTGCCCATCCTGTGCCAAATTTACGTTCACAACGCACTGGAAAAGATTCGAAACCTTCACCCCACAGTCTTAGTGTGTCATTTTATGGATGATATTTTGGTCGCAGCATCGCAACTCGGCAGAGAAATGTTTAAGGACCTCCAGTCCACTCTGGGGGAAAAGGGGTTATTCATTGCCCCAGAGAAAGTTCAGAGAACTGAGCCCTTCTCATACTTGGGCCATCGGCTTCTCCATTCTTTCGTGGCACCAGTTTTGTCACAAATTAACCTCAAAGACTCAGTCACCCTCGTAGAATTGCAACAGATTCTGGGGAATATCAATTGGGCTAGACCGTATTTCAGGCTATATACAGAACTCCTGAAGCTGCTCTTCTCACTGCTAACACTAGGTAAGCAGCCAGCAGATCGGATACACATTCCTTGTGAGGCTCGCTTGACTCTCGAAAAGGTCAACCAAGTTCTCAGCCAGAGATGGGTGGACAGGATTAGTCAGGGGCCATATGCTCCTGTTCTGAACCTGTACGTAGTCCGGACCAGATCCATGTTCACCGGAGCTCTAGGGGTAGACTCCGAGTAAGCACAGAGGCTTTCCTGCGTCCTCTGGTGTGTTATTGAGTGCCACTGGATCCTTTTAGGAGGGGCCCGGCGCAACTCATAACATGGGGAATAGGGTATGCTGCAATTATGTCTCCTTCAGGTGTCATCTGGATTCCAGCCCAGTGTGTCAAGCCCCATCTCAAGTCCAATGGCATGGAGCCAGGCATTCCCGGATCCGCTGCCGGAGGTGGAGGGATTGATCCTGATGGGGAAAACCAAGCGGAGGAGGCGACGACAGCAGATGCCAGCACCGAAGATCACCTGGGGGATGGTCAAGTCCCTGTGCCAGGAGGTGACTGACATTGTGTGGCGTAGAATGTGGAACCAACGCCAGAGAACATCATGGTTGCAGTTTGGTCTCAGATCACCTTCAATTCCTTGATGATCATCTTTATTGGAAGCAGAAAACCTGATGCCTGGTGGAGATCTCTCTGCCCGGCTGCACTACAACATCTGGGAAAGATTGGCGAACCTCGTCAATCAGTCCGATTTTTGCCTTAGGCAGACCACTGATTCTGCCTCTCTTCTTAGTACTTGTCTCATCCCAGTGTGTCACTCCCCAGATGCACACATCAGGAATGGTGACTGGTTAGTGAAGTGGATATTTGGCCCGTTTCACAAGACCACGTACTCGACATATGCACACTGGGGAACCCAAGTCATGAAGGTCCTACCGGCTGATGCGGCCACTCTGTACACTCCCCGAGTGTCGGTCAGCCCAAACTCAACTTGTGCTCGCATGACCGGCTGTTCCGTGGTTGAAGGGCCACAGCACCGTTGTCTCAACCCCAGCAACAGCACTTGAACTTGCAATCATCCAGAGACTATTAACTCGATGTTTGTTCATGTCACTTTGCCTTCAGGCTGGTTTTTTACATGTAACCAACACACTTGGAACTATATTCCTGCAAATGTATCTGATTCCTTCTGTTGTATCAGTCGTTTGACGCTGTTGCTTCCCACTAAGGATATGGTTGTCCCAAGCAGCGGTGTATCTGCCCACACACGGCGCGTTCGAGCCACCCAGCTAGATAGTTCATGTGACAGTAAAATCAGGGTTCTGAGCAAAGCTGAGTATGTCTCATTGGCGGTCAGCTTGTTTGGCATGCCAGGCTTAGCCGTAGGCAATGCTCGCAGGATTGAACAATTGGCTTGCGCTTTGGCAAAAGCCATTAATCATACCTCCTCGGCGATAGCGATGCTCAGTCAAGAGCAGACGGAGCTTCTCCATGCCATATTGGATAATAGAGCAGCTATAGATTACCCCCTGCTCGTACACCATTTGGGTTGCGAGACTGTCCATGGCATGTGTTGCTTTAACCTCATGGATAACTCTTGCAAGTTACAGAGCCAGATCACAGACATCCATACCCTGGTTAAGAATATCAAGGAAGATGCCGCGTGGGGGTGGTGGGACTCATTGTGGTCATGGTTTCCATGGGAATGGCTACAAACAACACTCAAGGTGATTGTTGGTGTTGCAATATCAGGGATAGCGGTCTGCTGTTTCACGCAATGTATTCCCTCACTGATGTCAATGTGTCCCCCATGGAGGAAACCCCAGGATGTCCTCACTCCATGTCACTTAATGCCACTCTTGCACCGAGTGTGGATTTCACGTACGCAATTGGCACAGTTGTCACTGACAGAACCACAGTTATGGGAGAACACTCCTTCGAGCCGTTGGTTTTGAGGGGACAGGAATTGGGGAGTGGAATATTAGATATAGTTTGATTCACCGATTGCTGACCTGACAGGCAGCTAGGGCAATAGAGGGCCAAAGATCGCCAGATGGTTAACTCGATAGGCACGTAATGAGTAATCTCGCATCTGCAGAAGCTCTAAGCCTTAGAGTCAACCTCAGCCCCATGTTTGCTCCCAATAACGATGAACAATGCATGTCCCCGGTAGTTAATTAGCTAGATTAGAAACTTCTCCTGGTGAAGTCATCCCTAATTAGTAACTTGTGTAATCATGATATGCAGACTCAGGGCTTTCCTGTAACGGCTATGTGCAACGTATGCACGCAGCCAAGCCAGGCAGGTATAAAGTCTTTTGCTTTATGATCAATAAACACTGGTCTTCGCTCCATCTTGCCTCACGTGTCTTGCTTGACCATTCTCCTCCGGGACCCTCTGGCCCACATCAGGCCTCGATCCAACAAGTGCTGACCCAGCATATTTTAGTGCTGAAAGCAGACCCAAAACTCACACCTACTCTCTTCCAACCACTGTGATTTCTGACATAGTTTTTTTTAGCCAGAACTGTTACTATTATAGGTTGTACCTGAAACAAAAACTTGTTTTACAAGTTCCGGTGGGTAAACTTGATAAATATATGTTGTTATGAATCTGTTCCAGTTTCCCACCTGTCTCTTCATATATACAGTATTGTTTTACTAAATAGCTTTCATTTAGCAGTTTTAGGGAACCACTTCTTTATTCAGGTGAAACTTCAAACCTCAAAGACATACAATTGATGCTGTTTTCATTTTAGTGGTCGTCAATAAACCAGAGGTGATAATTATATGATGTAACTAGCATATTTTTGCCCGGCCTTGCCGGACATTTTTAATGTGTGTGTTGGTGGTTAGGGGTGGTTTTGGGTGTGCACAACCACCCCCACATAAAATACCACTCCAACCACCAACATACACATTAAAAATTCCTGGCAAGTCAGGAGTGTCTCGTGTGTGTGTGTGTGTGTGTGTGTGTGTGTGTGTGTGTGTGTGTGTGTGTGTGTGTGTGTGTGTGTGTGTGTGTGTGTGTGTGTGTGTGAAAGAGAGAGACAGAGAAGCAGTGTGTGTGTGAGAGAGAGAGTGTGAGAGAGAAAGAGAGAGTGACAGATAGTTAGAGTACACCACCAGAGGGGTTTAGTGAGTTAGATAAAGCGAGGGAGAAGACAGAGGAGACAGGAGAGGAAAGTGGCGGCTACCTGCTGAGGCTGCGTGCAGGTACGTTGGGAGGGAATGTCTGTCTGCGAGTGGTTGGTTGGGGTGGTTTTTTTGGGTGTGTGTGTGAACCCCCCCCCCCAAAAAAAAAACCCACCACAACCACCAACACACAGAATAATTGGCCAGCAAAGCAGGGGTGGTGTGTGTGTGTGTGTGTGTGTGTGTGTGTGTGTGTGTGTGTGTGTGTGTGTGTGTGTGTGTGAGAGAGAGAGAGAGAGAGAGAGTGAGTGTGTGTGAGAGAGAATGACATCCCTGCCTTGACGGGCAATAGTGAGGTGGGTTAGGGGGTAGGGGTAGGACAAGGTGGTGGGTGGGCAGCACGGGTGCCTGGCCCGTGCTTCCCTCCCCCACCCCCTAACCCCCACCTCACATTCCCTTCTTTGTCAGCTGGGTCTTTTCCCCCCAGCACGGCATTCTTTGTTGGGAGGTGCACCAGCATCTCCTTTGTCCCTGTGGGCCTCGAGGCCACGTCGCCCGCAGGGACAAAGGACAGGCCGGTGTGCCTCCCTCCGCAGAAGGCCAACACTGGGGAAAAGACCCAGGTGGCAAAGAAGGGTATGTGAGGTGGGGGTTAGGGGTTGGGGCACGGTGGTGGGTACTGGGCCCGTGCCTCCCCCCTCTTCCTCACCCCATTTACCTTTTGCCAGTGTTTTTTTTTAAGTCGGTGCATTGTGCTTTCCCGGCCCCCTCTGCGCTTGCGTCCCTCAGCCTGATTGGCTGAGGTGTTCTGCAGTGCAGAGGACTCTGGGAGTCATTGTTTTTTTGGTCATGTTTGTGGGGCAGTTGCCCAACTGGTGACTTCCGGAACCTTGCGGCGATGGCCGGGCAGGGTTAAGGTAAGTGCAGGCAGCTTGGTTTGGGATGGTTGGGCCGTGTGCGGAAGCCTTTGTCCCAACCCAATGGTTAACGTCCTTCCTTATAGGTAAAGATAATAGCTCTTCACCTATTGTCAAACAAATTTATACTTTCCAGAAGGCATGTAGGTATGCATATTTTAAAAATTAGCATCACTGCTTAATTGATTATTTCCTTTCTATTGTTTGAAACAGAAGAACAGATTGATAGGACAATGGTGGCATGGTGGATGAATTTTTCCCCTCTGGGGAGGCTTCCTTAGAAAAGGCTCACAATGCATAAAGCAAATAAGAATTTGCTCATTTTTATACATATGTACAGGTATAAACTCACCTGCTCAAAAACTCACAGACTCCTTCACACGCAAAGAAGCAGGCAGGGATTTGAGGAGCATATAGCTAAAAATACTCAGAGAAATAACAAAGACTTCTTTAAGTACATTAGAAGTAAGAACCCAACTAGGAAGGCCATTGGACCATTAGATGACAATGGAAGGCAAGGGGTTATTAAAGAGGAAACAGAGATTGCAGAGAGACTCAATGAATTCTTTGCTTCAGTATTCACTGAAGAAGACAGAGACCACATGCCCAAAACAGAGCCTATCTTCGTAGGGAGGGAAAGCGAAGAATTAAGCAAGATAGAAATAACCAGGGAGGAGGTCCTTGCATGTCTTGTTAAGCTAAACACTAACAAATCACCAGGAGCAGATGGCATCCATCCACGAGTTCTCGGGGAATTTAAAGATGAAATTGCTGATCTACTAGCCAAAATATATAATCTTTCCCTCAAATCTGGCTTTGTGCCTGATGACTGGAAGGTAGCGAATGTAACACCAATTTTCAAAAAAGGATCCAGGGGTGATCCAGGAAATTACCGACCTGTCAGTTTGACATGTGTCCCAGGTAAAGTGATGGAAACCATCCTAAAAGATAGAATTAATAGGCACATAGAAGAGAAGGCTCTGCTAAAGGAGAGCCAACATGGCTTTTGCAAGGGCAAATCATGCCTCACTAATCTGTTGGAATTTTTTGAGAGTGTCAACAAGCATGTGGATAAGGGGGATCCAGTTGACATTGTTTATCTGGACTTTCAGAAGGCTTTTGACAAGGTCCCACACCAAAGGCTCTTGAATAAACTTACCAGTCATGGAATAAAGGGACAGGTCCTGTCCTGGATCAGCAACTGGCTAAGGGACAGGAAACAGAGGGTAGCACTAAATGGACACTTCTCCAAGAGGAGGGAAGTAAAGAGTGGGGTCTCCCAAGGTTCAGTACTGGGACCCCTGCTTTTCAACCATAAATGATCTAGAGGTAGGAGTAAAAAGCAAGGTAGCCAAATTTGCTGACAACACTAAATTATACAGGGTAGTGAAAACTGTGAGAGATTGTGAGGAGCTCCAGAGGGATCTCTTGACACTGGGGGAGTGGGCAAAACAGTGGCAAATGAACTTCAACATTAGTAAGTGCAGAGTGATGCATATTGGGGCCAAAAAAACCAATTACATTTATAAACTGATGGGGTCTGAACTCTTTTGCGACAAACCAGGAAAGGGACCTTGGTGTCCTGGTGGACAACTCAATGAAGGTGTCAACCCAGTGTGCCTCAGCAGTGAAAAAAGCAAACTCAATGCTAGGGATCATTAGGAAGGGTATAGAAAATAAGTCAGCAAGTGTCATTTTGCCTCTTTATAAATCTATGGTGAGGCCCCATCTGGAATACTGTGTACAGTTCTGGTCGCCATACCTCCAGAAGGATATTATCGAGTTGGAGAAAGTGCAGAGGAGGGCAACCAGAATGATTAGGGGACTGGAACACCTTCCTTACCATCTGAGGCTGCAACGGTTGGGCCTTTTCACTCTTGAACGATGGTGTCTAAGAGGAGTCCTGATTGAAGTTTATAAAATCATGCACGGTGTGGACAAAGTAGATAAGGAAAAACTGTTTTCCCTATCACAGAACACTAGAACTAGGGGACACTCGATGAAACTTTTGGGTACTAGTTCTCAAACAAATAAGAGAAAGTACTTTTTCACCCAGAGGATTACTGGTCTATGGAACTCCCTGCCAGAAGAAGTGGTGACAGCTGTGCCTGAGAAAGGATTAGACAAGTTCATGAAGGACAAGGGTATCAATGGCTATAATTATGGATACTTAAGGACAACCTCGGGGTTGGAGAGATAGGCAGGATATCTCTCAATGCCATTTCCAGGGAATCCTAAGCAGGTGAAGGCATCTCCTTGGGAATACCCTGAAGGAAATGGTGAGCCACTGTGTGAGACAGAATGCTGGACTGGATGGGCTGTGGCCTGTTCCAGCAAGGCTGTTCTTATGTTCTTAGGGGTTGACTCAGATGACCTCTCATTTTAACCTCATTCATTCCCTTTGTGAGCCTGTTTCAAAATAAGAAATATCCCTATTTGTCACTGTTTAACGACAGGACTGTTTCCAAAGCTGGTAGCTAGCTTTTTCCACTCACATTATTCTCACATCTTTCAAAGAATTGGGTGTGTTAGTCTATTGAAGCATGTCAAATCCTTATGATATGTGTTAGTGATCTCATTTTTAGGCTGCAGGTGGCAACAACTGCTGTTGGATTTGTTTTTCTTCAGGTTCTGTATTGCAGTAGGTTGCTTCTGGGTATTCATTTTGTCCAGTTGATTTGCCCTGGTGGCACAGTGGTTAAATTCCTGTGTTGCAGCCAAAATGTTGTGAGTTTGTTCCTGACCAGGATCCAAGGTTGACTCAGCCTTCCATCCTTCCAAGGTCAGTAAAATGAATATCCAGCGTGTTGGGGGCAAAATGCTAATTAACTTGTGAGTGTGCACTAAATGCTATGGGCACTTATATACTTCTATACAAGTAATTGCTATTGCTCTATAAACCATAATGGGTATTGTAGTCTGAGAAATGAATTTTGTAAATCCATGAATTTAGAGTCTCTGTCTTTTGGATCTAAGCTGAAGTGGTTATATCTGAAGTTTGGAATGGGAGAAAGAAACAAAAGAGGGTCATGTTTAGGAAACATTTGCAGCAAGTAACAGACTACATATTATGAACGTGCATTTCCAAAAGCATAAGGAGAGGCAGTAGAGTAGACGTGGAGAAGCCTTGATGATTAAAACATTAAACCAAATTGATTACATGCTGACAGATACAAAATGTATGTTCAATGACACATCAGTTATTGGTGAAAGAATTGTGAATACAGGCTTAGATCGCTGCAGTATTCGTTTCTCAATAGTGATCAATTTTGAATGAGAAAAAGGAATATTAAAAAAGATGAGGAATCCAAAGAAACTAGTTAAAGAAACTACTCTGTACTTTTGGAAGAAACAGATCTGTCTGTAACCAGCATAGGTGTGGATGAAGATTATGAAAATTGGTGGAGAAAATAAAAAAGGAGATTGATCTTTCAAGTGAACACATCCCTCCAACAAAGGTCAGAATGATCCGGCAAGGCACAAAACACCTGATGGCAGCTAGAGTGCAGAAAAGAGCAGAAGGCAAGATGGATGGAAAAAAAGTACAAAGGAGGATCCATAAAAACCTGAAAGCGGACTATGATGAGTATCAGGTGGCACAGCTGAGGGGTTGTGCAGTGCAGAGGACTCTAGGAGTCATAGAAAAAATGAATATCTGAAGAAAGCAGAAAAGGAGTTGCAATTAAAAAGAAAATTACCAATTGCATTTAAGAATAAAGATGGAATGCAAGTGACAGATAGACCGGAAATGAAGCAGATATGCAAAGATTTCTATAACCAACTATATCCTTCTAAAGTACAAGTAAGCAAAATTGTGTCACATGCCAAATCAGATGAAATTCTGTTAGTAACATGCAGTGATGTGAACACGGTCATATGAAAGACAAAACCAGACAAATGCCCAGGGAAAGACAGAATAACAGCTGAGCATTTAAAGGAAGGGGGTCACACACTCCATAGGGTGCTTGCTGAATGCTTTATGAATTACTTGCAAACTGCTAGTTTGCCCCAAGCTTGGGTCACATCTGAAACCATGCTACTTATGAAGAAAGGAGATACAGAAGATCTGCGAAATTGTCATCCCATCACCCTCCTTTCTCAACTTTCTCAACTGTTTATTAAAATTATTCTGCAAAGAACATTCAAAGATGTGGAATTAGGCAGAGAACAACTAAGCTTTAGAAGAGGCTATTCCACTCTCAACCACATCCATGCAGTCAGACAACTACTTGAGAAAAGCAGAAAATACAGGGTGACAGGATGTCTTGCATTTGTTGATTACCGAAATGCATTTGACTCAGTGGAGACAAATTCTACTCTCAAATGACCATTGTCATTTTGTCCATTATTTGTATCATAGGAAGAGATGACAGCCATACAGTCACACTCCTAAGGTTGAGCAAGTGACCGTAGTAGTAGTAGTACTAGTAGTAGTGGTGGTGGTGGTGGTGGTAGTAGTAGTAGTAGTTTCTTTTCACGCTACGCAGGACCCTTCTCTGCCACTACAGTATATCGAACAATGAGGCTCCTCATTGCTTCTTCAACAATAAAGTTTTATTGCCCAGTTTGCTAACCCGACACCCAATTCTCCTCCTTTCTCATTAAAATATAATTAAAATAGTAAAACATTAAAATATAGCAATTTTTAGAGTACCATAACACTTTCCCCCTCTTTTTTCTCCTCACTGTTCCCTTATCTCCCCCTCACTCATACTCAAAGAATGTGAGGCCCCTTAATTAATCAACTTTCACTGTCCTGTGTTGCACTCTACCCAAGTATCCCGTCCAGAAATCCCTTTGGCTGCACTTTTACACCTACAAGTTGCTTTCCCATTGAACACAAAGAGAGTACCCCCAACAGAGGCCATCCAGAGAGAGGGTTTTTCCCCTGCCAAAGAGCTATTTACTTTTCTAATATTTTAACATTTAAATATAATTTGTGTTGTATCCTTGAAAAAAAGTTATCTTTATCAGTAGCTATTAATCATGAAATTTGGATAATGGAAATAGAGATCAGGTGATCACTGCTACCCCCTTTTCCTGATTATGCTCTTTTTCTGGGAGCCACAATTGACACAGTTCATTCCAATTTTGATTTACATCTCTTTTGGTTGTTCCCCTACCCCCAAATCTTGTCATAGATTTGAAAGCAATTAGTAAAAGAAACCTGGGTAATATGGAAACTGTTAGAATGCAATCTACTAAACTGCATAATTTAAAAGCTAAACTCTTTCTTTGGTGGTTCCTCTCCCTCACTTTTTTCCTGTAGGTCACAAGGGAAAGAGAAATCCTAGATTTTATGGTTATAGATTTCTTTAATGAGGATGTGGAATGTCTTCCCTTCTTAATTAATTAGCTCTTTCCAATCACTTTAGGGAAGTGGTTGACACAAAATCATATATTAAACATAGAGCATCAGCTAGTTTTTTAATGGACAGAAAACCATCTTTGACGTCCATCAGCCCAAAAGCTAGCAATGCTTGTGTATCTCACATTTGCCTTATTTTCTTTTGACAAAATTAGCAAGTTTTACACTACAGGAATTGAAGGAGATCTGTAAAAATACTTGCGACAAATGCAAGACTTCTCTATCTTTGCTTCATAGTCCCTGATAGCCAGTTTCACAAGTTTCATAGACTTGACCTGTTCTGTTGCCTAGAGCTATGGTACTGTAAAAGTGTTGTACAAAATGTGTTGACTCTGTTGCCATGGTCACATACAGTGATTAAACGATCAGGTCTCAAAGTCTGAAGAATTTTGTTAAGCTTTTGGTCATTTTTAAAACTAGCCTAAAGTGATTTAATTTTTGAAGAAATAATTCTTCACAGTAATTGTGTGCTATGAAATTAATTAATTTTATTAAAACAGAAGGACGGGATGCAATCCCTATAGCTATGAAGATCTGAACCATGCAAAAGTAAATTGTATTAATTTTTATAAGAAAATTATAAAGAAAATTATAATTATAAGAAAATTACACACACACACACACACACACACAAGTCAAATGTCCCTGTGTGGGTCCCTAAAACGAACCCACACCCATTAACTGTCCCCGTCCACATTGTAAACACACTTGTTTATCGTGGGAGAGATGGTCAACGTTGGGGGTCCAGACCGTGACTGGGGGCTCTACTAAACAGACAAAACAAAAAAAACCACAACCCCCAGCAGCCAGTGCAACCTGCTATGGCCAATTGGTGAGGCCTGGCACAGCATGTGGGAGAGGTGGGGGCAGGCCACGCAACTACACAGGCCAAATGGCCACCACGCGCACAAAGCGCTGCGGCCTGCCCGGCCTCCCACCCAGCACCGCAAACCTCCACAATGGATGTGGATGCAAGGCCACTGGAGTCGGCCACTGCGCCCTCTCATGACACTTCCACCAAACTGACCTTCACCCCTCATAACAAAACAAGGGGGAACCAAGCTGGCAGGCAGGTATTTTATTTATTTATTTATAGTTTAAATTTCTATGCTGCCCAATCAGGTGAACCCGACTCAGGGTGGCTTACAACAGGTTAAAAACATATACAACAATTAAAACCCCAGGGAAGGCCCCTTCCCTTGCAGAGACAACATTCTCACCCTTGCCACTCCCCCTTGCTGTTTCGAGGCAACCCTGCAAACAGCAAGGGGGAGTTCCCTAGGCACCTTCCCTTGTGAAGACCTACCTGATGCCTTGGGAATTCCCCCTCGCAGTTTCGAGACTGGCCTCAAAAAAATGAGGGGGGAATCCCAAACCAGCAGGCAGGTATCTGCCGAGGAAGGCCCCTTCCCTTGTGGAGACAACACTCTCACTCTTGCCACTCCCCCTCGCTGTTTTGAGCCTGCCCTCTGAACAGCAAGGGGTAGATCCCTAGGCGGAAGGCAGGCATTCTCCTGGGAAGGCACCTTCCCTTGCGAAGACCTGCCTGATGCCTTGGGAATTTCCCCTCACAGTTTTGAGACTGACCTCAAAAAAAACGAAAGGGAAAAATCCCAAACCAGCATGCATCTATCCGCTGGGCTAGGCCCCTCCCCTTGCGGAGACAACACTCTTGCCCTTGCCACTCCCCCGCGCTGTTTCGAGGCTGCCCTCCAAACAGCGAGGGGGAGATCCCTAGGCGGCAGGCAGGTATCCGCCTGGGAAGGCACCTTCCCTGGAGAAGACCTGCCTGATGCCTTAGGAACTTTCCCTTGCAGTTTCAAAACTGGCCTCAAAAAAATGAGGGGGGAATCCCAAACCAGCAGGCACCTTCCCTTGTGGAGACAAGACTCTCGCCCTTGCCACACCCCCTCACTGCTTCAAGACTGGCCTCAAAACAGTGGAGGGAAACTTTATTTATTTCAAACTTTAGACCGATCTCCAATCTTCCCTTTGTGGGGAAGGTGTTGGAGAAAGCAGTGGCTCGACAGCTCCAGGGGGTTCTGGATGATATAGATTATCTGGACCCGTTTCAGTCAGGGTTCAGGCCCTGTTATGGTACCGAGACAGCATTGGTTCCTCTCATGGATGATCTTTGGCGGGAGCGGGATGGAGGTAATACCTCTGTCCTTGCTCTTCTTGACCTCTCAGTGGCTTTTGATACTGTTGAACACGGTATCCTTCTGGGCCGGCTTCGAGGGTTGGGGGCCCAGGGCACTGTGTTCTCCTGGTTCTCCTCATTTCTGATGGGCCGGACTCAGTCGGTGACTTTAGAGAGTGGGCAGTCCAGCCCTAGGTTGCTCCCTTGTGGGGTACCTCAGGGTTCGGTACTCTCACCTCTATTGTTTAATATCTACATGAAACCACTGGGTGAGATCATTTGTTCCCATGGGGTGAGGTATCATCAGTATGCAGATGATACCCAGCTGTACATCTCAGCCCGTGGGGACCCGAGTGATGCTTTCAAAGTCCTAACCAAGTGTCTGGAGGCTGTTCAGGTCTGGATGGGTTGGGTTACAGCTGAATCCTGGCAAGACTGAGTGGCTATGGATCAGGGCCCCCGTGATTTCCTGAGAGCTACCATCTTTGGTCCTGGCTGGGGCTTCTTTACCCCAGTCAGATCTGGTGCGTGATTTGGGGGTCCTCCTGGACTCACGGCTACTGCTCGAGGAGCAGGTGACAGCTGTGGCTAGGAGGGCCTTTGCACAACTTCGTGTTATCTACCAATTACGCCCATTCTTGGACCGGGACTCCTTGATCATGGTCACTCACGCTCTGGTCTCCTCCAGATTGGATTATTGTAATGCGCTCTACATGGGGCTGCCCTTGGTGACCATCCGGAGGCTTCAGTTGGTCCAGAATGCGGCTGCCCAGGTGGTGATGGGGTGTGGGCGTTATGCGATGCCTCACCACTGCTTCGGGAGTTGCACTGGCTTCCGGTTTGTCTCCAGGTGCAATTCAAGGTGCTGGCTTTGACCTTTTTTAGCTACAACTTGTGTAGTTTGTTATGTATTTTAGGCTGTTTTTTAGTGTGTTGGTTTGGGGTTTTTAATGTTATTGTCTTACTTGTGTTTTTACTGTATTTTGTATATGCTGTTAGCCGCCCTGAGTGATGTTTTTCATCAGGAGGGCGGGGTAGAAATTTACAAACAAATAAATAAATAAATAAATAAATAAATAAATAAATAAATAAATAAATAAATAAATAAATAAATAAATAAATAAATAAATAAATAAATAAATAAATAAAGCAAGCAAGCAAGCTTTGGCCCCTGACCACAGAGGTAAACCAACCGCTTCCCTCCATGGAAGGTGATGGTTTCCCTCCGGGAGATAAAGGCCAAGAACGGAGCACCGTTCTCAGCCTTGGTCTCCCGGAGGGAAACCATCACCTTCCATAAATATATAATGATATATAATGATGATGGCTTCTTTCTTCAGGTTTATAAAGACTGATTTGTAGTAAAGTCACAATTAAACTATTATGACTGCAATACTAATGTATGTAACAAGAAGAAATCACCTAAAGAAAATAATGGCTGAAATCTTCTTGCTTAATACAGTAGTTTGCACTAGAGTAGGTGTATTGAATAAATAGAGAATTGATGAGTCAACTCTTTTGTAAGCTCCATGAATTCAAATGAGCCTACTCTTGTTGTGATTTACTAAAAATACTTATTACTTACTACTGAAGTAAGTTACAACTAATGTACAGAGGAGTTCAATCAGCAAATCCCTGCTCTAAGCCTACTCTAGTGCAATTTAATACAATAAAAATAATTTCAGCTAATAGGAAACATTTTTAAGTGAACATGTGCATGTAGAATCCTTTACGAATGGCTATGCTAGCTAAATGATGGGCACTATAGGCCAAAAAACATCTGTGAGGTCAATGTTGCCCACTTTCTGACAGAAAGGATTAGGTTAAATTATTAAATTGTATTATAGTAAAGTTATATGTTTCCCTTGCTCGAAAGCCAGTCGCTTTCAGTGCTCATCTCTGTTTCAAAGCCAAAAAGCCAGCGCTATCTACTTCTGCAGACATTTCCGTAGTCATGTTGCAGGCATGACTAGACACCGGAGTGCATGGAACGCTGTTACCTTCCCACCGAAGTGGTCCCTATTTATCTACTTGCAATTTCTTGCTTTCGAACTGCTAGATTGGCAGGAACTGGGACAAAAACAGGACAGGAGCTAATTCCATCCTGCAATACTCAAGAATCGAACTGCTGACTTTCCGCCTCCCAGTCAGTGTCTTAGCCACTTGAACCTTTTATATAATATGATCCCATTCTTTGGCAAACTAAAGGTAGCACTTACTAAATATGTAATGACAGCAAGAAGAATTCATGAAGAAATAATGAATTACTAAGCACCGGAAGCCTTTCAGAAGTCAGTGAGAGGGATTGCTCTGTCTGTTAATGGGAGAAGGGTGAGTAGCAAGTCATAAGCTGTGTGTCATAGGCAGCAGCACTAAGAAGCCTAGCTTCTGTCAAGTGATCAATATTACCTGCCATATGCAGAAGGCTACTCTGTCCCTGTACCCCAGCGAATCGGGCTAGGGTGAGGAGTGCTCATTAAGGCATAGCAGGACACTGGATCAAAAAGAAATATTCCCAAAAAGAAATATTCTGGGTTCCCAAATGTAGCCTTTGTGAGGTATTTTCCTCCCCCTACAACTCTGATATATTATACTTATTTTCATCATTTAATTAATGTATATCCCATCTTTCCACTGAAAAGAAGGCAAGTTCAAGAAGGCCCAAAATAAAATAACATTACTATTCAAATATTAAACTTCATCAATTAAAGCACTTCTATTAAATATACATTATATAAAGACCACAACTGAATACATTCCATCCATTATGTTACACCTATAAAACATTACAAGAAATCAGTGGTCCACAAGAGGCCAAAATATGGGGAAAACAAACTAGCACAGTTTCTCTCTCTTGATTTGAGGCACAGAATTGCATAAAATGGTGCTTTTTGAGCTAGGAAGGCTACCTACAACATGTATCATTCTACACAGAAGATGTTTCTTTGTCTTGACTGTAAAAATATCAGTCAACTTTGATGCATTTGAAGTTGTCTTCTGTGTGTCCACAGAGGCAAACCATATCAGTTGCTGGCCTCTTGTGGTCTGAGTGGAATGGGGAATCAAAACATCATGAGGTTGAGGTACCCACCCATGCTTATCAGGTACTAGTTAAAATTACAAACTGTCACTATAAGATTTGAAAATATAACAGTGTTTCTATAATTTGATGTGTAGCATGCAGTGTTTTGCAATTCTAGACAGTACTTCAGGAACAAACATAAAATATCACAAATATTCTCATGTTACAAATACCTTCGATATGATAAACTGAAAATAAGTACACTTTGACATTTGATTACCATGACAGCATAAAGGTATGCACAAATAATCAAATGACCTTCGTTATTATTTCAGATTACTGAACGGAATCCTGTTCGTGTTCACCTAAGGTTTGCATAGCTATTTACACCTAATTGCAGCTAATTGAAATGACATTTCTGATGACACATGGTCCATTTCAAAAATTCATTATTGTAATGATGTCTATTTACTTTATAGAATATGTTTTGGAAAATAGAAAAATTATCTATAATTATGACGACTAGAATGGCAAACAATTCAAAAATATTTGGCTGAGGGTCAAACTTCAATGTGATGCTAACATCAGATTTAGCATAGCTTTAGTTTTTGTTCCTTTTGTAAAAAAAAAAAGTTGGCCTTTCCTCTTGTATTAAGTGTTTTGAGTTTTCCAGCAGAGGTTTTAAATTGCTGCATCCCCTTTAAGTAGCGAATTATCTTTTTATTCACAACTGCTTTCCTCTTTTTTTTAGCATAAGTATTTTTTTTAAAAAAATTGGTCAAGCGCTTCTTTCATTTCTATCTCTTGCTTGTATTTCTACAGAATAAGATACAAGCTACCAAAAGCCAGGCTACCTTCTTTCCAGATAAGCCGTTTCAAGGCTAGTCAAGTGGGTGCACTTGAAAATGTGTCTCTTCAGTTGACTGTTAAGCCAAATTGTCCTGAACTCCCTAAGTGATTCTGTGAAGTTGCTGGAGTGCAGTATTCCAATTGTATTGCTTGAAAACAGCAACACCAGCTTTTCTGGATGTTACAGGAGACACTGAATCTGTTACCAAATGTGCTTGCCTATAATTGTCATGCTATGATATGCCTCTCTGTCTGGTTGACCGAATGGTTCAGTGGGTTACAGGAGAACATCAATAGCAGCAAACAGGTCTGATCACCTCACCTGGCATGCATCTACAGCATTTAATCAAGGCATTGATCCATTCAATATAGAATAGTTTGTCTATTACTGTGAGCTATTGAACTTCTGTCAACCATCACCTTCCCAAACTTAAACTGCTGGCGCATAAATGCAGAAAGACATTTAAAGCAGTTGATTTAGGCCTCCTTCCTGTGCAAGCATTTTGGATGGTCTGTGCTTGTTTCATTTGAGAAGGTCAATTTCATTAGATATTTATCATTTTGTTACTCCATTTATACTCCAAAGAACTCCATAAACCATACAAGGAAACCATCATGGGTTCTGGAATCAATAGCAGAATCTGCTGTCTACCTCTGCTCGGTAGAATGCTTTGACTGAAAAGATCACATTGCCAGGTTATAAAAGAATAAGCAATATTGGTGTAGACAAATATTTTCCTATATTGCATCAGTTATAGGAGGCCTGTGCTAAAAGCCCCATGTCATTCTATGATTTTCAGTTATATTTGAAGAAAACCTACTCACTACTCAAAGTAGTTCCTGGCAAAAACATACTGCTGCCTTACCCTGGGATTAGTTACTTCTGCTAATTTCAGGTACTCGAGATAGTCAGATTCTGAAGAAAGGGGAACCTGGTAATCTTGTGACATTGCCTATGTACATTATTAGCACAAATGTGGAGTAACCCAAAGAAATTTCTTTCTATTCCACACACACATGTGCCCTGCTCCCCACAAGAAAAAGAGTATAAATGCCTAGCTATTATGTTATCACAGGAAATTCAAGAAGTGTTAGTTCTGCTCAAGTTTTTTTTTTAAGAAACTGTAGAAGTTTGTATAAGTTATTTATATAAGTTAACTGGTACTCTACAATGTCAATGAAGATATACATGTAAGAAATAGTCATCCCATGATGAACATCATCCACTAGGAAAGGAAATGTTTGTACTGTACTTCCAATCCAGAGATGAGGAATGTTTGTTTTCTGGATTGCAACTGCTGTGGATTACAAACTCCCCAAATCCCATTGCCAGCCACTTCCCCAATAAAGACACAGACACCAGTGATGGATTTAAAATTTTGTGCCACTTTATTGATTATGACTTCATCTTAACTTATAACTTTAAACTTTCCTTAACGCTGTTAAGGCAAACGGGCCGCAATAGCACTGGTAAGGAAACTACCTAAATTGCCAATCATATTTGGCTACTTTGTATCTAATTGTAACAATTTGTTTACTGATGAAACAAATTGTTGACCCAAGTCAGGATGCTACCTGTTGACTCCAGCATCTGACATATATCCGGTAAAATATCATGGTGATGCAGGCTGCAAAGATCATAGCATCACCCTGTTCATGGTTTGCCCTTGACTGGCCAGTCCCAGTTTCCCTGTACCTTGTCCTTGGGCTGGCCAATCAACTGCGCACCTACCGGATACCGATGGGTCATTGACTTTTACCTTACCAGTGCTACCCGCCACACGGGGAGGCATCTCCAATGACTCACCGCCCCCCCCCCCCCCCCGACCGTCAATTCGGTCACCAGGCCCATTTGCAAATCCTCCAAAAAGAGGTCCATGCCTCCAACTGAAAGGTGTACCCCATCTAGACAGTACAGACTGGAATTCTGTAACCCTATCCCCAGATGTTGGACTGACGTCCCCGAACCATGTTCAGCTAGGAAATGGGCAATAGCCCTGTTAACTGACTGCTGGGCATGGTCTAAACCATGAGGATCCATTCCTCCTCTATAATGGTAACGTGGTATGATCTGGGACCATAGAAACCGCGTCTGAGGCCACATACAGTGTAAAATCTCCAGGTCCCTGCGCATGGATACAATTAACCCCAGGCCGGTGATGTGCGCAAGATCATTGCCTCCCAGGTGTATAATTAGTTTATCCGGAGGTTCGGTGTCCCTAATGGACATAAGGAATGGCATCAGTTCCCGCCACCTCATTCTGTGCAAACCATACCAGCGAAGACGCGCTGTCACGCGTAAGCTGAGATGGGGACCCCAATCCGATGTTGCTGCATAATGTGCAGCCCAAAAAATGTAGCTGTGTCCAACCAGCCACACTTCCACTGGTGTGTGCCTACACACTAGGTCTGCAAGAAAATGGAAGAGAATGAGGGGTAGCAATATATTCAAGCTTGGATAGGATGAACATATAAACCAAAATGCAAAGACCCCCATCGGCCCATCCTTCAGATGTCCGCCTCCGAGTACCCAAATTCTGCTGCTGTCGAAGCAGCACATATACGAAAGAAATGGCTACCGTAATGAGCCCCGGGGATTCCAAAACTGTAAAGGGCAGTCCCAGTAATCTTCCAAAATTGGAACTTAGTAAGTGGGGACCCATCACAGTGGCAAAATAACAGGCCTGGGTGTGAGCCTCGTACTGCCATGAAGGCATGCAGAGCACTGACAGGGCATATTTCAGTGAAACTACACCTAAGTAGTGTAACAGAACTACCCTTCCCCTGTTGATCAGCCTTAGATGAACGAATGTTCAGCTGGGCTGACTCCTGCATAAGAGAAACATCGGCTAATTCTAGAGCCCTGCGTGACCTATCATGTTTTGAAAGAGCCACCAGTTCGCTGATCCTAAGAGCCCAAAAAATGCCACTGTGGTGGCTGCGTGGAAAAGAGATGCCTCAAACTGGTCATAGCAAAGGCTATGCCATGCCTTAGCCAGGCTTGCAAGTAGAGCAGGAGAAACCGGTTGCAATGTGTCAGGATGGTGGCCACGTTCACGCGTCCATTCCTCCAGAACCCGGCGTACTCGGAAATCACCTGTGTAATCCAGGTAACCCTGAGCTCTGGCAGCGAAGGCCAAGGCAGAAAGTCAAGTGCCAATGGTGCGTGGGGCTAATTCTTCACTAGGAAGATGCACCAGTATATGGTCAACAGGAATTGGCCATATGTCAGGCAGGTGCACATCCCTGCAGAATGCCATAAAAAACAAATACATGCGCTGATACGCCTTACGCATGCGCATGGCCAAAGACATGCTGATCGCCCGGTTCACTTCTCCTCGCCAAAGGTCCACATCTCGCTCAGAAGTGGTGAGGGAAGTTCTTCAGCTTCTGGCACTAAGACCCGAAACCGGGAGATCTGCAGGCGGGATAAAGCATCAGCAATATCATTGTTAATGCCTGGTACATGTCTGGCTTTGAAAAGCACATTGAGGCGCAGTGACCGTAACACAAATTGTCTAACTAAGGCCATGACTCTAGGTGAATGTGAAGTTTGTGCGTTGACAATGTGCACTACGGCCACATTGTCACACCAAAAGTGTACTACGGAATTAGCCCAGATCTTACCCCACAACATGAGTGCTCCCAATATAGGAAAGAATTCCAAGAACGTAAGGTCCCTTAACAGCTCAGTGCCCTGCCAGCTATCAGGCCATCTACCATAAGCCCACCGGCCATTAAAATAAATGCCATAGCCGAGAGAGCCCGACGCGTCAGACTGAACCTGAAAGTGGGGTGTAGCAACCAGCTCCGTGCGCCAAAAGGAAACCCAATTAAACTCATTTAGGAAAGTGAGCCAGACCGAGAGGTCGGCTCTCATACCCCTGGTAAGTCTCACCCTGTGGTGCTTCTTAGACAGACCAATCATCACATTGCCCAGTCATCTGGCGAATGCCCTGCCCGGGGTAATTACCCTGCAAGCAAAGTTGAGGTACCCATGAAGCACCTGCAACTCACGAAGGGACAGCTTTCATTTAGTTAACATGTCTACTATTGCCTCAGAAATCCGGGTCACCTTGTCTCGGGGCAACTAGGATGTTTGAGTGTCAATCTCTATGCCCAAAAACATAAGAGTGAGGGGGACCCCCAGCTCAGACATAAGCTCCTGAAGAGTAAGTAATAACCCGAACCATGTCCACCGCCAAACAAAAAATCGTCCAGGTGACGGCTTGAGACCCTGACCTCTGAATGAAGGCCCAATGAAGAAATGTGCTGAAACGTTCAAAGGCCGAGCACGAAATGGAGCAGCCAAAGGGCATAGCTTTGTCAACATAATACTTTGCCTTGAAAGAAAAACCTAACAGCTCACAGTCATCGGGGTTTACTGGCAACAATCGAAAAGCCGATTTAATATCACATTTAGCCAGTAGCGCCCCATGACCACATGAGCAAACCATTTGTAAGGATTGATCAAAAGATGTATACCGGACTGAACAAAGTTCATCTGGTATAGCATCATTGACCGATGATCCCTCGGGATAGGACAGGTGGTGAATCAAGCGAAATTCACCAGATGACTTTTTTGGTACCAAGCCGAGTGGAGATACCTTCAAGTTAGGATGGGGGGGTGTCTTCAAAAGGACCAGTGACCCTCCCCTCCCTAATTTCCTTAATTATCTTCTCCTCAGCTATGTCTTCCTTACCCCAGATTGATCGCAAATTGGAAGCATCCTGGGCGCTCGTACACCCGTGAAAGGAATGCGGAAGCCACACGTAAAACCTTCTAACAAATAAACTGTGTCTTCCTTCTTCGGATAGACTCGCAACCACTGTTCTAGGACCTTAACTTGAATTGGGGAGGGGGCCTTTTGCAGTTGCATCACCTCAAAAGAACCTCTGCCCGGCCCTTGCTGTCCATGACCCCTCCCATGGGGCCCTCCGGCCCTAGGGCAGGCGGAAGCGGTGTGAGGTCCCGAGCATGTAGGGCACTCATGCCGGAATCTACACTGCCTCCTATTGCAGGTACCCAATGAAGAATAACTCCAGCACAGCAGGAGGGGTGGAACCCCCTGCCCCGCCGACTGGCGGGGAGACTGTGCAATACTAGGCCGCTGTACAGCATGACCGCAGAGATAGCGGTCCCGGCCGCTGGTCGGGAAGGCGTCATGTACAGCAGCCATAGGAGTTGATTGTGTTCATCCCATCGCATCTCGGGTTGAAGAGCAGCCCTCATTCTAAATTCCTCATCATAGGCCAGCCAAGATGGGCCAGGGAAATCTACATACGCCCTATAAATCATGTCTAGGTACTGTATCATAGGAATCACCATATCTGGGTGAGCCCTAAGGTACACGGCTGCATATATCAGATAGGCCAGCAGCCAATTAGCCCAAGTACGAGGGGGCTTGCGACGATGAGACAATTCCTTGTCCCTATCGTCCTGCTGTTCCTACTCCTCCCAATACCAGCGGTGCGCTCCAATGCCGCAATGCAGGCCAGGAGCGGCCGCAGATTGACCATATCCAGCACTCCAGGTGACTGTTGAATAGGCCCAGAATTGAGTCCCAGTCCCCCAGAATGCCAAGAACTGTCTCCCCCAAATGCCCCGGAGGGACAGTAATAGATGGGGACAAGGCCCCAAGAGCAGCCGCCCACCCAGCCCTTGCCTGAGCCCTCCAGCTCAAGGCAGGGCTGATCCTGGGAGCGGGAGGTGACAGGCGAGTCCGCCGTCCTGCCCACTGCACCGGACTGTGCTCCACAGCCGAGGGCGCGGACGGGTGAGCCTGCCTTCCTGCCCGCTGTGCCAGGCTGCACTCCGCAGCCAAGGGCACGGACAGCGCCTTCCTCTTTGGGGCCATCGTTGCCCCTACCGCAGAGGCTCGGAGGCTTAAGCCACCAAGCCAGGCAAAAAAGATCGGCTGGAGCAAAAGCAAACGTGCTCCTAGCCCAGCCGACCTTCTATAATGGCGGCGGGTAAGTGTGTGGCCACCCCCTTTATAGGGGATGTAGGCACGCTCCGCTGCTGAGCCCCAGGTGCCCATATCTTCAGGGCGTGGCCGGCAAAGAGCACGACGGCCATATTGTGCCTGGGGATTCTGGTCCATAAACAAATGTTTTCTATCTTTTTTCCAATTCAGTATTTTCAAATGGTACTAAGACTTGAGCCGAGTCTGAATCTTGCATAATATACTCTTATGATATATCCCAAGTACTTTCCATTGTGAACATTGAAAAATGACTGGAGTTGTTTGAATCAATAATTCATGGGTTAAAACCCTCAATGATCCTAATTTGTATTTAGCAGCTTTATGCTTGCAACTTCAGAGAAGCTTAATGGTCCATAAAATATTGAAGTGTCTCATATGCCTCTACTGAGATTTTAGTTTTTAAAAAGAAAACTGCCATGCATGCACAAGCTCAAAACATAAACAGTAAGGGGGGAAAGGCATTATCTTTTCTGTGTCACACACAATTACCCTTTAGGGTCCATAATGTTGCCCTGCATATGTGTAATCTCTTTTGCTCTGAATCAGAACTTCTAAATACTTGGCTTGGCTGAAGAAAAGTAGAAATCGGAACAGAAATCTGGGGGTTTAAGAGATGGTTTCCAAAATGGGTATCACTGTGATACTTTAAAAAGTTTGGTACATCCCTATTTTCAAATTAGAGTCTGAAAATACAAAATAAGAATATAACAAGCTCCTGTTTTATGCAGGTTATAGGAGTAGAGTATGAAAGCTCTGCAGTCACTCACCATTTTCATCCCCTAGATCACATTTCCCTCGCCCTTCCCATTTGATCTCTCCCAATATCATGAGATGGCTAGAAGGTATTGTTGTTGCAATGAGCACAGAGTTGGGCTGGTTGAGGAGGATGGTGGAGGATAGGGGTGCCTAGCATACAATGGTCCATGGGGTCACAGGGGGTCGGAATCGACTGTGCGACTGAACAACAACGACAGTGATTGCAACAACGTAGACAATGGTGTTGCCAATGTCGGTGTCGACGGAGTCAACGATGGCATCAATGATGTTGATGACGCCAACAACGCAGGCGGTGGTGGCCACTGCCACCACAGCCACCACAACCTTCCAAAGCCTGGCTTGGGTGCCAAGGGTCTTCTCTGGATCTAATGAAAGATAAAAATAAAACTATAGAATTAAAGTGCTATAACCTCTTAGAAACCATTTGAAAGTGGAATAAGAAGAGAATCAATATTTTAGTAATAGCAACTTGGTCCACCATAGGAATGGCCTAAATCCAAAATAGCAATGTGCAGTTCACAGATTAACTTTGTCATCTGGAAAAGAACCTAGGCTTTTGAACCATTCAAGATAGTTTAAAACATTTAGGTCTCCTTGCCAGTAACAGGCATCTCTCAAAGAGTTCTGATAGAGTTATATCAACAATATGCCTTGTCCCAGAGACCTATGACCAGTTTATTGAAGTAATGAAAGGCTCATCCTAATTTTCCATACTCCAAGGATGAAAAACCAACTGCCTCCAATTCTGACATTGGAAATATTTGCCAAATGAATAATTTTCTTTCAATACTTGAACAAAATCCTTTAAAGGAAGAAACTGTTTTGGTTGGCTTGCGATTAATTTCCTTGTTGTCAGAGGTTTGATCTGAACAGTCATGGAAGAAATATACATGCCTTTATCATATTTCGAAACAGCAATTGCTCATGACTTTTTCCATATTTTCAGAATCCAGAAAAAGTCAAGGAAATCATTAAAGAAATGAAGGAGACCTTTTTTTGTCACTGTGCCAAGATGTTTTCTCTATTCTACACAGATGTCATTCAGGACTCCTGCCTTGCTATTTTTGCAGTTATAAATGTGTTTTCTAATTTGCTTAAATTGAATGGTCTTGTGAAGTGATTAGTCTTAAATTGCTTGTATCTTTCAGGTTTATGTTTTGATTTTTTTTGGTGATTCTCGATCTGCCATCAATTAGAAGCTGTTAGGCTATTTCATTTGCTGAAATGTTTGCATAACTAGGAACCTTAAATTGAGTTATTGTGAAGCTGCTTTAATAATCTCCTGACCAGCATTATCACATATATTCTTCTTTTGTGTCATGATCAAGCCCTGCACTGCCAAAATGAAGCCACTTTTTTTGCTTCTCATTGGCCAAACTTAAGTCCTCATCGGTACATGTTTCTGGCACTAATCAGCAGAACAGTAAACAAGCCAAATTCTGTACCTCTCCACATTCACACTGTGTGTTGGTATCTGCCAGCAGGCCCCACTTGAGCAGGTTGGTCTTACATTTAGGCACTCCAACCCTCAATCTATTTAGAGTTCTCCAAGTGACATAGGGGAGTTTGAGTACCTCAGCTATATAATCCCTTAATGTTGTTCCTTGTTCAGTGAGCTCCTTCCACCATCTTCTAATTTGGTTTTGCTCTTGCATATCCTCATGAATGTTTGTTCTTGGCATAAAGCTTCTACTGGATCTGAGCCGGCAGTCTTGAGGCTCATATCCATTCAGAGGATGTCAAGGGTCATTCTCTTGTTTAGTTTCTCTCAGTGTCTGCTTCTTCTTCTCTCTTTATCTTAGGTGGAGCGATAACAACAAGAGGGTATCTTTTCTCAACCGATGTAGGTTTGAGGCATCCTGTAATTATACACATGGTTTCATTAACAGCAATGTCAACTTAGTTTGCATGTGTGGATGTGCTCTATACTGGAGCAGCATACTCTGCTGCGGAGACACTCAGGGCCAATGCTGATGTACACAGTATGGATGGTTTTCCGCATTCACAGTTTGTGAGTTTCCTGATGGTTTTGTTTCTTGTACTAACTTTGGCATTGGTATTCAGGCAGTGCTGCTTAAAAGATGCTGTCAAGTGTCACGTCAAGATACAATACCATTTCACTTTCTTTAAATAATATTTTTTAAAAACCTTGTCAATTTCTCTTCAACATTGATCTCTACCTAATTATATACCTACCTCCATTAATATGTCCATTTTGATAAAATATTGGTATTCATTCCCAGAAACCTGGAAAACAAAGCATTTTGAAGGATAAGATGGATGGAGGCCCTTATGGGGACAATGCATTCTCCTTACCATTTTGAGTAGCAAATCCATAAGTAACTGTTATTGAGATGAAATTGGTAATATTAGGCTTTTATAACATTCCTCTGTATTAGAGGTTAGTGGTATGACTTTCACTACATTAACTACATAAACTAATGTGGAATTTAAGCCTAACCTATGATTGATGATATGTCCATATACTGAGAAGCTCTATCCAATGAGACTTACATTTCCAGCATTTCAAGTCCTGTGATGGAAAGCACCCTACTTAATACCTATTCAATGTAGCCTAAGAATCAATTTGTACTGTATTTTCCTAACTAAGATACTTGAAAAGATAGTCAGTAGATCAGCACATACTTAACTGTTTTGCTTCAGGGATCACATTATTTCTAATTAATTTGTTTTAAAACTTCCTATATTTCAGTTTGAGAGTCCACCAGCCACCTAATGACAAAAAGAAGCAATTAAGAACAATGATAAAATAAATTAACAATAGGCTATAAATAATAGACTATTGAACCAAAAACACTAAAGCCACAGTGATTAGTGAAAGAAAATAAAAACTATCCTGATAACTCCTGGCTGTTAAAAGATAATACAGAATATGGATTACAAAAAATAAATTCATGAAACAAAAATCATCTCTTAGTTATCCTAAAGGTTTTCTAGGGCAGTTGCTATGTGATGAAAACCTGAATTGCAGGCTGTTCACTGAATCCCTTTTAACAGAAAGGTGTATATGAAACTTTCTATCCAGATGAGCCTTGCTTCAGCAACAAGATCTCCCAACTCTTCTGTGTTTTTTTTAAAAAAATTATTGAAATTTTTAACACTAATACAACTTAAAAATAACAGCAACTATAAATGAAAATACAAACATCTACTTTACAAATGCACTATACATAGCATAAAAACATAAGAAAAAGAAGAATATAAAAACTAAACAGAGTATAAACTATGACTTCATAATATACCAACTTCCACTTTCATACAAGCTTCATTAATTACATTTCCAAAATTTATACATTGGTAATACTCTTGTAGCTATCCTATCTATACATGTTCAAACTTTATTCTTAAATTCATCAACTTGATACTACTATTAAGTCTCAATAAAAATAACTAATTGAAATACAATTTTCAAATATTACACCCAGTGTTATTTACAATGCCCTAGAGAAAACGGAGTATCACAATTATTTTCTAACTCCAAAAACTCATTTGTTCCAGTACTGGTCTATTCCTTTCATCTTCCTTCAATGAATAATACACAAATAGTTGTCATATTTTCCAAAATCTATTTTCTTTGACTATACCCTTTTTCTTATTCATTTCCCATGTTAATTTATAATTCAACGCGAGATCCCACATCTCCTTGTACCATTCTTCTATTTTCAAAGTTACATCATTTTGCCAATTCCTCACTATACACTGTCTATCCGTCGTCAACATTATTGACAATAACTCTTTTTTATCCTTGTTTAAATCCATGTTTTCCACATCAGTCAACAAACAGTACTTGGCCCCAGTTTAAGTCTCATACCCATAACAGCACAAATCTCATTCTCAATTCCCCCCAAAAAATACTTTACCACATTACAACCCCACCATATATGTTCATATGTTCCCAGTATATCCTTACATCTCCAACACATTTTATCTTTATTTTTATCTATTTGATGTAACCTCACTGGGGTCAAGTACCATTTCCACAACATTTCATAGTTATGTTCTTTCACTCTAACAGACATTGTTCTCATAATCCTTTTCTTCCATTTATTTCTCCAAACCTCATCTACTATCTTTATTTTCAATTCCTGTTCCCAGTTTATTTTCAAGGCTTCATGTGGATTACTATCTTTATTTAACAATATATATATTGTTTTAACAATATATATATTACTTACTAAGCCCTTAATACCCTTTTCTCCCTTTCTTATCTTTGATATCATTTCTTCAAACTTGGTCATACCTCTTTCTAAACTGGCTTCCATCAAATATTTACTATTCCATTTATTTACCAGCACAATCTGGAACCAGTTTAACTCAATTGTGCAAACAAATCTACTTTTCTTTCACCGTCTTTACAAACCCATATCCAGTCTTTCAGCAGGAAAACATCATTTCTCAATAAAACTTCTTTCACTCTTTTATCAATTTGTATTGGAAAATTTTTAATATCCTAAATTTCTATTATAGGAGATGTGTCTGGAGCCAATTCCATCTCCATCTTTTTCCATACTCCTAACATTGTCTTCATCATTTTGTTTTTTGTAACTATTTTCCCCATTTTACTATCTAAAAAGACCATTTTCCCCATTCAATTTAACTCCCTCATCTCAATTTCTTCCCATATTACCTTTTCCCTCACTAAGATTTTCACAATATTTTTAATTTGAAAAGCTCTATTATAATAATTCCTTAAATTTGGCAATCCTAGTCCTCCTTCTTTCTGAGATAAATACCACATTTCTTTTACAATTCTGGATTTCTTTCCACCATTACAGAAATTATTCAACAATTTTTGAAGTTCCTTGATTTCCTTGTCATTTAATTGGATCGGTAGGGCATCAAACAAAAAATTAATTCTCGGTAATAGCATCATTTTACATAACGCAATCCTGCCGAACCAAGACAACTTCAACTTTTTGTATTGCTGTTTTTTATCTTTAATTTCCACTTTCTGTATTTCCCTAAATTGTTTATTTCTGAAACTAGCCATCTTGATACTCTCCCCTCTGAAAACCAACTTCATGAGATCCCAAACCATATTATAACTCACCTCATCCGTATTGTTCCAGTACCAACTTTCCTTCCAATTTTTAATAATTTGCTCTTTACATTTGTGATCATTAAAAAGTTTGACATCATATCTTCAATTCTTTCTGACTTTCTTAACTCCCTCTATCCTCAGTTCCATCAACACTTTTGCATGATCTGATTCCTTAAAAACTCCCACTTCCATCTCATCTATATTCCTGATCATATTCTCTGTTAAAAATATATAATCTATTCTGGAGTATGTATTATGAACCTGTGAAAAAAAAGTATAAACCCTTTCCGACCCTTTAACTTCCCTCCATGCATCTTTCAAACCCAGTGATTCCATCCATTTATCAAGAGTCTGTGTCTTAGGTCCTCTTCCACCCCTTGCTATATTTGTGCAATCCAAATTCGACCTTATTAAATTAAAGTCTCCAGCCACAATCATTTTTGTTGTTTTTTCTTTCTTCAATAAACCATATATTTTATCTAAAAATTCCCCTTGGTGATCATTTGGTGCATATATATTAACTAAAATTATTTCTTCATCATCTATCTTCCCTTTCATTATTAAAAATCTACCTTCTGGGCTGAAAACACTATTTATCATCTCAAAACCTAATCTACTCGAGATCAGAACTGCAACCCCTCTTGCTTTTGATGTACCATATGACTTTTCATAAATTTGCATCCATCCTAAAAAATCTTATTTGCAACCTCCGATTTTTGGTGAGTTTTCTGCAGGAAGACTATGTCTGGTTTATCTTTCCTCAGGGCTGATTCTATCCTTCTCCTGTTCACTTGAGAGCCAGTACCTTTCACATTCCAGGACAACACTTTAATATTTCTCATAGCATAATCTCAAAAACCATTCTCTATAACTCTTGTTTCCTCCTAGGGACTTGTTTCCTTCTACCACACAAAAACCATAACAAAAATTACAACAAAGAACATTCATATCTGCCCTCCCCACTTCTTTTTACAAAAGTAGCCTTTAACTATCAAAGAGAGGAGGGGGAATGTGCAAGATGACCCTACTATCTACTGCTCCAGTGCTCTATCATATTTTCAAAAATAAAAAATAATAATTCATTAAACATATTTCTTCACCCTACATCATCTCATTATCTTCTCCATCCCCTGAATCCTGATTCACCCTTCTTCAACCACCATCAATGCTTTAAAATCCACATCTATTCCTCCCATAGCTCCCCTCTCTTCTAAATCTCCATAATCTCTTTTAATTCCCCCAGATTCAATTAAAGCTTTCCTCAAACCAAGCCATTCTTGTGAAGCCGCTTTGTCCAAACCAATCAAACACAAATATTCCAAGGCGTCTGTCCCTGCATCAATTGTATGCATTTTCTTATCATAAAAAAACCTCAATTGTTGTGGAAATCTCCAATTGTATTTTATCCCACATGCCATCAAAATTGTATTGCCAACCTTGTTTTTCCACTTATATATCATTGTACACCTCCACAACATTCCCATCAATTTTTAAAATGCCAGACCCAGCTTGTTTTATAAAGGCCATCACCTTTAATTTATCTCCCTAATTTGCAAACTTAACCAAAACATTTCTTTGAGTACTTTTCCTTTTCCTTGCCCCCAATCTATAAACATTAGCAATATCTTCATTCTCAAACTCTTTCCCCATTTTCAAACTATTTAGCCAATTAACTATTCTTTCTTTCAGCTGGTCTGGTGTTTTTTCCACTACAATTACGAATTACTATATTCTGTTTTCTCATCATCTCTTCCATCATATCTATCCTTTTCTCCTGTACTTCTACTTTCATTTTGATATCTTTTTCTTCCTCATGCAACCCTTTCATATCATACTGCATCAATTTCATAACTTTTTGCATTGACTTAACACTTATATCCATCCTCTGAAAATGAAAATCAACCTTCTTTGAAAAATCAGTGAACATTGCAACCAGCTTATCCTGCTTTCCCATAATTTCATCCTTATCTTTTACCCTTATTTCCTTAATTTCACAAAATCCTTTCACATTGCAGGCGCACCCCCCAATAAAGGACTCAGACACTGGTAAAAGTGGATAACGGCATTGGGCCACATTTATTGATTCATGCCCTAGTCCGAATTATAAATTTCTATTTGTATTCAACCAATTATAATTCTTAAGGCAAGCAGGCCGAAGTAACACTGGTAAGGTTCCACCCAAAATTGCCAACGGCAATTGGTTACAATGTATCCATTTGTATCAATTTGTTTGTTGACAACAAACAAATTGTTGACCGTAGTCAATAATCTAACTACTGACCCCACCCTCTGACACGTATCCGTAAAATAATGGGGTGATGCATGCTGCCTAGCTCGTGCCATCACCCCATTGCCTGGTTCATCGTTGACCGGACAACGTTAACCAACTTGTGCCTGTCTAGTGTTGTCCAGTCAATTGCGAACCTGGCGGATACCTGTGGGTCATAAATGTTTACCTTACCAGTGCTACCCGCCCATGTGACCAAAGTCAACAGCAGAGCAAGAAACCCCTATGTCAAACCATAGCAACAGTGTGGGATGGGCAAAAAAGCCAGGACCAGAAAGCCCATTGTAGGTCCCAGCCAAAAATTCCCACCCGGCCCCGAAGCGACCAAAATATCACACTGTTAACTAGGGAGGGGGTGGAGGGGAAAAACTTCTCCTCTCCATCGCTTCGCAAAATGGCAGTGCGGCTGCCTCGTGGCCACCCCTTTTAAAGGGTGCTGGCCACGCCCCCTAACTACCCGGATGTCCAAGTCCGTTGGGGGGGGGGGCCCGCAAAGAGCACGGCGGCCATTTTGGCACCGCGCTTGCATTGCAGGCGCACCCCCCAATAAAGGACTCAGACACTGGTAAAAGTGGATAACGGCATTGGGCCACATTTATTGATTCATGCCCTAGTCCGAATTATAAATTTCTATTGGTATTCAACCAATTATAATTCTTAAGGCAAGCAGGCCGAAGTAACACTGGTAAGGTTCCACCCAAAATTGCCAACGACAATTGGTTACAATGTATCCATTTGTATCAATTTGTTTGTTGACAACAAACAAATTGTTGACCGTAGTCAATAATCTAACTACTGACCCCACCCTCTGACACGTATCCGTAAAATAACGGGGTGATGCATGCTGCCTAGCTCGTGCCATCACCCCATTGCAGGTGCACCCCCCAATAAAGGACTCAGACACTGGTAAAAGTGGATAACAGCATCGGGCCACATTTATTGATTCATGCCCTAGTCCGAATTATAAATTTCTATTGGTAAAACGACCAATCATAATTCTTAAGGCAAGCAGGCCGAAGTAACACTGGTAAGGTACCACCCCAAAATTGCCAACGGCAATTGGTTACAATGTATCACTTTGTATCAATTTGTTTGTTTACAACAAACAAATTGTTGACCGTAGTCAATATCTAACTAATGACCCCACCCTCTGACGCGTATCCGTGGAATCACGGGGTGATGCATGCTGGCTAGCTATCGCCATCACCCCGTCGCCTAGTTCGTCGTTGACCGGACAACGTTTAACCAACTTATGCCTGTCTATTGTTGTCCAGTCAATTGCGAACCTGCCGGATACCTGTGGGTCATAATGTTTACCTTACCAGTGATACCCGCCCATGTGACCAAAGTCAACAGCATCACAGAAACCCCTATATCAAACCATAGCAACAGTGTGGGATGGGCAAAAAAACCAGGACCCGAGAGCCAATTGTGGGTCCCAGCCAAAAATTCCCACCCGGCCCCGAAGCGACCAAATATCACACTGTTAACTAGGGAGGGGGTGGAGGGGAAAAACTTCTCCGCTCCGTCGCTTCGGAAAATGGCAGCTCGTCTGCCTCATGGCCACCCCTTTTATAAGGGAGCTGGCCACGCCCCTAACTACCCAGATGCCTTCGTCCTATGGGGGGCCCGCAAAGGGCGCGGCAGCCATTTTGGCACCGCGCTTGCATTGCAGGCGCACCCCCCAATAAAGGACTCAGACACTGGTAAAAGTGGATAACAGCATCGGGCCACATTTATTGATTCATGCCCTAGTCCGAATTATAAATTTCTATTGGTAAAACGACCAATCATAATTCTTAAGGCAAGCAGGCCGAAGTAACACTGGTAAGGTACCACCCCAAAATTGCCAACGGCAATTGGTTACAATGTATCACTTTGTATCAATTTGTTTGTTTACAACAAACAAATTGTTGACCGTAGTCAATATCTAACTAATGACCCCACCCTCTGACGCGTATCCGTGGAATCACGGGGTGATGCATGCTGGCTAGCTATCGCCATCACCCCGTCGCCTAGTTCGTCGTTGACCGGACAACGTTTAACCAACTTATGCCTGTCTATTGTTGTCCAGTCAATTGCGAACCTGCCGGATACCTGTGGGTCATAATGTTTACCTTACCAGTGATACCCGCCACACGGGGAGGCTTGCAAAGGCTCACCGCCCCCCCCAAGACCGTCAGCTCGGTCGACAGGCCTGCTCGCCAGTCCAGTAATCCAGAGGTCCATACCTCCCTGCGACAGATGGGCCCCATCCCCTGAGTAAAGCTCTTAAATTTGCAGACTGATGGCGGGGAGGCTAATGACGCATCCCCCGCCCTTGTCAAGGAAACCGGGCAATAGCCCCGTTCACAGAGCGTCGTCTCAGTCAAGAGCCCCGAGTCCGAACGCCCCCCTGTAAGCGCACCGCGGTATCGTGTCCGACCGATTGAGGGCTGTGGCAGGCCACACATAATGTGAGTAGGGCAGGTCACTGCGAACCGCAAGTTTCCGCGATAGGCCAGTGACCCGCCCCAAACCATCGCCCCCAAGGTACGTAACCAGGACATCGGGCGAGCCAGCATCCCTGATGTAGAAAAGGGATGGCAACAGTTCCCGCCATAACATGCCGCGCTTACCATAGCACCCGGGACGTGCGGATGCACCCTGTCCCAGTCGGGTACCCACTCTGTCGCCGCAGCGTAACGCGCTGCCCCCATGCAGCGTAACGCGCTGCCCTGTGCACATGGCTACGGCCCACCAGGCATACTGTCACCGGTGTAAAACGACACCCAGGGTCTGTCAAGTAAAAAAGGGAGGGGGGGAGAAACAGTGCAGTGACTAAAACTGGTACTCACAGTTGAGGAGGGCGAAGACAAAACTGAAAACATTGTGATCCCCACCCTCCCATGCAGCGTATGTCAGCCTTGGAGTACCCAAAAAACAACTGCAGCAGAAGCCGCCCCTATCCAGAACGAACGGGTGCCGCAACGAGCCCCTGAGAGGCCAACACTGTCTAGTGCCTTCCCACCACCCTCCAAATTGGGATTTAGGAATAGAAGACCCACCTCGGTGACAGAAAAAACGTGCCATGGTGCGTGCCACACAGTGCACGGAAATCCTGTAGGGCACCAACCGGACAGATGTCTGTCGAGGACCATCGTAGCAGTCTACTCCACTGCCTACGCCGTGCTGATTCGTTTTAGAGGAGCGTATCCCCAACTGAGCCCAATATTGTCCACACAGACATCTTCGAGTTCCAGTGCCCTACGACTTGCATCCACCTTATACAGCATCTCAAGCTCGCTGATGCGGAGCGCTCCAAAAAAGGCCACCGTTGTAGCCGCATGAAGTGGGCTGCCTCATTTATCAAAACAGAGGCCAGGCCAGCCCCGAGCCAATTGGGTAAAAAAACCCCAGGGAAAATCTTGCATCCGCCTTATTCAGCATCTCAAGCTCGCTGATGCGGAGCGCTCCAAAAAGGCCACCGTTGTAGCCGCATGAAGTGGGCTGCCTCATTTACCAAAACTGAGGCCAGGCCAGCCCCGGGCCAATTGCGTAAAGAACCTTGGGAAAATCTTGCATCCGCCTTATTCAGCATCTCAAGCTCGCTGATGCGGAGCGCCTCCAAAAAGGCCACCGTAGTAGCCGCATGAAATGGGCTGCCTCATCTATCAAAACAGAGGCCAGGCCAGCCACGGGCCAATTGGGTAAAAAACCCCTGGGTAAATCGGGTGGCAGTCGCCCGGGAAACGCCCGCGCACGCACACCCACCCTTCCCAAACATGTCTCACACGAAAGTCATTGATGGTGTCCACACGACCTCCCACTTTGGCCATAAAAGCCAACCCTGACAGCTGAGATGCTATGGTGCGTGGTGCAAGGCCCTGGGCATACAGGTAAACCATGAACCGCAGAACATGGGCTACTGGGATCGGCCAGGTTCCTGGCAGTCAAATTAGGTACATAATGCTCTGAAGGAACTAAATGTGTGGTGATACGCCTTACTCATGCATGGCGCTAGTGACAGGCCAATCGCCCGGGTCACCTCTCCTTGCCAACGTTCCATCTCTCGTCCGGGAGTGGCGAGGGAAAGTCCTCCGCATCCGGGGCCGAGGCACGGAACCGGGAGATCTGCAGGCGGGACAAAGCAGCAGCAATATCATTATCAACCCTTGGGACATGCCTGGCCCTGAAGAGAACGTTGAGGCACAGGCTGCATAACACAAACTCGCGCACTAGGTCAATAACCCCGGGCGATTTGGAAATCTGTGCATTGACGATGCGGGCAAGAGCCGCATTGTCACGCCAAAATTGCACAACCGAGTTGGCCCACTCCTTGCCCCATAGCATCAAAGCACCCAGGATAGGGAAACATTCCAGATACGTGAGACCATGCAGGCGACCCTTGCCTGCCCCGGATGGTGGCCACCCACCATAGGCCCACTTCCAATTGAAGTACATCCCATAACCCAGGAATCCTGAGGCATCGGACTGCATCTGAAATCAAGGGGGAGCCAGGAGATCAGACCCCAAAATGACACCCCGTTGAACTACCTCTGGATCTATGGCCAGACAAGCACGTCTGCCCTGATACCCCGGGTAAATCTAAGTCTATGGTGGGGCCTGGATAATCCTGCCATGGCGTCGCACCAGCGCAGAGCAAATGCCCTGCCCGGTGCGACGACCCTGCCAGCGAAATTGGGGTGACCATGTAGCACCAGAAGTTCCCTCAGTGATGCCATGCGCTCCGCCAGCAAGTCCGAGATAAGGGCCACTAGCCTTGACACCTTATCCCGCTGCAACCTAGAATCCTGCGCTACCGTGTCACTCTCCACCCCAGGAATACTAGCTGTGGAGATGGGCCCTCGGTCTTTTCTGGCGCTAAAGGGACACCAAGTTCCTCCATTAGCATCTGAAATGTGTTGAGGAGACGTGTGTACGTGTCCCAGCCCCGTTCAGCCCCGAATAAAACCATCCAGGGAATGGGCTACAGACCGGGACCCTGACCTGCGGACAAAGGGCCACTCTAGGAAAGTGGTGAAACGCTCGAATACCGAGCCCCAATGGAATAGCCAAAAGGCATGGCATCATTGAAATAATGTGCTCCCCGGGACGGGGGTGCAGGGACAGGGCCAACGACCCTGCCCGCATCGACCCTCTTGTCCAAGCTGGCAGCAGCCACCTCCTCCCTCCCCCTAAGGGCTAAAAGATCGGGGGCATCCTGAGGGGACCTGTTACCCATGAAAGGGGATCCGGAACCCCTGCCTAGAACCCTGAAGGAGATAACCCGCATCCTCTCCCTTCGGGTACAATGTGAGCCAACGCTCCAACATGCCCACCTTAATTGGGGAGGGAGCCCTTTGGTGGACTAGATCCATCTGCGGCAGTCTTGCCAGCCCCCTGTCTGCCCCACCCTCTGCCCCGCATCCCTCTAGGCCTGGGACAGGCAGAGGCCGCATGGGGGCCAACCCAGGTGGGACACTCCTGTCTGTATTTGCCATTCTTCCCATTGCAGGAGCCATTGGACAAGAAAGTCCAGCACCGCAGGCGGGCTGGAACCCCCCGCCCCGCCCCCTGGCCGGTGACCTGTGCTGGGGCCGCCTGCTGGACCCTAATCTCAGGGTGCGGGGAAATCCGCCTACGGCATTCCACGTCACAAGCCAACCACGATGGGCCCGGAAAGTAAACCATCGCCCGGTAGACGTTGTCCAAATACTGGACCATCGGAATTGCCAAATCCGGCCGGGCCCTAAGGCACACCGCCATGCATATGATGCAGGCCGGCAACCATTTGGCCCACATACTTGGTGGCTTGCGACGATGTGCCTGCCACTATCCTTCTCATTCTGCCCCTCCCTCTCCTCCTAGGTGGGCTCTCTGTTTATGAGTGAGAAGATATCCACGTACTCCCCCCGCCAAATTAACTCTCTGTTGGCCTGTGCCAAGTGGTCACTCAGCGGTAAGGAATAGGGGCTTGGACCAACCCGGCCACCCAAAACATTCCCCTCGGGGTAGGGAACACCCCCCACCACGGGGCCCTGGGTGGTAGTTGTCATCGCCAGGTGGGGCGTCAGCGGGTGCACCGCCGCACCATCCACGCGAGGCCAAGGCCATTGGAAAGCCCCCCCCCCCCCAAACGTGGCCACGTGTGTAGGTGCACTAGTTTGGACCGCATACTCACGTGCTGCACCCCCGCGGCCGCCCCCACCGGGGGTTCCGGCCCACTGGGGGCGTCGGAGCTCACGACCGCCGTAGAGCTCGTTACTGGGGGCTGACCCGCACCGTCCTGTTGGTTGGGGAGCTGCGAGGCAGTGGCCGAGGTTGTGCCACGCCTCAAGCAGCTCAACCCGTCCCGTCGCCTGCCACTGCCCAGCAGACGACGCGTTGAAATAAACCCCAAAGGGAGCCCCAGCATGGCTGGCCCGAGCCAAGGACGCCTCAAGGGCCGCAAGACGGGCCAGTAAAACCTCCACGCTGACATGGGGCCAAGGGCCAGCCGGCCCTCCTGCTACAGGCACAGGTACAGGTCCCTGTACCCCGGGACCCTAATAGGGCCATCGCCCCACGCCGAGGCCCGGTAGGGCCGATGTAGGTACCTGCCAGGGCAAGGGGCCACACCACCCCCCAAGGCTAGAAGGCCCCGGGGTGAGCTGCGCCCCCGCCGTTGGAGGCCCAACAGGATGGGAAGCACCAGGAGCGGCGTCCACCGCTTGTGGGCCGCGGGCCACAGCCCTCACTTGACCCATGCTCGGGTCCCCCACCTCCGGGCAAGGGGGAATAGACCCCATTCCACCGGTCCCGGCGGGTACCAGCAAAGGCGGCTGCTGGGGAGGCGCAACCGCGGTCCTCCGACCCGGATTGCGCCTCCTAACAGCGCGAGCCGCGCTCGCGGCCGCCCTCTTCTTCGCAGGCATCGCAAGGAATCTAAGGGAAGCCAAAAGGGAAAATTCGCCGCCAAAAAGGCTTCCCTGCAAGGTAAGAGCGACGGAGACAAGAGGAAAAACTTCTCCGCTCCGTCGCTTCGGAAAATGGCAGCTCGGCTGCCTCATGGCCACCCCTTTTATTTTTATTTTTTTATTTTTATTTTTTATTGAGTTTTTAATAGACATACAAAAAAGAAAAGAAAACATTAACAGTACATTAACAATACAATACACTAACAAATCCATAAGATCATACTAACAAACATTACTATATGCTAGCACATAACAATATCTATACTCATTAACTACTATTTAACCACCAAATATTAAGAACCATTATTTCAAAGTCCAAAATAATAGAAGAAACTTTCTGTACTACCACAAATCTTTTTAACAAATAATAATCACCCTGTGAATATATACAATGCCCGGAGAGTTTATTTTCTACTCAGCTCCAGAAGCTTCTTTGAGATGGTACTGGTCCTGAGCTATCACTTGCCATAATAGAGTGATCCACGAACGGTTTCCATATATTCCAAAATCTATTCTCTTTTAAATTATCTCTTTTGACTTTAATCTCCCATGTCAATTTATCGTTCAGTGCTAAACTCCACATTTCTTTATACCATTCTCCAATCTGAATATCTACATCGTTTTTCCAATTTCTGGCTATACATTGTCTACCCGTTGTCAGTACGATTTCCAGTAATTCTTTTTCCTCCTTGTTTAAACCCAAGCCTTCCACATTCGTTAAAAGAATAGTACCCGACACCAACTTAACACTTTTACCCAATATTTCACCAAACTCATTTTCTATTCTTCCCCAAAAATCCCTTATTTTTTTACAGCTCCACCACATATGTTCGTATGTTCCATCAAATTCTTTACATCTCCAACATAACTTATCTCTTTTGTTATCCATGTGGTAAAGTCTTAATGGTGTCAGGTACCATTGCCACAACATTTTGAAATTATGTTCTTTAATTCTTACAGACATTGTTCTCATAATTCTCTTTTTCCATTTATTTTTCCATTCAAACTCCCCAATTTTTATATTCAAATTTTGTTCCCACTTCCGTTTCAAATCCTCCTGTGGATCTGCACCTCTATTCAATATATTATAAAGCTTGCTTACAAGACCTTTAATACTACTTTCCCCTTTTCTAATCTTCCTTACCAATTCCTCAAATTCCGTAAGTACTCTATCTGTCCCTAGTTCTCTTTTATATTTTTTATTCCAATTGTCCACCTTTAACTTCTGAAACCAGTTCAAATTTAATATCTCAAACATTTTTTTCCGCTCGGCATCAACATCACATGCTTTTAACCAATCCTTCAGTAACAACGTCCCATTTTTATCCAATATTTCTATTTTTTCTTTGTCTAATTTTATTGGGAAACACATCATATCAGTCAATTCCAAAATTGGGGAGAGATTCGGAACCATATCTTTTTTTACCTTCTTCCACACCTCCATGAGACCTTTCATCATAGTATTATTTGACCTTTTCACCTTATCCTTCATTCCCAAAAAATTCAAGTTTCCAATATTTCTGTATTCTTTCATTTCCAATTGTTCCCAAATTACCTTTTCTCTTGCCAAGATCTTCACAACATTCTTGACTTGAAATGCTCGGTAATATACTAACAGATTTGGCATACCCAAACCCCCTTTTTTCTGAGACAAATACCATAATTTCTTTGGAAGCCTAGATTTTTTTCCTCCATTACAAAAACCATTAAACATTTTTTGAAACTCATTAATTTCTTTCTCTTTTAAGTGGATCGCGAGTGTATCAAATAAAAAGTTAATCTTTGGTAACAATATCATTTTACACATAGCAATCCTTCCGAACCATGACAGCTTTAACTTCTGAAGTTCTTGTATTTTATTCTTAAATTCAGTTCTCAAGCTGTCATAATTCAATCGTTTGAGTTCTTCTAATTTGTTTGAAATGATTATCCCTAAATACTTCAACTTATCTTTGATTTGTATATTAAGTGTCGACACCGTCCTACCCATCTCGCTCAATTTCAAATTGCACAACATCAGTTCAGATTTGTCCCAATTTATCTTTAATCCAGTTATAGCTTGAAATACTTGTAGATGATCTTTAATCCTGTCCATTACCTGTTCCGGGTGCTTCACCATAAGCAATGTATCATCAGCGTACATACTCACTTTATTACCCATAATCCCTTCTATATTTGAATCCTCCCTTATACTTTTAGCTAAAATCTCCATTGCCATTATAAACAAAATAGGAGATAATGGGCAGCCCTGCCTAGTGCCAGCCTCTAGCTTTACCAGATCCGTAAGCTCCTCATTTACTCTAACCTTGGCATTTCCTTTTTGATATAGTAGATCTATAACCCTATTAAATTTATCCCCAAACCCATATTTTTTAACTATTTCCTTAATTGAAGACCACTGCAATGAATCAAATGCCTTAAAAATATCCAATGATAGTAGTCCCACTTTTTCCTTTGTTTGATTAACATTGTCTATTAAATCTAATACCCTTCTAGTCAAATCTGCCATATGTCGTCCTTTTAAAAACCCAACTTGATCAACACACCCCTTTTATAAGGGAGCTGGCCACGCCCCTAACTACCCAGATGCCTTCGTCCTATGGGGGGGCCCCGCAAAGGGCGCGGCGGCCATTTTGGCGCCGCGCTTGCATTGCCTGGTTCATCGTTGACCGGACAACGTTAACCAACTTGTGCCTGTCTAGTGTTGTCCAGTCAATTGTGAACCTGCCGGATTTAATTTAATTTAATTTAATTTAATTTTCGCGCTTATATACCGCCCACTCGGGTGCAACCCAACTCAGGGCGGTTTACATGGCGGACAATAAATACAGTATAATAATACAACAATTACATCAACCAAATTCAGGGGGAAAACACAATATCAATATAACACATAATACACAAGTCAAAAGGTCCGAAGGCGAGGGGGAGGGCGGGGCCCGGGAAACGGCGGCAGGTGGTGTGGCCGAAGGGCCTCTTCGCCCCCACTGGGTCCAGGAGCGCGGCGCGGCGGCTCGCCCGGCACCCTCTCGCCTTTTGAGTCCGAAGGCGAGGGGGAGGGCGGGGCCCGGGAAACGGCGGCAGGTGGTGTGGCCGAAGGGCCTCTTTGCCCCCACTGGGTCCAGGAGCGCGGCGCGGCGGCTCGCCCGGCACCCTCTCGCCTTTTGAGTCCGAAGGCGAGGGGGAGGGCGGGGCCCGGCAAACGGCGGCAGGTGGTGTGGCCGAAGGGCCTCTTCGCCCCCACTGGGGCCAGGAGCGCAGCGCGGCGGCTCGCCCGGCACCCTCTCGCCTTTTGAGTCCGAAGGCGAGGGGGAGGGCGGGGCCCGGAAAACGGCGGCAGGTGGTGTGGCCGAAGGGCCTCTTCGCCCCCACTGGGGCCAGGAGCGCGGCGCGGCGGCTCGCCCGGCACCCTCTCGCCTTTTGAGTCCGAAGGCGAGGGGGAGGGCGGGGCCCGGAAAACGGCGGCAGGTGGTGTGGCCGAAGGGCCTCTTCGCCCCCACTGGGGCCAGGAGCGCGGCGCGGCGGCTCGCCCGGCACCCTCTCGCCTTTTGAGTCCGAAGGCGAGGGGGAGGGCGGGGCCCGGAAAACGGCGGCAGGTGGTGTGGCCGAAGGGCCTCTTCGCCCCCACTGGGGCCAGGAGCGCGGCGCGGCGGCTTGCCCGGCACCCTCTCGCCTTTTGAGTCCGAAGGCGAGGGGGAGGGCGGGGCCCGGGAAACGGCGGCAGGTGGTGTGGCCGAAGGGCCTCTTCGCCCCCACTGGGGCCAGGAGCGCGGCGCGGCGGCTCGCCCGGCACCCTCTCGCCTTTTGAGTCCGAAGGCGAGGGGGAGGGCGGGGCCCGGAAAACGGCGGCAGGTGGTGTGGCCGAAGGGCCTCTTCGCCCCCACTGGGGCCAGGAGCGCGGCGCGGCGGCTCGCCCGGCACCCTCTCGCCTTTTGAGTCCGAAGGCGAGGGGGAGGGCGGGGCCCGGAAAATGGCGGCAGGTGGTGTGGCCGAAGGGCCTCTTCGCCCCCACTGGGGCCAGGAGCGCGGCGCCTGTGGGTCATAAATGTTTACCTTACCAGTGCTACCCGCCACACGGGGAGGCTTCAACAAAGGCTCACCGCCCCCCCCCCAGACCGTCAGCTCGGTCAACAGGACTGCTCGCCAATCTCCCAAAAAGAGGTCCATACCTCCCGGCAACAGATGGACCCCATCCCCTGTGTAAAGGTCATAATTTTGGAGATTGATGGTGGGGTGTCGTATGACGCGCCCCCAACCCTTGTCCAGAAAGAACTGGGCAATAGCCCTGTTCACCGAGCGCTGAGCCCGATCAAGGGCCTGGAGGTTAAACCCTCCCCTGTAAGCGTGCCACGGTATCATGTCCGACCAAAGTAGGGTTGTGGCAGGCCACACATAATGCAAGTAGGCCAGGTCACCGCAAATCGCATGCTTCAGCGATAGGCCCGTGACCTGTCCCAAATCATTACCCCCAAGGTGTATAATCAGGACATCAGGCGGGTCAGCATCCCTGATGGAGAAAAGGAATGGCAACAGTTCCCGCCATAACATTCCGCGCTTACCGTACCACCTGAGACTTGCGGATGCACCCAGTCCCAGTCAGGGTCCCACTCTGTCGCCGCAGCAAACTGCGCTGCCCTGTGCACATAGCTGTGGCCCACCAGCCATACTGTCACCGGTGTAAGACGACACCCAGGGTCTGTTAAGGAAAAAAGGGAAACAGGGCAGTGACTTAACTGGTACTCACTGTTGAAGAGGGCGAACATACAACTGAAAATATCGTGATCCCCACCTTCCCATGTTGCGTATTTCAGCCCCAGAGTACCCAAACGCCGCTGCGGTGGAAGCCGCCCCTATCCTAAATGAATGGGTGCCATAACGAGCCCCAGGGAGGCCAACACTGGCCAGTGCCTTACCGGTCACCTTCCAAAATTGAAATTTAGTAAGGGGAGACCCATCTTGGTGACAAAAAAACGGGCCAGGGTACGTACCACGTAGTGCAAGGAACTCCTGTAGGGCACCAACCGGACAGATGTCTGCCATGGAACATCGTAGCAGTCTTACACCACTGCCTACACCGTGCTGATCAACCTTAGAGGAGCGTATCCTCAGCTGAGCCCAATCATTGGAGACATAGACATCTTCGAGTTCCAGTGCCCTACGACTCGCATCCGCCTTAGACAGTAGCACCAGCTCACTGATGTGGAGCGCCCCAAAAAAGGCCACCGTAGTAGCCGCGTGAAACAGGGTTGCCTCATACCTGTCAAAACACAGGTCATGCCAACCCCGCGCAAGGTGGGTAAGTACCCCTGGAGAAATTGGGTGGCAGTCATCCGGGCTGCACCCACGTTCCCGCACCCACCCTTCCAAAACATGTCTTATGCGAAAATCATTTGTGCTGTCAGCAAAACCACCCACCTTGGCCATGAATGCCAGCGCTGACAGCCTGGATGCTATGGTGCGGGGGGCTAAGCCCTGGGCATGTAAGTAAACCATAAATTGGAGGACGTGAGCCACTGGGATGGGCCAGCTTTCAGGCAGCCGTGATTGGGCACAAAAGGTCCTGAATGAACTGAATGCATGGTTATACGCCTTACGCGTGCAGGGGGCGAGCGACATGCCGATCGCCCGGTCCACCTCTCCTTGCCAAGCGTCCATATCTCATCCGGGAGCGGCGAGGGAAATTCCTCTGCGTCCGGGGCCAAGGGACGGAACCGGGGGATCTGCAGGCGGGACAAAGCGTCAGCAATATCATTATTAATACCTGGAACATGTCTGGCCCTAAAAAGCACATTGAGGCGTAGGCTGCGCAACACAAACTGGCGAACCATAACCCTGGGAGATTTTGACGTCTGTGAGTTGACAATGTGGACAACTGCTGCATTGTCACACCAGAAATGGACGACCGAATTGGCCCACTCCTCGCCCCATAGCACCAAAGCTCCCAGAATGGGGAAAAATTCTAGGTACGTGAGATCGCGCAAACGATCCGTGCCCCACCAGGCTGGCGGCCATCTGCCGTAGGCCCACTTCCCTTCGAAGTAAATCCCATAACCCAGGGACCCTGATGCATCTGACTGAACCTGAAAACGAGGGGAAACCAAAAGGTCGGACCTCCAAAAGGACACCCCGTTGAATTCCCTCAGGAACTGAAGCCAGATGAGCATATCAGCCCTCATGCCCATGTTCAGTCGGACCCTGTGGTGGGGCCTGGCCAAGCCAGTCATGGCGTCACACAAGCGTCGAGCAAATGCTCTGCCAGGTGCGACGACCCTGCAAGTGAAATTGAGGTGACCATGTAACACCTGGAGCTCCCGCAGGGACACCTTGCGTTTTGCCAGCAAGTCCAAAATGAGTCCAACGATCCGGGAAACCTTATCAACAGGTAACCTGGATGCTTGCACAACCGTGTCAATCTCAACCCCCAGGAATGTGAGCTTGGTTGAAGGGCCCTCGGTCTTTTCGGGCGCTAAAGGGACACTGAGTTCCTTCATTAGCATCTGAAATGTATTTAGGAGACGCGTGCACGTGTCCCAGCCCCGTTCACCCCCGAATAAGAAATCGTCGAGGTAGTGGGCTACAGACCGGGACCCTGACCTGCGAACAAAGGCCCATTGCAGGAAGGTGCTGAAGCGCTCGAATGCTGAGCATGAAATGGAGCAGCCAAAAGGCATGGCTTTGTCGAAATAAAATTCACCCCGGAACTTGAAACCAAGCAACTCAAAGTCGCCCGGGTGCACTGGCAGAAGACGGAACGCTGACTTAATGTCGCACTTAGCCAGTAGTGCACCCGGGCCACATGAGCGCACCATGCGCAGGGCCTGGTCAAAAGATGTATACCTGACCGAACAAAGGTCGTCAGGGATAACATCATTGACCGAACGGCCAGCCGGGTAAGATAAGTGGTGTATCAAACGGAACTCCCCCGGTGACTTCTTGGGCACTAACCCCAATGGGGAAACCTTGAGATTGGGGAATGGTGGGACAGGGAAAGGGCCAGCGACCCTGCCAGCAGCAACCTCCTTAGCAATGCTCATGGCAGCCACCTCCTCCCTTCCCCTGAGTGATAACAGGTTGGGTGCATCTTGAGGGGACCTGACCCCTGTGAAAGGAATGTGAAACCCCTGCTGGAAACCCTCAAGCAGGTAAGCTGCGTCTGCCCTCCTCGGGTACATCGTGAGCCAATGCTCCAACATGTCCACATTAATTGGGGAGGGGGCCTTTTGCTTGACCAGCTCCCTCCGCGGCAGTTCTGCCCGCTCCCTGTCCACCTCTACCTCTGCCCCGCTGTCCGCCTGCCCTCGGACACGCGGAGGCGGCATGGGGGCCAGCACAAGAGGGACACTCATGCCTGTATCGGCACTGCTTCCTGTTGCACGCACCATTGGCCGAGAAGCTCCAACACAGCAGGCGGGCTGGAACCCCCTGCCCCGCCACCTGGCGGGGTGCCTGGGCTGGAGCAGCTTGCTGGACCGCATGTCCACAATGGTACCTCTCCCCTGGCGCCGGGCGCGTGGGGGTCATGTACAGAAGCCACAGCTTCTGGCAGGGCTCATCCCACCTCATCTCCGGGTGTAGGGGCACTCTCATACGGAATTCCTCATCGTAAGCCAACCACGACGGGCCAGGGAAATCAACCATCACCCGGTATATGTTGTCCAAATACTGGACCATCGGAATTGCCAGGTCAGGCCGGGCCCTGAGGTACACCGCCATGTATATAAGGTATGCAGGTAACCAGTTGGCCCACGTGCGTGGCGGCTTACGTCGACGAGACTGCTCCTTGTCCTTCTCGTCCTGCCCCTCCCTCTCCTCTTTGGTGTGTTCTCTATTCAAGAGGGAGAAAATGTCCACATACTCCCCCCGCCAGATCTTTTCCTTGGTGGCCTGGGCCAGGTGATCCCCGAGGGGCAATGAATAACCTGCTGTCGGCAAGGCCGACACCGGAACATTGACAGTGGTGGGCACCATGAAAGGAGCCTGGACCAGCCCCGCCACCCCCAGTAAGTTCCCTGGAGGACAGGGTACCCCGCCCCAAGAGGGGCCTTGGAGTGTTGGAGCCATTCCCTGATGGGCCGGCGGCGGCTGACCCGCCGTCCCAGCCAGGCGAGGCCACGGCCACTGCAAACCTCTCCCCGTTGTGGGTTGTGGTGTGGGTGCACTAGCTTGGACCGTATACTCACAAGTTGCACCCCCATGGGCCGCCCCCACTGGGGGTTCCGGCCCACTGCGGGCGTCAGAGCTCGCGACCGCAACCGAGCTCGTAGATGGGGCCTGACCACTACCTGCTGGCGGCATCTGCTGTGTGGGGAGCTACGAGGCCGCGGCTGGCGCCGACCTACTTGCCTCAGGCAGCTCAACCCTTTCGGCCGCCTGCCGAGGACCGGCAGGCGCTGAGTTGACCTGTAAACCAAAAGGTGCCCCGGATGGATTAACTACCCCTAAAGATGCCTCCAGGGCCACTATGCGGGCCAGTAGGTCATCAACGTTTACATAGCCCCCAACGCTAATGGGGGGCAAAGGGCCGGCCGGCCCACCGGTCGCTGGCGCCGGGCCAGGTCTCTGGACCCCGGGGCCTGCATATGGCCATGCCCCAACCACTGGCCCCGGAGGGGCCGGGGGCATGCCCTGCCAGGGAAGGGAACCCAGCCAACCCCCTTGGTTAAAGCCCACCGCTGGAAGCTGCATGCCAAGGCCCGAAGGCCCAGCCTGGCTCTGCGCCAGGTCCGGGCCAGTGGCCGCTAATTGCGGGCCGGGGGCCGCATCCCCTGCAGGGCCGGTCTGAGGCTGCCCAGCCTCGGGCCAGGGAGCAATCGACCCCATCCCACCGGTCCCGGTGGGCGCCCCCGGAAAGGGGGCCTGCTGAGGGGGTGCAGTCGCGGTCCTCCGACCCGGCTGGCGCCTCCGTGAAGCGCGAAGCGCGTTCGCCATCGCCTTCTTTTTGGAAGGCATTGCTGGAGATCGTTGGGAAGCCGAAGAAAAGAAGCGAAGAAGAAACCGCTGCCTAAAAGAGGCTTCCCAGCTAAAGGAAGAGCGACGGAGCGATTGGGGAAAAACTTCTCCTGTCTGTCGCTTCGCAAAATGGCAGCGCGGCTGCCTCGTGGCCATCCCTTTTAAAGGGTGCTGGCCACGCCCCCCTAACTACCCGGATGTCCAAGTCCGGTGGGGGGGGCCGCAAAGAGCGCGGCGGCCATTTTGGCGCCGCGCTTGCATTTGCTTCCTCCATCCTGTCAAATTTCTTAAACAATTTACCCAGCTCAACCATAATTTGCAATTGGTCCATTGATGCAGGTTCTGGTGATGGTGTTGATGGGGGTGTCTCTTCATTTGCAGCCTTATCCTTCTTATCATCCTTCCTCACATCCATCCTCTTGGGCTTCACCACCTCTTCATCCTTTCCCTTTCCTTTTCCAAGTTTTTCCATTGTAACTTCAAATAATAGTCTCAATGCAGCAACTCCTTTAAAAACCTCCAAAACCATCTTCTTGATCAAATTCCAGATTCAAAAAATATATATTAAGTTTATATAATTTAATTTTTATTAAATCTTCGAAATCCAACTCCAAAATTTAGGTAACCTTTATTGTAGTCCAAAACAAAAATTTAGCAAACCTTTGTTTCAATGTCCTAAAGTTAAGCATAATTCAGTTTTAAAAAAGAAGAAAAAAAGATACTCTTGCTATTCCACTTGAATATTGATGACAGAGTTAGATTCCAAAAATAAGAAAGTGAAAGCAAATCCAAAAATAGTAAAATTGCAACTTTAAAAATGGTGCTATTGTTACTATGTCACCAAAAAAGAAGATGGGAGGGAAAAAAAGATGACATAACTCAATATTCCAATCCCCAAACTGGCTTTAGCTTGAAACGGCAAAACAACAAAATTGCAGAAGAGAAAAGAAGCCACCCCCAAAATTATAATCCAATTCAACAATCCAAAATTCCACTTTTAAAACCCAAGCCAGGGCAACTTTGCTCCAATGGTCCAAGGTACAAAGAGAGGGGGAGGAGTGGGGGGGGGAACCCCACAGGCACCAAACTACAGCTTCAGCTCAAATAAAAAATGAGAGTTAATCAATCCAAAGAGATGAAAAAGTTTTATAACATAATCCAGCAAAATATTTCAGGGTGAGGCAATCCCAGTAATTAAAAAATAGCTTCCCGAGTAATCCGCTTTTAAAATCCAAGCCGCAGTGGCGGCTTTCAATCGTCCCCTCCTTCTTAGAGCCGAACACCTCCAATATCCACCTTCTCTTTCTTTCTCCTTCTTACAATCTCTTTCATCCTTCTTTTCACTTCTTCCACATCTCCTTCCTTCTTTCAGCCCAAATCCAGCACTCTGTTCTTAACACTTTGACTCCATTCAACTTTCAACACTTCAGCACTTTTTCTTTTAACTTTCGTTCTTCGCCTACATTACTCCTTCGCCTTCTCTTCCTCCTTATCATTCACCCTCCTTCCTCCTCCTTGCCACAACCTCCACTCCCTTTCTTCCAGACTTACTTTTTCCTTCTGGGCTCCCCACCTCATGATTTGCATCCCTTCAAAAGCCACCACCACACTTCTTTTTAATTATTTAAAAAGGGAAACTCCGGGCTCCCAAGTCCACTTGCTTCTGTTATGAAGGTCCCGTCCGGCCTCGGAGCGGTTCGGTCGGCGCAGCCTGCGCTGCACCTCTCTTACCACCCAATCTCCGAACTCCGAACTGGGTCTCAGCTACGATCCAATAGAAAGCATTTAGGGCTTCGAATTAAATCTTCATTGGTATATATATTCCACTTTGAATTCCACATTAGCGAGCGTGAGGAGATCAAAATGTGTGTAACTCCATCATAATCTTGGCCATGCCCCCCAACTCTTCTGTCTCGTTGGTTATTGTTTATCTCTAGCTTCTGACTTGTTCCTTTATCTTTCTTCTCTTTCTCCATTTTCTAACTTACCATTCAGTCCTGATTTCTAGCTTCTCTCATGACCTCTGCTTCTTTGCTTCTAGCTTATTACAGGTTGCTCCCCCTAGCCTAGCTATGATAGAGGCTTTCTCCAAGAGGATTAATTCTTTATGAAACTTACTAATGAGGAAATGAAAGAGAGCTTCTTTGGAAGAAGTATAACTATTCACTAGCATTAAGAAGGTTCTGTCATATGTGTCAAGGCCCAGACCTAAATCATGGAACATCAGAGACGAAGTATAAATTATATAAAATTCAGCCTATAATCAAGAGGGAAAGAGCTTATTCTATTTTTAAAAATAATCTTCTAGCCTCGATCAATTTATTATTTTATTTCTCCCACCTCCCAACCACCACATTGTTCAGCAGTGAAAAAAGCAAACTCAATGCTAGGGATCATTAGAAAGGGTATAGAAAATAAGTCAGCAAGTGTCATTTTGCGTCTTTATAAATCTATATTGAGGCCCCATCTGGAATACTGTGTACAGTTCTGGTCGCCATACCTCCAGAAGGATATTATGGAGCTGGAAAAAGTGCAGAAGACGGCAACCAGAATGATTAGGGGACTGGAACACCTTCCTTACCATCTGAGGCTGCAACGGTTGGGCCTCTTCACTCTTGAACGATATTGTCTAAGAGGTGACCTAATTGAAGTTTATAAAATCATGCACCGTGTGGACAAAGTAGATAAGGAAAAACTGTTTTCCCTATTGCACAACACTAGAACTACGGGGCACTTCATGAAACTTTTGGGTGCTAGTTCTCAAACAAATAAGAGAAAGTGCTTTTTCACCCAGTGGATCACTGGTCTATAGAACTCCCTGCCAGAAGAAGTGTTGACAGCTGACAGTCTTCACATCTTTAAGAAAGGATTAGACAAGGTCATAGAGGACAAGGGTATCAATGGCTATACTTATGGGTACCTAAAGACAACCTCCGGGTTGGAGAGATAGGCAGGATATCTCTCAATGCCATTTCCAGGGAATCCTAAGCAGGTGAAGGCATCTGCTTGGGAATACCCTGAAGGAAATGGTGAGCCACTGTGTGAGACAGAATGCTGGACTGGATGGCCTGTTCCAGCAAGGCTGTTCTTATGTTCAGTAAATACATAAATATAGTCAGTCTCAAACAGCATTTGTGATGGCATGTGATGTAATCAGGGGGGGAAATCCCATGTTTGAAAAGAGAGTGAGGGTACAACCAGACAATGAAGTTAACTTTGGTTGATTTGAACTTCTGTGTATCAGATACTAACAGTTTCTTCTAGCTGAATTTGCAGTCCTTATTCAAATAGAGCTAGCTGGATAGCTCAGCGGTTTAAGTATATGGCTACAGAGCCAGAGGTTGGGAGTTCAATTCTTCACTGTGCCACCTGGAAGAAGAGCTAGGCTGTGTAGTCATGGACAAGCTGCATACTCCCAGGGAAGAAATGAATGGCTAACCGCTTCTAAATACTCTCTACCTGGAAAACTTTGAAAAGGGTCACTATAAATCAAAATTGACTTGATGACATACCATTATAATTTTTATTCAAGTGAAAACAATTATCCCTGGAACATGAATTTCAAATGTCCAAAAAGAAGGTCAGGCAGGCTATATTTCTCCCCTGCACCTTACACCAGTTCTCCTCTCTTTTCACTAGCCTCTTTCGGCAGTAATGGCTGCCAGTTCATCCCTAAACAGCTGATATGGACAAATGCTGAAAATGTTTGTCAGATCTTGAGATTTTTTTAAAAAATGACTGTAAAGATCTGAGGAAATCTCAACTAAGAATGGGAACGTTTTCCAATTCTAAAATAAATATGCAGGAACATTTAGGATACTGTGACTTTTCATGGTGATCAAACAACATAATTATGAGAGTGCCAACTGTGCTGTCAGCAAAATTCAGAATTATGACAACTCATTTATGGAATCCCCCCCCCCAGTAGAGAGTACAGTCAACCCTCACATAACAACAGATTCAGATAGCATCATTTTTGCTTAACAACGCATCGTTATGCACCACGTGTTCCCCCGCATAACAACGTTTTTCGTGTCGTCCGGACAACAATGCTAAAATAACCATCATTATCCAAACAAAACATTGTTATGGGGGAAACTCCATAGAAACCCGCATAACAACAAAAATCGCTTAGCCAAGTAACGTTGTTATGCGAGGGTCTACTGTACATGGAAGTAGTTTGCTATTCTCTTCTTTTTCTGGAGGTGTCTTGGGACTGTGTAACTTGCCCAAAGCCATACAGGCTGTCACTTTTGGAATGCATAAAGAGGAACTGAACTCTCAACATCTGGCTCTGCAGCTGCAACTCACTGAAGTGAACTGGGAGCAGCTACACACACGCACGCATGCACGCATGCACGCACGCACGCATGCACACACACACACACACACACACACACACACTTTTCCAGAACTGGATTTTTCAGCCACATCCAGTGTCTTGTTTTATTTTTAAATGTCCCGTCAACATTTTTGGAAGATTGTCTGGCCCTGAAGAGGATCCTAGGAGCAGAAAATTAGCTTGTCCAACACAGAGAAGTTGCTTCTTCTTCTTTATATCCTCTGAAGCTGTGATTGCATCCAATAGATTATTTGGTTCATTTTTCAAACTCTCTGTCAGCAAACTGAAACTTTTCCACCTCTTGAATCAGGCTGACATCTATTCATCTGAAATTTCAGTAGATGGGAACCGAACCAAAAAAAGAGCTTGTCTCACTTGACACCGAATACTCATATCACCACCTGTCATCCCAGGTGAGGTGATGAGATTCATAGAGCTATGCACCATTTAAAATCATTAGTGTAAAATCAATAGCTCTAGGAAATAATTACAGTTTTCGCTATGACTTTGCCCCCTGTGGCTATTTAATTAAGACCCAAGATGGATGGTTTTGATCAGTGATTCTACCTGAAAGTCAGTAGACATGAACATGAACATACTGAGAAGTTGCCTCCAGATGAAGACTGGAAGGTCAGAGTTCAATTCTCAAGTACTGCATGATGGAGTGAGCTCCCATCTCTGTCCCAGCTCCTGCCAATCAAGCAGTTTGAAAGCAAGAAATTGCAAGTAGATAAATAGGTACCACTTTGGTGGGAAGGTAAACAGTGTTCTGTGCATTCCAGTGTTGAGGCATGCCTGCCACGTGTCCACGGAAATGTCTGCAGCACTGGTTCTTTGGCTATAAACAGAGATGAGCACCGAACCCTAGTGGCAGATACAACTGGCTTTCAAGCAAGGGTGACCTTTACCTATAGGCTTCTGTGAAATACAAATTATCACTAAATTAAATTCAGCAAGATTTTATTATGTTTCTTGCTTCATCTTGTCTTCAAGATCTATTTTCTATAAAGTTCATTAAGATTCATGCTGAATCCATCAGAACTTATGAATATTGCATATTTTTACTACCACCCTCCCCCTTATTTTGGTCTTTCCTAATATCTGTAAGTAACATTTTAGGAAATAAAATTAATTATTAGCAAACTCAATTTTTGCTTAGGTCAGAAGATATTGATTTATACTATTCATTTCAAACTGGCCTTGCTTATACCTGCTAGAGTTTATTGGCGGTTGGTGTTCATACATGAGGACAGTATAATTTTATGGCATGTATTTATTTTTGTATCAGTCTCCTTCGAACTGTCTGAGTAGTCATCCTAAGCAAAATCTACCATAACAGAAAAAAAGTAAGTCATGCAAGTGTGCTTTCCATAATGGAAGATTATGAGGTTAATGAACCATTTTCACTTTTAATTATGTGATCAACATATTTGCAGACAGTGAACATACTAATTAAGTAGAATCAGGCACTCAGATATTAGGAGAACATATTCTTTTGTGCCTTTTATTGAAAAACTAGGAGATTTCTTCATGTTTGCCTTTAACATTTGAGAGACATTCAACAATAAGGAGCAATGCCTGATCTCTCAAAATTGGCCTTCTCTGCCGTTTGCTTTTCCCTTCAGGAAAGGATTGAAGACCTGGCTGGCAGGGCAGGTGTGGGGGGGCCCGAATGGGAACACGGTCCCCGCCTGCTGGCTTATGTAAAGAATTAAGAACTCTCTCTTCTTCTTTTTATAGTGGGTGGGATGGGTGGGTGGGATATGGGTCTTTTAAAGTGGGTGGGATATGGGTCTTTTAAAGTGTTTTTATGTGTTTTTAAAACTTGTTGTAATGCCGCCCTGAGTCGGGTTCGGCCTGAGTGGGCGGCATATATAAATATGACTAATAAATAAAAATAATAAATAAATAAATAAATTTAAGGTGAAGAATGATGGGAATGCTAAGCCTTCCATCTATACCTATAAATCTGTGTGTTAACCATTGGAATGTGACAAAGGATCGTGCACCAGGCCCCACTAGTCCCGACTGAGCATTCGTGCACTTGCCCGACCAGGGTTCGCAGGTAACTGTCGGGTTAAGAAATGTGCCATTGGGGCAGGAGACCCACGAATGCAAACAGGGAGAAATAACTTCTATTCCCAACGTTCCTTGTGCTGTGCTGCACCAGAGCCAATCAGGCTGAGAGGCACGAGCAAAAGGAACATTCGGAACCGCGCCACGGTCAATGAAAATCAAACAGCAGGAAAAAACAACGCACAAGCCAAAAATGCAAACGCCAAACTACAAGCCCCAGCGTCCTGAGTGCCATGAGTGCACAGAACACTGAGGAAGCCAGCGCGTGAAAAATAAAAATAAAAAACACACTGGAAGCACAAGTCCACCGCAGCCGGACACAGCACCTCACAGAAAAAAAAGCCACAAAACAGGGAGGGGTCAAGGGGGGGAAAGGCACTGGTTCCTTGGCCCCCCCTTGAAAGTGAACCCATTCCCAGGTAAGCTAAGCCAGCGGACGGTGCTCTGCCCGCTGACTTTACTTACTGCAAAAGTGTTTCGCCCCCCCCCCCCTCCCCAACAGCGCCTGAAGCTCCTGATTGGAGTTTCCCCTTTAATATCAGTAGGCGGGCGGTTGCGATCCCCCTCTCTACTGGCTCCACTGGGATTTGGAGGTTTGGGGGACAAAAGGGGTATGTCCCCCCAACCCTTCCAGAGCCAGGGGACCCGGCAGAGAGGGGATCCTCCCCCCCCCCCCGCAGGACACCCTGTTATTAAAGAGAAGAAAGCAAGTGGTTTCTTCTCTTTAAAAATGGAGTGTTTGGGGGGGGATTCCCCCTCTCTGCTGGCTCCCCTGACTCCGGAAGGGTTGGGGAGGCAGACCCCTTTTGTCCCCCCAACTCTTCCAAACCCAGGGGAGCCAGCAGAGAGGGGGATCACAACCCCCCACCCACTGATATTAAAGGGGAAACCACAATTGGGTTATCCATTTTAATATCAGAGGGTGGGCTGGATTCAATCCCCTCTCCTGAGTCCCATGAGTCTGGGAAGCTTGGGGGGACAAAAGGGGTTTGTCCCTCCAACCCTTCCAGAGCCAGGGGACCCAGCAGAGGGGGGATTCCCCCCCCTTGGACACCCTGTTATTAAAGAGAAGAAACCAAGCGGTTTCTTCTCTTTGAAAACGGAGTGTTGGGGGTGAGAAATCCCCCTCTCCGCTGGCTCCCCTGGGTCCAGAAGGGTTGGGGAGACAGACCCCTTTTGTCCCCCCAACCCTCCCAAACCCAGGGGAGCCAGTAGAGAGGGGGATCACAACCCCCCACTCACTGATATTAAAGGGGAAACCCCAATTGGATTTTCTGAACCAATTCGCCAGGAAGCAAAGCCAGCGAACAGCACTCCGGCCTCTGGCTTCGCCTCCCGGAGATACACACCCGCCCGCAGCCTCCTTTCTAACTAAACAACAAAAACAAACACCAAAATAATTAAAATAAACCATTAATTAATTTTTAAAAAAAAAACACAAACCAAAACATCCAAAATTAACTCAAACCAATTACAAAACACCTACAAAACACACCAAATAAACGAACATTAAAGTGAACCAAAAACACAAACAAACAAACAGAAAAAACTCGCTAACACTACAAAATAAAAACAAGCCAAACCCACAAAAGAAATTAAACCAGCCAGTTTACCAGCATGTCCTACCTCCATGATGGCTGGAACTGAAATGATGAAAGAAAGAGACTACTTACCAGAAGAAGCGCCACCCTGAGGCCAGTAGAGAAAAAACAGTCAAAGTAAAAGAAATACTCAACAGCCCCACCCAGAGGCCACAAGAGATAAAACAGTCAAAACATAACATTACATCACACATTCACACAAATCACAAAATAATAAAATAAAAACATTTCTAAAATCCTGTGTAGAGTTTTCACTAAAAAAAAAGCAAAACATCGAAACACAGTTTAAAAACATTGAATGTAAAAAAAAAGTACTTTCACATTTTAAAAATTATTATCCAAGGTAAAAATTATTATCCAAGGTACAACTATTAAAAACTATTTTAAAAAATTCACATACTCTTTTCCCTTACTTTTAAGTAGCACCTGGAGAATTACCTTAACTCTGGTCACAGCTAATTTAAAACCATATGTGACCAGAGGTGATATAATTCCTGCAAATATTGCTTGAAAGTAAGGGTAAGGAGTAACAGATGGTCGATGGGAAGTAGTGACCCTTTATAAGATTATTTTGATACATGAATCGTGGCATATTTTGCAAAATTATTGTTCAAACTTTCAATGTTCCATACACTTAGAGAATAAAATCATTTCCATGTTATTCTTCCATAGATGTTTTTGAGCATTATGGTAGTTTGTGGCAGTTTTCAATGAGAAAGTGGCTTCACAGTGAACCATAAAAAATAGCAGAAGCAGTACCACTTTCAAACAGTGCTAAGCATTTGCTTCACAACAATAAGGCCTCACCTCTTGTATTTCTCTCCCTACACCAATGCTACACCACACATGAATACTCCACCACTACCAAAACACTGGCTACAGATATTCCCTCCTCTTAATAAGAAGGAAACAGAGATGAGCACTGAACCCTAGAGTCAGATATGACTGGCTTTCGAGCAAGGGAAACCTTTACCTTTACCTTTTAATAAGAAGGAAACACAACTGATGGGATGAAAAATTTATTTGGAAGCCCACAAAAGGAATAGACTAAAAGATGGGTTGGAAACCAAAGGGGCTGGACATATTTGATTTAGCCTTTGCATCATGTACTCAGTAAGAAATAATAATGAGAGAGTAACAAAACAAAACAAAACAAAAACAAAAATGTTGTAGCACTTTAAAGACTAACTGCTTCTTCTTCAGCAGTTAGTCTTTAAAGTGCTACATTTTGTTTTTGTTTTCTTTACTCTCTGATATGCTTGAAACACAGACAAACACAGCTACTATTCAAAAAAATTCAGTAAAAACATTACTTTGAATTTACCCTTTAATAAGCAGAGCCAATCCCATGGTGTTTGACCATGTTGTCACACTCTAAATGACATGAATATGATGTTTAACCTGCTTTTCTAAACACACTTTCCCCCTGTCACAGGCTTGACCCTTGCCGTGGGTTCAAGAGGCTGGTTACAATCAGCTAGGCTGTTAGATTTTCCATTTCTCCACAAACTCCCTCAACAGCCTTTCCATCACCTCTTCTTTCAGAACCCGAGTCGCCATGCTCCCACCTAATGGATTCAGGGAGTATGCGGTTGTTTATTTGGGTATCATGTAAAGCAAAGAGCAATAGTACCTGGCTATGACTGAGAAGTAAACTCCAATCCAGTAGATGTTAAAGCTCAAATAGAACTTTATTTTCAAGATGTAATTTCATAGAAGCAAAGCATAATACCTGTGAAAAGAAAACAGTCCATGTAGAGACAAAGTCTCAGAAATCCAAGAGATCATTTGGCAGAGAATACATCTCCAAGACACAATCCAACCAAGTCCATTCCATTCCATGCTCCAATGGGCTCACCTTGCCATGGGTCATTGTTCCCCTTAGGGATAGAGGCCAGCCAACATGGGTTTGGTAGCCCTAGGTTAAAGAACTAGTTTGAGGTCTCAAAAGGCACTCCTTATATAGGGAAAAGAGTGGCTCCTGCCACCCCTAGGAATGCATTACCTAATGGTATTACATAATGGGAAAAACCCTGAGTTATGTAATGTGTTTATGTCTGGAAATTCCTGGACTGCAGGTATTCTCCCCTTCCCCATGGAATGCAAGAGATCATAGAAACACACATGGCCTCCCAAGGTATGATGGGAATGAACTCTTCCCTCTGTCCCATGCTCCTTACTCCAGATATAAGGGCCAAGGGCCAAAGGTTGAGAAAGTATCAGTTTCCTCTGATGTTATGTCTGGCTGTCAAACACCTGTGGCTGACTTAATCTCTGTGGAATCTGAGTTATGAGTAAACAAAAGAAAGAATGCAGCTGCTTAGTAATGAGCTGTCAACCTAAGATCATGATACTTCCTACTTTTCCAATTTTTAACAACCCAGAGAATAGGAGCACCTTTCCTCTAGCCTGTACTTGTTCCACTTTACCCTTGACCTTCTTGTCTCCTTTCTTTTTCCTGGAAGGGGGGGAGATGATGAAACTGAGGTTGTCCTAATTTGGACACATCATGAGGAAACAAGATTCTATGGAAAAGACAATTATACAGTACTTGAAGGTAGCAGGAAAGGAGGAAGACCAAGTATGAGGCAGTTTATTCTCTTTCCCAAAAGGAAGTCACAGTCTTGAATTTCCAAGTGCTGAACTGACTGTTAAGAAGAGGACATTGTAGAGATTGCTTACTTATATGGTTGCCATCAATCAGAGGCAACTTGATGGCATGTAATAACAACTACTTTTCTTATTTTATATGTGACTAGCATAGTTTGCCCGGCGTTGCCGGGCTGTTTTAAATTGTGTTAGAAGGGTTTCTTTTGTTAATGTTTGTAAAAAAAGAGGTAAGTGTATAACTGAAAGTTTTAAAATGTTTATTTATACACAATTTGTTTTTACCAGGCTGTTATAAACTGTGATCAGTTTTTTGGTGGTTTGTTTTTGTGGATTAAAAAAAGAACAAAGGATGATATAATTTTTTCTATTTTTTTAATTTAACCAAATAATGTTTTAGTATGTGACTTTTTTAATAGTTGTACTGTAGGTAATAACTTTAGGAATGTGAAAGTAGATTTATTTTTACATTCAATGTTTTTAAACTGTGTTTTGATGGTTTTGGTTTTTATTTGAGTTGAAACTCAACACATGATTTTAGAAATCTTTTTTTTTTACATATGTTTGTGATTTGTGTCAAAGTGTGCTGTATTGTTATGGTTTTGACTTTTTTAACTTTTGTGGCCTTTTGTTTGGGGCTGTTGTGTATTTTTGACTTGTTTTTACTTTTCTGCCCTGCAGGTGGGGCTCCTAGTGGTTCTCTTTTACTTTGACTGTTTTTTTCTCTCTTGGCCTCTGGGTGGAGCTTCTTCTGGTACATAGTCTCTTGGTTTGTTCATTTGTGCTCCGGTCGTCATGGAGGAAGGTGGTGATGGTGAGTTGTCTGATTTTCTTTATTTTGGGGTTTTTTCTTTGTTTTGCTTTTGTGGTAGTGGGCTGGGTGGTGTTTCTGTTTGTTCTTTTTTGTTTTGGTTTATTTTTTGGTTTGTTTAATTGGTTTGTTTATTTCTGGTTTTGTTTACTTTTTCTTGTTTGTTTGTGTAATTTGTGGTTTTTTCATTTTGTTGTTAGGTGTTTTATAAGTGGTTTTGTGTGTTTGTGGATGTTTTTGTTTGTGTTTTCTGTGATTTTTGTTTTAATTAATGGTTTAATTGTTTATTTTTTTATTATTTTTGAATAATTTTGGTGTTTGTTTTCGGTTAGTGTTTTTAGCCCCAGCGGCGCTACAGGTGGCGTTGTTGGGGAGGCCTTTCCTTCCCGTGGCCCGGCCTCACTGGCCGGGCCACGGGAACCCCAGCAGCGGGGGGGGGGGGCTTTCCTTCCCACAGCCTGGCCTCAGTGGCCAGGCCACGAGAACCCCAGCAGCGATTTAGCCAGCATTGGGGATAGGAGCTTTCCTTCCCGTGGCCTGGCCTCACTGGCCGGGCCACGGGAACCCCAGTGGAGCTTAAGGCAGCGTTGGGGACGGGGGCTTTCCTTCCTGCAGCCTGTCCTCGCTGGCTGGGCTGCAGGAACCCCAGCAGTGCTTTGTATTTTTATTTTTTGTGTGCTGGCTTCCTCATCATTCTGCATGCTTATGGCGCGCAGGACACTGGGGCTTGTAGTTTTTGCGTTTGTGGTTTCTGTTTGTGCAGCATCTTTTTTTCCTGTGGCTTGTTTTTGATTGGCCACGGCACATTTCCCAATGTTCTTTTTGCTCGCGCCTCTCAGCCTGATTGGTTGTGGTGCGGCGCAGCGCAAAGAACGTTGGGAATAGAAGTCTTTTCTTTTTGTTTGCATTCGTGGGTCTCCTACCCCACTGGCGCATTTCTCAACCCAACAGTTACCTGCGAACCCGGTTCAGGCAAGTGCATGAATGCTCGGTACGGGCTAGTATGGCCAGGTGCAGGATCCTTTGTCACATTCCAATGGTTAACGCTCAGATTTATAGGTAAAGATTAAACAAATATTCACCAAACACAAGATTAGTCATGTTTTACATGCATTTCTGCTGGCTTATGATTACCACAGACTATGGGGCTGTGGTGGCTCAGTAGTTAAGAAGCTCACCTTGTTAGCAGGAAGGCCGGCATGCCAGCAGTTCAAGACCCGGGTACTGCATGTTGGATTGTATGCCCGACTGTGTCCCAGCTCTTGGGGACATGAAAGAAGCCTCATTTGGGCATCCCTGAATTTTCTGACACAAAACTTTTATTATACCACAGAATATGCACCACAAGATAGGGTGGCATGTTAAAGTTTTAATACAAGTTGAATATTGAGTCAGCACAGATGCTAGTTATTCTCCTTGGTATAATTAGATACACATGGTGAGACTTCATTCCCATCATGTTTATAGCCCCAGTATAGCCTAAGGGGGTTATAAAAACTAGTAGTGTCTGTGTAATTTTTTCCCTGGCATGACTAAGAGAATAGTCTTGAACTTTGAGAACGATCTTTGGGTGTAAAGCAGTAATGAGCTATCATTCACCACTTTCTTTCTTGGCTGCATTAAATAACACTTTGGTATTTAGTCATAACTCACCATCTGCAGAGCCTGTGTCAAAGAGAGAAAGAGTGAAGCAGAGTCAGTGTGACTTTGAATTTAAACACAGATGGAGGCCTCCAATAAGGCTATATAGAGTTGCTATTCTATATGCAGTCTTATAATTTGTGAAGCTCTTTGAATCTCTCTGGTGTGTGTGTGTGTGTGTGTATTGCCCTGGGGAGCAATTTAAATTTAGGAAATGAAGAGAAAGATTATTTCTACATACAAATATGGGCTCAAGGACTTAATAAATCATATACAGTAAAACCCTGACTTACATATGCCTCAAGTTACATAAAATTCAACTTACATAATGATTTTGTGCTAAAACCATGTCCCAATTTACATGATTCCCCATAGGTTTGCTTCGAGTTACATAAAGATTCTTTTTCCTATGGGTTTGCTTTGAGTTACATAAAAAAACCAATTTAAGCAAAAGCCTATGGAACAGACTTTTTTCAAAAGTAGGGGTTTTACTGTATGCATATTGCTCTCTGTACATATTGTATGGTGGTAATGCAATATTTAGCCAGACCAAACAATACAAGGTCTGGCTCAAAACATGCTAGAAAGCAAGTGCACACCTTTTCTTTCAACCTATCAGGTACAGGTGTAGAAAATACACCTGTACCTGGAAGACATTATATGCAGTGATGCACTGCAAAAAAATTACTACCTACTCTATGGGCTGGCCAAATCTGTGGGTGGGGCCAAATCTGTGGGCATGGCCAAACATCCTGCATTATGGGCTGTGGAGATGGGGGTGGCCAACCAAGTGGGCATGGCCTGGGAGATTTTCCAGTACCGGTTCTGCAGAACCTGACAGAACCTGCTGCAGTGCATCACTAATCACATGAGATGAATTGGCATACAGAAGGAAGCCATGATCTTTAACTTGCAGGAGCTAAGCAGTGCTCTAGACCTTTTGAGGGTCATTAATTCATAGGTTTTCAGTATGATAGAAGTGGCTTAATGGCGCATAGCCACAATTTAAGGCTGTCCCCTTCCACAATACCCTTCTGCTAGGAATCTTCAAGCCCCAACAGATTTCTTAGCTTCAGGCAAACAAATGAGAAAGGATGCTGCTATCTCTTCTTTGTAAATTTTTGTAATTTCACAAGCTGTCTGTGTGCAAAATTAGAGTTACTGTATCTGCTCTTTCAGAAGAAAGGAGTAAGATAAACAAAAAGTTGCAAACAACCCCACCAAACATTCTGATGCATCAACCATTGTTCTTTAGTTCATTTTGTTTGTTTTACTTGATAAAATGTTTTAAATTTTGTTTCTTTAAAATGCTGCTTTTCTCCCACTGTTAGGACCCAAGCCATATTGCATTATAGGGTTTTGTTTTACTAAGATGCATTAAATTGTTGGAAACAGCTACACAGAAGAAGAAGATTGTGGTATTTTTGAACCACAACTGGGAGTATTCCAGGCAATGGCAACCTTAGTGTTCTAGCTTATATTTCTCACACTAGGTCAGGCAAAAGGGACTACTGAGTGAATTCACCAAAAAGTGGCTTCATTTTGGCAGTTTAAAGTCTGACTTAAACGTGAAAAGAAGAAGAAGAAGAAGAAGAGTTGTTGGGAGCAGGCTTGTAGGTTTTGTGAGTTTTTCTTTTCTTTTTTGTGGGGTGGCTGTTTGCTGTTGCAGCTAGTTTGGCTTGCTGTTTGTGATTTACTTTGTGGATCAGGCAAACACATCAATGTTGTCCTGGGCAGAAGGAGAGATGATGCAGGGTATAGGGCTGCCCCATTCAGGAGACCATGGATTTGAACCATGCTGTCTATTCCATGTTCTAGCCCTCTTCCCTCCAACCATGTTTGAGGCAGCTAGCTCAGCCTTGCATGCTCAATTCTGTCCCTTCTGTTAATCAATGCCAAGTCTGTCTGTTACAAGTCCCAATTGATGGAGATATGATGGTGGGTGGAAAGGTAGTCCTGGTGTGTTTTACTCAGACTTAGATAGTTGCTGATGGATGAGTGGTTCACCTGTTTGCTCAGTACAACATCAGGGCAGACGTGGAGAGGTGTGGAAGGGGGATTGACATTATTTACAGGGATAACATCATTCTCAGCAGGGTCCTTGCCCTATCAACCTCAGATTTAGAAAGGCTGCATATGTCTCCAAGTGCCAGTCAGGGCAGGCTGAGGATTGTGTTGTAGTGACTCTTCTTTAGACGATACAAGTCACTCATACCCGATTCAAACAGGGTCAGGGAAGCAGTTATATTTTCCTTTAAAAGACAGACTTATAATAACAGGACTGCTGTTAGGAGTATAATTGGAATTAAGTTACAGGACCAAAAAAATCTTAGTCAAGTAAGTTATCAATCTAATATATTGATCTGAGCTTTTATGCATCATAATCTAAGTCCATAAGTAGTTCCAGAACTGGGTACTATTCTGTTTGAAAAACAATGTTACTATAACAAATACATAACCCTCTAGCTCTGTACAAAATAAATATTGGATGATTTGTATGGTTTCCCCCCTTAGTCTCTGCTAAGAGAAAGATTCAACCTAAAGTTAGAGGCCTATCTAAACTGTCTCTCTCACAATTGCCAGCAAATCTTCCTTCTTGAATGAAACACAAAATGCAATGTAAATTTTGTTACACTGTAATGTAACAAAATGGGTCACAAGTTATTTAACTTGGAGTTTCTTTGGTTTTTAAATTGTCTTAGAATGTAGCTTTGCTTCTTTGCAAAGGCCTCACAATTATTTCTGCTATGCTTATCTAGCAGATGGGCTTGTAGAAGTTTCTCCAAGCTTCAGCCTATGTTGTGTCTTCTTACTAGTTCTGTAAGCCTGGGATCATTAGACCTTTGTTATGAGAACCAGTGGTTGTTTACACACACCCTGCACTCTAATTGGCTGGGTGCTAATTATGAGGACCAAGCTCATGTCTTTCCTATAGGTACATGGGTTTGCGAGTTAGTGCGAGTTTGGGATTTCTGGGGGCTACACCAGAGTCCCTAGTTCAACCCAAAATGATTACCTAGATTAGTAAAGTTTTCCTTTTGTTTCTGGGGGAAGGCATGAGTGTGGATTTCCCTAACTGTCATTTTTTGATTAGTATTTTTGTATGCTGTGCTTCTGTATCCTGAACCAACTGAAGAACTGTTATTCCTACAATATGCTTTGAGAACAATAATCATATTTACTTCATCAACAACACCTGTTCTTTGGGAGAGGGGGTAAGACAAGAGTTGAGCCATAAGCCACATGCTACCACATTTAATACAATTCTCTCCATATTACTTGCTGGGCTCTGTTAATGCAGGTAAGCCCCAGGTTGTTGCTGCAGAGGGATCTGCAGGACGGCAAATAGGCGTCCTGGAGCTCAGAGTCTTTGGGGTATTTCATAGCTTAGACTGGTAAAAGTCGCTGGCAGAAATTGGGAGAGACGCAAGGGCCAGGTCAAAGCCTATCTGTCACAACATTACTTTAAAAAAAGATATGTATTAATATGGGGAGGGGCTCTGTTTCTTATTGCTATTGCTAGGACAGTTGAGCCCCAACATTTTGAGTCCTTGTCTTTTTGAGAAGCCACAATTAGTAAATGAAAAAGAATTCCTCCATTATTTTTGCCCTGTCAACTAAATTGTCAGCTGAATCACTTTAGCAAGTTTGGTTTTAATACTGGACGCACAATGCTTCTGCCATGCACTGAACCCATTGTAGCATTACCATTCAGTGAACATTCAGACCAATTGTCATTACCTCAGTTGTAATACTATTCAACAGAGTCCATTCACACACTCAGCTGTGATGTATGTTAGTTCAATAATAATGGGATATTCAATCAACGACAAAAAAAGAAAAGAAGAAGGGGAAAATGAAGTGCCAAGAAGCATTTCCAATCTCTCCCCCCCCCCCCCCCCAGAAAAAAGAAGAAACAAACAAAGGGACAAATAAAAAAGATAGGGGAAAGAAGAAAAGAGAATTTGTCTAAAATTCTTATATTAATTATTTCAATTAGAGTCCATTAATGAGGTTTCACTGAGAGAAATGTTTGACATTGATACAAGGGTATCCATGGCTATAATTATGGATACCTAAAGACAACCTCCAGGTTGGAGAGATAGACAGGATATCTCTCAATGCCATTTCCAGGGAATCCTAAACAGATGAAGGCATCTGCTTGGGAATAACCTGAAGCAAATGGTGAGCCACTGTGTGAGACAGAATGCTGGACTGGATGGGCTGTGGCCTGTTCCAGCATGGCTGTTCTTATGTTCTTATGGCATTAGGTGTGCTCTGTCAAAAAAAATGGACATTTGCTACTTCATATTATGTTCATATATACATAATTAGGTGTGCATGTAAGAATTTTTCAAAGTACATTTAAAACATGTTCAAACTGAAAATGACATGCTCAATGTGAATACCAATTACCAAAGCAATAGAGCAATTAACAGCTTTAAAATACCATTCAAATGCCATATTTGAAAATTCAAACATAACTCAAGATTTAAAACACTTTAAAAACATTATGAAACCTTTAAAAATCTGTATCTTCAATAAACAAAGTATTTCTGAGATATTTATTGCTTACATGCCTGCCTGAAAAAGAAGATATTTTCCTGGCATTAGATGGACAAGAGAGAGGGGGCCAACCTTACTTTTGAGGTCAGTGCATTCCAAAGTTTGGCAATAAACACTGAGAAGACTTTCTCCTGTGTCCTCAACAAATGAGTCTGGTATGATGGTGGAGCTGAGTGAAGGACCTGCACAGAAGCAGCTGATAAAATGCAATAATACATGCATGTGTGCATGCTCAGAAACAGCCACACTGAGACAGACCATGCCTGTCAAGTATCCCATTTTCCCCGGGAAAATCCCTTATTTTTACCCCTCTTCCCACCCCTCCCGTTTTATTAATTTTCCCGTAATATCCCTTATTTTTTGTAAAAAATAATCCTGGCCGGAGCCCTCAGATGCGAAGCTGCATTATATTTTTCCTGCCACCAGAGGTCACTGTGGCTTTTTGCTTGTGGAAGGAGAGAGAGAAGGTGGTGGTGGGGTCCTTCTGTAGTTTCTCTTTCATTTCCCTGCCACATGGTAATGGAGGCTTCGTTTTTGCTGCTCCTGGTCGGAGCCACCATGGGACGGGAATCTACTCTAGGTGAGCGATATTTCATATATGGAGATTAACTCCTCAGCTGCTGGGAGGCTTGGAAACTACAGAGGTTGCTTTTTACTTTACTATTTCCCTTCCTTAAGCTGGATCCGACATTCTCAGATGTTGGTGCTTCAATTGATTGCAGTGAGGAACAAATAGATTGGTTAATTTGGGGGAATTAATCCCTTGCTCCTCCACCCTAATGGGGGGGGGGGGGTCTAGCCACATGCAGGGCTAGTTCACCCTAGTGGTCTGGTTTACTATTCTGCTCTTTGCTTCCCAGAATTTTTTTTAAAATTAGAAATGAGTAAACAAGAAAGAAAACAAAACAAAAGTCCCCCAAGAAGATGGGAAAAGAGTTCTTTGGCCCACACAGCTTTGTGCCCATTGCATCTACAATACCATCTAGCCATCTTATTTTTGGCCACCCCCTTCTTTTGACCTCCACCTTTCCCAGCATCAAGGCTTTCTCAAGTGAATCCTCTCTTCTCATTTGATGTCCAAAGTACTTTAGCGTCATCTTTACTATTTCACCTTTAATGAGTAGTCATGGTTAATTTCTTCTAGGATCGACCTATTTCTAACACCACATTTCAAAGGTATCTATTCTTCTGCGCTCAGCTTTCCTAATGGTCCAGCTCTCACAGCCATACATTACCACAGAGAATACCATTGCTTTGACTATGCAGTTTTTTGTTTGCAAGGTGATGCCTCTACTTTTAACTATGTTCCCCAGGTTTCTCACAGCTTGTTTCCCAAGCATCAGTCGCATTTTTATTTCACGGCTGCAATCACCATCTGCAGTGATCTTTGATCCTGAGAAAGTAAAATCTGCCAGTCATATCCAACTCTAGGGTGCAGTGCTCATCTCCATTTACAGCCAAAGAGCCAGTGCTGTCTGTGTTTGCAGACATTTTCATGGCCATGTGGCAGGCATGACTAGAGCCCAGCAAGTCACATGGCTATATTTGGCCATGCCCACAGATTTGGTCATGCCCACAGAGGGGTGTGACCAAAATTTCCCTTATTTTCAAATCCAAAACTTGACAGGTATGAGACAGACCTTGGGTCTATGGGCACATACAATAAAAGTGATTTACATATCACTGGAATACACAAATATTCCAATGGATTATAGACATGTTTGCTGCTATGCTAGGTAATAGCTAATCACAACAAAGACAATTACATGTTGACACTTTACCTGTCTAAGTCTGGGAAAGGGCCAATGTAGTCCACAGTTAGAGGTACAAATACATCAGTTTCTACTGGGTTAACTTTTTATGAAGTGTGCTTAGGGCATACCTGTCAAGTATCCCGGATAGGCCAGGATTTCCCGTATTTCCGCGCCACTTCTTCCACTTTCCTGCCACCATCCTGTAATTTGACTGGTGGGGAAAGTAGTTACTGCGCATGTGCGTATGCACAGAACCCTTCTGTGTATGTACAGAACCCTTCTGCATATGTGCAGAACCCTTCTGTATATGTGCAGAACCCTTCTGTGTATGCACAGAACCCTTCTGTACATGTGAAGAAGGGTTCTGCGCAGAAGGTTTCTACACAGAAGGGTTCTGCACAGTTCCCGTATTTTCCAGAGCCGCACTTGATGGGTATGGTTTAGGGATAAATGATAAACTGGTGCCTACAAATCCAAACTATCATTTGAACTTTTTTTACCACAAAACAGGGATTTGGCTATTCTTAAAATGTCTACAGTACATTTAATGTTTTGTATATATACAGCCATGGTTCAACATATCAAACACAGCTCATTTTTATGAGTCCTTTAACAGACATAAAAACTCTTGGAGCATCTGCAGTCAAGATATTCCTCAGAAGAAGAAGGTGGCTGGCAGGGGACATGAAACCTTCACATTTATTATCAAATGCAAATTTACCTTGAAAATCAATTTCAGAGCTCTTTGCCAGTATCTGTGGTAAGCAATTATTGATTTTAAGCAGAAATATTAACATACACATCAAAACTAAATTGCTCAGTTGCTCCCAAATGCTCAGCTTTCAAGAATACAGACAGTATTTCATATTGAAGGATCTGGAGCATTAGAAATGCACCTTACTGTGAAGTAGCTCCACTGAACTTCATGACTAAAATTCTATTGCTAGTCCCATCAAAAAAATCCCATTGAATCAAAGGGATTTACAGACATGTTGGCTCGCCATAATATAATCAGTTCAGTGGATCAGCTCTAGCTGAGACTAGCAATAGGATGTAGGCCCATGAAACTGATCAAAAGTATAAGGATAATAGTGAGATTGTGGTGGTGGTGATGGTGATGGTGGTGATGGTGGTGGTGATAATGACAACAACATGTATTTCCAATAAAATATTACATGAGCTTCTATATTACAAATGCCAGCTAATACAAGATATGACATGATTTTAACCACTGATGATAATATTACATTGTAACTAGATGGAATTACTTTAAATCAAGAATTTCAAACTTAACTATCAGAATCTTGTGCTAAATCTTCTAACCACCCCCAAAACACTTTCTTAAAACAAAGGAACATGAATCGAACTTTCCCATTTTCATCCAGTGGAGGGTAAGAAAGCCAAGCTTTTGAAGATTTTTCAACAATGGATTAGAACAGTTAATTTTTAATAGTACAGCCTCTACTATACCCAAGGCACTGTGGTCAATAGGTATGCATGATTTTGTTGTTGTTGTTGCTGCTGCTGCTGCTGCTGCTGCTGCTGCTGTCATCATCGTTGGCAGCAGTGGCATTGTTGTCGTTGCTGCTGCTGCTGCTGCTGTTTGGGAGAGACTGTAGCCACGGGGCAGGGAGGGAAAGAAAGTCAAAGCATTGATATAAGCTTTTTCTTAGTTACACAAACTATCAAGGAAAAATCAAAATCTTGAATTTTGTTTGGACAGGTTAGAATAGGTAGAATGTTTTCTGTATAGCCCTCACCAAAAGGTTCGATAAAGAATCCTAGATGGACTGGAAATTTTGAGCAGTCCTATCAATCATACACTATAGGTATTGGCAATTTTCAGGGAGCAGTTTCTCTCTAAAATCATTTAAGGGCTGGTCTTAAAACAGTTCAGAAGGATTATAGACAATAGCAATTTCCTGCTTTTGTCCTTCTGAGTTAAAACATTTGTCTCTCTGTATGTGTACTGTGTATCTGTGACAATGAGTATGTCTGTGTTTAATTTGAGAGGTTTGGGAATGCTGAGATGAATGTGGTGATGGCTTCACATTGTCTGGCCCATACCTGTCAAATATCCTGGATTGGCAGGGATTTCCCATAATTCAGCACCGTAAACTCTACTTTCCTGCCGCCATCCGCCACCATCCCATAATTTGATGGTGGGGGAAAGTAGTTACTGTGCATCCCCTTCTGCGCAGAAGCCTTCTGTGCATGCATAAAAGGGTTCTGTGCAGAAGGCTTCTGCGCAGATCCCGTATTCTCCGGAGCTGGGCTTGACAGGTATGGTCTGGCCCGTTGTGTTGCATTGCACACACACCAGTCAGAACAATAACACATTGTGAAAGGTAAATAAAAGGACCAACCAGGTATCAGGATCCAGTAATATATTAATGCCACTATTCCAAAATCAAACAATTAAATAGGGCAGACAAATGTTTAGACTAGGAACTTGACCTTTAAGATTGAGGGATCACCTACATGGGGCATATAAAGACCCCAATATCATAACATTCTTTGATCATAATTTTATCTTGTTTCATCCTTGGAATACAGGTAAAATATGTCCTTTTTAATTTTAAATCAGATTTAGACCTGCTAATCCTAAAAGCAATCCCAATTTTTTTTGGGAACTTTTTACACTCTTATTAAGTCCACATTTTTACAATCAAAATTGCAATTTACAAAATGTGTTCAAAAGGATAAAAAAAGTGTGCATAAATTTGTGAATATTTGAGAAATTTCTTGTCAAAATGCATGGTGAAATAATTTGCAAAAGGTGCACACACACAAAAATTTATAAGAAGAATCGCACAAAAAATTTTTTTATCAATTTTTCTTTGCACCTTTGTGCAACTCTTGTGAATGTGGATGAAAATAAACTTGCAGTTGAGGAAATTATACGTTTGGTCACAGTGGTCAAGAGATTTACTTTATAACTTAAATATTCCTTAGAGATCTTGAAAGTCTTCCTTTCTCTTTCAATCAGCCCACCAGTTACTGAGTGGATTTGTCTGAGATGTAGATTTGGAGGCTAAGATGTAAAATATACACAACAATATGCATTGTGTAATGAGCATGTTCCCCCACCCAACTTTGCAAATGGTTTGATTTTGCATTTAGTCACAATGTTTCATCTTTCAAATGAAAGTATTTGGGGAGGTTATTTTGAAGGAGCATACAAGACTGTTATGTTTATCAAAAGGGAACGTGTTTTTTTAATTGAGTAGCACTACTCTAAACAATGTGTTATACACCTTTGCCTGTTTGTAATTCAAATGCAGCACTACTTATGAAAGCACATAAACCAAAAGCTTCTGACTGATGCAGGATTTGTGGCAATTTTCTCATTACTTCCTGCACAATCTTTAAGCACTTGACAAAGAAAAATAGAGGCTGTGCTTGATGAAACATGAGTATCTCAGTGAAATTAGTCTGCAGACGGAAAACATTTCAATTCCCTTTGAGCAGGGTGATGTTTTGCCAATTAGTCTCCATGACATGAAAGCCTGTATAGCAGAAGGAACAGATGCAAAACTGATGCATCAATCAGTTCCCCTGTTCTCCTCCAAAACTTCTTGTTACAACCATTCCACTCAATTTCTGTTCTGATAGGAACTGGACTGCATGTTGAACTGGACTGTTGACACCAATCCCTTTTTTCCAACAGAGAATGCAAGCGCGGCGCCAAAATGGCCGCCGCGCCCTTTGCGGGCCCCCCCCCACAGGACAGAGAATCCGGGTAGTTAGGGGCGTGGCCACCGCCTTGATAAAAGGGGTGGCCACGAGGCAGCCGTGCTGCCATTTTGCCTCAGCGACGGAGCGGAGAAGTTTTTCCCCCTGCGTCTCCGTCGCTCGTTGGTGCTACCGGGAAGCCTTTTAGTTCCTTTTACTAGCTAGCTTCCCTTTCTGCTGCGGTGAGATGCCTTCCAAAAAGAAGGCTGCTGCGAATGCAGCTCGGGTGGTTCGGAGGCGTAATCCGGGTCGGAGGACCGCGGTGCCGCCTCCCCAGCAGCCACCTTTGCCATCCCCGGCCGGGGCTAGTGGCATGGGGGCTATCGCCCCTTGGCCCGATCAAAGTGCGGGCGCGGAGGGAGCTCCGGCCCGCGGCCCGCGAGCGGTGGGCACCGCTCATCCTCCTGCTCAATCGGTTGGGCCTATTCCTGTCGGGCCGCAGCCTCTCCCGGGGCCCTCTAGCCTTGGGGGGTGGCCCGGCTCCCTGCCTTGGCAGGTTAATCCACCAGCCCTCCCGGGCTTTGGCGGTAGTCAATGGCAATATACGGCCCCTGGGGTGCAGGGACCTGTCCCCATGCAAGGATCAGGTGGGCCGGCCGGCTCTTTACCCATGGTTAATGTGGACTCCTTACTGGCCCGTATTGCGGCCCTCGAGGCGTCTTTGGCCCGGGCCAGTCAGGCAGGTGCCCCTTTTGGGGTACCTTTTGAGGCGCTAACGGCAGCAGGACAACAGCCGGCGGGGAGGGTTGAGCTGCTGCAGGCGGGTGGCGCGGCTACGGCCACTGCCTCGCAGCTCCCCAGCCAGCAACCTGGTGCGGGTCAAGCCCCGGTGATGAGCTCTACATCGGTCGTGAGCTCCGACGCCCCCAGTGGGCCAGAACCCCCGGTGGGGGCGGCCCGCGGGGGTGCAGCATGTGAGTATACGGTGCAAACGAGTACATCTACACATATTCCCAATATAGGGGGGGCCTTTCAGTGGCCTTGGCCTCGCTCGGGTGGTGCGGGGACTACCCCTCTGGTGCCCCACCCGGCGACAACGACTGCCACCATGCCCACGGGGGTGGGCCTAGGCTCTTACACTGCTGGTAATGTCTTGGGGGTGGCAGGGTTAGCTCAGGCTCCCTTTACCAGGCCTGTTGTTCCCTTTTCGGCTTTGCCGACGGCAGGGTATTCCTTGCCACTGGGTGATCACTTGGCACAGGCTACCAGAGAAAAGATTTGGAGGGGGGAGTATGTAGATATCTTCTCACTCCTGAACAGAGAGCCCACCAAGGAAGAAAGGGAGGGTCAGGATGAGAAGGACAAGGAGCAGGCACGCCGCCGTAAGCCGCCGCGTACCTGGGCTAACTGGCTCCCCGCTTATTTGATATATATGGCGGTATATTTGAGGGCGCGGCCGGATCTAGCTATTCACATGGTCCAATATTTGGACAACATATATAGGGCGATGGTAGATTTCCCGGGCCCCTCATGGCTAGCATATGATGAGGAATTCCGTATGAGGATTCCCCTCCATCCCGAGATGAGATGGGATGAGCCCTGCCAGAGACTGTGGCTCTTGTATATGACACCCACACGCCCTGCCCCGGGGGATAGATACCATTGTGGACATGCGGTCCAGCGAGCAGCTCCAGCGCAGGTTACCCGCCAACCGGCGGGGCAGGGGGTTCCAGCCCGCCTGCTGTGCTGGACTTTCTCGTCAAATGGTTCCTGCAATCGAAAGAACTGCAGGTATAAGCATGAGTGTCCCACGTGTTCTGGTCCCCACGCAGCCTCGGCTTGTCCCAAGCCTGGGGGGGCGCGAGGCAGAGGGAGGGGTGGACAGTGGGCTGGCAAGGCTGCCACGGAGGGAACTAGTTCTCCAAAAGGCCCCCTCCCCAATTAAGGTGGACATGCTGGAGCGCTGGCTCGCATCGTACCCAAAGGGGGAGGACAGAGAGTATCTCATTCAAGGTTTTAAGCAGGGTTTTCGTATCCCTTTTATGGGTGTTAGATCCCCTCAGGATGCTCCCAGCCTGTTATCCCTCAGAGGAAGGGAGGAGGTGGCTGCGGCCAGCATTAAAAAGGAATTAGACGCGGGCAGGGTCGCTGGACCTTTTCCTGCACCCCCTTTTCCCAACCTTAAGGTTTCACCATTGGGTTTGGTTCCCAAAAAGTCCCTAGGTGAGTTTCGCCTTATTCATCATTTGTCCTACCCAGCCGGCAGATCGGTCAACGATGCTATACCTGATGACCTTTGTTCGGTCAGGTATACATCGTTCGACCATGCGCTGCGCATGGTGCGCTCGTGTGGCCCGGGTGCCTTGCTGGCCAAGTGCGACATTAAGTCAGCTTTTCGCCTCTTGCCAGTGCACCCGGGTGACTTTGAATTGCTGGGTTTTAAATTTAAAGGGGAATATTATTTTGATAAGGCCATGCCTTTTGGCTGCTCCATATCATGCTCGGCCTTCGAGCGTTTTAGTACTTTCCTAGAGTGGGCTTTTGTCCGCAGGTCAGGGTCCCGGTCTGTAGCCCATTACCTGGATGACTTTTTATTCGGGGGTGAACGGGGCTGGGACACGTGTGCACGTCTCCTCAATACATTTCAGACGCTAATGCAGGAACTTGGTGTCCCTTTAGCGCCCGAAAAGACCGAGGGCCCATCGACCAAGTTAGTATTCCTGGGGGTTGAGATTGACACAGTAGAGCAGGCTTCTAGGTTGCCGGGTGATAAGGTGTCCAGGATAGTGACCCTTATCTCGGAATTGCTGGCCAAGCGTAAGGCATCCCTGAGGGAACTCCAGGTGCTACATGGGCACCTTAATTTTGCCTGCAGGGTGGTCGCACCGGGCAGGGCTTTTGCCCGGCGCTTATGCGACACCATGGCAGGGTTATCCAGGCCCCACCACAGAGTTAGGCTCACCCGGGGTATCAGGGCAGACATGTTCGTCTGGTTGCAATTCCTGAGGGAGTTTAACGGGGTCTCATTTTGGAGGTCGGACCTCCTGGCATCCCCCAATTTCCAGATCCAGTCTGATGCCTCAGGATCCCTGGGTTATGGGATGTACTTCAATGGGAAGTGGGCCTATGGTGGGTGGCCACCGGCATGGGCAGGCACAGGTCGCCTGCGGGATCTCACATACCTGGAATTTTTTCCCATTCTGGGGGCTTTGATGCTATGGGGCGAACAGTGGGCTAATTCGGTAGTGCATTTTTGGTGCGACAATGCTGCCGTGGTACACATTGTCAATGCACAGACTTCTAAATCGCCCAGGGTTATGGATCTAGTGCGCCATTTTGTGCTGCGCTGCCTGCGCCTCAATGTCTTGTTCAGGGCCAGGCATGTCCCAGGGGTTAATAATGATATTGCTGATGCTTTGTCCCGCCTGCAGATCTCCCGGTTCCGCGCCTTGGCCCCGGATGCGGAGGAATTTCCCTCGCCACTCCCGGACGAGATGTGGACTATTGGCAAGGAGAGGTGAACCGGGCGATTGGCCTTTCACTAGCGCCACGCACGCGTAAGGCGTATCAACAAGCACTCAGTTCATATAGGGCTTTTGCCACTCAATTTCACTTGCCAGAGACCTGGCCTATTCCGGTGGACCATGTTCTGCGGTTCATGGTCCACCTCCATGCACAGGGCCTTGCACCTCGCACCATAGCATCCAAGCTCTCGGCGTTGGCTTTTATGGCCAAAGTAGGGGGTCATGTGGATACCACCTCTGACTTCCGTGTGAGACACGTTTTGGAGGGGTGGGTGCGCGAGCGCGGGCGTTGCCCGGACGACCGGCACCCTATTTCCCCAGGGGTTCTTACCCAGTTGGCCCGGGGCTGGCCAGGCCTCTGTTTTGATCATTATGAGGCAGCCCTTTTTCATGCAGCCACAACGGTGGCATTTTTTGGAGCGCTCCGCGTCAGCGAACTCGTGATGCTGTCTAAGGCGGATGCAAGTGGTAGGGCACTGGAACTCGGAGATGTCTACGTTGCCAAAGACTGGGCCCAGTTGAGGATTCGCTCCTCAAAAACAGATCAGCACGGCGTAGGCAGTGGAGTAAGACTGCTACGGTGTTGTTTGGCAGACATCTGTCCGGTTGGTGCCCTACAGGAGTACCTGGCACTGCGTGGCATGCACCACGGCCCGTTTTTCTGTCACCAAGATGGGTCTCCCCTTACTAAATTTCAGTTTTGGAAGGTGACAGCCATAGCCCTCACCAGGGTGGGTCTTTCAGGTGCCCGTTATGGCACACATTCGTTCCGTATTGGTGCAGCCTCTACAGCAGCTGCTTTTGGGTACTCGGGGGCTGACATACGCAGCATGGGGAGGTGGGGCTCACAGTGTTTTCAGTTTTATGTGCGCCCACTCCCGCCATGAGTACCAATTCAGTCACCTTACCTTCCTTTTTTCTCAATTTTATTACAGACCCTGGGTGTCGTATTACACCGGTGACAGTATGGCTGGTGGGCCACAGCTATGTGCACAGGGCAGCGCGTTACGCTGCGGCGACAGAGTGGGGACCCCGACTGGGACTGGGTGACCACGCCAGTCTCGCATGGCATGGTAAGCCTGGGATGTTATGGCAGGAGCTGAGGCCTTTCCTTTTTTCTGGCCTGGGGGCTGACCCGCCTGACATTCTAATTATCCACCTGGGGGGCAATGATTTGGGCCAGGTCACCGGCTTATCGCTCAAGCATGCGATTTGCGAGGAACTCGCCTACTTGCACTATGTCTGGCCTGCCACAACCCTGGTTTGGTCGGACATTGTTCCGCGCCACTCTTACAGAGGGGGCGTTAACCTCCTTGCGCTTGACCGCGCGAGGCGCGCGGTCAACAAGGCGGTGGCGCGGTTTCTTACCACCAGGGCTTGGGGACGGGTTAGTCATCACCCCGATATTAGTCTGCAAAATTATGACCTGTATGCAGGGGATGGGGTCCATCTGTCGCGAGGAGGTATGGACCTCCTGTTGGATGACTGGCGAGCAGGCCTGTTGACCGAGCTGACGGTCTGGGGGGGGGCGTCAGGTCTTCTGTGAAGCCCCTCCGTGTGGCGGGTAGCACTGGTAAGGTAAACAGTATGACCCACAAGTATCCGGCAGGTTCGCAATTGACTGGACAACACTAGACAGGAATAAATTAGTTAAACGTTGTCCGGTCAACGTCGAACCAGGCGATGGGGTGATGGTGATTGCTAACCAGCATGCATCACCCCTGTGATTTCACGGATACGCGTCAGAGGGTGGGGTCATGAGTTAGTTATTGACTACGGTCAACAATTTGTTTGTTGTTGACAAACAAATTGATACAAATTGATACATTGTAACCAATTGCCGTTGGCAATTTTGGGGTGGTACCTTACCAGTGTTACTTCGGCCTGCTTGCCTTAGGAATTATGATTGGTCGTTTTACCAATACAAATTTATAATTCGGACTAGGGCATTGAATCAATAAATGTGGCCCTTTGCTGTTATCCACTTTCAATGTTGTCTGTGTCCGTTATTGGGGGGGTGCGCCTGCAATGCAAGCGCGGCGCCAAAATGGCCGCCGCGCCCTTTGCGGCCCCCCCCACAGGACAGAGAATCCGGGTAGTTAGGGGCGTGGCCACCGCCTTGATAAAAGGGGTGGCCACGAGGCAGCCGTGCTGCCATTTTGCCTCAGCGACGGAGCGGAGAAGTTTTTCCCCTCCACCCCCTCCCTAGTTAACAGTGTGATTATGGTCGCTTCGGGGCCGGGTGGGAATTTTTGGTTGGGACCCATATTGGCTTCGGGTCCTGGCTTTTTTGCCCACCCCACACTGTGGCTATGGTTTGATATAGGGGTCTTTCTCCATTACTACTGTTGACTTTGGTCACATGGGCGGGTAGCACTGGTAAGGTAAACAGTATGACCCACAAGTATCCGGCAGGTTCGCAATTGACTGGACAACACTAGACAGGAATAAATTAGTTAAACGTTGTCCGGTCAACGTCGAACCAGGCGATGGGGTGATGGTGATTGCTAACCAGCATGCATCACCCCTGTGATTTCACGGATACGCGTCAGAGGGTGGGGTCATGAGTTAGTTATTGACTACGGTCAACAATTTGTTTGTTGTTGACAAACAAATTGATACAAATTGATACATTGTAACCAATTGCCGTTGGCAATTTTGGGGTGGTACCTTACCAGTGTTACTTCGGCCTGCTTGCCTTAGGAATTATGATTGGTCGTTTTACCAATACAAATTTATAATTCGGACTAGGGCATTGAATCAATAAATGTGGCCCTTTGCTGTTATCCACTTTCAATGTTGTCTGTGTCCGTTATTGGGGGGGTGCGCCTGCAATGACAGCAATTGAAAGAGAAGCAGTCAGCCAACATCAACAACATTTCCCCGTGGCCCATAGAAGTTAATTAGCTTTGTCAATTACTTTCAAAAGGTATGTGTGCACACACATGCAAGGAACGCTGATGTGAGGTTTGCAATATGGCAGCATATTGGTTACTGAGTTTTAAGCTGAAGTCATTTCCAGCTGGTGAAAAGCAGCAGTATCTTACACTGCCACCACATTTTGACACGTCTTCATGCGGTCCCAGAATTTGCCAAGCAAGCATGCCTTTCATTTTGCTTACTAGGTGTCTCCTAAGGCATCAGCCAGATACTTCCTGGCACAGTTCCTTCAGTAGAGCTAACCATTTATGACAGCTCATCTTCACTTGTCCAGCTAAGACATTTACATGTCCACCAAATCTACTGATGAACCCATCTGACTGCCACTGGGGATCAGTAAGAGAAACTTATAGAGACACATACATTTGGCAGCATGTCAGGGTTAATTCATCACAGCCTTTGGGATAATGCACCAGTGACTTTCCTTTCCTTTCTCATGGGAATGATGGCAGAAGTGTCACTTCCCCCCTTTCTGTCCTTTTTGTTGTTGTTGACATGTGCTATTTAGTTGTGTTTGATTTATTGCAACCTTATGAATTAACGAACCTCCAAAAGATACTGTCATTATCAGCCCTGCTTAGGTCTTGCAAACTAAAGGAAGTGATTTTCTTGATTGAATTGATCCATCTCGGTTTCAGTCTTCCTCTGTTCCTACTATCGCCTACTTTTCCACTCATTATTATCTTTTCTAGTAAGCTATGACTTCTTAAAAAAAAATCCAAGGCGTGATAACTTCCACTGTAAAATTATCCAATAGTCCTATGCTTACTGAAGTATTTGTTATATTCCTTCTTTGGGTTTGGACTGCATACTGAACTCCTATGGGCTATTGTTCTCTTTTCTATTTGTTATGTATTTTCATTAGGATGTTGACAGATTTATTTCCAGTCCCATGATTCAGGCTCTCGGTATCCCATTCCTCCTCCTCCTCCTTCTTCTTCTTGGTCTCTTCCAGGTGCTTGGACAGCAATTTCCACTTCACTTTCTAAAATAGCAGAGCTTTTTACTGCAGAATTCTTCTTCAAAGGAAAACACTTTTTTCCTGCACCAAGTTTTCTAAAACCTGCAATGAAGTTCAGAAATTTTAGTAAATTCTTCAAAATGTAATAGATTTAGAAATTTTTCAAAAAAAAAGACAGAATTCTACTAATAATTCACTATGAAAGTTGCTATGAAACACTATGAAAGTTATTATGAAGTCAACATGAAACATGAAGGAGGTGGAAAAGAAATTTGAAATGTGAGGGGTGGGGAAAAAATATTCTGTTTGGCGAGAATGGCTCGCTGGAATTCTGATGTGGGCTTTACTTTACACACATACACACACATACACACACTGTAGCACACACACACACACACACACACACACACACACACACACACACACACACACACACACACACAGTAGCACACACACACACACACACACACACACACTGTAGCCTCTTTATGGCCAAGGAGTGTTCCCCACTCCTTTAACATATGTTAAATTATTTTAACATGCATTCTAACTTACAGTTAGAATTTGTTTCTGTGAATTGAAGGGTTCATGAAATCATTTCAGTCAAAGCACAGCTTAATCACCAGAAAGCTATCTCTATTATTTCAACAAAAATATTGAAATTAAATTTCAGTAATTCAGATTATGTCAGTGAGGTCTTGTATCCTGGCCCAGTTTTCAGTTTACAATACCAAGTATTTTTTTTTTCCTAACAGCCCCTGGTAGAAAGTTTATTCTAGTCCTATATGCAGATTACGGAGCTGGTTCCACTCTTGTCTAAGAGAATACCGTTCCTTTCCTTATGATTAGCCATAAAGAGGCTACTGTGTGTGTGTGTGTGTGTGTGTGTGTGTGTGTGTGTGTGTGTGTGTGTGTGTGTGTGTGTGTGTGTGTGTGAGAGAGAGAGAGAGAGAGAGAGAGAGAGAGAGAGAGAGAGAGAGAGAAAAGTAAAGCCCACATCAGAATTTCAGCAAGCCATTCTCTCCAAACAGAATATTTTCCCCACCCCTCACATTTCAAATTTCTTTTCCACCTCCTTCATGTTTCATGTTGACTTCATAATAACTTTCATAGTGTTTCATAGTGACTTTCATAGTGACTTCATTTGGGATACAACCCTCGAGCACTAAAAACCAGAATTGGAAATGGTAGAAAACCTATCAGAAGGAGTAAGTATTATATTAAGTTTCATAGCCAATGCACAGAGAGTTTATATTCCTGTGCTTTCTCACTCTAGCCTTCTCCTTTTAAGAAATCAAAATAACTCTTCTGTTTCAGGCTACAGTTGCAGCACCATCTGCCAACCCTGAATGTACTCTAAATTAAATGAAGAATATTCTATCTGCCAATAATTGCTAGCCACGAAGTTAAATGTATTACCTCAGGGCCATCTCTAAATGACTTTGAGTGTGAGTAAGATGGGAGTTCAGGCCACAGTCGTTACTATAATAGAATCTGATAACTTTAACACACAGCCAATAACGTACTGTCACTGCAGTTCTGTTAAAGGTAGTAATTGATAGAAGATGGCTAGTGCCTCAAAGCAAAGTATAAATATTTCAGGAAGTTATTTGACTCACTTGCAATGAGAGTCATCCTGGTTAAAAATGAGTTGAGGAGCAAAGTAAGCATATATTGCTCTGAACAAATATAAACAGACAGAGACACAGAGTGTGTGCATGCACATGCACGCATGTGTGTGAGTGTGCATGTGTGTGCACATGTGTGTGTAGGGATCTTTGTTTAGGGACAATTAAAATAAATGAGATTGGGGAGTCAATTAAATGGAATGAAATGGATTGAGAATATAGCAAAATGAACATTTTAATCGAGTCAATACAGAAGCTTCAATAGGAGTAAAAGGTACTGTATAAGAAGATCAGGTTTCTGGGGCTGAACCAAATTCACCTTCAATGGTTTTATTCCTAAAACAAGAAACTCAAAGGAAACATTATGGCTCTATTATGAGTTATGGGTCCATTCTTGTGACTTTGTTTATTCAAACCCCAGCTACTACATGAATGACAGAGTGCATGTTTCGAACAACAGTCAGGAAGTCTGATTGCAGGCCTATTGGTATGGATGCAGCTGTGTTAATTTGTCAGAAAGCTGATTGGGCAGCAGGGACCTGGCTAGCATCTAGGACAATTCTACACATAGGAACAGATCTCTGGTAATGAAGCCAGGCATTGTGTCCTATTCCAGGCAAGTGACCTCTCCTTTTACAGTGGAGGTAGCAGCAGAAAGGGATGGTGCGTGCTTAACTCAGGAGGGCTATCAAGGTTCCCACCAGTTTAAACCAACAGGTCTCTCCCCATCCTAGTGGATTTTCATCCAGAGGGCCAAACCTTTTACCAGCTCTCGAGGTTGGGATGGTGGAGATTGGATGACAGCAGGTCATGTGATCTGCAGTTCTGCTCCTTATTCTATGCCAATATTATGGTGCTGAAACCAACTCAGGTGGTTTGCTTTTTGAACACACTACCAATCTTTAATAAAGTCTTCAGTGTTGGTAATGTGTATGTGTTGATTTGTAAAAGGGGGCCAGGTGTTGTCCCATACCATCTAGCCTGGGTCCACAAACAGGCCCATGCTGGCCATTTGGGACACAGGGACAAGTCCCGGTGCGCCCTAGTGACTGGCACCTCCAGAGGTGGGCAAACGTATGTCACCTGATGAATTCTTGATGTCATGCAGTACCCCCCCCATAGGTGCCATCCCCTCCCACCCTGTCCAGCGCCCTTTTAGCATAGCCAGCAAACCCCTGTCCACAAACATATTCACTGTGAATATTTTGAGCAAAAACATGGCTGCATCTAATACCTCCCCGTTTGCAAAAATTAATTACAGAATTAATTACAGTGCATCATGTTTATTAAAATGTCATTGGCATCAATCATGGAAGTACTAACATAAACCAGGCAATAAAACAAATCAAATTAAATAGTTGGCTTCCAGCTTCTCTTTTCAATGTCACTCTAAACTCTCCCCCCCCTCTCTCCCCCTCTCATGATCTAGTTGTTGAACCTGATCTTCTAAATCTCCAAAATTCTTTTCATTTGTATATACAGTAATACCTCATACAAAGTCCGCTTCATACAACATCGGATTCATACAACATCTCCTAATTCCTTGAAAAAAGTTGCCTCATACAAAGTCGTGTGACGTTGTATGAGGCATTGGGGTTTTCCCAGGTTGCATTGTGCCTGGGCAGTATAAAAGGCAGGACACATGTGTGCATTGCTCTTGTGGGTTTTGCATGAGGCAAAGAGTGTTTAGGAGTGGTTTTGAGCGCGGTTTTGGATTTTTCTGAATTTTTTCCTCAGAATTTTTAGAAGCATTCCTGGTTTTTTTGCAGCATTCTTCAGGTTCTTGGACAATCAGGGTTGTTTGACAAGTTTTTGTAATGTTTTTAGCCTTTAGACAATGATTTCTTAAAGTTCTGTCAGTTTCCTGTCTGTTTCCTTGACTTTGCCCTGAAGTCTGTGCTGTTCCAGTACAATGTATCTCTATGGAAACGACGTTGTATGAGGCATCACGGCAAGGATTTGGACGTTGTATGAGGCATCGTGGCTAGGATTTTGCATGCCTCATACAAAGTCCAAATCCGTATAAAGTCCAAACTTGGGGAACCAAGTTTGGACGTTGTATGAAGTATCACTGTATACTTCATACAACCATTAGCCCTGTGGTTTTATATTTTTCCTCCAAATATTGAGCATCACCTAAAGGGAGGTGATGTTCCCACTACAATGAACCCCTGCTTTAAGGAAGGTCCACCTACAGGAAAACTTGCTTCAAGGAAAGAAATCCATAGGAAATGATGGTTCACTTCAAGGGGGAAAATCACAATGAAATCGCCTTACATAATGGATTTCCCCATGGTTTTCAATGCATTCAATGCATTCCTAAGGGAAACCGCTTTAAGGAAAAAATCACTATAAGGAAAATCCTATGGAATGGATTAATACTCTAAATTTGGCTTCAGTTGACTAGCTGGTTCTTTCCCCATGCCTCACCCCCACCCTGCCTCAGTGCCACTAAACTTAATCTCCAGCTTTTCTGATATGGAGATTGCTCTGAAGTCTCAGCTAAAGTCAAAGCCATACCTTTTGACAAACACAGTAAAGAATTTCTCAAATGGCATTACTTTGTCTTTAGAAACAGTAAAAAATAATTGACTATACATTGAGATGAGAGCTGATATGACCAACACACAGCATGTTGTTTTCTCTAAGCCTGCAGAACTCCAAGTCCCTGGAGCCTTAACATCTCGGTTAGAACAAAAAATGTTTTTTTTAAAAAAAAAAGATCAATATAGCTACCCTCTGAAAAGAAAAATTAAAAAAAATCCTCAGTCTCCAGCCAGATTCATACTCCTGAAGGACACATTCGTTCACATGTTTTTAAGATTTTGGTAGACTAACAAAAGCATTGTCATGTAAAAGCATTGTAGTGGCTTAGTGATTAAGACACTGATCTTAAAGACTGAAAGGTTGGGGTTTGATACCCTAGTACTGCTGGACAGATCTTGGGGACATGAAAGGAGCCTCATTCGGGTGTCCCCTGAGTGGAGTTTCTCCAGCAAAAATCCTTTCAACCCAGAGTAATTTCTGACATGAAATTTATTTATTTATGTATTTTGTACAGACTACATAGTTGCTTTCCTTTTGCATCATACAGGACAGATATAAAATTTACTATCTTACATTTATATTAGGTGGCCAATAGAGACATCCAGACCTTAATTTCTGTTCTGACCTTAATTTCCTATCAAATACCCATAATTCTGGGCTCTAGCAGAAAGTCAGAGGCTAAAAGTAAGAACGTAAGAGCTAAGCCAGGTTTAAAGAAAGAAAATGCAAACCCGATGTAAGAAGCTGTGCAGTCAATGCTTAGCTCAAGTTATCTTTCTTGTTTTTATCTTCAAATGTAGATGAAGAGAGATGAATTAATTACAATAATTAATTACAATAATTAAGGGAGATTTTATGAATTGTAAAGTTAAAGTACCTATGATGTTGAATAATTAAACATTTATTTCTTCTAATACTCAATAGGAAGCAGGTAGAAATGAAATTGAGAATGGAAAACCCCTTGTTGGTTTCTAACCTTTTCAAGTCGGGGGATGGACAATGAATGCTGCAGCACAATATACCCCAAAACCACAGAGATTTCATGAAAAGCAAGATCTACTAAAGGTCTGTGTGGGAGAAACAGGTAAAGCCAGTTCCATCGCCATTCTACATACAGAAAGTGAGTGGGTCAGCAATGGAAACGTACAATCAAAACTGACTTCTGTCTTTTTCTTTTCTTTTCTTTTGTTTACTGCAAAAAATATTGATGGCAGATAGTGTTTTCCATCATATCAGAGGTCACCCCAAAACTAGCAAGTTTAAGGGTGCTGGAAAGGCCACACACATATTCAACAGTTTCTTCTTGAAAAGAAATGTGCCCAGGAATTCAAAAGAAAGTGCTGAAAGAACTGCTGCTAAAGCCATAACTAGCAGAGTTGGTATCAGTCCTTCAGCATCCTGTTGGCTAAGCTTGGGTCACATGAGATTGGCATGCCTGAGGAAAGGAAGGAAGAAATAACCTCTGGGTCTCAGCACACAACAGTCACAGGTCTGGGCTTATTTATTTATTTATTTAAAATATTTCTATCCCGCTTCCCTCACTCAAGAGTGACCGAAGCAGCTAACAACATAATAAAAACAAGAAATAAAACAGATTAACCAACCCCATTTAAAAACTTCATATTAAAAACATTCAAAAGTCCCCACCCACCCATACAGATAAAAACAATCAGGACAGAAAACCTGTATAGGCTAAATGAGCCAGTGGGACTGGTTAGTCGATGCATCCAAGCCCCATACCCGCTTGCACAGCCAAATTTTCAGTTGTCTTCTAAAGGGGAGCAGCTCAGTCTGGTGCGTAGTTCGAGAGGCAAGAGGTTCCAGAGGGCCCGGGCTTATCCCACCTGCTATATGTGTTATATCCTGCCCAAGGAAGTTGAAGTAATATGCACAAATGTGTTTTTACCCTTCCAGCAGCAAATATCAATACTTTTCTTTTCAAATTGGGATACTGTTGCATCCGGGCCTTGGAAAGAATAGCCCAAGCAACGATGAACAGAACAACAACAAGGGTTTATTGTAAAGTCCTTCTGGTTACTCTTACAAGGCTATCCGGACATCAAATGGCTACACAAGTACTATGTAATCAGTCTCTCTGAATTCCACCATAGAAGGCAATGCACTGAGCTACACCCTGTGGGTGCACGTATAGAGAAGACCCCAGGTTAGCCCTCTATGGCTTAACCTGCAGCGGTAACGTTTACCCATGGGGCTTCTATAGTATCTCCCCGGCGGTGACTCCTTGCTACAATGTAGTAACCCGCCAGACAATCATAACTAACCAATCATAATATCCTGTACAAGTATTAACCAATCAGGAACAGGATCCAGAGTTTTAACCAATCACAGAACTCTAATTATCATAATGAGCATGCCCTGAAAGGGGAGATTGTGTGCCAAATCTAACTCCTAATTCTGATGGCGGGAAATCACCATTTTCTCTTTGCAAGGCATTGCTTGAGCAACTTGCAATTCTGCCTGACTATACAACATTCCTCCCCCCTTAGATTTCTTGTACGGATCCCCATGTTGAAACTACGATCTTGAATCCTCATCCGATGAACTAACTAACTCTGAAACAGTAAGGTCACGCAGCCACTCGGCACCCACCAGGCTTGCATCTGGTGTTCTGCTTATACTACCAGTGTCTTGCCATGGTGTGGACAAAGAACCTTGTAACAGTGGGGTCTTAGCATGTGCAAACCAATCTATCCCAAAGAGTACCTTCTGGCATCCGTGTGATGATTTGTTTTGTTGCTGATCCAAACTGTGTTGCTTTTGATGAAGCCCCCTGTTCCTTGTTTCTGGCTCGACTCTCAAGAAACAACCCTGAACCTTCTACCTTGGAAGCAGACTGATTAGCAGTCACAGCTGTGGTTTCCCCAGAAGGGTTTGCTTCTGGGTTGACTCCTAGTTCTGTCTGCAGCAAAGGGCTAGATATACGAATACCTGAGCAGCCTGAGGAAAACTCCTTTTGCCCCAGCTCTTGGGAACCTTGCGCCTTCTGCACCTTCCCCACCACCCCTGGGGAATGTGAGTGCTCGGGCAACCCCTCTTTTCCTTCCCGGGATTGCGAGCCTAAACCTAGGTGCTCCTTTTCTTCCCATTTTGTCTTTGCAAGGCGTTGCTTGAGCAACTTGCAATTCTGCCTGAATGCACAACAGGTACCTTTTGTGAAAGCCCTAGTGAGCCTGCTCTGGTTTCTGCTCTGGTGTCCATTTCTGCTGTTTATACTTTTCTACTGTTGTCTGCAATGCTCTCAGTACAATGGTCTGCCTGCTGGTCCTGCAGGAGTTTCTCACAAACTTTATTTCCATATCATAGGACAGTGACGATGAACCTTTTAGAGACTGAGTGCCTGTTGTGTATGGAATATAATGTGCCTTTAAGTAATGTAACACTCGAATGAGTAGATGTAACAATCCCTAATAGTAACACTGTAACCTTCTGTATGAGGACGCGAGCTAGTGACCACTGGGGGCAGTAGCGAGCGCCCAGGTCACATGGTACCAATTCCCCAAACACCTACAGCTGCGGGAAGATTCCCGCCACTACCTCACCTGGACAAGAAGGGCGTGACTGAGAGTGACGTCACGCAGACTGTAGCCAATGAGCTACTGAGGAGCCACATTCAAATGTATAGCCACTGTATATATTGAGCTGTTCGTCCGCCATTACCACATGTTCCCTCTGACCATCATGCAATAAAGATGCGTTAAGCCAGGCTTCAGCTGTTTCTATTGTCTTGGTTCTTAAACACTAAATTGGCGATGAGGATGGGATAATGGATCCCCACGGAATCAAGACAACACAGGCCGGTTTCGACATCAACAAACCAGAGGAATGGGAACTGTTCGAGATGGATTTCCAAAACGCACTGATGGTGTCCGACATCTCGGACGAGGGGAAGAAAAGGGCCATCCTCATCAGGATGCTCGGGTTCCCGGCCATGAAGGTTTTGGTGGACCTGGTGTCTCCAAGGAAGGTGGGCGAGGTTCCGGTCAAGCAGCTCCTGAAAGCCATGCGAGACCATTTCCAGCCCTCGATGTTCTCAGCTCGGGACGCATTCTGGAAGAGAGTCCAGTTGCCCGGTGAATCCGTGGCTGCCTTTGCAGCAGCCCTCCATTTGGCCGCCGGCCCATGCAAGTGGGAGAACCTGGAAATCGCCCTCAGGGACTGCATTCTGTGTGGCCTGTGGGACAAGGAGGTCCAGCGAAAGCTGATGAATAAAGAGCCGCCCCCAATGTTACAAGAGGTCATAAAGGCGGCGCAGGCGGCAGAAGCCACGAGGGCCGGAGTTAAGGGGTTCAGGACAAGGCCCCCACAACCCGACAAGGCAGCAGGCTCAGTGCAAGTGGCCAGGTGGGCACCACACTCCTCCACGGAGAGCAGCGAGGACGAGGACATCCAGAAGGTGCGGAAGGATGGCCGACGTTGCGACGGCTGTGGGGCATCCCATGACCGCAGTAAGTGTCCATTCAGGAAGGCGGAGTGCCATAACTGTGGGCAGCGAGGCCACATCGCCAAGGTTTGCAGGCGACGGCGCAAAGACCGGAAAGGCTCGACAGACCGTTCCCCAAGGAAGCAGGAGGGCGTTCGGCCCTCAAGGAAGCAGGACGGCATGGGCCGCATCTCCGTTGACAGCGACGACGACACGGCAGTCCACAGCATGTCCTTGGGACACCCACGTTATTTTGTAGAGGTACTGGTGCAAGGGGTCCCCGTTAAGATGGAGATAGACTCAGGTTCCTCCTATTCCATCATTTCCCAGAGAGAGTTTTTGAGGATTTCCCCCAACGTGCAGCCCAAGCTCAAAGCAATGAGGTCTACTTTGCAGGACGTGCAGGGAAATAGCATCCCGGTGTTGGGGGTGGGAAAATTCAAGGTCCAATACAAGCAACACGCCTTGGAACTCCCTCTGGTTGTTCTCAAGGGGTGGGACTGTTGCCTCCTGGGAATACAATGGTTTAAGCCCCTGGGTTTGTTCATAGGGGGGTGCATACTATTGGAACTGACCCAATACAGGAGGTGTGTAACGCGCATCCTGAGGTGTTCAAGAAGGGACTCGGAAAATCCAAGGGCCCCCCAGTTGCGCTCGACCTGGACCCGGAGATCCGCCCGATAAGACTCAAACCGCGAAGGATGCCTTTTGCACTTAAGGACAAAATAGAGGTGGAACTGGACAAATTGGTGGGCCAGGGGATTCTAGTTCCTGTTGATTCTGCGGAGTGGGAAACTCCGATTGTAACAGCACTAAAGGCCAACGGGGAGGTTCGAATTTGCACTGATTACAAATGTACCATTAATAAGGCAATATGCCCAAATGCATATCCGGTGCCGGTAGTCAGCCACCTGTTGGCCTGGTTACATGGGGGAAAGTGTTTTGCGAAGCTGGACCTGGCGCAGGCTTATCAGCAACTCTCGGTAACCCCAGCTGCAGCAGCTGCGCAGACGATAGTCACCCACAAAGGGGCGTTTCAGGTGACGCGCCTACAGTTTGGCATGAACTCGGCACCAGGCATTTTTCAATCATTAGTGGAGCGTCTTTTGAAGGGTCTGGAGGGGGTCTTGCCATATTTTGACGACGTATTGACAACAGGGGGAAGTGAGTCAGAATTGGCTGAAGGCTAGACAAAGTACTGACGGTATTCGAAAAAGCGGGTTTGAGGCTGCGGAAAGACAAATGTGTCTTCTTCGCAAAAGAGGTTGAGTTCCTGGGTTTCTGGGTAACCCCTGTTGGCATAAAACCCTCCGAATCAAAGGTGGCCGCCGTTCAGAATGCTCCTCGCCCCACCTCCAAGCCAGAATTGCAATCGTTCCTGGGACTCCTAAACTTCTACCATTCCTTCCTGCCTAGGAAGGTGTCGGTGGCAGAGCCACTTCATAGATTATTAAAGAAAGATGAGGTTTGGCGATGGGGCAAGAGTCAGGAGAGAGCATTCAATGAGCTGAAACAACTCTTATCCTCAGACGCCATACTAACCCATTTCGATCCCAAGAAACCAGTGGTTCTGGTACGTGATGCTTCCCCAGTGGGGGTGGGGGCGGTTCTGTGCCACGTGTTGGAAAACGGGCGGGAAGCCCCAGTGGCATTCTACTCCAGGTCCCTGTCTAAGGCAGAGTGTAACTATGCACAGACAGACAGGGAGGCACTCGCAATAATCGCTGGAACAAAGAAGTTTCACGACTTTCTATATGGCCGCCCTTTCACCATCGTGACTGTCCACAAGCCCCTGCTAGGCATTTTCACCACAGACAAGCCCACACCGCAGATCCTGTCCCCTAGAATGCTGAGGTGGGCCATTTTTTTAAACGCGTACCAGAACGCGCTGGTTTACCACCCCAGAAAGGACATAAGCCATGCGGACGCACTATCGAGGTCACCCCTGCCCCACATGGGCAACCCCGTGTGTGAGGTGGAACAAGACCACCAAGTGCTCATGATAGAGGTCCTGGATTCACCCCCAATAGTGCCCGCGGAAATCGCCAAGGCGACGGGTAGAGATAAGACATTGGCCCTAGTTAGTTCATGGGTGCAAAAAGGGTGGCCAATGTCTTCCCCAGTGGCAGAATTTGCTCCGTTTTTTAGGAAGAGGTTGGAACTGTCCATGGAGAGGGGTTGCCTCCTGTGGGGCCAGCGGGTGGTCGTCCCTGAATCCCTGAGAGCAAGAGTGCTCAAGCTGCTGCACGTCAGCCATCCAGGGATTGTCCGCTCCAAGGCATTGGCCAGGAGCTATTTCTGGTGGCCCCAGTTAGACGCTGATATTGAGCACATGGTGAGCACTTGCGAGAGTTGCCAAAGCTCTCGGCCTGAGGAGGCCCGGCTCCCGCACAGGGAATGGGACGCGGCAAAAGGGCCATGGTCCCGTGTGCACATTGACTTCGCAGGCCCCTTCAGAGGTTCGCTTTTCCTCCTCATAGTGGATGCTTATTCCAAGTGGTTAGAAGTTATCCCAGTGGCAAACACCTCATCAGCTGCAACCATTAAGCACTTGTGCAAGGTGTTCAGTTTGTTCGGTATACCCGAAGTACTTGTGAGTGATAACGCAAGTTGTTTCACGTCCGCCGAGTTCCGGGCGTTCATTGACATAAACGCCATCCGGCACATCACCTCCGCACCTTTTCACCCGGCGACAAACGGCCAGGCAGAACACCTCGTGCATACCACCAAAGACACGCTGAGACGCATGGGCCCCGGGGACCTGAACCTACAGTTATGCCAATTCTTGCTTGGGTATAGGGTGACCCCCCTGGCGTCAGGTTATTCACCCGCAGAATTCCTAATGCGCAGGAAGTTGTCTATGATACTGACCAGGCTAGACCCCACAAGGGTGGAAGACACTGGGAGGAACATTGGGATAGCGGGCACAAAGAGTTTCGAAATAGGCGCCCCGGTCCATTGCAGAAATTACGCTAACGCCGGACCAGCCTGGGTTCCGGGAGTAGTCATTGGGCAAACTGGACCTGTGTCGTACTGTGTTGAGACCAGCACAGGTCTACTCTGGAGGCGACACGCGGACCAACTCCGGCGACGGGTCCCTGGTAACCAAGGCATGGAAACCACGCATCAGGACTCAGCGTTAGGGTTCTCCCCCACCCGTTCAGCCCAAGGGGGAGGAGGAGGGGGAGCCAGTGGTCCCCACTGAGGGGGGAAGGGAATAAGTTTGTCCCCGTAGATATCCTGGAAGATGCCCCCATAGATTTTCCGGAATATGAATTTGACTTTGAGTTACAAAATCGGGGGAGTTTTTCAGAGTGGTCCCCCACCTGTCCAAGCGAGAAGAGGGTTTTTTCGTTAGCCCCCAATGCCCCCGGTTTTCCCACAATGGAGTTTACCCCTACCCCAAAAACCGCAGAACCACAGCAATTCGCTAATGAGTCTCCCTCTCCTGTTGCAGGACAAGAGCCCAGGGAACACAGAAGCGATAGCGCCCCTGGGACAAGCCAGCCAGCCTTGCGCCCAAAACGCTCATGCAATAAACCATATTGGATGAGAGACTTCATCTCATCCTAGGGGGGAGGGGTGTTGTGTATGTAATATAATGTGACTTTAAGTAATGTAACACTCGAATGAGTGGATGTAACAATCCCTAATAGTAACACTGTAACCTTCTGTATGAGGACGCGAGCTAGTGACCACTGGGGGCAGTAGCGAGCGCCCAGCTCACATGGTACCAATTCCCCAAATACCTACAGCCACGGGAAGATTTCCGCCACTACCTCACCTGGACAAGAAGGGTGTGACTGAGAGTGATGTCACACAGACAGTAGCCAATGAGCTACCGAGGAGCCACATTCAAATGTATAGCCACTGTATATATTGAGCTGTTCTTCCGCCATTACCACATGTTCCCTCTGACCATCATGCAATAAAGATGTGTTAAGCCAGGCTTCGGCTGTTTCTATTGTCTTGGTTCTTAAACACTAAAGTGCCCAAACTGCAACCCCAAACCCACTTATTTATCACAAAGTGCCAACACAGCAACAGGGGAGGAAGGAAACACTCGCCATTGGGCTGTTGGGTAGAGGGGCAGAGTGCTGGGGGGGGGGAGGAAGTGCGCACATTAGGCTGTGGGCAGAGGGGCAGGGTGAACTCTGTACTGGGGTGACTGCACGGGTGCCCACAGAGAAGGCTCTGTGTGCCACCTCTGGCACGTGTGCCATAGGTTCACCACCACTGCCATAGGAAAGTGATGGTTCAAGTCGGCTTAGCAGACCTTTTCCAACATTTCCCCCAGTTTTCATTCTTAAAAACACACCTGTCTAAGTATGAAATATTCAGATGTGATTTACCAGTTGCTTCTACAAGCTCTGTGGGATCATACAGTATGTTCAAGGCTACAGTGATGATGCAGTAAATCTAAGTAGAGTGCCACTTTTTGTGGGCTCACTAGAATCTACACTAGAATTCCCGTAACCACATCCAGCACTCCTTTCTGTCAGATATACTGTAAGTTATAAAGTGGGCAGAAAGGAAGGCGAGTGGCTGCATTGCCCTCTGTAACTGAATTTGTCTGTGGAATGATTGTGAATGTCTGCAACCTTTATAAAAAAAAATTATTTTTTTACTTATTTATTTAATATATTTTACCTCTCCTTTCTCCATAGGAGGATACAAGAAGGCTTACATAGTTTAGAAAAGTAACTAAAAACAATAGTTTGTTCAAATATTTTTTAGAATAATTAAATATGCATTATATTTACATTATACATTATATTGAGCAGTGGCTCAAGTGGCTGAGATACTGACTGGGAGGCAGAAGGTCAGCAGTTCGATTCCTGAGTACTGCAGGATGGAATGAGCTCCCGTCTTTGTCCCAGCTCCTGCCAACCTAGCAGTTTGAAAGCAAGAAATTGCAAGTAGATAAATAGGGACCACTTCGGTGGGAAGATAACAGTGTTCAGTGTGCACCGGTATCTAGTCATGCCTGTCACATGGCCATGGAAATGTCTGCAGAAGCTGACAGCGCTGCCTCTTCATCTTTGAAACAGAGATAAGCACTGAACCCTAGAGTAGGATAGGACTGACTTTTGAGCAAGGGAAACCTTTACCTTTACCTTTACCTTTATCTATATTTAAAATGTTAAATAAAAGTATTATAAGACAACCAATATATATTGTAACCATTACAAAACAGCACTAGAAGTAAAATAATGACACTCCTGGTGTCAGGTCTTCTAGCAAATGTATGTGTTATTTTTACTTTTCTGAGAAATATTTCATGAACATCAAATATTCATACAGGATAGATAATATTTAAATGACATCCTTAAATGATTAAAATGTGTGACTTCCTGTTGAAACTCAGACTGCTTTGAGTCCGGCAATACATTTTCATTAAGCACTATCTTGGTGAGGATATCACAGTGAAAAGGACTCCTTGAGTAATGTCTGTATACTATTAATAGGGGACTACCAATGCAAAGGCTTCATGTGACCTTCGCCAAGGGCAGAAGGTTGCTGGTTGCAGCTTTACCTCACTTAAGCACAATGTACTAATAAATCTCTGGTGTTTGGATAGGAGTTCCCTACCAGCACTTCAGAATATTTGAAGGTGTGCTTCTGCAGATAAAAGGCAAGATGGAAACTTGCAATGAAAATCATATCCAGTCATTAAGGCAGTACTTTATTCAATACTAGAGGAAGGGTGGTATGGTAATCCTGCATCTTCTATCGTAGGTTTCTTCAACCAAAGGTGATAGGCTTTTAAAAGGATAGATTCATTAACTCATGAAAGCTTTCATGAGCCTTTAAGCTGCCGCGGCCCCCAACCCCCCACCCCCCTGCAAGCCTAATTCAAAAATGAAACTGTGGTCTCAATGGAGCTGGTCAGTTGGTCAGCCATAACATGACTTACCAAAATGTGAACTTTTAGCACACATTTTAGATCAACAGTCAAGGCCATCCAATGGGATCTCAAGTCTTGAGTTAGTATACTTGAGTTAGTATAGTGGTCTAGATTGAAATGTAAGCGCGGCGCCAAAATGGCCGTCGTGCTCTTTGCGGGGCCCCCCCCACCCGGATGCAGACATCCGGGTGAGTTAGGGGGCGTGGCCACCCCGTTATAAAAGGGGTGGCCACGAGGCAGACGAGCTGCCATTTTAGAAGAAGCGACGGAGAGGAGAAGTTTTCTCTGTCGCTCTTCATTTCCCAGTCTTCGGCTGTTTCGCCATTTCAGCGCTTCGATCCCCGGAAAGGGATCATCTTCTTTTACTATGCCTCCCAAGAGGAAGGCCACGGCGGCCAAGCCGCGGCCAAGAGGGAGGAACTTGCCTGGCCCTGCGCTGGCTAGGGGACAGCATTCGGGTTGGAAGACCGCGACTGCTCCCATGCAACAGGGCCCCGCGTCGATTGCACCCACCGTTACCGGTGGGATGGGGCAGATTAGGGCATGGCCCTCGGCTCTCCAGCCTCAGGATGGCCCTGCAGGGGCTTCGGTCCCCGGCCCGCAATTGCCGGCCATGGGTCCAGACAACGGGGGAGGGCCTGGTGCGGTCACCCAGCAGGGCTTGCCTCCGGCCCCTCATGGGCCGGAGTTTTGGGCATGGCCCTATTCAGGACCTGGCTCCCAAATGGGGGTCCCCAGTGTATCTTCCAGTGGGCCGTGCGGCCCACCTTGCCCGCCTTATACCGGGGGTTCTGCGACTGTGGATGCACTGCTGGCATGTTTAGCCGTGCTGGAAGCATCCTTGGGGGTCACTAACAACCCCTCGGGGAGGGGACTTCACTGCCGACTGGGGCCCCCTTTTGCCTGCCTGCTACTTCGACTGCCGCCACTCTGCAGCAGGCGGCCAGCAGGGTTGAGCTGCTGGAGACGCTCCGGCCTGCGCCGGCCGCGATCTCGTAGCTCCCTGTTCATCCTGAACTACAGCCGGGGAGTGGCCAGATGTGGCCCCAGAGCTCGATTGCGGTCGCAAGCTCCGATGCCCGCCGTGGGCCGGAACCCCCAGTGGGGGCGGCTCACGGGGGTGCACCCAGTGAGTATCAGGTTCAAGCTAATGTCCCCACATCACAGTCCACTTCAGGTGTTAGTTTTCAGTGGCCATGGCCTCGTCACGTCGAGGTGGGTGGGTATCAGTTCCCAGCTTACCCTGGTGCCACTGGGTCCCATACTGGCACAACATTGGGCGGGGGGGTTTCCGCCCCCAGGACTGTACCGGGCATCACAGGGACTGTACAGGCACTGCTGCCGATGCCCCGTGTGAATACCGTGCCGGTGTCAGCATTGCCGACAGCAGGGTATTCCTTGCCCCTCGGGGATCATTTGTCCCAGGCCACGAGGGAAAAGATTTGGCGGGGGGGAGTATGTCGATATTTTCCCCCTATTGAACCATGAGCCCACCAAGGAAGAGAAAGAGGGGCAGGATGACAGAGACAAAGAGCTGTCTCATCGTCGCAAGCCACCGCGCACTTGGGCCAACTGGTTACCCACGTATCTCATTTATATGGCGGTGTACCTCAGGGCCCGGCCCAATTTGGCCATTCCTATGGTCCAGTATTTGGACAATATTTACAGGGCGATGGTGGATTTTCCTGGCCCATCGTGGTTGGCTTACGATGAGGAATTCAGGATGAGGGTGCCCTTACACCCGGAGATGAGATGGGATGAGCCATGCCAGAAGTTGTGGCTTTTATACATGACCCCCACGCGCCCGGCGCCTGGGGAGAGGTACCATTGCGGCCATGCCGTCCAGTGAGCTACTCCAACACAGTCTCCCCGCCAAGTGGCGGGGCAGGGGGTTCCAGCCCGCTTGCTGTGTTGGAGTTTCTCAGCCAATGGCGTATGCACTAGAAAACAGTGCCGATACAAACACGAGTGTCCCTCTTGCACTGGCCCCCACGCCGCCGCTGCGTGTCCGCGAGCCGGTGGGTCACGGGGCAGAGGTAGAGGTGGACAGGGAGCAGGCAGAACTGCCGCTGATGGAGCTGGTCAGTCAAAAGGCCCCCTCCCCGGTTAACATATTTATGTTAGAGAGGTGGCTCTCGACTTACCCGAGGAGGGACGAGGCGAGGTACCTATTCGAGGGTTTCCAGTGTGGTTTTCGTATCCCATTCAAGGGGGTGCGGGGACCCCAAGATGCTCCTAATTTGCTTTCCCTGAAGGGTAGGGAGGAGGTGGCTGCCCTAAGTATTGCCAAGGAGATAAATGCAGGGAGGGTAGCGGGCCCCTTTTCTAGGCCTCCCTTTCCCAATCTTAAGGTTTCCCCTTTAGGTTTGGTTCCCAAAAAGGCCCCTGGTGAATTTCGTCTAATTCACCATTTATCTTACCCGGCGGGTCATTCAGTCAATGACGCCATTCCTGATGACCTTTGTTCAGTCAGGTATACATCATTTGACCAGGCCCTGCGCATGGTGCGCTCTTGTGGCCCGGGGGCACTTCTGGCGAAATGTGACATTAAATCGGCATTCCGGTTGTTGCCAGTGCACCCGGTGACTTTGAGTTATTGGGTTTTAAATTCCAGGGGAAATTTTATGTAGATAAAGCCATGCCTTTTGGCTGCTCTATTTCCTGTTCAGCATTTGAATGTTTTAGCACTTTTCTCCAGTGGGCCTTTGTTCGCAGGTCTGGGTCCCGGTCTGTAGCCCATTACCTCGATGATTTTTTGTTCGGGGGTGAACGGGGCTTGGACATGTGCACGTGTCTCCTCACTACATTTCAGACGCTAATGCAGGAACTTGGTGTCCCTTTAGCGCCCGAAAAGACCGAGGGCCCATCAACTATGCTCACATTTCTGGGTATTAAAATTGACACGGTCGCGCAGACATCCAAGTTGCCTATGGACAAGGTCACACGGATCTCTGCGATGATTTTGGCCTTGCTGGCCAAACGTAAAGTGTCACTTCGTGAGCTCCAAGTTCTACATGGTCATCTTAATTTTGCCTGCAGGGTGGTCATGCCTGGCCGAGCTTTTGCTCGACGCCTATGTGACGCCATGATTGGGCTATCGAGGCGCCACCACAGGGTCCGACTGACCAGGGGCATGAGGGCTGACCTGTTGGTTTGGCTTAAGTTCCTGCGGGAATTCAATGGGGTATCGTTTTGGAGATCTGACCTATTGGTCTCCCCTAGGTTTCAGGTTCAGTCGGATGCCTCTGGGTCCCTCGGATACGGGATTTATTTTGAGGGGAGGTGGGCCTACGGCCAATGGCCTTCAGCATGGCGGGGCACGGATCGTCTACGCGATCTTACATTCCTCGAGTTCTTCCCGATACTGGGGGCTTTGATGCTATGGGGTGAGGAGTGGGCCAATTCAGTAGTCCATTTTTGGTGTGACAATGCTGCAGTAGTGCACATTGTCAATTCTCAGACATCTAAATCGCCCAGGGTCATGGAGTTAGTTCGCCAGTTTGTGTTACGCAGCCTGCGCCTCAATGTGCTCTTTAGGGCCAGACATGTACCAGGCATTAATAATGATATTGCTGATGCTTTATCCCGCCTGCAGATCCCCCGGTTCCGCGCCTTGGCTCCGGACGCGGAGGAATTCCCCTCGGCACTCCCGGACGAGATTTGGACATTTGGCAAGGAGAGGTGAACCGGGCGATCGGCATGTCACTCGCGCCCCGCACGCGTAAGGCGTATCAACACGCATAAGGCGTATCAACATGCATTTAATCAATTTAAACAATTTTGTGTGCAACTCCGGTTGCCCGAAGTGTGGCCCATTCCAGTTGAACAAGTTCTTCAATTTATGGTTTACTTACACAGTCTGGGCCTAGCTCCCCGCACCATAGCATCCAGGCTGTCAGCACTGGCATTCATGGCCAAGGTGAGGGGTTTTGCTGACAACATAACTGATTTCCGTATACGACATGTTTTGGAGGGGTGGACACGGGAATGTGGACCCGGCCCGGACACTCGCCACCCAATTTCTCCAGGGGTCCTTACCCACCTTGCACGAGGCTGGCATGACCTGTGTTTTGACAGGTATGAGGCAGCTCTTTTTCATGTGGCTACCACGGTGGCCTTTTTTTGGAGCGCTCCGCATCAGTGAGTTGGTACTACTGTCTAAGGCGGATGCGGCTCGTAGGGCACTGGAACTCGAAGATGTCTATGTCTCTAATGAGTGGGCTCAGTTGAGGATACGGTCCTCAAAAGTCGATCAGCACGGTGTAGGCAGTGGTGTTAGACTGCTACGATGTTCCATTGCAGACATCTGTCCGGTTGGTGCCCTACAGGAGTTCATTGCAGTGCGTGGCACGCACCCTGGCCCGTTTTTCTGCCACCAAGATTGGTCTCCCCTGACTAAATTTCAATTTTGGAAGGTGACCGGTAAGGCACTGTCCAGTGTTGGCCTCCCTGGGGCTCGTTACGGCACCCATTCGTTTAGGATAGGTGCCGCTTCAACTGCGGCTGCATTTGGGTACTCTGAGGCTGATATACGCCGTATGGGAAGATGGGGATCTATGCGTTTTGAATTATATGTTCGCCCTCTTCAGGTATGAGTACCAGTTAAGTCACTGTTCTCTTTTTCTCTTACAGACCCTGTGTGTCCCCGCACACCGGTGCAGTATGGCTGGTGGGCCACAGTTACGTGCACTGGGCAGCGCAGTATGCTGCAGCGACAGAGTGGGGACCCCAGCTTGGACTGCATGCATCTGCATGCATACATTGGTACAGTAAGCATGGAATGAGATGGCGGGAACTGTTGCCATTCCTTTTTTCCACCAGGGATGCTGAACCGCCTGATGTCCTTGTACTGCACCTCGGGGGCAATGACCTCACCCAGGTCACTGGCCTTTCTTTAAAATTCACGATTTGCAGTGACCTAGCTTATTTGCATTATGTGTGGCCATCCACAAGGCTGCTATGGTCGGACATCATATCGCGTCACGCTTACAGGGGAGGTATTGACCTCCGTGCCCTTGACCGCGCTCGCTGCTCGGTGAACAGGGCAGTTGCCCGGTTCTTGGCAGACAAGGGTTTGGGGATGGTCATCCGACACCCCACCATTAGTTTACAAAATTATGATCTTTATGCAGGGGATGGGGTCCACCTGTCGGCTAGAGGTATGAACCTCTTTTTGGAAGATTTGCAAGCAGGCCTGTTGACCGAGCTGACGGTCTGGGGGGCGGGGCGGTGAGTCTTCATTGAAGCCTCCCCGTGTGGCGGGTAGCACTGGTAAGGTAAATATTTATGACCCATAGGTATCCGGCAGGTTCGCAATTGACTGGCCAACACTTAGACAGGTACAAGTTTAATAACGTTGACCGGTCAACGATGAACCAGGCAATGGGGTGATGGCAGGAGCTCTTCAGCATGCATCACCCCGTGATTTGACGGATACACGTCAGAGGGTGGTCGTCAGTAAATAGTTTATTGACTACGGCCAACAATTTTTTTGTCCTAACAAACAAATTGATACAAATGGATACATTGTAGCCAATTGCCGTTGGCAATTTGGGAGGAACCTTACCAGTGTTACTGCGGCCTGCTTGCCTTAAGAATTATAATTGGCTGAGTACCAATTGAAATTTATAATTCGGACTAGGGCATGATTCAATAAATGTGGCCCAATGCTGTTATCCATATACCGGTGTCTGAGTCTTTCTTTGGGGGGTGCGTCTGCAATGTCTAATGCATCACCAGGTCAGTGGACTGTTAGGATTCCAGCTCTGGTTAGAACAGTGGTTCCCAACATGGGGCCCACACCCAACAGGAGTACTTCAATTCCCAGAAGCCTAAGTCAGTACATTGGCTGATCAGTGCTTTGGGGGATTGACTTAGGCTTCTGGGAATTAAAGTCCAAAAACCAAAAGTTAGGAAACACTGGGTTAGAATTCCCCTTTGATTTCTTGGATCTTCTGCAAAAGATATCTTTTTCCCCCTACTCTATTTATTTGCACTGGTTATTATTATAGTTATCTTTGTCTCTATCTGACAATTACTGAAAAACTGTATTCAAGGTTCAGACCTCATTTCTCCTACCTTTTACTTTTCGTCATTTCCTGTTCTTTATAGTTTTAAGTATTTCTTCCATCATCTATCCAGACTTTTTTGTACTATAGGAATTGTCATTTACATTCTTTTCTAATAATAATATATGGTTTCTGAATGAAAGACAGATGCTTAAAATCCAAACATTTTGTTCCAAAAAGCTTGATTTGTTACGTTCATTTTTAATAAGACTCTGTACTGGCAGGGCAATCATTTATTCTGGCACAAGCTGAAAATAAGAAGCTGCTTTATACTGACAGTGAGTCACACATTGGTTTCTCTCTAGACCAGCATTGACTACACTGAAGGACAGGAGATTTCCTATCTGGAGTTATTTCCTAGTCCTTCTACCTGTGATCCTTCAAGCTGTTGTTGTTGTTCAGTCGCACAGCCAATTCCAACCCTTTGCAACCCTATGGATCATTGCCTGCCAGGCTCCCCTATCCTCCACTATCCTCCTCAACCCGCCCAGCTCTGTGCCCATTGCATCTACAATACCATCTAGCCATCTTCTTTTGTCCTCCACCTTTCCCAGCATCAAGGCTTTCTCAAGTAAATCCTCTCTTCTCATTTGATGTCCCAAGTACTTTAGCTTCATCTTATTTGACCTTCTAAGGAGCAGTCAGGGTTGATTTCTTCTAAGATTGACCTATTTGTTCTCCTCACTGTCCAGGCGACTCTCAAAACTCCTCCAACACCACATTTCAAAGGCATCTATTCTTCTGCACTCAGCTTTCCTTATGGTCCAGCTCTCACAACTGTACATTACCACCGGAAATACCATTTCCTTGACTATGAAAAAATTTGTTAGCAAGGTGATGGCTGTACTTTTGGCTATGTTCCCCAGGTTTTTCATAGCTTGCCTCCCACAAATTAGTCACCTTTTTATTTCATGGCTGCAATCTCCATCTGCAGGGATCTTGGATCCTAATAATGTACAATCTGTCACTGCTTCTACTTCTTCCCCATCTATTTTCCAGGGAGTGATAGGGCCTGTTGTCATTATCTTGGTTTTCTTGATATTAAGTCAGTGGGAAATGAATATGGGTATTTGTGTATACAAATTACAACCTCAGTCACTGAGATATGGCTACTCATTTATGGAAGGCAATATGCCTATGAAAGATTTGTCTTTCTAAAGAAATGGTTTGACGAATATTGAACAGTGATCAAAGGTACCCTTGAAAGAGAGCCTCAGCTTTTCTGTTTCTGTTGAGTAACAAAGCTGTATATAGCATGCACTTGCAATCATGTTTTTGTTGCCTTCAGCTTCAGGCTTTATAAAGTTCTTTCTTTCATGCCAGTTTGAAGATTGCAAAGGAAACTAGCCAAACTTTGGCCCTGTTTTTAGTTATGCATGGTTGATGGGCTTCCCTTGTGCCTGCAATATTGTTTCTGTATTTTAATTTTTTAAACCATCTTTAACTCAGTAAACAGACAAGGTAAACGCCAAATCAATACACTAATAAAGGAGGATGGGTCTCTGTAGTATATCTCAATCAATGTCAAAGTTCTGAAGAATTCAAAATACCAATAATGACTTATGAGGGAGAATAGTTTTTTTAAAAAAACAAAACAAAACTTCCTTCCTTATGTTTATAATGCAAGGAGAGTTCAGAGTGACCTGGCCAATGCATGAGGCTTTCTTCAGGAAACTCTCAAAGTCTCCCTTTGTATGGTGTAAGAGGTTGAGGGTCTCAAAAAAAAAAAACCCTGTTAAAATCTTTGTTTCATTAAGCATGAAAAAATGGAGGGAATCAAAGACAGAAGAGGAAGTAAATTGGCTTCCTATAGAGCAGGAGTTCCCAACCTATGGCCCATCGGCCAAACCCAGCCCGTGGCACCATTCCATCCAGCCTGCCACTGCCACCGCACCCAAAAGTGGAAGTGGGTGCATTTACGTCAGATGTAAAACACACTTAATTCATTTATACTCTGCCTTTTACATTCAGCACAACATCTGGTATGGTATATTGAGTTGTAGTAGATAGAGAAATGCACTAGGCATCAGGAAACCTGGGTTCGAATCCCTTCTGAGCCATGAAAACTCATAGAGGGGGCATGAAGTGGTAAAATCATTCCTCAATTCTCTCACATACCATAAATACCTGATTTAGTTCACTATTAGCTGGTTCTTACTTGCCAACACATATTTTCACCCAAAAATGTGGCTGCCTGATGAGTGAAAGGTCAACATAGAGAAGCTAGAACATGCAAAATGCGAAAACAGTCCTACATGATTTTTCAAAAATCATACCATATGCACATTCACAAATATGGACACTCTGTTAATCCTTCCTTCCCAGTGGATTAGTGAAATCACACACACACACACACACACACACACACACACCAACTCTGATGAGTTTTCTAAAAACTTTCCTCTTCAACAAAGCCTTTAAGAATACCATACATGTGACAACAAGTTAATTGGTTAGTTTTGAGCTTGCTTACCTCACGCAACATTAGATATTTATTTTGTCATTTATTTTATTTTGTTGTTTGTTTTTATTTTGCTAATGTTGTTTATTTGTCTGTACACTACCCAGAGTGGGAAATATCCCAGAGGGGCAGTATAAAAATATAATAAATAAATAAATAAAAATTATTGAGAAAGCATCTGGTAGCTTTTTGAATTTCTAGTGCTAAAATAGATAATTTTTATTTTATTTATTAACCTTCAAAGGTTACTAGAAGCCTCTGGCAACTACTTGGAAGAAAACGCTGCTCATTCATGCCATGTTCAAGACAAATGAGAAAGACATTCTCTCTAGCAATATAAATAATGAGAGGGGGAATGGATCCTCCCCCAACTCAGCTTCCTCATCTTTCCACATCTATGTTCATCCTGTTGCAGCTTTTAGCACACTGTGCTATCAAAGGAATTCTTGCCTGAAATGGTGGTTTCACTTTAGAACATAATAAGTGTAAGCAGGGGATTTCTTTAAGTCTTCTTGATATACCTGTGAGAGTGACTAAATCATATGAACAAGGAACTTCAGGCACAATAGGTAGCATAATGCTCACAGTTCACATGCCCTATCCCTCACAGCAAGCTATGTTTTTCCTTTGCTTTCCTGGGCTTGAGCCAGCAAATTCATCGCCAGACGTAATGGAAATGACACCCAAGCAGCCAGATCCTCTAACACAGCCGTTACAGTCCTCTGTGATATAATACAGATCCCAAAGACTTTCAACACTTTCAATGGCAGGTCACGGAGTGCAGACATTAATGTGCAACATCCAGCCGATTATTGTCAAATGCAGCCTTCGGGCATGTGAGGATCAGGACAGCTCAGCAACATTTATATCAGGCAGTTTTCTCAAGACTTTCTGTTTTTCAATCCCCAGGCAATGCTGGGTGTTAAGTAGGTCTGAAGTTTTAGTATATATTGGATATCTTTTTTTTAAAGTATCCTGAAGTATCTGCCATTGCTATCTTTTCAAAGCCATCTTCATGTCTCTTTACACGAAACAGAAATTGCCTGTGTGCCTCTGTGTTTCATTTTAAAATATCTGTGAGTTTCCCCATCCACCTTCTCCAGCTTTAGCTTCTCTTAGCAGACTGAACTTCTGATCTTTTTTTATTAGATTTTAACGGTGCAAAACAATAGGTCAAGATTGTTTTTCCTCTCATGTATGGGTCTAAACACATTATTTTGGAAATTTCATGAACGTTAATAAATTTTAAGAAAAATAAATCCAGGTACAGTTTGGAAAAGAATTCCCCAACACACCCACACACATGCACCCCTCTTTTACCTAGGGCTGTAAAGGCTGTTCAGCAAATATCATGGACTGTGCTACGACTGCTTCTTCTCATATGCCCCAGTGAAGAAACTGGATGAAATATAGTCGCTTATCATAGTAAGTTGCAGTAGAGTAGGTCTGTTTGAATCAATAGAACTTACAAAGCAGATGACGCAGTAGGCCTACTATAGTGTGACTTTTAATAATCTAAGCAAAAGGATTTCAGCCACTTAGAGACAGCTCCAGATTTCACAAAGGAAATGCTATTAAGACATTTGGAAATCTATTTTGAATAAACATTCAAAGTAGGGGATCCATCGCCATAATTTTCTTCAGAGAGAAAAAGACAGTCTTTATTTATTTATTGCATTTATATCCTGCCCTCCTGTGATATTCTCCCACTCAGGGCAATATACAACAACAACAACAACAACAAATATTCAATAACAGCACAAAATTAAACATAAACAATAAACCCCACCAGATAAAATTATAAGCAACAACAAAAAACAATAACCATGTCCCCAAAACAACACATATTGGTGATGGTAATAAAGGTAAAGGTTTCCCTTGCTCAAAAGCCAGTCGTATCCGACTCTAGGGTGCAGTGCTCATCTCTGTTTCTAAGCCGAAGAGCCAGCGGTGTCTGCTTCTGCAGACGTTTCCGTGGTCATGTGGCAGGCATGACTAGACACCAGAGCGCATGGAACGCTGTTACCTTCCCACCGAAGTGGTCCCTATTTATCTACTTGCAATTTCTTGCTTTCGAACTGCTAGGTTGGCAGGAGCTGGGATGAAGACGGGAGCTCATTTCCGTCCTACAGTATGGTATAGGTGCACTATACCATTGGTGATGGTATAGGTTAGTTAATCCTATTTCTTGGCAATTGGTAAGATGTCTTTAAAAGCCTCTTTAAAACAAAATTATTTTAATTGTTTATTTAAAATAAATAAAGATGGAGCCTGGTGCAACTCAACAGGTAGAGAATTCCACAGAGTTGGTACCACCACCAAGAAGGCTCTTCTCTGAGTCATAGCCTTTCTTGCTAACCTTGGGGTCAGCATGTGGAACTGTGCCATCTGAAAGAAATGGGTGATGTGGGCTGAAGTTCTGAGGGGAAGATGTTCCACTAGATAAGAGAAGTGCCTCCATTTTGTGTGAGAACCATGAAAAATCAGGGTTCCCGATTGAAAGGACAGTCTTCCTTGTTGCCTGACATTGTGTCAGAATGTAAACTATAACTAGAAATAGAGCTTTCTCAGTGGTGGCACCAACGTTGTTGAACACACTACTGGAGTTGCTGCACAAGGTCCAATCACTGAATATCTTTTTTTTTTAAAAGGAAAACTTTCTTATTCAAGGAAGCCTTTCAGAATGTTATCTCCTTAGCAATAAATTAACCAGTCAGTTGATCCCCATGCCCACCGGTGCCAGTTATTTTATTTTAACATGTATTTATTTAGTTGGTTTAGTTTTAATATTTTGTGTGTTTTATTATGTTATTTTGATATTTGCATATACACCGCCCAGAGTGGAAAATTTCCCAAATGGGCAGTATAAAAATGTAATTAATAACATAAATATTAAGTAATTTTAACTTTTGAAAATATAAAGAAAACATTAGTAATCCTAAAGTGCTCCACTTTGGTAATTACAAAATTCTGCAATACTCTGGTTGTCCAAGTGTCTGATATTACAAGGGGGTATAGTTGAAGAGAACTGATCATCTAAGCTCTGTAGATGATGATATTGTTGTACTGGCAGGTCACCAGATTTCCTGTTCCAGACCCTAAGAGTACCAGAATGTTCTAATTCAATAGGATTTCTATTAGGGGGAAAAGATGAAGTCCCAACACCCTGGCATTCCAAACCTGCAAAACAGCTTGCTTGTAGTTGAGGAAAGACAAATAAAGGTATAAATAGTGGCCAGAAAATTTAGCCGGGTCACTGCTTCCAGCAAATCATTGAAGCATTGCAACTCCACATTAAGGTATAATACATACACACACCAGATATCAACAACATCTGAGACATATAGTATAGCAATATCAGCAACAGCAACAGAAAAGGTTCATGGATTATCATCCATTGTTTCAAACTGGCAAGGCTGGATAAGCATTTAGAATTATTTTTTCTGTATTATTTACTTTTAAGAACTTATATATTTAAGAGACTGAGCTTTTTCAATGTGCCTTTTAGGTTTAGAACTCCTACATTTTATCATGTAAGTTAAATATTATTTTTAGTATTTTGTGAAACTTCTTATGTACTTACAGGTATTTCCTGGTCCTGCCATGAATGACCAGTAGCCATTTAGAAGTTGCAAGAATGAATTTATTTTAACATATTTGTGCCTACATTTTTCAATAACTGAAAGCTGACATTAAGAATTTTTTTCATAACTGTGAAGCATTTTTGTGCTTAAGCAACATGGAAGCAATGTAGATAAATAAAGCTCATAGAAATAAACAAGCTGGTGTTGCTTGGAATAATGTATCCAAATATATCTAGAACTGTGGAGAGAAGTACACCCAATATTATAGCCCACCTACCTCAGTTATTCAAGCAGGTATGTTGGTGTGCTGCAAATTTTTCAGGTCTGCTCAGGAAAAGGATTCCCAGGGGGAAAAATCTGTTTCTTCTCAACATTAAATTTTAGATGGTGGACTCTAGCGGCCAGCTCTGGTAGTGTGCTTTGGAAATGCATATACAGTATATTACATATTTCACAGATTTTTCACTGATTATTTTTGGATCTGTGGATAACTGAAACTGCAGATACTCATCCTGTGGATATCGGGGGAAAGGGTGACCTGTACCTTAATATCCAGTTGGATTTTGGTATGGTTGGAAAGGATTGTTTGGTTTCTTTCTGGAATTAATCCATTATGATGAATACAGTATCTGATTTCCCCCCTAGTGGTCGGTAAAGTACTATTGGGTTCTTGGGGCAATAATCAAGCATCAAACTCTCTGACTTGGCAATTATCAATATGTGAAATTCTTGAAGGACAGAAGCAGGGCTAGTTCACTCTTCTCTTTGAGTGTTTAATAGGTTACCAAGGCAATATACATTGACTGGACCTCAGCTAGTAGAGAATGACTGAGAAAGCAATCAGGTGTTGCATGTAAAAAAAGGAGAGGCACTTTTCAAGGTAGATATAATTTTAATAGGAACTGAAATTAAATCTGCCAAGATTATTACTTGAACACAAATTTGTAGTGCAAACGTACATGGAATGATGTGTAGAGTCCTGGTCATTGCAATTGAAAATGGTTACTATTACACCTAGATAAAGTGCTAAAAATGCAACTGGAATAATCAAGAGGCTGAAGCAGCTCCTCTATGATGAATGATACAACACCTATGCCTTTTTCTCTTTGGAGAAGCAAAAAGCAAGCAGAGGGACACATTATAGAAATACTTATCTGATGACAGAATATACAAAATAATGCTTGATAAAGAAAATTGGATAAGCTGTTCTCTTTCTTACACCTAGAATCTTCCACTGAAACTCAGGGTAGGAGATTTAGGACAGGTAAAAGAAGCATTTCTTCCCATAAAACTCAGTTAAATGATGGAATTTGCTTTTGAAACAAGTAGTGCTGGCTGCAATCTGGACAACCTTAAAATGATATTGAATAAATTTACAAAGGATGGAGTTCTTGGTGGCTGCTTGTCACTGACAGTTATACATCCTTCTGATATTTGATAAGTATGTAATTACAGTCCTACTAAATAAGTTTCAAGGTCTAGCATCCTGTCTTCATTATGTCCAGTCAAATAACTCTAAGAAGCCTTGGAATTCAGAAGAATGGTTCTAAATGTGGATGCTCAGTTCAGTTGACAATGTTAACATTACAGCTGAAGTCAATGATATTGTTTCCATTTCTGCTAATCTACCTAAACTACTGAATACTGTACAGTGTATTTACTGTGTAAGAAAGCTTTTTCTTGCTTTCTTTAAACCAGGATTTCTCAACCTTTTTAAGCTGGGGGCTGAGTCATGCCCCCTCAGACAGCTTCTGGGGCCAGACAGCCATTTTGCCATCTTCCCATAAATGAATGGAGCCAAAAAGAAAACAGAAATGAGAGCTACTTTGAAGTCAGTTGATGAGCTTCCACTGCCACAGAAGAGAAGCAATGCAATGACATGCAAGCACTTCCTTTCTAATGCCAGGAAGTTCCTTTGACATTTTCCATTAATGTAAGATGAAGAAAGACAGCATATCTTTACAGCATTTTCAGACCTTCCAGGCTCTGTGATTATGATGTCAGTTCCAGAATAAAGTGAAGGGTGCTAAAAACAAAGAAGAAAGTTATGAACCCTCTAGTACAGGGGTTCACAACCTATGGCCCATGGGCCAGATCCGGCCTACAGTGCCAAATAATCTGGCCCCTGACCTCACTCCAGCCACCCCTGCAGCTGCTGCTGGAATCATCCACGGACTCATTTACGGCCACGTAAATGTATTTTCGACAGCTGTAAATGAGTCCATGGCCATCGTAAACATGTTTGCTACAGCCGTAAATGAGTCCACGGCCATTGTAAATGTGTTTAGTTTTTTTATATAAAAGATGAATAATACATAAAAGAAGAAAGACATCAATACATAATACAAAATAACATAAAAGTACAAATTACAAGTAAAAATTAAAAATAAAATCACATAATTAAAAATACAATAATAACAGATAGTGTATATTCACTTTACCTTATTTGAACCATCTTGTTTAAACATAAACTATTTTAATGTAAAAATACACTATCTTAAAAAACAAATCTGAACATAAGATAATGCCCCAATTCTATGTACATTGCCTTGGGAATTGCAGAGCTGCCCAGCATCACATATTATAACCAAAAACTCATGTGGCTTGGGGCTGGTCTGCCACCTTTACCTTCAGACAATGTATAAACCAGAAATGATTTCCAAATAATTCCAAATTTGTTTTTATCTATCATACCTCTTTTTATTTTCAATTCCCATGTTAACTTATCATTTAATGCAAGTTGCCACATTTCTCTATACCATTCCTCTATATCTACTATAGAATCGTTCTTCCAATTTCTAGCAATACATTGTCTTGCAGTTGTCAATATTATTGTTAACAGTTCTTTATTATGTTCTTCCATATTCATATTGTCAAATTCCATCAATAAGGCGGTACCTGACTCCAGCTTAAGGTTACTACCCATTATTTGTGATATTTCATTTTCTATTTTAAGCCAAAAAGCTTTAACCACATCACAACTCCACCACATATGTTCACAAGTCCCCATAACAGTCTTACATCTCCAGCACATTTTCGTTTTAGTACAATCCATCTGATTTAACCTAACCAGTGTCAGTTAACACCTCCACAACATTTTATAGTTATGTTCCATGACTCTCACAGACATAGATCTCAAAATTCTTCTTTTCCATTTATACCTCCAACTGTCCTCTAACAGATGCAGATGTGTTTTACGGTACCAGTGCTGCCTGCTCAGTTGTCTGAGGAGGCATGGTCCGGACCCCAGCTGAAAAATGTTGAGAACCCCTGCTCTAGTATCTCCTCCCTGTAAAATAACATAACTATTTGTTTATATAATAGCAGCATCACAGATTCGCATCCCTACTAAACATTGATCCTTTTTAAGGACCTAATCTTAGACCTATTTTGGCATTATTCCTGAAAGTGGGAAGTGCTGAATAAGTGGTGTGGAGAGCTAAATTTGTGATGAGGGATGAGGTTGACACCTGGAAGTAAATATTTCTGTAGAATTGTTTGTATACATGTTTGCACTACTAGGATTCCCATGACTGACAGCCCAAATTAGGGGCTATTGATCACAAGAGTGCTGTCAGCATGTTTAGGAGAAAATGTTTGCAAGCATTCCAGTAGATCTTCATACTGAACATATTAAGATCTGCCTTACTTCTAGGTGAAGTGAGGCAGTGCTGGAGTATCACCCCATCACAATTTTAGATCTCCATACTGTATTCACAAGTATAATATTTAAGCAAGGTTGTGCACATTAGGCAGAATGAGGTGGTAAAACTCAGTGTGAGGTAATCGCTTGAATGCTCTTCCACTGAGATGAAATCGAGGGGAGGGTGTAATCACAAAGCAGGGAGGGGGGAAATCACCCTAAAGAACAGGAGTCTATGGAATAAAATCAAAAGTGTTTAATATAAGTATATGCAGTGAGGCAACCCGGTCAAACTGGACAGAACAATATAAAAAATAGGGATAAAGCTCAACCTGTCAAGCTGTGTAAGCCACAAGAGATGTGAAAAGAGCATTCATACATAAGTCAAAGAGTATCCCTAATGTAAATCACAACAGTAATACAACCTATCTGACGGATGGAACCACGAATAAACAAGAAATTAATCAACTCTATGTATACCACGGTGAAATATAAATAAGGTAACAAAGAGACAAGGTAAACAGTACATGTGAAAAAGTCCAAGCCGCAATTGCAGAATCGTGGGGTCCAAGCCAAGAGGTGATAGGAGATAAAGACCGTCGAAACTTGTCAAAAAGTCCGGGTGCCGCAGCGAAGGAGCAACTTCAAAACGTGACAACGAGGTAAGTCATTGCAGAAGGTGGATAATCAGCGTCCATATCCTTCCGGTAAAATGGATATTTCGAAGTCCTTTATCAAGACTCTGCAACAGTCAAGCAACATATACAAACAGATATGCTACACATGCGTATATATAAAAAAATAGTAAACTCAAACAGCAAAGGTACGTAACATACCAAAGATACAGAGGAAAAATGAGAGAGAGAGTACCTGGATAATCAGTAAACGCGCTCGAAACAACCTTCAGGGTGAATTCTTATGAGGTTAGAGCGTTACCTAGTAATAGTACAAAGCTCAATATATGGGAATGGAATGCCCAAATATGGTCTACACCTGTGGATCAGGCCAGTGTTAATATACTCACAATTGTTAAAGGTACATACTACATAGAGAAAACAGGTACAATATGAAAGTAGAAAAAGGAATAATTACAATTACAAAAAGGCTGAAAGATCATGTTTGTTGTTGAGACCCTTGGGGGCCAGAGTGGAAAATCGGTGGATGTAAAAAGCTTCCCATTGTAATAGGAAACGTTGTTTGTCCACACAATGAAATTTACGTGGAGTGAAAGTTTCGAGTATAACCACTCGCATGTCGGTAAGGGAGTGTTTCTTATCATTGTAGTGGGCAACAAGGGGAGCCGTAACCACATTGTGCCTAATACGTGATAGATGTTCACTTAGGCGGGTTTTCAAAGATCTAGAAGATTGTCCGATGTAGGCAAGTTGACAAGGACAGAGGATCATATATATGGAATCGGTGGTGTTACAATTAGAGAAGGAGGACAGTGGAAGTTTATAATTACTACTAGGAATGGAAATGAGATTGGTCGTCCACATAAATCTACAGAAAGAGCAATGCCCACAAGTATGATGTCCCACAGGAAACCTAGTATGAAAAAGAGATTTGGGAAGACAGTCAGTTTTTGAGACCATAGCCGCAATGGTTCTGGTTTTGCGAAATCCGATAATTGGTTTGTTCTGGCAGCCCGGAACCATATCGACAATGTGCCAATGTTTATATATCACATTTTTGATTTTCTGGGCTAAAGGCGTATAATCTAACGACCAGATGATGTTGTGATCAGTAGAGTCAGCTCGGCACTGGAATAAAGTGTCTCGGGATCTGGAGCTTACTTGGGTGTAAGCGGATTGGGTAATACGTTCAGGATAGCCTCTATGGTGTAAAGAGCGCAGAATGTTCGAGACAGCCTTGTGGAAATCTGAATCCCTGGTGGAGTTGCGTTTGGCTCTAAGAAACAGGTTGAATGGGATATTAGATTTAAGAGAGTGTGAATGAAATGACCTGGGATCGGGTCCAGACCCGCGCCTCCTGCTCCTCCGGCCCTCGCCCTGGAACGGGTTCGGGCCTCGCGCAGCTCCTTCCCAAGGCTCAGGGTTCTTTGGCCCAGAATTGGGCCCGGACCGCACGTCTCGCATGCCTCTGGTGGGCCCCTGCATCTGCCGCACCGGCCTACCCAGTGGCAGTCCTCGGCCTTGCACCACTTTGGCACAGTGATGGCACCGAAGAAGAAGGCCCTTAAGGCTGCACGTAGTGGTGCCCCGGCGCCACACTGCTCGCGTGCACCGGCTCCGCCATGAGGATGTGGGGACTCTTCCCCGGCGCCTGACCTGGCACCCCCTCCGATCTGGAGGGCTTGTAGAACGGCGGCCTGCTTGCCTGCTGAAGGCGGCCCACCTGCTCCCCCCATGGAGGGGGCTCTTGGCGGTGTCCTGCTGGCAGGGCAGGCACCTCCGCTCATGCGGCCTGCACCTGCTGAGGCCCTAGGCCTGCCACCACCACCGGTTGCCCCGGCCCCGGGCCACAGTTCTTTTGAGGGCCGCTTTGCGGCCCTCGAGCGTGCTGCTGGCCTCCTGCCTTGGACGGGAGCCAGATGGCCTGCTGCCTCCCTGGCTGCCTTCACTGGCCCCCAGGCCCCAGCCTCCACTGACTGGCGGCTGGCGCAGCTGGAGGCGGCCTTGCTTGCTGCGTCCGCCGGCGGCCTGCTGCTCAGTCCTCCTTCCCAGGCTGTGGGAGTTGACCTGGCCCACCGTACACCTTCAGTTCCAGCTGGGGCAAGCTCTACTTCGGTCCTGAGCTCCGGCGCCCCTGCTCAGATGGAACCCCCGGAGGGGGCGGCTGGGGGGTAGCATCTGGTGAGTATAACGGTCAAGTTAACTCAACACACATGACTGCTACCGCCCCTCTGTCTCAGTTTGCGTGGCCTTGGCCAGCACAGCCTGTCACTGCGCCCGCCAGGCAGCAGGCTGTGGCTGGGTCTGCTCCCCTTGGGGGGATGGGGGGTTCAGTACCCACCTTTGCTGCCTGGCTTTCCACCAGCGGGCACTTCTGCCTGGCCTTATGGCCCGCCGGTCAACACCGGCTACCATACTGTCCCTACTGCTGCCTTGCCCACAGCGGGGGTTGTACTGCCGTTGGGTGACCACCTCCTCCCTGCCACCAGAGACAAGATCTGGCACAGGGAGTATGTGGACCTGTTCAGCCTGTTAAACAGGGAACCCACCAAAGAAGAAAAAGAAAGGGAAGATGACAAGGACAAGGAATTGTCCCGTCACCGCAAGCCACCGTGCACTTGGGCCAACTGGTTGCCCGCCTACCTTATTTACGCGGTGGTGTCCTTAAGGGCCTGACTGGACTTGGCTATCCCACTGTTCCAATATCTCGATATTATTTATCGTGCATATGTGGACTTTCCGGGCCAATTGTGGCTGGCGTACAATGAGGAATTTCGTATGCGGGCCGTGCTTCACCCGGATCTGCGTTGGGATGAGCCCAACCAACTTTTGTGGTTGTACTATATGACCCCGTCTCGCCCGGCCATGGGCGACTGGTACCATTCTGGCCATGCTGTCCAGCGGCCCGGCCCTGCACAATCACCACGCCAGCCGGCGGGGCAGGGGGTTCCAGCCCGCCTGTTGTGTTGGAACTTCTCATCCGCAGTTGGATGTTCCTTCAGGCAGTGTAGGTATAGGCACGAATGCATGATCTGTTCTGGCCCGCACTCGGCCACCGTGTGCACCAGATCGGGTGGTCCCAGGGGGAGGGGCAGGGGACAATAGGGTGCCGGCTGGGCCAACACAGACTCAGTGTCTGCTCAAAAAGCCCCCCCCCCCCTTAAGCTTGAAGTTTTGGACAGATGGCTGCGTGTTTACCCTAAACGGGTGGACGCGGAGTATATTCAGGCTGTTTTTTCTGAAGGGTTTCACATCCCTTTTGTGAAGGGGTGCTTGCTGCAGAACGCCCCAAATTTAGTTTCGTTGCGGGGCATGGAGCACGTGGCAAGGAGTAAGATATTTAAGGAGGTGCAGGAAGGCCGGGTAGCCGGTCCCTTTGATGTGTCTCCTTTTCCCAATTTAAAAGTTTCTCCCCTTGGTTTGGTTCCTAGAAAAGTTCAGGGTGAATTCCGTTTGATTCACCATTTGTCATACCCGGCTGGCAGTTCTGTGAACGATGCTATACCAGACGAACTTTGCTCCATCCGGTACACTTCGTTTGAGCAGGCACTTGGCATGGTACGGACCTGTGGGCCGGGTGCACTATTGGCCAAATGTGACATAAAATCGGCTTTCCGCCTCTTGCTTGTCCACCCGGACGATTTCGAGTTGCTGGTTTCTATTTTCAGGGCCAGTACTTTGTGGACAAGGCCATGCCTTTTGGATGCTATGTTTCTTGCTCGGCATTTGAACGTTTCAGTTATTCTTGCATTGGGCCTTCGTCTGTCGCTCAGGGTCTTGATCAGTCGCGCACTACCTGGACGATTTTTTGTTTGGGGCTGCTGCGGGCTCAGGTGACTGTGCGCACCTGTTGTCCACATTTCAGGAGCTTATGGCAGAATTTGGTGTGCCATTGGCTCCTGAAAAGACTGAAGGCCCTGCCACTACCTTGGTTTTTCTGGGGATCAAAATTGACACTGTGGCCCAGACTTCCAGGTTGCCCATGGACAAGATAGCGCACATTTCGGAGGCTATCCCGACCCTATTGGCCAAATGTAAGGCATCACTTTATGACCTTCAGGTGCTTCATGGGTACCTCAACTTCGCGTGCAGGGTCGTCGCTCCCGGCCCAGCGCTTATGCGATGCCATGGTTGGTTTATCCAAGAAGCACCACAGGGTTCGGTTGACTAGGGCTACTAGGGATCACCTCAGGATGTGGTTGGAATTCCTATCGGAATTCAATGGGGTTTCTTTTTGGCGTGCTGAGCGTGTTGCGGCACCTTTTTTCCAGGTCCAGTCAGATGCGCCTGGAGCATTTGGCTATGGTTTGTACTTTGATGGTCACTGGTCATACGGCAAGTGGCCGGAGTCTTGGCAGGGCAGGGATGTGCTCAGGGACCTTACCTTCCTGGAATTTTTTCCTATACTGCGTGCACTCCTGCTCTGGGGAGACTCCTGGGCTAGCTCAGTGGTTCATTTTTGGTGTGACAATGCAGCTGTTGCCCACATAGTAAATTCTCAGACATCTCGTTCTCCCCGGGTCATGGCCCATTTGCCCCGGGTCATGGCCCTTGTCTGCCATTTCGTGTTGTGTGTGTTGCGCCACAACATACTGTTTAAGGCCAGACACATCCCAGGTATCAATAATGATATTGCTGATGCTTTGCCTCGCCTACAGATAGATTGGTTCCGGACTCTGGTGCCGGAGGCCGACGAACTGCCTTTGACACTCCCGGCCGAGATGTGGAGGTTTGCCATGGAGAGGTGAACCGGACCATCGGTCTGACGCTAGCTAGCAGTACCCATAAGGCGCACGCTCTCATGCACAGAGCCTTTGAGGCGTTTCGCCATGAGGCTTCCCTCCCTCTCTTTTGGCCTGTCCCGGTTGAACACCTATTGCAGTTTATGGTACACCTTTATTCCCAGGGATTGGCACCTAAAACCATTGCAGGCCGTCTCTCTGCATTGGCTTTTTATACAAAGGTCAATGGCCTTTCCGATGCCACTTCGGATTTCAGGGTCCGTTGGGTTTTGGAGGGATGGACCCGTGAATGTGGCTTGCCTGTTCCATGCTGCTACCACGATCACCTTTTTCTGTGCTCTCAGGGTTAGTGAGCTGGTCATGGGGTCCCGCAGTGCTGCATCTCACAGGGCTCTAGAGCTGTCTGATGTATCCTTGACCCAGGAGTTGGTGCTTCTGTCCATCTGTTTTTCCAAGGCCGATCAGCTCAGCCGGGGCAGCTTGCTCACACTGTACAGGTGTAGTAATCCTGTTATTTGCCCCATCAGAGCACTTGGTGCCTTCTTGGCCACTCGTGGCGGCAAGCAGGGCCCCCTCTTTTGTCATCGGGATTCCTCCCCGTTGACCAGGTACCAGTTTTGGCGGGTTACTGGCAAAGCGTTGGCGGGGTTGGGCCTTGTGGGGGTGCGCTTCGGCACCCATTCCTTCCGCATTGGTGCAGCATCCACTGCAGCGGCGTATGGTTATCCTGGGGATGCCATACGGTCCATGGGGAAGTGGGGTTCCGAGCGCTTTCGTTCCTATGTGTGGCCGCTGTCCCAGTAGCACTTTGCTCGTGTACCTTTCTTTATCCTTTCTTTCAGCTCCGGCATGTTCTCGTATGTCCATGAGGGTGTGGATTGTTGGGCACAGCTATGTCTACTGGGCCGCCCACCATGCAGCATCCACTTCCTGGGGAACCCACCTGGGCATCGGCGCAGTGGCGCTGCTCCGATGGTTCGGCTTCCACGGTATGCGTTGGCAGTCTTTCCTTCCATTCATCAGGTCCATGGGCGACCATTGTCCCCCAGATGTCCTTATCATCCACCTGGGCAGGAACAATTTGGCCCAGGTCACAGGTTTGGACTTGACATGTGCCATCCGCAGAGATCTTGCCCTGTTGGGTCAGTCCTGGCCACGGGTGCGGATCATTTGGTCCCAGATGGTGCCTCGTGTGTACTATCAGGTTGGGATTGACCCACGTGGTGTTGACCGGGCCCGCAGGTCAGTCAACAGGTCAGTGGCCCATTTCCTTTATGCCAACACTTTGGGGACCATTGTCCCACACCCCCTGATCCGCATACAAGACCGTAGTCTGTATCGCGGTGACGGCGTGCATTTGTCAGTTGGAGGGATGGACCTCTTCTTGTCATCCTTACAAACGGGCCTGTTGACCATGTGCGGTCAGGGTGGGGTGGTGAGTCAGTGAACTCCTCCCCGTGTGGCGGATAGCACTGGTGAGGGGCAACTGCATTACTACTTATAGGGCAAATCCAGTTGGTTGGCCATAGGGAGGACAAGGTTAGCCAAACTTTTATGGCCAGCCAACTTACTTAGTTAGGATACTATCCAGATTGGGTCAACAACATGCTTCCGCAGAAGGAGGTTGTTGACAGAGGCTCACACCTTGTTGCTGCAGTAGCAAGTTGTGATACGCAATTGATTAGGATTCTAATTGGATTTGCCCCTTACCAGTGCTATTTCGGCCCGTTTGATCCTTAACCGTTGTTAAGGTAGGTTCCAGTTTGAATCTCAATAAAAGAGGCCAAATTTTTCAATCCAATAAACGTGTCCGTGTCGTTATTGGGGTGTGGGTACAGCAATGTACTTTCAGTTGTAGTGGTGGGAAGGGAACAACCTTCCTACCTATCTTTCTGCCTCTTTTGCCCACATGTCAGTAATGGGGAGGAAATTGCAAGAACAATAAGTCTGGGGAAAGGTAATAACTGCATTAGAGTGCTGCTCTGGATGTTTATAAATTCTCTTTTTTCTTTCTGTCTTAGAATTAACCTAATAATTAGATGTTTTTGTTTGATCAACTATTGTCCTTTTAACTGATAAACTAGGTGAGGAAAAGGTACTTTGGAGAAATTGAATGCAAATTAAACTGGAAGAATATTTAATTAAGAAATGGTTGTTTCATCTAAATGACACCAATACTGTATAATGCAGAGCATCATCATAGCCACTGGAGCCTGCTCTCAAGGGCCAACTACAATTACAATCTAATTAACATGCCATCATTTTGATATCTGAAGAATTAATTAATCATGTCAGCTAATTGGTTAGAAGTTTTGGCTTTGCATGCACATTTTATTGAAACTAATTTCTTTAGGTCACATTTATGTCATATTTTCATATCCTCACCCCCCAAAACTACTGCTATGTATACCTCAACTTGTATAACTGATTATAGCACCAGTTCTCAGCTTATTTTTTTGGAATAAAAATCAAGTTCCTTTAGAAACACCATTGCATGCATCTTTTTTTCACATCTCTGGGTCGGATTTATTTCACACACATGTGCAGTTCATGTTTAAGGGTGACAGAGATTGTGGTAAGTTTACAGTTTCATGCTCTCCCATTACACATATGACCTTACAGCATATTTTACAGAAATTGAATTCTAATTTTTAGCATATAAATAAAAAGAGCCATGTAGCATAGCGGAGATGATTTTAGACTAGACTCACAAAATGTGTCTTTAAATCCTAGATTAGCCTTGTAAAAAAAGTGTCTTAAATACCTCATCTACTTCCAAAACCCTTTTAAAGAGGAGACTTGACAACACATAAAAACAATGCTCAAATAAAAGAAAGCTAGTTTGTTGTTATATGCTATGAAGTCACATCCAAAGGTTTTGAACGAATGTGAGATATTTCAGGAGTGGTGCAGCACTGGGAGGAAATGTTTATAATTCAGTTTGGAAGTTATTATTCAAAATCAAGTCCAGTGAATATCATTCTTGCACAAATTTGTATAATCTGATAAGTATAGAAATATAACAAATGTTATTTTTGTTTGATTTTTGAGTTTTAAATTTCTGTGATCTGATAGGCTGATGGGGCAGCTTGAAGAGGATGTATATGCACTACATCAGGGGTTCCCAACCTAAGGCCCATGGGCTGGATCTGGCCTCCAGTGCCATTTCATGTGCCCCCTCCAAGGGGACAAGTAACAAAATTCAAGTAACAAAATGGCCACCCCAATTGTGCAGGCAGAGCAACATGGCCATCTGGCCTTTGAAGCTGACTAAAAGAGCATGACCCGGCCCCCAGCTTGAAAAGGTTGGGAACTCTTTCACTACATGATGACCTTAGTCTGAGCCCTCCTTCTTGTGCCTTAGTGGAGTTTAGGATTTACTGGAGCATTGATTTTCCCTCTTGGCAATGACAGTTCAGTCTACTATATTTCCTTCTCTTTCCCTTAGTTTTTAGCCTATGAATCCCAATTGAGATATGATGGATATATTGTGGCTCTGTTCCACCTTGGTGGTGAACATTGGAGCCTTGCCTCAGCTCACAATCACACAGATGCCCCTGATTTTGTCAATTTCTGCACATTTGTCTGAAGGTAGCACATATGCCTAATATAAAGCTATGTGTACTCTTCAACATTTTGAAAACACTTCCTAGACACCTGTCTTTGTTAAAGCATCTACTAACATCCCATTTTGTGGCTAAGCTAACTAAGCCTTTGAAAAATAGCATGTTACATCCAGCAGCAGTATGTTTTTCTCACACAATATGTACACACAATATGCATTTCAGGTGTCATTAAACTGCTTGTTGTTCTCTAGACACCCAATAATTCACTTTCGAAACTAGGAGTGGAAGAGTGGAAATTCAATGTGCTTGAACAGCTAGGCACAGATGTGTCATGTTGCATTTCTGAAGACTGATGTCTTTTCCAAACCTTTTACAGAGTTAAGGGACAAAAAAATAATAATAATGACTACGGTACTCCAGGGATTTTTTTCCCAATTTTAAATATCTGCTTTTTATTAAAGCTTCAGGGGAGAAGAAAATAGCCTAAGGCCTCCTTCTCCTTTTCTGTCCTTCATTCCCCTTTAATATTTAATTGTTTTGAACCTCCCATTGGTCCCTAGTGGATGTTGAATGTCAGAATCCCAGCTGGTAATTACTGAATTTCCCAGCAGGCTTTCACATAGGTCTCTAATATTAAGAATAAAAGGGTTGTGTTTGTGTACATCTATATTCAGCGTCTAGAAGCTGTAAATCATGTCCTGGATTTTATTTCTACCTCCAATCCTTCTGCCTCTCTCCTCACCTGAGTTCTTGCTCTGATGCTGTCAGGAAGAAGAAGAAGAAGAAAAGGGGGGGGGGAGCAGGGAGATTTCATGTTTCATGAATCTTGTTACCCATGCTACACATCTCTAGCTCTTTTTGATTACTTAGTCAAAAGACAGTCTATAAATCAAAAGGTGACAGAATCTTGCCTCATTCTCTGGAGGCGATAAAAGCCAACACATTTTCCTGTCAGAAACCCTGACGTTCTAATGGTAGCTGTAAGCAAAGCAACAGCTCTGCTATTGTTGTGTGTGAGGCTACTGCTGGGCCTTACAGAAGTTTTGAAAAATTACTACATCAAGGGAGGAATGGGCCTTATTGCTTGAGGTTTAATTTAAGTCTTGTGTCTGGCCAGACATCCCACTATGGTAATGAAGTAGATCATACAGCCAGCGACTCAACGGCAAGTGTTGGGTGGGTGGCAGTAAATAACCCCTGAATCCCTAAAGGGGCCAACAGTGATGCGCAGATTAGCCCCTTTAGGTGGGGTGATAGTTTCCATCAGTGGAGTAAATGCCATTGGAAACCATCATATTGGGCAAAATGGCAGAATGAGCAGAGGAGGAACCACTTCACTATTCTGATTCCCAACAGTCATGAAGGTGGAAGAGCCCATGCCAGATGGACTGGCTGCGAAGGCATACCTTGACAATATCCTCAAGGCTGTGGCAGTCCACTGCAGTCCTGGTGTTAAATCCTGCATGTCTTGTTTCATACATGCTGCAGGAGATGGCTCTGTGATCACAGTGGTCACTCCATGGCACTCCACAGTGGTCACTCCATAGCAAGCTGGGATCCACCTTAAACAAATTCATGCTAATGGCATTTTTCCTGAAAACGATTTTCAGGAAAATATATATACTCAGATACAAGTAGCAGCCGATGGCAAATTTAAGTAATGGTTCTTACATCTGCCACCCATTTCTATAGGTCTTCCATCAAGAAACCTTGGCCAGCACAGCCAATGATGAAGATTTCTGGGAATTTTAGTCCAAGAACATCTGGTGAATTAAGATTGGAACCACTATTCAACCATTACTTTTCTTTTTGACTGGCCAACTATTGTGTGCCTCTGTACCTGATGTGTATAAATTGATTCCACGAAGTCCTACTCTTATATCTGATGAAGTGGACTTGATCCATGAAAGCTCACATTTAAATACAGGAGTTAGTCTTTAAGGTGCCACAATGTTTTCTCATCTTTTGTTTTGTTTTGTTTACTCTCTGATATATTTGTTAAAGATACTAGTGTGTGGTATGCATGAGTAGTAGAAAGTTTATGAGACTGAGAAGAAATGCCAAGAGAAAAGGTATGTCACTTTCACACAGACTCACAAGTTGCCTGTTGTTGTGCCATGCCACCCAGGCTAAAACAATTTTGGCCATGGTCATGCAGCAGGGGGGAAAAAAGCATTTTCAGCACCACAATTCCTGCAAGGGATTGAATTGACCACATAGACTGTAGACAGTGCAGCCCCATTAGAAATGTCTTACTATGCTCATGACATTAGCTTTTATCCAGGCAGTTGGGGCATTTTAGTTCCCTAGTAGACATGTTTTGTTGCAGCACTCACGCACAACTCAATCTATAAAGTATTTTATTAAAATGTCCCTGATTTTCATCAACCTGTTGTGTACACCTTTCCCTCATACATATTAAAATAAAACTGTGGCAAAAATATTGTCCAAATCTGTTGCATTCCTCTGCAGTAATTCCCAACCTGGGGTACACATACCTCCAGGGATATAAACCGGGGTATTTAAGGGTGTGTAAAAAAATGACTGGGAGGCAGAAGGTCAGCAGTTCAATTCCCAAGTACTGCAGGATGGAATGAGCCCCCATCTTTGTCACAGCTCCAGCCAACCTAGCAGTTCCAAAGCAAGAAATTGCAAGTAGATAAATAGGGACCACTTTGGTGGGAAGATAACAGCGTTCCGTGCATTCCAGTGTCTAGTCATGCCTGCCACGTGACCACAGAAACATCTGCAGAAGCAGACAGTGCTGGCTCTTAGGCTTTGAAAAAGAGATGAGCACTGCACCCTAGAGTCAGATACAACTGTGTTTCGAGCAAGGGAAACATTTAAAGGCATATACGTCAACAGAATCTACAGGCATATATCCCTCCTCCTCCTCCAGCAGTGGAGAAGTATAATGGATACTGCATCCCGTGTGGGAAGTCTGTATATTAAGAACCATCTAGTTGTCATTTTCTGGTCATCTGTCAGATGTTTGGCACAAAGAATGGTCATTCATTGGGGTCTATTACCTCAGCATACACTATGTTTTACATGATATAACATAAAGTCCAATGAGACCATTGACACCCTGCTTTCTTGCAAATCAATGAGACCAATTCTTTTTTCTTCAGGAGTTAGAGTTGGTTTCCTACTTTCAGGGAGTCAAAAAAGTTATTTTTATTGTTGCACTGAATAGAAAATAATAAATACTGTAAAGTATTTTTAATATATTGACTTTAAACAGAATGGCAGTAATGATACAACAGACTGTAGAGGGCAGGAGGAAACTAACATTTAGACCAGGTTTTGGGAATTCATAGCCTACTGACTATATGTGGACCTCAGTTGCCATGAGCTCTAGGCAGTACATGCAAAAAGGATTGGAAGAATGTAGAAATGCAAGGAACCTAAACATGCATAAATATAATGACATACTTTCTACACTACACACACAAAATCCCATTTGTTGTATTTTTATTTTCTGAAAGAATAAAAGGAGTATAACTAGTAATAAAGATTTTTCAAACAGACTTTCTATTGGAATAATAGCAATCTTGCATGCACTAACACTGTATATCAGTTGGAAGGGGCTTTACAGCCTAATATGATTGTTCTTTCCCATTAGCTTGGTTTATAAAGCTCTTTTCTTCCCAGTGCTTTATGAGACAAGTCACCATCTTTTTTCCTCAAGCAGCATGCATGCAGGATATAAATGAAAGAGACTCTATTTCTCCCTCTCCCCTTCTTAATGTAACTACAACTGGTTACTCTAAGATATCTTTTTTCTACTTTAAATGTGTCTAGAGTAACTTTTACCATACATACTAGAGTGATTGTTTTATGAGACTGGGCTGATCTCTCCATTCTTTTTTTCCCCACAGCCTTTTTGTCCTTTCCCTCTGCTAACTAAAAGAAATAACTTCCCCTTGTTTTTTAACCAAAATTCCCCAACAATTTCTACAATGCTCAAAAATGCCATTTATTATATATTCATTCTAATTAGATATTCCATAAATAATATTTTCCTTCTAGTACAATACACCAGATTCAAATATGCAATAAAACAACATCTTTGAGTATAGGTAATGTAACCATCTGCATATTATTTTATATTGTGGGAAATGACTTAACATAATTATGGAATGTGCCAGTTTCTATACAAAGACATTAAACAAGGATTTTGGAACATGCTGAGACAGCAAATGGATAAACAGCAACAATTATCTATAAAAACTGAATTTTGAAACCATTATCTTGAGAAAGTCCATAGTTAACTGTTTTGAAAGCAACTTTTCACATGGTCAATAAGAAAACTTTTCCTCCTCTTTTTCCCACAGCACACTCACTTTACTTTAAAAAATCTCTTCACAGATTCCCAATAAAAGGTGACTTACTCCACCTCTTTTATCTCATCATCCATATCATCAATGTGACATTTAGTCTTTGTACTTAAATCAACAGTAATTGTTTGTGGTAGCATGAGAATTTTTTGCCCCATTGATTTCCCATTGCATTGAAATGTCATATTAGCTCAAGGTGAAGAAACTAATCAGATGTGAATAATAGTAATAACAATCAGAATAATAGTGGAAATAATTATCCAGCCAGCTGCTTGTTAAAAATAAAAGGTTGCAGATGTATCTTTGGGATCTGGTGCTGTTATAAACTCAGAAGAGCAAATGAAAATGGTTTGCTAATATCACTCAAGCTGTTATATGAAATAGGTCCCTCATTGGCATTATTTAGGTGTGCACATCTGATTGAATTTCTTTTGAAAGGTGGGTAGGTGGGAATTGCTCATCAACAGTCTCCTCTAGCGCTTTCCGAAATGGACTTCTTTTTATCACCCTTTGTACTCAGACATTTTCATATCTTTCACTGTAGGAGCAATACTGCATAGTCTTTCAATTGGAGTTTTTTTCCTGTCTCTATATATTTTCTTTACTTTTACTTTTCTTTATAATAGGCAAAATCCTTTTGTGCAATGTTACATAGGAATAAATTGGATCCTTCGGCAGAAATAATGTAAACTATATGAGAGCAGTCTCCCCTCCTTCTACTTTCAGTTCTGGGGATCCCTAGGGTTCCCTTTTAAGATCCTTGGGATGTGGCCATGGTGGGGTGGGGAGATATTTCAAAGGTTGTACAGGGCAAAAAGTATTCCAGTGAGTCCTCAGAACCTGAAAGGGGTTAGAAAACTTTAAGGTAAAGGTAAAGGTCGGCCTTGCTCAGAAAGCAGTTATGTCCGAAATCCAGTCATATCCAAAGAATGATCAAGAAGAGGTTAGTTCACTTGGGTTACCCCATCATGAACATTGCCTTCACCTGCCTACAACACTGAAACACATCCTACAGGTACATCCTTTAGAATGTTTCCAGTAAGAAAAAAAGAAAAAGCTGTTTTCAGCATTAAAGAAAAAATGCTATTTCCCCTCCACTACAGCAGAAAATTTCAAACACCTTGCCATATTAAAAAGCCCAGAAATTCACAGGATAAATGCTATCAAACCACTTTAACTATCTTGGGTGGATACACCATGAAACCAGATTTTGTTGGCAGTATACAAAACTGATTTCAGAATTTTGCTCCCTGCAAAGCTCCAAATGCCCCAACACAGGATGGGGTTTGAAGACTGAGGTTAGCAAGATGCAATGGTTTCCTCTTTAAGATGGTGTTAGGACTGATAAACAGATGACCTTGCCACAATCATTGCTATATTTAGCAAGGAATCATTTTACGCTCATTGCTAAAATATGGAAGAAGTAGAACAGGAGTGGCCAACCTATGGCCTGTGGGCTGGACCTGGCCTGTGGCACCATTTCATGTGATCCACGTCACAGTTGCCATACCAGAAGTGAAAGTGGATATATTTATGACAGCTGTAAACACTCCCACAGCCACCATAAACACGCCTACAGCAGATGCTTTTTACAGCAGTGTTTACGGTGGGGGGAATCATATGACCGGCCTGCTCAGGCCTGTGGCATAAAAAGGTTAGGAACCCTTGAAGTAGATAATGCCATGTGATCATTTACTACATACAAACATCTTCCATTTTGGAAGAAACTGCCAGAAGAAAAAGCAGCAAGTGGCATGTGTGTCATCCAAGCTACACTCATTTAATGAAGGGGAAGCCAAATGATAATACTAGCTTTGAAATAAACTCCAGTGACATGAATTGTAACATCTCTGACTGCAAATGCATAGCTGGGTTGCCGAACTAATTCTTAGTGTTGGAAAGCAATTAAGGTTACTAATTACCAAATAATTTATGCTAATACTCAAATGGAATGCAAGTGCACTGATGAGGACCTGTCTTGCAGAAAGCATCTCTCTCTTCTCCTTTTGCCCTATGGTATGCCAGCAGATCTGTGTTTGTAAAGGACAAGCTTGAGCCATTTCCATTTCACACTAGATGGCTATTTTTCTTTCTTCTTTCAATCAAAAGAGGCAGTTCAGCAAACCAGATCTTCTTCAATAAACAAGTGCCGTAGATGTAACACAATTGTGTAAGTATTGAAATCTCTCTAGTGCAGGGGTGTCCAAACTATGGCCGGGGGGGCGGGTCTGGCCCACGCACACCTGTCAAGTATCCCGTTTTTCCTGGGAAAACCCCTTATTTTTACCCCTCTTCCTGGCCCTCCCGTTTAATTAATTTCCCCATAATATCCCCTATTTTTTTAAAAAAGAAAAAAATCCTGACCGGAGCCCTCACAGGCGAAGCTGTAGTATGTTTTTCCTGCCACCAGAGGCCGCTGTGTGGCTTTTCGCTTGTGGAAGGGGAGAGAGAAGGTGGTGGGGGCCTTCTGTAGTTTCTCTTTCATTTCCATGCCACATGGTCATGGAGGCTTCCTTTTTGCTGCTGCTGCTGGTCGGCGCCACCATAGGATGAGAATCTACTCTAGGTGGGCAATATTTCATATATGCAGAGGCAAATCAGCTCTTGGTATGGGGTAGAGTAGAGACTTCTCTCTCACTCTCATGATTTATTGAGCTGTTTCTGCCCTGCCTCCTGGCTGGAGGATTTCGTTTCTGTTCTAGAGTTAACTTGGGAGGAGGGATGTTGCTTGATCACTATATGAGAGAGAGAGAGAGAGAGCACCCCACCTTCTAACAAACCATCTGGAGGGAAATTAACTCCTCAGCTGCTGGGAGGCTTGGAAACTACAGAGGTTGCTTTTTACTTTACTAATTCTCTTCCTTAAGCTGGATCCGACATTCTCAGGTGTTGGTGCTTCAATTGGTTGCAGTGAGGAACAAATAGATTGGTTAATTTGGGGAAATTAATCCCTTGCTCCTCCACCCTAATGGGGGGGGGGGTGTCTAGCCATGTGCAGGGTTAGATCATTAAAGCCAAGCTGCTTACAAGCAGTTGGTAACACTAGGGAGCTGGATACTATTCTGCACTTTGCTTCCCAGGAAAAAATAATGATTAAAAATGAGTAAACAAGAAAGAAAACAAGACAAAAGTCCCCCAAGAAGATGGGGAAAGGGTTCTTTGGCCCACACAGCTTTGTGCCCATTGCATCTACAATACCATCTAGCCATCTTATTTTTGGCCACCCACTTCTTTTGTCCTCCACCTTTCCCAGCACCAAGGCCTTCTCAAGTGAATCCTCTCTTCTCATTTGATGTCTAAAGTACTTTAGTGTCATTCTTACTATTTGACCTTTAATGAGCAGTCATGGTTGATTTCTTCTAGGATCGACCTATTTCTAACACCACATTTCAAAGGCATCTATTTTTCTGCGCTCAGCTTTCCTAATGATCCAGTTTTTACACCCATACATTACCACCGGGAATAGCATTGCTTTGACTATGCAATTTTTTGTTTGAAAGGTGATGTCTGTACTTTTAACTGTGTTCCCCAGGTTTCTCATAGCTTGTTTCCAAGCATCAGACGCCTTTTAATTTCATGGCTGCAATCACCATCTGCAGCGATCTTTGATCCTAAGAAAGTAAAATCTGTAAGTCATATCCAACTCTAGGGTGCTCATCTCCATTTACAGCCAAAGAGCCAGTGCTCTCTGTGTTTGCAGACATTTTCATGGCCATGTGGCAGGCATGACTAGAGCTCAGCAAGTCACATGGCTATATTTGGCCATGCCCACAGATTTGGCCACACCCACAAAGGGGTGTGGCCAAAATTTCCCTTATTTTCAAATCCAAAACTTGACAGGTATGGGCCCATGGCCTGAAAAGTTTGGGCACCCCTGCTCTAGTGTTTATAGCTAACTTTCTGCCCATTTTCCATCCCCATGCTGGTGATGGTAATGACTCGTTTATCCTGTTAACTTGGTTGAGAAATTTCCAGCCCTAAAGAGATACCAGCAAATGCTGGTTAGGTTGAATTCAATGACAGTGAGGCTTGCACAACTGCTTGTTGTTGTGTTTCGATATTGCTTTCTCAATAAGATGACTATTATCTGTTGCAATAAATGCCTTCCTTCCAGAGGAACCATCTGGATTTGGGCAGCCTCGTGTGTTATGGTTAACATTGAACAGAATCTGCATGGGCTTTGGTAAAAGTTCAGATGCTCTTTATAAGTGGGGCAAAATAATATCACTGAACCACGTCTGTGTGGCTGAGAAACAGAGTATCAACATATAGTAACAAGGTGCCAAAACAGATCCTATAATAGAGATTTTGCTGATTTCCTGGTTGTGATAAATGAAGCAAAAGTTATATTTGCAATTTTGATATATACCTACAATTTTATACTTTACCATTTTATGTCTTGCATTTTAACTTTTGTGGTTTTTTCAAAAAATTTATTAAATTGCAATGGTAATGTGCTGTTTGATAAATAATCTTTCCTTCCTTTTCTTTGCAGGCGCACCCCCCAAAGAAAGACTCAGACACCGGTATATGAATAAAGGCATTGGGCCACTTTTATTGAATAATGCCCTATTCCGAATTATAACTTTCAATTGGTACTCATCCAATTATAATTCTTAAGGCAAGCAAGCCGCAGTAACACTGGTAAGGTTCCTCCCAAAATTGCCAATGGCAATTGGCTACAATGTATCCATTTGTATCAATTTGTTTGTTAACACAAACAAATTGTTGACCGTAGTCAATAAACTATCTACTGACCCCACCCTCTGACGTGTATCCGTCAAATCACGGGGTGATGCATGCTGAAAAGCTCCTGCCATCACCCCTTGCCTGGTTCGTTGTTGACCGGTCAACGTTATTACACCTGTACCTGTCTAAGTGTTGGCCAGTCAATTGCGAACCTGCCGGATACCTATGGGTCATAAATATTTACCTTACCAGTGCTACCCGCCACACGGGGAGGCTTCAATGAAGACTCACCGCCCCGCCCCCCCAGACCATCAGCTCGGTCAACAGGCCTGCTTGCAAATCTTCCAAAAAGAGGTTCATACCTCTAGCCGACAGGTGGACCCCATCCGCTGCATAAAGATCATAATTTTGTAAACTAATGGTGGGGTGTCGGATGACCATCCCCAAACCCTTGTCTGCCAAGAACCAGGCAACTGCCCTGTTCACCGAGCGGCGAGCGCGGTCAAGGGCACGGAGGTCAATACCTCCCCTGTAAGCGTGACGCGATATGATGTCCGACCATATCAGCCTTGTGGACGGCCACACATAATGCAAATAAGCTAGGTCACTGCAAATCGTGAATTTTAAAGAAAGGCCAGTGACCTGGGTGAGGTCATTGCCCCCGAGGTGCAGTACAAGGACATCAGGCGGTTCAGCATCCCTGATGGAAAAAAGGAATGGCAACAGTTCCCGCCATCTCATTCCATGCTTACCGTACCAATGTATGCATGCGGATGCACGCAGTCCAAGCTGGGGTCCCCACTCTGTCGCCGCAGCATACTGCGCTGCCCAGTGCACGTAACTGTGGCCCACCAGCCATACTGCCACAGGTGTGCGGGGACACACAGGGTCTGTAAGAGAAAAAGAGAACAGTGACTTAACTGGTACTCATACCTGAAGAGGGCGAACATATAATGCAAAACGCATAGATCCCCATCTTCCCATACGGCGTATATCAGCCTCAGAGTACCCAAATGCAGCCGCAGTTGAAGCGGCACCTATCCTAAACAAATGGGTGCCGTAACGAGCCCAAGGGAGGCCAACACTGGATAGTGCCATTCCGGTCACCTTCCAAAATTGAAATTTAGTAAGGGGAGACCCATCTTGGTGGCAGAAAAACGGGCCAGGGTGCGTGCCACGCACTGCCAAGAACTCCTGTAGGGCACCAACCGGACAGATGTCTGCAATGGAACATCGTAGCAGTCTAACTCCACTGCCTACGCCGTGCTGATCAACTTTTGAGGACCGTATCCTCAACTGAGCCCACTCATTAGAAACATAGACATCGTCGAGTTCCAGTGGGCTACGAGTTGCATCCGCCTTAGACAGTAGTACCAACTCACTGATGTGGAGCGCTCCAAAGAAGGCCGCCGTCGTAGCCGCATGAAAAAGAGCCGCCTCATACCTGTCAAAACACAGGTTATGCCAGCCTCGTGCAAGGTGGGTAAGCACCCCTGGAGAAATTGGGTGGCGAGTGTCCGGGCGGCATCCACGTTCCCGTGTCCACCCCTCCAAAACATGTCGTATGCGGAAATCGTTCATGCTGTCAGCAAAACCCCTCACCTTGGCCATAAATGCCAGTGCTGACAGCCTGAATGCTATAGTGTGGGGAGCGAGGCCCTGACTGTGTAGATAAACCATAAATTGTAAAACTTGTTCCACTGGAATGGGCCACACTTCGGGCAACTGAAGTTGCACGCAAAAATTTATAAATTGAACAAAGCATGATGATACGCCTTACGCATGCGGGGCGCCAAAGACATGCCGATCGCCCGGTTCACCTCTCCTTGCCAAATGTCCAAATCTCGGCCGGGAGTGGCGAGGGGAATTCCTCTGCGTCCGGAGCCAAGGCGCGGAACCGGGGGATCTGCAGGTGGGATAAAGCATCGGCAATATCATTATTAATACCTGGTACATGTCTGGCCCTAAAAAGCACGTTCAAGCGTAGGCTACGTAACACAAACTGGCGAACTAACGCCATCACCCTGGGTGATTTAGACATCTGAGCATTAACAATGTGCACTACCGCAGCATTGTCACACCAAAAATGGACCACTGAGTCGGCCCACTCCTCGCCCCATAGCATCAAAGCTCCCAGGATTGGAAAGAACTCAAGGAATGTAAGATCGCGGAGGTGATCCGTGCCCCGCCATGCTGGAGGCCATTGGCCATAAGCCCACCTCCCCTCAAAGTAAATCCCATATCCCAGGGAGCCGGAGGCATCCGACTGTACTTGAAACCTAGGGGAAACTAAAAGGTCAGATCTCCAAAAGGAGACCCCATTGAATTCCCGCAGGAATGTGAGCCAAACCAAAAGGCCAGCCCTCATGCCCCTGGTCAGTCGGACCCTATGATGGCGCCTTGACAGGCCAGACATGGCGTCACATAGGCGCCGAGCAAATGCTCTGCCAGGTGTGACCATCCTGCAGGTAAAGTTAAGATGGCCATGTAGAACCTGAAGCTCACGAAGTGACACTTTACGCTTGGCCAGCAAGGCCAAAACCATCGCGGAGATCCGGGTGACCTTATCGATGGGTAACCGGGATGCCTGTGTGACCGGGTCAATTTCAATACCCAGAAATGTGAGCGTAGTTGATGGGCCCTCGGTCTTTTCGGGCACTAAAGGGACACCCAGTTCCTGCATTAGCATCTGTAATGTGGTGAGGAGACGCGTGCACGTGTCCAAGCCCCATTCAACCCTGAACAAAAAGTCATTGAGGTAATGGGCTACAGACTGAGACCCGGACCTGCGAACAAAGGCCCACTGAAGGAAAGTGCTAAAACGTTCGAATGCTGAACAGGAAATAGAGCAGCCAAAAGGCATGGCCTTATCTACGTAAAACTTCCCTTGGAATCTAAAACCCAATAGCTCAAAGTCCCCCGGGTGTACTGGCAACAATCGGAATGCCGATTTAATGTCACATTTTGCCAGGAGTGCACCAGGACCACAAGAGCGCACCATCCGCAGGGCTTGGTCAAAAGACGTATACCTGACCGAACAAAGGTCATCAGGAATAGCGTCATTGACAGAATACCCTGCTGGGTACGATAAATGGTGGATTAAGCGCAATTCCCCCGGGGCCTTTTTGGGTACCAACCCCAGAGAGGAGACCTTCAGGTTGGGAAAGGGTGGTACAGAAAAGGGGCCTGCTACCCTCTTGGCCTCTACCTCTTTGGCAATACTCAGGGCAGCCACCTCCTCCCTACCCTTCAGGGACAGTAAATTGGGGGCATCTTGGGGTCCCCGCACCACTTTGAATGGGATACGGAAGCCCCACTGGAAACCCTCCAGGAGGTACCTCGCGTCCTCTCTCCTTGGATAAGTTGAGAGCCATCGCTCCAACATATACACATTAACTGGGGAGGGGGCCTTTTGTCTGACTAGCTCCATCAGCAGAAGCTCTGCCCGCTCCCTGTCCACCTCTACCTCTGCCCCGTGACCCACCGGCCCGCGGGCACGCGGCGGCGGTGTGGGGGCCAGCACAAGAGGGACACTCATGTTTGTATCGGCACTGCCGCTTATTGCACTCACCATTAGCCGAGAAGCTCCAACAAAGCAAGCAGGCTGGAACCCCCTGCCCAACTGGCTGGCGGGGAGCCTGTGTTGGAGCAGCTCGCTGCACGGCATGGCCATGATAGTACCTATCCCCAGGCGCCGGACGCGTGGGGGTCATGTACAAAAGCCACAATTTCTGACAGGGCTCATCCCATCTCATCTCCGGGTGCAAGGGCACCCTCATTCTAAATTCCTCATCGTAAGCCAACCACGATGGGCCAGGAAAATCCACCATCGCCCTGTAAATATTGTCCAAATATTGGACCATAGGAATGGCCAGGTCAGGCCGGGCCCTAAGGTACACCGCCATATAAATAAGATATGCGGGCAACCAGTTGGCCCAGGCGCGTGGTGGCTTACGACGGCGGGACAGCTCTTTGTCTCTGTCGTCCTGTCCCTCTCTCTCCTCCTTAGTGGGCTCACGGTTCAATAGGGAGAATATATCCACGTACTCCCCCTGCCAAATCTTTTCCCTCATGACCTGGGACAAATGATCACCAAGGGGCAAGGAATAACCAGCCATCGGCAAGGCCGTCACTGGCACATTAGATACACGGGGCATACGCAGCAGGACCTGGACAGCCCCTGCGATGCCCGGCACTGCCCCGGTGGCGGAAACCCCCACCCCCAATGTTGTGCCAGTATGGAACCAAGGGGCACTGGGATAGGCTGGCAACTGATGCCCACTCGCCTCGACTTGACGAGGCCATGGCCACTGAACCCCACCACTGGAAGTGGACTGTGATGTGGGTGCATTAACTTGAACCTGATACTCACTAGGTGCACCCCCGTGAGCCGCCCCCACTGGGGGTTCCGGCCCACGGCGGGCGTCGGAGCTCGCAACCGGAATCGAGCTCTGGGGCCACACCTGACCACTCCCCGGCTGCAGCTCTGGATGAACGGGGAGCTGCGAGACACCGGCACACGCAGGCCGGAGCGTCTCAAGCAGCTCAACCCGGCTGGCCGCCTGGTGCAGTGTGGCAGCCGTCGAGGTAGCCGGTGGACACAAAGGGCCCCCGGCAGAGAGAGAAGGGCCCCCTCCCATGGGGTTGTGTGCAATCCCCAAGGATGCCTCAAGCACAGCTAAACGTGTTAGCAACGCATCCACTGCCACAGATTCCCCAGTATAAAGCGGGCCGGGTGGGCCGGACGGCCCACTAGGCATTTGAGAGCCTGGGCCAGAATAGGGCCATGCCCAAAACTCCGGCCCATGAGGGGCCGGAGGGGGAACGTGCTGTCCTGACCCATGGCCGGCAACTGCGGGCCGAGGGCCAAAGCCCCTGAAGGGCCGGCCATAGGCCGGCCAGCCGAGGGCCAAGCACCAGCTTGCATCGCCCCACCGGTATCGGTGGGTAAAGCTGGGGTAGTGCCCTGCCGCGTGGGCGCAGCCCTGGTCCTCTGACCTGAGGGCTGCCCCCTGCCCTGCGCAGGGCCCGCAAAAGTCCTCCCCTTTGGCCGTGGTTTCGTCGCCGGGGCCTTCCGTTTGGGAGGCATATCTGGTAGAAAGAGCAGGATCCCTTTCCAGGGATCAACCTAGTGCCAAAAAAACCACAGAGCAGCCAGCAAGCCAAAGGCTCTGTGCGAATCCTTCCTTCCCAGCCGGGAAGGACCAAGGGCTAAAGAGCCGAAGAGTCGGAGGAACAGCGATGGAGAAAACTTCTCCTCTCCGTCGATATTTCTAAAATGGCAGCTCGGCTGCCTCGTGGCCACCCCTTTTATAGAGGGGTGGCCATGCCCCCTAACTCACCCGGATGTCTGAGTCCGGGTGGGGGTGGGCTGCAAAGAGCGCGGCGGCCATTTTGGCGCCGCGCTTTCATTCTTTCTTTTATCCTCTTCTTTTTCTAATTTGTCATATTCAAGACTAAATAGTCACTTCTGAATCATTTGGAGCCCCAGAGGATTGATTTCTTCATTTTTAAATATATTTTTTTGCACATACTACTTTGAATGTTCTTTTCCAATTACAAAAAAGTAATTTATGAACCAACCATTTAATTAATCACTCATTTCAAGCATAACCAATAATTTTAAATCACATGTCTTTACTCTGTAGAGCATTCCTAGAGATCAAATAAACTTAATCAGTCCATTTATATCCAAATTTTTTCTGAGAAGGTCAAAGCTGGTGTTCTTCCATCACAATAGGTTAGATTAGCTTTAGAGCATGGGTTTGCAACCTATGGCCCATGGGCCAGACCCGGACCCCGATGCCATTCCATCCAGCCCATGGTGATGACCCTGGAAGTGGAAGTGGACACATTTATGACAGCTGTAAATGCGCCCACGTATGCGCAAACGTGCCCACCGCAGTTATGGAAGAATTTGTGGTAGGGGGAACTACATGTCCCATCCACTCATCTGTCTGAGGGGGAGTTGTCCAGCCCATGGCGTGGTAAGACTGTGTGGTGTAATATCATCCAGCAACCTTTCTGAATGAATGGAAATTTGAATCTGAGTTTCTCTAATACTAGTGCAGTATCCTAATCATAGCTCCACACTTATTTGCACTTAGTCTAAAGCTGTCCTCAGTCTCAGTAAGTTTGTGAGCAAAAATAAGCATACAGGAAAAGTAAACAAAGTTTTTTTCATCAACATTCAGTAGGAAAGTCTGAAGGGTAGGCAAAGAATTCTTTGCCTCTGCCAGCATTATATATAGAGACATGGCTAGTGGCAGCACTGTTGCAGATTGTTTTCCCTGCCTTAGGATGCAGGAAGCCATACATGGAGCAAATACAAGTTGGTTCTCCTGCTGGAAGAGAAGATACAATAACTTGAGGCACATTTATCTGTACTCCAGTTCATCAGGGAATGTGAAGCCATCAGATTACAACACTCAGCCCAGGAACCACCCTAGTACTTTTCTTCTCTTTTACATTAACAACAGGAAACAAAGCCTAAAGCAATCATGCAGCCTCAGATAGAGATCCTGGTCCAGGTAGGCAAAATGTAAATGACTTCAGGGATCTGCATGGTGAATTCTTAATGAATTCATGGAGATATAGTCTAAAAACAGGCAAGAAAGCAAGAAAAATGAATGGTACAACCCTTTGTAGCTCAGAAAAGCAGGAGCAATCATGTTACATCTTCAGATCTACATAATCAGCCTCCCTACATCTGTCAATTCTGTGCCACTGGAGAAGGGATAGCATTTTGTTAGACCTCCCTATGGTCCATGTAGGAATATACAGGGCCCAGAGGCCCAAGATGGGTACTAACATATTATAAGGAATCAATCTGCCAGCTAGTTTTGACATTTGACAGAAAAAGGGGGCATATATTTTTAAATTTTCAACTGGAAGTTTTAAAATTCAATTGGAATATTGTTTTAGTGACATATTTAGATTAGTATTAATGAAGGCTGTGATCAGACTGGTAAGCCAAATGTACAGCCTATTTTACACTTCTGTTTGAATTAGGTAATCACATGAAGAGCATGAATAGTCCACACTGGCACCTCACTCTGCACTACAGATCTGCACTACAGCCCAAAGCCTCCCTTTCATTGATCGAGAGGACTTTTTAAAGTGTTGCATACTGTTAGGTAAAATGGACAGTTCTCCAAACTATATGTATGAATACATATAGGCATACTGTTGTGTCCAAAGGCCAATTCAGGTTCAAAAGACAAACTGCGCCAAAGCGGAAGAGCAGATGCATGCCATTTCTAAAGGCATGAAATTCAAATAGATGTCAAAGCGGGAAATGTTGAACTTTGCTTGTCCTCCGGAAGCCCGCCTAAATGTATCTTATTTTGTAACAGTCAAATCACTGTATATATAGAGGCCACCCCTGTACATAGTCCCCAGTCCAAAGTATGAGCTGAATAAAGAATCACTGAGTTTAACCTGATCCTGCTGGTTAGAGTCCTTCTTGCGCCGCGCCGGACTCAACACATACCATGAAAACACAGTAGTCTGCTTAGTTTACCAGGGTTGTCACTATTTCATATTGATTTTTATTGAGATTTTTTTCTAAGCAGAGATTATAAAGTCCTGCCTTGGCCCTGGATTTGGACTCCGATGAATCTGATATGGAAAAACCTCAGCTGCCTGCTTTAGACGCTGAAGCACCTTTACCCGATTGGGACCTATCAGATTTGATGCTGGCAATGCTGACTCAGATTCAGATAATGAGGACAATGAACTTTGGACCTTGTGGCATTGCAGGCTCCAGCTTCACAATGACCTATAGCTGTGTTGTAGCTTGGTGAGAGAACACTGTCAGAAATGAGCAACAGCTGACAGCCATTGCAGGCGCATCCCCCAAAAGAAGGACTCAGACACTGGTAAAAGTGGATAACGGCATTGGGCCACATTTATTGATTCATGCCCTAGTCCGAATTATAAATTTCGATTGGTATTCAACCAATTATAATTCTTAAGGCAAGCAGGCCGCAGTAACACTGGTAAGGTTCCTCCCAAAATTGCCAACGGCAATTGGTTACAATGTATCCATTTGTATCAATTTGTTTGTTGACAACAAACAAATTGTTGACCGTAGTCAATAAACTAACTACTGACCCCACCCTCTGACGCGTATCCGTAAAATAACGGGGTGATGCATGCTGCCTAGCTCGTGGCATCACCCCATTGCCTGGTTCGTCGTTGACCGGACAACGTTAACCAACTTGTGCCTATCTAGTGTTGTCCAGTCAATTGCGAACCTGCCGGATACCTGTGGGTCATAAATATTTACCTTACCAGTGCTACCCGCCACACGGGGAGGCATCCATGATGACTCACCGCCCCCCCCCCCCAGACCGTCAGCTCGGTCGCCAGGCCTGCTTGCATCACACCCAGAACGAGGTACATACCTCCAGCCGACAGGTGGACCCCTTCACCTGCCTATCAGCAAAATTTCGTGAAAACCTATCATCTGGTCTCCAATGGCCATTTCACAGCCATGCTCTGAACGGGACGGAGCCACAGCTCCGTCCACTGACTGCCGGAACAGTCAGAACTAGGGAGATCCGCACCTCCCCTAAATTGGTGTCTCGGCACGATGTTAGACCATAGCGACCGTATGTAAGCCACACGTGATACAAGATGCTAGGTCACAGCCCCTCGACAGTTTAACAACAGCAGTGAGCCGTATGAGATCGCTGCCGCCGAGGCGCCTATAAAACATTGGGCGGTCCAGCATCCCTGTCAGACAGCAGGAATGGCCACAGTTCCCGCCCCATGTGCCGCGCATACCATACCATAGCATACGTGCAGATGCACACAGCCCAGCCGGGGTCCACTCTCTGTCGCTGCAGCATATCCTGCTGCCCAGTGTACATAGCTGCGGCCCACCAGCCCCCTGCCACCGGTGTGCTGAGACCCCTGGGATCTGTAAAAGAGGAGAAAAAAGGTGAAGGACATAACTAGGTACTCGTACAGTGAGGGGACGTACATATCTGAAATTGTGCGTAGACGCATATCCACCTTCGAGTACCCCAAACGTAGTCGCGCTCAAGCGACGCCTATCTTAAGGAAATGGTGCCAAAACGGGCCCCACACCGCGAAACGCGGCACCGGTCACCCACAGGGACTTCACTATGGTAAGGGTAGACCCGTCCCGGTGGCAGAAAACAGGCTGGGGCGCGCAGCAGGCACTGTCAAAATTCAGGTAGGGCACCATGTCTCAAAAACTTCGTAGCAGTATACACCACTGCCTACATCGTGCTGAATAATCAGTGAGGACCGCATCCCCACTCGAGCCCACTCATGTATGACACAGACATCTTCGAGTTCCAGTGCCCTATAATACACATCCGCCTTACACAGGTGGCCCCAACTCTGGCACCCACTCACTGATGCGGAGTGCTCCAAGAAGGCTACCGTGGTAGCTGCGTGGCCAAGAGCCACCTCACACCTATCTGAACATAAGCAATGCCAGCCTTGTGCAAGGTGGGTAGAAATTCTGGGAACAGGGGTGATGCGCGTAATGGCGGCGGACACGTTCCCGTGTCCACCCCTCCCAAACACGACGCCTGAATGCAAAGTGATACGCCTTACACGTGCGAGGTGCCAATGACATGTCCGGTTCCCCTCTCCTCACCAAACGTCCAACCATCAGCCAAAGTGGCGAGTGGAATCCCTCTGCATCCAGAGTACAGCACGGAACCAGGTGGATCTGCAGTGGTGGAGAGCAGCAGTAATGTCATTACAAATACCCATTACATGTCTGGCATAGAACGGCACCTTTCAGCGTAGGCTTCTCAATATAATAGACGGACTGATGTCATGACCCTGGGGGATTTGCATGTCTGGGTGTGGACAATGTGCACCACTGCCGCATTGTCACACCGAAATTGGACCACTGAGTATGCCCACCATTGCACCATAGCATGAGTGCTCTCCAAATGGGAAAACGCAAGGAAGGTGAGATCGTGGGGCGATCCGTGCACCCACCCCCGGAGTAAACCCCATAAGTCCGGGAGCCGGGGGTATCCGGCCGTACTGGAATCTAGGGCAGACCACTAGGTCTGATCTCCCGTAAGAGACCCCTATAAACCCAGAAGTAATTTGAGCCAGAGCAAACAAATTAAGGGGGCAATGAATTAACTACAATTCCCAAGGGCATACTCTATGTTTGGCAATCAATGCCAAAAATCGCTATGGACATCCAAGCCACCGTATCAATGGTTAACCCGGATGCCCGCGCGACAGCATCGAGGCGTAAATGTGATGCCAGAAGATGGGACCTCAGTCTATTCAGGCGCCAAGGGGACACCCAGTTCCCACCTGAGTGTCTGAATCGTGATGAGGAGACACGCACACGTGTCCAAGCCCCGTTTAACCCCAGACCAAAAGTCGTCGAGGTAATGGGCTGGAGACCGAGGCCCCAACCTGTGAGCGAATGCCCACTGAATGAAAGTCCCACATCGGTCGGGTGCTGAACCTGAATTACGCAATCATAAAGGGGATTGGCCTTATCTAATTAAAATTCCCCTCAAAACCTACAAAAACCCGATAGGCCTAAATCATGAAGTGCACTGGCAAAAAGCTGGAAGCCGAGTGCATAGTACACTGTGCCAAAACAGCACCAGAATTGCGTGAGCGCACCACCCATAGTAGTCAAGGTAACTATGAGTACCTGACTGGACAAGGTCATCAGGAAGGGCATCCCTGAACGGAGCACCCCCAGGGTAAGCCGAATGGAGGATTATATTACATTCACCCTTTTACTAGGTCGGTATGAGCCTCAAGGGGATACATTTGACTAAGGAAAGGTGGTTCAAAGAAGGGCCCCCCGTTACTCTCATAGCCCCCAACTTCCTAACCGTGGATAGTGGGGCCCCCTCTCCATCACCCAGGAAGGGAACCAGATTAGTAGCATCCTGGGGCCCCCAACACCCCCGAATGGATACAAAAGCCACATTGGAAAACCCTCCAGCAGGTCTCCCGCCCCATCCCTTCACGGATGAACTGAGTGACATCCCTCCAGGCTGACTGTACTTGGGGTGGGGTGGGGGCTTATGACTAAGTTAGCTGCTTCAGACGGAGCTCTGATCGCCCCTGTGCACCCTCACCTCTGCCCCGTGGCCCACCAACCCGCGGGCAGGCGGCGGCAGCGAGAGGGCTGGCGCAAAAAGGGGGCACTAAGTCAGTAACGGCCGTGGTGCTTAGTACAGACATCGTCAGCTGAGCGGGCCGAACACAGTAGGCGGGCTGGAACCCCCCTCCCGACCAGTCTGCATGGAGCCAGTGTCTAAACAGCCCGCTGCTCAGCATGCCCACCATGGTACCCATCCCCGGGCACCGGTTCCGTGGGAATGATGTACACGAGCACCCTTGCTGACAGGTCTCATCCCAACTCCCCTCGGGATATAGAGCCACCCTCGTCCACCTTCCTCACCATGAGCCAACTGTCATGGGCCCATCCGCTCGACATCAGGATGGCCCAAACAGGTCAAGCCCTGCGGCGTACCACAATACGTACAAGGTATGCCGACATCCTGTTGGCCCCAAGGTGCGCGGCGGCTAACGACTATGGGACATCTCGTTGTCTCAGCCGTCCTGTCCTTCTCTCTCCACCCAGTGGGCTCGCAGTTCAATAGGGAGAATATCCACATGTCCCCCTCCAGCCCTTGCCCTTCATGGCCTGCGGCCAATAATCAACCGGGGCCAGTAATAGCCATCCATCGGCAAAGCCCTTGACGGCACGTTCTGTATAAAGGTGCCTACGCAGCAGGATCCAGACAGCCCCTGCGATGCTCAACACTGTTCCAGAGGCGGACACCCCACTGTGTGGTGGCTTACTACGGCGTGACCACACAATGTCTCTGCCCTCCTGTCCGTACCTCCTATCCTTATTGGGGTCTCAGTTCATAGGGAGAATATATCCACGTACTCCCCCCCCACCAAATCTTTCCCCTCATGATCTGGGGCAGATAATCACTGGGGGGGGGGCATGAATAACAAGTCGTCGGCAATGCCATTGCCGGTACATGATGTACACCGGACATACACAGCGGGACCCGGACAGCCCTTGTGACACCATGTACCGCCCCGGGGGCATGAACCCCCACCCCCAACGTCGTGCCAGAATGCAACCAAAGGGCACTGGGCTAGGATGGCGAGTGATGCCCCCCAGCCTCAAATCAGCGAGGCAAAGAGCACTGAGCCCCCACTGCTGGAAATGGACTGTGATGTGTGTGCATTCAACTTGAACCTAATACTCACCAGTTGCACCCCCGTGAGCTGGGGGTTCCGGCCCACGGTGGGCATCGGAGCTCGCAACAGAAATCGAGCTCTGGGGCGACCTCCAACGCACTCAGCCACAGTTCCAGACAAATAGGGAGCTGCGAGACAGCGGCGGGCACGGCCGACGCGTCACGAAAAGCTCGACCCAGCTGTCGTGTACCCTCAGACAGCTTTGGGGGTTGCATGGCAATTTTGCCCTTCCTCCACCACATGGCACTTCCTAGTGGGGTGGAGGCAGTGGGAGACCACCTAAAATGGCATGTGGGCCACATCTGGCCCACGAGCCACAGGTTGAGAATCTCTAGAGCAACCAGGAAACATTATCTGAGAGACACAGTAAATAGGTGGGCCGGACGGCCCGCTAGCTATTGGGCCAGAGGCCCTAATTTGAGAGCCTGGGCCAGAATCGGGCCATGCCCAAAACTCTGGCCCCCAATAGGGTAAAACGTGCTGTAAGCCAGCACCAAGCCCTCCCCCCAATCGTTCCGGCCCATGTCCTGCAGCCGTGGGCCTAGGGCCGGACCCTCTGAAGGGCCGGCCTGGGGCCGAAAAAGGGAGCTCATTCTGTCCTGCAGTACGCAGGAAGCGAAACCACTGACCTTCCACTTCCCAGTCAGCGTCCCAGGCACTTAACACTCCGTGTCGTAGCCACTTGAGCCACCGCGATCCCCCTCCGAGCAAGAAAAGACCATGGGGAATCGAACTCCCGGCCTCTGACTTTGCAGTCAGAGTCCTAAACCACTGAGCTATCCAGCAATTCTGCTTGGTTACAGGCAAAAAAGAAACCAATAGGAGCGAAATCCAGCCCCTTGCAAAGAGGGAAGCCAAGGTAAAAGGAAGCCTCACACAGAGGCTGATGGAGGGGGAAGCGACGGAGCAAATTCCTCCTCCCCGTCGCTTCTAAGGAATCGAGCCTCGAGCAGAGGCAAGTAAAAAATGGGGGGAGGGGGCGACGGAGAAAACTTCTCCTCTCCGTCGCTTTCGCAAAATGGCAGCTCGGCTGCCTCGTGGCCACCCCTTTTAAAGAGGGCTGGCCACGCCCCCTAACTACCCGGATGTCCAAGTCTGGTGGGGGGCCCCGCAAAGAGCGCGGCGGCCATTTTGGCGCCGCGCTTGCATTAGCAGCAGGGGCTCTTAAGGAGGACTCGCCGAAGCTTCCAACTTGTCAGAACAACTTTGTTGACACCCAACACTCTGCTACTCTGTTACCTGCCTTTGAACCTTGACTGCCTGATTACCCTGTTGGACTTTGGACCCCTGTCTGGACTTCTGACTATGCTTCTGGATTTCCCTTCAGACTTAGACTACATCTGACTGGTAAATGACCTCTGCTTCCCTCAACCAATGCTCTTGGCTTAATCCTCAAAAGACTTTTGTGAAACCTTGTCTCACTCTCATTCTTTCTCCCTTCCTGTGCAGTGCTTCTAGCCAGCACCCGTCATTGCAGTGGCTGGCACACACAAGTACTAAATATATATCTATGTAGTGACAAGGTGGCCTAGTACTAAACAGTAGTTTATTGTTAAAAAACTTGAGGATGGCTAGAGGGAAAGCTCATGAGGGGCATTTCAACTTTCCAAAACTCATACTTCACTAAGTATATCACCAAAATACCACCCATACCCACACCCTTCCATTCTTTTGAAGAATGAAACAATTGATCACATAGAGAAAAGCCTATTTGGATTGGCTTGAAAAATGTAGAAGCCCCTGTGGAAGAGAGAAAAAGCCACTGGAGCAAAAAGGGTTGGTCTGATTCATCATGTGATCAGTTTTTTAAACTGTGAATTCATCTGCTTGACACTTTCAACAATTACAACAGAATTTGATGAAGCAGTCACATCCTACATCATCAACTGGAACAACAAAAGCTGTTGCTGACTTTAAAAACACATAAAATTTAACAAGCCACAGGACTTCTGGAATGATGCCAAGTCAGCTTTTGAGATAATGATAAAGTGAGGAGGAGGAGAAGCCTGTGTTCTTCCTTATTTATTTATTTATTTATTTTATTTAGTTGTTTTATTTATAGTCCCTAGTCAATCTGCCAGGACTCAAGGTGGCTTACAACATTAAAATAATCAAATTAAAGCAGAGTGTACAAATTGAAATTGTTGCCATAAGCTTATTGGGCTGAAAGTGGGGACAACTGAAATTACTGGCTGAAATCCTGCTGCTTGGCATAGTAAGGAAAGCTAAAGTAGTCCCATTCCATCAGTGGAGATACGATGAGTCAGTTCATTGATTCAAGTCAGTTTACTCTAGTTGTGATCTTCTTTAACAACAAGATTATAGTTATTGGAATCAATGGAATTTATGGAGGAGCTGACAATGGACCTTCTCTAGTGCAATTTACAATTCAAGCAACAGAATTTCACCACTAAAAATGTGTTGGGCATTGAACGACTGTATAACATACTTCTGCCTGTCCAAATCTAGCAAAGTAACAGAAGCAGTGAGCTATATTTCAAACACTGCTTCATTTGGGATGTGATCTTTGAAGGCTAATGTGGAAAGCCTGTATGTTTAAGATTAGTGTGCTATACTGAATCTTGGGAGATTTGAGATTAAATCACTATGGGTGGTCTTGACCCAGTTTTTAGTTTTTAGCCTCACCTTTCCCATAGGCCAACAGAAAAGAAGGGAGCTGTCTTTGGCTTCTCTATGAGCCAAATCTATGGGTTATACAGGATGGCCTATAAGTTCCTACCCAACCACCAAGAGAGTAGGGCTCTGCTGGGTGAGGGAGGAAGTGCTCCCATTGGGCCACTGGGCAGAGGGGTGGGAGAGAGAGAAAGGGAGAGAGCCAGTCAGTCCCATGGATCCCCCTCCTCTCCCTGGGGATGGGAGTGCTAGGAAGGGGGGGGTCCCCATGTGACTTCTCATGTGCCGACGGGGACTCCCCTTTCTAGACCTGCCATCCCCGGGGAGAGGAGGGGGTGACCGGTTCTCTCTCTCTCCCTGATGGGTGCCTGCCTGCCTGCTCTTGCTCTGCCTCAGCTGCTGCTGCTGCAGCCACTGCCCAGATGAGACGTGAGCCACCCCCACCTCACCCCTCCCAGGGCCCCGATTCCTTCAGGGTCAGTCTGGGTCCCAGGTAAGGGTGGTGGTGACTGTCAGATGGGGATGGGGGAAGTGGAGGAGGGAGGGAAGGAAGGAGGGTCTCCTGGAACTTTCCTCCCCCCCCCAGGCCAGCCAAGGTGGGAACCCAGTGTGTGTGTGTGTGGGGGGGCAATAGGATTGCTCAGTATGGGGCCCAGAAATTTCTGATGGCAGCTCTGCCAACAGTTACTGAGCATTTCCACCTGCATATGGCCCAGTATTCAGTCAGCCCATCAGCCCAAGCAGGCCAAACTGTGACTGGTTTCACAGTTTGGGATAGCCTTGTTTTAAGGACATTTTACAAGCATAAGCACCTAATTCAGTAGGGCTGTGATAGTACACACAAAGAGTCCTTAAAGGAACATTTGACAGAGTATAATATGCCACCCAACTGATCCTGTTGGAACTTAACATCTAACATCCTCCTAGACCTATGTTCACTGCCTCAACTATGCTGTCTAACCATCTCATCCTCAGATGCCCCCTTCTCCTTTTGCCTTCAATCTTTCCAAGCATCACTGTCTTCTCCAGTGAGTCTTCTCTTCTCATTTGGTGGGTCAAAGTACTTGAACTTCTGTATTTGTCCTTCCAAGGAGCAGTCAGGCTTGATTTCCTTCAGCACTGACTGATTTGAGCTCCTTGCAGTCCAAAAGTCTTCTCTAGCACCACAATTTAAAAGTGCCCATTCTTCTCCGCTCAGCCTTCCTTATGGTCCAATAAATAGTTTAAAATTCAAATAACTCTTTTGAACCACGAACATATTTTGATTCTTTATTTTATGAAATCAATAGGCAACCAATTGTCTGTTTTCTGACAATTGACTGGTAGAGATTTGTGACCCCTTTCTGTTAAAGGACTTGGCCCAAAAGACAGACAAGAATAGTGGAAGTAAACAGCTGCCCACTGTCAGAGGAAAGAACTGGTGTCTTGGGCCATAATCTGTTCTTCCATGGAAAAGAACTTCAGTCAAGAGCTGACTTGTACCACACTGGAGTTTGACAGAATGCGCTTGCTGGAAGCCTTTCTAATCTGATCAGAAAGGCTGCTTCCTGCAGTGGAGGGAGACAATATTTCAGAGGGCAACAGTCATCAAGCAGTTTCAATGATGCATTGAGAAATAGGGCATGGTGGTAGAACCTATTAATTGGGGGGGGAATGAAGCAGTGAGAGGGTATGTGTGAAGGATTGGAAAGATGGAATGGAAAACAGACAAGATTAGCATAAATTCTTAACACAAAAATATTGTCACCAGTGTAATGTGGCAGTTAAAGGGGTTAAGGAATTCTGGACTGCATCAATAGAAGTATAATGTTCATATCAAAAGAAGTAATGGAAACAATGCCATTGTATTCTGCTTTGGTCAAATCCCATGTGGAACATTGTATCTTGTTCTGGGCATCACAATTTCAGAAGGATATTGAGGAGGAGGAATGTGTCCAGTGGACATCAACCCAGGTAGTAAAAGGTCAGGAAGTGTATCTTCTGAAGAATCGTTGAGGGGCAACATATCAAAATATTTGATGTTTGAACATGTTCCTAAGAGTCCTATTGAACTCTAGGAAAATCAGAATACTGTGTTGATCATAGCTGACAGATACCCCCTCTTTAGACACATGTAGTCTGGAGAAAAGGAAAATGAGAGATAATATGATATCTATCATAAAATATATGAAGACCTAACACATTGGAGATAGATCAACTTGAATTCTGTAACTCTAGAGGTAGATCTTAACTAATACATTAAAATTATAAGAAAATATATTATGACTAAACGTTAGAAAGTATAACTCAATACTAAGAGTTGTTTGACAGGGAAATGGAATACAGAATACAGTGGACTGTCCTTCATTGAAGGCTTTTAAATAAAGATTGGATGTCTGCCTGTTAAGGAAGCTTCAGGTTATATTACAGTAACTGTAGATTACATGAGAGAAACTCCACAATCCTGTGATTTGGTGATTAGTATTGAAATCAAGTTTAATCTTCATGAAATTTCAAACCTGTGACCAAAGCCATAGTTAACAATCATTCTGGTTTGTCATTCTGTAGGGTCAACATGTCAGGCTTTCCAAATAGATGTTTCAAGTCAGAATCTAGTAACTGTCAAGATCGGAAGTACAGCCAAGCCAAGAGACAATATAATATCTGAGCTACAGATTACTGTACAAAGCCACACATCCTGTACATCTGTTATTATCTCATTAGCAAAATAAATGTTGCAGAATAGTAAAGGGTAATATTCAGAACACTTACAAACCATATATATGGTCAATATTTATCCTTCCAAGGAGCCGTCAGGGTTGATTTCCTTCAGGATCGACTTATTTGATTTCTTTGCTGTCCAGGGTACTCTTAGAATTCTCTATCATTCCAAGGAGCAGGATTGATTTCCTTCAGGATCGACATATTTGATCTCCTTGCTGTCCAGGGTACTCTCAGAATTCTCTTCCAGCACCACATTTCAAAGGTGTCTAGTCTTCTTCTCTCAGCCTTCCTTATGGCCCAGCTCTCACAACCATACATTACTCCTGGGAATACCATTGCTTTGACTATGAAGACTTTTGTTGGCAGGGTGATGTCTCTACTTTTTATTGTGTTCCCTAGGTTTCTCATAGCTTGCCTCCCAGGAATTAATCTTCTTTTTATTTCATGGCTGCAGTCACCATCTGCAGTGATTTTGGATCCTAAAAAGTTAGTCTGTCACTACTTCCATTTCTTCCCCTTCTATGTGCCAGGGAGTGATAGGGCCAGTTGCCATTATCTTGGGTTTTTTAATGTTGAGTCTCAGGGCAGCTTTTGCACTCTTTTAATATTTTTGCACTTTTGCACTTTTTTAATATTACCAGGGAAGAAAAGACAACCAGATTTTATGGGAGCTCAGGAAATCAAAGTTGGAAGCCTGAGGGCTTTCCAGTGCTGAACATTTTGGAAAGAAAATAGAAGGGGGAAAATTCTCCAGACAATTAGCATGGGGTGAGATTCTTCTGGGAATTCTGAAGAAACAATAAGAAAACCAAAGTGCATTCAGAACAATCTGAATTCCCCTTGGAGTTTAATTTTATTAATCCTTTTGGCAACTGATTTTCAAGTGACTCTCCAAAGACAGAAGAAGTCTAGAAACCACCAGTTTACCTATTCTTTTATTAGCACTTTATGCAACATCTCCTATGAAAGTAGTGAGAAATTCAAGGCTTGCTTTATAAATTGCATACCAATAGCTTGAAAGTAGCAAGGGAGAACCCCGGCTGTGCATACACAAAACATCAGCAGCAGATTAGGGAACTTTCTGGACTGGAGGTTCCCTGTGGCTGCTCTAGAGGCACATGGAAAAACTAATTTCCCCCTTTAAACAAACATGTGTCCATGCATGATAGAATTGAAAATTTCCATATGCCACCTGTATAAAGAGGTAGATAGCCATTCTGAACCTCATCTCATAATATAAGAAGGTTCTTTTTCTTGTCCATACAGGCTTTTAAAAATGCAGGCAAAGGTGAAAGAAATTCAATGCCTTACATTTATCTTTGGTGTTCCTGAGATACATAACGATGTATTGGCTTTATCAGTGTGTGCCACAGGTCCCCTGAGATAAGACTTTTCAAGATTAGAGACTTAGTTTATGGGAACTGCAGTATATTCATTTTCCCTTTTCACATGATCCTGTTGAGGAGGGTGATGGGATGTACTGAATGCCTCACCAGGCAGTAGATAAAGTTTTGGGCTGAATCTCTGATATTGCAAATTCTCAACAAAATTAGCAAACAGTTCATATGCAGAACTAACAAAATGATTATACTACAATCCACTTTTCCCTAACATTTTTGGAACATGTTTTTCCCCCTAGAATCATAAAAGCAGAATTGGAAATGATACTTAAAGCCATTTAGTCCAACCATCACTGCAGGAAATCCATGATCTCATACCCTAATTAATAAAATGATGAGCAATTACTGGATTGCAATCAACAGCAGCTTTTGGGTAGAATACTTTACTTTGCAAGGAAAGGGGGAAATGCTATTGGATTTCAGATTCTTAGTGAAAGTAGCCATTTCACACTTTTTAAGACTGCCTGCTAATCACGATGCATATTGCCCTGAAAGTTCACATATTTTTTAGCACCCTAGGGATAATGGGCCTTATAATTATGAAGTGTCAGTTGTACTGTCATTTTCCACATTCAAGCTCTGGAAATGGTTAAAATCATACAAACCTGTATTAAGAAGTAGAATTTGCTTGCTTACCAATTCATACATTTAATTGGCTTGTTGAACTAGAAAGGAATGTTCCCCAGTTAAGCTTACCTTTGATGATAAGATTTAGCACAGCTGCAAAGAAAGATAGAAAGTTTTCGGCAGAAAAAGATAGGAAAGATAAGATGTTTCTGAACTCATCCATGTCCTTGACTGATATGTGAACCTGTACCTGGGATATCTAATGAGCAGAGAGAAACACCTTGGCAGGGCATTCCAGGTGACAACCACCTGTATTCTGGGTGATAATGGACAGTAACAGGTGATGTAACTCACACTCGCAAGGATGCTATACCAATTAGCTCATTTCATATGGCCATTGTTTGGGCTCAGAGATATTTATACATCTCTCAAGCATAGAGAATAGAGCCACAGGGAATGAGATAACACTTTAGCTTAAGGTATAAAAGAGGAGAAAATTATCCCTTTAGTAGCTGTCCACAGACCAGCTACTAAATTGTTATGGCCCAGGTAACCCCAGGGGCTTTCCCCTCTGCCTTCCCAAGTTCCCGGGCAGCTGAAGAGGTGGTATGAATTTGCTTGCTTCCATTTCTTGTTATATATTAGTTGCTGGACATGCTAGTCTTTGCCTTAAGATTTGCCTAATAAAACTTTATTTCTTCAACCACTTATTGCTTATTGTTTGTGAGATCCTAAAGAACCTGAGCACAGCAAGTCTGGACAGCTTGCTTGTACACATTTCAGAGGTAGACAATGCATCCCAGAGAAATACAATGTATGCAAAGCCATACAAACATTTCAAAATGTGAATATTTAAAATGTACACCTTATGCTAATGCATATGCGCAAAAAGTCATAATAAGTGGGGAGAATGTATCTAAATATATACAAGAAAGCTTAAGGTTGTATTTTATTTCCCCCAGAAGGTGTCTGCATTGTGAAAGGATAGACACCATTCAGTAGCATCTGCACTGTTTGGATGAGTTGCATTAAAAAAATAGAGAGAGATTCATATATTATTTTTATTCCACCTTGAAATCAACATGTCTAATGGACTGTTACGGTGAAGTGAAATGCTTCAGCTACAAGCAAATACAGAATCAGTGATCTTCCTAGATGTGAGGACCTTCAGGGAGGACAGGACCACCTCAGGAAATAGTGATAGGTTTTGGCACATGTAGGTCCACATTCCTTGTGACTAAGCAAACAGCAACCTGAGGATATGAGCAGAGCAAAGCTAAGGCTAGTAACTGTGGTTAATCATATGATGGACTGACTCAAAAATATGGTACTGTACTTCAGTAGTAGAAATGAGCTCTTCTCAAGTATTACAAATTTTGAGTCACCCAGTTTCTCAATCAGCTTGCCACGCTACAAGATTTATTTATTTATTTATTATACTTATGCCCCACTCCCACTAGGGAAAAAGCTTTCCTACTTACTCTGGGTGGCTAACAGCATAAAACTCAACAATAAAAACAGACACAAGTTTTTAAATTTTCATATGAATGCAGTACATCAAAAACAAAAAAAACCGTAAAGGAAAAAGTTATTTGTGACATAGAGAGAGAGAATAAAATCCTTAATGATTGGCTGTTGATAATACAGCCTCCAAAGCCTCTTTAAAAATAATGTTTTCAACAGTTTTTTTAAACATAGGGAGAGATGGTTCCTGGTGCAGTTCCACTGGAAGAGAGTTGCACAGCAATGGATGCACAAGCCCCAATGTTCTTCAGTGGAGAAGAAAATACAACCTTTCTAGAAACAGATAAGCCCAAAGACTTCTATGTGTACATGTTTTTACACTTTCTACTTTTTCTCAGGATCCTGAGAGGATCCAGGAAACACCTTCAGAAGTGATTCCAGTAGCACCACCTTGGCTGACCAAATAATCAAATAAGTTCAAAAAGAATCAGGTCTATTCACTTTAAAATATGAATAACATTTTCAACATTCCTTGTGCCAATACATAAAATATCAGGCAGCTGCCTTGGACAGTATCTTAGATCACAAAAGGAAGGCAGATTTATCAATTTATCTTGACATTATGAGATTCTTAAGGAAGTGGAGAATGGATCAGTCTTCTAGCTTTTTGCGGATTCTTTGCCTGGAATGCAGCTGAGTTTCAACAATCCTAATGACAACCTCTTTCATCTGATCACTAAATATTCCCTGACAACTCTCAAATTGATGTTCTCATTTTAAATCATGCCAGTGAGATGTGCTTCTCAATTTAGGATGGTTCCAGCCAACACCAAACGTGTTTGTTTAATTTTTATATCATCCATCTGGCTAAATTATCATTCTGGGCTGTGGACATAAGTATATGAATGATATAAATTCCATAACATGTAAAATAACAACCCCCCAATGTTAACTAAATCACCTCAAATATACACCCCTATATTTAAAAAAATAAAGGCAAAGTTAAGTTAATATTCAAATGTGGCAATAAAATTAGCTGGGGCGAGATATAAGAGAATGTTGGCTAACTTATGGAATATGGGGAGGGAGGGGCTCTGTCAGATATGCAGTGGAAGAATGTTGCCACCACTGATTATTGGTAGAAGTCCTACTGGCCTCCCTTGGGATGGGTAACCGCTGCTGAGATTTCATTTCATTTCACTTTTTATTTGTATACTTCATTTTCTCAGCCCGAAGGCAACTCAAAGCGGTTCAAACAACACAAAAAGTGATACAACGAATGTCAGCTTAGAAATAGACAAATACACAATACAAAATTGAGTAAAACAGCATAGTCCATACAATATCAGAAAATACAATAAATACCATAAAGATCAAAACAATTCAAATACAAAGCCTGGGCTTACGTCACAACAGAGTCTGGATGAAGCTCAAGGTACACTTCCCCGGGTCCATGCATGGCTCCAAGAGAAAACAAAAAGCCATCGGGTGCGACGGCGGCAGCGGACGCACCTGGCTCCTATTCCCGGAGCATTGGCATGGCTCCGGGGAGAACCTGAGGGTCTTTGGTGCGGTGGTGGTGGCAGCTTTTCACCCCTCCAGGCAGGTGTGGCTGGGAGGGGTGAAAAGCCAATGCTATCTCTATGCAATCTGAACCCTGATTGAAATGGATCCAGACTATTACTATCACCCAAGAATGCCTGTAATTGATCTACAACCACTCTTTCCACCAATCTGCCCATAAACCCTGCCCATAAAAGTACGCTAGTGATCAGTCTGAAGTTCTTAAGATTGCAAGTCTTGATATTTGTTTTTCCCCAGAATGGGCTTAATGATTGTTTCCTTCAAACAGGTAAGGAGATACTTCCTTTAAAAAAAAGTATTAACTATCTGGGTGGCCCACTCCACTGTCACCTCCTCAGCCACTTTCATGAGCCAGGGAGGCACAGGGTGACATGAGGAAGTCATGGCTTTACATTTCCTGTGTCCAGAACAAGCCCTATATCCTAGATATCAATTTTCTCTTTCTGTCCTAAGCCAATTTATCTCCAGGCTCAAGTTAGATTTGTGCAGAGCTTTGAGGTTTTACTTGGATAGCTCCTCAGAATCCCATTTTTTCTCTTTCCAGACAAGTTCACTACTTTGGAAAAACTGAATGGCTTTTCTACAGAAGACTAAAGGAATGCTTCTTCCTGGCATAGCAAGTCTTAGGTTAGCAGCCACCAGAAACAAATCCCATTCCTAAGCAGCAACTTTAGCAGCATTCAAAGATAAATTCCAGATTTCACAAGGCATTACAAAAGTTTCAGATATAGGAAACCATTCAGCCACTAACTAAAAAATTGTAGTGAAAATAGTCAAAAGTTAAAAAAAGAAAGCAATTATACAGGATTATCTCATGAATCCTTCACTTCATCCACCAAACAGTGATAGCAGAAATCACAATTCACATTCCTTCTTAGTACAAATACATTGAATGTCCTCCTGCAGTCTCACAGGACAGTTAATGTTTGTAAGAAAATGTTATTTTATTCCCCACTTCAACACCACCACTCAAAGTGGCCACATTGTGGCAGTTATACAGGTCAGATCCAGCCTGCTCCAAAAGATCCACTGCCAGTTCTGTCATGGTAGAATTGTACATATCAGTTCCCCAGGTATTAATAAGATCCATAGATATCTGAGCTTTACATATTTGATGTTTCCTTTGACATCAAATAAGATTCTCATCTTCTGTATCTGTGAACATATTTTGCTACTCTTTAAAGCTGATGACATTTCAAGGCATGAATGGGGTATTAAACATTTGACCTTAGAAAGAGAAGAATGAAAGCGCGGTGCCAAAATGGCCGCCACGCTCTTTGTGGGCCCCCCCACCCGGACTCAGACATCCGGGTGAGTTAGGGGGCGTGGCCACCCCTCTATAAAAGGGTGGCCACGAGGCAGACGAGCTGCCATTTTAGAAATAGCGACGGAGAGGAGAAGTTTTTCCCTCCACCCCCTCCCTAGTGAACAGTGTGATATTTTGGTCGCCTCGGGGCCGGGTGGGAATTTTTGGCCTGAACCACAATTGGCCCTTGGTTTCTGGCTTTTTTGCCCATCCCACACTGTTGCTAGTGTTTGAGCAAAGGGGTTTTGTCCTTGACTTTGGTCACTTTAGGCGGGTAGCACTGGTAAGGTAAAGATTTATGACCCATAGGTATCCGGCAGGTTCGCAATTGACTGGCCAACACTTAGACAGGTACAGGTGTAATAGCTTTGACCGGTCAACGATGAACCAGGCAAGGGGTGATGGCAGGAGCTTTTCAGCATGCATCACCCCGTGATTTGACGGATACACGTCATAGGGTGGGTAAGTAGATAGTTTATTGACTCCGGTCAACAATTTGTCAACAAACAAATTGATACAAATGGATACATTGTAGCCAATTGCCATTGGCAATTTTGGGAGGAACCTTACCAGTGTTTCTGCGGCCTGCTTGCCTTAAGAATTACAATTGGATGAATACACCAATTGAAAGTTATAATTCGGACTACGGCATTATTCAATAAAAGTGGCCCAATGCCTTTATCCATATACTGGTGTCTGAGTCTTTCTTTGGGGGGTGCGCCTGCAAAGAAGCATATCATCTCCATGGCTCCAACATGGCAAATACCAGTTGGCAGAAGCATGTTGATTAACAGCTTCTGCATCAAAATATTTAGCTCATGTTTGAATTCACTTTAGGAGCCAGGTATTAGCTTATTCTTTGTGCTGTTTTGTTAGAAGAATTCAGATGAGAGATAGATGTTTATGATACATGCTCCAGCTAAACTTTTAGCTTTCATTATAGAATCATATAACTGAATAAATGAATGGAACAGAATAACTGAACTGGGAGGGGCCTCAAGTCCAACTCCCATCTCAATGCAGGAATCTGAATCAAAGCAGATATGACAGATGGTTGTCTAATTCTTTCTTGAATGCTTCCACTGTTGGAGTGCTCACCACCACCTGAATAGCTGGTTCCACTGTTGTACTGCTCTAACCATTAAGAAGTTGTTAATTTTAATTCATAGTAAAATATGTACAAAAGTTATAACTGTATACACCTGGCTGCTACCAGTTATCACCCAGCTATTTTGACAAGCCCCAGAAAGCATTGGTCAACTTATTTTGTTGTCTGACTTGTCTGAGGAACACCCTTAGAAAACCAAGAATCAATAATTCAGTGAAAAAAATGGAAATGGAAGGCAATTTTTTTAAAAAAAAATCTGGATAAGAGAACTAACAGTGGAAACAGATGTTTAAAAATAATGTATTCTACTTTTACAACATTTTAACTACAACAGGAGAAGACCGACCACACCTGGGGTCACTTTGGTGGCTCCAAAAGCAGTGCTCTCTGCCGCCACCGCAGCTCCAACACTGTCCGAACCCGGGGCGGGGAGGAGAAGACCGGCTGCACCTGGGGTCGCTTTGGTGGCCCCAAAAGCAGCATTCCCCACCACTTCAGCAATGCTGTCTGGTGGCACTGCTGGAGAAGACCGCACTGCTGCCAGCATTGCTTCCACCTGTGCTGGCAGCCCAGCCTTCAAAGACCGGGAGCCCGGCAGGGGAACTTCTCCGTTGGCTAGTCCGGCCTTGGAATTGGGGAGTGTTGCTGCGCCGCCACCAGCATTGCTCCCACCTGGACGCCCACACCAGATGATTGCCTGCCCTCAGCTGGGAGGGTGGAGGCAAGACTGGCCAGGTGGGCTTCGAGAGGAGAACTGGTGATAGTTGCCTGTGGCCCCAGGTGGCTTTAAGAACTGCTGCCACTGCCCCGCTGCTGCAGACTGGACTCTCTCCTCGGCCAGGTAGGCCTTGAGAGGAGAAGGACTTTTTTGCCACCACTGCCCATGGATTTGGATTTGGTCGGGGCAAGGAGGCCTGCTGGCTCTGAGCACCAGGACTCGCAACACCTGCTGGCACATTCAGGGCCCATCCCCTGCCCTGGGGGTTGGAAGGGTCTGTGTTACGATACATTATTATTGTAAGTTATTATGATGTATGCTGTGTTAGGAGCTTGGACATTTTGTATAGGGCATTACCATGTACCTTATGATATTTTGTAATTTATTTGTACTGTATACTGTATTTTTGCTGCTAGGTATTGCTATGTACTTGTATTTTTGAATTGTTATTGCTATATCGTATTATGTTTTTTGTCATATTGTATTTAACATGTTGTAATGCCACCCTGAGTCAGCCTGCGCCGAGTAGGGTGGGGTATAAATCAAATAAACATAAACATACCCTCTTTTTGATGTATAATCTCACTTGGAATCCTCTATTTACATTTCAATGATTATATAACCATAGAATATGGAGGGGTGTACAGGCAATTGAGTTCAATTCCCCAGTTTTACATTATCAAATTCTTTCTGGCACTTTGTCTATATTCTTTTCTAATTACTATAGTAGAAAACTTAAAGTGCAACTAAGAATGTGTAGAAGCATCCCCAACCAATCTTTGTCTGGATAAAGGGCACACAGATCAGGGCTAACTTATGCTGTCCTCTTTAGGAGACATTCTGATATATTCCTTGTCAGAAAATATACCCAAAGGCACAATCTGTTTGGATCTATTCACCAATGCCCATAGAGCAGTGGTGGTATAGCCCGGCCAGCACCACTTCCCCATGACCCCCCCCTCTCTCTGTCAAACGAGATGCAGGAGGGAAGGCTGAAATCCCAGCTGGGAGGCTGCAGTAGTGAGAGGTAAGGTGGGGAGTTTAGTGTATGGGACCAAAGCGGTTTTGGGGGAAGGGAAAAACTCGATTGTGGGCAGACAGGAGACACTCGGGGCTAACGAAAAACCCCTCTTCTCGCTTGGACGGGTGGGGGACCACTCCGCAAAACTTCCCCGGTTCTGAAAATCAAAATCTAACTCTGTTGGGGTATCCGTGTTTGTGGGGAGATCCCGCGGGATATCTATGAGATCGGCTTCCCTTCTCTCTGCTGACCGATCCCGCAGGATATCTACGAGGACAGATTCCCTTTCCTCCCCCCTTGGTGGGGACCCATGGCCCCCCTTTCCTCCCCCTTGGGCTGAACGGGTGGGGGAGAACCCTAACGCTGAATCCTGTTTCCCGCGGTCCGTGCCCTGCTCGTCGGGGATCCTGCGCCGGAGCTGGTCTGTGTGCCGCCTCCAGAGTAGACCTGTGCTGGTCTCGACGCAGTACGAGACAGGACCGGTCTGCTCTAAGATGACGCCCGGTACCCAGGCCGGACCCGCGCTGGCGTAATTCCTGCAATACACGGGGGCACCCACGTCGAAACTCTTTGTGTCCTCTATCCCAATGTTCTTCCCCTTGTCCTCTACTCTCGTGGGGTCTAGCCTAGTTAGTATGGTGGTCAGTTTCCTGCGCATAAGCAGCTCCGCGGGGGAGTATCCTGATGCTAGGGGAGTCACTCTGTAACCTAGCAGAAACTGGCACACTTGATTGTTTAGGTCCCCGGGCCCCATGCGCCGCAGCGCGTCCTTGGTGGTACGCACAAGGCACTCTACTTGGCCGTTTGTGGCAGGGTGGAAAGGAGCGGAGGTGATGTGCCGAATGGCGTTGATTTCTGTGAATGCCCTGAACTCAGAGGACGTGAAGCAACTTGTGTTGTCGCTTACGAGGGTGTCGGGTAAACCGAACGTGGAAAAAACCCTCCGCAAATGCTTTATGGTTGTAGCCGTGGACGTGGTTGTAACCGGAATGACCTCCAACCACTTGGAGAAGGCGTCCACCACAAGGAGAAACAGCGTCCCACGGAACGGGCCAGCAAAGTCTACATGAATCCGGGACCACGGCCCCTTCGCCGCATCCCACTCCCTGTGAGGCAGGCGGGCTTCTTCTGGCCTGGAGCTTTGGCAGGCTTCACAAGTGCCGACCATGTGCTCGATGTCAGCGTCTAGCTGGGGCCACCAGAAATAGCTCCGTGCCAGGGCTTTGGAGCGCACAATTCCAGGGTGACTGACGTGCAGGAGTTTGAGTACCCGCAGTCGTAAGGACGTCGGGATCACTACTCGCTGGCCCCACAGAAGGCACCCCCTCTCAAGGGACAACTCTAACTTCTTTCGAAAAAATGGGTCGAACTCCGCTGCCGGGGAGGACGCTGGCCACCCTTTCTGCACCCAGGAGCTAACCTTTGCTAAAATGTTGTCCTTGCCGGTCGCCTTGGCGATGTCGGCGGGCAGTATTGGGGGCGAGTCGAGGACCTCTATCATCAGCACCTGGTGGTCTGGCTCCTCCCCGCCCACGTGGCTGTTATCCTGGGGAAGGGGGGACCTCGATAGAGCGTCCGCATGGCTGATCTCCCTCCCGGGCCTGTACACTAACGCGTGCTGATACGCGTTGAGAAAAATGGCCCACCTAAGCATCCTTGGGGACAGGATCTGTGGCGTGGGCTTATCTGCGGTAAAAATGCCTAGCAGGGGCTTGTGATCGGTCACGATTGTGAAGGGGCGGCCGTACAGGAAGTCGTGGAACTTTTTGGTCCCCGCAATTATCGCTAACGCTTCCCTGTCTGTCTGGGCGTAGTTTCTCTCCGCTTGGGACAGGGACCTGGAATAGAACGCTATCGGGGCCTCCCTTCCGTTTTCCAACACGTGGCACAGCACCGCCCCCACCCCCACTGGGGATGCATCACAGATCAGGACCACTGGGCGCTTGGGGTTGAAATGGGTAAGGATGGCATCAGACGCCAGAAGCTGCTTTAGCTCAGTAAATGCCCTCTCTTGCTCGTCGCCCCACCTCCATGCCTCGTCCTTTTTAAGCAATCTGTGCAACGGTTCGGCCACGGCTGCTTTCCGGGGAAGGAAGGAGTGGTAGAAATTCAGCAGCCCTAGGAACGACTGCAACTCGGGCTTGGAGGTGGGGCGAGGGGCTTTCTTGATGGCGGCTACCTTGGATGTGGACGGCCTTATTCCCTCAGGGGTGACGCGGAACCCTAGGAATTCAACCTCGGTCGGGAAGAAGATGCATTTGTCTTTTCGCAGTCTCAACCCCGCCTTTTCGAATATCGCTAGAATATTGCCCAACCTCTTTGCCAATTCGGCCCGACTCCCCCCCGTTATCAAGACGTCATCAAAATAAGGCAACACCCCCTCGAGCCCCTTCAGGAGGCGTTCCACGAGTGACTGGAAAATTCCAGGCGCCAAGTTTACGCCGAACTGAAGGCGCGTCACCTGGAACGCCCCCTTATGGGTGACTATGGTTTGGGCAGCCGCTGCGGCTGGGGTCACCGAGAGCTGCTGGTAGGCTTGTGCTAAGTCGAGTTTAGCGAAACACCTCCCCCCATGTAACCTGGCCAGCAAATGGCTGACTACCGGCACCGGATACACATTAGGGCGAATGGCCTTGTTGATGGTGCACTTGTAATCAGCGCATATGCGCACCTCCCCGATGGCCTTTAGTGCTGTTACAATTGGAGTTTCCCACTCCGCAGAATCAACAGGAACAAGAATCCCCTGGCCCACCAATTTGTCCAGTTCCGCCTCTATTTTGTCCTTGAGTGCGAATGGCACCCGGCACGGTTTGAGTCTTATTGGGCGGACCTCAGGGTCTAGGTCGAAGGCTACTGGGGGTCCCTTAAATTTCCCAAGTCCTTTCTTGAAGACTTCGGGGTGCGCGTCGCACACCTCCTGAATCGGGTCAGTCCCAACGGCAATGGCATGCACCCCCCCAATGAACAAACCCAGGGGCTGGAACCATTGAGTCCCGAGGAGGCTGCAATTCCCCCCTTTAAGAACAACTAGGGAGAGAGTCGCGGCGTGTTTCTTAAATTGGACCTGAAACTTCCCAACCCCCAACACTGGAATGCAGTTCCCTTGCACGTCCCGTAGCGTGGACCTCAAAGCTTTGAGTTTGGGCCGCACGTGGGGGGCAATTTTCAGAAACTCCTTCTGGGGAATGATGGAATATGAGGAACCCGAGTCAATTTCCATCCTAATGGGGGCCCCTTGTACTAGTACCTCAACAAAGTAACGGGGGTGTCCCGCGGACACGCTGAACACCGGTGCGTCGTCCTCGCTGTCGTCGGCGATGCGGCCCACGCCGTCTCGCTTCCTCGTGGCCTGGGTGCCGTCCTTGGGTCTCGTCGTGCGGTCTCTCGAGCTCTTCCGGGCCTCGCGCCGTTTCCTGCAGACCTTGGCGATGTGCCCGCGGCGGCCGCAGTTGTGATACTCGGCCTTTCTGAAGGGGCATTTGGCACGGTCGTGGTTCGCTCCGCATCCGTCGCAATGCCGGCCCTCCTTCCGGACCTTCCGGACGTCCTCGTCGTCGCTGCTCTCCGCGGACGACTTCGAAACTCGCCAGGCCGCTTGCACCGAAACATGCACCGAAGTCTCTGCCTTGCCCGTCTTTGGCCGCCAGTCCTGGAGCTCCTGGACCCCGGCCTTCGTAGCTTCCGCGGCTTGTGCCTCCTTCAGGACCTCCTGCAACGTGGGGGGTGGCTCCCGGTTCATCAATGTGCACTGAGTTTCGGCGTCACTCAGGCCGCACAGCACGCAGTCTCTTAGTGTGATTTCTGCATTCTCCCATTTGCATGGGCCGGCCGCCAGTCGCAGGGCCGCTGCGAAGTCGGCGACCGTCTCCCCGGGCGCTTGGACTCGCCTCCAAAATGCGCTCCGAGCAGGGAACATCGCCGTTGAGGGCCGGAAGTACTCGCGCAGCATGTGCATGAGCTCTTTCACCTTGAATTCACTCGCCCTCTTCAGCGCGATCAGGTCCACCAAGACCCTCTTGGTGTCTGGCCCCAGCATCCTGGTGAAGATGGCCCTTTTCTTTGCCTCATCCGTGACTTCGGATTCCACCAGGGCTCCCTGGAAGTCCATCTCGAAGATGTCCCAGTCTGCCGGTCTCCTGATTTCGAAACCGGCGCATGTCTTGGTCCCGTGGGCAGCCATTATCCCACCTTCGTCGCCAGTTTAGTGTATGGGACCAAAGACAATGAAACAGCCGAAGGATTGGCTTAACACAGGTTTATTGCATGATGATCCGGAGGAACATGAGGTAATGGCGGATGGGTAGCTCAATATATACAGTGGCTATACATTTTGAATGTGGCTCCTCAACAGTCTATTGGTTACTGTCCGCATGACGTCATGGACGGTCACGCCCTTCTTGTCCAGGTGTAGGTGATGGCGGGAATCTTCCCGCGCTGTTGTTTGCTGGTGAGTCTGGGCCAGGAGAGCTTGAACGCTCGCTATTGCCACCAGGTGGTCATTAGCTCACATCCTATTGCACGGGCTACAGTTAAGCAGCTGCTGGTTATAATGTTACACAAGCATTGTTACATTGGATACACGTGAATGGGTACATTGTAAAAGGTACAGTAATAGAACACAACAGGGAGCACTCATGGGGGGGAGGCCCAACAGTGGGGTAGGAAGACTAGGCAGAGTTAGGATGGCTTGGTGGGAGTTGAGGAGGCCCAACAGTGGGAGGCCTGACAGGGGGTAGGGAGGACCAATGGGGGTGGGGAGGTGTGAAAAGGGTGGGGAGGTCCAATGGATAGGTGAGGAGCACTTGTGAGACCTTTCTGGCACTGCCACATGGGGCTTGTCAGGGGGCAGTGGCAGTGGGGCCTGGCATGGCGGTGGGGGGTTGCCAGCGGGTGATGCTAAGCTTGATGGTGTTGGGGTGGTGCACATTTGCATGCACAGCTTGAAGCATGTCAGTGACATCATGTGGGCATGATGCCTGCCGCCCATCCCCACTGTCTCCTTTGGCACTCAGTCTCTAAAAGGTTCACCATCAGTGCCATAGAGCAAGCATAGTTCTACGGTGACAGAGATTTAGTACTAGTGTAGTACATTTAGTTTAAGAAGGCCAATGACAAAGTAAAAAATAAAAGTGTGAGTCAGGAAGATCTCAGCTTCACCATCATTGTATTGTATTTGTGATTGTGATGATGAGGAAACTGTTGATGGGGGGAACACAGTGTAAGGTGGGAAAAAAAGAACAGGAAGAATGGGGTATAAGATGAGAAAGAGAGGAGGAAGAGAAGGTCCAAATGGAGAAAGAATGGGCTGATGCAGAAAGGGGCAAAGTTAGCCAAGACAGGTGACGGAAACCGCTCTGAGCTAGTTACAGACTAGGTATTTCTGATGCAACCTAGGAGTAAAACCCAGTGAAGAAAATTGAGTGGTGGTATCACAAGAAGACCTTTGGACTAGAGCTCCCATAAGGTTCCAAGAACCCAAGTCCTCCTACTGCGAGATTGAGTCCACAGAGAGCACCTCCAGTGCCAAAGGACAGGGGAAGACCTCTGAGCGAGAACAAGAAAGACAGGGGAAAAGGATCTGCAACGCCAAATGAAGAAACTGGAGAGGACTCTAAAAACTTTGCATCTGACTCTGAAATCTGAGCAGGATTCCAGAGCACTTTCTGAGAAGGACTAATAGTTAAAAGATATAGACCAGTGATGGCAAACCTTTTAGAGAGCGGGTGCCAAAACTGCAACCCAAAACCCACTTATTTATCTCAAAGTGCCAACACAGTAACAGGGGAGGAAGGAAATGCTCCCATTGGGCTATTAGGCAGAGGGGTGGGGCAAACTCTGTGCTGGGGGAGGGAGGAAGCACTCCCATTGGGCTGCGGACCCTATGGATGCTGGATGCAAAATGAAGAATCCAAGGGGTATAGCTCTGCCCTGAGTACAAAGAGATGCGTTGCTCCCATGTCTAGTTGCCCTAAAATCACATAAATATGTCTGATTTGTCACTTTTTGCACATTTGTCCAAAGACACTTCAAATCCCTAGCTGTAAACATCTAATTCTCTATGCAAAACACACAGTGAAATAATTTTCACTTACTTACTTACTTACTTACTTACTTACTTACTTACTTACTTACTTACTTACTTTTCTATCCAGGTAGTTAGCAACATCCCACCCCCCCAAAAAAAAACCCAAAAAAACCTGAGCAATAAATGTCATGGGTGGTGATATTTATATAGTTGTGCTAATGCCTTCCAACAGAATGACATTTCTCCCTGTGGTGTGGAACTGAGATGCAGGATAACAGGCTCATGTAGCTGAAACAAAAGAGGGAAAATGCAAGCTGCATTTCCATGTTGGAGTTTAAGAACTATGTGATTAGTGTAAAGTCTACTACTGAACTAAACCTGTTCTTTCATATAGTCCCTAGATGTTCAACAATGTCTCCTAGAATACCTCATCAAAGCCCATGTTGACTGGGATTTCTGGGAGGTGAAATTAATTAGCATCTTGAGATCAAAGTTTGAGAACTTATGATCAAGGGTGTTTTAAGATTTAGACCATGTTTAATCTGCTGGGATATTTGGATTAATACTGTGAAAATGCATATTACTTAGTCTATCTGGAAATGATCTTTGAATTCTGATTTTATTGGCTGTCCATAGAAGATGTCATTTAAACCTTAATTTCCAGAGAGAGTAATGAAATATTCCCTTAGATTTATCACTTACCATTTGTGATGTATCTTACCAATGAAGTAGCTGGCTAGGAAGCATATTGCATGAATAACCATTTAATGAGGTAACAGAGGCTCAAGAGTCTCCTAAGTACACTTCATTTTAAAATTCTTTATTATAGAATATTTTATGGGCAAATCCTGTTATGAATCTGGATGAGGATCATATGACTGTTTTGAAAGGAAACTGTGAGAAATGGCAGGGAATCGTGGATCACAATAATTTTGACATTTACAAATAGACTCATATTAACTTGCTTTTTCCTCAGATAGTAAATAAAAATCACCTAGATTATCATGAAAGAACAAAATAAGCTCTTCATAAATGAGATACAACATGATTTATTTTCAATTCCATCACAGTAGACTATCTCACAGCATTCACCTCAAACTGCAGTTATTTTGTGGCAAATGCCTTTTTGAATGTTGTTGTTATGCACCATCATGTCATCTCCAATTTATGGTGACCCTATGAATGATTAAGCTTCAAAATATCCTGTCCTCAATAATCCTGCTCAGTTTTTGTAAGTTTAAACCTATGGTTTCCTTTAGGATGCAAACCCAACTTGTATGTGAACTTCCTGTTTTTCTAATACCTTCAGCCTTATTCAGTATTATCATCTTTTCACAGAGGATCCTGCCTTCTCATGATGTGCTCAAACAGGACAACCTCAGCTTCATCATTTTGGCCTCCAGAGATAGTTCAGGCTGGTTCGTCTTTCGGGCAGTCCAGGCTATCTGCAAAACTCTCCTCCAGCACCGTATTTCAAATTCATCATTTTCCCCCTGTCAGCTATCTTTACTGTCCAGCTTTCACACACAATCATGGTAATCAGGAATACAAGAATTTGGTTGATCATAGTCTTGGTCTCCAGTGACACATCCTTACACTTACTGTATATCAAAGAATAAACAAAACAAAAATGCTGTAGCACTTTAAAGATGAACTATTAATGTGCACTTTTGTGGAGCAAGTCCAATTTGCCAGATATGGAAGTAAGACTTCATGGGATCAATTTATATACATCAGTTACAGAGGCACAGTGACCAATCCCTTATCAATATAGACAAGATACAGTCTGTTTGTTCGCTTGAAGTACCTGTACGTATTTGTAATAAACAGATTGTTAGCTTTGCAAAATTCTATGAGCCAATACCTGATCAATTGAAGTTCCTGCTTCTCCTCCCGCCCCCTAGACCAATTTTTCCAAAACAAAATTTGGTTCTGTTTTGTTCCCTACTCTTGCATTCCAGTAACCTATGATTATAAGCATGTCTTGTTTTTGGTGTGTGACCAATTTCCTCCTAGATGCTTTCATAAAAGCTTTTAATTTCCCCTTCTTCAGCATCGATAATTAGAGTAACATAGTTATGTTGATAGGTTTCCCATGGTGTCTGATTGATATTGTTCGGTCAGACCTTGCATTATATTTTTATATTAATGAATAGTTTCAGTCTGTTCCCGTTAGGTCTGTTCAAAGACTGATACTCTAGTGTTAAGCATAGCTTAAGGTTTGCAGGATGATTTATTTATTTATTTCTACACATTTATATCCCACCCTCCTGGTGGGTACACCACTCAGGGCGGCTAACAACATAGTAAAAATTAGAATAAAAACAATAAAACAACAATAATTAAAACAGATCTAAAAGACCCAATTAAAACCAACATTAAAAACACAAACATATCATCATTAAACAAACAACCCATCTCCACCCTACCCCCATTAAAAACAGAATAACCAAGCCAGGGGGCATCACCTCACATAGGCTAAATCAGCCACCGGGCTTGACTGGTAGAGCCAAGCGTGCCCCAAACCCGCTGGAAAAGGCATGTCTTTAGCATCTTTCTAAAGGGGAGTAGTTCCATCTGGAGCCGCAACTCAGGTGGTAAGAGGTTCCACAGGGCTGACACTAGAGTGGAGTTTGATCCTTGTAAACACTGAACGCTTATTAGTTTGGTAAAAAAAAGATGTCTTGTATGTCTGATCATGAAGCTGCTGGGTGTGTGCTCTATGTCCCATCCACCCCTCAGCTCAGGAGACCATATGGCCACTTGTGAATGCTAATGGGTACTTGCCAGCCAGAGGAGGGAGCCAAAGATTTTAAAGGCTGGTTGCTTCCTTGAGCCTGCCTCCTTCAAGGCTCAAAATGTTCAAAAGTCTCAAAAGGCCCACCTCTCCATGTTATGGGTCCAGTATGGAACCATCAACCAGAATGACTCTCTAAAAATGCAATGTACCATTCCTCATTCTCTAATCTTTGAAGCCCCACCTTACCAGCATTTATGGAGTTAGCCTGGTTTATGTTGCATCCAACCAACTTGGCTGTTTGAATAAACATTCTGTTCTTTGGACACTTTGGCAAAATGAAGTTCTCACCAGAAAAGCTTTTCTCCTTCGAGGAATCTCTCTGAAACAAAGGAAATATAGTTCCGTCACTTGTTTTGACTGAGGTATTCCTCTAACTGATGAAATACATAGCAGATGCTTTTTCTCATCACTCTGTCTTGTATTTAGTGTGCTCTGCTTTGTGCTTGGCCATCAGAAGATAAAGCCATTCTAAATTTACATATCTGATTGTTGATGCATATGGCTCTGAGAAGATTTCCACTGTATAAGGGAATGTGATTTCATCAAGAGTAACACATAGCTTTTTTAAATAGCAAGTCCCAGTTTCAGTATACAGTGATTACCATGTCTGGGTAATATTTTACCCTCTCCTCTCCTCCAGCTTTACTGCTGTGGCAGGTGGGAGGGATTATTAGTCTTTTTCCTCTGGTGACACCTTCTTGGTGTCAGAGCAGAAAGATGAAATTCTGCCATAAGTTTCACCTGATGAGAATGGTATATGATTGTGCTACAGCAGCACAGTTCAACTCAAAAGGTTGCTGAAAGCATTTATATTATTACTTCTGGCAACATAGTGCTATACCTCCACTTCTATCATTTCAATTTACTGTCTAATGAAAGTGATGAGAATGCCTGTTCTACTTCTTTCATTATTTATACAGCTAAAGTTAATGGGTTCAGCTAATGAACTGCCAACCATAGAGTTTGAAAAATAAGTTTTTTGATATCATTTAAATGTTGTTTTCTTAATTTTTGGATTAAAGCATTCAGAATTCCATGGTCATGATGTCTGTGGGAGTCCTATTGATGTAATTTTTCAGAAGAAACTTCTCCTGGTATTGACCAGCCATCACTATTTTTTGCCTGAAATGGTTTCAAGAACAGCACAACTTGGTGACCCACTCCACCATATGGAAGGTGGCGTTCATGTCAAATAGTAAGCTAAAGTTCTGAATTTCTGAAACTATTCTGATTTCTCTAATTGAATCAGCCAGTTCTTAGCACATTAGGATTCAAGTGTGCATTTATTCCCTTTTTTGTTTTTAACATAAAGCTATACTGTCTGCTGCTTCCCACAAAAAATATTTACTACCATAAATACGACTAAATAAATAAATAAATAAATAAATAAATAAATTAATTATGTTCTTTGTGAAATCTGCAACTTTTTTCTTTATCTTGTAGAGTCCATGAGATGACCTAAGGATGCTATCATATGTCATTTAGAAAGGAACAAAAAGCAATGACTCATCTACTGACAACACTCTTTGAAATGAAGAGTATTTTTAGTTTATAGTCTTGAGCTATGGAATATACCGTATTTTCCGGCGTATAAGACAACTGGGCGTATAAGACAACCCCCAACTTTTCCAGTTAAAATATAGAGTTTGGAATATACTTGTCAGCTGCAGTTAAGTACCTGTCCTATAAGACGACCCCCGACTTTGGCACAGATTTTTCAGGGTTAAAAAGTAGTCTTATACGCCAGAAAATACAGTATATATTTATGGGGCTCCATAAAGCAACGGAAAATAGTAAGTTTGGCAGGTTATTCCTTCATTAGTGGTGATCCAGCAGTATTACCCCACTTTAAAAAATAAACTCAAAATGGTGAATTCTAAGCCATTGATATTTTAAATCCAAATGTAGAACCTGTTATTGACTTTCTCAAGAGGAGCACAAGTTGACAGAATTATAGTCTGCTGTATTAACACAGTGTAGAAATTTTGGGCAAATTGAAAGATTTACAGTTCACAAGCTACTTTGGGTAGAAATGTTTGCTGTCAGTGAAATGGCAGAAGAGAACAAAGAGTATCAGGTTTATTTTGGAGTGGGATTTTTACCTGTACTTATGCTGTACCCTCTTCTCCTTCATTACACCCATTTCCCTACATAAACCTCTTTATAGTGCACCAATAGAGCCATCACAAAAAATAAATATTGTTTGCTATTTGGTCTAATTCATGTGTCCTATACTAAATCAAGTGCGCTGAATCCAAATCTGAAGTCCGATTCTGCCTTGGACATCAGGATCTTAAATTAGCAAATCTCACCCTCTTGGTTAGGTTCTTGCATTGCCACAAATGTAGCAAAAATTGTCTGGTTTATTATCACAGCTGCGCCTAGTCATCTTTAGCTCAAAACAGACTCACTATGGCATAGCTGTACTATCCAATAAGATGGTTTCACACTAGAGACATGCCCTTGGTCCATCTGACCTTACAAACCTATTTCTGATGTCTGCTCACTGTCTTGCCCAGACATGCCCAGACATGCTGGGACACCAGGGGACACGATTCAGCTGAGGTGGCAGTAGGCATAGTGGTAGCTGCAACTCTTATACTATTCCCATGTAAAAACACATTACCCAATTACCAACCATTTGAACAGCTATAGCATGCCTATAACTGAAAATCAGTACTTGATAAGCAAATTTTGAGTTCAGATTTAGAATCAGTACACTCAATATCATGTAAATCACATGTGCTATTCCCAGTAGCAAAATCATTGTTGTGCAGTGTAATGACACATTTTTATTTGCAATTAGAAGCATATTATTGTGATGATTATGTGAGGAAATAAAAACAAATGGCATAACAACCCCCCAAAAAAATTAAAAAAATTCCAGGACTCCCTCAGATATACAGTAGAAACAATATCTCCCATGCTACATTTGGGATGCTTGCAATGTAGGGTCAAATCACCACCAGCTGACATAAGCTTTAATACAATTACAGCTTCTATGACTTTACATTCTTAGGATCCAAGATCACTGCAGATGATGATTGCAGCCAGGAAATAAAAAAGTGACTAATTCTTTAGAGGCAAGCTATGAGAAACTTGGGGAACATAGTTAAAAGCAGAGACATCACCTTGCAAACAAACCTGAGCTGCAGTGGCACAAGTGGCTATGATGCTGACTGGGAGGCGGAAGGTCAGCAGTTCAATTCCCGAGTACTGCAGGATGGAATGAGCTCCGGTCTTTGTCCCAGCTCCTGCCAACCTACCAGTTTGAAAGCAAGAAATTGCAAATAGATAAATAGGGACCACTTCAATGGGAAGGTAACAGTGTTCCGTGCGCTCCGGTGTCTAGTCATGCCTGCCACATGACCAAGGAAATGTCTGCAGAAGCAGACAATGCTGGCTCTTCAGCTTTGAAACAGAGATGAGCACTGAACCCTAGAGTCGGATATGACTGACTTTCGAACAAGAAAAACCTTTACCAGAAACAAATCTATTTCTGTTTCATTGACTACACCAAGGCCTTTGACTGTGTGGATCACAATAAAATGTGACAAGTGATTAAAGAGATGAAAATACCAGAACAACTTATATGTCTCATGAGAAATCTGTACATGAGTCAAGAAGCAACAGTTAGGACAGGATACAGATGATGGAGTGATTTGGAATAGGAAAAGGAGTAAGACAAGGCTGCATTTTATCACCCTGCCTTTTTAACTTATACACAGAGCACATAATGCGCAACACAGGGCTGGATTAATCAAAAGTTGGAATTAAAATAGCTGGGAGAAACCTCTGCAGAAGACACTACCCTAATGGCAGAAAGTGAAGGAGAGCTAAAGAAGCTCTTTCTTAGGTTGAAGAAGGAGAGTGCAAAAGCTGGGTTGAGACCTGATATCAGGAAAACCCAAGATAATGGCAACAGCCCTATCAGTCCCTGGGAAATAAATGGGGAAGTAGTAGAAGCAGTGATAGATTATACATTATTAGGATCCAAGATCACTGCAGATGGAGATTGCAGCCATGAAACAAAAAGGTGAATAATTATTGGGAGGTAAGCTATGAGAAACCTGGGGAATGTAGTCAAAAGTAGAGACATCACCTTCCAAACAAAAATTTGCATAGTCAAGGCAATAGTATTCCCGGTGGTAATGTATGGTTATGAGAACTGGACCATAAAGAAAGCTGAGCGCAAAAGAATAGATGCCTTTGAAATGTGGTGCTGGAGGAGAGTTTTGAGAGTACCCTGGACAGTCAGGAGAACAAATAGGTCAATCTTAGAAGAAATCAACCCTGACTGCTCCTTAGAAGGTCAAATAGTAAAGATGAAGCTAAAGTACTTAAACATCAAATGAGAAGAGGGGCTTCACTTGAGAAAGCCTTGATGCTGGGGAAAGTGGGGGACAAAAGAAGAAGGGGATGGCCAAAAAAAGAGATGGCTAGATGGTATTGTAGATGCAATGGGCACAGAGCTGGGCAGGTTGAGAAGGATGGTGGACAGAGGTGCCTGGTCCTTGGGGACGCAAAGGGTCGGAATCTACTGTGTGACTGAACAACAAATGAGGCTCCTCAATTTGCGGAAGCAACTCACCTGTATATAACAACATTGGACTCCTTGACTTTCAAAGGGAAGTAATATAGGTCAAAATTCTGTACAACCTACTTCATCCACCTTCTATCCCCACTTTTCTATTGAAATACTGACTAGCAAGGAATAACCTTTATCATATTTCCCATGTCTGTTCCACTTGCTTTGAAACAAGTTGTTCCAACCTTTTGTTCTGTTCCATGTACCCACAGGGGAAGTTGCCAGATCAGCTTGCATATTGGGTAGTACAATCTTGCAAACCAGCTTATAAACAAAGCTGATGCTGGTGGATAAATCACTAGCTTGTCCATCAGCATCAAGAGATAAAGGATAAGAGAAAACAAGAAATTCAGAGAGTCATCATTCCTGTGTGAGAGATCCCAACATAGCGGCCCTCACTCAGGGGAAGCAAAAAAAAAAAAATGGCATGAGATACTCTGCAAGCAGACCATGAAGAAGTAGAGAGTCCAGTGAATTTAAATGTACTCTTTGGTGAACAGCTGCTCCCTGTGGTGAAAAGAACCAGGAAACAAGTGACTTCGTGCAGAGACCTTGGGCCATTGTCAGGAACTAGGGCCACTGCATGTTTAACCTGTTGTTTCTACCTGCCGCCCCAGTCCAACCTATTTAAACCTGTTGGTCTAGTGTAGGGGTGACCTATTTTAGAACTCCAGGTGTTCTTGAACTTCAAATCCCAGAAGTCTTGATCAGCTGGTATGCTGACTTGTGCTTCTGGTAATTGAAGTCCAAGAATCCTGAAGGATTCCAAAAGGAACTGGGGTGTTTTCCTCTGGATTGGCTAAACTATTCGCCCGAGGCTGTCATCGACCTCTGGCATGGGGATGCAATGGTAGCCTAGGATGTGATTGTGCCACTATGGCCTCTCCGTACATGTGGGCCCTGCTCATCGCCATGATTTACAGAGAATTTGAGGGAGCTTAAACAGGCAAAGAGATGCCAAGAGTGCTGCTGGGTGAAGACCCAAATTGATTTTGACTGAGCACTGGCTAGAGCCACTATCAGAGCCTACCTGGTGGCGATAGAGGTGGTGAAATGGCAATATTTCACCACCCTTATTGCCTCTGCAGATAATCACCCAGCAACTCTGTTCTGGGTGACTAGGTCCCTCCTCGGTAGAGGATGGCCTGACCCTGGTTGGCAGGGGTCAGCGGAGGACTTTGCTGATTATCTCGTGGAGAAAATCGCTCAGATTCGCTTGAAGTTTGACACTGGCATGGATACCATGGGTCTTGCCATGTTATCTGGGATAGGTTTGATCCAGTTGTCCCTGAGGAAGTGGACAGGCTCCTTGGATCTTTTTGCACCACTACTTGTCCATTAGATTAATGTCCCGCCTGGTTGGACAAGGCGTCCAAGGCGGTGACAGGTAGTTGGGCCGGAGCAATAGTCAACACATCCTTGTGGGAGGGGGTGTTTCCTGCACTACTAAAACATGTAAGACTTTTGCTAAGTCTCCTGAAGAAGCCTGCACTCGACCCAACAATAATGGCCAACTATCGGCCTGTATCCAACCTCCCCTTTTTAGGGAAGGTTTTGGAGAAGATAATTGTGTGGCAGTTACAGGGGGTTCTGGATGAAGCGGATTATTTGGACCCCTAACAGTCAGGATTCAGGCCCGAATATGGTACCAAGACCCCATTGGTAACGCTGTTGGATGATCTCTGGTGGGAGTGGTTTGGAGGTCATCCCTCCACCCTTGCTCTTCATGACCTTTCAGTGACTTTCAATACTGTCGACCATGGTATCCTTTTGGAATGGCTCCGAGGATTGGGGATCCAGGGCACTGTGTGGTCCTGGTTTGCCTCATTTCTGAGGGGCCAGACCCACTCGGTGTGGTTGGAGGATGGGATGTCCAGCCCTAGTTCTCTCCAATATGGGGTGCCTCAGGGCTCGGTAATCTCACCTCTCCTATTCAACATCTACATGAAGCCATTGGGGGAGATCATCTGTTCCCACGGGGTGAGGTATCATCAGTATACTGGGTACTCAGCTGTACATCTTGGCCTGCTGTGATCCAAGCGATACAGTCTGAGTCCTATCCAGGTGTCTAGAGGTTGTGAGGGTCTGGATGGGGGACAACAGGCTACAACTGAATCCCAGCAAGACTGAATTGCTTTGGGTCAGGGCCCCCGTGTTATTTCATGAGCTACCATCTTTGCTTCTGGTTGGGACTATTTTGCCCCAAACAGACCTGGTGCATAATCTGGAGGTCCTCCTGGACTCATGACTGCTGCTAAAACAAAGATAAAACATATACGGTTTACAGTCCTTTTGGCCTCACATGATCCTCTGAACTCTTCTCTTTACACCCAAATTACTGAACTGGCACCAGCAGTCCAAGCTATTTCTACTAGGGAATATGTCTACTAAGCTTTCTGCCTCCCAGACTACTCAATGAGACAACTCAACAAGGAATTTCCATTTTATCATGACTGTTTGTTTCTACTGAGTATAGTAGGTAGATAATTTTGGGCAGGAGGTTTGGGGATGGAGCACAAATAGGGTTTCAGAGGTGATGGGCTAAAAGGACAAAGCATAGAATTAAACTGTGAAATTATAATTATTACAGCATGGTCTGTTTGCTTTAATAGCAGCAGTAATTATGTCTTCTATAGGATATATTGTACTGGACAAGCTAATACAATCCTTCCTTGCACATCTTGTAAAGTGGTGCTCTAATTGGATTACTGTGTCCAAATTTATCGTAATGATTCACCTCAAGAAGACATTCAGTTCCAATTTATCCATGTAGCCACAGCTTCTGAAGCACCAAAGTGTTATTTTATCATTGTGATTGAGCCTCCTGTCAAATAAAGTCCTGGAGAAAGTGCAAGGAAGACTCCTATTGCACAAGAACATTTTTAAAAAAGAAGTTTCAGTGCTGTGGTTCAATCTCTCTCATAAGGAAAGGAATTCAAAAGCAATAAACATTTATTCAATCAAAGTGGAAAAGTATGGTGTGTTTCAGCATCATGACCTTGACTTTCCAGACCTTCAGTCATTCCTTTCTCAACTCATCTCCCCACTACCAATCTCTCCACATGGGGATCAAATGAAAAGCTTACCAAGAGATAGCAGACTCTTCTCTTCTTCAGTCATGTGCATTTTCACATTCAACAGTGAGGAGGAAGGCAGGGTTTGATGCATGTGGCTCCATCCACTTCTCTGATAACTGAACAGTGCTGTGTAAACAGTTCTCTGGAGGCTTACACTTTTAATCCAATAGTCATGCTTAAAAGATAGAGTTAAGATGGCTGCCTAGCAGGGAGAGTATATTCAATATCTGCAGCCTCAAGGAAGACATATTACTCTTCTGAAGCTATATTGAAGTCAATCTCTCACAGAAACTGAAGATGAACTGGGGAACTTTACTGTATGGGACCAGAGACAACAGAACAGCCGAAGGGTTGGCTTAACACAGGTTTATTGCATGATGATCCGGTGGAGCATGAGGTAATGGCGGTGATACATCTCTATATATACAGTAGCATTATACATTTGAATCTTGTAGTACGGTAGCTCATTGGCCGCTACCGGCGTGGCCTCGCCCAGGCACGCCTCTCTTCAGTAGTTCTTTCTCCTGCTGCTGAATGCGGGGAAGGTTTTCCCGCGGCTGTCCGTGATTGAGCAATGTGAACCATGTGAGACTGAACGCTCGCAGCTGCCCTCTATGGGCTGCTTGCTTGCGTTCCTTTACAGCTGAAATACATTGTATTTGGAGTGGTTACATTCTTATCAGTACGAGAACATGCATACATAACATCCCTCCCCCCTAGGATGGGACGAAGTCCCACAACCATTGTGGCTTGCCGCACGTGCGCTTGGGGCGCGCTTGCGCCTGACCTAGTACAGGAGAGCCTGTGATCCCTGACTCCGTGGGTGCTTGCCCTGCAACGGGAAACGGGGATTCGTTAGTGGCTCTGTGAGGCGTCCGTGCCTGCCTTGCGCTGGGGGATGGGAATGGAATGAACAGCTGGGAAGTGAACCCCTGCCTGTTGCTCTCGGACCCCGGGGACCCTCCTATTGTGAACCGCGGAACCGATGAGGATGCCCTAGTGGTTCTGCTACCTTCTGTTCCCCGCTTGGGGGACCTTGAGACTGTGGTGGGCGGACTCGCCGTCGCCTCCTGTCTTGGGGGTGTCGGTCTCCGGGAAATTGGTGCTATGTTGCATTCTAACTCACAGGGGCTACTGGGACTGGAAGTACCAGGGGCTGAACTGAAACCCCTCTTTTCGCTAGGACGGGTGGGGGACCACTCCGCTAACTCCCCCTGGTACTGTAAATCAAGGTCTAAAATTCTTGGGGAATCTGTGTTTTGGGGACACTTCCGAGGGATATGTGTGAGATCGGGGCTCTTCCTTTCCGCCGCAAACTCCCGCAAAACATCTCTGACGATCGATTCCCTTTCCTCCCCCCTTGGTGGGGACCCATGTCCCCCTTTTTCTCCCCCTTGGGCTAAGCGGGTGGGGGAGTACCCTAACGCTGATTCGTGGCTATTTTCGTCTTCGTCCTGCTCTCCGGGGATTCTGCGCCTGAGTTGATCCGCGTGCCGCCTCCACAGGAGGCCTGTATTGGTCTCCACGCGGTATGAAATGGGGCCGGTTTGTTCTATTACAATGCCGGGCACCCAGGCTGGTCCCGCGCTGGCGTAGTTCCTGCAATGTACGGGGGCACCTACGCTGAAGCTCTTTGTGGGATCCATCCCTACATTTCGCCCTTTGTCCTCTACCCTTGTGGGGTCTAGTTTGGAGATTACCGTGGCCAGCTTCCTGCGCATTAACAACTCCGCGGGGGAGTACCCTGACGCTAGTGGGGTGACCCTGTACCCTAGCAGGAATTGGCACACTTGTAAGTCAAGATCTCCGGGGCCCATGCGCCGCAGCGCATCCTTTGTGGTGCACACGAGGCGCTCTACTTGGCCATTGGTGGCCGGGTGGAAAGGGGCGGAGGTGACGTGCCGAATGGCTTTGTGACCCATAAACGTCCTGAACTCGGTGGACGTGAAGCAACTAGCGTTGTCGCTAACGAGGGTGTCGGGTAACCCGAACGTGGAAAAGACCCTCCGTAGATGCTTAATTGTTGTGGCCGAGGAGGTGCTCGAGACTGGGATTACCTCCAGCCACTTGGAGTACGCATCCACAACAAGGAGGAAGAGCGCTCCTCTGAACGGGCCAGCAAAATCTACGTGTACCCGGGACCAGGGCCCCCTTGCTGCGTCCCATTCTCTATGCGGCAACCGAGCCTCTTCTGGCCTTGAGCTCTGGCACGCTTCGCAAGTGCCGACCATGTGCTTGATGTCGGCGTCTAGCTGGGGCCACCAGAAGTAACTGCGGGCTAGCGCCTTAGAGCGGACGATCCCCGGGTGGCTGACGTGCAGCAGCTTAAGCACCCTCGGCCGGAGGGACGTGGGGATCACTACCCGCTGTCCCCACAAAAGGCAACCCCTCTCTAGGGACAACTCTAATTTTTTTTTGAAAAATGTGTCGAATTCCGCTGCTGGGGAAGACACGGGCCACCCTTTCTGTACCCAGGAACAAACTGTAGCTAACGTTTTGTCCTTGCCGGTCGCTTTGGCGATGTCGGCCGGTATTACTGGAGGGGAGTCTAGGACCTCTATCATTAAGACCTGGTGGTCCCTCTCTTCCTCGCCCACGTGGCCGCAATCCCGGGGAATGGGGGACCTTGACAGGGCATCCGCATGACTGATCTCCTTCCCGGGCCGGTACACCAACGCGTGCTGATACGCGTTGAGAAAGATGGCCCACCTGAGCATTCTCGGGGACAGGATTTGGGGTGTGGGCTTATCTGCGGTGAAAATGCCTAGCAATGGCTTATGGTCAGTCACTATGGTGAAGGGGCGGCCGTACACAAAATCATGAAATTTCTTGGTCCCCGCGATTATCGCTAGTGCTTCCCTGTCTGTCTGGGCGTAGTTTCTCTCCGCTTGGGACAAGGACCTAGAGTAGAACGCTATCGGGGCCTCCCTCCCGTCCTCCAGCACGTGGCATAACACCGCCCCCACCCCCACCGGGGATGCATCGCATATCAGGACCACTGGGCGTTTGGGATTGAAGTGGGTCAGTACAGCATCTGATGCCAGGAGTCGCTTCAGGTCATTGAAAGCCTTCTCATGGTCATCGCCCCACTTCCATGCCTCGTCCTTTTTTAACAATTTGTGTAGCGGTTCCGCCACGGCTGCCTTCCGAGGAAGGAAGGAGTGGTAGAAGTTGAGCAGTCCGAGGAACGACTGCAGCTCGGGCTTGGAGGTGGGGCGAGGGGCCTTCTTGATGGCGGCCACCTTGGATTGGGATGGCCTTATTCCCTCGGGAGTAACACGGAACCCTAGGAACTCAACCTCAGTTGCGAAGAAAACGCATTTGTCTTTCCGCAACCGCAACCCCGCCTTTTCGAATATTGCCAGGACCTTGCCCAACCTTTTCGCTAATTCGGCCCGGCTCCCCCCTGTAATCAATACGTCATCAAAGTAGGGTAACACCCCCTCTAACCCCTTCAGGAGGCGTTCCACGAGTGACTGGAAGATCCCGGGCGCCGAATTCACGCCGAATTGGAGGCGCGTTACCTGGAACGCCCCTTTGTGGGTGACTATGGTCTGCGCAGCAGCTGCGGCGGGGGTCACCAGGAGTTGCTGGTAGGCTTGGGCCAGGTCAAGTTTAGCGAAACACCTCCCCCCGTGTAACCTGGCCAACAAGTGGCTGACTACCGGCACCGGATACGCATTAGGGCGGATCGCCTTATTGATGGTGCACTTGTAATCAGCGCATATGCGGACCTCCCCGTTGGCCTTGAGCGCTGTTACAATTGGAGTTTCCCACTCCGCAGAATCAACAGGAACAAGAATCCCCTGGCCCACCAATTTGTCCAACTCCGCCTCTATTTTGTCCTTGAGTGCGAAAGGCACTCTGCGCGGTTTAAGTCTGATTGGACGTACTCCAGGGTCCAGGTCGAAAGTCACTGGGGGGCCCTTGAATTTTCCGAGTCCCCTTTTGAAAACCTCAGGGTGCGCGTCGCACACGCTCTGTATTGGATCAGTCCCGGCGACGTGTACTCCCACGGCGTGCACCCCCCCAATGAACAACCCCAGGGGCTGGAACCATTGAGTCCCGAGGAGGCTGCATTTACCTCCCTTGAGGACGACTAGGGGAAGCGTTGCGGCGTGCTTTTTAAACTGGACCTGGAACTTCCCAACCCCCAACACCGGGATGCGGTTCCCTTGCACGTCCTTCAGTGTGGACCTCAACGCTTTGAGCTTGGGCCGCACGTGGGGGGCGATTTTCAGGAACTCTCCCTGGGAAATGATAGAGTATGAGGAACCCGAGTCCACCTCCATCCTAACAGGGGCCCCTTGTATTACTACCTCAACGAAGTATCGGGGGTGTTCCGTGGATACGCTGAAAACCGGAGCGTCGTCCTCGCTGTCGTCGGAGATGCGCCCTACTCCGTCCTGCTTCCTCGTGGTCCGGGTGCCGTCCTTGGGCCTCATGGTGCGGTCCTGCCTCGCCGAGCAGTCTGGGGAACTCCTCTTGGCCTCGCGCCGTTTCCGGCAGACCTTGGCGATGTGCCCGCGCCGGCCGCAGTTGTGGCACTCGGCCTTGCGGAACGGGCATTTGGCACGGGCGTGGGCGCCGCCGCAGCCGTCGCAGCGCCGGCCCTCCTTCTGGACCCTCCGGACGTCCTCGTCGTCGCCGCTCTCGGCGGACAAGTTCGAAACTCGCCGTGCCGCGCACACCGAGCTCTCTGCCTTGGCGGGTTTCGGGCGCCAGTCCTGGAGCTCTTGCACCCCGGCCGTCGTGGCTTCCGCGGCCTGTGCCGTGTCGAGGACTTGTTGCCACGTGGGAGGCGGCTCCTGTTTCATCAGCGCGCGCTGAGTTTCGGTGTCCCTCAGGCCGCAGAGCAGGCAGTCCAGGAGGGTGACTTCTGGGGTCTCCCACTTGCATGGGCCGGCGGCCAGTCGCAGGGCCGCTGCGAACTCGGCGACTGATTCCCCGGGCGCTTGGACTCGCCTCCAGAACGCGCTCCGAGCGGGGAACATGGCTATCGCGGGCCGGAGGTGGGTGCGCAGCACGGCCAGGAGCTCTTTGGCTTTGAAGTCGCTCACCCGTCTCGGCGCGATCAGGTCCACCAAGGTCCTCTTGGTCTCGTGTCCGAGCATGCGGACGAAGATGGCCCTCTTCTTGTCCTCATCTGAGACTTCGAGCTCCACCAGCGCTCCATTGAAGTCTATCTCAAACAGCTCCAAGTCTCCCGGCTTCTTGTTCTCATAGCCGGCGCATGTCTTGGTCCCGTGGGCAGCCATCATCCCATCCTCGTCGCCAGTTTACTGTATGGGACCAGAGACAACAGAACAGCCGAAGGGTTGGCTTAACACAGGTTTATTGCATGATGATCCGGTGGAGCATGAGGTAATGGCGGTGATACATCTCTATATATACAGTAGCATTATACATTTGAATCTTGTAGTACGGTAGCTCATTGGCCGCTACCGGCGTGGCCTCGCCCAGGCACGCCTCTCTTCAGTAGTTCTTTCTCCTGCTGCTGAATGCGGGGAAGGTTTTCCCGCGGCTGTCCGTGATTGAGCAATGTGAACCATGTGAGACTGAACGCTCGCAGCTGCCCTCTATGGGCTGCTTGCTCGCGTTCCTTTACAGCTGAGATACATTGTATTTGGAGTGGTTACATTCTTATCAGTATGAGAACATGCATACATAACAGGAACTGGAATAGAGCTTGACTAGAGGAACTGGAATAGAGCTTGGGGAACTCTGTTTGGGGAACTGGAATAGAGCTTGACTAGAGGAAAAACTGTGCTAACAGCAAATATACAGAGCTTTCCTTCTGCCTTTCCATAAGAGCCCCAGGAACTGTAATTCTGTGATAGGTTTCCCTTGCTCGAAAGCCAGTCGTATCCGACTCTAGGGTGCAGTGCTCATCTCTGTTTCTAAGCCAAAGAGCCAGCGCTGTCTGCTTCTGCAGACGTTTCCGTGGTCATGTGGCAGGCATGACTAGACACCGGAGCGCACGGAACGCTGTTTCCTTCCCACCGAAGTGGTTCCTATTTATCTACTTGCAATTTCTTGCTTTCGAACTGCTAGGTTGGCAGGAGCTGGGATGAAGACGGGAGCTCATTTCCGTCCTGCAGTACTCGGGAATCGAACTGCTGACCTTCCGCTTCCCAGTCAGCGTCTTAGCGACTTGAGATGAAATCATAGAATCATGGAATAAATAGGTTGGAGGGACCTATAAGTCCATCCAGTCCAATTCTGTTGTGTCTTAAGCTTTTAATAATGAAGAGTCCAACGAGTGTGATTCAAAACAATGATGCAACGGTTTATTCACAAACTCTTAGAACAATACTACAGTTTAAATAGACATGAGTTTTTGGCTGCACTCGTTCCATTATTATGCTGCCTAGGATTAGCTCTGCAGCTGTGCCAGACTGAAGGTAATCCACACATGAGTGTACCGTGCGAGTGAGCGAACCAAGAGCCAATGCCCTATTTGCGAGGGCGGCTTATATAGTGTCCGAGCGGCCATTACCCAATGTTACAAAGTAGCAACCTGTTTAGGGCAATGCTAATTACCCAATCAGTAATGCTATATTTAAGTAAGGACGAATCCCTGCTAGGATCCAAAATGGTAACCAATCACGTATAACACATTTGGACACGCCTTGAACTAGTGATGGCGTACCAAAAGTACATTTAACTAGAATGGCATGAATCACCATTTTAACATGTAATAATAAGTAATTATAATAATACAAATAATTATCTCAATACGAAACAAATTTCCTGCTCAACGCAGGAATCCAAGTAAAAGCAGATCTGACAGATGGTTGTCCAGTTTTCTCTTGAATGCCTCCAGCATCAGAGCATTCACAACTTCCTGAGATAATTCTATTGCTGTACTGTTCTAACAGTTAAGAAGTTTTTTTTCTTGATATTCAGTCTATTTTGGTTTTCTGTAATTTCAGTCTCTTGATCATCCTTTTTTGCCCTCCTCTGAACTTGTTTCAGTTTATCTGAACTCACACACATCCTAATACAGCATCCAAAAATGTCTCCATATCTTTAAACACCTTTTGGAAACATCTGGAGTGTGGTTTTGATCTGAGATTGCCAATATCATTTATACTGTGAATATTTTTGTTTCCTCTCTGTAATTGTCACTAATTCATGAAACAAAAAGGTTAACTAAATGAGAATTGCTCATAATTATCCTAGTAGTTTCATACTTAATGCATTAACTTGTAATTAGCTTGAATGGGTACATGTGGTGCCTGTTGCAATTGCAAAAATCCTAAACAGAAGGTCTATGAACAGCATTTTAGAATCACAACATAACTGTAATTTCATTATAGTGCAATTACTATCCTAACATTGTGAAGTATGTCTGCTTTATTTTACACTGAACAAAGAATAATGATTTGGAGAGATGGCAGTCTTTCAGTCCCTGTGTGCTGTCAGAAACATTTTTTAAAGTAAACTCAAGAATTACCAATCAGGTCTAAGCTGTGACTTTTTCTCAGCCTCTTGAGCATAGTCATTTCCCACCATTTCTTAAGTAGAGTTGGAAAGAAAAACATGATTTTTTTCCTATTTCTCAGTCAGACAACCCAACAAATTAATTTCAAATCTGGTAAGATTTTTTCCAGCAGGTCAAAGAGAGAGACAAGAATCAGAGTTTGTTTCTCATCGATATCTTCCCATTTGGGGGGTTATGCTATCATGATGCTGTCAATGCTCACTATTAGGGATATGATTTTCAGAAGTTTGGGGCTTAATGATGGTCAGATACCTCTTTTTATTTTTTTATTTTTATTTTTTGCTTTTGCTATATGCCAATGATGCTGAACCTTGGCACTCCAGCAATTCTTGGACTTCAATTCCCAGAAGCTCTGTTCTTCTGGTAACTGAAGTCCAAGAACTGCCAGCTTTCTTTCCTGTTCCACTTTCACGCTCATACATTGTGATCAGGAATGCAATGGTGCAGATGATCTTGGTCATAGACACCAATTACACATTGCTATGGTTGGTGAAGGTTGCTCTCCTTCAGAAACAGGAACAGAAGAGGAAAGGGAAACCAAATCCTCTGGGAAGTGTTGGTTAACCTCCCAGGGATGGTCATCAGAGATATTTTCTCATCTGCACTTAGCAGTTGTAGGCAGTAGAGGCATTTGGACTTGGCCTCAACACCGAGAATGATTAGCCTCTGAAAAATTCATCTCCGAATGGGGAGAGAGAGATCAGGGACATGCCATTGGCTCCATGGGCTGATCAGAGTGGAAGTGGAGCCAAACAACAACACCTATAGCAAGTCGGAGCCAAAATTTGTGAGCAGCTAGTAGCCAAAGCCTGAGCAAGGCTAGTCGCCAAAGGGTGTCTGGGCTCCTCGGAGTCAAGCCTCTGATTGCAGTGCTAGAACAGAATTCCATATTCTCAGCATGGAGCTCCACAATGTGGCATGGGCTGTGCCTCCGGAGCCAAAGTCATGCTACAACTGCATCTGTGATGCTTAGAGACCAGCTCGTAATACCCGTCTGAAGGGTTAACATATCCAGAGTCTGCAACTTGGCCGTGAGCTGCAGCCAGAGGTCTCGATGGTTGTGGGACGTGAGAGTGGTCCCAGCCATTTGACAGTAGATGAGGTTCTTGTGCACAAGGAAAGGAACTCATCATTGCGATTATTAGAGTCATCAACTGCTCTATAGTGGCAATATGAGTGGCTATAATAAACATCCACAGCCTCCAATGGAGGTTTAATGCGGGATCTGTGGCTGCCAATTTCCAAAGGTTTAGGCTTCCGTCTTGACTTATGCTGAGATGAAGTCTGTAACCTAGGGGGAGAATGAGTGGAAGAAAATGAACCCCTAGTAGGAAACCCATGATGTGCTAATTCTGGCAAGGAAACTGGAAGGGGCGGAGTGCACAGTAGGGGTGCATCAGACTCCAAATCTATTTGCAAAGGCTGTGGGGATTCAGCAGTCCTTTGTGGGGTAGAAAAATCATATACTTTTTGAATACAGAGAGCTCTCCAACAGATGCAACCTCTGGAGTGAGAGAAATTGTAATAGGTTTCTCCTTGACTTTGCCCTGTTTAGGTTTTTTGGGTTTAGAGGGACCCTCCATTTTCTTAGGCTTAACTTGTGAAGGTGCAGTTAAAATGGTGGGTTGCATTTCAGGCATGAAAATTTCAGTGGCCTTTAGAGAATTGCACCACAAAAAAATCTGATAGTCTAACAGCCCAATTTTTTAGGGTCGACTTATATTTTTTTACAGTGAACACAAGATGCAGGTTGGTGTGTTTCACCTAAACAAAAAAGACAATCTCTGTGCCCATCTGTCACAGGAATCTTATTGTGACACAGAGAACAATGTTTAAATGGTATATTGGCTATGGCCACAAACATTTCATGCCACCTAGAAACACAGTGGCTCTATAGTAACACAACAAAAGTATTTAAAAATAGTTTGAAGAAATATCCGTAATTTCTAACAAATCCATAAGTATAAGCTCGGAGAATATCCATAATTTCTAACATGTACGAAAGAATTACAACTAAATAAGTCTAATATATAGAAAAATCCAATGTTTGAAGCCCAAACCACTATAAAACTATGCTATAAGCTAACTAATTACAACTAAATATAAAAAGGTAAAGAAAATGATTCCATATATTTATTCCATATATATATTTATGGCATGCGGGAGCCTGGAAGAGCATGACCGAGCCACACAGAGGAAAAATAGAACTGAGGAGCAAAGGACGGGGCCCTAGCACTAGGCATGACAGAATAGGGTTTCTTCTAGAAAGAAAAAACTCAGCTTGGAAGAGTCAGCATATCGTGCATGCACACAAGCAACCTATTAGTATGGATGCACAGGGACCACAGCGGAGAACCTAGCTAGGCCTAGCTCTTGTTCCTCCCTCAGCGCTAGCTAAGGATTGGGTCATACATTTTATTAGGGGTTTGAGATTTTTAGCAACCGTGGCAGAAATCTTTAGAACTGACAGACAACAACCAAATTCAGTTTTCTGCTACCTGTACTTATCTTCAGTGAGTTGCCAAAATTCCAAAGTTACTGTACTGAGTGCTTCTGGTTTACTAATTCATTTGTGCATATGTGGCAGGAGTTAAATAGGCTTGACACTTTTAACTAGCTAGATGGACCAGGACAAGATTGAATCTTTGGCTAAAGAATGTGTTGACATTTATAAGCAAAACACTTCCCTCAGAGAAATCCTTTTCTCTGAGTGAAAAGTTCAGGATGATATAGAAGCCCATTAAAGATCTGAGTGAATCTGCCCCACATCTTTTCTGTTCCTCTTACTGCCCTGCTATTCATTATTTTAATATTACACTGACATTGACTGCTGTGTTTTACAGAAAAGCAGATGAGGGCATGTGGGAATAAAGAATAGAACTAATCTGTGTGGCATGAAGAACTGGTTTTGATTTGGTCTGAGCTGAAAAGCAAGGGAAGGCTTTGCAAACTTTTTTGATCAGAAAAGAATATGCCCTCTGTGACAATATTTGACCCTCAATACCCAAAGGGGTAAAACAGGAAACAAAGAAGAAGAATCTTGGCCAAATGTGATTAATGTACCTGCCCATTCTGCAGGGCAGCAGTCATGCTGATCAATGAGACATCAATGGAAATATAGTGGTGCCACATACAACAATTTTAATTGGTTCCATGTGGCTCGTTGTTGTACGAAACAATTGCTATACGATACATGCATCATATAGCGATTTTCCCTATGGGATGCATTGTACAACAAATTTTTTTTTTTGCTGAGTGGTTTTTCACATTGAAAAATTGTATGTATTTTTCCATAAAAAACCTAATTTGTATGTGATTTTGTTGCTATATGGGGTGATTGTAGTATGAGGTTCCACTGTGCAGGAAAATTTGATGATTCTTTAATGACAACATCCGAGAAGGGCAAAAATAATACCAAAACAAGATAGCAGAAGGCCAGCATATGGGAATTTGAAGTTTTTTATTTTTGGTTGCCTGAGTGAAAAACAAAATGGGTAAAATTTCAGTGCAGCCCTAGGTTTAATCCCAAACTACATGGAAAGTGCAAAAACTCTGATAGTTGCATCTTAGCATATTGCAGTATAAATTATGTCAATTAAATTGGCTTGTCAAACTACATTAATTGCTATGAGCTAACAGTATGCTAAGTATCCAACACATTATTCAAGCTGGATCAAAATTTCTTTCATTCGTTTTCTTCTTCTTGGCTTTCTGTCTCAGTAAGGAACCCTGAAGCAAATATAAGTTTTCATGGAACCTTCTGATTCAAATTGAAAGGAAGATGGATCTCATCCATTATAATGTGGTTTTTTTCCCTTCTCAAGTCTAGGGGCAATGTGAAATTTTGCCAGATTTGTGTCTAGAGATAAATTCAGTTGTCTGGCAACATACACTCTGCAATGGCAAACCAAATCTTCACTCAAGCTATCTTTGCTGTCAGAATTCCTGAGCTGTGCTGAAGGGAAGAGTGTGGAACACATCATTGCTGCCTTTTGCATTAGTCTTTGTGATCCATCAAATTATACAGATACTTGCCCAGGACTATCGCCTCTGACAATATGAATCTACATTGTGTTAAATGTACACCTAAGAAGCCATGTATGTTAAATTAAACTAATAAATCGGCACTTATGAACCCATAGAAATAGTGTACCAGCATGGGACCAAAGAGGATAGTACATTAAAACTCCAGCATATGACTGTCCTGGATTACAGTTGCCATGGGTTACGACCACACATTTAATTTAGAAAATTCCCCAGGTTACAACCGATTTTTGGTTTATGACCGGAAAGTGTGCTACAGTATTTTAAACACTAAGATGGTATCGATCTCCCTACCTTTTCCACACCATTTGGGGACAATATCGAACAACGATGATGACACCTCCGCAGCAGTAAGTGTCATGGTTTCCACATATGACCTTGCCTTGATTTTAAAAGGACATTTGATCCATGTAGTGTTAAGATACATTTTGTGATTTTCTTAGGTTTAGAAGTGCCAGCTTTCTTTCAGCTGCACATTGGAATGTCAGGCTAACAGCCAGACGTGACAAATGATAGATAAGAACTTTCTCCTGAGGAGAGGAGGGAGAAATGAGTGTCTAGTCTTGGACTTATTCCAAACACCTGCAATCCCTTGACGGGACATATTGACGCCAGGGAGAAACATCTCCACTCCTGTCAATCAAACTAATTACCCCCGGACACCTGCAGATTGACTCATTTCAGGAATGTACAGGTGGGGGCTTAATGTCACACTACACTTGTCTCATTTCTCATGGGAACACAGGTGCAGTCCCCATGAGGTCATCACATTCCTAAGCTCTCTTTTTATTATAAAAAGAGCCCAGTTTGAGCAGTAAAACACACACACTTCAGAGACAGGGGGAACTCTGTCTCCTCCACATAATAATTATGAATACTGCGGGAGCCCTTGTCGGCAGGCGTCCCGAGATGTCTCTTCGGGGATAAGAAGCAATGTGGGACTAAATAGTCCCAAACCTATAAGATTGAACCTGCTAGGAAAAGCTAGTAAGATTTTGTTTTCTTTTATGTTTTTATTCACTGTGTTTTTATGTAAGTGTAGAGTAAGAAATATTTATATCCAGTATTTGTGCTTCCAACAATAAAACTACAAAAGCTAGTAGTTTGTATGCCTGCCTTTTATATGAGGAAGCAGCTTGGAAACCAACCAGAGCAACCAGAAGAAACTTCAACAGTCCTCATCGCCCAGCCAGAAGAAAGAGGTGAGAAGGGTTTGCTCTGTCTATGGGAAGGGAAGAGTAAGCAGTATTTAGAAGCTTAGCTTCAGCCACGGAATATTATTACCTGCCATATGCAGAAGGCGTCTTTTACCCTGTTCCCCAGCGAATCGGGCTAGGGGGAAGAATGATCATAGAGGCAGCAGGAAGCTGGATCTGTTGGTCCGCCCTGCCGGGTGTTCTGGGTGCCCAACGAAGCCTTTGTGAGGCATTTTCCTCCCCCTATGTCCCTGATAGTAAGCACTGCATTGTGATTTTGGGTAAAAGGGGTGATGAACATTTTGAATGATAAAATGGTTGTGGCAGCCATTTTGAAATTGGCCACCACAACCATTTTGTCATTCAAAATGAGCTTTATAAAATTAAAAGAAATATTTTTAGAGGGGTGAGGGGAGCTTATAACCCTGAGAGTTTTTATAAAAGGTAGAGTTACAGGGATACCTGTGGAATCGGCTATGAAGTCTCTGTTGATCTGACATGTTCAATACTTTTTATTAGATATACAGTACTGTAATACTAATTTCAAGGCAAGAGGATGTATTAAAACCTCTATAGTTGTTAAAACTCTTGTACTCTCATAAGAGGGATTTGACACCATGACAGCCATGTAATACCTGAAAAAGATGGCTCTTTAAATATTTGCCAATATCATCATAGTTATGGAAAAGAATAAAGGAGAAAGAGGGCCTAAAACAATAACTATGAGAGGTGAATCAATAACATGACTTCTCATGACTGCCAGTTCCATGGAATAAAGAGTATGGATAATTGAAATGGATATCCACCATCTCATATACTGTGCTTTGAATAAATAAGAGTGTTCAGGGTTATTACAAACTTTGGAGGCATTGACCAAGTGATGGCATGGGGAAACAAGAGATGATTTAGAGGAAAATAAATATTAAATAGCTTTCAAAAGGGTCTGTGGTACTCTCAGTCCACTGCTAAACTGGGAAACTTGCCTGGCTCTGTTCCATGATTGTGTCTCCAACCTTGGCCATATTCTTCTTCCAGAAGTTAGCCTCCCTATGAAAAGTTCACATGCAAGACATGAGAGCAACAGCACCTTCCCAGCTGTGTTTTAATTGTTTAATCACTTCTATCCACCTTTTCTCCAAGCATCTGAAGGCAGGGTACACAGCTGTCTTCCTTCCCACATTATCTCAACAATGATGCTGTGAATTGGCCGGGTTGAGAGATGATGCCCAGCATTAACCATTGAGTTTCATAACTGACAAGGGAATATTAGGCTTTTAGTAATTGAATTGGATGGAAGAAAGGCAGAATGTATGCTAGTATTTTTACTGTGCTTTTTAGCTGTTTCAAAACTACCTATTTATTACATATTATTATATATTTAATAGTTTTTAGTTTTATAATTTATTGTGTTTATTTGCATATGTTTTAAATGCTATGCCTCCTTATTACAGAGGGCGGTGGTGGCAGCAACAGAAGGAGGAGGAGGAGGATACACCACACCCCAATCCAGCAACATATTAACTTCTATTTCACATCAACTTATCTCCAACAGTAGTGGTAACATAGTCATCACTCATAGTAATATTGCACATTACAGTTATGTCTTGCTTGTGATAATGCTGGTTTAGTGATAGGCAAAAGGCAGCCGTGAAAGAACCATATTGCCGATCTCTCTCACTTCACTCTGGAACAAAACTTCAAAAGGGTTTAAATTCTCTAAGCTACAGAAAACTCATTACTGCATGAAGATAAATGAGGATGTCTTTCTATGACCATCTCCAATGAATGCCAACATGATGCTCCTAATTAAACAATTGGCTTTTAGCTTTGTGTAGAAGTTTCAGTATGAAAAGAACTACCGCTTCAAGTGTAAAATATAAATAGCAAATACAAAAACCACCAAACAAACATTTCTTCTAATCAAACAGCAAAAATAACCAGGATGTAGTTTCACTAAAATTCTAATTATTCTGAATTAAATGACTAAAATGCTACTAATTATTTTTTAATTTCAAAAGAGATGTTTACAGAGCAGATTATAATGAGTAATACAGTACTTCAAATGATTACTAATGTTGCTATTTTTTCCGACTTAATCACAATTAGTATAAATCACATTGTCATCATTGCTAATTGCCATTCCAATTTTGCAAAATGGAAACTTCTCTTCACACTTGTACAATGGCTGAAACAGCCCATAAACAGACTATTGAGAGAGTTTAAATGTATTGCAGCAGTTGATGCGGAAGATACCGTGAATTTGCTCATAATGTTTTTCAACTTTGTTTGAGGGGGGGGGGGGTGTTTATCTTTTAAGAATGAGCTTTTGTCTTTTAATACTCTGTCAAGCAAAATGTTAATTCTTTCTAAATTATTATTTCAAAGGATATTACTTGTTTCACCGAGTGTCAGGAATTCCTTTTGTCATTCTGATGAAAACAGTTCATTATTTCCTTTTGCTTATCTGCTCTAAAAAGGAAGAAATAATCTATGTTGAATAATATTTTTTTAAAAGTCAGCATAGAAGTTTGAAAGCAAGAAATTGCAAGTAGATAAATAGGTACTACTTCATTCTGTGCACTCTAGTGTCTAGTCATGCCTGCCACATGACCACAGAAAAGTCTGCAGATACAGCTTTGGCTGTAAATGAAGATGAGCACTGCCCCCTAGAGATGGATACAACATATCAAAGAGAATAAATGCTCCTGATTTACTTAGCTATGTCCTGTAGCCTCAGGGATGTCACTGCCTCCATGTTGCTTGTCTTCAAAAAAGTTTGTGCATTGTGTCAAAGTTGCTTGATTTTCTCAGCCTTCATTATAATGCAGTTCAGTTGCCCTTCAAGTCAGTTTTTCACTGCTGGTGGCTAAATGTGACCTTCCATGCAAGTACATGCAAAGCTTCTAGGACTGTGCCACTGTTAACTAAGAGAGTGACAGAGATGGGATTAAGCAGTAGCTGTATGTCTCATCACTGCACATTTAGGCATTTTACAAGCTTGTGCAATAAATAGTATAATCAATCTTCAGGGCAAGTGCACACCCTGGAAAGAGGAACAGCATTACAGAGTAAATATCACTGATTTTATTATACTTGTATTTTGGTTACCTATTTGTAAAGACTGCCAGAGTATCATAAGCATAGCTATGTTTCTTAACAGGCTACCAGAATTGTATTTTATCGACCGAGACCTTCTACACAGTTAGGCAATATGGGGAAAGGATCTCGGCATTCTGGAAAGAGTCTTTCCTCATCTTCTTGTCCTTTAACATGAAATGCTACCTTAAACTTTTTGGACACACAAAGTCTTTTTGCTGTCTGGCCACAATCCAGTCTCTGGGACAGAGTGGCAGGCAATCTATGAAATAAGACTCAATCAGCTGTAAATATTCAGAAAGTATACAACATGAGCCAGCAATTTCCCCCTTTTTACACAATGGTAACAACACAACGGAGTGAGGTTCCATCTCTGTCCCAGCTCCTGCCAATCTAGCAGTTTGAAAGCAAGAAATTGCAAGTAGAAAAATAGGTACCACTTTGGTGGGAAGGTGAACAGTGTTCTGTGCACCGCGATATCTAGTCATGCCTGCCACATGTCCATGGAAGCAGCTGCAGCTGCAGCTGCAGAAACAGATAGGGGACACTCCATGAAACTTTTGGGTACTCTAGGGGACACTCCATGAAACTTTTGGGTACTAGTTCTCAAACCAATAAGAGAAAGTACTTTTTCACCCAGAGGATTACTGGTCTATGGAACTCCCTGCCAGAAAAAGTGGTGACAGCTGTCAGTCTTGACAGCTTTATGAAAGGATTAGACAAGTTCATGGAGGACAAGGGTATCAATGGCTATAATTATGGATACTTAAGGACAACCTCCGGGTTGGAGAGATAGGCAGGATATCTCTCAATGCCATTTCCAGGGAATCCTAAACAGGTGAAGGCATCTGCTTGGGAATACCACTGTGTGAGACAGAATGCTGGACTGGATGGGCTGTGGCCTGTTCCAGCAAGGCTGTTCTTATGTTCTTATATAGTGCTGGCTCTTTGGCTATAAACAGAGATGAGCACTGAACCCTACAGTCAGATACGACTGGCTTTGCAGGCGCACCCACCCAAAGAAGACTCAGACACCGGTATTGGATTAAAGGCATAGGGCCACTTTTATTGAATAATGCCCTAGTCCAAATTATCACTTTCAATTGGTGTATCATCCAATTGTAATTCTTTAAGGCAAGCAGGCCGCAGTAGCACTGGTAAGGTTCCACCCTAAATGCCAATGGAAATTGGCTACATGTATCAATTTGTATCAATTTGTTTGTTGACACAAACAAATTGTTGACCGGAGTCAATATACTATCTACTGACCCCACACTATGACATGTATCCGTTCAAATATCAAGGTGATGCAGGCTGTGAAGCTCCTGACATCACCCTTTTCATAGTTCGCCCTTGACTGGCCAAACCTGTTTCCCCTGTACCTATCTACGTGTTGGCCAGTCAATTGCAAACCTACCGGATACCTATGTGTCATAAATCTTTACCTTACACAGTGCTACCCGCCACACGGGGAGGCGTCCATGATGACTCACCACCACCCCAGACCATCAGCTCGGTCACCAGGCCTGCTTGCACCTACTCCAGAAAGAGGTACATACCTCTAACCGACAGGTGGACCCCAGATCCTGCCGATAGGTCAAAATTTTAGCAAGCCTATCCTCAGATGTCTACTGGCTGTCCCCAAGTCAATCCCAGCAAGGAACCGGGCAACAGCCCTGTCCGCTGACCGCCAGGGACGGTCCAAACCACAGAGATCCATGTCTCCCCTAAATTGGTGTCTCGGCATGATGTCAGACCATAGCGACCGCGTGTACGGCCATAAATGATGTAAAAACGGCAGGTCACTGCACCTCGACATTTTAAGGAAAGGTCAGTGATCCGTGTGAGATCATTGCCGCCGAGGTGCAGAATAAGAACATCAGGCGGTCCAGCATCCCTGATGGACATCAGGAATGGCAACAGTTCCCGCCCTCTCATGCCACGCATACCATACCACCGCATACGTGCGGATGCACGCAGCCCGAGCTGGGGTCCACACTCTGTCACCGCAGCATATACTGCCGCCCAGTGTACATAGCTGCGGCCCATCAGCCCCAATGCCACCGGTGTGCGGAGACACACAGGATCTGTAAAAGAGGATAAGGGGTTAAAGACATAACTAGGTACTCTTACAGTGAGGGGATGTACATATAAGGAAAATACGCGCACACCCCCACATGCCCACAGATATCCGCCTCCGAGTACCCAAACGCAGCCGCAGTCAATGCGACGGCTATCCTAAATGAATGGGTGCCATAACGGGCTCCACACAGTGAAGCGCAGTACCGGTCACCCTCCAGAACTTAAATTTGTTAAGGGGAGACCCATCCTGGTGGCAGAAAAACAGGCCAGGGTGCACAGCAGGCACTGCCAATTGCATGTAGGGCACTAACCGGAACGATGTCAGCATATGTACGTCATAGCAGTATACACCACTGCCCACTCCATGCTGATTGGCCTTAAAGGGACGACGCCCCAACTGAGCCCCACTTTTGGTTGATATAGACATCTTCGAGTTCCAGTGCCCTACAAAACATGTCCCCCGTTGACCATGGGACCAGCTCGCTGAGTTGTCGAGCTCCAGAAAAAAGGTAAAGCAGTAGCTGCATGAAAAGAGACTCCTCCTACCTACTGCAACATCGTCTATGCCAACCTCGTGCAAGGTGGATCAGAATATCTGTGAGAATAGGGTGACGTGTGTTGGGTGGTGGCCACGTACACGTGTCCACCCCTCCAATACATGGCGTATTCAGAAGACCCTCGCATAATTAGGAAAGCCCCGTGCCTTGGCTATGAATATCAAGGCTTAAAGCCTGGTGGCTATGGTGCGTGGGGCCAATCCCAGATCATAAGGGCGGACTATACATTATAAAACCTAGTCGGCCAATGTCGGCCATATTTTTGAGCAATTGCCTTTGTCCACAAAAGGCTCTAAAGTGAAGGATTGGATGCTGATGCACAGTGCGCGTGCGAGTTGCCAAGACATGCCATTCGCCTGGTTCACGTCTCCTTGCCAAATGACCATATCTCAGCCAGGAGTGGAGAGGGTAGCTCACAAGCGTCTGGAGCCCAGTCACGGAACCGGGTGATCTGCAGGCGGGAGAAAGCATAAGCAATATCGTTCTAAATGCCTGGCACATGTTTAGCCCTAAGGAGCGCCTTAAAACGCATGGACCTAAGAACAATATGCAAGCTGAGGCCATGACTCTGGGGGATTTAGACGTTCGGGCATTGACAATGTGCACCACCACAGCATTACCACACCAAAAGCGAAGCACAGAATCAGGCCACCTGTCCCCCAGAGCATAAAGGGTACCCAGAATTGAGAAAAATGTTTAGAAACGTAAGATCGCGTAAGTGATCCGTGCCCTGCCATCCCTGGGGCCAATGACCATAGGCACACTGTCCTTAAATAAATCCCCCCACCCAGGGAGCCGGAGGCATCCGACTGTACTTGGCACTGGGGCTGACCAGAAGCTCAGACCTCCCAAGGAGACAGCATGGAAGTCCTGCGGGAATGTGAGCGAAACCAACAGGTCCGCTCGTAAACCCCTAATCAGCTGTACCCTGCGGTGTCATTTAACGAGACCCGCCATAGCGTGACCCAGACACTAGGCGAAAGCACTGCCTGGTATTACCAATCTGCAGGCAAAGTTGATGCGGCCATGCATCACCTGTGACTCTCGGAGAGGCACCTTCCAATTGGCAACATTGCCACATTGCAGCAGGGGCCGCTCCCCTTGACCGACAATTCGGTCACCTGGCCCTCTTGCACGTTATTCAAAAGAGAGGTGCCTCCACTTGTTAACAGGTGAACCCCATATCCAGAATACAGGCCAAATTCCTGTAATCTTATCCCCAGATGACAAATGGCTGTCCCCGAGCCATTCTAGACAAGGAACCAGGCAACAGCCCTGTTCACTGACCGTCGGGCATGGTCTGATCACTGGAACAAAGTCTCGCCTATGATATTGCATTGGCATGATGTATGACCATAGCAATCGTGTAGACGGCCATAAATGGCAAAGAAACGCCAGGTCCCTGCACTCGGAAGTCTTTAAGTCCGGGCCAGAAATCCGTGCAAGATCACCGCCTCCGAGGTGCAGAATTAAAACATGTGGCGGCCCCACATCCCCAATGGACATCAGGAATGTCAACAGTTTCTGCCACCTCTATGCCATGCACACCATACCACTGCATACGCACGGTTACGCGTAGCCAAGATGGGGTCCCCATTCTGACGAAGCAGCATACTGCGCTGCCCCAGTGCGCCGAGTTGTGGCCCACAAGCCACACTACTACCAGTGTGCAGAAACACACAGGGTCTGTAAAATAAGGAGGGAGAATAGAGGGCAGAACAAGGCACTCATTCAGTGAAGGGACGAACAGAGAAAATTGGGGAAATCCACACCTGCCCATGCAACATATGTCAGGCTCCGGGCATCCAAACGCAGACGCAGCTGATGTGGCGCCCAACCAGAAGGAATGGGTAGCAATTCTAGTTCAGTCAGGATAGACCCGGCTTGGTAGCAGACGACAGGCCAGGGCGTGAACCACGTGCTGCCACAAACACCTGTGGGGGAGCAACCAGACATATGGCAGCGCCAGGCTAGTACCTTCTCCCGGCTGATCGGCCCTTGAGGAGCGAAGCCTCACCAGAGCCCACTCCTGATTGAGCAACCCATAATCTAGCGCCAGTGCCTTGCAAAACATGTCCCCCGTTGAAGATGGTAGCAGCTAACTCAATCTGAAAGCTCCAGATCAAGGCACAAAGGTGGTTGCCCGAAAGTGGACTTTCCGCGCACAGCATAAGCACTGCCACGTAAGAGTCACATATAGTAACTACAAGTGCTAGCAGGGTTCATCGCTGGCATCTCAGGGTGAAGGGCCGCCCTAAGCCTAAGGTCTTGACCTAGGGTAACCATGACGGGACAGGGAAAACAACCACGGCACGGCAATCATTGTCCAAGCACTGTACCATTGGAATGGCCAAATCAGGACGGGCCCTCATATATCCTGCCATGGATGCCCAATAGGCCAGCAACCAATCGGCCCCATAGGGAGGCAGGGTGCGGCGACGGGGCAACTCCTCGACCTTGTCGTCCTGCCCCTAATGCCCTAATCAGTGTGTTCACATTGCAGGAGGGGGAAAACGTGAATATATTCCCCAAACCACAGAGTCTAGCTAATAGCCCAGGACAAATGGTCACCCAGGGGCATAGAGCAACCAGCCATCAGCAGGACCACCGTTGGCACGGATTGGAGTGGATAACCACATAACCGGCTCTACGGGCCCAGAGAAGTTAAGGAAAAGCATAGGGGCGGTCACCCCAGTAAGAAACAGAGTGTAATTGGCCTGCTGCAACCATGGCCACTATACCCCCCCCCCAGTGTGATGAGCTAGTGTCACAGGTGTGCTCATTTGACTTGGATACTCACTAGGTGCACCCCCTCAAGCTGTCCCCATTGGGGGTTCCGGCCCATGGTGGGCGTCGGAGTTTGCGATGTCCATCTAGCTCCATGTTCCTGTGCGTCCAGGCTGGATGGGGAGCCGCGAGGCACCAGCCTACGCTGGCCTGATGGCCTCCGGCAGCTCAACCCTGTTGGTGGCCCACTGCGCAGCCATGGCTGGCATGTGGGCCAGAACCGCCGAGTTGGTGCGCCCACCATCCGAGGTGGTGGAGCAATTACCATTGATGCCTCCATTGCCAAATTGCAGGCAAGGGAGCATCCACAGCATCTAACCCACCAGGACAAGGTGGGCCGGATGGGCCAGATGGCTCCACCGGGTAATTGATATGGGATAACCCATGGTAATCCCCGGGCATAATAGGGGCATGTCTAGTAATCCAGCCCACGAGAGGCCGGAATGACAGTGGGGCGGAAACCCGCACCGTGCCCAAGTGGGCCGCTATGCCCAAGCCGGGCAAAGAAGCAGCGGGGGTAAGAACTCCAGCAGAGCAGGCCTGTGCCGCCCCCCACCTGAGCCCTCAGGCTGGGCTCATTGGACCTGCGGGGGTGCCATCCGAGCCCTCCAGCCCGGTGGAACTCCCGAAAAATAGAATGGGTGAGCTGAGACCCCCCCCAGGTGCAACCAAGTGGGTCGGTTGAGCTCCAGGTGAGGCCCGAACTCACCACCAATGAAGCATTCCATCCTGCAGTACTCCGGAATCGAACCGCTGACTTTCTGCCTCCCAGTCAGCCTCTTAGCCACCTGAGCCACTGCAGTCCGGTGCCGTGAGAAAGGGAAACCTCCGAGTCAAGGAGACTCAAAAGAGAGAGACCCATAAATGTCTCTCTCCACGGAAATCCTTGGTAAAAATAAAGAGCAAATCGAGCCTCTTGCGAAGAGGCGAGGGAAGCGAAAAAGAAGCCTCCAAAAGAGGCGAGCGGGGGGGGGGGGAGTGACGGAGCAAACTTCTCTGCTCCGTCGCTTCTAAAATGGCAGCCAGGCTGCCTCGTGGCCACCCCTTTTAAAGAGGGTGGCCATGCCCCCTAACTAACCCGGATGTCCGAGTGGGTGGGGGCCCCGCAAAGAGCGCAGTGGCCATTTTGGCGCCGTGCTTGCATTTGAGAAAGGGCAGTCTTTATCTTTAAAAGCACACAATAGAACAGATTCTTCTACTTTTCTGGTACCATATTGTCAAGACAACAGAGACAGAGATAGAGAGAATATAAAATAAGCAGTCACAGTATTAACCTTTCCTCAGGCTAGAGTCAAATCCCTATGTCAGGATGCACGAAGTTCACATATAATGAGGTGAACTTGCACACACCTCAAAACTGAAAATGAACATTTAATCAGTGGCAATCTGACAGCAACAGTGATGTCATTCCCCTCTGTAGACAGAAACTGCCCAACAGGATTCTGATCATTAAGCATAAATATTTACCTCCATACTTTTTATATAATTAAGTATTAATATTATTGATGAAAACAGTCCATTGGAAACAGTGGGTTAATTCTTTCATTTCTCTTTTTTCCTTATAGATTTCTTCTCAGCTGAAACTGGTAGGATGAACTTCATCTCCTCACTTTAACAAATAAAAACACAAGCCATATTCAGATATTATTGTGTGCAAAGGTTCGGAGAGGGACCCTGCTGTGTTCTGTCTGCTTGTGCCTTCCCCTTTGTTGCCAGGCACACTCTCAAAAGAATGAGACTAAAGAGCTTTATGTGACTAGAAACCAGGCTAAGGCAGACCTTGAGGTTACATGATGCTGTGTAAGTATTTTCAGTAAGAGGTCTCTTTCAGACCATTCCCAGCAGCAAGGGGAAATGAGGAGCAGAAAGAGTGTAAAACAGAAAAAAATTAAAAAATAAAAATAGGGATGAAGTGCAAGTGTGCAACTCCTTTAACATACTTACAAGCTAAAAACACTCAGGAAGGAATAATGTCATGTAACCTGAGCACAGACTTTTCAGTGAGTGTCAAGCTAGGCAGCAAAATTTATTTATTATCTATTTATTTTTCTAATTTGTATTGCCACTCAACTCCAAAGACTGTTGGCGGTTCACAGAAAATAAAATCAATGGCAAGTCTAAAAAAGCAATAAAAACCCATTAAAATACTATTGACAAAAATTTAAAAAGATTAAAAGCTTAAAAGAGAGAGTTTGTGTGTTCTACTAAATTAGCCAGCAGGCTGGGGTTACCATGAGAACTATGCTGGGTCAGTGGCAGCGGGAACGGTGGCAGGAGTGGGGAGGTGGCTTTTTTAGGGCCGCCAGTGAGACCCCAGGTGTTGTGGTCTCTCCTCCCAGCCTCCTTCTTCCCCGGCTGGGTCAGTGGTGGCAGGAACGGTGGCGGCGAGGAGGCAGCTTTTTAGGACCACCAGGGAAGAATCCTGTTGATGAGGGGGGAAAGGCGCGTGAGTCGGCCGTTTGTTTTTCCTTGCACGCGCCAGCTGTCCTGCCTCCTCCATGCTGATTGGCTGTGACGTGCCATGGCACGGAGGACACTGGGACTTGGGAGGTTTTTTTTGTTGGCGTTTGTGGGGCGAATGCCCCACCCTCGGCTCCCGGACCCTCACGGCGATGGTGTCAATGACAAAAGGTAAGTGTGGCCAGCTCATTACAGGATGGGCTGGACGTGTGTGGACACGCATTCCAGACATGCATGGCCCATCCCCCTTCTTATAGGTATAGCTAGCTGGGGAGCACTGAAACTCCAATTGGAATGATGTAAGGGAATTCTTAAGCAAGGATCCCAAGAGAGGACAGGCTAATATGTGTCTCTTTACATGGTTTTGGCCAAGCTGATTAAAATGACCCAGTCCATGTGTCCACTTAACCTGTTCTTCTTAAGGTCTCTGAAGGGGCAATAGAAACATAATGGGCCACATCCTTACAGGAAGAAGACAGATACAGTTTATCAACATATTGTAGAACATACATGTTTGTTTTCCAGGCATCCAGGCAATCCTTCTGACACTAAACAAAGGAAAGTGATCCAATCTGTATCACCTCACTGCAGAAGGGTTATCGTTAGTGATGACTCTGGCTAGAGCAGGGGTACCCAAACTTTTCAGGCCGTGGGCTGGTCATGTCATTCAGCAGACCAGTCACGTGGTTCTTCCCACTGGAAGTGAAAGTAAAATGCACCTGTGCATGCACAGGATACTGCTGTAAATCCACCTGTGGCTGTAATAAATGCATTTATGACAGCTGTGGGTGCATTTATGCCAGGGTTCTACACATGTGTGGGTGCATCTTACTTCCACTACTGAGAGTAGCAAGAACGATGAGGGGGTGGGTGGATTGGCATTGGGGGCTGGATCCAGCCCATGGGCCATAGTTTGGGTATCCCTGGGCTAGATTATTCATGTGTTCTATATATAGTTTTGATAAAGCTATATCTCTTTCAATTCCTTTTGGGGGCTTGACTCACTTTGGAGCAGAGGCTATATATATATTTAAATATACCTGTCATTGGTTAGACAAGTTTTAGAGTTTTAAAAGTCTGCACATAACATATCTCAACAAAAATATGACTCTGCAGGGAAGTTGAACAAACCCAGTCTGTTTGGTAACAAGGAGGAATCTATGTGTTGTTGTTGTTGTTGTTTTGCAATGTGTTAAGTTGGCCCCATAAACAAGGGATCCTGCTGCTTGGTCAATTGGCCTAACCTCTCTCCACAAGATACAAAGCCTGTCACTTGCTCTGCACATAGATTTGTCATTGTTGAGGATAGCAGCCATCACACTGATGGTGTTTTCAATTCGACCTCCCTCAAAGAAATCCAGGTTAATAACACTAGTCTGTGAGCAAAATCCTGTTGCATCAAGTTATAACAGTATAAAGTAGATCTGGCACCAGAAACAACTAATTTAAATTAGTCAAAAGTTTCCTATCAGCCCCCGCCCCTTTTTTCTTACTTTCTAAGATTCCAAGACTCTCTGAGGATCTATTTTGCCCAAGGGAAACCTTTGGGAGCATTGAAATTGGGGAAAGCAATTTTTTGTAATATTGTGTATTTTTCTTCTGGCCCAACACTGCAAATGTTTCTAGTTTTGTTTGATTTGAAGCTATTCTAAATTTTAAAAACACCAGCAAGTCTATTGCAAAATTCTTGCTTTATTCTTTATGCATACACTTGCCTACTACACACAATAATGTTTTCCTCAGTTAACAACCTGAGGGTTGCCTTGTAACAGGTTGAAATCCTAATACTGTTCATAATGGTGTACACCCCTGTGGACATGGTGGGACATACATCCACATAGACATGCATAGGACTGCACTCAACATATTGAGTGAAATAGTACTTCTCTCTCTCTCTCTCTCTCTCTCAGGGGCAGTTCACCTCTAGTGTTAATGCTTCTTCTGAGTTCCAGTAGGCTATAGTGATTAACCATTCAATATGAATGGAAAGTGAAACAGCCAAGGGAAAAAAATCTTTAATTACCAATCAAGTGAAACTGAGCTCACTATGTTTTAATCAAATGCAATTATCTTGCAAATCCTTAATTAAGAATGCATCCTCAATGTGCAGGAAGAGACACAAAATTCAGATTTCTCTTAATCCAGCAGATAAAGCAATCACTAGGAGCCTTACGAAGGAAGTTAATGCTTCCCATGAACTCTGCTTTCAGCTCCAGTAATCCTGAAGACTTCATTTTTGTGTCTTTGGGGCTCAACCAAAAAAGGCAGTCTTAATTCACAAAGGTGTTCAACTGACTCAAGTGCTTGCATACATTTGTGATTCTGTTTCTTTAATCCTGTCAAATGTTAGCCTCCCAATGATGTAGACTGTTTGGAATGACCTGCAGCAAATTTCTGGGAGGTTCCTGGGATATCATAAGGCCAGATAAAAATTAAACAAAGTAAGCTATACAGAAGATCACATTTCATGTTATGACTCAGGAGTCTTTTCTTCCCACACTTAGAATGACACTGTTGAATTTCAGTTTGTCACGTGATCGTGGGGAAAAAGAGAAAAGTCATTGTTCTTCTAACACAGTGATGGCGAACCTTGGCACTCCAGTTGTTCTTGGATTTCAATTCCCAGAAGCCCTGATCAGCAGGTGTGTTGACTTGGGCTTCTGGTAACTGAAGTCCAAGAACAGCTGGAGTGCCAAGGATGGCCACCAGGGTTCTAACATCTGTCATGTAAACACAGCTATGCATGAAAAACCAGAAGTCATCTATCTGATTGAACCCTTTACTCCAGCTAACCTTTAGCCACACAGTGGCCATGACTCTCTACCAGAAACCCACAATTTTTCCTAAATAGTCATTTAGCTCTATTATTCCTCTATAGGATTCTACCTTGCATATTTCTCTAACTTTAGACCAAGTGAGGATTTCTATTATAGTCTTCTCTTGACATTTGCTTTGAACACAATTTTTTAAGATTTGAAAATACTTATTATTTACAGGCACAGGGGGTGTCAATGGGTTCTAATTTCGCACCATCTGTTGCCAACATTTTTATGATTAATTTCAACAAAACATTCATTCTCAATCACTTAGTCAATCCATTTTTTTCGGAAATAGTCATTTACAAAAGGTATATAGATGACCTCTTTTTTGTATTTCGATTTCATTAAATGGATAAACACACAACACAGCAACTTAATTTTTACTCATTCCATGGATCCTCACTCCCTTCCGTTTTTGGACCTCACAGTTTTCATTTCTAATAATTCTTTAAAAATGCGACTTTATCAAAAACCAACAGACAGACAGGCTTATTTGCAGTTCACGTCATTTCACCCACATTCGTTAAAGGCCAACATTCCGTTCAGTCTCCTTCTCAGAGCTAAGCGAAATTCTACTCAAAATCATGATTTCATCCAGGCAGCCAATAGGATAAACTCTTCATTACAATATAGAGGCTATCCAACCCGTGTAATTAATACTGCCCTTGCCAAACTTAACACACACCCCAGACACAGTTTGTTCCATCGTAGAGATAGATCTTTATCTTCTAACATCTTCTGGTCTTTGGATTTTACACCTTTGGCTAACAACATTCAAAAAGCAGTCTTGAAACATTGGCACATCAGAAACCAGGTAACAGACGCACCATTAGTAACCCATTACATGGAAAAACGCCACTCTGAAAGGGATTTCCGATTTGTTGTATTGGAAATGGTAAGACCAAGGTTATTCAAGAGGTGTGACATCAATAAAAGACTATGACAGTGGGAAGCATTTTTTATTCACTTTTTTGACACCATGCATCCAAAAGGATTAAATCAGGAGCTGGATCTCGCAGCGCTTCTATAAGTAACAGTGTAGGTCATAAGTGCTTGCGGCTACAATAGGAGGTTTCGGGAGTTAACTACATTGGTTACACGTGTGTCATTTTTCACTAAGCATAAAGGCAGCTGCTTCACAACCATTATTAACGTCCATACGCACCTAATAGAATGAGCGGAGGCGAGGACGCATTGTTAAGAAACCTTTACACATTGGTAAGCTCCTTTTTTTTTTAGATACAGTATTTGAGTCCTTGATCAGAGGTGTAATAGAGCTGCTAGAACTTGCATTATGATAATAATAATAGTTTATAAGAAATTTATCAAATGTAACAGTAGTCCGGATAATTTTGTCATGCTAATTATTACATTTATGTACAATTATCTTCTTCCTGAGGAAGAAAAAGCAATTTGAAAAGTCGAAATAACTGGTATCGACTTTGAAAATAATAGCTGTATCAGTGAATCATACATACCCATAGAGGAATTATTTGTGTTATCAAGAACTGTAAAAATTACCTTGGAAGAACTGTGAAAAATTACCCATAGAGGAATCTTTTTTGTTATTAATTCTTGTATATATTTAGCCTTTCGTTTGTGAAGAAGATTAAAGCATTTGAACCTTTTACCAAGTTGGATACATTTATTACATATTATCTTCAGAGACAACACAGTTATCATTTTCATTCAAATGGTTTTTTCGTCATCCAAAATACGTGAACACCTTCCTCAGGTGTTTGACTGTGGCTGCGGAGGATGTGTTTCACACAGGAATGACCTCTAGCCATTTCGAGAACACATCAACCACTAACAAGAACATTGTACCCTGGAAGGGCCCCGCAAAGTCCACGTGGACCCTTGACCACAGTCTGCGGGCTGTGTCCCACTCCCTGGGGGGTAATCTGTGCTCCTCGGGCTGTGAGTGTTGGAAACTCTAACACGCACCCACCAACTGCTCTATGTCCTTATCTATGTTGGGCCACCAGAAATAGCTCCTAGCCAGAGCTTTTGACTTCACAGTCCCCGGGTGACTAGTGTGTAGCAAACGGAGCACCTTGGCTCGAAAAACCTCGGGAATTACTACCCTCTGGCCTCAGAGGATGCATCCTCTCTCAAGCGAGAGCTCGAAACGTTTCCTGAAGAACAATGCAAGTTCCTCGGATGGGGACATTGTGGGCCAGCCCTTCTTTACCCATGCCAATGCCTGGGACAGAACCTTGTCTTTGGCGGTTTCCTTAGCGATATCTGAGGGCACGATTGGGGGCAAGTTGAGAGACTCGATGAGCAGCACCTGGTGATCTTGCTCAACCTCACACTCGGGTTCCCCCAGCTCTGGAAGGGGAGGCCTGGAAACGTGAGCAATGTCTTTCCCTGGACGATGTACCAGTGTGAACTGGTATGCGTTTAAGAAAATCGCCCATCGTAACATTCGTGGGGATAGAATCTGGGGAGTGGGCTTGGCCGTGACAAAGATTCCTTGGAGGGGCTTGTGGTCTGTGACAATGGGAAGACAATGCATTCTTCCCATACAAGAAATCATGGAATTTCTTTGTCTCTGCGATGATTGCAAGGGCTTCCTTATCCGTCTGTGCATAGTTGTGCTCTGCTTTCGAGAGGGATCTTGAGTAGAATGCAATCAGTGCCTCCCTCCCATTCTCGAGCACGTGGCAGAGGACAGTCCGGACCCCCACTGGTGAGGCATCATACACAAGTACTATGGGCTTTCTGGGGTCAAAATGAGTTAATATCGCCTCAGAAGAGAGGAGCTGCTTTAACTCATTGAACATCTGCACTTGACCCTCCCCCACCGCCAGACTGCATCCTTCTTCAGTGAGCAGTGCAGCGACTCTGCCATGGATGCCTTCCATGGGAGGAAGGAGTGATAGAAGTTCAGGAGCCCTAAGAACGACTGTAGCTCTGGTTTGGCGGCTGGTCTGGGGGCGTCCTGTACTGCCACAACTTTGGATTTTGATGGTTTTACCCCGTCGGGGGTGATTCAAATCCCCAGAAACCAACCTCATTTGCGTAGAACATACATTTGTCCCTTCTCAGGTGTAACCCAGCGCTCTCGAACACAGACAGTACCTGGTCTAACCTCTGGGCTAGCTCTGACTCATCCCGAGCTGTTATCAATACGTCATCAAAATATGGCAAGACCCTGGGGAGACCCTTAAGGAGGCATTCCACAAGCACCTGAAATATCCTGGGGGTTGAGTTCACACCGAACTGGAGGTGCATCACCTTAAACGCACCCTTGTGCGTAACTGTCGTGTGGGCAGCTGCGGCCACAGGTGTAACCATTAACTGTTGGTAAGCCTGTGCTAGGTCCAACTTCACAAAGCATTTACCCCATGTAACTTGGCCAGCAAGTGGCTAACTACCAGCACTGGGTAGGCATTGGGGCGAATTGCCTTATTGATAGTACACTTGTAATCAGCACAAATTCTAACCTCCCCATTAGATTTCAATGCAGTTACAATCGGTGTCTCCCAATCTGCAGAGTCCCTGACCCACCAGTTTGTCTAGTTCCGCTTTGATTTTGTCCTTTAGTGCAAAAGGCACTCTTCGTGGCTTGAGCTGTATGGGGCAAATGGAAGGGTCAATATCAAAGGCCGCAGGGTGTGCATTGCACACATCCTGAATGGAGTCACCTTGGATGGTGTTGATGCCAGTCACTGCAATGCCCAGCAGTTCGAACCACTGGGTCCCTAGAAGACAACTGGACCCCCCCCCTTAAGGGCAGCTTCCTCGTGAAGTTGAAAGAGACGGTGAAATCTCCCACCCCCAGGATCAGAATGTAGTTACCCTGAACATACTCCAAGTTCGTCCTGAGGGCTCTCAGAATACCTAGGGGGTATTCGCAGAAACTCCATCTGTGAGACTATAGAATAGGCGGTCCCTGAATCCACCTCCATCTTTACTTGGACCCCCTGCAACAGAACCTTCACAAAAAAAGGGGGCATCGGTATGACACACGTCTCACCACGGTGTCCCCTGTGGTTTTATAGGACCTGCAACAGGGCTTCAGAGTTAAATCACTCAGATTGATTTGAGGCCAAGGAGGTTACTAATGCCTAGCTCCATTCTCTTTGCAGGAAGTGCGGGCAAGGAGGTGATGAATTGTGGGTCTGTAGGAGCATCAGGGTGTCATTGCAGCTGACACCAAGATGGAAATGCACAAGATGGCTGACCCATGATTGGAGGTCATGAGACTTAGGCAAGAGGCAGCCATGGAAGGTCACCATTCAGGAATGGGCTGTCTGGGTATAATACTGTTCTGGGACCAGGGATTCACCTGTTGAAGGTCAAGAGCAGAGATCAGGTGGGATCACAGCATCTACATGATGGCAAGCCCCTTTACAGGAGGTAGGAGACAGAAGGCAAATGTTCAGTGAAGTTGCAGTCCTAGGTAAACACACCACCTGTGACTTTTCTTCTTATTTTGGGCTGATGGGGGAGTGTACCTTTAAAATACACATTCAACAAATACCATTGGTCAAAATAACAAGAAAAGAGCAGGCAAGGGGTGGAAATTAACTCTTGTGTCTTTCCCCCAAGAGAAACCTCTTGTCTGAAGCTTGCATTTGTCTGAGATCTATAGCACCTGGCAGCCATATCTAGATAGGGCAGTGGTGTCCAAACTTTATCCACACACAGCTGTGGAGGCCGGAGGAGGGCTGCTCCTGTTGCTGACCATTTCAACGTCAGCAGCAGTGGTGGCGGCGGTGATCACTCTTTGTCCCTGCTGCTCCGAGCCGCCTTTGACTCGGTCCCTTCACTTCAGCAGCCTTTGGAAATGTGGATTGCTGCCTTGGGGAAAATTTTGGATCCTTCCCCACTTCAAAATTCATGGCGCTAGGAGAGCCCCTTGGTGCACCCAAGATGACATCACTGGGCATGCCAAGGGGCTCTCCTAGTACCACAGATTTTGAAGTGGGAAAGGCTCCAAAAATTTTCCCAAGGCAGCGATCCACATTTCCAAAGTCTGCTGAAATGAGGGGACCGAGCCAGAGGCTGCTCAGAGCACCGGGGACAAAGTGCAATCATCTCTGCCACCACCACTGGTGTCAGGCAATGGGGGGGGGGGGTGATATGGAAAGGGCCCAGGTTCTCAGCCTTGGCCAGATTAATGAGATGCATGGGCCTAATTGGGCCCACGGGCGGTAGTTTGGGCACTGCTGAGATAGGGCATTGGCATTAGCAGGAGCCTGACAATCCCCAAAGCCAGCCATATTTATTTATTTATTGATTGATTGATTGATTTCTACCCCGCCCTCCTAGTGCAACGCACTACTCAGGGCAGCAACAATGGAAATATATATATATGTACAATACAAGAAAGATAAAACCATTACCAATAAAAACATTACATAAAGACCTCAGCTAAAAGCAATATTAAAACACATAAAAACTATCATCATCATCATCATTAAAAGCTACCCTAACCCTCCCTCCACCCACAGTAAAACAGGCTTATCAAAGAATGAGAGGGGGGGCTCAATCCCACAACAGGCAGGCTAAATAAGCCAATGGGCTTGAGATGTGGAGCCTAATGTGCCCCACACCTGTTGGCAGAGCCAGGTTTTCAACATCTTCCTGAAGGGGAGTAGTGCCAACTGGAGGTGCAATTCTGATGGAAGGAGGTTCCAGAGGGCTGGGGCAGACACAGAGAAGGCTATCCTTCTGGTCCCCATCAGAGAGGCTTCTTTTACTGATGGGACCAACAAAGCGCCCCTCCTGTCTACCCTTGTCAGACAGGCTGATAACCTTGGGGTGATGCGGTCTCTTAAGTACCCAGGTCCAATGCCATGAAGGGCTTTAAAGGTCAAGACCAGCACCTTGTATTGCACCCGGAGGCATACTGGTAACCAGTGCAGCTCCCGTAGCAGAGGTGAGGCATGCTGTCTGCACCCTATCACCACCCGGGCAGCCACATTCTGGACCAGCTGAAGCCTCTGAATGGTCCTCAAGGGCAGCCCCATGTAGAGCGCATTGCAATAATCCAATCTGGAGGTGACCAGAGCGTGAGTGACCATGAGCAAGGCATCCTGATCCAGGAGTGTGCGCATTTGGTGAATGACTAGAAGCTGTGCAAAGGCCCTCCTGGCCATGGCTGCCACCTGCTGTTTGAGCAGTAGCTGTGAGTCCAAGAGGACCCCCAAATTGCGCACGGGATCTGTCTGAGGCAACACTGCCCCATCCAGAACTAAAGGTGGTAGTTCCCGGGATAGCACGGGACCCCGTACCCACAGCCACTCAGTCTTGCCGGGATTCAGCTGGAGCCCATTGTCCCCCATCCAGACCCAAACAGCCTCCAGACACCTGGTCTGGACTTTGACTGCATCACACGGGTCCCCTTGGGCTGAGATGTACAGTTGGGTATCATTAGCATACTGATGATACCTTCCCCCACGGGAATGAATAATCTCACTCAGTGGTTTCATGTAGATGTTAAACAGTAGAGGTGAGAGTACTAAACCCTGGGGCACCCCACATGGGAGCGACCTAGGGCTGGACAGTTCACTCTCTAAAGGCACTGACTGAGACCGGCCCCTCAGAAATGAGGAAAAGCAGGACAGCACTGTGCCCTGGGCCCCCAAACCTCGGAGCTGGCCCAGAAGGATACCGTGGTCAATGGTATCAAAAGCCGCAGAAATGTCAAGGAGAACAAGGACAGAGGGGTCGCCGCTGTCCCACTCCCACCAGAGATAATCCAAGAGTGCAACCAATACAGTCTCAGTACCATAACCAGGCCTGAATCCTGACTGAAATGGGTCCAGATAATCCGTATCATCCAGAACCCCCTGGAGCTGCTGTGCCACTGCTCTTTCCAACACCTTCTCCAGAAAGGGAAGGTTGGAGATTGGTCTAAAATTTGAAATAACTGTGGGGTCAAGCAATGGCTTTTTTAGAAGGGCGTACACCAGCGCATGTTTCAAAGCTGCTGGGAACACCCCCTCCCGCATGATCTATAAACATAATCTACAGCCAAATCAAGCATTTCTATGCCATTGATCAAAATGGTGCATGTATTAATAGTAAAAAATGAAATGTTTATTTTAATTCAATTCTAAATTAGCTGATCTTGCATAGTCCTTTGAAAAATCACTTTTTACTTTTCATTTTTAAAATCAATTTTAATATGTATAAAAAGGTAATGAACACTTAGATGAGTGAAGATGAAACTGAGTGATGGATTATTAAGTTTGTATCATTTTTGGTTTTGTTTTGCATTTGTAGTTTTGTATGTTTTTTTTTACTTAAAATTTAATACAAATTTATATTTTTTTAAAAGAGAAATCACTTTTTACATATCAAATCTGGCAATTTTTGCACCCTACTCTATTTCAGCCAGAGAAGGAAGGACTCCTTAGGTTAAAAAAATGTATATGCATTACATACCACGTCAATACAGAGTACAGTACTGTAATTGAAAATCCACACTGAAGAAAGGATGCTCTGATTAAGTTGTTATTGTAGTTTTTTTAATATATTAAAAAAAAATCCTGATGCAGACCTTGTAATTGCAGTGCTGCTATTATCCTGGGTATATCTGACTGACTGATTCACTTCCATTAAATGAGGCATTAAAATAATTTTCTCATTTAATAGCAGAAACATGCCATGGAATTTAAATATGAATATCTCTGACTCTCATTAACATGTAAACTTTTGCTGGGTGTATCATCAGCTACTAAGTTTATAAAAAGAACAAGGAGAAAAAAACTAGTGGAGAAATAGCCAACCACTAACCTTGACAGTCTGAAGATCAGAGTTGCATTTTGCCTAATTCTGGTCTAGATGTTTCTGGCCATCATCCTTGACCACTGGCTACTTAGCCACATCTTATGGCAATTGTAGTCCAGCAACAGCTGAAGGGTCACAAGTTGCCTGACCCTGAAATAAATATGGGAATTCCATGTCTTCTTGGCAATTTGCAAAATGCAAGCGCGGCGCCAAAATGGCCGCCGCGCCCTTTGCGGGCCCCCCATAGGACGAAGGCATCCGGGTAGTTAGGGGCGTGGCCAGCTCCCTTATAAAAAGGGGTGGCCATGAGGCAGCCGAGCTGCCATTTTCCGAAGCGACGGAGCGGAGAAGTTTTTCCCCCGTGTCTCCGTCGCTCCTTACCTCGCGGGAAGCCTTTTGGCGGCGAATCTTCTTTTCGGCTTCCCTTTCCTACGATTGAGATGCCTTCGAAGAAGAAGGTAGCTTTGAGTGCGGCTCGAGCTGTGAGGAGGCCCAACCCGGGTCGGAGGACCACGGTCGCGCATCCCCAGCAGCCGCCTGTCAAGGCCCCCGCCGGGGCCGGCGGAATGGGGTCCATCGCCCCGTGGCCGGATGCGGGGGATCGGAATGCGGGCGCGGCAGGGGCTCCGGCCCGCAGCCCGCGAGCGGTGGACACCGCTACTCTCTCTGCCCATCCTGTTGTGCCTGCCTCTCTTCCTCCTGGGCCTTCTAGCCTGGGCGGGTGGTGTGGTCCCCTACCTTGGCAGGTTCCTGCACCGACCCTACCGGGCTTCGGTGTTGGGCAATGGCCCAATTCGGGTCCAGGGGTACAGGGACCTGTAACCGTGCCTGGACTTGGCGGGCCGGCCGGCCCTTGGCCCTAGATCGACGTGCAGGCCTTGCTGGCCCGCCTGGCGGCCCTCGAAGCGTCTTTAGCTCAGGCCAGCCAGGCTGGGGCTCCCTTTGGCGTCCCTTTTGCTGCGCCGTCGGCGGGAGGACAACAGGCGGCGGGCAGGATTGAGCTGCCTCAGGCGGGTGGCGTGGCTTCGGCCACTGCCCCGCAGCTCCCCAGCCAGCAGACGAGTGCAGGTCAGGCCCCGATGATGAGCTCTACGTCGGTCGTGAGCTCCGATGCCCTCAGTGGGCCGGAACCCCCGGTGGGGGCGGCCCACGGGGGTGCAGCATGTGAGTATACGGTCCAAGCCAGTACACCGCACACATTGCTTCTATGGGGGGAGCTTTTTACCACTCAGGGCCCCGTGGTGGGGGGTGTTCCCTACCCTGAGGGGAATGTTTTGGGTGGCTGGGTTGGTCCAAGCCCCTATTCCTTACCGCTGAGTGACCACTTGGCTCAGGCCACCAGAGAGTAAATTTGGCGGGGGGAGTATGTGGATATCTTCTCACTCCTAAACAGAGTGCCCACCAAGGAGGAGAGGGAGGGGCAGAATGAGGAGGATAGTAGCAGGCACGTTGTTGCAAGCCGCCAAGTAGGTGGGCCAAATGGTTGCCGGCCTGCATCGTATGCATGGCGGTGTACCTTAGGGCCCGGCCGGATTTGGAAATTCCGATGGTCCAGTATTTGGACAATGCCTACCGGGCGATGGTTTACTTACAGGGCCCATCGTGGTTGGCTTGTGACGAGGAATGCCGTAGGCGGATTTCCCCGCACCCCGAGATTAGGTGGGATGAGCCAGGCCAGAGGCTGCGGCTTTTGTACGTGACGCCCACACGCTCTGCGCCTGGGGAGATATACCATTGTGGGCATGCGGTCCAGCAGGCGGCCCCAGCATAGGTCACCTACCATGGGGCGGGGCGGGGGGTTCCAGCCCGCCTGCTGTGCTGGACTTTCTTGTCCAATGGCTTATACAATGGAAAGAATTGCAAATACAGACAGGAGTGTCCCACCTGTGTTGGCCCCCATGCGGCCTCTGCCTGTCCCAGGCCTAGAAGGATGCGGGGCAGAGGGTGAGGCAGACAGGGGGCTGGCAAGACTGCCGCAGATGGATCTAGTCCACCGATGGTCTCCCTCCCCATTTAAGGGGACATGTTGGAGCGTTGCCTCACATTGTACCCGAAGGGAGAGGATACGGGTTATCTCCTTCAGGGTTCTAGGCAGGGGTTCCGGATCCCTTTCAGGGGTAATAGGTCCCCTCAGGATGCCCCCAATCTTTTATCCCTTAAGGGGAGGGAGGAGGTGGCTGCTGCCAGCTTTGCCAAGAGGGTCTATGCGGGCGGGGTCGTTGGCCCTGTCCCTGCACCCCCGTCCCGGGGAGCATATTATTTCAATGATGCCATGCCTTTTGGCTATTCCATTGGGGCTCGGTATTCGAGCGTTTCACCACTTTCCTAGAGTGGGCTTTTGTCCGCAGGTCAGGGCCCCGGTCTGTAGCCCATTCCCTGGATGGTTTTATTCGGGGCTGAACGGGGCTGGGACACGTACACACGTCTCCTCAACACATTTCAGACGCTAATGGAGGAACTTGGTGTCCCTTTAGCGCCCGAAAAGACCGTGGGCCCATCTCCACAGCTAGTATTCCTGGGGTGGAGAGTAACACGGTAGCGCAAGATTCTAGGTTGCAGTGGGATAAGGTGTCAAGGCTAGTGGCCCTTATCTCGGACTTGCTGGCCGAGCGCATGGCATCACTGAGGGAACTTCTGGTGCTACATGGTCACCCTAATTTCGCTGGCAGGGTCGTCGCACCGGGCAGGGCATTTGCTCTGCGCTGGTGCGACGCCATGGCGGGATTATCCAGGCCCCACCATAGGCTTAGATTTACCCGGGGTATCGGGGCAGACGTGCTTGTCTGGCCATAGATCCAGAGGTAGTTCAACGGGGTGTCATTTTGGGGTCTGATCTCCTGGCTCCCCCTTGCTTTCAGATGCAGTCCGATGCCTCAGGATTCCTGGGTTTATGGGATGTACTTCAATTGGAAGTGGGCCTATGGTGGGTGGCCACCATCCTGGGCAGGCAAGGGTCGCCTGCATGGTCTCACGTATCTGGAATGTTTCACTATCCTGGGTGCTTTGATGCTATGGGGCAAGGAGTGGGCCAACTCGGTTGTGCAATTTTGGCGCGACAACGCGGCTGTTGTCCGCATCGCCAAGGCACAGATTTCCAAATTGCCCGGGGTTATGGAGCTAGTGCGCTGGTTTGTGTTATGCAACCTGTGCCTCAACGTTCCCTTCAAGGCCGGGCATGTCCCAAGGGTTGATAATGATATTGCTGCTGCTTTGTCCCGCCTGCAGATCTCCCGGTTCCGTGCCTCGGCCCCGGATGCGGAGGAATTTCCCTCACCACTCCCGGACGAGAGATGGAACGTTGACAAGGAGAGGTGAACCGGGCGATTGGCCTGTCACTAGCGCCATGTATGAGTAAGGTGTATCACCACGCATTTAGTTCCTTCAGAGCATTATGTACCCGATTTCGACTGCCAGGAACCTGGCTGATCCCAGTAGCCCATGTTCTGCGGTTCATGGTTTACCTGTATGCCCAGGGCCTTGCACCAAGCACCATAGCATCTCAGCTGTCGGGTTGGCTTTTATGGCCAAAGTGGGAGGTCGTGTGGACAGCACCAATGACTTCCGTGTGAGACATGTTTGTGAAGGGTGGGTGTGCGTGCGCGGGCGTTTCCCGGGCGACCGCCACCCGATTTACCCAGGGGTCTTTTTTACCCAATTGGCCCGGGGCTGGCCTGGCCTCTGTTTTGATAGATGAGGCAGCCCATTTCATGCGGCTACTACGGTGGCCTTTTTGGAGGCGCTCCGCATCAGCGAGCTTGAGATGCTGAATAAGGCGGATGCAAGATTTTCCCAGGGTTTTTACCCAATTGGCCCGGGGCTGGCCTGGCCTCAGTTTTGATAAATGAGGCAGCCCACTTCATGCGGCTACAACGGTGGCCTTTTTGGGAGCGCTCCGCATCGGCGAGCTTGAGATGCTGAGTAAGGCGGTTGCAAGATTTTCCCAGGGTTTTTACCCAATTGGCCCGGGGCTGGCCTGGCCTCTGTTTTGATAGATGCGGCAGCCCATTTCATGCGGCTACTACGGTGGCCTTTTTGGAGGCGCTCCGCGTCAGCGAGCTTGAGATGCTGAATAAGGCGGATGCAAGAATTTCCCAGGGTTTTTACCCAATTGGCCCGGGGCTGGCCTGGCCTCTGTTTGGATAAATGAGGCAGCCCACTTCATGCGGCTACAACGGTGGCCTTTTTTGGAGCGCTCCGCATCAGCGAGCTTGAGATGCTGTCTAAGGCGGATGCAAGTCGTAGGGCACTGGAACTCGAAGATGTCTGTGTGGACAATATTGGGCTCAGTTGGGGATACGCTCCTCTAAAATGAATCAGCACGGCGTAGGCAGTGGTGTAGACTGCTACGATGTTCCTCGACAGACATCTGTCCGGTTGGTGCCCTACAGGATTTCCGTGCACTGTGTGGCACGCACCATGGCACGTTTTTCTATCACCAAGGTGGGTCTTCTATTCCTAAATCCCAATTTGGAGGGTGGTGGGAAAGCACTAGACAGTGTTGGCCTCTCAGGGGCTCGTTGCGGCGCCTGTTCGCTCTGCAGAGGGGCGGCTTCTGCTGCAATTGTTTTTTGGGTACTACAGGGCTGAAATACGCCGCATGGGAGGGTGGGGATCACAATGTTTTCTGTTTTGTCTTCGCCCTCCTCAACTGTGAGTACCAGTTTTAGTCACTGCACTATTTCTCCCCCCCTTCCCTTTTTTACTTGACAGACCCTGGGTGTCGTTTTACACCGGTGACAGTATGCCTGGTGGGCCGTAGCCAGGTGCACAGGGCAGCGCGTTACGCTGCATGGGGCAGCGCGTTACGCTGCGGCGACAGAGTGGGTACCCGACTGGGACAGGGTGCATCCGCACGTCGGACACGATACCGCAGTACGCTTACAGGGGGGCGTTCGGCCTCGGGGCTCTTGCCAGAGCCGACGCTCCGTGAACGGGGCTATGGCCCGGTTCCCTTGACAAGGGCGGGGGATGCGTCATTAGCCTCCCCGCCATCAGTCTGCAAATTTACGAGCTTTACTCAGGGGATGGGGCCCATCTGTCGCAGGGAGGTATGGACCTCTGGATTACTGGAATGGCGAGCAGGCCTGTCGACCGAGCTGACGGTCTTGGGGGGGGGGGGCGGTGAGCCTTTGCAAGCCTCCCCGTGTGGCGGGTATCACTGGTAAGGTAAACATTATGACCCACAGGTATCCGGCAGGTTCGCAATTGACTGGACAACAATAGACAGGCATAAGTTGGTTAAACGTTGTCCGGTCAACGACGAACTAGGCGACGGGGTGATGGCGATAGCTAGCCAGCATGCATCACCCCGTGATTCCACGGATACGCGTCAGAGGGTGGGGTCATTAGTTAGATATTGACTACGGTCAACAATTTGTTTGTTGTAAACAAACAAATTGATACAAATTGATACATAGTAACCAATTGCCGTTGGCAATTTTGGGGTGGTACCTTACCAGTGTTACTTCGGCCTGCTTGCCTTAAGAATTATGATTGGTCGTTTTACCAATAGAAATTTATAATTCGGACTAGGGCATGAATCAATAAATGTGGCCTGATGCTGTTATCCACTTTTACCGGTGTCTGAGTCCTTTATTGGGGGGTGCGCCTGCAAAGAATCAGTGTTTACATCTGGACCTCATTGTGTTGGGCATTCTATGCCCTGGTGTGTGAATTGGGGATGCAAGAAATCTCACTAGTTTCTAATTTCTCATTTAGCAGACCATCATTAAAAGGACACAACAGCCTGCCAATAGCAGAATAATAACCAACCTTTATTGGAATCAGACAGCTCAAGTCAGAGTGGAAGAGCAACTGACAGAGTAGGTTCAAATTCACAGAGGTGTGCGACAAGGCTGTGTTTTGTCCCCAACTCTGTTTAATATATCTATTTGGATTTAAACATGGGCATTAAAATTAATGGGGAATACCTGGATAATATACAATATGCTGATGACACAGTGTTGTTGGCCACGAACCTTGCAGATCTTCAGTTGATGCTGGATCGAGTTAGAGCATCAAGCGCAGAATACGGTTTGGATCTCAACACCAAGAAGACTAAATATTTGGTTATAAGCCAAACATCAACTCATGGCAAGCTAGTGGCAGGAACACAAGAAATCTGAAGAGTGGAAAAAAATGTCTATTTGGGGAGTATGTTAAATGAAACTTGGGATTAAAATACAAATAGAAAAAGCAAGATCCACCTTCATAAAAATGCAACATTTGTTATGCAGTAGAGATCTAACTCTTGCTACAAAGTGAGATGTTACATATTCCCAGTGTTGCTATATGGAGTCAAAGCTTGGACATTGACTAAAGCATGTGAAAAGAGAATCAAAGTTTTTAAAATGTGGATATACAAATGGCTGCTAAGGATATCATGGGTTGAACATGTGACTAACGTAGAAGTATTGTGCTGAATGGATAAAGAACTCTTTATGACCATCAAACAAAGAAAGTTCCAATACCTCGGCCATATCATAAGGAACAACATGAAATATAGAATACTCCAACTTGCTCTGCAAGGAAAGATCCCTGGGAAGAGAGGCCCTGGACGTAGATGGACTTCATGACTGAAGAACCTGAGAGAAAGGTGTGGCATGTCCTCGGAAGAATAGTTCCAAGGAGTTAAGAACTGAAAGACTATCACCAGGATGATAACCAATATCCGGAATGGATATGGCACCTGAAAAAAACGAATTCTTGAGGTACACACTACATCACTGCACTAATATTGGAATTAGGGAACTGGGGTTAGGCCCATTTTCCCCTGTTGTGCTTTCCATCTCACAACTGCTCATCCTTTTATTGTGGGTCAGTTATACTATTGGAAAGCACTGGTCACAGTGAGAGTTCTACTAAAGCAAGGCAATCATACTTACAGTACATACTGCCCCATGACACTTATTCCACTCTATGGGCAGTTCACAAAATAAGTAGCATTCCCCCGGCACCAACATACTGGTTACTCATTTCATCAACCTTGGAAAGATGGAAGGCTTAGTCAATCTTAAGTCCTGATCAGGATCAAACTCACAATCTTTTGGTTGCAGTAGAGTAGTTTACCTGCTGCACCATCAGGGCTCTTCATGCAAGCATTTACAATATTAGTAAACTAGAATGCCATGTCTGAACCTTGTCATAACCATCTGTTGGTAGCAGGCATAGGAGAATGCCATACTCTTTGAAAACTTGCAGTTTTTTTATATTTCTGCTATTCTCCTGAGATTGGTTATTTTGAATCCCATTTCCTGCCTACCTAGGCCAGCACAATGACATGAATATTACTTTTTCCAAACTTCAACATTCATTTAATTTGCTGTTTATGACACAAAGATTTTTCTTCCATCAATGGTCAAATTTTTGTGTTGGAGTGAAACTGACTTTTTCAAACTTGGAAATTCCTAAATCAATTGATTGCTCAGATGCTACTGTTCAGAAAATTGCATTCCTTTCTTTAATAGTTCAGTTTGAGTCCATTTCAGTAACCAATAACTTCAGGAATGAGGGGTGAAAGTCATCAGATTCTAAGTATGCGTGTGCCAGCAGCCTACCACCAGCTTTGAGTGCCTAGTCTGATGAATTCAGGCAGCATTTGTGCAAAATCAAGACACAAACTCATAATTGTCTCATTTGGCATTCTAAATACAGGAAGAGTTTTCGGGCAATATTTTTCCCCCTCCAAGTACATCACAGTAGCAGAAGCTAGAGATATTTGTATTCAAGGCCCACTATCTCTGACCTTGTTGGCAAATGAAGCAGAACTAATTTTTGTAAGAATACAATAAACTCTAGTTCTTAGTATGATGGAAATAAGAGAGAATTTATGCAAACAGAGGATGAGTCATCCTCCTGCATCCCTCAAGACATGAGAAATGGAAGAATCAACATAAGGAAAACTAAAGATCACCCTTGCTTGAAAGCCCGTCATATCCAACTCTAGGGTTCATCTCTGTTTATAGCCAAAGAGCCAGCACTGCCTGTGTCTGCAGACATTTCCATGGACATGCAGCAGGCATGACTAGCCAAAGTGGTACCTATTTATCTACTTGCAATTTCTTGCTTTCAAACTGCTAGGTTGGCAGGATCTGGGAAAGAGATGGGAGTTCACTCTGTTGTGCAGCACTCAGGTCTCAAACTGCTGACCTGCCGACCTTCCAGTCATCAAGTTCAGCATCTTAACCACTAAGCCACTGCAGTCTCATACCTGGATCTTAAAGTATCCCATACTGCGTAGCATTTCAGTTATTTAACAAACACTCATTTCTGGCTGAAGACAAGCAGGAAAGGGATAGCTGAACGGGCTCAACTGAACCCTGCAAGGATCTTCTGCCATAGCTGCAGCAGCACACTGTTGTGTATTGAGGCACTATTGCAAGTTGCACAGGTAGCGCCTTGCAAGGAAGAAAATGGCAGTTTCCCGCCATCCAAATTAGGAGCCAAAAAGTGTGTGAAATCCCCATTCCAGGGTGCGCTCATTATGCTAATCCTAGCCCTGTGATTGGTTACAGTTTTGGATCCTGTTCCCCTTTGGTTAATTACATACATACCCTGTTATGATTGGTTAGTTATGGTTATCTGGTGGGTCGCTACTATGTATCAAGGAGCCACCACCAGGGAGACACTATATAAGCCCAACGAGTAAACAAGGGTGGGGCCAGACCGGATCTATACTACACATTCTGCACAGGTAGCCAGCAACGTGCTAAGCCTGGGTCTCCTCCACTATGCTACCACTCCAGGTGTAGCTAGTCCTTGTCTCCTACATGGCAGATTCTGGAAGGACTGATTACAAGGGATTATATAGCCATCTCTGCTTGTAAGCATAACCTAAAAGACTGTTGAATAAATACTTGTTGCTGTTTTATTCATCGTTGTCTAGACTGTTGCTTATAAGGGCCAGATACAACACACAGAGATAAGATTTACATCAAATTTATATTTTTCATGAGACACTGCATGGGGTGAGAGGAGGAGGTGGGCGGGGCCAGCCAGTTTTACTACCAGTTCGTTTGAACCAGCTGGAGCCCAACACTGCCAGCATGCCTCATTTCCCTCCAATATTGGAGCTCAGACACCGGAAAAGTAATGGCCATAGATGTTCCCCCTCTGCAAGAGAGATATGACTTCAGAGCATAGACAAGCAAACAACTCTCTTCTCCACCTTTGGAAGAAAACAACTGATCAATCCCTGGTATATCATCCTAAGGACCACAGGATTGTACCAAGGTTGTAACTAGCAACCAGGGCTTGACTCAGCACACCAAAATCTACTAATGAATGTAAGAATAATAAACACCAACATTTCTTGGCTCTATTCATTTCCTTCCTTTCTTTAAACACATAAACTTTCTTTTGTGGAAGCACCAAATTATCCTCTTTTCCCCCTTGAGAATGGCTCAGAATGGAGTGGGAGCGAGATAAAGCTAATTGCCCCAGGTGCTACAGCTCTAGATTGCCCAACATGAGTCCGTACCTATACTTCATTATTAAATATAAAAGTGTAATTGATTTGATCAGTTGTTTAAAATCATGCTTGCTCATAACTAGCTTAAATGCTACAGGCTCAGGCATGGTGCAAATCTGTAAATACTTCATGGGGCACTTGGAGACTTGTGCTTTGTTAACTTCCCACATACACAACATAGCTATTGGATTGTGTGTGTGTGTGAGAGAGAGAGAGCTATTATCCTATTGCAATTCTTAACTAAGATAGATTCAGTGACTCAGTTGCTGAATGGTTATGTAACACATGTAAATCACTGAATCTCTTATTGGGACTAACAATCTGATACTGGTTATTAAGAAAGTGCTGCTTTATGTTCAACCTGGGTTTGGCAATATTGACAACAAAGCACCAGCAACTTTCAGATGAAGTTCTATTAATAATATTTCAGCTGATATACTGATCTGTGTTGGCTGAGATCAGGGCAGGAAGAAGTGTAATAAGGTTGTAAGTAACAGTGAATAGATTGTAATGCAGAGAAAATCCTTCTAGTTCTTTCAGAACTAAATAGAGGGAAATGAAATTGTACAAGAAAGAAGGAAAGAATGTTACTGTAATATTAGTTGGATTCCATTTTCCAGAACAGCAAGTTGGAAATGTGTAACATCTTGCTTCTGCCATCAAGAGTAAGAATTTTTAGCTGAGCAGGAAAAAAATTATTTATGAACATCTTGATGAGAAATGTGCAATCTGACCCTCATTAGAATCCCAGTGAACACACCTGTCAGCCCAAGGGAAACAGAAGAAAGTGTGAACCTTGATTAATAAAACTACTGATTAGTTGTTATGGATAAAATGAAATATTCATGTTCTCTCTCTCTCTCTCTCTCTCTCTCTCTCTCTCTCTCGTGCGTGAGCATTTCTACTCGACTCACTGGAAAAGCTGCTTTTGAAATACAGTGTTCAGGCTGTAGCTAGATGATATTTATTTCTTTATCATGTACCTGATTTAATGCCCCATTCTTCAAGTATCTACCATCACAGATAGATTATTGTTACAATAACTGAAATCAGTTGCAAATGACTGAAATAGCAAAATGGGCAGATGATGGTATGAAATATACAACAATACAACAACACAATGTAGCAAGTAGTTGTGCATTTCCGGCAATTGCTGGGGATGCACGCTTTGCCCTCCCCCCCCCCCATGGAGGGAAGAGAGGGGGCAGAGCTAACTGCCTCCCTTAAATGGAGCATCGCTCCCCCTCCCTTCGCCTTCCTAATTCGGCTCGGACAAGGGCACCAGCTGAACTTTTTTTACTGCACAGTGGCGATTTGAGGCCTTTTCCCCACCATGACGCTGATCGGCGGGTTGGGTCGGTGTTTGGCTGGACAGAGAGATGTGATCTAGCTCCACCGGCCCTTCCTTTTGCCGGCTCAGTTGAGCCTCATCCAGAGCCTCGGCCCTGTACAGATTGAGTTTCCCCTTCTTTGCATGTTCCATGCACTTCCTCCATTGAGCCCACATGGCACCAAAGAAGAGGCTGAGGCAGCAGCGGTCTGCCCAGGCTGGGGCGTGCCGCCCTGTCTCCTCTAATGCCCCATCTACCAGATGGGCTGCCCCTCTCGAAACGCCCCCATTGGACTCCAGGGTGCTGGTGGCCTGTGTCACGGCTCTCGAGAGGGCTGCTGGCCTGGATGCTTCACCTGCTACATGCAGGTCGGCCAGGCAATTGGCATGTCAGGTGTCAGACCCCTTTGCCACTGACTGGCCTGTCCTGGTCACCTCTCTACAACAGAGGCTCGACCAACTTGAGGCCTCCTGCCCGGCTGCACTGTCTGAGGCTGTGGCAGCTGCAAGCCCATGGGTCTTGGCTTTTCTGCCCATGGATGCATGGGACTAAGACCCTGTGCCATCAACGTTGGTTGGCTGTTCGGGCTCTACATCCATCTTGAGCCCCAATCCTCCATTACACCCAGAACCCCCAGTGGGGGTGGCTGCAGTGAGCAAATCTGGTGAGTATATGGGTCAAGTTAGCACACAAACCACTACTAACCCTCCAGCCTTCATGGCCCAATGGCTTTGGCAGCAACAGTTGTCAACTGCTCAGTCACCATGACCCACGCCTTCAGCACCTCAGATGGCCCCTTGGCACGCTCCTTATCCACCTCTGTCATCTCAGTTGCCACTGGCGCCAACTAGCATCCTGTATCCGGTGTGGCCATATGGCCCGCCGATTAACACAGCCTACCATTCTGTACCTCACTTGTTGTGTTCTAAGGGTTTTACCTTCCACATGGATTACAATGTATCTGAACCTTGCCTATAGCAACAATGTAACCTTCAGCTGTATCATATGAACCCTGAATGAGGACGCGAGCTAATGTCCACCAGCTGGCAGCAGCGAGCGTCCAAGCTCTATTGGTCCGATCTCATCAAAGGCAGCAGCGCGGGAAGCTTTCCCGCCACTACCTACACCTGGACAAGAAGGGCGTGACTCGCAATGACGTCACGCAGGCAGTAGCCAATGGGCTACAATGGCACCACGTTCAAATGTATTACCACTGTATATAAAGAGCTATCGATCCGCCATTACCTCATGTTCCCTCTGTCCACGATGCAATAAACCTGAGTTAACCCAGCCCGAGGCTGTGTCCTGTGTCTTGGTTTGCATACACTAAATTGGCGACGAAGGTGGGATCATGGATTCCCAAAGTGCCAGGACACAGAGCGGGTTCAATATTACCAAGCCGCAAGACTGGACCATCTTTAACATGGATTTCAAGGCGGCATTGGTGGAACTCAAAGTCAAAGACGACGAGGAAAGGAAGAGGGCCATCCTCACCCGAATGCTGGGTGTAGAGACCAAGCGGACGCTGGTGGGCATGATCGAACCGAAGACATTGGACGACTTCAAAACCGACGACATACTGAAGTTGCTGCGTGAGCGTTTCCAACCCTCGAAGGCAATGTTTCCGGCTAGGAGTGCGTTTTGGAGGCGAGTCCAAGCGCCGGATGAGTCGGTAGAGGCGTTCGTGGAGGCCCTGAGGGTAGCCGCCGTCCCCTGCAAGTGGGACAACCTGGAGATGATCATGAGGGACGTCGTGCTGTGTGGCCTGAAGGACAAGGAAGTGCAGCGCCGCCTGATGAACAGGGAGCCGCCACCCACGTTGGCCGAGGTCGTAGAGACCGCGGAATCCGCGGAGTCCACGAATGCGGGAGTGGACGAAATACACGAGTGGCGTGAGTGGCGTCCTAGGGCCAGCAAAGCGGAAAGCTCGGTGCGTGGCAAGTCAGGACAGCCGGTGCACGCGACTCGACGAACCTCGAGGTCCTCTACAGATGGCAGCGACGGCGAAGAGGTACAGAAGGTCCGGAAAGGGGGGCGCCGCTGCGATGGTTGCGGGGCGGCCCACGAGCGTGCGAAGTGCCCTTTCAGGAAAGCAGAATGTTACAGCTGTGGCCGGCGCGGGCACATCGCCAGGGCATGCAGGAATCGGAAAGAGGACCGGAGGCAGTCGAAAGACCGTTCGGCCAGACCGGACCGTCCAGCGAGACCCCAAGATGGCGCCCGACCCACGAGGAAGCAGGACGGCGTGGGCCGCGTCTCGGACGGCAGTGAGGACGACACGGTGTTCAGCGTGTCCGCGGGACAAAACCATTACTTCATTGAGGTAATAGTACAAGGGGCCCCCGTTAGGATGGAGATTGACTCGGGGTCCTATTATTCCATAATTCCCCAGAAAGAGTTCTTGAAGATCGACCCCCAAGCGCGGCCCAAGCTTAAGACTCTGAGGTCCACGCTACGAGACGTACAAGGGAACAGCATTCCAGTGCTGGGGGTCGGGAAATTTCGGGTTCGTTATAAGAGACATTCTGCAGAACTCCCGTTAGTCGTTCTCAAAGGGGGGAATTGTAGCCTCCTAGGGACGCAGTGGTTTCAGCCCTTGGGTTTGTTCATAGGGGGGGTGCATGCCGTGGGCGCGGATCCGATACAAGCGGTGTGTGACGCGCACCCCGCCGTTTTTGAAAAAGGACTGGGAAAATTCAAGGGACCCCCCGTAGCCTTCGACCTAGACCCGGAGGTCCGCCCGATAAGACTCAAACCGCGCAGGGTGCCTTTCGCACTAAAGGACAAAATAGAGGCGGAACTGGACAAATTGGTGGGCCAGGGGATTCTTATTCCTGTTGATTCCGCGGAGTGGGAAACTCCGATCGTAACAGCACTGAAGGCTAACGGGGAGGTGCGCATTTGCGCTGATTATAAGTGTACAATTAACAAGGCGATTCGCCCTAATGCATATCCGGTGCCAGTGGTCAGCCACCTTTTGGCCAGACTAAATGGGGGAAAGTGTTTCGCTAAGCTCGACCTGGCACAAGCCTATCAGCAACTCCCCGTAACTCCCGCCACGGCCGCGGCACAAACGATAGTCACACATAAAGGAGCGTTCCAGGTGTCGCGTTTACAGTTCGGCGTGAACTCGGCACCCGGCCTTTTTCAGTCGCTTGTGGAACGCCTCCTGAAGGGGCTGGAGGGGGTGTTGCCTTATTTTGATGACGTATTGATAACAGGGGGGAGTGAGGTCGAACTGGCAAAGAGATTGGATAAAGTGCTAACTGTGTTCGAGAAAGCGGGGCTGAGACTGAGGAAGGACAAATGTGTTTTTTTCGAAACCGAGGTCGAATTTTTAGGGTTTCGGATCACACCCGAGGGTATTAAGCCGTCCAAATCCAAGGTAGCAGCCATTAAGAAGGCCCCTCGCCCCACATCCAAAACCGAACTTCAGTCATTCCTGGGGCTTCTCAATTTCTACCATACATTCCTTCCGCGGAAAGCCTCCGTGGCTGAACCGCTTCATCGGTTACTTAAGAAGGAGGAGACATGGATGTGGGGTGACGAGCACGAGAAGGCGTTCAACGAACTTAAGCGACTTTTAACATCGGACGCAATCCTTACACACTTCGACCCCAAACGGCCGGTGGTCTTAGTCTGTGATGCATCACCGGTGGGGGTGGGAGCGGTGCTTTGCCACGTGTTGGATGACGGTCGGGAGGCCCCAGTGGCGTTTTACTCAAGGTCCCTGTCCCAAGCAGAGCGAAATTACGCGCAAACCGACAGGGAGGCATTGGCAATAGTAGCGGGGACCAAAAAGTTTCACGATTTTCTGTATGGCCGCCCATTCAAAATCGTGACGGATCACAAGCCCCTGTTAGGAATTTTCACGGCAGGCAAGCCCACGCCGCAGATACTGTCCCCGAGAATGTTGCGATGGGCCATTTTTCTTAACGCGTACCAACACGAGTTGGAGTACCGGCCTGGAAAGGAGATCAGCCATGCTGATGCGCTGTCGAGATCCCCTTTGCCCTTGACGGACGACCAAAAAGCCAGAATAGGAAGAGACCGCCAGGTGTTGCTAATCGAGGTTTTAGACGAACCCCCAATAGTACCAGCCGATATAGCCAGGGCGACAGGCAAGGACAGAACGCTGGCGAAAGTCAGCTCATGGGTGCAGAAAGGGTGGCCAGCATCGTCCCCAAGCAAAGAATTCGACCCATTCTTTCGGAAGAAGCTAGAGTTGTCCCTAGAAAGGGGGTGCCTGTTGTGGGGCCAACGGGTGGTGGTCCCAACACCCATGCGGCCGAGGGTTCTCAAACTGCTGCACGTCAGCCACCCGGGCATCGTTCGCTCAAAAGCGCTGGCCCGCAGTTACTTTTGGTGGCCACAGCTGGACGAGGACATTGAGCACATGGTCGGCACTTGTGAGGCGTGCCAGGGGTCCCGACCAGAGGCGGCCCGGCTTCCGCATAGGGAATGGGACACAGCAAGGGGGCCATGGTCCAGAGTGCACGTAGATTTCGCTGGCCCTTTCCGAGGAACCATGTTTCTCCTGGTGGTGGATGCATTCTCAAAGTGGCTGGAGGTCATTCCGGTAAAGAGCACATCCTCCACCACCACAATTAACCAACTACGGAGAGTCTTTTCAACGTTCGGGTTACCCGACACTTTAGTCAGCGATAACGCGAGTTGCTTCACCTCCTCAGAGTTCGGGGCATTCATGGAGGCGAATGCCATTCGGCATGTCACGTCCGCGCCGTTTCACCCGGCCACGAATGGCCAAGTGGAACGGTTGGTGCGTACAACGAAGGAGGCGCTTCGGCGCATGGGCCCCGGGGACCTGAACCACCAAGTATGTCAGTTCTTACTAGCGTATAGGGTGACCCCCTTAGCGTCAGGTTACTCGCCGGCAGAGCTATTGATGCGGCGGAAACTGACTACACTCCTGTCCAGGCTGGACCCCACAAGAATTGAGGATAAGGGAAAAAACGTGGGGCTGGCAGTCTCGAAAGGGTTCGCCGCCGGCGACCCTGTCCATTGCAGGAACTATGCCAGCGCGGGGCCAGCCTGGGTGCCCGGGACGGTTGTAGAACAGACGGGGCCAGTGTCGTACCGAGTCGAAACCCACACCGGTCTCCTCTGGAGGAGACACGCAGACCAACTGAGGCACCGAGTCAGTGGGCCAGTCAGTGAGGATCCCCAACAAGATTCAGCGTTAGGGTTCTCCCCCACCCGCGTAACCCAAGGGGGAGACAGCAGCGGACAACAGTCCCAAGCAAGGGGGGAAGGAAGAAGCAGCGGCCCCGACTCATATCCTTTTGATAAGCCAGTTCCGTCAGAGGCCGGGGAAGGGGGAGAGGAGTTCGCGACCGCTGCCCCCGAATGGACGTTCGCGACCGCTGCCCCCGAATGGACTTTAGATTTTGATTTAGCGAGCCGGGGGGGTTTTCAGGAGTGTTCCCCCACCCATCCAAGCGAGAAGAGGGGGTTTTCGTTAGCCCCCAGTGCCCCCGGTTCCTCCCTAAATAAGAGCACACCTCCCAACAACGCCGCAGAGCCGCGGCAAGTCACTAACGAGTCTCCCTCTCAAATTACAGGACAGGAAACCAGGGGACAAAGAGAAGGTAGCAAACCCGGGGAGAGGCAGCCCGCATCGAGACCCCAGCGTGTTCGAAACAAGCCATCTTGGCTGAGAGATTTTGTCTCCTAGGAGGGGGAGTGTCTGGAAGCATGGGCTCGAGACGTTGTCTCGTCCTAGGGGGGAGGGATGTTGTGTTCTAAGGGTTTTACCTTCCACATGGATTACAATGTATCTGAACCTTGCCTATAGCAACAATGTAACCTTCAGCTGTATCATATGAACCCTGAATGAGGACGCGAGCTAATGTCCACCAGCTGGCAGCAGCGAGCGTCCAAGCTCTATTGGTCCGATCTCATCAAAGGCAGCAGCGCGGGAAGCTTTCCCGCCACTACCTACACCTGGACAAGAAGGGCGTGACTCGCAATGACGTCACGCAGGCAGTAGCCAATGGGCTACAATGGCACCACGTTCAAATGTATTACCACTGTATATAAAGAGCTATCGATCCGCCATTACCTCATGTTCCCTCTGTCCACGATGCAATAAACCTGAGTTAACCCAGCCCGAGGCTGTGTCCTGTGTCTTGGTTTGCATACACTAAATCACTCCACATTACTGGTTGGGGGACATTCCCTACCTTTGAGTGATCATTTGTTACCGGCTACTAGGGATAGGATTTGGTGCAGGGAATACGTGGATATTTTTAGCCTTCTTAACCGTGACCAGACCAAGGAAGAAAAGGAGTGGGAGGATGAGTGTGACAAGGAATTGGCACGCCGCCGTAAGCCGCCCTGCATGTGGGCCAACAGGCTCCTGGCTTTGCTCATTTATACTGCTGTTTCAGTTCGGGCTCGCCCTGACCTGGCACTGCCTTTGATCTAGTACCTTAGCACCATTTACTGTGTGTATGTGAATTTCCCTGGGCAATTATGGCTGGCATATGATGAGGAATTTCATATGTGCATGGCACTGCACCTGGAGATGCCATGGGATGAGCTGCACCAACTGCTATGGCTCCAGTACATGACTCCCGCACACCTGGTACTCGGCGATCATTACATCATGCTGGGACTTTTCATCCACGGGGTGCTGCAACCATAGGCCTTGCTGTTACAGGCATGAGTGCTCCATCTGTGCTGGCTCCCATTCTGCCAGCACCTGCTTCAAGGCCACTGGTGCTTGAGGCAGGGGCAGAGACCAAGGCAATAGATGCCAGCATGATCCCCCTGCACCTCCCAAAGGGCCCCTCCCCAATCCGTCTTAAAGTTTTGCAGCATTGGCTCCTCGTCTACTATAACAGGGCTGACGCCAAGTACCTTGAGGCTTTTTCTTCTCTTGGTTTCCGTATTCCTTTTCAGGTCCTCCTGTCCCTCAGGATGCTCCTAACCTTCAATCATTGCTGGGGCGGGAACAAATTGCACGGGATAAAAATATTTAAGGAAGTCAGGGAGGGGCAGGTGGCCGGACCTTTTCCTGCACCCCTATATCCTAACTTAAAGGTTTCACCCCTGGGATTGGTTCCTAAGAGGTCTTCGACCGACTTCTGCCTTATCTACCATCTGTCATACCCCACAAGGTCTTCTGTCAATGATGCCATTCCGGATGAGCTCTGCTTAATCTGTTATGCGTCATTCAACGAGGCATTACGGATGGTCTGCTCCTGTGACCCGGGGGCCCTCTTGGCCAAGTCAGACATTAAGTTGGCCTTTAGGCTCCTCCTGGTACACCCCGATGACTTTGAATTACTTGGTTTTCATTTTGAGGACCGGTATTTCGTCAAAAGAGCTATGCCTTTTGGCTGCTCTATTTCATGTTCTGTGTTCGAGCACTTCAGCACATTTTTGCACTGGGCACTGGTGTCACGGACCGGGGTGGATGAGATCTCCCACTATTTGGATGATTTTCTCTTTGGGAGGCCGCGTGGCACTACAGCCTGCACCCGCCTCTTGGCTTCTTTTCAGGCCCTGATAGGGTCTCCGACCAAATTAATGCTATATTA